>CM046998.1:43407500-45907500 GCA_025698465.1 Gossypium longicalyx | reverse complement strand
TCAAGACCTTAAAGGTCTTAAAGGGTAAAAACACTACCAGTTGGCTCTCAGCAGGTACACTAAGGTAAGCATATAAGGCCTTGGCTGATGGTTCAATCCCCCGCAAGCGCACTTTTCATAATTAATTTCTAACAATACTGACATCTTTCTCGTAAGATTGTAGGCCATACCTACATCAATCGAGGTACTCCTTAAGGGACACAAAACCTCCGAGTGGAACAATAGCTTCTGTTGAGGGTTCAAGACCCAATTCTCCTCAACACTGATAAATAATATAGTTTATCTTATTTATATTGTTATTTAAATCATTAATGTAGTATTACGAGTCAACTCGACATCAATTCTGTAGAACAATTATTAAAAATTATATTTTAAATAATTAATAAATATTATTATAAGGATATTATTATAGATGTTTTTGTCTTGCTATACTTTTATAAATGGGTAAACTACAAAAATGGTCACTAAACTTTGGTGAAATTTATTTTTTTATCACTTAACTATGAAAGTTATATTTTGGTCATTAAAGTTATCGACTTATAACATTTTGGTCACTCGTTCGTTAATGGTTGTTACAATCTTAACGGAAAAGGTGACACATAATTCAAGGATTAATATCCAATTTGATTCCTAAACTATAGCTAAAACATTCAAAATTTGGTACTTTACAACATTTTTAACAATACTTCTTAAAAAATTATTAAAATTTTCTAAAAATATAAAAAATTCTGAAAGTTCGGTATTTATTTTTTGAAATTATAAAATTATTTTTTAAAATTATAATTATGTAAAAAAATTAAAATATTGAGAATAATTCTAAATATATATATATATATAATAAACTAACAGCTTTGAAGTATGATTTATTTTCAAACCTGTATATATTTTTTTTTAAAATCTTCTGGTTTCTACTTCTCAATTGTTGAAAGAGAAGAAAGTTGTTGGCCATGGAGACATCAGTTATAAACTCATTCGACTGTAGTTAAGTTTTGTTTGCTTCAAAACATTCTTGCAAAATGGAAATTTTCTTAGACTTTTACTAGAGATTCCCAGTTCTTAGTGTGTTATCCACCACAGTCCATCTCTTTATTTGTTTATTTGTGAATTGTTGGGAATTTCGATCTCTTTAGTTTTTCTTTTATTTTCTTTTCGTTTTTTCCTTTTTTTTTTGATAACAACTGGTTAGTATATAGTTTTACATAAATTATTGAAAAGTTCTTTTTTATTTCTGTAACAGAGAACAGGTGGTAGGATGACCACCAATCAGATCATTCAGGAAGAATAGCATGGCCTCTAATTTGGGATGGTGATTAATAGATAGATTATGATTTAAAATCCACACATGCTTGTGATGGTGATTATAAAATAAAGAATTTATTGAGATGTTTATAAGTTCGTCCTACTAGATTTGTTGCATTCTCCGAAGTGAATGTAAACATGAAGAAAATAAAAGATATACTCATAGACCACTAAAAGTGGGAATATAGTAATAAATAAAAGAATAATAAGAGTTCTCAAGATAACTCTTAAAAGGGTAAAGATAACTTATGTTATCAATGTGATATGAAATATTATTGACCACATATGAGATTTTGTTTTTGTTAATATTCTTTGAGGAATGATATGAGAATGTAGTAATAAATTCAATCATTATAGATAGAAAGTATTTATCTTATTTCGTACTAAAACAAATAAATATTATTTCAATATTTAATAGTACAAAATTTGTCGAAAGCTCTATAAGAGCTAATATATTAATATCTTGTGATGGTTAATCCATTGGTTTTAAAAGATGTTTATAAAGGATTTTATATTGAAATTTTGAATGAGGAAAATATTATATTTCATATGAATCACTATTGCTATAAATATCTATTTTGAAAGGATTAAAAAGGGAGGATTGAGTTATTGATTACTCATGTTATTAAATTGAATTGATTGTGATTATCTTTGTGATCTTCTTTTGTTATCATCCCCATTAAGGGGTTGGGAGCAAAATATTTGACTGCGAAAGATCTCTTTATAAGCAATGAAATATGATAATTCTATCTCAAGCTCGTTATGGTTGGATGCACCTGAAGTTGCAATTTTTTTTTAGATATTTGAAGATTTTGGCATATTCCCTGAAGCGTATATTGCATATAACTATTTGGAAATTATATTTATTGGCTTGGTGGCATTATAGACTTTACATTAATTTAGACATTTTCAGTAGTAAATGTCACAATAGTTCTTATATGTGGATACAAATTAAAAGGAATAATAATAAAATTATCAATTTGTTACGATTTAGTACAATTGAAACACATGTTAAAGTAAACCAGAAGTTTATTAATACAAATGCGTTTACTACTTGGCATGACCAATTAGACCATCCTAGATCGTATATGATGTGAAAATTAATTGAGATATCATATGGACATCCATTAAAGAACCAGAAGATTCTTTAATTTAAAAGAATTCTCATATATTGCTTGTTCTCAATGAAAATTGATTATTAGAAACTCACTAGCTAAAGTTGAGATTTAATGTCTTACATTTCTGGAACAAATATGGGCCCATTCATCCACCATTTGATATTATATGATTTTGGTAGATGCATCTACAAAATAACCACATATGTGTTATCAACTCGCAACATGTCTTTTGCGAGATTACTTGTTTAAATAATTAATTTCAGATTATGCAGTTAAAACGATTCATCTTGCTAATGTTTGTGAGTTTACATCCCAAGTTTTAAATGATTATTACATGTCAATTGGGATAAAAGTTGAACATCCTGTAACTCATGTTCACACATAAAATGATTTAGCTGAATTGTGAATCAAATTCCTCCAACTAATAGCTAAACTATTACTTATGAGAATAAAACTTTCTATTTTAGCATGAGATTCATACTTGTATTGATTTACATGTTGTATGCATCAAGCCAATAAATTATAAATACTCCCCCTTACAATTGATTTTTGGTCAAGAGCCAAATATTTCCCATCTTACAATTTTTGGATGTGCGATATATGTTACAACTGCTCCACCACAATGCACAGGTAATAATAAGATATTGGGAATGTATATTTATATGAGTCTCCTTATAATATTTTTGAGCAATTAATTCAAGATTTAATTGTGACATGAGCTGTCAGTTTTCCCAACATTAGGGGGAGAGAAACAATAATTTGTAATGAGTTAGGGGGAGAGTAATTGAACCAGAAGTTCAACAAGGATAACTCATTACAAAGTTAATTGTTATATGTATTTACAACCTTAATGAGAAAAACCAAGTGTTATATACCATCTAATATTTTAATTTGAATCAAAGTCTCAATAGGACAATCAGTTAGAATAAGTAATAGATTGATCGATTCCAAAGATGAAATTTATTCTAGATGGTCATATAGTGAAGGTGGGTGCTCCAGGAGAGACCGAAGACATAACTAATAAGTAAAACTCCAGAAGAGATTCAATTACCTGAAATTGAATTTTAAAATAATAAAAATAACAGATCTCGATAAGTTATGTCAATTCGAGAAAATATGGAACTGAATAATAAAAATGGTCGACAATGATTTTGCATGCAATATTATTATTGAAATAATGAAATAAAAGGAGAATCTTGAATAAATCTATTGAGAAATATAGATATGGAATAAATTAATCAAAATAAAAGATGCAACTCAAGTACAATTAAATTTGTAAAGTTTTTAGACCAGTAGTCCAAATACCTAAAGGTATAAAGCCAGTGAGGGTGCAATTGAAGTAGTTTTGCAAAAACGGAATAAAAATATGAAGTTTTCCGCTAAGTCCTGGCATTGATTATGAAAAGATATAATATTCTTTTGTGGTGGATGCAATAACCTTTAGATATATTATTAAATTGATAATTTATAATTAAATTGATAATTTATAATTAAATTGACAATTTATAAAAGATTTAACTTGCGTTTAATGGTTATTGTTACAACCTTTTATGAATCACTATATAGTAAAGTTTATATTAAAATCCTTGAAGGATTTAGGATGCTAGAAGTATATTGAAATTCTCAAGAAATTATTCATTTATATGAATTGAAATAATTTGAATATATATGGTAAATTTGATTTAGTGAATAATAGTTGAATGAGGATTATAAAATGATTCAAAATACCTATTTGTGTTTTTTTAAAAAGAATAATGATTAAAGTTTGTTATGATTATTATTGAATCTCCTGAAGAGATCAAAATATATTTTCCCAAATTTCCCTCACTCGTCACTTTTAAAAGAATGGTAATATAAATGCTTATCAAATACATTCAAATAGTCATTTGAAAAACTAGTATTCAAGATTGAATACGTAGAATATGAGAAAATATGTGATGTTTTCATGAGGGGGAGTAAATACAAGTTGCACTCTTTTTCCCTTAATCGAGATTTTGTCCCATTGGATTTTCCTGATAAGGTTTTTAATGAGACAACATATTATGCGTATTATAGATTGTTTACTCTTTTTCCTTCATTAGGTTTTTATCCCATAAGGTTTTTCCTAATAAGGTTTTAACGAGGCACATTATCTATCAATGGACATCCAAGGAGGAGTGTTATGAATATTTTATTAAGTGGATGTCCATCATGATCAAGATAAAGTTTTAATGTACTTTAAATTCTAATAGTTATTAGAATTAGATCTCTACTTCTTTTATACTTCTTATGCCTATAAATAGAGATTCAGATAAAGCATTATAATAACCCCTTTTGATCAATAAAGTACATTCTCTGTTACTTTTATAATTTCTTTGTTTTTTATTTTCTCCATCTCTCTTTATTTTATAACAATAATGAATTTTCAAAAAAAATAAGTGTTTTTATATATTTTTTATTTTTTAATATTTTTTTTAGAATTATTGTTAAAAATGTTGTACAGTATTAAATTGAATGTTTTGACTACTGTTCAAGGATCAAGTTTGATATTAACCCTTGAGTTAATGTGTCACCTCATTTTTTCGTTAAAGTTATAACAACTATTAACAAACGAGTGACTAAAACATTATAAATTAATAAATTTAATAATTAAAATGTAACTTTTCAAAGTTCAGCAGGTAAATTTTTTTTGTCAAAATTTAATGATGATTTTTGTAGTTTACCCTTCATAGATCTAAAAATACACTAGTAACAACATTTGAAACTAAAATTTTCAAATTTTCAAATTTTTAACTTTATCATTTAAAGCAATATTTTTATTATTAATTTATATAAAAAATATTTTTCAATCACATCATAAATATCCTATAAACTAATATATGTAAACACAAATGATAAAAATGTAAAAAATATATTCGAATTATACTATTGCGGTGATTGGTAATCATAATTAATATGGTGGTCTATACGTTTGTATAGTACTTTTCTATCAACTTTGAATTTTTTTTATTTTTTTATTTTTTTATTTTTTAAATTTAACTTATTTTCATAAAAAACAATTACTCAAAACTTGTATTTTGTTTTAAAAAATAATAATTTCATATTTATCTTAATTTCGTTTGAATAAATTAAAATATTAAAATATTAAATAAGTAAAGGTTAAATGTAATTGAAAATGAATGTCATTCATTCAAATTGCAAATAATCTTATAATTTCTTAAATTTGGAATGAATCAAATAAAAAAAAATAGTAAACAGCTTATATTTAAATTAATCAAATCCAAAAGCATCTAAATTTAAAAATAATTAAATTTAAAATGAATTCAAATCTTAAATGAAAAAGATTGATTAAAGAAAATTATAACAATTATGAATTCATCTACATGAAAATTTACGGCAATGCTCAAGTTCGAAATTAAAAGTGATTGAAACACAAACATAAACAACTTGTAAGGTTAAAGCCCAAAATATTTTTAAAAAAATATTTTTAAATTAAATTTTAATTTAATTCTTGAGTGAAAAAACTAATTTCATATATTTTTAAAAAATACATTTTCATAATTTTTGGAAATTTTTGTAATGATTTTTTTCTTTTTTCTGCTATTTTTAAAATTTTATTGTGAAAAAATAAATTTTAGAAAAATAGAAAAACATTCAAAGTGATTAAAAGTACCGTAGATATTTATATATCCATATTATTCCATGTTTCTTTCTTCTATATTTTTAATGATTTTTTTTCTTTTTATTTGAATTTTCACCATTTTTTTATTTTATGTTTTTAACAAAGAAAAGTATGTTTTTTAAATTCTGAAAAAAAAATTATAATTTTTATATTTCCTGAGTTTTAATTTTTTTTTTGTGATTTTTCCTTTTTTTTTTCTTTTTGCTATTTTTTATTTAAAAATTTTGCATTTTTATGGTTTTTTTTACATTTATTTCAAAAAAAAATTGAGTGATGTGATGCACTCCGGCAATAACAACTAAGGTAATGTACTTCACATTAGGAAACTTCAAATACTAAACAGATAAAAAAATTCTTTAAATAGCAAAGTAATAATTTGGTGCAATTTTGGGAGATAAATAGCATAATATATTTTTGTTGTCATCCTCTTAGGAGTTAGGACATGCTCTTATCCACCAAATTTATTAATTTCTTCCCATGATTTTCATATATTTTGTCAAATAAAATGTAATTTCCCTAATTTGGCCTAGACAATAGACTCGAATTTAGGAGACTACATCAGCCACCGAAATGGTCTAGTATGATCTGAGTTCTTAAAATGGTCAAATTAAAACATTTATTTATTTTAAAAGAAAACCTAGTCTATTTTCAGAAGAAAAAAAAAACCCAATAATTAACAAAAACCAATTAATTTTAACATTTTTCTTGTAACGGTGACTATTTATGAGCACTTAGTTAATTTATTTATTCTTCAAAAATTTATTTATAAGTTAGTTGCGGAAAAGTGATAATAGTTTATATTTTTGATAAAAACTAAAGTTCTTACATGATTAATTAATATTTATATTAATATCCTAAAATCAATTTAAAAGACATGCATGCTAATTAAAAACCAAAACCTAAAGTCCTATGCCACATTTAAAAATAAAATAATACAGTCTCTGAATAATAGAAATATCAAATAGCAATTTTAAAATATTTTTATGGTAAAACGGTCAATCCGAGCCAAGACCCTCCGAATGTCATGTCCGCGTCCTAACTTTGCAGGTTACCTGTAAAGATGGAAATGAGGAGTGAGCTATGAAGCTCAGTGTGAATTCAGTCACAAGAAAACCGTAATAAAAGAACAAACAAACAAACAAAGCATACGGGTTAGCAATTATAAGATTAAACTCAACCATAAAGCACTTCAGATTAACTGTTTTTCACATAAAACACTTCACTTTACTATCTTGGTATTCACAGTTTTATATGCATGTGCATATGAATGCAATACAGTTTTAGATTAATAGAAAAGTCCTACCCAACTCCGCTACACACCTCACTTATGAGTTCCCCAAAACTTATCTACCATATCATTCCAGATTGTGAACGAGCCACCACTAATTTGCAATTAAACTGCCATTTTGTAAAGAAAAACATGGGTAAACCACTAGTATTTTAAATAAAAAAAATTTGCAGTTACTACCACTTGTTGTGAGTGCACAACATGGTTGCAGATTAAACAAACTGCACTGGGTTTGTGGATGAGCCACATATTTGCAGTTACTGTCACTTGTTATGAGTGCACAACATATTCGCGGATTAAACAAACTACCACTAGGTTTCATGGATGAGCCACCACTTTTTTTGTAGATTTAATAAACTATCATTCTTCCTCTGTACAATGTCCCGCCCCATGCAGTGCACTATGTCAGGTTTTGTATTATAACAAGCCAATACTAGTAGTAGATATGCAACATATAGTCAATTCATCACTAACACTTATCATGCTTATCATGTTCTTCGTAGGGCGGCAACAATATTATCACTTTCAATTTAATAGTTTCACTTTATTAGAAAAACACATAACGTTCACGTATCATGCGATGTAATAAGAGCACTTAAGGAATTAAACATAAATTTTAGGATTCACACAATATCAGGGACCTAATTGAGCAAGGAAAAACTCTAAAAATAATTCAAGGAATGTACAGGGATTAAAATGAACATATCATACTTTTACATAATATAAATAATTTAGTTAATCGCATTATGGATTCTAACATTATTCATTTTGTTAAGGACGTAATTAAATAAAATAAAGCACTAAAAATAATTCAGGAATCAATTAGGGACTAAAATAGTCAAAACATAAAATTCCAAGTCAAAACTATAAAATTTGTAAAGCAAGAGAAAAAACTGTAAAATTTGAAAAATAGGGGAAAATTGTAAAATATGAAAAATGGGGGAAAAACTGTAAATTTTAAAAAAATAGGGGACACACAACTGTGTGACCGGACTGTGTGGAAAGCCCTAGATCGTGTAGAGGGGGTAAACGACCGTGTGGCTGGGCTGTGTAACAGACTAAGGTTGTGTGAAAATAAAAATACCTATGGTTATTAGGGAATATGGTGGTGTGAGGGGTCATGTATTCTGAGGCACGATTTTCCTCGATTCTGTTGTAAAAGAACACACATTTGTTACTGAGAGACCGAGTGGAGTCCCTCTCATTCAGATCTGATCCAGGGTACCTAAATCGGGTCCTTCAAATAGGATTTACACATGAGTCAATAACAAATTTCATGATTAACCAAGATTTTTCAAGAATTTTTGGCACAATTCGTAAAATATTCTTAATCGAATTGAGAGATTAGCGAGATTCGACGCTCTTTTAGAATTTACGAGTTCTTATAAATAAAAACGAGAGTACTTACCTAACATTTGATGAAAATATAGGATGCAATTGTCAGAAATTATGAAACTAGTGAAGAAAACGAATTAACGGAAATCGATTTTGATTCAGGACAGCAAAATATTTCTTAGCAAAAAGATGTAAATTTTGATAAAAGGAAAGAGAAAAAGAATAATATAAAGAGAAGAGAGGAAAATTCCTATTTAGGGTTGGAAAGAAATTCAAATTCATGTCCAATTAGGAGAAATTGGAGTAAATACTTAAATTTTGGAAATCCTAGGGGGCTCCATGGTAATTTCCCCTTTTTGCCAAAATTAAAAAAATATGGAGGGAGGGTGGCATGACTTTAACTTAGGGTTCAAGGGAGAAACGAATGATGCTTAACCATTGGTTTGTTTCCCACACTTGGTTATTTTCTACTCTATTTAATATATATTCAAGTATGGTTTTGATCATAGGTTGCTGAAAAATAAAGAAAAGAATTGGAAGAAATGTGGCTTGAACTTAAGACCTCTAAGGAATACACTGAACACTACAAATCAAGCCTAATCATTTATTTGGTCATTCTTTTCATTTACCCCTTATATTTTAGGGTGTTATAGTTCTCCTCTCTTAAAAAAAATTCATCCCTGAAATTTATCTTATTGGTACGTTATTCGCCACCAAGCTTTCGCTGCACTGCTCTGATTTCTATACAGTTCTATACTATATTTTTCCTTCAACTTCCTATGGCCTTACTACGATAATATCGTGTAACACCCATAACCAATCTCCGTTGTTGAATTAGGGTTATTGAGTACTATTATGCAAATCAGACACATAAACTTCATTTATATATACATTTCTTAAATTTCAAATCAAAATCCAAAACAACCATTATTCATATCATACATGCATTTATGAGCCTTATTTCAAATATAAGAGACAAAAATGACTTCAAAAGCAACCAGTGATCAATCTGAATCAAAACAGAAACCTTAGAAAATTTTGAAAACAGGGGTCACACGGTCTGTAACACCCCTTACCCATATCCAAAGCCGGGACAGGGTTCGAGGCATTACCGGATTTAAACATTCACAAACATGCAAAACTGGGCCATAAAATTTCATCCAAATTAAAACTATTCAAACACATGTAAATCGTCCCTTATATAGGCCTTCGAGACCTAAAACATACATCGGGGTGGTTCGAGACTAAACCAAGGACTTTAGAAAGCTCTAGGAAAACTTAGAGAAATTTTCATGAAACAGGGTCATACGCCCGTGTGGACATCGGGACACGCTCATGTGTTTTTAACACACCCGTGTCCTCAGGCCATGTAACTCTCTGTTTATGACGTCAGCAAATCAAATTGATCTACACGACCAAGCCACACGCCCGTGTGCTAGGCCATGTCCTCCAAACGGCTGAGACACATGGCCGTGTCTCTGCCCATGTAGCAAACACTTAGACTATTTTCCAAGCCTTATGTTGTCCTTAATTCTCTCCCATACTTATACACATTATAGACACACATTATAACATCAATTTAATGGTTAATCATCCTTTAGTAAAATTCCGTTAAAGCATTTACATGTTGTCATACATGTGTTTATTGCCTATACTCATGTAACACCAAGTTAGACATTCCAATTCACATTCTACAATTATCTGTATTCAATCATTATCAACTTACTACCATGCCACACATTCATTCCATTGCCACGACCACCTCGAATGGTCTTAGAACATTCATCATGTACATGTGTTATACTAATCATTCATAACAACCAATTATAAACACATCACAAACATTAACACATAGCAAGAATAATTAAGTTTACAAGCCATAACCATTTAAGCCACATCTCATGGCCATATACAATAAATCAATATAAGCCGATACATTTGGCTAATCATAACAACATCAAACATAAAAACTATTCCTTATACATGCCACTCACTTGAAAGTATTTAATACACATATGACAATACTCCGGAGTTGTTGGCTTGATAGTGTGATGCTGCCTCCGACGGTCTCCAACCCCGAGCTGACCTGAGAAAACTAAGGAAATGGAGAGGAGGGAGTAAAATTAAAACTTAGTAAGTCTATATGAAAATAATAAGCAAATTATCAACATGATTCCATGAAAATGTAATCATAATTACACTTTTGCTGACTTTCTGGTCATGCTATTTTCTCGAGTCATAGTTACTAATTTATTTATATATAGAACTACGAAACTCCAAATTAAGATCTGTTAATTTTATCTAAAACTAGACTCATATATATTCTTACCATAAAACTTTAATAATTTTTGGTCTATCCAATAAGTATAGTTTATTCATTAAAGATACCCCTATTTCACTATCCGACAGTTCTGACCTCTCCTCACTAAAAATTATTTATCTTATTGTACAGCTCTTGGATGTTGTCCCCATCAATTCCTCTTGAAAATAGACTCATTAAGGATTTTAATCCTGCAAATTATACCCATAATTATTTTTTTACAATTTTTAATTATTTTTCCACATCAGAACAGGGGATTTCAAAATCATTCTGACCTTGTCTCACAAAAATCTAATTATCACAGAATATGAAATTATATTGCCTTCACTATTTTTTTATTAGAAAATAGACTCATTAAGCTTTAATTTCATATCTTATTCAACCTCTAATTAAATTTCTACCATTTTTGGTGATTTTTCAAAGTCACACAACTACTGTTGTCCAAAATTGTTTTATTACAAAATTTCAGTTTTACATAATTTCACTTACTCCATTCTACTTACCAAAAGATTCGCTCAACTATCGAGCACATTGCTCACAACTTTTCACGTAGATATACTTGCATTTATTCATAACATAGTCATGTACATATGTATTTTCACTTACTAAATTTCTCGTTGAACTCATCAGAATAATAACAGATACCAAATGGCCTGTGCATATACCACCCTTGTAACTGAAGCTCTCTGGTACGCATAGTAGCCTGCACTTAGTACTACACATACGACCTATCAATCTGGTACACGTAGTAGCCTGCACTTAGTACTACACACGTGACTTAACCATCTAATACACGTAGTAGCCTGTACTTAGTACTACACACGTGATCGAAGTTAACGGGTACGCATAGTAGCCTACACTTAGTACTACACATGCGACCTATCAATCTGGTACACGTAGTAGCTTGCACTTAGTACTATACACGTGACTCACAACGAATCATTTGTATCTCTTCTATTCTGAAAGTTTAATCAGGAAATTTTTCACTTTTTAACATTTTACTAACTCGTTCTTAGTCAATTCTGATTCGTAGTTTACATCAATTGATCATTCTATAGGTAGCCACATCTCATATAATAACAAAAGATAACAATATAAAAAGAATCGAAATATTATTTACATACAAACTTACTCGTTTCAAAGAAACATCATATTCCATCAAACTTCCAAACCTTTACCAGACGTACTCGAATTGTGGCTTCATTCACATAACAATATCTCATAATCACATGGCATTGCAACATTTTCATCATAATAGTAAAACATCAAGAACATGTTATATCATCAAAAGAATCACATAATATCAGATTATTCACATATATATAATTAAAACTCACGTAATATCGAAGAATTAGCATTCAAATACAATATTGCATTATTAAAATCACATGAACTTACATCGGGTTCGAGTACGACTATATATTCTGATTTAGTCCATAATCTCATTCATTTCCAATCTATGCCCGAAACTCATTTTCCTTGATCTATAATACCATATTTAGCTTACTAATTAGTCACATTATTCATATGGGTCCAAAAATCATACTTTTACAAATTTACATTTTGACCCCTAAACTTTCACATATTTGCACTTTGGCCCCTAGGCTCTTAAAATTATTTTTATTCAATTTCCTTGCATTTTAAACCTAGCCGAATCATTCTCATAACTGTATCAGCCCCTAATTTCCACTAAATCACACTTTTATGACAAATTTTGTAACTTTTACAAAACGATCCTTTTTGACAATTTCAGCGAAAATCACTTAGTAAAAGTCATTTATTACACACTGAACATTCATATTCTACCATTAGACATCAAAACACATGCATGTAATCCATCGGTAAATTTTTAAATATAAACCCTAGCTCAAAATATGGGTAGAAATGAGTAGATCTTGTTACGAGGACTTAAAAAAAACGTAAAAATAATTAAAAACGGGGCTAGAACAGACTTACAATCGAGCTTGGAAGCTTGAAAAACCCTAGCTATGTCTTCTCCATACAAGTTTCAGCCATGGGTTAGAAGATGGACAAAAATTGGCTTTTAATTTTGTTTTTAATTCATTTTAATTACTAGATTACCAAAATGCCCCTAACTTAAAAATATTATATTTCACCCATTTCATGTCCATTTTTTTCCAAAAAATTATCCAATGGTATAATTACCATTTAACAGCCTCAAATTTAAAATTTCATAACAATTAGACACCTCTAACATGTAGAACTCAACTTTTGCACTTTTTACAATTTAGTCATTTTGCCCTAACTTAAAAATATTCTATTTCACCCATTTCATGCCCATTTTTATCCAAACAATTATCCAGTGGTATAATTACCATTTAAAGGCCTCCAATTTAGAATTTCGTAACAATTAGACACCTCTAACATGTAGAACTCAACTTTTACACTTTTTACAATTTAGTCCTTTTGACCAAATTGAGTGCCCAAACGTCAAAATTTTCGAACGAAATTTTCACTAAATCATCCCCTGAAATTATAAACCATAAAAATAAAATAATAAAAAATTTTATTTTGTCGAATTTGTGGTCTCGAAATCACTGTTCTGACTAGGCCCTAATTCGAGATGTTACAACTCTCCCCCCTTTAGGGATTTTCGTCCCCGAAAATCTTACCAGAAGAGTGGTTCGGTTTTCACATAAACTCTAGTATCTCATAATCATTGTTGAAGAACCCTTACTTAGGCTATGTTTAATACTTAGCTCTTTAATTTCTCATACTAAAGTCATGAACAATTCCGTGTTACACGACGCATCAATCGATTCTTGACTTCTATAAGAGAACTCATGTATACAAGGGTCGAACCCATATCATCATAGAATATGTATATACACATCATACTTGAATCCTCTCGGATTCAAATGGCGTAGCCAGGCCGATCATCATGACCTTAAGATCTCTATCATTTTATTCAGCCCGACAGTTCACTAGTTCGACCTCTGGTCATGTGACAGGGCCCGGACCGTATGCAAATCAAAGTATAGATCACACGGCTGTGTCTCAGCCCATGTCTAGCCGTGTGTGACACTGGCTTGGAACACACAACCATGTAAAAAGACCATGTGTAGGACACAACTATGTGACAGCTCGTGTTCTAGGTCGTGTGCCCTTAAATGAATCTTCAAATGCAAGGTTACTAAAGCGAACTTACTTAAACTACAAGCAACTTACTTACCAGAAATTAAACCTACTTAAAACACACTTAAGCGACGTCAAAACTTGTTAAAAACATCCAACCTAAGTGCCTAACCAATATGCCCTCAGTGATACCACAAATTTTATACGCAAACAAAAAGCAACTCACCTAAGACAACTCTTTCAAAAAAAAATATGTTATTCAAACAACAACAATATCTCTAAATACCAAATACCAAACCCCATATAAAGCAATTAATATATATCCATCATCATATAAAGCAATGCATAATAACAAGAGCACAAAACATTACCAAACAAAATGACATCAACAAGATACATATTTTGTCACTACATAAACACATAAGTTTAATTACAAATTCAACTAACATGGTAACTTTAACAACTTCAAATCCTATATACATGCTACAAACTGAAATAGGTAAAAACAAAAGCTACCGAAAAAGGGTTGGATAGTGTGAGCTTTGAAGTTGATCCATTCGACCAGTTCTGCAAAATGATAGCTATAGAAAACAAGTTTATAGGTATCTAAACACAACTCTTACCTTGGTTTACAATTAAGTAAATGAATATACTAAATTTAATACGATTTCTTGACAAAACATTTAAAATAATTAGGTGAGAGTTTCAAATATCAATCGTATTGTAACACCCCTAACCCGTACCAGTCGCCGGACTAGGGTAACAAGGTATTACAGAACATAAGTACAATTCTGAACATTTTTATGTTAACACAGTTCATATTCATATATAGATATATCATTAAATCAACTAATCAAACTATTCAAATAATTAAAACAAATTTACACATAATGTAATATTTTAAACCAAATAAAAACTACATTAAATTTTTTTTACTTATTCGACTGCTAAAAATTTACCTATGCAAACTTATTGATTTCTTTGAACTAGAACACACCGGCCTAGGGGGTTTGTGTAACGTCCCCTTACCTGAGACCGTCGCCGGAGTCGAGTATGAGGAGTTACTAGACTTAATTTAACATTTTTAGAACTTTGGATTATTTGTTTCTACATTCACAGCTTTTTAGCTACTTGCGTCATAGTCACAAGAAAAATCATATCTTGAGTTACGAAACTTGAAATAAAAATCCATAAATTTTCCCTGAATCTAGACTCATAAATCTATTTTCTAATTTTTTTCCAGAATTTTTGATTGGGTAAATTAGTACAGTTTATTAGATAAAGTTATTCCTGTTTTAGGACTTGACTGGACTAACCTCTGTTTACTACAAACCGCATTTTTCTCTGTACAAAATTCATATGACTATGAGGTTTGTTTCTCCTGAAAATATACTCAATGAGGATTCTGAGAATATAAAATACACCACCTAATTATATCTGTACAATTTATGGTGAATTTTTAAAATTGGAATAGGGGATTCAGAAATCACTTTAGCCTTGTTTCACTAAAATTCAAATATCATCTAACATATAATTCCTTTACTTGTTTAGTTTGTTTTATGTGAAATTAGACATAGTAAGCTTCAATTTGATATTTAATCCATCACCAAATTCGATTTCTATGATTTTTAGTAAATTTTCAAACTCATGTCAGTGTTGCTGCAATATTCTGTTTATGGCAAATTTCATCCCTTTTTATGAGTTTTCATGCACTAAGTATCTTAATAACTTTCCATAACATCAAACATAATCTAAACTAACCATTTCCATAATTTATCATTATCAAACATTTTCTCAACCATTCCATCACCATATCATAAGATCATTTACACAAAATAGGTATATTGCTATACATGCCATACTTAAATTTACAAGCCATTTACCGAAAAGTTCTTCAGATAGTGTGACTGAGTCTTCGACCTATCCTGACTCCTGAGCTGGCTTTTCTAAAACTACAATGAGTAAGAAGGAGGGAGTAAGCATAAATGCTTAGTAAGTTCATATGCAAATAATAAATAACATAACAAACAATCAAACCAATCAACATTAGCATATATCACCAAAACACATATCACATTTCTAATCATTTTTCATCATCTTATTACCTTATCATGGTTGTATCAATACTCAACCCGAGGGTTAAATACATACCTGTCCAAAATATCCATTTCACATCACTTACCAATACGTCTCTTTACATCTCGAGTATTCCTCCATTTGAGTAAAACTTTACCCGTTGAACACCTCAGAATATAATTCGGATACATGGATAACTTGCACATAAGTGCCACATATGCAATCAAGCAATCATGTAACCCGCCCATAAGTGAACTCGAACTCAACTCAACGAGCTCGGGCGTTCGCATTTATAAGTGAACTCGGACTCAACTCAACGAGTTCGGATGCCTAGTTACATCTCACGAACTCGGACTCAACTCAACGAGTTCAGACATTCGCATCCATAAGTGAACTCGGACTCAACTCAACGAGTTCGGATGCTCAACCATCCTAGTGACATGTCACTTGTATCCTAATCTATTCCTAAGGTTCAAACGGGATTTTCCTCGAACACATATCCTTGCTGTCTTCCGTAGAATTCCGAAACCAAAACTCGGTAACAATTTATATTCAACAAATAGCTCACACAATTTGCATTTTTTTCGAAATTAACTACAAATCATATATTTCATGATAAAAATCAGCATATCATATAATTAACATCAATGACTTATAAACAACAATTATGCTACATTATTTACATATGAACTTACCTTGGTACCAAAATACAAAGATTTTGCAATTTAGTCCACAATCTTTTCTTTTCCTCGATTGAGGTCGATTCCACGTCTTTCTTGATCTAAAATAACACATTTAGCTTATTTAATACTCACATTATCAATTTAATCCTTAATTTAAATTTTGGAAAAATTACAATTTTACCCCTAAACTTTTGCATATTTACACTTTTGCCCTTAGGCTCGGGGTTAAACTTTATTCCTTATTCTTATGTTTTATAACATGCTGATCACTTTTCCCTTCTATGGCAACATCAAATTCTCACTCTAACATGTACTTGTGACTATTAGGTATTTTTACCGTTTAAGCCCTTTTACTCGTTTTTGCTTAAAATCGAGTAGTACAAGTTGTCTAACATAATTTAAAACTTCATATTCTATCATAAAACATCAAAATACACAAATTTCACCTATGGGTATTTTTCCAAATATAAACCCTAGGTTAAATTATTGCTAACATAAGCTTTATCGAGTTACCGGGATCTCAAAAACGTAAAAATCATTAAAAACGGGGCTTAGAATCACTTACTATGAAGCTTGAAAGTTGAAGAAACCCTAGATATGGTGAGAGTGAAATTCGGCAGCAACTAAATGAGGAAGATGACCATTTTGTGTTATTTTTCCCATTTTATTTCATTAAATATCCAAATGACCAAAATGCCCTTAATACCTTTCTTTGAAAATTTTCATGTACAAGCCCATTTTTGTCCAAAATTTTAGGAATTGGTCAAATTGCTATTTAAGACCTCCTAATTAATATTTCAAAGCAATTTCATACCAAAAACTTCTAGAATGCAAGTTTTGCAACTTTTTCGATTTAGTCCCTAATTTCAATTTAAGCACTTTATGCATAAAATTTCTTCACAAAATTTTCACACAATCATGCAATCATATCATAAACCTCAAAATAATTATAAAATAATTATTTCCATCTCGGATTTGTGGTCACGAAACCACTATTCCGATTAGGCCCTAATTCGGGATATTACAGTTTGATACTCGAATTACAAACTCAGTAGACTCAACAGGAAAAGTCTAACTAGATACTAATGTCTCACACACATATGAATGAGTCGAACCAGGATCAATCAATGCAATAACACTAGTATCATAAAGAGTGAAAGTACCGATAATAACATCTAGGGAATAAGCATCCTCACGAGCGTGTAAAGCATATGCTCTGGCAGGTGCACGAGCCTCAGATCGAGTTGCTGTATCTTTCGTCCCTCTTTGACTGCCACTCACATTACCCAAATGCCTGGGTAGTCTGCCTCGCACTGACATATTACTCGGCCTCACATTCTGAACAGTGTTTTGCTCGACTAACATCGGGCAATCTCGGATAAAATGATCCATCGATCCACATTTAAAACAAGACCGATCGTGCAATCTACAATTTCCAGAATGCCATTTACCACAATGCTTGCACTCAAATCTAGTCTGTCGAACATTGCCAACACTTGCTATTGAAGTGGCTCGTGAACTCACAGGGGGTCGGTCTCGATCACATTTAGAAAAGCCCATAGCATCTCTAGATCGACTGGAATCATCTCTGAATTTCTTCAATGTCGATTGAAAAGTCTTACCCGATGATCTTTTATGGGAATCTCTAGCTTCAAAATCAGCTTTTCTTTTCCCTTTCTCGAGCTCTTCAACTTTGCAAGCTCGCTCGACAAGTACCAGGAACTCTTTGATTTCAAGTATGCCAACCAACAATTTAATATCTTCGTTCAAGCCATCTTCGAATCTTTTACACATAATAGCTTCAGTTGAAACACACTCACGAGCATATCGACTGAGTCTTACAAATTTTCGCTCGTACTCGGTTACGATCATACGACCAAGTTTTAATTCTAGAATTTCTTTGCGTTTCTGGTCGATAAATCTCTAGTTGATATATTTTTTACAGAACTCAGTCTGAAAGAATTCCCAGGTCACTATCTCTTTTGGGACCACCAATACTAGTGTATTCCACTAGTGATATGCGGTGTCTCGTAATAAAGATATGTCACACTTTAAACATTCATCCGGAGTACAAGACAGCTCTTCAAACACACGGATAGTATTATCAAGCCATAACTCAGCCCGCTCAGCATCATCATCATCATTAGCTTTAAACTCTTCGGCCCCATGTTTTCTGATTTTATCTACAGAAGGCCTGTTAAATCTCATTGGATGAATCATCGGAGGTACCACATGTATCGGAGATGGATTATTCGAGGATGGAGGTTGTTGTGCAGCCGGATTAGTCCGGATATACTGAGTAAACCAATCATTCATCATTTGATAGAAGGCTTGTTTAGCATCCCCCTCATGGCTACTCGAGATAGGTCGAGATTCAACTGGTGCTATCCCTTGCGTGGGAGCAAGCGCTACACTCTCGACATCATCAGCTACAGCTTTGTCGGATTTATTTACTATATGAAAGCACATTTTCAAATGTTAGAAGTCATCACACTATCGTAGTATAAATTATGGCATGTATAGCTAGACTCACACACGCTACGTTAGTCCTAGAATCGACTAAACCGTAGCTCTAATACCAATCAAATGTAACACCCCCAACCCGTATCCGTCGCCGGACTAGGGTAACGAGGTATTACAGAACATAAGTACAATTCTGAATATTTTTATGTTAACACAGTTCATATTCATATATAGATATATCATTAAATCAACTAATCAAACTATTCAAATAATTAAAACAAATTTACACATAATGTAATATTTTAAACCAAATAAAAACTACATTAATTTTTTTTTACTTATTCGACTGCCAAAAATTTACCTATGCAAACTTACTGATTTCTGTTAATTAACAAGCCACATAATCAAGCATATTTTTATTTTATAACCAAAACATATGTTCAAAGAATATTATATACATATATATATATATATATCTAGAAGTCATGCACTTACATATATCATTGCCACGCAATGTACAAAAGCATACCAAAATTATACATTAATAGAACCCACAAAACCATATACACATAATCACTCAATTTGATCAACTTATATTCGGCATTTGTGCATTATAACATGTACAATAAATTTTTATAATCGCAATTAAAGTACTAACATATACATTATACAACTTTCATTAAACCTCAAATAGGTCATTATACATCACACGAAAATTCATATAATTTCTATGGTTTAATATTGTTCAAATCATTATTCAATTGGTCATTTATTATTGTTTCACTTACAAACCATATTAAACAAAAACAATCTCAATAAGTAATCATTATTTAACTTCATTAACCATACTTATTTATTTAACCATTAAAACACTTTAAATACACATACATTTACCATGCAAACCAAACCAATAAAATCAATTCATATTTGAACATACACGTACATCATTAACATTTTTAAACCATTAATAACCAAAACCAAGTTTCATTCATTAAAACATCACATAACCTATTCATCCATATAACTTCCAAATACAAGCACATAACATAACTTATAATCAACCATGGCACACGGCATAATAATCAAAATAAACTTAAACTATAATTTAACCAACACCGAACTCAAGCATAGCAATTAAGCCATTTTCGCATGGCTCCCATTTAACACCAACCAAAATACAATAGTCCAAAACATAATCTAGCCTATACATGCCATAGGTTCGAAAGTTCGCTTATTAAAATACCGAAGTCAGTCGATAGTGTGATAGGCTTGGCTGACGATCCCCGAGCTCGTAACTCAAATCCAAAATCTATAAAACAGAAACACATATATACACAAAGTAAGCTCTTATAGCTTAGTAAGCCTTAAGCAAATTAAACGATTAAGGTATACCAACATCTCAATATTAAATCATATAAATCAAATAATTTAAATTATACATTTGTAATCACTTTCAACCTCAACTTTTAATTCCGTTCATATATAACTTATACTTTCATAGAATATTTTCTCCTTGATTGAATGCTTTTATACTCAAAGCAATTAATTTTCATCCAACTTTTAAATTCAAGATGTCATTAAAGCATTTTATTTTTAAATACTATTTTTTGTTTATTTGAAATTGTGTCTTTAATTAAATAATAAGAAAAATGTTTTAAGTAAGAAGAATCTGTCAATTGTTTCGAAATTTTGTTATGTATTGTAGGTAGTAACACTCGAGATCCAGACTTGATAATTCTGGTTGGGTTGAGGGCGTTACATGATCGGACTATGTGGAAAGCCCTGAACCATGCGGAGGGGGTGCATAGTAGTGTGGTTGGGCCGTGTAATAGACTGAGGTCATGTGAAAATTGAAAAACCTAGGGTTTCAAGGGAACATGGTCATGCGAGGGGTTATGTGGTCCACACGTGTGGCTCTATTCCTGTAATGCCCCTAACCTATATCCATCGCCGGAGTAGGTTTACGAGGTATTACCGATCAATACACAACGTATAGCATACATTTATCAATCATAAAGCATTCAATCTCATAATTCATTCAACACAATCACATTGTCCCTTATAAGGGTCAACGAGGCCTTAAACATGCTTTAGAGGTGGTTCGAGACTAAACCGATATCATACAAAAATTTTGGAAACTTAGAAAAATTTCAAACATACAGGGGTTACACGCCTGTATGAACAGGCCGTATGCCTCAAACGGCTCTAGACACGCCCGTGTCTTAGGCCGTATGGAAATAGGACATACATACTGACTTGGGTCACACGACCAACCACACGCCCGTGTGTCTAGCCCGTGTGCCTTTCGAAGAGGCCACACATGCCCATCTGCTACGCCGTGCACTAGTCTGTGCCAAAACTGTAGGGTATACTGACTTATGCAACATGGCCAAGTCACACGCCCATGTGCTAGGCCGTGTGCCAATTAAGGGGTATACTGACTTGTACCACACGGCCAGTCACACGCCCGTGTGTGTGTAACACCCCTTACCCATGTCTGATGGCGGGACAGGATACGAGGAATTACCAGACTTAAACATGCACATGCATGTAAAACCGGGTTATAAAATTATCAATCATATCAGAATCATTGGATCACATGCAAAATGTCCCATACACGAGCCTTCAAGGCTCTAAACATGCATTAAAAGCGGTTTGGGACTAAACCGAGAACTCACAAACATTTTTACAACAATTAGAAAATTTTCATGTTTGGAGAGTCACACGCCCATGTGGTTAGGCCGGGTGGTCTCACACGCTCGTGTCCTCATCTCGTGTAACTCTCTATTTATGATGTCAGCAAACATTTAGGGTCACACAGCCAAGTTACACGCCCATGTGCTAAGGCCGTGTCCTCCACACGGTCGTGTCTCTGCCCATGTGGTCAACACTTAGGCTATTTTCCAAGCCTTTTTGTCACTCTTTACATGCACACACACAAACAGGGATCCAAAAGCATTCAACATTCTCAATTATGATGCAGACATTTCATTTACCTATCAACATACATGTGTTACACATTCCCACATTAAACCAAGTCTAGACACACCATATTTTATTCATTTGGCTTTGCCAAATACCTTACCACTTATACTTTTATACCATAATTATCTTCATGTCCATTTAATTCTAACTTATCATCAAGCATACACCTTCTAGCCAAGTCATATCTTTATAGAGTATCCACATTTCACATGCATAAAACAATATGCTTGACTAAGACATTCTACACCAATTCCATATTCAGCTTAACATTATTACTATTTCTCACTTTATACCATTGTACCATGGTTACCCAACTATCCATCAAACATCCATGTTCAAGGCATTATCATTTTATTTCCATTTTACACATTTAATTCATGGTCATGACCACCTCGATTGGTCATAAATCATGCATTCAACACACATGATATATTACCAACCATGCATGGCGAACAACCATATTCACATCACAATTATTAAACATAATATGAATAGCTAGATTTACAAGCCATAATCAATAGCTCAATATAGGCCAATACATTTGGCCAAATTATAATAACACATGTTATAAAACTAGGTCCCTATACATGCCACTCACTTGATATTTCTAACTTATGTATCAATACTCCAAAGGTATTAGCTTGATAGTGTGATGCTGCCTCCGACGATCTCTAATCTCGAACCAACCTGAGAACACTAAGGAAATGGAAAGGAAGGAGTAAGCTTTACGCTTAGTAAGCTCGTATGAAAATAATAAGCAATGTATTAACATGTAATTTTCCAATTCCTCTCTATTTATTCAAAGTCCAGTTAAGCTATTTTCTTGAGTCACAGTCACTAAATTATTTATATCAGGAGCTACGGGACTCCAAATTGAGAACCGCTAATTTTTCCAGAAACTAAACTCACATATATTCTTACCATAAAATTTTAAAAATTTTTGGTCTAGTAAATAAGTATAGTTTATTCTTTAAAGTTACCTCTATTTCGTTGTCTGATAGTTCTGACCCCTCTGCACTAAAAATTAATTATCTCTTCATAAAATATTTGGATAATGTTCCTGTTTGTTTATTTTGAACATAGACTCATTAAAGATTTTAAGCGTATAAATTATAACCCATAATTATTTTTGTACAACTTTTAATGATTTTCCCAAATCAGAACATGGGATTCTAAAACCATTCTGACTCTGTCTCACAAAAATTCAAATATCTCATAATATGAAATTCTTTTGCTTACACTGTTTCCTTTATATGAAAATAGACTCAATAAGATTTTATTTCATATATTATTCAACTTCTAATTCAATTTTCACCATTTTTGGTGATTTTTCAAAGTCACACAACTGTTGCTATCCAAAACTGATTTATTACTAAATTTCATTCTTTCATGTTTTCTTTGTAGTAACTTTCATTGTAACACTTACTCCATTCCATCTTACCGAAAGTTCACTCAACTATCGAGCACATTGCTCATAAATTTCCACAAACATATACCTACACTTATTCATCACATGGCCTTGTTCAGATGTATTTTCTTAGTTGATTTCCCGTTGAACTCATCAGAATAATAACAGATACACGGTTGCGTGCACATTTTACCACCCTTGTAACCGAAGCTATCTGGTACGCATAGTAGCATGTACTTAGTACTACACATGCAACAATCTGGTACACGTAGTAGCCTACACTTAGTACTACACACGTGACCTAACCATCTGATACGCATATTAGCCTGCACTTAGTGCTACACACGTGATCGAAGTTGTCGGGTACGCATAGTAGCCTGCACTTAGTACTACACATGCGACCTAACTATCTGGTACACGTAGAAACATGCACTTAGTACTACGTACGTGACCTAACCATAGTAGTATCCTGCACTTAGTACTACACATGTGACCTATTAATCAGGTACACGTAATAGCCTGCACTTAGTACTACACACGTGATCGAAGTTAACAGGTACGCATAGTAGCCTGCACTTAGTACTACACATGCAACCTGTCAATTTGGTACACGTAGTAGCCTGCACTTAGTACTACACACGTGACTTAACCATCTGATACACGTAGTAGCCTGCACTTAGTACTACACACGTGACTCACAACAAATCATTTGTATCTTTTCTATTCTGAAGGATCAATCAGGAAATTCTTCACTTTCCAACATTTTACTAACTCATTCTTAGTCAATTCCGATTCATAGTTTACATCAATTGATCATTCTATAGGCAGCCACATCTCATATAATAACAAAAGATAATAACATAAAAAGAATCGAAATATTATTTACATACAAACTTACTTGTTTCAAAGAAACATCATATTCTATCAAACTTCCAAACCTTTACTGGACGTACTTGAATTGTGGCTTCATTCACATAGCAATATCTCATAATCACATGGAATTGCAACATTTTCATCATAATAGCAAAATATCACAAACATGTTATATCATCAAAATAATCACATAATATCAAATTATTCACATATATATACTTAAAACTCGTGTAATATCGAAGCATTAGCATTCAAATACAATATTGCATTATTAAAATCACATGAACTTACCTCGGCACCAAAATAGCAAAAAAGAACCTAACCGTCGATTTCCCATTTTTCACCCGATCTAGGTCCAATCCTCATTTTCCTTGATCTATAATATCACATTTAGTCCAATTATTAGTCACATTATTTAATGTGATCCAAAAATCATATTTTGGCAAAATTATGTTTTTGCCCTTAAATTTTGTCAAAATTACACTTTTGCCCCTAGGCTCGTAGAGTATTTTTATTCAATTTTCTCACTCTATAGGCCTAGCCAAACCATTTTTATAACTATAGAAAACTAAAATTCTCATCAAAACACCCTTTTATACCATTTTTACAACTTTTACAAAATGGTCCTTTCGGACGTTTTCATCGAAAATCACTTAGTAAAAGTCGTTTATATAACACCCAACACTAATTTTCTACCATTAGACATCAAAATGCATGCACTTCAGACATGGGTCAATTTTTAAACATGAACCTTAGCTCAAAGTAATGGTAGAAATAGATAGATCTCGTTACGGGGTTTGCAAAACGTAAAAATCATTAAAAACGGGGCTAGAACAGACTTACAATTGATATTGGAAGCTTGAAAAACCCTATACATGGTTTCTCCATGCAAGTTTTGGCCAAGAGGTTGAAGATGGACAAAAATTGCCTTTTAATTTTGTTTTTAATTCATTTTAATAACTAAATGACCAAAACGCCCTTAATGAAAAACTTTGGAAACATGTCCATTTTTGTCCACCAACTTAACCAATGGTCTAACTACCATATGAGGATCTCCAATTTAAAATTTCATAACAATTGGACACCTCTAGTATGTAGAACTCAACTTTTTCACTTTTTACGATTTAGTCCTTTTGACTAATTTGAGTGCCGAAACATCAAAATATTCGAACGAAATTTTCACGAAATCATTCCGTGAAATTTTAGACAATAAAAATATAATAAAAATAAAATTTTACTTGTCAAATTTGTGGTCCCGAAACCATTGTTCTGACTATGCCCAAAATTAGGATGTCACAGTGTGAGACCGTGTGGAGCATACTGACTTTATTTTAATAACCACACCAGGGGACATGACTGTGTGTCACACACGACTGAGACACACGTCCGTGTGTTTGCCGATGTGGATAAAAATAGGTCATTTGTAAGGCCAATTTTCCACCCTTATTCATGCACACCTAAACAATCAAAATAGTATCATTTCATCATTCAATTAGGCAGCCAAAATCATCAACCAAATGCACAATTCATACCATATCCATTTCAACCAAATTTAATATTTAATTCAATACCAATTACCTACTCAAATACTTATCAACTGAACTTACAAAATCATATTTCATCAAAGCATTTCTCAAGCATTATACTGCATAAATCAACTTACCATTTGCAACTATAAAACCATAACCATATTCATACCAAACATGCCAAAATAAGCCATCACTCATGGCTATATATACAAACCAAAACATATACATTTACAAGCCATTTCTAATGTCCAAACACACATCAACATTAACATCATTTACACGCCAACTCTCATGGCTATAATTAGAACCAAAATACCATAAGTAGCCTATACATGCCATATATCATATTTATACAACTCAAAAGTACCAATTAGATGTTCGATAGTGTGATGATGTTCCCAACGACTCTCAAATCCGAGCTAACCTGATTCACTATAAAACATAGAAAAATAACACGAAGTAAGCTTCATAGCTTAGTAAGCTCGTATGTAATTTAACTTAATTCATCAAATGAATGCAAATCAACCAATTATACACATTAACTACAAAACTTTCTCATGTCTCAAAACATGATCAAACACCATCTCATCGAACTTTCTCTATTTAATACTCGAATAGATTCTATACATACCTTTATTGCCTCATACTAACTTCTTTCTCAACCATCTCATTCGTTTACCCATTGAACCATTCGAAATAGAAATTAGATACTCATAAATCTCATACGATTAGTACCTATACCATGGCCCGTAGCCAAATCAAGGTATCTTATCCGAAGAACTATTTTCATGGCCCGAAGCCAAAACATTCGATATGCATGGCCCGAAGCCAAATCGGTATATCATCTTGTAACATGTCACACGTATCCAAATCTATTCCTAAGGTTCAACCGGGATTTCTAGCTCGACAATTCCATCTTTGAAATAATTCTGTAGCATATTTACAATTTATACATTAATGAAAATCTCATAATCATATTTTAAGCAATATCAAAGAATCTAACATACATTTATAATGAAATCGTCACATACGAACTTTTCTCGAGTATGAAAATGGCGAAATGAGTCAATTACTTAATAATCTTGCCTTTCCCCTAATCTAATTCCAGATTCCTCTTTTCTTGATCTAAATATATTCAAAATTAACTTCTTTAATCAACCACTTATTCAATTTAGTCCAAAACATACATTTAGGCCAATTTGCAATTTAGCTCCTAAAATTTTACACTTTAACAATTTAGTCATTGTTTCACAAATACACAAAATTCACACAATTCAACAAAATCCATGCTTGGCTGGATTACATATAAGTCCCTAGCAGCCCAAACCTTCCATTTTTTTGACATTTTAACTATACATTTTTCACATTTCATAATTTAGCCCCTAATTTGCATTTTCACCAAAAAATCACTTAACAAAACATGTAAAACTATCATCAAGCTTTCATATTTCATCCTAAAACACTAAAGAACACATAGATTCAACAATGGCAACTCTTAAAATCTTTAACAGTTTCGAAATTAAACGTACAGGCTAGCTAGATTGAGCTGCAACGATTACAAAAACATAGAAATTATCAAACACTAAGCTAAAATGACTTACCAATTTAGCTATCAAATGGCCGAACCCTCGATGAAATAATATGGCTTCTTTTCTTCTTCTAAATTTGGCTAAGAAGATGAGTATGAAGCTTTAATTTGTTTTTATTTATTTAACATATGATAATTATACTAATTACCATAATAACCTTAATGAAAAACCATTTAAAACATCCATTAAATGTCCATATATGTCCACTGATACTATTAATGGTCTAATTACAACATAAGGACCTCGAATTTACTAAATCATAGCAATTAAGCACTTTAAAAAAATAGTATGCAACTTTTGCATTTTACGCTATTAAGTCCTTTTTCTCAAATTGACTATTCAAACGATAAAATTTCTTCACGAAACTTTCACACATACATACTATCATGATGTAAACACATAAAATATTATTAAAATAATTTTCCAACATCAAATTTGTGGTTTCAAAACCACTGTTCCGATTTAGCTAAAACCGGGCTGTTATAATTTCGAGGCACGGTTTGTCCCGATTTGCTTGTAAAATAACACACAGTTGTTACTGAAAGATCGAGGACGTCCTTGTCGTTCAAATCTAATCCGAGGTACCTAAATTGGTTCTGTCAAACGAGATTTACATATGAGTCAATAGCCGATTTCAAGATTAACCGAGATTTTTCAAGAATTTTGGCACAATTCGTAAAAGATTCATAACCGAATTAAGAGATTAGCTAGATCTGACGCTCTTTCAGAATTTCGAGTTCTTACAAATCAAAATAAGAGTACTTACCTAACTTTTGATAAAAAATATGATATGCGATTGTCGAAAATTACGAAATTAGTGAGGAAAATGAGTTAATGGAAATCGATTTTGAGTCGGATAGCAAAATAATTCTCAGCAAAATGATGTAAAAAATGATAAAAGGAAAGAAAAAAAAGAAAAATATAAAGAGATGAGAGGAAAATTCCTATTCAGGGTTGGAAAGAAATTAAAATCCATGTCTAATTAGGACTTTTCTACTGAAATTAAAAAAATATGAAATGAAGGTGGTAAGACTTGAACTTAGGATTCAAAAGAGAAAAGAATAATGTTTAACCATTAAACTACTACCCACACTTAATACTTTCTACTCCATTTAATATATATTCAAGTATGATTTTGATATTAAGTTGCTGAAAAATAAAGAAAAGAATTTAGAGAAGTACAACTTGAACTAAAGAGCTCTAAGATCTAGTTCATTAAACACTTAACTATCAAACCTAATCATTTACTTAATCATTCTTTACTATTAACTCATATATTCTGGAGTGTTACATAAAATCATACAAATTAATTATGTTTATAGTAAAAAAATATGTAAATCATAATGTTAAATATGTAACTTAATGTGAGTAGTTATAAAGAGAGAGAGGGAGGGCTGACAAGCACCAATGTAACAAGAAAAGAAGCATCTCAAAACCTAAACAATCCACAAAGGAAAGAGCAACATTCCACATAATATACATATATCCCTCTCCAATAATTAAGCTGTCCCTTTAGAATTGATAACTAAGCTCTCATGTTAACATCAGTATAGGTAATGAAGGGAACATGTGTTCATATGAGATCCATGGATATTAAAGATTGAAAAATACCCACTTTTATTATATGAAAGCAATCTTTGAGAGCAATCTGATTAATATTTTTTGGACATCACAATGTAGTGTTTTAAATATGATAAATATATAGTCTCGATTAGTATACTAATGAATTTTTTTTTTTTTTTTTGTGAGATTGGGGGATATAAAGATTTAACCGCCTAAAATCTTTTTTATTTGAGCAAACTAAATAAGGATCAAGGGTTAAAAACTCAACATATCAATTAAAATTATATTTAATCTTTTATAATTTAGTATAATAAAGTTTTAATTGAATGCCAGATTTACAAATTTTAAAAACAAATTATTTGAAGTATAAAACTGCATAAATTTAATACAAAATATCTTTACTTTAATAATTTTTAAAATAATTTTTATGTTGTTTTAATTTAAAATAGTATTGGAAATTTTATTTTTATTGAAATTATAAATATAAATAGTTTTAAAATTTTTGAAAATGTTGTACTTTAATTTTAATTGTTAATAATTTCAAATTTCTAAACATTTTAACTAACACATTGTAATATGATTTTAATATATTTTAAATATTTATTTAAAATATTAAACAATTTTAAAAAACCAAAGATTATTTAAACAATTTGTCTTAAAACATGTTTTTTAAAAAGTTTTAATTCTTTTAATTTAATTATAATTTAAGATATAATTATTGTAAACAATTTTTACAAATCTTAATGTAAAACCTTTTTCAATTTAATTTAATTTAAAATTTTTAAACAAATTCAATTAAAAATATTGAAAAATTAAAAAAAAAACTTTAAAGCAATTTTAATTTTTGACATTATTTTTAAAACTTATACAACTTTTTTTACATGAAAATATAATGGGTAAATTTTAATTCCAATCCCTCTAATTTTTTAAATAATAAGAATAATTAAATTTCAATTTGATTCTTATAGTTCTCTTAAATTTTATTGAATATACTTCAATTTTGACATATTTTAGTACCTTAACTTTTATAATGCTATAAGTTAGTCTAAATACTTCATTTTAATTAAAATGATGATGTGAACTTTGAAGAATTGTTAGCACTGTTAAAACTCTTTATTAAATTCAAGTTTGTTATAATGTTATTTTTTGTTACATGGTTACCAAATTATTTTTTCTTCAAAATGCCACACTAGATAATTTAACAAAAAAAAAATTGTGTTAACAAATGAACCTAAATTTTTAAATTTGAAAAGTAGAGGAATAAACTCTTAAAATGAAAGTATGAAGATTAAACTCCAAATATACGAAAAGTATAAGAACTTTGAAAAAATTATAATATTTAAATTTAAACATTATAATTTAGTCAAGAAATAAATAATTAACACAATACAAAGCATGGAGAAACCATACTAATTTTATTAATTTTTGTACATTTTTAATTGACAAATTGCTTTAAAAATTTTAAACCATTTTTTAAAAAAAATTATAATTTTTAAGCATTTTTAATTTATAAAATTATTTATAAAAATATATATTTAAAATTTTTAAAAAATTTAATTTAAAAGACATTTAAATTTGTTTACAATGTTTTTAAAATATTTCTTAAAAGTTTACTTTAAATGATGGTTATCGGGATAAATATTAAAATTATATATGAACTTTGATACAATTTGTAATATTACTCATTAACTTTAATTTGGTGTATTTGTATACATCAAACTTTAATTTTGGTTTAATTTTCTTATTTCACTAACCCCATTATCTATGTGACCCATTTTTTGTTAAGGCATATAAATTGCTGACATGGCATTTTATTAGGTTAAAGAAAAAAATTAAATTATTTCCACTTAAATTTAACAAGAATAAATTTCTTGAGGAAATAAGAGGCCATTTTTCCAAGTGTGTTTATTTTTTTTTTAATTTAGGTGTAAATAATTTAAATTTATTGGTTTGTTTCTCAACATAATAAAATGTCATGCCAACAATTTAGATATTATTTAATGGAAAATTGTGTCACATAGATATCGGGTTAGTGAAATGTGACAATTGAACCAAAATTAAAGTTTGATATATATATATATATATATATAAATATATGTATCAAATTAAAGTTGATGTATAACATTGCAAATTGTATCAAAGATCATGAATACTTTTAGTATTTATCCCTATGGTTATTGGTAAACCTTCAAAAGTAACATATTTTAATCCCATGCTTGGCATATTTTTGGATGATTTATCATAAGATTTAGTGAATTTGATACTCCTAATCTTTTAATTTCATGTTTTATATCCAGATGAGCATAGAAAAGCGAAAAGCACAAGAAAAAGGCCAAAAATAGGCAAAATAAGTGTATTTCAGTACTGCACACGGCCCAGACACTTCCACACAGGTAATTCACACGCCCATGTGAGACACACAGGCAGACCACACGCCCGTGTGTCATGGCCGTGTTGACTTAAAACCATATTAAAATTGCACACGGCCTGAGCACCATCACACGGGCGTGCCACACGGTCGTGTCCCTATCGAGACCTATTCTAATTCTACTCGGAAAAGGCTAATTTTGGGCTATTTTGGGCATTCCAAAGTCTATTTAAACACATTAGGAGAGGATCTAAGGGGGGAACGCAAAGTAGAACACAGGAATTACTCGAAGAACGCCAACAGATTCAGCTCAAAAGCAGGATTGCCTTCAAGACTAAAGATCTCCATCCAATTTCTCTCTCAAAGTTTTTGGGTTTCTTTATGTTTTGTTGTTTTCCTATTTTTGAGATGTTTTCCTACTACAATATGAACTAAACTCCCTAAATACCTAGGGAGGATGAAACATAAGACGGATCTTACTATTTAATATTCTGAATTTAATGATAAATACTTGTTATCGTTCTTAATTATGTTTTCTTAATTCTTGTTTTAATATTTTCAGGATATTAATTCAAGTTGATGTGCTTATTTAGTGGAGAAAAAGTTCCTTTTAAGAGTAGATCCACCATAATTAAGCGGAGTTGCATGCAACCCTAGAAATAGGGCGACATAACTCTTCCAGATTAGAGTCAAATCTAATAAGGGAATCCACAGATCGAGTTAATGCTACAATAGGGGATTTAATTAGAAAGAAATTTCAATTAATCAACCTAGAGTCAATTGTTCTTAGTCTCGAAAGAGATATTAACATAATTTAGGGATTTCTACGGATCAAGACAAGTGAATAAATCGTTAAATTCAAAATCGGAATAATAAGTGAAGTTTAGGTGGGTTCTTCCTTGGATATTGTCTTTAATATTGGTTTATTCGATCATTTTCTTCACTCTCTGTCGCGTTTAGTAATTAATTAGTTAGTTAATTTTAAATTAAAACAAATCTCTTATATTTTAGGTTAAATAATAGAAAGGAAGTTAATACTAGTACTTTTAGTCCCTGTGGATACGATACTCTGGACTCACTATGACTATACTACCATTCGATAGGTGCGCTTGCCTTAGTCTTGATCGTAGTCTAATTTAATGGTTCATAATATAGATATTTAATATATATTATATATGATTAGTTTCTTACCCATGAAATGTAAGATTTATAGTATTTTAATTGGTAAAAAAAAATAATATAACTTATTATTATTTAATGTAAACATGTTACTATAAGAAACTAAAAAATTTTGCATTTTCAAAATATAAATTTATGATGATATATGTAGTTTGTTTCTTCGATAACAACCAACTAAAAATAAATTAAAAATGAATTTTTAAATGAATAACATTTTTCTTCATATCATTCATACAATCATATATATATATATATATATAAATGTATAACTTCGACAACTGATAAAAATATTTTTTTATTTTCTAACATATTACTAAATTTACATTTAAAAATAAAAAAAATTGAAAAAAAATAAAATTTGTGATAATTATACTTTTAAAAATAATTATAATTTATTAGAAATTGAAGTTGTGAGTTTTACACATTTAAAAATGTAATTTACAATTATTAGTTAAAAGTTGTTGTGCTAATTTTATTGATTTAAAATAGAGTTATTACAGAATAAAATTTTAAGCATCTTAATCATCACTTAATTGATATAAGAGATAATTATATTAATTAGTTATTATTTTGAATAAGTTAAAAATGCTTTAATTATGATTTGAAAATTTTCTATCATAATATTTAAATTTATAAGTTAATATATTTTAATTATATGTAATAATTCAAAAAAGTATTATTTTATGTTAATTACTATAATTAAAATAAAATATTTTTAAAAAAATGATTAAATATTAGGGTAATCTACAAAAATAGTCACTTTTGTTTGCCTCAGGTTACATTTTAGTCACTCATGTTTGAAATGTTACATTTTAGTCACTCATGTTATTATTTTATTACAAAGTGATCACTCTACTGTTAAGTTCCATTATCTCTCTAACGGTAATCCTAGGTGGCAGTCCAACTAGATTTTAGGTGCCAACTTGGATTTCTAAATAGGATGGAAATAAATTTTTAATTAAAAATTTTAATTAATTAAAATTTTCAAACCTAAACATTAACTAAAAAAATTGTTCATCTCATTTTAATTAATTAATTTTTTTAATTAAAAATCTAGTTTCATCCCATTTAGAAATCTAAGTTGGCACTTAAAATCTAGTTAGACTGCCACGTAGGATTACCGTTAGAGAGATAACGGAATTTAACGGTAGAGTGATCACTTCGTAACAAAATAATAACATAAGTGACTAAAACGTAATATTTCAAACATAAGTGACTAAAATGTAACCTGAGACAAACAAAAGTGACTATTTTTGTAAATTACCCTAAATATTAAAAATGTAAAATCAGAAAACTGTTGTTAAAGACCTAACGTGAAAACATACCAATCGAAAATAATATTAATTGCTACATTCATTAAAATTTATTAAACAATTATATAACCAAATATTATGTTGTAATTTAATTTGAAATACCTTAAACCGATGAATTTTTATTTAAATAATTAAAAATATTGAAGTAATATTTAAAAATGATCTACATCAATAAAATAGCACAGAAAAATGACTTGTATGCCAAACTGATTAATAGTAAAAAATCTATAAAAAAATAAAAATTAGAAATTAAAAGTCACAAATTAAACAATCTTAAGTTTATAGCTACTAAACCATCTCCACAGATAAAATCAGCATGGAAGAAACAAATACTGAAATGAATATAAGAAGCAATATTTCCTATTTAACCTTTTTGACCATAAAAGAGCTCCATTAAGTTTAGGTTTCTTAATTTTTCCTACTGATTTCAATATAACATTCTATGAAACCAAAAATTCTCAAAACACAATACTAAGATGGAAAATTGAAGGAATTGATAAATAAACATAAACTTGGTAGGAATGATAGAAAAAATAAAAAGGAAAAAAAAATTTAATCCCTTGCTTGGTTTAGTTAAAAATAAAATGAAAGAATATAAAATATTTGAAAAAATGCATAATTTTAAACTAACATATGTTTATTTCTCAATTTCTCTCTTCTCGCCATTTCAATTTGATTTTTATGTATTAAGATTGAAAATTATTATCCCTCCTATTTTCTTTACTTCCACTTTTCTTCCATAGACTCAAAATTTATTTTTTTTTTACTTTTCCACTCACTCCTCTCATCATTCCACTTTTTCACCCAACCAAATACACCCTTAATCTCAACTACCTAAAAGTGTTATATAAACTCGAAACCTTCCTGAAACATCTCTATATTTCATGATATATCTCTTTTAGGCACAAAATAAATAATGATATATTGACAAAAACTTTGATATTATTTGGGTTAGATCTATATTACTCTCGGTATTGTTAAATTATAAATAGGAACATTAAAACAAATCTTGAGATGGATTAGCGGATGTTTTAATTTAGGTTGAATCATTGATTTTATATAAACAAATTTCCTTCATAATTAAAAAAAAAAGAAAAAAAAAAAGATAAATTCATAAGTGTGGTAAATAATGAAGATGTTAGGAGGGTGTGGCAGATGTTTCCAAAACACGGTAAACATTTAAGTGAAAGGAGGCCAAGGTAGTCCTTTTGACAAACCCACTCTCATCCATCGGACCACAACTTCTCAGATCATGTGCCATGGCTTGCCTCCAACCCTTTTGTCCATGCTTCCCTCTTCCATAACCATAACCATTCCCTCTCTATAGCCCCATTAGCCAACCCCCCCTTTTCTTTCCTCCTCCTTTTCCCAAACACTTCAACCCACCCTCTTTTCTCTTGTTTAATCATGGAGAAGAACGAAAGGGAGACTCACGACTTCATGAACGTAGAATCCTTCTCTCAGCTTCCCTTTATCCGCCCTGCCCCCAGCAAAGAAAAGGGCATCCGTTTGTTCGGCAAGGAATTCGGTGGTGTTGACCCAGCTACGCCCAGCAACGAGTCCGACTCAGCCGAGAACAACGAAGATACCACCAAGGAGAACGAGAACAATGGTGATAACAGCAGAAGGTTTGAGTGCCATTATTGTTGCAGAAACTTCCCCACCTCCCAAGCTTTAGGTGGTCACCAAAACGCTCACAAAAGGGAACGCCAACATGCGAAACGAGCTCATCTTCAGTCAGCAATGGTGCACACCTCTTTATCTGATGCTCATATTTATGGACTTGTTAACTACAGGCTAGGCTCAGCTCCAACACCACCAATCACTTACCCTTCATGGAACTCTAGCTTTACCGGTAGTACCAGTAGGTTTTATGGGAACCATACCTCCTTTTCTCATCACCCACCCATCAATGGCAGCCCACTGGGGTTATGGAGAATTCCTTCTACCCTTCAAAATAACTCTTCTAATTTCAATCCTGACCGTTCCTCATCTTCCTCATCCTCACATCCCTTGCCTTTGTTTGCCAGCGATGAGTTGAAGCCGCCCTCTCAGGTTGTTGCTGGCGGTGGTGGTTCAAGCTCCCAGAGTCGGTACGTTTATGAATCCAAGCCAAGATTGCAAGACCATGTGAGTTTGGATCTACATCTGTAATAACTTTTGATTTAATTTTAAACGAGAAAAACAAAATCAAAATCTTTGCTCTGCAAGATGAGGCGATTATATTATATATATAATAATTCCTAGCACACAAATCTTTTTAACATCTTGGATTTTCTTCCTTATTATATAGTATGATGTAAATAAAACGTTTTACGAATTCCTCAGTATTCATGTCTCTCTTCAAAACCATCAGCTCAGATGTGAACTTAAGTACGTTAAAAAAAAATAATTCCCAGTTCCAAAATGCTAACTCAAACATAATACAAGGTCTCCCTCTCTCGTTTTTTGAAGATTTACGATTTTTGCTGTCATGTCTTAGTTTGAAAGGTCATGTTAATATGCGTTCCCTATTTCAGAAACTTTCACATGTGTGAAGAATATTGTTTTCCGGAGTGGCTATATCTGTGAGAAAGCACATGAACATCTGTGTAGCCACACACACACGTGTGCCTAAATCTATACGTTGTCTGTCTGCAACAGGTGTAGAGGGTGAGAGAAAGAGATTTATTTAGGTGTAAGTTTTGTATTTAATACTGCAACAGAGGGGTAAAAAAAGACAGTTTAAACATAACAATACATTATATAAGGGGTTTTCCTGGTATCTGCATGAATTTCCTTTTTCATATAGGATAACAATTGTTCATTTCTTTTGGGTCTTGTTCATAGTATTAGATCAGAATGCAGTCATATATATGAAGAGAGTGTGAGAAAGACAACATTTCTTTTATGTTTAGGATGTTTGGCAATCAAACTTTAAATGATGTCTGATGATATGCATAAAGATTAGCGGTGGAACTTCCTGTCATGAGACCAGAAGCTGAGGGTACAAAGGTGGCAACATTAAGGCCACACCCGGATCTTTTTTTTTTTTTTTTTAATTTAAAACAAAAAATAAAATAAACCATCCAATACTTTTTTTTACATAACATAAATATATATACTTTTACTAAGAAAAAAATATGTATATACACTCAAATATTAAATTGTTTGAAAGCAATAACTAATAAATGAATATAGAAACCATATCTTTTAAAGCAATCTTTAATTTTTACAAGAAACTATATAGTGATAAAAGAAATCAATTTATTATTAAATAAAATTTGAAAGAAACATGATTAAAACACATAAGATGATAGAGAGTTGTGTGGTTTTGTTTGTAAGTTGGCTTTTTATGCCTGCAAAATAGAGAGAGGGAGATTAGGTAGATTAGTTTTGATTGGTGTATGGAGACGGCTAGCTGTAGAATTTGAAGATGCTTTAACAAAGGGAAAAGGGCATTTCTTTTTTAACAAAAACACAGAGGGTTTCTACTGTTGCTTTTTGATGTTGTCTTTTCTTTTCTTGCTAATGTACAACATTCAATGAATTTCCAACAATAATCCCATTTATATGAAATTTACTATTAGGTAACCTTTGGCCGATCTTATGTTGGGATTTGTGTTTTGTCTCTCGTCTGTTTTGCTAGACCCTTCTGACTAGCCTTACTTTGCATGTTCAATAACCCATCAGCTTTACATTGTAATTCATATATATTCCGACGTATCTCACTTCAAACTGATTTTAAAGATTGCACGTCAATTTTGCAACTGCGAATAGCTTCCAATGTTGTTGAAGCAATTCCTCAACCCAAGTGTTTTTAACTTATCCATTCCATCTACTTCTCTTCAACTATTGTTAACGGTGATCAAGCAAATACACTGTGTTAATATATTATAAACTCCAAACAGCTGTAACCTTTAAATTTCAGCAAATCAACAAAATTGATTTCATGTTTTTTATTTTCACCTAAATCTCATATGTATTATTTTATTTTATTTTTAAAATTCAACCCACCACACATATACTATATGTTTTTCAAGTCAATATTTATCTTTCCTTATTTCCACTATTTAAGCTTTTACAAATTTACTTTGTCAAAAAAAAAAAAAAAAACAAAAAGCTTTTACAAAAATTAAATATTTCAATTCTCTTTATTTACTCACTTTAGACACTAAATTACTCCCCCTAATATTTTCTATTTAGTTTTTTTATTTTATTTTTAATTACAAAATAATGCAAATTTAATTACATATTGAAATCATATAAAATTAAATATATTTGGTTTCTTTTATAAAAAAAATTATATTCCACATCAACTAAAATTAAATATTTTAAATAGTATAATTCACATACATATTAACCTTGAGATGAATTTATTAAATTAAAAAGGTTCTAATGGAAATTTTGATTAAAATGCAAAATTAAAAAATATCTTAAATTTAATATTATAATTAAATAATTGTATATTTAACATAAATTTACATAAAAGTTATTAAACAAGGTAAGAGATGGTAAAAATAAAATATAATTATTATTGCTAGCCCGAGTTGTAGCGTAGTTATCCATAAATGTCATATATGCTATAACACATGGGTCAAATCCCACCAAGAGCAAATGTTGAGATTTCCCTCATGAGTGACCATGCGCGACCTTCCCACTTTATGAAATTGTCACCGCTTCAGGTGCTTGAGCTCTCATTAGAGTTAGAAGGTAAAACCCCTCCCCTAATAAGTCCTTAGCTTAATGACAAGGTTAAAGCCTTAAAAACTTGAAGATCCCAGATTCAAATCTTACTCTATATAAATCATGTGTGGATTCTCAATCTATATTTATTTTGGTTTATATCCTATTAAATGTAGACCATTTATAGATTTATCCTGGTATAAGTTTGAATATATTCTAATTATCAATCTATTCATGCTTTATAATATGATTAATTTTGGCTATAGTTGATCGGATATATTCTTTGTAATTACAATTGTGATTGTACATGTAACTTCTAAAAATACACTAACATATATTAATTGAACAATATATTATGTTTAACATATGGTTATATTAGAATATTTTTATCATCGTGTCAAACACATAACTTGCCTTATTTATTTGCATGTTTTGCCAAAATAATTTGATGATTCGCTTGCATCTTTTTGAGAATCTTGTGTACCAATATCGTGTTAATCATTTGAGAAGAGATTGAATCAAACAAGATTATTTTTCAAGAATTCTTATATGGTCCACTTACCTTATATATATATATATATAGATATACGCAATCCATGAATATTTGAGCCGACTTTAATATCTTTTATATCATTAAAGATAATTGATTTGATGAGATTTGAGCATATTAAAGATGGATTAAAGGTTACCTTGTGAAGATGGATTTATGCCCTAAATGTGGAAGACTTGTTCAATGTTGATAGAGGTTTTATGACTAAGGCAAGTGTTTTGATTAATTTAGGAGGGTTTGATTACTTTTCTCTTTTATTATTAATTTTTATTATCTAAATATAATTTTTATTATTATTTAGTAAAACATAATTTTGATATATATTACTTTTTAAAAATAAATTAACATATATTATTTAATTTAATATAATTTTAATTAACACGAGTATAATTTTAATTCAATGTTTTTGATGATCATTTTAATAATAACTAAACTCATTGTTATCAAGTTTTTTTTTTTTATAAAATAGAAAATCAAATTCACACATTCACTCATTTTACATATCAATCTCACAATCTGAAGATATAATGAATACCTTTAACCAATAAACCAAATGTTAGAGTTAAGTTTAGTTTTAATCTAAAAAAGAAAAACCCTTAGATTTTACCTAAACAATTATATATATTAGTTGCCCTAACAGTACGGCAATGGTAGCTCCTAAACAGAACTTAATCAGGAAGTGCATACCTTTCAAAGATATGTAGGAAAGCTTTCAAAATAAGGGAATTTGATTTCCTAAACCATCTCTTTGTTCTCTTTTTCACTTTTTCTTTTTCCTTCTTATTTTTGGAAGGGTATAATGTTAAATCCTCCCTACCACCTTCGAATTAACTGGAATTAATTGCATAATTTTATGGGATGGAATGCTTTAGAACAGCTTAAATAATTAAGAAATTTGGTCGACTGAGTCTTAACTTGATTGATACCGATATTATTTTCAGTGTAAAAAAACATGAATTCAAGTGTGTAAAGACTGAAGAAAGATTTTTTGATGGTTCCAAATTTTGTAAAAAAAATTATACGAGAAGCTGTGTTGGATGTGGTTATTCAGAGGTAATAAAAATGATAAAGTTGGAATCATTTCTTCTAAGATCAATTAGCAATAGGCTATATTTGAATACAAGATTAGAAAGAAATCGAAATTTAAGTTATGTAAGATAGACATCATCAGCTATAGATAGCACTGATAGCAAGAAAAAAAAAGAAAAAAGGAAATTAATACAATGTATCACGTTAAGGTCCATCTCGTATGAATGTTTGCATATAACCCAGTTTTTAATTTTAAAAAGACTCAATTATGCAGGAAAAAGACTACAAGAAGTGAAAAGATGTGTCTTTTATGGGGAAGTGAAAAATATTTAGTGATAATAAAGTGATTTAACAGATCATTAAAAGGTTCACCGATAGAGTAATGTTACAAATGGGGCATGATTTTAGTTTACAAATTGAGTATCAGTTAGGTGGAAGATCAGTTTCCCTCAGAAACTAATAAGGGATTTCTCCAGGAGAAATGACTCTTTATCTACAAATGTCATATACACATATATATAATAAGACAATTATGAGATGGTGACCACAGTTTTTCCACCTATGGTTATGCTTTTCTTTTTCATTCCAATCTAACAAACCTCTGTGTATATATATATGTACCAATATTAGATTACCAAGGAAATTAATGTCTCCAAAAGGTCCCATTTTGGGAAATGGGAAAATATAACAATACCATCTTACTACTTTTAGAATATCATTTTGAAAAGCTACCCCTAATTAGTGCTTCATCACCCCCCCTTTTTTGGGTATAAATAACAGTTTGGGGATCGAAATGTTGATAATTGATTGGATTCATGAATGCATTAACCTTAGATAATTAACTCCACCACCAAGTAACAGTATGTAGTTAAAAAGTTTGCAATCAAGATTGAATGCAGTTGTTATGTTTAGAGCGAAAAACAGCAACATTGATGAAGTCGTCCAAGTTGACAGTGTGGTAGCAAGCTTGAAAAGGGCAATAATAAGATTACAGGCATTTATGGTGTCAAACATTGATGAAAGGATGCTTGTAAAGACAATGCCAGTAAAAGACATTACAACTCACTCATGTCAAGTAACTGAATAACAGTAAATACTACCAAGTACAATATTACAAAAATTTTCACTTGTATCTATCTCAGTAACTTGGCAAGGGAAAATACCCTTCTACCCTAGTATTAAGTTTGAATAAGCCACTCAACTAACATGCAACAAATGGGCAAACTGGACCACTCAATTGGATCTCTTTCTTTTCTTTTAAATGAGAAAATCAAAGGGCAAACCTTTAAAAAAATAATAATCATAATAATAATAAAGGGGTCAACACTCAACAATGTTAACATCAATCCCAACTATCTAGGGGTCCCAGAAGTAAATGCAGAAGAGAGGGCATGTGATGTTAAAAAGAGAGTGAAAAACAATAAAGACGAATGAGAAAAGAGTAGAGACATTATCATATGGACCACTCTTGTATTGATTTTTTCTTCCCCTCTTGTTGCTCTCCATTTTTTATACCAGAGAGTGAGCAGTGGAATTTAAGAACCATCGGCCCACACCATGTAAAGTTTGGAAACGAGGTTGACAGTTTATACAGTAGCCAACCTTATGCTAAACTGTGTCTTGTTGGTCCAATTTGCAAACCTCTCACTCCATAACAGAAAAGAGCCAGTCTCCAACCCCTCAGCCCCACTTTCATAGTCGCTATCTATTGGCTGGACCAGAGTTTGGGATATATGTATATGTATGTATATATGTAGGGTTAGCAGTTTGCAGTACATATGGCAGCCAACCTTATATAATGCATGTTGAAGGATCCAAAGGCTTTCTTTGCCTTACCCTACTTTCTCTACCTTATATATATACAAAATCAAAAAATTTACTTAGCTTGTTGCTTTATTTATCTTCAACATTGTTTTCACCAGCTTTGGAAACATCCAAATCCGCGTATGGAATAATAAAAATAACTTGTTTAGTTAGAATCCATGTTTACTGTAAACTGCAGGTAGGGTGTGACCCCCCACTCCAATAATTAAATCATATAATTCATCATAAACTGCACAAGTTTTTAGCCAATCAGACTTAATCCTGGAATGCAGCGTAAAGGCCAATTCATCAACATAATAATCACTTAACAGAGGGAAAGTTAATGCAGACCTTATCTCACATTGCAAGAGAAGGACTTCCTACTCTCATTAATGAACTTGTTTCAATCCATATACTTAGTTTTGATAAATCTTTTCAAAACACTTATAAGTATTAATTTTTTAGTTGCAATTACATTTTATCTGTTTAAATTTTATACAATATATTTGGTTTTTTAGATTATGTAATGTAACACACAAATACTAAACAATATGTTTATTTATATATATTTAAAAACTCAATAAAAGCTTATTGAAGCTTTGCTTGGTTAGTATGGACATTGTTGCCAATATAGGGGATGTTGGCTTGAGTGCGTTGAAATCAATTGTGGTTGAAAAAGTAAAATAATTATTGAAAATATAATTTTTTTCAAAAAAAATGTTTTCATATAAAGTTTGAAGAAATTTATTTAGTTTTCAAACTAAAAAAATTCAACATTTATGTAAAGTATTCCAATAAAAATTTGAATTATGTCTAAAGGAAAAAAAATAGTCTTACTTTATGTGTTGATATTTTTTATATTATATTTCGAAACATTTATTTAATAAAAATAGAAAAAAATAGTGAAACAAAATAATAGGCGGATAGTTTTAATTTACCCAACCTCTTCAATTAATTTTTTTTTTTTTGACATTTTCCTAGTTGAATAGTGGCTTATTAATTGGTAATATGAACTCAATTTTACAAATAGAAATGTAAGGCATGACCCTTGCAATAATTCAGTTTTGCCAAAAACCATACATATTCTTAGATCTTTTCGATTACTTTAATCCAGCCTAATTAAATTTACAAAGTTGAGAAAAATTAGTTTTATTTTTTATGGAAACAAAATCAAGTTTTTATTACATGATGTAATAATTATAATTTTGAGAATTTAGATATAAAATAATTACACAAAAATATCTCAAGGAAGAAAATTCCTAAATTGGCATCACTTGACTAAAATAATTTAAATCCACCGGCTCCATAAGAACAAGGGAAGTCCAGACAAGTCATTAAATCTGGTCAGAACTACACCTCAAATACTGTTGCCACACAAGTAAATTCTCCTTCCACTTCCACATTAACATCAACTGTAACTTGCACGTAATCACTAGAGATATTTATAAACACCTAACACGTATTTGGATATGAAATTATGATGAAACTTAGATATTGGTGTTGACACTTAATGTAACCTCAAACAAATCAGGTAACACATTCAATTACCACTCAGTGGTGAGTAAGTTGTGATCTTACCTTTAAATATGATTAGCAAAAACTTCTAGTAAATTCCTCAGAAATACACCAATGTATGAATATTACTATATTATATATTAATTTTAGAAGAACACAAATGTAAAAATCAGAAAGAAATTAATTAAAAAGGAAAAGTTCTATACACATAGGCATCATATTGCTATTTCAGAACTGATGAAAGTAGAATCTTGAGTAAATGCATGATTAAGGATTCATCTTAGCCTTTCTTGTTGAGGAGTAGCATATGCATCTTCAATGTGTCGCGTGAGGAGTGAAATTCCATAATGCGAGGCACTAGAGGCAGCATAATAGGAAGTGACAGTGAGCTGAGCAAACTTTGGAAGTGCATAACCTACAAACTCGTATCAATTGCAAATTATAGTCTATACACATCCCACAAACACAAAGAAAGTGTAAAATCATTAAAAATACATTCTAGTTCTCAAGATTGCTACTACTCAAGAATAGTCATTCGACTAAAATTCACTTGTAAATGCAGTCAAATTAAATCCCCCCCACCCCCCCCCCTTTTTTTTTAGAGTAAGAAAGGCAGTACAATCAAATCGCTACAGAAGAAAAGCACCATAACCACAAGACATGAAGATGAAACCAAGGTGCCTAATACTCTCAAATTTCACAAGAAAAACAAATGCATGCAACTTCTAAAGATCTTAAAGGTCAATATAGGATAAGGCAAGAAAGGTTTGAGGAGACGGACTTAAGACACAAGTAACAACTGCAAGAAACCACCTGCCAAATGCTTTGATAGACAATAGCAGCCCACAAATTATTTAGCTTTTTCTACTAAATAATTAATCCAATGACATACGGAATTCATAGACAAAACTAAATTACTTGCCAAACATTGCACACTCTACTCAAGGCCATAACATGCAAGGTAAGTGTGTAGGTTAAAAGGGGATGCAAATAGCAGAGCAATTCAAAAGGGAGAATACCAGTATACTTAAATGGTTACCACTTATTTTTTGACAAAGGAATATAATTATCTTTTTATTAATAATAGTTATGATAAAGACTTATTGTAATATTTTCTAAACCATATTAATGGGTTTATCTGTTATAATATTTGCTGCTGTTCTTTCCTACTTGGAGCAGATGGCAAAAACATGAGTATGCAAATAGGAACAATTTGACAGTGCTGCACCATTAAACTATCACAGTACCTGCTGCTGATATTGCAGCAATGCAAACTGAACATACTATATAATTTTAGAAGTACTCAACATTCAACAATAGGACCATCATTTATTTAGAGGACTTCATAAAGAATATGATGTACATTGTAAATATCTCACATATCACTTTTCACTAAAAGCTGCAGCAAATAGATTCAGCTCAATGAAGGATAAAATTTGCACAAATGTGATCATGCTTTTTTTCCAAACTGAGAACTACATAAGCTACTTTACGACTAGAGTGAAAAAGCAAACTTATACCTCCAAAAGCTGCACTGGTGCCAGAAAACATTAACAGCAGAGGAATCTGTCAAGAAAGAAGATCATAGAATTAAATTAAGTGAGCTTTAAGAAGATAAAAAATAAAAGTTCTCTACCAGCCATGAAAAGGAGAAAATATGTTTGAGATTTGTCGCAGATTGAAAGGATTGGAAATGCAATTTAGAACAAAGAAATGGCATACCCCAGTTACAAAAGGAAGCCACTTAGGTCCCTTGATGTGATTCTGAAGGAAAGGGATCCCTGAAAATAATAAACCATAAGAGATGTGCATGCAAAAGTAAAAGTCAGTGAAGACAAAAGGAGTCCAATAATACCAGTATTAAAGCCATGTACTGCACTAAGCATTCCCCCGATACCAGAGCCAGCCTATTTGAAACAAAAAATGCAACAAATGTTGTAACAATCAACAATCTTTCAGCACATTAACTTAAAATTATGGTAACTTTAGAATTGTGATCCATACTATCTCATTCAAAACGTGAAATTTTTGGACAAGATTTCAATTTGGTGATTTTGCCATACTCTGAGCTGACTCTGAGCTGTTCTTCAAAGGCATAAGAATCTAAATGCCAAATGATTCCACACTGAATTAGAGCAAGAAGCAGCTTAATAGACTAGACTAAAAGTAACCGTAGTTTTTTACTATCTCTGAGAAACATACAACTTGAAAAGAGCTAGTGCTACAATTCTCAATTACTGCACATACTTTAACAGTACAAATAACATTATTAAATTGCTCGAACATATCAAAATCACATACATTGATTTGATAATGATATCTAGAAGATAGCATCTAATTATTCAGTTACACAAACAATTTTTTTTTCAAACTTCAAAAGGCATGTCTCTACTTGCATTGACAGTAGAAACCCTATGTTACAAGGATTGGGAAACATATATTCATATTCTAAAGTTGTCTTTTTTTTCTTTATCTGTTACCTAGAAAAATAAACCATTGGAGCTCCACCTTGAGGAGGTAGCAGTCTCACATCCCACAAATCCCAAAATCTGTCTCCTCAAGATTTAAACACGAAATCTCCAGATTGAATATATATATTTGAGGCCAGTAACTGTATATTCCTAATAGACATAAAAGGTTAATCATGGTAAAACTTGGTAACTAGTCTAAGCTAGGATATAATAGTTTTGAAAACTCATCTAAAAGTTTACAGCTTTCCAGGATGAAGATAAAAAAACCATGAAACTTTTAGTAAGCAAAAGGGCCAATTATAGCATGCAAGTAGCCCTAAACTACAAATTAGAGCATTGGGGGGTTAATATTTATGTTTCTTCCAACAAGTAAAACAAAAGAGGGAGAAATGAAACGGACCACTGCAGTGGCATCCTCCAAAACTGAAGTAATTGTCCATTCAGCTTTGTCCTGCAAAAGAATTACAAATTAATAAAAGAAAAACAAAATTCAATAGTCAAAACCTTGAGAAAAGAAGAAAAAAGCAGAATAGAGATGAAGGGATTACGGAATCAGGGTTTAAGAGAGAGAGGCAACGAGGACAACGAGCGGAACCTAAGCCAGGGTTGATGGTTGGATCGTGGTGCAGATTTCCATTCCTTAGCTTTTCCTCATATACTTCTCTTGTCCCCATTCTTCCAATCTCCCAAAACCTCTTTTCTTTCTTTTTTTCCTCACAATCTGATTTCTCCAACGAACACAAAACTCAGGAACCCCACAACAGAACAGAACTCCTTCGATCTTTTTGTTGCATCTAAAGACAAGATATGGGCCGAACCTGTTTCCATAGAGAAGTGTTTATTTAGATTCCTTGGGCCAGTTACTTTGTCATCAGATCGGGATAAAAGTTTGAAAAAAAAAACAGAAACTATTCAATTACTACTAGAGAAAGCACGAGAGAAAAGAATCCACGCCAATTAGAGTTATTTATGGGCTAAATTAAGTCCGACCAAAATGTTAAGCCCAATTGATAAGCTTAGTTTAATTCAAAAATAGCATAAATTTATGTTCAAATCTAGTTTAAATTATATGTATTAAACCTAAATTAAACTTGATCAGACTTATTTTTATTTTTTTTGAAAAATATTTTATTACACAAAATAAATTTTAAAAAAATAGTATATCAAATACACTGTAAACTTAAAAATATTATTAACTTTTGTTTAAGCAAATTTATAATTCTTTTTTTAAACTTTACCTCTTCTATTTAAAAATTAAAAATTAAATTACTTAGTAATTGAATTATTTCTCTTTAAAATATGATATAAAATCCCACCTACCCACCCGACAGTTCAACACTAATATATGTACATCAAAACCAATTTTAAACAGGCAACAATGATGTAACATGAAGCAGCTCAAAAGGCTAAATCCTAATTGTAACATATGCTTGAGAGGGATTATATTAGGATTACCCGTCCGGGCTAAATCCTTTTTATAATGAGGTCAATAGGGTTACTCGTTCGAGCTAAATCCCGTCAGCAACAAATGTAGGACCTCATTTTATAAGGCAATCACATTTATCCATCGAAATTCAATATTCAAACGAGACTTTACCATTTCCCCATGTAATCATTTCCAAAGATGAGAATAAGTGTAAATTTGTTACAAGATGGAATAAGTGTAAATTTGTTACAAGATGGTACAGGTATGTACTTGAAGCTTATGATTATAAATTTGTGAAATAACGATTTCAAGGTACGTTGTGATGGAAGTGAATTACGATCATGAGGTTATGGTAAATTATGTTATCTTATGTTATATTACTGGCATGACTAATGTATGGTAAGGTTGCTTATTTTTTTCATGTGAGCTTACTAAGCTATATAGCTTACTCTATTTTATTTTCAATGTTTTATAGTGTCACCAAGCTAGCTCGGGATTAGAGATCGTCGGAAGTCGTATCACACTACCAAACTGTCTTTTGGGTACCGATGATTTTTAAAATATTTTGAGAGTATGGCATGTATAGGGACTTGGTCATTTTGTTATATGTGTCATTTGATTTGGCCAAATGTATTGGCTTATATTTGTTTACGGTGATTTGGTATTTAGTCATGTAATTGGCTTATTTTGGCTAAAATGATTGTAAGCCCATTTATATAAGTATATGTGTTAATGCCTTCTTTTCTTTCTTTCTTTTTTTTTTTTTTTTTTTTGTAATAGGTTGCTATGTGTTTATTATGGTTAAATAACTTGTTGTGAAATGGATGATATGGGTCCTTTGGTGTGCTAGGAAATCTAAATAGAATTATGCATGATGAAAGTATTCATGTTAATACTTGTGAATGTGAGTTTGGTATGAATTGATTTGGTAAATTATGATATGGTAAATATGTTAAGTGTTGGTAATGAATGATATGATCTAGCCTTGATTATGGATGTTTTGGTTGCTTAAACATGCCATGGATTATGCCATTGAACTTGTGTATTTGTAGGTGTAAATGAGGGTGACAAATGGCTTGGTAGATAGCCTTTATTTTGTCCACACGGGTAGACACACAGGCGTGTGTCTAGGCCGTGTGTCATGGGCATGTGTTCTGGCCGTGTGTCCCCATGCACTTTAATTTTTAGAAACAATATGCTCAGAATTGAGCACACGGGTAGAGATACGGGCGTGTGTCTTAGCCGTGTGAGGGATATGGCTTCAAGCACGGGCGTGTGTCCTGACTTTGTGAAGTCTGCACCTATTTTATGAAAATTAAATTAACCACACGACCTAGCACACGGGCGTGTGACTTGGCCATGTGATCTCAATTTTTTCATGCATTGCAAAATAGAGAGTTACACGGGTTAGGAACACGGGCGTGTGTGACCACACGACCTACCCACACAGGCGTGTCCCAAACCACACGGGCGTGTGACCCCTGTTCATAGCAAAAATTTTTTAAGTTTTATAAAAATTCCCTGAGTTCTTAGTTTAGTCTCGAACCACTTTCAAAGCATGTTTCGGGCCTTATAGGCTCGTATTAGGGACTTTATGGTTGAATGTAAATGATTTTAATTTGGATGAAAATTTTTGACTTGGAATTTTATGTTTGCTTGTGATGTGAGTCCGGTAATGCCTCGTATCCTGTTCTGGTGTTGAATACGGATAATGGATGTTACAGCTTTGACCTTTCTTATCTCTTCTTTATCTTTTGCTGCTATCAACATGTCATCAACATAGAGGAGTAGATACACAAAAGAACCATAACTATTTTTCTTAAAGTAAATACAACAATCAAAGCTACTTCTTTTGAAGTAATGAAAAGTTATAAAGGAATTAAACCTTTTGTACCACTATCTTGGTGACTGTTTCAAACCATAAAGGGATTTTTTCAGTAAGCAAATATAATCCTCATTTTCTGAGACTGTAAAACCCTCTGGTTGTTGCATGTAAATATCTTCCTCAAGTTCTCCATGTAAAAATGCACTTTTTACATCTAATTGCTCAAGCTCCAAATCATGCATGGCCACAATACCAAGCAAAACTCGAATTGAACTATGCTTCACAACTGGGGAGAACACATCTGTGAAGTCCACTCTTGAAATTTGACTGTAACCATTTGCAACAAGCCTTACTTTATATCTGAGTTCTTCAACTTCTAGAGTCTCTTCTTTCTTTTTAAACACCCATTTATAACGAACAACCTTTTTTTTCCTTTAGGAACTTTCACAAGATCCCATGTTCTATTTTTGTGGAGTGATTCCATCTCTTCTTGCATAGCAAACATCCACTTTTCTAAGTCTTCATAGCTAATCGCCTCAGAATAATTAGATGGCTCTTGGTTTGCATCTATGTCTTTAACAAAATTTAAAGCATAAGTAACTAGATCAGCCTCGACATACTTTTTTGGATGTTTAATTTCTCTTCTAGTTCTATTTTTGGCAATAGAGTATTATGGTGAAGAAGCAACTCTATTTTGAATTTTTGTACTGGCTAGAGGAGTCGACTCTGTTGTTGATTCTGGGTTAATATGATGCTCCACCTGCTTTTGATGTTCTTTATTGGAAGAGTCTTTAAGAGATAAGTTAGGTAGCATAGCAGTTTCATCAACATCTCTACTAATCACAACTTTTCTATTTTCAAGGCACCACAACTTATACCCTTTTACACTAGCTTTATAACCAAGAAAAACACATTTAATGGATCTCAGTTCCAATTTTTCATTATCAACATGAGCATACACATGACAATCAAAGATCTTTAAATTAGAATAATTAGCAGGATTACCAAACCATACTTCTTGTGGAGTCTTTTTCTCAATAGCAATGGATGGAGATTGGTTGATCAAAAAACATACAGTAGAGGTTGCTTCGGCCCAAAATGACTTTGGTAGGTTGGCATTCAACAATATACATCGAACCTTCTTCATAATCGTTATGTTCATTCTTTCTGCAATGTCGTTTTGCTATGGAGTATGACGAATTGTTAAGTGTCTCACTATCCCTTCTGACTTGCATAGTTCATTAAAATCATCAGAATAGAACTCTAAGCCATTGTCTGTGCAGAGGTGTTTTATTTATTTTCTCGTATGTTTTTTAGTCAAAGTTTTCCAAGACTTAAATGTAGAAAAAATTTTCTGGAAAAATAATCAATAAGTGTTAGCATATAATTAGCTCTACCTCTTGAAGGCATTCTGGATGGCCCCCACAGATCAAAATAAATATATTCTAACTTTCCTTTTGTGTTATGGATTCCTCTAGTAAATCAAAATCTCTTTCTTCTAGCAGAAGTTACAAGTTTTACCTTTGTTTGAAGACTTTAATCTACCCTTAGACTTACTGCGAGGATTTCGTTCCTGTGTCCTTCCATGATCATCATCAGCGTGAGGATTTCGTTCCTGTATCCTTCTATGATTATCATCAGCATTGCAATCTTGTATCTCACGAACAATGAAACCCTTTCCTTAAGAGTCGAGTTTAACCACAAGATGTTTCATCTTATCATACGAGGTCAAAGAATCATAAGCCTTACCAATTGTGAGAGACTCGCGGCTATATAAAATTGTGTCTCTAAATTTGAATAAAATGGAGGGCAACGACCAAACTAGAATCAACTCTAGACATTCCTTATCATACTAAACCTTCCTAGCCTCCATGTTTGAAAGAATTTCTTTAAACATTGTTAAGTGTTCGTGCACAGACATACCTTCCACCGAACGATTAACACAAAGACGTTGTTTTATATGCAACTTGCTGGTTAGAGTTTTGACATACATATTTGTTCCAGCCTCTTCCATAATGCAGTGACAGTTTTCTCCTTCATCACATCCTACAAAATTTTGTTAGACAAATGCAGATGTAACTGTGTTAACGCCTTTCGAATTTTATACCTCTTTTCTTCCTCCATCAATCTTGAAGACATTTTATCTATTCCTAGCAGGGCATCCTCTAAGTCCATCTGCACAAGAATTGCCTACATCTTTATCTACCACAACGCAAATTTGGTGTTGCGATCCAACAACGAAATTTCATACTTCAAAGACATCATTACCGTGATTGAGATGAACAACCCGGAAGCTCGAATACCAATTTGTGAAAAAATAGAATGCCAATAATGATAATGTATCGTAAAGTAAAGTGAAAGAAATATAAAGAACATACATATTTTTACGTGGAAATCCTTTCGGGAAAAAATCATGGGCAAATGAGAAGAAAATTCACTATGTCAAATTCGAATGATTACAAGAGGAGTAGACTATGTCTATTTATAGGCTTGTAAAATCATATTCTAATAGAAGGAGTGTAGTAAAGTTGAAACGCCTTATTCTAATCAATATCAAATAGATGAAGTGTAATAAGGTTGAAAAACCTTATTCTAAAATAAAATAAAAGAAGTGTAGTTCTATTTGGATTTTACTTTCGTTTTATTTACCACTGTATTTTATTTTAATAAGGATTCGGGTCACTCAATTCTAACAGCTACAAAGACTAAAAAGAGCATAGAATGGTAAATAAACTAGAAACAAAATATCATTAATTCACAAACAGAAAAGTGCATATAATAATACCGAGCAAGCCAAATGACGCAGGAAGCAGTAGGACCCAAAAAGCAACGCTAGTCTGGTGTAATGCACCAAATTTTCAACATTTTTTTGATAAATTTTGTCAGTAATTAAGTGTCTGTATCTGTGATTAAGTATTTTGTTTCTGTGTTTAAGATCGGAGGTTCGAGTTTTCCTTCTGGTTTAACACTTATCCTTGAACTCTCAATTTAAGTTTATTTCTATATTAACTCAAGAATGAGCCTGCGTTAATCTCCATCAACAAAAAATTCAAATTTAATATAATCCAATAATAGTATTATCAATTGAATATATTATTATTATATATACTAAAACAAATTTAGGTTTGAAATATGAAAATTTTAGTTTCAATAGTTAGAAATATGATATTTGGCATATATTGTAATTCCATGCGTCCATTATTAATACTCTTAATCTTTTCACATATTACCATTTATTAAAAAAAACATACAAATTCAAAATAAAACTTTTCATTAAATGTAATAAAAATATACAACTTATTCCGTAATTTCGTATAACTTTTCCTTTGTTAAATTAAAAAAAAATTATTATTTATTAATATTTTACCTTGATTAATTCACTAATATTATAACCCAAATCATTCCTTTTAAAAATAAATTTATTTAAAATTAAAACTAATTTAGTAATTTACGACTTACAAAATACAACAAATTCTGATCTAATTATAGTATACAATTAAATTAATATTTTATAATTTTGATCTTGTTATAAAATAAATAGATAAAGAGTAAAGAACAAAGAAAATATAAGAAGTAATAGAGAATGTATTTTATTGATCAATGGGGATATTTACAAAGCTTCTCCAAAGTTTTTATTTATAGGCATGAGAAGTATAAATGAAGTAGAGATCTACTTCTAATAACTATTAGAATTTAAAATACATCAAAATTTATCTTAATCTTGATGAACATCCACTTAAAAGATATTCATAACACTCCCCCTTGGATGTCCATTGGTATATAATGTGCCTCGTTAAAACCTTACTAAGATAAAAACCCTGTGGGAAAAATAATTCCTAATGAAGGAAGAAGAGTACACATATCTATAGTACGCATAATATGCTGCCTCATTAAAAACCTTACTAGGAAAACCCAATGGGACAAAACCTCGGTTAAGGGAAAAAGAATGCAGTGTGTATTTACTCCCTCTCATGAAAATATCATATACTTTCTCATATTTTACGTATTCAATTTTGAATATTAGTCTTTCAAATGACTATTTGAATGTATTTACTAAGCATTTATATCACCATTCTTTTGAAAGTCATGAGCGAGGGAAAATTTTGGGGGAATATATTTTGATCTCTTCAGGAGTTTCAACAATAATCATAATAAAATTCAATCATGATTCTTCTAGAAAAACACAAATAAGTATTTTGGATCATTTTATAATCCTCCTTTAATTACTATTTACTACATATGTTCAAATTATTTCAATTCATATAAATGAACAATTTCCCGAGAATTTCAATATGCTTCTAGCATCCTAAATCCTTCAAGGATTTTAATATAAACTTTACTATATAGTGGTTCATAAAAGGTTGTAATAACAACCATTAGACGCAAGTTAAATCTTTTATGAATTGTCAAAATAATGCATTTAAAGGTTATTGCATCCATAACAAAAGAATATTATATCTTTTCATAATCAATTCCAGGACTTAGCGAAAAACTTCATTTTTTTATTCTGCTTTTGTAAAACTACTTCATTTGCACCCTTATTGGCTTTATATCTTTAGATATTTGGACTACTGGTCCAAAAACTCTACGAATTTAATTGTACTTGAGTTGCGTCTTTCTATTTTGATAAATTTATTCCATATCTATATTTCTCAATAGATTTATTCAAGATCCTCTTTTTATTTCATTATTTCAATAATAATATTGCATGCAAAATCATTGTCGATTACTTTTATTCTTCAGTTCCACATTTTCTCGAATTGACATAACTTATCGAGATATCTTATTTTCATTATTTTAATCTTTAATTTCATGTACCTAAATCTCTTCTGGAATTTTACTTATTAGTTATGTCTTGGGTCTCTTCTGGAGCACCCGCCTCCAGTATATGACCATCTAAGAAAAAATCATCTTTGGAACCGATCAATCTATTATTTATTCTAACTAATTGTCCTACTGAGACTTTGGTTCAAATTAAAATATTAGATGATATATAACACTTGGTTATTCTCATTAAGTTTGTAAATACATCTGACAGTTAACTTGTAATGAGTTATCCTTATTGAACTGCTTGTTCAAATTACTCTCCACCTAACTCATTACAAGTTATTATTTCTCCCCGCCCCTAATGTCTGGAAAACTATCAAATTAAAACTGTAATCACAGATCATGTCATTATTGAATCTCTAATACATTCAAAACATTTAATAGTACAAAAAAACTTGTAATTAATATATATTTCCAACTTTCTTTGAGAATTCACTCATCTTTGTATGTTGTGGTCGAGTAATTGGAACATATACTCACATACAAAAATTCAAAGATGAGAAATATTTAGCTCTTGATCAAAACCAATTGTAATTAAGAGTATTTATAACTTATTGGCTTGATGCGTACAACACATAAATCAACATAATCTCATGTTAAAATATGAAGTTTAGTTTTCATAAGTAATGGTTTAAACATTAATTAGAGGCATTCTGTGACACCTCTAACCCCGTCCCGTTGCTGGAACAGGATCATAAAGTATTACCAGTCATTTTAGTACATTTATACTAAATTCATGAATAAATGAAATTTAACACATCCAACCATTGCTTTAATGAGCCCACAGTACCTAATAAACATAGTTAAAATAAACCGGCGTTCGATTGTAAGCTTAGAAAATCTCTCATTTGATTTCAAATTTTTCGTCCTTTAAACAGTTCCACACGCCCGTGTGGTCTACTTAACACGCTCGTGTGGCTTGGGACACGCCCGTGTCCTCAGCTCATGTACAATACTGACTTTTAAACACGGCCATGACTCACGCCCGTGTAGCCTGCTCGTGTACTAAACTAACTTTAAGACACGGCCGTGGCAACCAAGGCACATGCCCGTGGACTAACTTGGTTGTAACTATTTAGGTGCAGGGGACACACGACCTAACAACACGCCCGTGCGCAAGCCATGTGTCTCACACGGCTTGGTCACACACCCTCGTGACAAACCATGTGGACTCGAAATGAACCTTGTATTCTAAAAATTACCATCCCTGCAATTTGTAGACAGCTAGTACTATAAAATTTCTTCATTCAACCAATCTAGATATAATTAAACACACTTAATACTCATTAAACTATCATTTTATAATCTAACAAATATACTCAATAATGCCTTAAACTAAACCATTCAAAGTTGCACCCATGTGCCATTATATTCAATTCAAAAGATTATACATTATAGTATTTTCCTTACAACTGTTAACTAACTATTATCATTCTTCATTAATATAACTTATAACCAAAATAACATTAAACAAACTAGGTACATGCCAATCATCATAGGTAGATACATCACCAAGTATTGAATTCGGGAGTTGGCTCGGATGCTAAGATCTTATCTACTTTGTACCTAACCCACGCACGAAAACAAACCGTACGCTGAGTATACACTCAGTGGTATTTCTATAAACTAATACTTAAACAAATAATAAACTTTGCTTAAATATTCTATCTTAAACTTTTACTTTCATAATCTTAGTAAGTTCGCCTTTCAAATTCAATTCATATCTTTTCATGTAGGAAAAGAATTTCATATCCTTCAATGTCATTCAACATCATAAAACAGTCGTATAAACGATAACATTCAGTCTTTAGTACTTTATTTACCCCTATTAACATGACTCGGACCTGAACGGATACACGAATCCAACCCACAATCCGGGGATAAAATGCAGTGTTTCATCAGCCGAAGCCGGAATACACCGTAAGGGTAACAGATAATAATAGTAGCGAAAATTGATCCACGATCAGTGCAGAGTACCTCTTCTAACGAATCCGAATAAATACGATGTCGACACATATAGCGTCTCATCGACACACAGTCGGAATATCCCTGAACACTTCCAATCCTATGGCATGCCAATTATATCCGACTAGCCCGACACTGTTAATAGGGTATTCAAATCATATCATTATAATACAGAAACAGTAACAGTTTTATTATGCCTTTCATTATACATTCTATAATGAGAATAGCAATTACATTGTAATAAATTATTAAGCATAGTTTATAAAAATACAAACCAAAATTCTCGAGTTTACTCGATATTCTCGTTCACTTTCTCCTTTCCCTTTTACGATGACGTTTCCGGTGCTACGTTGGCTACATAAAATTTAACATTAAAAATTATCAATATATGTTATTTAATAACACACTCTTTAATTTTCCATATAACTTTTACTATATTTCCAATTAGGTCCTTCCACCATAACCATTCTAAAAGTCTTAAATTTTCAGCATAAAACATTAATTATAGAGTTGATACGAACCGCCTCAGGGAGAGTCGAGTCTTATGTAGATTGCCCGATCGTCTACGAGAAGTTACGTTAGGTTTAGTTGAGTTGAAGGAATGGCCGAAGTAGAAAGAGGGGTATTGGTTTTGGTTCGGATTAGAATAGGTAAGAAGAATTGAAAGTTCGAATTTAGGTAAGGGGAATTGAAGAAATGGACATAATGGTATGAAGGGTAAGAACGAAATGGTATTATGAAATGGTACGAACGGAATGGCCGGTTTAGGTACAATTTGGTAAATGAAGAAATGGGGTTGAACAAAAGTGCAAACAAGAACCGATACTGATTTGGTATCGACCCGTTGTTTATAGGCTCTCTTTAGTTTGGTTTGGGTTTGGTAAAGGGGAACCTCGACCCACTATCTAACAAGATAGGAACCTCGGTATGTTTGAGTGCCACACTACGAGTAGTGATAAGTTCGGAATCGACAAAGAACACGATTGACACAACTAGAACGCTAGGAACGCCAAACGAATCTTTGAACGAAATATAAGAAAAGTTTGCCTCACAATTTTGGCAGCATAACATTAACAAAAGTTTCAAAAGTCTTTTTACATAGAAATTGAACAAGTATTTATAGGCCTAATAGTCTAGGTAGCCGATTGGCCTTTCATACTTACACATTAATTAAAGAAAATTCTAGAAAAATGACCCTTAATGTGCATGTCTAGATTCAGCTATGGTAGTAGGAAATGAATGAACCTTCATGCTTAAGAAAACACAAAGTGAATGCATGATGTCCAATGGTCACTTGTGAGGTTCGGCCATCCTTGTTAAATGAAGCAATGTTTGGCCAAAAAGTATGAATTAATTGTGGACACTCCAAGGGCCATCATGTGTGTGAAAACCAAATGTTGAAGAGCCTTCTAGTATGAACAAAGAGAACCGAATAGTCTTGCCATGTGAACATAGGTGTGAATGAATTAAGGAGAGTCATGGGGAAGCTAATCGGCCAAGCTATCTTCATGCATGTGTGAGTGTCCTTTGGCCGAATGGTCACCTTGAGAAATGAAGAGATAGCACACCATACATGAATGGGAACATTCATGAACCTTGAAGACATTGAATATGGTCATGCATGCACTTAGCCGAACATGCACCTAAGAGATTCAAGTCCCCCAACCGTCCATGCACCTTTCAACATTCATGCTTGCTTTTAATCTCCATATGCCCATTGTATTCCTACAAGAAATGTGAACAGAATTAATTCAACTAATGTGAACACAAACATCAACATTAAATTTGGTTATGACAAATTTAATTATCATCAATAAACACTTTTAAGACATACTTAATTATAACTAATGTGAACTAAATTTAATATGTAGGATATTAATTAACTAATTATTGAACTTATTAAATAAAAAGTCAATAGTAGTCAAATGAATTCAAAGAGAACTCCACGAGCTGATGTTTAATTCAAGAGCTAAACCCGAGCTGGGCTTAAACTCGTGAGCTGATAATGAGCTGGTCCCGAGCTGTGGAACTAAGAATGAGCTAAATCCGAGCTAATGAGCTGGTGTGGAGCTACATGGGAACTAACTTGAGCTGAAGGTGAGCTCGGTGAGTTGAACTGAACTTGTAGAAGAGTTCGGCATGGATTCCCAAAATTGCCACCAGCTAGTTCGGTAGGTCTAGTATTGACATCATCCTACATTTGTTGAACTAAAGCTATGACAGCTTCTTTAAATTGTTTTGCACGAGCCCTTGTGATCGGCCTTTGAGGTAGCACCATCGGATCTCGACTTGGACTTGACTTATGGGAAACCGTGATCGTATCATCCTTCCCCTCTTGAAAATGACTTGTCCTCAAGTCAGTATCTACATCAAAAGGAGTCAAGTCAGAGACATTAAAACTAGCACTAACATTGTACTCACCCGGTAAGTCAAGCTTATACGAATTTTCATTGATTCGCTCGATGACTTGGAAGGGGCCATCTCCTTGCGGCAACAACTTAGATCTTCATTGAGCCAGAAATCTTTCTTTTCTCATGTGCACCCAAACCCAGTCTCCGGGTTCAAATACAACTCTTTTTCGCCCTTTGTTGACTCGTTGGACGTATTGCTCAGTTCGAGATTTAATATTCTCTCGAACTTTCCTATGTAGTTCCTTGACAAATTCAGCCTTTTTCCTTGCATCTATATGGACAAATTGTTCAATAGGAAAAGGTAATAAATCAAGAGGAGTAATAGGATTAAAACCATAGACAGTCTCAAAAAGAGAAAATTTGGTTGCCGAGTGAACAGAGCGATTATAAGCGAACTCGATGTGGGGTAAGCATTCCTCCCACGACTTGAGGGTCTTTCGTACCAATGCTTGCAACAAAGTTGACAAAACTCGATTTACCACCTCGGTTTGCCCATCCGTTTGGGGATGACAAGTGGTTGAAAACAATAACTTCGTCCCAAGTTTTCCCCATAATGTCCGCTAGAAGTGACTTAAGAACTTTGTATCTCGATCGAAAACGATCGTTCTTGGTAATCCATGCAGTCGTACAATTTCCCTAAAAAACAAATTAGCAATATGCACAGCGTCATCAGTTTTAGCACAATAAATAAAGTGTGATATTTTAGAGAATCTATCGACTACAACAAAGATTGAGTCCTTCCCTGTCTTAGTTTTCGGCAATCCAAGAATAAAATCCATAGAAACATCGGTCCACGGGGTGTCGGGAATGGGAAGTGGTGTGTAAAGTCTATGAGGTTAGACCTTTGACTTAGCCCGTTTACAAATTAGGCAGCGTTCACAGATTCGCTCCACGTCTCTCCGCATACACGGCCAATAAAAATGTTCATGGAGGGTCGACAATGTCTTGCTTATTCCAAAGTGTCCCATCAGGCCACCACTATGCACCTCCAACACAAGTAACTCTCGAATGGAGCCTTGTGGTATGCACAACCTATTTTCTTTAAAAAGAAACCCTTCATGCCTGAAAAATTTCTCAAAAGAACCATTTTCACAAGCAGCATATATAGTTCCAAAATCTTCATCATTAACATACAACTCTTTCATATGGTAAAAACCAAGTAACTTAGAATCGAGAATAGTCAATAAGGTATACCTCCGTGACAATGCATCAGCCACTTCATTTTCTTTACCTTTCTTGTATTTGATGATGTAGGGAAATGATTCTAAATACTCGACCCATTTTGCATGTCGTTTGTTGAGTTTATGCTGACCTTTAATAAACTTAAGTGCTTCGTGATCGGAATGAATCACAAACTCCTTCAGTCTTAGATAGTGCTGCCAAGTTTCAAGTGATCGAATCAAGGCATACATCTCTTTGTCGTATACCAGATAATTGAGGGAAGCGCCACTTAATTTCTCACTGAAGTACGCCACCGGTCTTCCGTCTTGGGTCAACACAGCTCTGATCCCTACACCTGAGGCGTCATACTCAATTTCAAATGTTTTAGTAAAATCTGGAAGGGACAATAAATGAGCTTTCACAAGACATTCTTTAATCAAATTAAATGAACGTTCTTGATCTTCAGACCAGTGAAATGCAGAGTTTTTCTTAATTACGCTTGTTAAAGGTGCTGCAATGGTACTGAAATTGGGCACAAATCGACGGTAGAAGCTAGCCAATCCATGGAAGCTTCGAACTTGGCTAATGCTCGTCGGGCGCGGCCATTCTTGAATCGCTCGAACTTTTTCTTGATCCACCTCCAAACCGTTGGCACTCACGACATAACCTAAAAACAAAACTTTATCAGTGCAAAATGAACACTTTTTGAGATTAGCATACAATACCTCTTTTCGTAAAGTTTCCAACACCGCTCGTAAATGTGGTACGTGCTCCTCTAAAGTTTTGCTGTAAACCAAGATATCGTCAAAGTACACAACACAAAATTTACCAATAAATGCACGTACAACATGGTTTATCAATCTCATAAAAGTACTGGGAGCATTTGTAAGGCCGAATGGCATTACCAACCATTCGTACAAACCCAATTTCGTTTTGAAGGTCGTTTTCCATTCATCGCCTTCTCGCATTCGTATTTGATGATAGCCACTTTTAAGATTGATTTTCGTGAAAATTCGGGATCCACTTAATTTGTCAAGCATGTCATCAAGACGAGGTATCGAGTGTCGATACTTGATCGTTATTTTGTTGATGGCGCGACAATCCACGTACATCCACTACGACCCATCTTTCTTGGGTACAAGCAACACCGGTACCGCACAGGGACTTAAGCTCTCTCGGATGTATCCTTTGTCTAGGAGTTCAGTAATTTGCTTTTGCAATTCCTTCATTTCTTCAGGATTACTCCGGTAAGCAGGTCAGTTTGGTAATGCAGCTCTGGGTACCAAATCTATTTGATGTTCGATGCCTCGGATAGGAGGCAGCCCACTTGGTATTTCGTCCAGAAATATGTCTTCAAATTCCTGAATCAAAGACATTACAGAAGCAGGCAAGTTTTCAGGTAATTCGTTAGTATTCAACAATGCCTCTTTGTACATAAAAACATACATAGGTCATCTCAAAAAACATCGCTCGTCGGATATCACTAACCCTCGCAAACACACTCATTTTTCCACTTTCTTTTTCCTCTCCACTTTTTTCTTGTTTTTGTTTCTTTTCATTTTCTCTCGCATTTTTAGCCTTCTCTCTCTCGTTTTTCTTAATTTTCTCTTTTGCATTCTTTTCTTTTTCTCTCGCTTGTTCCACTGAAAGTTTAAGTTTTTGTTGATCCTCGTACACTTGCTTCGGAGTGAAGGGTGCAAGTGTCACATTCTTTCCAAGATGTTTGAAGGAGTATCTATTAATGTAATCGTCATGTATCACTCGTCGATCGAACTGCCATAGTCGTCCTAAAAGTAAGTGACCCGCGTGCATCGGCACTACATCGCATAATACTTCGTCGGAATACTTCCCGATGCTAAAAGACACTAGGACTTGTTTTGTCACTTTGAGTTCCCCACCATCATTAAGCCACTGAAGCTTGTATGGATTCGGGTGCTTGGTGGTTGACAGCCCCAACTTTTCTACCATGAGGGTGCTTGCCACGTTGGTGCAACTCCCTCCATTGATTATGATACTACACACTTTCCCTTGCACTTGACATCTCGAATGAAAGATGTTCTCACGTTGTTGTTCGCCTCCCACACTTTGAAGACTTAGGCTTCGCTTGACAACGAGTAACTCGCCTTCAACGGGTTGTTCTAAGTCCTCATTGACTTTAAAATTCGATTCAGGCTCGTTCTCTTCCTCGTCCTCCGTTTCAATCTCGCCGTCGACCCTTATCACCATGGTACGTCTATTCGGGCACTAACTCGCTATATGTCCATGACCAAGACACTTGAAGCACTTTATGTCCCTTAAACGGGCGGTGGAACTTTCAAAAGCCTTACCTTTACTTAACTCGGCAATAGGCTTATTCGCCTTAGATATTGTTGAAGAATTCTTCGTTCGATTTGTTGGAAAACCCTTGCTTGTACTTTGGCCCTACTTAGAAGGATTAGTATAGGATAGGCTCGGATTGTACCTTTTCGCTTCAACTGCTTCTCCACTTTGATAGCCATGTGGACCATGTCCACAACCTCAAGGTAATGTTGTAGTTCTACAACATTTGCAATCTCTCAGTTAAGTCCCACTAGAAAATGAGCCATTGTGGCTTCTCGATCTTCTCTACATCGGTACAGATCATAGCCACTTCCATTTCTTTATAATAATCTTCCACACTCTTCGTCCCTTGGATGAGATTTTGGAGTTTTTGATGCAACTCCCGATGATAGTAGGATGGAATGAATCGTCGTCGTATAACCGCCTTCATTTCAGTCCAAGTGGAAATGGGATGCTCTCCGTTACGCCTCCGACTAGTGACCAACTGATCCCACGAAATCATTGCGTAATCTGAGAACTCAATTGCGGCGAGTTTGACTTTCTTATTTTCAGAGTAGTTATGACATTCGAACACTAATTCGATTTTCTTCTCCCACTCAAGGTACGCCTCGGGACCAGACTTTCCTTAGAAAGGAGGAATGGAGAGTTTGATATTCTTCAAGTCATCATCTTCTCGCCTTTGATCTACTTGTCCGCGGTTTCGGGGACGTCTCCTTTCTAGGCTTATGTTAGATTCGTGATCGCTTTCATCTTCACTATGTTCGTTAACATCATCATCTTGAACCCTTGGTTGTCTTCGTCGTTGATTGGGCACTTCACGTCTTTGCCTAACAACTTCAGGATAGTCATTGCGTTGTCTTTGGGCCTCGACTTGGTAGAGTCGATCTTCAAGAGGATTAAGCCTTCGATCAAGTAATCGTTCCATCTCACGCAAAAGGGCTTGCATTTGCAAATCTAGAGCATTTTTGATTGGTTGTCGTCCTTGTTGTTCTTTCATGTTTTGTCCACTATTTTGGGACATCTATTCATTTAAAATATCCTCACAACAAATCCTCTCGATTCGCTCAAAAAGAAAGTAGTTGATGACACTCACACTCGTGTTTGCACTCGAGATTAGGCTTTTACCTCCCCTCAAATGTGCTCACGCTCTCTTGCCTTTTACCTCTCTTAACTTTTCTCGTAATTTCGTAAACAGATTCATTAAGGCCTAGTCCTTGGTCTAGGTGGTCGGCTCAAAAGGAATAACAAGTGATTGATGTATTCGGTTTAGGGTAGGCTGAAAGAATAGGGAATTGGGTTAAAAGTGTGGCGAATTAGGGAGTGTAGAATAGAAGAAGGATCGAGAACAATATCAGATCAAAGCTTAACGATCAAATAACAATTGAATTGCATAAATCACTTTTTTTTTTGTTCGAATTTTTTTCGATTTTTTTTAACATGTATAGCTTTTTTTTTTGTATTATATCGACAAACTAAATACAATAGAAACACTTCTGTACACGATTTTTTTCGGCTGCGTTGATTTTTGTTTTTGTAGTAACAGCAACAAACTAATCAAAATGGGAAAACTTCGGTATACGAAAATTTTTTTCTATACTCTTTTTTTTTGGATCCTACCTCGAGAATGCTCCGCTTCGAACGTCTAAGCTTCTCGTTTTAGGTAGCTCTGATACCAGATGATACGAACCGCCTCGGGGAGAGTCGAGTCGTATGTAGATTGCTCGATCGTCTACGAGAAGTTACGTTAGGTTTAGTTGAGTTGAAGGAATGGCCGAAGTAGAAAGAGGGGTATTGGTTTTGGTTCGGATTGGAATAGGTAAGAAGAATTGAAAGTTTGGATTTAGGTAAGGGGAATTGAAGAAATGGACGTAATGGTATGAAGGGTAAGAACGAAATGGTATTATGAAATGGTATGAACGGAATGGCCGGTTTAGGTACAATTTGGTAAATGAAGAAATGGGGTTGAACAAAAGTGCAAACAAGAACCAATACTGATTTGGTATCGACCCGTTGTTTATAGGCTCTCTTTAGTTCGGTTTGGGTTTGGTAAAGGGGAACCTCGACCCACTATCTAGCAAGATAGGAACCTCGGTATGTTTGAGCGCCACACTACGAGTAGTGATAAGTTCGGAATCAACAAAGAACATGATTGACACAACTAGAACGCTAGGAACGCCAAACGAATCTTTGAACGAAATATAAGAAAAGTTTGCCTCACAATTTTGGCAGCATAACATTAACAAAAGTTTCAAAAGTCTTTTTACATAGAAATTGAACAAGTATTTATAGGCCTAATAGTCTAGGTAGCCGATTGGCCTTTCATACTTACACATTAATTAAAGAAAATTCTAGAAAAATGACCCTTAATGTGCATGTCTAGATTCGACTATGGTAGTAGGAAATGAATGAACCTTCATGCTTAAGAAAACACAAAGTGAATGCATGATGTCCAATGGTCACTTGTGAGGTTCGGCCATCCTTGTTAAATGAAACAATGTTTGGCCAAAAAGTATGAATTAATTGTGGACACTCCAAGGGCCATCATGTGTGTGAAAACCGAATGTTGAAGAGCCTTCTAGTATGAACAAAGAGAACCGAATAGTCTTGCCATGTGAACATAGGTGTGAATGAATTAAGGAGAGTCATGGGGAAGCTAATCGGCCAAGCTATCTTCATGCATGTGTGAGTGTCCTTTGGCTGAATGGTCACCTTGAGAAATGAAGAGATAGCACACCATACATGAATGGGAACATTCATGAACCTTGAAGACATTGAATATGGTCATGCATGCACTTAGCCGAACATGCACCTAAGAGATTCAAGTCCCCCAACTGTCCATGCACCTTTCAACATTCATGCTTGCTTTTAATCTCCATATGCCCATTGTATTCCTATAAGAAATGTGAACAGAATTAATTCAACTAATGTGAATACAAACATCAACATTAAATTCGGTTATGACAAATTTAATTATCATCAATAAACACTTTTAAGACATACTTAATTATAACTAATGTGAACTAAATTTAATATGTAGGATATTAATTAACTAATTATTGAACTTATTAAATAAAAAGTCAATAGTAGTCAAATGAATTCAAAGAGAACTCCACGAGCTGATGTTTAATTCAAGAGCTAAACCCGAGCCGGGCTTAAACTCGTGAGTGATAATAAGTCGGTCCTCGAGTGTGGAACTGAGAATGAGCTAAATCCGAGCTAATGAGCTGGTGTGGAGCTACATGGGAGCTAACTTGAGCTGAAGGTGAGCTCGGTGAGCTGAACTGAACTTGTAGAAGAGTTCGGCATGGATTCCCAAAATTGCCACCAGCTAGTTCGGTAGGTCTAGTATTGACATCATCCCACATTTGCTGAACTAAAGCTATGACAGCATCTTTAAATTGTTTTGCACGAGCCCTTGTGATCGGCCCTTGAGGTAGCACCATCGGATCTCGACTTGGACTTGACTTATGGGAAACCGTGATCGTATCAAGAGTCCTTTCAATTCAATCCCTACTACTACCAAACTTATATTTCTCTTTACAATTTAATCCTTCTCTCACTTCTATCTTGAATTTTTATCAAATTAACACTTAATTCTTCTATTTATTCAACTTAATCAACATCTAAAAATTCAATAGCTTTCTAAATTTCAAAATAACTCAAGTAGTACTTCTTCTTAGGATTCCATAGACACCAAAATTGCAAGAAAAGGGATCAAATTGACTTACCACTTAAGCTTTAAACCTCAAAACCCTAATTTTTCCTTTCTTTTTCTTTCTTTCTTTTCCTACTTCACTCGTGACCTTCTTTTTCCTTTTTCTTTATATTTTATTTCTTTTTATTTCTTTTATTCATTCTTTATTTTATTATATTATTATATTATATTTAGTAATAATTATTTATTTACTTATATAATAAGTAAATACATATATACTCACACATTTGTACCAATTAAATTAATAAACATATATTTATACTTACCACACACTTGTCACTTTATGGTATAATTTTTAATTTAGTCCTTTAACGTTCCTATAATTTAGTGGGGGTGATTTTGAAAGTACTGCTTTGAAGAAAATTTGTTTGGAGATGTTTAAGAAATTTTGAGAAATGATATTGAATCTTTTTACCGGTAAGATTTTCGGGGACGAAAATCCCTAAAGGGGGGGAGAAATGTAACATCTCGAAATAGGGCCTAAATGGAATAGTGGTTGCGAAACCACAAATCTGAGATAGAAAAGTTTATTTCGATTAATTTTTATGATTTACCGAGTGATTAGATGTATGTGTTAGAGTATTGATAAGAAATTTTATAGATTGCATGTTTAATTTGCCTATTAGGGCTTATTTGCGAGAGTTCTTTAGAATGAAGCCGATTTAGGGCCTAAACGGAATGATGGTTTTAGAACCATGAATTTGAAGTAGAAAAATTTATTCTGATTAAGTTTTAAGGTTTATTTATTGATTAAAATATTGTGTAAAAATATCGTTAAGTAATTTTACTGATAAAGTGCTTAATTGGACTTTTAGGGTTAAATTGCAAAAGTTGCAAAATATGTGTTCTAATTCATAAGTACTTGATTGAAATGGGGGTTTAAAGAGGAGGTCCTTAAATGGTAATTAGACCATTATATTTCGTTTGGACAAAAATGGGCATGAATAGGACAAAATTTTAAAGAAAGGCCTTAAGGGCATTTTAGTCATTTGGTAATTAAAAGAAATAAAAAGGGAAAATAAAGCCAAAATTGACTCATCATTTTCATGGAGGCCGAAATTAGCATGGGGGAAGCCATGGCTAGGGTTTTCAAGCTTTCCAAGCTCAATAGTAAGTCTGTTCTAGCCCCGTTTTTCAAGTTCTTTACGTTTTTGGAATCCCGGTAACTTGATTAAGCTTATTCTAGCAATATTTTAAGCTAGGGTTCATATTTGGAAAAATACCAATAGGTGAAATGTGTTTATTTTGATGTTTTATGGTGGAATATGAAGGCTGAAATTATGTTAAACAACTTTTGCTAAGCGGTTTTAAGCAAAAATGAGTAAAACGGCTTAACCGGTAAAAGTTGTTATTGTTCATAACTATGTGTTAAGGTGAGAATTTGATGTTGTCATAGAAGGGAAAAATGATCGCCATGTCATAAAACATAAGAATAAGGGATGAAGTTTAATTCCCGAGCCTAGGGGCAAAAGTGTAAATATGCAAAAGTTTAGGGGCAAAATTGTAATTTTGCCAAAGTTTGAGTTAAGGACTGTTTTGATTATTACATTAATTAAATAAGTAAAATATGATGTTTTAGATCCCGGAAAACGAGATTTGAACCTAGAATGGGAGAAAAATTGAAAATCGGGAAAGTTGGTAGAATGGTCGTTTTAGTATCGAGGTAAGTTCATATGTATAATAAGCATTAATTTATGCATGTTTCAATGTAAAATTGATATATTTACTATGACTGCCGAGGTGTTGAAAGTAAGTATAATTATGATGATTTAAATGTTCAATATTAATTCGACATGAAAATGAGAAAGTATGTAAGTTTGTATGTAAATAATACATTATTTTTATTATGTTTTTATATTTAAGCATATTTTATGTATTGTAGCTGATTTTTGAATCATAATTGACTATTGGAAGTATGGAATCAAGTATTAGAAAGAGAGAGAAATCCCGGTTGAACCTTCGGAAAGATTGGATGATACAGATGGTATGTAGCTAGGTCACATGTTTGGTGCTAAGTGCACATCATGTGTACAAGAGAGTTACGAGACATTATGATGTAGCTAGGTCGCATGGGTGATACTATGTGTACACCATGTAGACAAGAGAGCTACAAGATAAACTGGCTAGGTCACATGGGTGGTACTAAGTGTTCACCATGTGTACAAGAGAGCCAAAATTATATGTACAATCGAGCTAGGTCACATGAGTGGTGCTAAGTGAAGGCCACTATGTGTACAAGAGAGCTTCGATTTTAAAAGTGGGTGTGTGTGTGCGACCATCACAGATCTCATTATTATTTCAGCGCGTTCAACCGGGAAATTGATTAAATGAAATTGTGTATGACTTTGTGATGATAAGTGTAAGTATATACGTGTGTAACTTATGAGCAATATGCTCGATATGTGATTGGAAATTGGAAAGATTGTTATGGGTAAGTGATGAATCCAATTGAAGTGTGAAAGATCAAAATTGACAATAAAACTGTTATGGATAGTTGCAGTGACGTGAATCTAAAAATTTACCAAAAATAGTAGAAATTGAATCAGAGACTGAATGAGATATCAAATTAAAGCTTAATGAGTCTATTTTCATATAACAAAAACATAGCAAGCAAAGGAATTCTATATTATGAGATATTGAAGTTTTTTAGAGACTGGTTCAGAATGACTGCGTGATCCCCTGTTCTGACTTGGAAAAAATCATTAAAAATTGTACAAAAATAATTAGGGGATATAATTTATATACTTGAAATCCTTTATGAGCCTAGTTTCAAATGAGATAAACGCAAATATCCTTTGAATTCTGTACAAGGATAAAATTGATTCGTAGTGAAGAGTGGTCAGAACAGTTGAGCAGTGAAACAGGGGTAAATTTAATGAATAAAATGTACTAATTGGCTGGACCAAAAATTCTGAAAATTTTATGGTAAGAATATACGTGAATCTAGTTTCAAGAGAAATTAACGGTTTGTAATTTGGAGTTCTGTAGCTCCAGAAATAAATAATTTAGCTGCTGGTACTCTGCTAGACAGCTTATTTTGAACCTGTTTATGATTGTAATAGTGAAAGTATGTGTGTGTTTGTGATGGTAAAATTCCGGAAACATATTGTGACTTCATTTAAAGTATGATAATGTATTGTTTATTAATATTTACATACTTACTTACTAAGCTATAATGCTTACTCCCTTCCTTTCCTTTTTCCTATAGTGTCTCAGATGTTAGCTCGAGTTGGAGGTCGCCGAAGGTTAAATCACACTATCAAACTATTGATCGATATATAAAGGTTTTAAAGTATTTTTAAGTCTTTGGCATGTATGGAGACTCGTTTAATTGTTACTAAGTTGCTAGGAATTGGCCTAAAATACTGACCTATGTTATTTGAAGGTCTCTATTGTATAAAGTCATTTAATGTAGATAGTCTTGATTATGTTATTAATTAAATGATGCAATTTATGAATGTGTATGGTTGCCTATGTGTGTGGTTGAATTAAAGCATGATATGGGCCTTGTAAGCTCTTTTTAAGGGACATCTTGAATGTGTTTGAAAAAGTTTTAAATTAGAGTGAAATTATGAATCAGTTTTTATACGATGATTAGTGATTAAGTCCGATAATGCCTCGTACCCTGTTCCAGCATTGAACATGGGTAAGGGGTGTTACATTTTATGGTATCAGAGCTATGGTTTAGTCGATTCTCGGGCTTACCTAGTATGTGTAAGAGTTAAGCTATACATGCCATATTACTACCTGTGATAGTGTGATGCCTCCCGATCCCGATGAAATAGTTCTGTTGAGACAGTATGTTTTTTCAACCGAGCTACCATCGACAGTATAAAAAGGTGTTAAGTAAGTTCGTATAATTTGGTGGATATATTGGTGTACTTAAATTGATCTTGGTGACTTGTGATGATATGTGTGAGATCAAGTGTAAAATGAAATTGACGTAAGTGGAGAAATATAGAAAAGTGAAAAGAAACGAAAGTTTACCTTGTTATAAACTCATCTATGTTCGTTTGACATTGACATGATATTATGTGTCTAACTTATTTGACTAAGTGAATGTGATAAATAGATTTATTCAAATTTTTGGAATGTATGTTTGAGTGCATTTTTTTAAAATATGAATATGTGTGTAAGTTTGTCTAAAGTGAATTATATAACTGTGATAATATTAAGATGAAATGAGACTCGTAAAAGGTAAGAGTACTAGTTCATGATGTTTATGTGATAATGAATGTGTCGTGAATAAGAATTTCTCTTGGAATATGAAAGATGAGATGAAGGGAAAGTTTATATTATGATAAGTGTTCATGTTGATTGGCAATTGTGTGACGCTATGAGTGTAACTTGTGAAATTAAATGAATGTTATGAGTAATTCTATTTGAGAATTATGAACGCATGTATAAGTGTATTTATTTGTATAAGATGATAGGAGGGTTGTGTAAAATGAATATGCATGTTGAGTTATTTGAAGCAAATTATATATATATTGATGAGTGTTAAGTTATATGCATGAATATATAAGAGGCAAGTTAGAAGTGTTACAGCCTCACCCCCTTCCAATAAGATTAATTGACAATGTAATAGCATTTGAGAATGGTTTAATAAATGAATTCAGTTGCAGAAAATTTATCAGGTTAATATGAAGATTTTCTGAATTCTGAAATGTTACAGTTAAAGAAAAATTTAACTTAGTTAATTAACTCATCCAGGTATGACGCTTAAAGAATATGATTGCTGGATTTTAAAAAAAAAAATTTTGATTGTGAATGAGATAATATGGAATTAGTAATATAAAATTAGACAGAAGAATAATGATTGAGCTGTATTAATAGCTGAATGCAGAGTTTTTGGTTAAAAAAAAAGGTGAAAGCAAATGTGAGAATTGGAAATAGTTTTCGATTAATATAGAGGTCATACCGAGTTGAAACTTAGTTATATTGGATTTCAATTTGATAGTGGGGTGATTTTGAAAGTACTGCTTTGAAGAAAATTTGTTTGGAGATGTTTAAGAAATTATTTTGAGAAATGATATTGAATCTTTTTACCGGTAAGATTTTCGGTGACGAAAATCCCTAAAGGGGGAGAAATGTAACATCTCAAAATAAGGCCTAAATGGAATAGTGGTTGCGAAACCACAAATCTGAGATAGAAAAGTTTATTTCGATTAATTTTTATGATTTACCGAGTGATTAGATGCATGTGTTAGAGTATTGATAAGAAATTTTATAGATTGCATGTTTAATTTGCCTATTAGGGCTTATTTGCAGAAGTTGCTGTAACAGCCCGATTTAGGGCCTAAACGGAACGATGGTTTTAGAACCACAAATTCAAAGTAAAAAAATTTATTCCGATTAAGTTTTAAGGTTTATTTATTGATTATAATATTGTGTAAAAATATCGTTAAGTAATTTTACTGATAAAGTGCTTAATTGGACTTTTAGGACTAAATTGCAAAAGTTGCAAAATATGTGTTCTAATTCATAAGTACTTGATTGAAATGGGGGTTTAAAGAGGAGGTCCTTAAATGGTAATTAGACCATTATATTTCGTTTGGACAAAAATGGGCATGAATAGGACAAAATTTTAAAGAAAGGCCTTAAGGGCATTTTAGTCATTTGGTAATTAAAAGAAATAAAAAGGGAAAATAAAGCCAAAATTGACTCATCTTTTTCATGGAGGCCGAAATTAGCATTGGGGAAGCCATGGCTAGGGTTTTCAAGCTTTCCAAGCTCAATAGTAAGTCCGTTCTAGCCTCGTTTTCAAGTTACAGTATGTTTTGGAATCCGTGAACTTGATTAAGCTTACTCTAGCAATAATTTAAGCTAGGGTTCATATTTGGAAAAATAACCATAGGTGAAATGTGTTTATTTTTATGTTTTATGGTAGAATATGAAGGTTGAAATTATGTTAAACAACTTTTGCTAAGCGGTTTTAAGCAAAAATGAGTAAAAAAGCTTAATCGGTAAAAGTTGTTTTTGTTCATAACTATGTGTTAGAGTGAGAATTTGATGTTTCCATAAAAGGGAAAAATGATCAGAATGTCATAAAACATAAGAATAAGGGATGAAGTTTAATTCCCGAGCCTAGGGGCAAAAGTGTAAATATGCAAAAGTTTAGGGGCAAAACTGTAATTTTGCCAAAGTTTGAGTTAAGGACTGTTTTGATTAGTACATTAATTAAATAAGTAAAATATGATGTTTTAGATCCCGAAAAACGAGATTTGAACCTAGAATGGGAGAAAAATTGAAAATCGGGAAAGTTGGTAGAATGGCCGTTTTAGTATCGAGGTAAGTTCATATGTATAATAAGCATTAATTTATGCATGTTTCAATGTAAAATTGATATATTTACTATGATTGCCGAGGTGTTGAAAGTAAGTATAATTATGATGATTTAAATGTTCAATATTAATTCGACGTGAAAATGAGAAAGTATGTAAGTTTGTATGTAAATAATACATTATCTTTATTATGTTTTTATATTTAAGCATATTTTATGTATTGTAGCTGATTTTTGAATCATAATTGACTATTGGAAGTATGGAATCAAGTATTAGAAAGAGAGAGAAATCCCGGTTGAGCCTTCGAAAAGATTGGATAATACAAATGGTATGTAGCTAGGTCACATGTATGGTGCTGAGTGCACATCATGTGTACAAGAGAGTTACGAGACATTATGATGTAGCTAGGTCGCATGGGTGATACTATGTGTACACCATGTAGACAAGAGAGCTACAAGATAAACTGGCTAGGTCACATGGGTGGTACTAAGTGTTCACCATGTGTACAAGAGAGCCTAAATTATATGTAAAATCGAGCTAGGTCACATGAGTGGTGCTAAGTGAAGGCCACTATATGTACAAGAGAGCTTCGATTTTAAAAGTGGGCTGTGTGCGATACCATCGCGTATCTGTTATTATTCCGAAGCGTTCAACTGGGAAATTGATTAAATGAAATTGTGTATGACTTTGTGATGATAAGTGTAAGTATATACGTGTGTAACTTATGAGCAATATGCTCGATATGTGATTGGAAATTGGAAAGATTGTTATGGGTAAGTGATGAATACAATTGAAGTGTGAAAGATCAAAATTGACAATAAAACTGTTATGGATAGTTGCAGTGACGTGAATCTAAAAATTTACCAAAAATATTAGAAATTGAATCAGAGACTGAATGAGATATCAAATTAAATATTAATGAGTATATTTTCATATAACAGAAACAGAGCAAGCAAAGGAATTCTATATTATGAGATATTTAAGTTTTTGATAGACTGGTTCAGAATGACTGCGTGATCCCCTGTTCTGACTTGGAAAAAATCATTAAAAATTGTACAAAAATAATTAGGGGATATAATTTATATACTTGAAATCCTTTATGAGCCTAGTTTCAAATGAGATAAACGCAAATATCCTTTGAATTCTGTACAAGGATAAAATTGATTCGTAGTGAAGAGTGGTCAGAACAGTTGAGCAGTGAAACAGGGGTAAATTTAATGAATAAAATGTACTAATTGGCTGGACCAAAAATTCTGAAAATTTTATGGTAAGAATATACGTGAATCTAGTTTCAAGAGAAATTAACGGTTTGTAATTTGGAGTTCTGTAGCTCCAGAAATAAATAATTTAGCTGCTGGTACTCTGCTAGACAGCTTATTTTGAACTTTGTTTATGATTGTAATAGTGAAAGTATGTGTGTGTTTGTGATGGTAAAATTCGGAAACATATTGTGACTTCATTTAAAGTATGATAATGTATTGTTTATTAATATTTACATACTTACTTACTAAGCTATAATACTTACTCCCTTCCTTTCCTTTTTCCTATAGTGTCTCAGATGTTAGCTCGAGTTGGAGGTCGCCGGAGGTTAAATCACACTATCAAACTTTTGATCGATATATAAAGGTTTTAAAGTATTTTTAAGTCTTTGGCATGTATGGAGACTCGTTTAATTGTTACTAAGTTGCTAGGAATTAGCCTAAAATACTGACCTATGTTATTTGAAGGTCTCTATTGTATAAAGTCATTTAATGTAGATAGTCTTGATTATGTTATTAATAAAATGATGCAATTTATGAATGTGCATGGTTGCCTATGTGTGTGGTTGAATTAAAGCATGATATGGGCCTTGTAAGCTCTTTTTAAGGGACAGCTTGAATGTGTTTGAAAAAGTTTTAAATTAGAGTGATATTATGAATCGGTTTTTATACGATGATTAGTGATTAAGTCCAGTAATGCCTCGTACCCTGTTCCGGCGTCGAACAAGGGTAAGGGGTGTTACAGTCTTTCTTGGCAAGCAAATACCTAATCACCGAGTGGTCCGTATAGACAGTCACCTTGGTACCTACAAGATAAGATCAAAACTTGTCAAAAGAAAATATAATAGCAAGTAAATCTTTCTCTGTTACTATATGATTCAGTTGAGCTCCTGTCAGAGTTCGACTTGTGTAGTAGATGGGATGAATAACTTTGTTCCTTTACTGGCCCATGACAGCTCTGATTACGAAATCCTTGATGAATCTTCGATAGAAATCGGCGTGGCCCAAAAAGCTCCTAACAACCTTTATAGATGTTGGAGGTGGGAGTTTCTTAATAACATCTACCTTTGCTTTATTAACCTCTATTCCTTGTCTTGTTATCCGATGCCCTAGAACATTACCTTATTGTACCATGAAATGACACTTTTCCTTGTTGAGTACGAGGTTTGTTTCTTCGCATCGCCTTAGTACCCTGGCTAGATTGGCTAGAAAATCATCATATATATCTCTAAATACTAAAAAATCATCCATAAAGACTTCCAAGCATTTCTCAACGATGTCAGTAAAAATAGACATCATACATCCTTGAAATGTAGCAGGTGCATTACATAAACCAAATGGCATTCGTCTAAATGCGAATGTACCGTATGGATATGTGAATGTTGTCTTGTGCTGATCTTCCAGTGCTACTGTAATCTGATTACACCCCGAGTATTCATCAAGAAAACAATAATAGTCTCGCCCTGTGAGTCTATGTAGCATTTGGTCCAAAAAGGGCAAAGGAAAGTGATCTTTCCTAGTCACCTTGTTCAGCTTCTGGTAATCGATGCAAATTCTCCTTTCCGTAACCTTTCTAGTCAGTATCAACTCATTATTCTCGTTTTCAATGACCGTGATACCTCCTTTCTTTGGCACCACTAGACAGGACTTACCCATGAACTATCTGAGATGGGATAAATTATACTCGCACCTAACCACTTGATGATTTCTTTTTTAACTACATCTTCATGATGGGGTTTAGTCTTTGTTATCCATCAATCATCCCTTTTTCGCCATCTTTTAGGATAATCTTGTGCATGCATGCAGATGGACCAATACCGTGAATATTGACTATGGTTCATCCGATAGCCTTCTTGAATTGTTTCAACACCAGGATGAGTTTCTCTTCTTGCTTAGTAGTTTATTCTGCTGAAACAATTACAGGCAGAGTAGAAGAGTTACATAAATTAACATATTTCAAATGTAAGGGAAGTACCTTCAGTTCTAATTCAGGTGGCTCTTCGATTGACACTTTTGGTTGGGCATAATCGCTTTTCTCTAATTCCAAAGATTCAAAACAGGATTGCGGATTAAATCCCCTTTGAGTAGCTTCTAATAAAGCTAAGTATTCATCCTCCTCTTCTTCATTTGGAGGATCTGATGTAAACATTCGTTCCAATGGGTCTTCAACATAGTTGAGTTCTTTTTCCATGATTAACTCCTCTAAATCGGACACTGTATAATAATCATCAATTGTGTCAGGAAATCGCATAGACTTAAAAACATTAAATGTTACCTGATCATCCTGAACACGCAGAGTAAGCTTGCCTTTCTGCATATCAATAAGGGTCCTTCCGGTTGCTAAGAAAGGCCTTCTTAAGATGATTGGCACCTCTTTGTCTGCTTCAAAGTCTAAAATCACAAAGTTAGCAGAAAAGATAAATTTGTCTACACGTACCAATACGTCCTCGATTTTTCCTTCTAGATGTGCTAAAGATCGATCTACTAATTGAAGTGTAACCATCATAGGTCTAACTTCACATATCCCCAACTTCCTAAATATTGACATGGGCATCAAGTTGATACTCGCACCCAAGTTACATAGTTCCTTACCACAATATGTTGCTCCAATGTTGCAAGGTATGGTAAAACATCCAGGATCCTTCAACTTTGGGGGTAGTTTGTTTTGAAGATATGTACTGCATTCCTTTGTTAGAGCTACCGTCTCAAATTCTCCAAGCCTTTATTTTTTATATAGGATATCTTTTATGAATTTGGTGTAGTTCGGCATTTGTTCAAGTGCTTCAACCAATGGGATGTTGATATGAAGTTGCTTGAGTACGTCTAAGAACTTCTTTAATTGAATTTCCTACTCCTGCTTCTAAAGTATTTGAGGGTGGGGTGGTGGAGGTTTTTTTACTAGAACTGGTCGATTCATCTTCTGTGGAAATTTTGCATCTAACGAAGTTGTTAGTTGATCAAAATTAGCTAGTTCTGAGCTTACCTTGTCGGATTTTGCAAACTCTGGTTTTGCTAAAACTGGAATTCCAACACTCGGTTGATCTTCATCTGAGTCTTGAGCATTAGCTGGCTCCTTTTTAACATCGACAATGTTGGGCACTAATGTCTTTCCACTCCTTAGTGTTAATGCTTTACAATGCTCCTTCCCTAGATTCCTCAGATTCTCTGTATCACTAGGTAAAGCACCTTGTAGTCAGTTTCTGAGTTTAGTAGCAAGTTGGTCCATTTGGTTTTCCAAGTTTTTCAATGTAGCTGCTTGGTTTTGAATTAAGGCATCATTCTTCACCATGTATGCCTTTAACAAATTTTCTAAGCCATTGGATGGTTCAGTTTGGGTTGGTTTTTGAACTTGTTGGGGAAAACTAGGTTGGTGGGTCGTTCTAGGTTGGGCGTAAGTGTTACTGGTTCCAGCCTCTTGGTTACTCTAGGAAAAATTTGAGTGGTTTCGCCATGATGGGTTATAGAAATTGGATTATAGTTCTTGCCTTCCTCGATTTTGGTTCTAGTTACCCATGTAATATATGGATTCTGGGTTCGATAGGCATTCTTTGAACAATTGTCCTTCCCCACAAAAGACACAGGCTACATTTTCAAATTAATTTGGTGGTTGTGCTGCAAAACTATTAGACCCATTAGTAGTAATATTTTTTAACATTGAGGATATTGATGATACCTGAGATGTGAGTGGAGTAAGAGCATCTACTTCATGTATTCCAACAACTCGTCTTCCTGACGCTACTCGATTGATTGGCCATTGATAATTGTTGCTGGCAATCCTCTTAATGATTTCATAAGCCTCATTATAAGACTTAGAAAGGAGAGAAACCTTAGCAGAAGCGTCCACTACCATCCTTGTGTGAGCATTGAGACCATTATAAAACGTTTTATTGGATGCAATGTGGGATTTCATGATGAGGGCACTTCCGTAATAATTTTTTGTACCTTTCCCATGTCTCATGCAAGGACTCATCATCCATTTGTTGGAAAACAGTGATCTCGTTCCTCAACTTAGCATTCTTGCTAGGCGGAAAATACTTCATAAGGAATCTTTCTACTAACTCTTGCCATGTGGAAATTGAATTTGGTGGCAAGGAGTTCAACCAGGCTCGAGCTCTATCCATTAGCGAATACGGGAACAGCTTCAATCGTAATGTATCTTCGGGTACTCCGGTTAACTTGAAAGAATCACTCACATCTATAAATAGTCTTTAAGTGTAGGTGAGGATCTTCGGTAGGCATTCCACTGAATTGGCCCACTGTCTGAAGCATCTGGAACATGACTGGCTTCAGCTTGAACTATTGTGCCTCGATTTTGGGCTCTTAATACCCAGATTAAGATTATTAAACACTGGCATGACATACTGTCTTAAAGCTCTATCCCTATCATCAGAAATAAGGATAGGATTTTGAGCAGGATTTGCTCCGTTTCCTTGATTTGGATTTTCAAAGTTCATTTCTTTGGTCCTTCTTTGACTTGCTTGTCTTATTTGCTGTCGGAAAGTTCATTCAATATTAGGGTCTACAGGGAGTAAATCGATGATTTTGTCAATGCTCATAAACACCTGAAATAATCACAGAAAATTAAGTTAAAATTTAAACAGAAAGTTAAACCAAAATGCAAAACTAACAAATTCACAAATAATGACTTTTCAAAATAGTCCCCAGCAACGACGCCAAAAACTTGGAACGACAGAAATGTACAAGTGTACACAATCGCAACAAGTAATAAAGTGGCAAGTAAATGTCGAGTTATCGTACCCACAGGGACTGTTAAAAGAAGTATTTATGAATGTTATTTAAAACACTTTGGTGAAGAAAAATATTTTTTTTGAAGAGGGTGATTAAAAACTAAGATTTTAAACTAAGTAAACTAAATAAATAAATCTCAAATGCACGATTTCAAAATACGAGTTTAATCAAGATGACATAATTGTGTTAGATTAATTATATTTCTTATCTTAGAATTATTAAACTCATGTTTATATTGTTACGAATAAATTCACGGCAACTCGGTAATTTGGTAACTTATGAACATACTCACCTACCAAAATCCATTGATCTCTTGGACATATCTCTATGTCAATTCAATCGATTAAACAAATCTAAATAGGCAAATATGTTATAGCAAATAATCAGCCAATGAGGGGTTTTTATAGCTGAAGATGGTTGCTAAAATTAGCTAAAAATAGCAGCCAAAGAGCCATCCCTTGGCCGGCCACAAATGTGGCAAGGTTGACGGTTTCAACTTTGCTAAATTTGGCTTGGTGCATATCTACAAAGCCACCAATTGTGGAGGGGTTTGAATGCAACTTGAACAAGCCTTCAAGGGCCTCTTTGCAAGCTTAAATAATCAGCTAGTAAGCTGATTTGGGTCAACTCTTAGGACAGTTTTGGGTTGTCCATTTCTTGGGCTGTTCGGTTCACTCGGTTCGGTTCAACTGGATCACTTTTTCATAATTAATTAATAATAATTTATTAACCCAAATTATATTGGATATAAATTAAAATTAATTATATTATGAATTAATACATATAATTTTGGACCGTCTTAGGCTGAAATTTAGTTCAACTCGATACTTCAAATTGCTTTTTGGTTTTCTGCTTCTAGTAGTGTCTGCCGAGTCATTTTCACCCTTTGTGCAAATCTATCGAAAATAACCAAAATTCATCAAAAATAATTATAAAATTAACTAAAATTCAACATGTTCATATTTTAAGTTCACTTTAATTATTTTATAAAAATTAATTATTTTTCGACAAGAATTTTATCTAAACTGTATGATTTTAAGTTAAAAAGGGTATGTAAAAATGCGTAAATTTCCGTGTTTCCAATATACAAGTTTTATAAAGTGATTTTTTTTATGAAAATGCAAATTAGGGATTAAATTGTGAAATATTAAAATTATGTGGTTAAATGTGTGATTATTTGGAAAATATGGGCTGCTAAGGCAATAAGAAGAATTCAGCTAAACATGGGTAGGATGAAATTGCATGAAATTGTGATTTTATGTGATAAAGACTAAATTTTAAAAATGTGAAATAATAGGGGCAAATGTGTAATTTTACCAAAATGTGTAAATTGTATTAAATTGAATGAATTAATGATTAAATAAGTAAATTTTGTTATTATATAGATTGAGAAAAATTAGATTCGAATCTAGAATGGGGGAGGAAATAAATGATCAGATTAGTCGACCTAATTCGTCGTTACAACGAACGAGGTAAGTTCGTATGCTAATAAACATACTTAAATTATATTATAAATGCTTATTATTATTATTGAATTTAATGCTGAATGGTCATGATTACGAGCTGAAATCGATAGAGTTGCGACGTTCGAAAGTCTTGTACGAACCTTAGGAATTGTATAGGATACAAATGTCATTGCATTAGGATTACCGAGATGACATTACATGTAAGATCATGTTTGGGACATTGGCATTGTATTGTCATTACATGTAAGACCATGTTTGAGATATTGACATCGTCATATGGTTTCATGTAAGACCATGTTTGGGACATTGGCATCGATATGAGATAACATGTAAGACCATATCTGGGATATGGCATTGTATGAGCTTTATGTGATATCCGAGTATCCTTAGCGATTCCGAAGGGTTCAATGGGCATAGTCAAGACGAGAATTAAAGTACGACCAAATAAGTAATACAGGTACATATAGAACCTATGTGAGAATCGAATGAAAGTAAATTGGTGAGTTCATATTGTATCATGTATATTAAATAAGAAAGAATTGTGTATAAGTATGTTTCATGTCAAAATGTGTTTATTTGACTATAATGAAATATAAATTGAATGTTATGTGAGATATGAATTATAGTTGTTTTAATTAAATATACATATGGCACAAAGTGTGCGAAACACCATTTATTTGATGATTTTTCTCATAATTTACTTGGCTAAAGAAAAAGGTGATGAATATTGAATTGAATAAATGTTGAGTTATTAAATGAAAAGTACGAATTGAGAAAGGTAAGTTGTCGAATAAGACCATAGTTAGGCTATGGAAATCGACTAATAAGACCATAACCGGGTTATGGCATGTGAAAGAAAGACCACGACAGGGCCTTGGCAATGTATGTGTAAGACCATAGTTGGACTATGGTATCGGAAAATTGATGAATTTGTATCATAAGCATTTATAAACCAGAGAGGTTTGATAAGAGTATGGGTGATAAATAGAAAGGTATCAGTACAGGTATGTACGGAAAACTACTCAAGTATTGAGTTATATGAAGTTAAGAACTTGTGAATGGGGACATGAATAATTTGATGTTAGCTCATGAATTGATGCTTTAAATGTTAATGATTTATATATTTCGAATTGCTATATGAATGTTGTGATCATTTTAGGCTCACATACAAACTTACTAAGCTATGAAGCTTACTTTGTGTTATTTTTCTATGTTTTATAGTGTTTCAGACGTTCGCTCAGGTTAGAAGTCAACGGAGATCGCATCACACTATCCGGTTATTGATTTTCAGTATTTTTACACTTTGTGACTTGGTTATATGGCATGTATAGGGTTGAGTCTTTTTTATAAAGGTTTTGGTGATGTATTTGGTCATTTTATATGGCTTATTAATGACTTATGTTTGATGTGTAATTTGCCTTGTGTAATGACATAATTTGGTATAATTGGTGATGGTTCAATATGATCATTTGGTCATTTGGTATATGATGAGTATTTATTTATGAAAAGCATGATTTTGGACTTGATAAAGGTATGGCTAATAGATGATTTATGAGTCAAGCTTTGTGTATGATTGATGGTAGTAAAAATATATATTGAAATAGATTGTATTGATGAGTATAATATGTAATTTGGTATATAATTGAATAGGTGAGTAATGAGGAATGAATCATGCTAGTTTAGTATGTGTTTGAATGTACACATGGTATCGAATTGAGTATATGAAAGCTTGATTATGAAATAGCATTGTTTGGTTGCCTATGAATGTATTGAAATGGCATGAAATGTGATGCTTTAGGTATGCTCAAGGAGGGTGAGAAATGTGGCTTCAACCAAGCCTATTTTCACTCCACACGGTTGAGCACACAGGCATGTGACTCGACCGTGTGTGGCACAAGACCTTGGTACACAGTCATGTGTCCCCTAGGGTACCCTTCGAATTAAGTCAGTAAACCCTTTAGGTTTGACACGGCCTAGACACACAGGCATGTCTACTGGCCGTGTGTGACACACGGGCTGGCACATGGGTGTGTGGCCGGCCGTATGACCCAAGTTAGTAACCTCTCCAGATTTCCCACAACTAAGGCACACGGGCGTGTCTCCAGTCGTATGGTGCAAGTCAGTATGTATGTCATGTTTTCACATAGCCTGTGACACGGGCGTGTCTGGTGGCCCGGCCTATTCACATGGGCGTGTAACCCTTACATGTTTGAAAATTTTATAAATTTTCTAAAGTTTGTAAATGTTATCGGTTTAGTCCCGAACCACTTTTAAGCATGTTTTAAGGTCTCGTGAAGCCTTATAAGGGACATTGAGATTATATTTGATTGATGCGTATGTGAAAATGTGTGTTTTATGTTGAGATGATCGGTAATGCCTCGTAACCCTATTCCGGGGACGAATACGGGTTAGGGGTGTTACAAAATAAAAAGGGAAAAACAAGTCAAAATTTTGTCCATCTTCTTCCTCCTTTAGCCGAAATTTTCAAGACACTATAGCTAGGGTTTCTTCAACTTTCAAGCTTGATAGTAAGTGCATCCTAGCCCTGTTTTTAATGTTCTTTATGTTTTTGAAGTCGTATTCACCTAATCTTTCCATTTCTACCATTATTTTGAAGTAGGGTTCATGTTTAAAAATTTACCCATGTGTGACATGCATGTATTTTGATGTTTAATGGTAGAAAATGAAAGTTTGATGTGTAATAAACAACTTTTACTAGGTGATTTTTCATGAAAATACCTAAAAGGGACCGATTTGTAAAAGTTGTAAAATATGTAGTAAAAATTTGATTTGATGAAAAATGTGGGCTGATATGAGCATGGGTATGGGTTGGCTAGGCTTGGGTAACAAAGAAATTGAATGCATTTCATTTTACGAGCCTAGGGACAAAATTGTAAATATGTGAAAGTTTAGGGGCAAAAATGTAATTTTTCCATAGTATGATTTTTGGACTAAATTGAGTAATGTGATAATTAAATAAGCTAAATTTGCAGTTATAGATCAAAATAAATGAAGTTTGGACCTTGATCGGGGGAAAAATAAGGTTATTGATGGTTAGATCTATTTTTACTATTTTGTATCGAGGTAAGTTCGTGTGTAAATAATGTAACTTATATTATGTATTTAATATCTTGTTTTTGCATGACTTGTACAATTACCATTATGGATTCGTTCGACAAAGATTCGATACGGCAAAATTTTCGGTTCAACCTTTGGAATAGTTAGGATACAAATGTCATGACATTAGGGTTATGAGTTTACGTGTAAGACCATATCCGGGATATGGCATCATTATGAGATTTTGTGTAAGACCTTGTCTGGGACATGGCATCAATATGAGAATCGTGTAAGACCATAGCTAGGCTATTGGCATCGATATGAGATTACATGTAAGACCATATTTGAGATATGGCATTTGTATGATTCTATGTGTATGTGATTCCCAAGTACCCTTTAGTATTCCAACTGGTTCAACGGGTGATTTAAATATTATGTCAAAGATGTGGAAGTTTATGATTATGTTATGAAGTGGTACAGGTACATATGCAAAACTCATGAGAAACAATCTCGATTTAAGATGCACTGTTGTTAAGGATGCAAATGAGTAAGATATGTTTATGATCACTTGATGATTTTATGCTAATTTACATCATGTTATGTGTATGTTATTGTATGTTTAAATTTGATTATTATTTACATGCTAACTTACTAAGTTTCAAGCTTACCCATTTCCTTTTCATTTCTTATAGTGTCATCAGGCCAGCTCGGGGATCGAAGACGGTCGGAGATCCATTTACACTATCAAATTATTGTTTTGGGTACTTATGATTCCATTATTTTGAGTTATGACATGTATAGGGACTTGGTCTTTTTGTGATATGTGTCATTATTGATTTGGCCAAGTGTGTTGGCTTGTAATGGTAATTGATTCATTTTGTAAATGGCCATATGGTATTGGCTAATATTGGTTAAGTATATATACATATGATGATGCCTTTCATTGATGTGGTTATTGCATGATTTGTGATGATAAGTATAAGATGTTGTATGTGATAGAAAATAACATGAAATTGACGTGTGGATGTCTTGGTTGTGGCTGAATTGGTAGTGTGTATATGCTTGGATTGGTGTTGTTTGATGTTGTGTAGGTTGGTGCAAGTAAGGGTAGCAAAAAGGCTTGGTAAATAGCCTTATTTTTGTCAGCACGTTTAGACACACGGGTATGTGTCTAGGCCGTGTGTGACACACGGCTTGCCTATTGGGTATATGATCCAGTCTTGTGTCCCCTACGTTCTTGAATTTTAGCTTCAAATTGGCCACACGAGTAGAGACACAGTCGTGTGTCTCAGCCTTGTGAAGGACACGGCCCAGGGACATGGGCGTATGCCCAGGGCGTGTGAAATCTTCACTTAATTTAAGAAAAATTATAAAAATAAAATCACCCACATAGCCTAGCACAAGGGGGTGTACCTTAGCCGTGTGACCCTAATTTGTTGATGACACCATAAACAGAGAGTTACACGGGCTGAGGACACGGGCGTGTCCCAAGCCACACGGGCATGTGAGACCACACGGCCTATCCACACGGGTGTGTGACCCTCCAAAGCATGAAAATTTTCTAAGTGTTGTAACAATTTTGAATGTTCTCGGTTTAGTCCTAAACCACTCCCAATGTATGTTTTGGGTCTCTTAGGCTCGTAATATGGATAATTTGAATGTATATGAAAATTTTTAAGTTGGATGGAAATTTATGTCTCGGTTCTGCATGATTACTTGTGTATAAGTCCGGTAATGCCTCGTACCCTATTCTGACACCGAATACGGGTAAGAGGTGTTACATTTAATGGTATCAGAGCTATGATTTAGTCAATTTTCGGACTAGCATAGCGTGTGTACAAGTCTAGCTATATATGCCATAAATAAATTGTGATAGTGTGATGACTCCTGACAATTGAAAATTGTGTTTTCATATAGTAATGGATCCCAACCAATCTGAGGTTGATAAAGTCGAATGTAATGCACCGACTCCCGCTCAAGGGGCAGCGCCGTCTAATAGTAGACCCCCTACAGTTAGTGAAGGAGAAGGAGGCAGGGAAGCCTTTCTCCATATGATGAACGCATGGTATATGGAGTTAGTTCGAACGAACCCGAACGCTCAACCCCCTCCACCCCCACCTATTCCTCAGCCTATTCTCGTAGCACCCTGAAGTATGGACGTTGTGAGATTGAATAGACCTCCAGTTGATAAGATTCGAAAACAATGACCCGAAGAGTTCCGAGCTGGTATAGATGATGATCCCGAAAGGGTAGAGTTCTGGCTGGAGAATACCACTAGTGTATTTGATGAGTTATCATGCACACCTGAGGAATGTATGAATGTGTGGTATCATTTCTAAGAGACTCGGCTTATCAATGGTGGAACACCCTTATGTCAGTTGTACCAAAGGAGGGAGTTAATTAGGAATTTTTCCAAGAAGAGTTTCGTAAGAAGTAAATTAGCCAGAGATTTATCGATCAGAAATGAAAAGAATTCCTTGAGTTAAAATAGGGTCGAATGACAGTAACAGAGTATGAGCGTGAGTTTGTGAGACTGAGCAAATATGTTCAAGAATGTGTTTCGACTGAAGCTATCGTGTGTAAGAGATTTGAAGATGGACTGAACGAAGAAATCCGATTATTGGTTGGCATTCTTGAACTGAAAGAATTCATTGTGGTTGTAGAAAGAGCTTGTAAGGCCGAGGAGTTGGCTAAAGAGAAAAGAAAAGCTGAGTTTGAGTCTCGAGACTCAAAGAAGAGATAGATGGGTAAGTCACTTCGGTCCTTATCTAAGAAACCGAGAGAGTTTAATACTCGATCATGTGCTTTAGTTGGGTTTTCAAATAAAAACCAGGGGAAACAATATTCGAATTATAAGGCTCAGACTACTTCGATAGTGAGTGTGGGTAAGGCTCGACCTAGTAGACCTGAATGTCCATATTACTACAGACGTCACCCCGATGAGTGTTTAGTGAACGATCAAACTTGTTTCAACTGTGGTTCCCAAGATCACTTCATTAGAGACTGCCTCAAGATGGTTGAAAAAGATAACTTTCAGAGTGCAAGATTGGGTAATACTACTTCTAGAGGGAGGCCACGAAGAAATTCAGGCAATGGAGCGAGTAGCAAGAGTGCACCTAGAAACCCAACTGTGAGATCCGAGGGTGGAGCACCTGCGAGGACTTATGCCATTCGCGCTTGCGAAGAGGCTTCATCTCCTGATGTGATTACGAGTACTTTTTCTCTCTATGATACTGATGTCATTGCTTTGATTGATCCGGGATCAACCCATTCTTATGTTTGTATGAAATTGGTATCTAGTATGAATATGCTTGTTGGGTCTACAAAATTTGTGATAAAAGTATCGAACCCTCTAGGCAAGTATGTGTTAGTTGACAAAGTATGTAAGAATTGTCCTTTGATGATTAGAGGTCATTATTTTCCGGCTAATCTTATGCATTTGCCATTTGATGAATTTGATGTAATTCTTGGTATGGATTGGTTGACCATTCATGATGTGGTAGTAAATTGTGGAAGAAAAATTATTGAATTGAAATGTGAAAATAGTGATATTCTTCGGGTTGAATCAGATGAATCGATTAGATTTCCAGTTGTAATCTTTTTTATGACAGCTCAGAGGTACATGAGAAAGGGGTACGAATCTTATCTTGCCTTTTTGTTGAATACCAAAGTGTTTGAGTTAAAGATTGAGTCGGTAGTATGTGAGTATTTGGATGTGTTTCCAGAAGAGTTGCCTTGATTGCCTCCAGTTAGAGAAGTTGAATTGGGTATTGAGTTACTCATTGGCACTGCACCTATTTCAATTGCTCCGTATAGAATGGCTCCAACAGAATTAAAAAGTTGAAAGCTCAATTGTAAGAGTTGACGGATAAAGGTTTTGCTACCTGGTTTTTCTTCGTGGGGTGCACCAGTATTATTTGTGAAAAGAAAGACGGCTCTATGAGACTTTGTATTGATTACCGAAAACTCAATAAGGTGACCATAAAGAATAAGTTTCCTTTGCCGAGAATAGATGATTTGCTTGACCAATTAAAAGGGGCCACAAGGTTTTCAAAGATAGACTTGAGTTCTGGTTACTATTAGTTGAGAGTTAAAGACTCGGATGTGCTGAAAATCGCATTTTGGACGAGGTATGATCACTATGAATTTTTGGTTATGCCTTTTGGTTTAACGAATGCTCCCGTTGTGTTTATAGACTTAATGAATCGGATTTTTAGACCATACTTAAATATTGTGGTTATGTTTATCAATGATATTTTGATTTATTCTTGAAATGAGTTCGAGCATGCTAAGCATTTGAGAACTGTTTTACAAACTTTGAGAGATAGACGGTTGTATGCTAAGTTTAGTAAAAGTGAGTTTTGGCGAGAAGTCAGATTTTTGGGGGCACATTGTTTCGGATGATAGTATTCGAGTTAACCCGAGTAAGATTTCAGCAATTATTGATTGGAAACCGTTGAAGAATGTATCTGAGGTTAGAAGCTTTCTAGGCTTAGCCAGTTATTACAGACGATTTGTTAAAGGATTTTCCATGATTGCTACTCTGATTACAAAGTTGCTACAGAAGGATGTCAAGTTCGAATGGTCAGAAAGGTGTCAACAGAGTTTTGAGAAGTTGAAGGCATTGTTGACTGAGGCACTGGTTTTAGTAGAGCCTGAGCCAGGAAAAGAATTTGTGATCTATAGTGATGCATCCTTGAATGGATTGGGTTGTGTACTTATGCAAGAAGGCAAAGTGATAGCTTATGCTTCAAGGAAATTGAAACTGCATGAGAAAAATTATCCAACACATGATTTGAAGCTAGCCACCATTATGTTTGCATTGAAGATTTGGAGACATCATTTGTACGGTGAGAAATGTCATGTTTTTATCGACAATAAGAGTTTAAATTATTTGATGACTCAGAAGGACTTGAACTTACAGTAACGAAGATGGCTTGAATTGTTGAAAGATTATGAATTGGTGATTGACTATCACCTGGGTAAAGCGAATGTAGTCGCAGATGCCTTAAGTAGGAAGACTTTGTTTGTTTTGAGAGCTATGAACACTCAGTTGACCTTATTCGATAATGGTTTGATTCTAGCCAAATTAAGAGCTAGGCCGATGTTTATTCAACAAATTTGTAAAGCCCAAAAATGTGACAGTGATTTGCAAGCCAAGAGAGCTCACTGTGAATCGGTTAGTGATTTAGATTTTCATGTCAGACCAGACGATTGTTTGATGTTCTAAGATAGAATTTGTGTGCCGAAAAATGATGATATTATTCAAAAAATTCTCCACAAAGCTCATAATGGTTGTTTATCTGTGCATCTGGGTAGTACAAAAATGTATAGTGATTTGAAGGAAATATATTGGTGGCTGGGCATGAAAATAGATATCTCTAAGTTTGTTTTGATATGTTTGATTTGCCAACAAGTGAAAGTTGAACACCAAGTTCCTTCAGGTTTACTTCGACTAGTGATCGTACCCGAGTGGAAATGTGATAGGTTTACGATGGATTTCGTAACGGGTTTGCCTTTGACTCCGAAAAAGAAAGATGATGTATGGGTTGTGGTTGATAGATTGACGAAATCTATCATTGGTCGAATTTGCCTATAACAACAGTTTTCATTCAAGTATTAAGATGGGGCTTTGATAGGCATATTATGGCCGTAAGTGCCGAACACTGTTGTATTGGACTGAACTCAGAGAGAATCAAATTCACGAGGTCGACTTAGTCAGAGAAATCGAAGAAAAAGTGAAGACAATTCGTGATTGTTTGAAAGCAGCTTCAGATAGACAGAAATCCTACGTGGATTTGAATTAGAAAGAGATTGAGTTTCAGGTCGGTGGTAAGGTATTCCTGAAAGTGTCTCCATGGAAGAAAGTTCTTAAATTTGGCCGAAAGGGCAAGTTGAGTCCGCGTTTTATTAGACCGTATGAGATTTCCGAAATGATAGGGCAAGCAACATATCAGTTGGATTTGCCATCTTAACTAGAAAGGATTCACGATGTATTCCATGTGTCTATGTTGCACCGATACTGATCAAAACCTTCACATGTGATTTCACCGGCAAAGGTTGAGATTCGACCGAATGTGACTTATGGTGAAGAGCCGGTTAATATTTTGGCTCGAGAAGTCAAACAATTGAGGAATAAAAGTATAGCCCTCGTGAAAGTATTATGGCAAAGGCATGGGGTTAAAGAGGCTACATGGGAACCTGAGGAAACCATGAGAAAAAAATACCCAAACTTTTTTACCGATAAGATTTTCAGGGACAAAAATCCCTAAGGGGGAGAGTTGTAACATCTCAATTTTGGGCCTAGTCGGAACAGTGGTTCCGGGACCCTGAATTTGACGTAGTAAATCTTGTTTTTATTATATTTTCAGGGTCCACAGTTTCATGGAATGATTTCATGAACATTTCGTTCGAAAATTCTGATGTTTCAAAAGGACTAAACTGTAAAAAGTGCAAAAGTTGAGTTCTACATGTTAGAGGTGTCCAATTGATATGAGATTTTAAATTAGAGGTCCTTAGATGGTAAATAGACAATTTGTTAAGTTATTAGACACAAATGGGCATGGAGAGTTAAAATTTCAAAGAAATGCTAAAAGGGCATTTTGGTCATTTGGTAAATAAAAGAATAAAAAGGGAAAAACAAGTTAAAATTGTGTCCATCTTCTTCCTCCCTTAGCCAAAATTTTCAAGACACCATAGCTAGGGTTTCTTCAACTTTCAAGCTTGATAGTAAGTGCATCCTAGCCCCGTTTTTAATGCTCTTTACATTTTTGAAGTCGTATTCACTCGATCTTTCCATTTCTACCATTATTTTGAAGTAAGGTTCATGTTTAAAAATTTACCCATGTGTGACATACATGTATTTTGATGTTTAATGGTAGAAAATGAAAGTTTGAAGTGTAATAAACAACTTTTACTAGGTGATTTTTCATGAAAAATGTGTAGTAAAAATCTGATTTGATGAAAAATGTGGGCTGATATAAAAATGGGCGTGGGTCAGCTAGGCTTGGGTAACAAAGAAATTGAATGCATTTCATTTTACGAGCCTAGGGATAAAATTGTAAATATGTCAAAGTTTAGGGGCAAAAATGTAATTTTTAATAGTATGATTTTTGGACTGAATTGAGTAATGTGATAATTAAATAAGCTAAATTTGCTATTATAGGTTAAGATAAATGAAGTTCAGACCTTGATCGGGGGAAAAATAAGGTTATTGACATTACATCCATTTCTACTATTTTTGTACCAAGGTAAGTTTGTGTGTAAATAATATAACTTATATTATGTATTTAATATCTTGTTATTGCATGACTTGTACAATTATCATTATGGATTCATTCGGAAAAGATTCGATATGGCGAAATTCCCGATTCAACCTTAGGAATAGTTAGGATACAAATGTCATGACATTAGGGTTATGAGTTTACGTGTAAGACCATATCCAAGATATGGCGTCGCTATGAGATTTCGCGCAAGACCATGTCTGGGACATGGCATTGATATAAGAATCGTGTAAGACCATAGCTGGGCTATTTGCATCGATATGAGATTACATGTAAGACCATATCTAGGATATGGTATTGGTATGATTCTATGTGTATGTGATTCCCGAGTATCCTTTAGTATTCCAACTGGTTCAACGGGTGATTTAAATATTATGTCAAAGATGTGGAAGTTTATGATTATGTTATGAAGTGGTACAGGCATGTATGCAAAACTTATGAGAAATGATCTCGGTTTAAGATACACTATTGTTAAGGATGCAAATGAGTAAAATATGTCTATGATCACTTGATGATTTTGTGCTAATTTACATCATGTTATGTGTATGTTATTGTATGTTTAAAATTGGTTATTATTTACAAGCTAACTTACTAAGCTTTAAGCTTACCCCTTTCCTTTTCGTTTCTTATAGTGTCATCAAGCCAGCTCGGGGATCGAAGACGGTCGGAGATCCATTCACACTATCAAATTATCGTTTGGGTACTTATGATTCCATTATTTTAATTTATGGCATGTATATAGACTTGGTCTTTTTGTGATATGTGTCATTATTGATTTGGCCAAATGTGTTGGCTTGTAATGGTAATTGATTCATTTTGTAAATGGCCATATGGTATTGACTAGTATTGGTTAAGTATATATACATATGATGATGCCTTTCATGGATGTGGTTATTGCATAGTTTGTGATGATAAGTATGAGATGTTGTATGTGATAGAAAATAGCATGAAATTGATGTGTGGATGTCTTGGTTGTGGCTGAATTGGTAGTGTGTATATGCTTGGATTGGTGTTGTTTGATGTTGTGTAGGTTGGTGCAAGTAAGGGTGGCAAAAAGGCTTGGTAAATAGCCTTATTTTTGTCAACACGGGTAGACACACGGGCGTATGTCTAGGCCGTGTGTGACACACGGGCCTATGTCTAGGCCGTGTGTGACACACGGCTTGCCCATTGGGTTTGTGATCCGGCCGTGTGTCCCCTGGATTCTTGAATTTTAGCTTTGAATTGGCCACACGGACAGAGACACGACTGTGTGTCTCAGCCGTGTAAAGGACACGACCCAGGGATATGGGTGTGTAGCCAGGGTGTGTGGCCAAGAAGTGTGAAGTCTGCACTTAATTTGTGAAAGATTATGAAAATAAAATCGTCCACACGGCCTAGCACACGGGCGTCTGTGTTGGCCATGTGACCCTAATTTGTTGATGACATCATAAACAGAGAGTTACGCGGGCTGAGGACACGGGCATGTCCCAAGCCACACGGGCGTGTGAGACCACACGGCATACCCACCCGGGAGTGTGACCCTCCAATACATGAAAATTTTCAAAGTGTTGTAACAATTTTGAAAGTTCTCAGTTTAGTCCCAAATCACTCCCAATGTATGTTTTGGGCCTCGTAGGCTCGTAATAGGGACAATATGAATGTATATGAAAAGTATTTATTTGGATGGAAATTTATGTCTCGGTTCTGCATGATTACTTGTGTATAAGTTCAGCAATGCCTCGTACCTTATTCTGGCGTCGAATACGGGTAAGGGTTGTTATAATATTGACTTGCACTCTATAAAAGATATAAGGAACACACGGCCGTGTTACTTGGCCGTGAGTTATACACAGCTGAGACACATGCCCGTGTGGACAAAAATAGGCCATTTTACAAGCCACATTTCCCACCCAATTTGGCATCCACCTACACTCAACATTTTGCATATACACAAGTCATAATTAGGTATCCAAAACAAGCCAAAATCAAGCCTAAAACATGTAAAATCATCATATACAACCAATATGTCCTTAGGCACATCAAATGATAATATGCAAACATGTTAACCATATATCCAAATTTACCTAAGTGACCAAATACATATATGCATAATTGTACCAAAACCGATCATGTAGGTTACTTATCAAGCTCACCCATTTGGTACCCAAAATAACAATTTTAACTAACATCAATATACCTATATGATAATATTTCTTATATGCATATTAAAACCACATTTTACTTTTCATCATTCTATCATATCAAACACACATCAAATATGATAAGGCCACATATATATACACATCAAAATATACCAAACACAAGCCATATAAGTGGCTAATCTCAACCAAACACTTACATGTCGACATTGGCCAAATTAACCTATACATGCCTTTATAACCGAAAGTACCAAAAGAGCTGATGGATAGTGTGATAGAGCTCCGACAAGCTTCTAACCGAACCAGCTTCTGAATCACTATAAAACACGAAAAATAACACAGAGTAAGCATTTAAGCTTAGTAAGTTCATATAACATAGAATTTAACTTACCATTTAGTCACATTTAAGGTAAGCATACAAAACATATCCAAACTCAATTTGGCCAAAAGCCTAAACACATATCCTCATCAACCATGTTAGTCATGTAATTCATATAAATATTAAGAAACATGTCTGAGCTCAATAATAATCAAACTTCCATGTACATATAATTTCTACATCATGTATCTATATATCATGTGCAAATCATTTTCATATATCTCATGTAAATACATGTGGTAGTTCGTATTGAACTCATGCAATATCGTAACAAAACAATGCCTATTGAACCATTTATAATATCTTTGGATACGTGGGTAGTACACATGAGGTGTACAAAATTGTAATCCGTCAATTCATGTACATGTATGCTCATACGAGCTGTAAACGGTAAGCTCCTCCGAGTTGAATAACGGTAAGCTCATACGAGCTGAATAACGATAAGCTCCTTCGAGCTGAATAACGGTAAGCTCATAAGAGCTGAAATCGGTAACCCTAATGACATGTCATTTGTATCCTACGAATTTTTATGGTTTAAACGGGGCCCGGTAATCATCGTACGTCCTCGGATATGCGATTGTTATTTTTATATGTTGATTACACACTTTAGAAACATATAATTTAATTTAAAACATATAAATGTACAATTTAATTACACGAACTTACCTCGACGAGTGTACGTAGATACAGAGGTGACTAATCTGAGATTTTCTCTTTGCCTCGATCTAACTCCATACAAGGTCTAACCAGATCTATAGAATGAATTTAACTCAATTCAATATAATTCACATCCAATTTAGCCAACACAAATTTTTAGAAAAATTACTATTTTGCCATTATACTTTTAATTCTTTGCAATTTAGTCTCTATCTCATAAAAATGGAAATTTGCACAATTTCATTACAACCCATCATAGTTGAATTATATACATGCTTATAATAGCCCACATTTTTCACAAATTCATAATTTTACCTCACAATTTATCACATTTTTCAATTTAAACCTTAATTAATAATTTCATCAAAAATTCCTTTACAAAAGTTGTTTATCTAACAACAACCATTCCTTTTCTACCATTAAAATTCAAAACCTTAGCATGTTCATCAATGGAAAAACACAAATACTTTAACAGTTTCACAAATTAGTCCCTGGGCTAGCTAGATTAAGCTACAATGATCCCGAAAATATAGAAATTATAAAAAAACGAGACAACACTAATACCTAATTAATGGAAAAAAAGCTTGTCGAACCCTAAAGAGCAAAAAATGACTTTCTTCCTTCAATATTCGATTGAAAAAAAGATGGATAAATATGTTAGCAAATTTGGTTTTATTTATTTTATCATTTATTACTTATTTACAAAATTAATCTTAATTAACTTTAAAAATTACACTAATGCCAAGCCATGTACATCCACTATCACATTTAATGGTCTAATTACCATATAAGGACCTCCACTTTAAAATTCAATAGCTATTAGACGCCTTTAGCTATTAGAACACAACTTTTGCACTTTACACGATTTAGTCCATTTTATCAAATTCAGCATGTAAACAGTAAAATTTCTTAACGAAATTTTTATATGGTATTTCTATCATGCAGTAGACCACAAGATAATAATAAAATAATTTTTTTAACTTCAGATTTTTTATCCCAAAACCACTATTTCGATTTCACCGAAAACGGGCTATTACATGTTTAAACTTGTTGAGTAATTTTGTCTCGTATTTTATTAATGGGAACATTCAGGTATTTATACATACTATTACTATTCACAACATGACCCCACTGTTCATGACTTAACCCCTCTATTCCTAGGACTGAGGTTTTGAGCGAAACTTAGGCATGCTGGACACGTTTTTCACTCTGAGTTGCCTACCAGACCACGCGATCTCCCTTCTAAGAGCTCCTTGAGTATACGTGAACTAAGATCATGACCTTCCCTTAGTTCATGCGAGCTCTCCTTGCGACCTGGGTTAGTGAGCTCCCTTCGTTGTCCTTTTACGGTTCGATGCACACTCAATCGTCTGGTGGGACCTATCCTGGTCGTGAGTAGGCGACCTGGATCCTATCTGGGATTCGAGTTGATAATCACTAATGTATAACAATCTAGCCCCCCTATAGTGGGCCTAAGGAGTGTTACAAAGTGGTGTTTCTTAGGGCTTTCATTTCACATTTATTGCATCTTGTGGAATACACAGTAGCTGCTAGGATCTGATGTGTGCCTCGCCACGTGTACAAGTTGATCTTACTTGCACGAATCTAATTATTGAGGTCTCTTTGTTATGTGAACCATCATCACATGGGGAAAATTTTCTTTAAGAAGGGGGTCTTCTGAAACCCTAAAATTCATACTTAACATTTTCGAATTCAGAACCAGTTGAAGATTTTTCTTAAGGTAAAAATTTTCTTTACCTTTTTCTTTTCTTTTCTTCATTGAATATGTCAAGAATGAGAGGATTCGGTGGTCGATTACTCTCTCATTATCCACTACTAGAATGTGCTTCGAACACCTCCGTTGAGGCTAAAGTTGTCCCCTACACTACAAAATATGAAGAAATAAGATGAAGTTTGTGTGCACGAAGGATTGAAATTTCTCACTTCGCGTACGAGTTCTCTATTCCTAAAGGGGAGTACAACCTTAGTGACGTAAGCGACGATAGTTTCCTAACCCCCTTCCATTCTTTGGAGGTTGGGTTTTACTTACCCCTTCATATGTTCTTCTGTCAGCTCCTACGCGAGTATGGGATTGCTCCTTGATAGCTTTGTGAGTTTTTCTGGTGGATCGCAGTGTTGTACTTTATCTATTTCCTTCACCAAAACGAAGTACCAGAGCTCACTGTTTTCTGGAGTCTATATTTATTGAAGGCTCAGAACCGAGGGGAGTGGCTGGGTTTTTATTATTTTTCTCCTCATTTAAAATATAATACAATAATTACAAACTGCTTCTCTGATCTTCAGTTAAAATAGGAAAAACATATTAGGGTAAGATGCAAGGTCACAAACAGGTTTGGTTTTCTTATGGAGTGGTCTATGTTGAGCTAGGACATGTGCTTATTTAAACAGACCAAAAGAACATATTGTGGGAAAGCCTAACTGGAAAGGCTCTGCGTTAGGAGTCCCTTGATCATCGAAGACCTCATCACTATGAGGAACGTATTCCATTATTGCCTGGAGGATCACAGCCCTAATAGATATAGGTTAGGTAATAGTAAAGAGGTCGCCAAAGTATTAGGAGAAATCGCCTAGAGCCGGTAATGGCCACATGAAGTTTATAGTAATAATAACGATGACTTGTGAAAAAATTCTGACCAGTCTTAAAGATGAGCCTAAGAACTATTTCTACAGTTATTGTGGGATAAAGCCTGGCCCGTGGATGGTGGCCTCCTCTCTAGAAAGAAGGGTTCCTCCTATTAATCTGTTAACTGCTTCCACTAATATTAGGGTGCTGGTGGTGCAGGCACAATTCGCACTTTAGGAAGTGACTCCGAGGAAACACTTAGCATTTCTAAAGTAATGGAAGATGTTTTGGTTTTATGATCTGGACTAGCTGCTAATGTGGTTATCAGCAAAGAAGAAGAGGCTGATAACGGGAGGTTAGAGAATTATCAAAAAGGGAGAGCAGATCTTATTGGAACCTCTACTATGGTAACAGTCACTGCTGCCTCACCTGCGAACTCTACTCCTCGGGTAGTTCTCCTATTATTTTTGTTGATAACCCTCCTTTTCCTACTTCACCTTACGTTCCCATTCCTCTACCTCCTACAAAAAACTACCTATCGAAGATAACAACAAGCTCCTCCTAGCTCGCGGATAACTGGCTACGGTGGAGCTACAAGGGGTGATTAAAGGTTTTGAGGTTTTGATTCCTGAAACTGTTAAAGACTGAATGTGTGGCACTGGATCAACAAGTGGCCATGAAATGCCTCTTGATAAGCCGTAATTTATATATATTTTGATCCCATTCTTAGCATATTTATGAATGATTTCTCCTTAGATTTGGTGAATTCGATGCTCCTAATCCTTTAATTTCATATTTTATACTTAGGTGAGCATAGGAGAGTAAAAAAAGTGAGAAACGGGCCGAAAATGGAGAAAATAGACCAACGTGGGAAATCAACACGGCCTGGACTTCCTCACACGAGTAGACCACACGCCCGTGCCCTTTTAGTAGAATCGAGCACGACTTACACGAGTAGACCATACGGCTGTGTCTATTCAATAGACTCTAACACAGTTTGGAGCAATCGAACACGGGCGTGTCACACGGGCGTGTCCCTGTCGGGCCCAAGTTGTGTTCTGTTTGGAAAAGGCCACTCTTGAGGGCTTTGAGGAATTAAAAAGTCTATTTAAACACCAGAGGAGGCACTTAGAAGGACATACAGAGAGTGGGAAGCAAGAATTTACGAAGAAAGCTAATTGATCCATATCAGAAACCGGATTCTCCTTTAAGACTGAAGATCTCCCTTTAATTTCCCTTCAGGAGTTTTGGGTTTTCTTTATGTTTGATATTCAATTTTCTTTTGAGATGTTTTCTTTTATAATTATTAACTAAATCCCCTAAATACCTAAGGGGAATGAAACCTAAGACGAATCTTGTTATTATTTTTTGAATTGTATGATAAATATTTGACTTGTTCTTAATTATGTGTTCTTAATTCTTGCTTCAATATTTCAGGATATTGATTCAAGTTGATGCACTTATTCAGAGAAGCAAAAGTCCCTGTCTAAGAGTAAATTTGTCATAATTAAGCGGAGTTGATTGCACGCCTAGAGATAGGGTGACAAGATTTTACTGGATTAGGGTGAAACCTAATAAGGGAATCCATAAATCGAGTTAATGCAACACTAGGGGTGTTAATTAGAAAGAGATTTCAATTAATCAACCTAGGGTTAGGTGTTGTTAGTCTAGAGAGAGATAATAATATAATTTAGGGATTTCTACGGAACAAGTCGAATGAATAAATCGTCTGATTCAAAGTCAAATAACAAGTGAAGTCTAGGTGGATTTTTCCTTGGGTATTGTCTTAATCAATCGAATTTCCCAAAATTATTTTCCCCAATTTTGTTTCTGTGCATTCTTAGTTTAGTTAATTAGTTTAGATAAAACAAACCCATTTATTTTTAGGCTAGATAATAAGAAAAGAGTTAATACTAGTACTTTTAGTTCCTTTGGGTTTGACATTCCGGTCTTGCTAAAACTATACTACTGTTCGATAGGTACACTTGCCTTTGTCATGATAATAGTTAGTCTTCAAGAACGGTCAAATATAAATTTATTAAAACTTATCACGAACCATCACGATCAAGTTTTTGGTGCCATTACCGGGGAACTAAGATATTAAGAACACTCGATTTTTATTACTTTAGCTATTTTACTTTTATTGCAATTTACTTTTTATTTTAATTTTTCTTTACTAATTTTTATTTTTATTTCTAGCAGGTTTTTATAGTTTATAACAAAAAGAAACCCGTCAGGACCATTACTTTTGGACAATGAGATCGGTCAAACAGCTCGCAGAAATCGAAGAGAAATAAGGCAAAGCCTATGATACACAGAGGAAGAGCAAGAGGGTGACATTCACACCACAATCGAGGAGATGGCTGAAAATAAGGAAAATCTGCTACCTCATCAGAATCCTGCTCCACACACTATGTATGATTATGCTAAACCTAATTTAACAGGAACTGAGTCAAGTATAGTTAGGCTTGCTATTTTTGCAAATAATTTTGAACTGAAACCTAACACAATTGAAATGATACAACAGTTTGTTCAGTTTGATGGTTTGCAGGATAAGAATCCAAACAATCACTTGGCAAATTTTCTGGAGTTTTGCGATACTTTTAAAATCAATGGCGTTTCTAATTATGCCATATGCCTTCGGTTATTTCCCTTTTCATTGAGGAACAAGGCTAAACAGTGGTTGAATTCATTGAGGAACAAGGCTAAACAGTGGTTGAACTCATTGCCACGAGGGTCAAATACTACTTGGGAACAAATGATCGAAAAGTTTTTACTTAAATATTTTCCACTGGCTAAAACGGCTAAGTTGAGGAATGACATCTCTTCTTTTGTGCAGATGGATCTAGAAACACTCTATGATGCATGGGAGAGATACAAGGATCTTTTGAGAAGGTGCCCTCACCATGGGTTACCACTTTGGCTACAGGTTCAGACGTTCTACACTGGTGTGAACCCCTCAACGAGGCAACTCATCGATGCAGCCGCCGGTGGAACTTTGAATAACAAAACACTTGAAGCAGCTTACGAATTTATTGAAGAAATGTCACTAAATAACTATTAGTGGCAATTTATGAGGACAAAACCGACGAAAGCAGCCGGTGTTTTCAACCTCGATGCGGTTACCATGCTATCTAACCAGGTAGAACTTTTGAATAAAAAGATTGACAGTTTGTGTGGTTCTACTCAGGTATATCCAGTTATGAGGTGCGATTCAAATGGAGGAGGAGCACACACGGAATATCAATCCTTCAACCCCAACAACGAGGAGGAACAAGTTCAATATATGGGTAACAATAATTCTAGATCTCAAAATAACCCATATAGTAACACTTACAATGCAGGTTGGAGGAACCACCCCAACCTTTCATGGGGGGTCAAGGAAATCAAAGGCCACAACATCCTCCGAGTTTTCAACAACCACCTTACCAGCAGGAAAAGAAGCTGAACCTTGAGGAGATGCTAACAAAGTTTATCTCGGTGTCGAAAACTCGCTTTCAGAATATCGAAACAGCACTTAAAAATCAACAAGCGTCGATCCAAGGACTTGAAACTCAGATAGGACAGCTCGCGAAATTGATTTCCGAATGACCACAAGGTAGCTTGCCGAGTAATACAGAAACTAACCCAAAGGAGCAGCTTAACGTAATTACTATCCAAGATGAGGAAGGGTTAGTGGAATCTGAACCAGAACCAAGGCAAGGAATTATGGTAACCAAAGGTAAGGATGAGGTAGACCACAGTGAGCGAAAATCGGTAAGTATAGAGTACAAACTTCGAGTGCCATACTCTAATGTGACAAGGAAAGACAGCACAGACAAACAATTCGGTAAATTCCTTAAATTATTAAAGAAACTACATATTAACTTATCGTTTATTGAAGCCCTTTCGCAGATGCCAAACGCAGTCAAATTCTTAAAGGAGCTTTTAACAAATAAGCAGAAGTTGGATGAGGCATCGCATGTGGAGTTAAATACAGTGTGCTCAACCATACTACAGAATAAGTTGGCCAACAAATTGAAAGATCCAGGGAGTTTTATGATTCCTTGTTTAATTGGTAGCTTAGATGTTAATAATGCTTTGGTTGATTTAGGGGCTAGTCATGCCTTATAAAATGTTTAAACAACTAGGTCTTGGGAAACCCAAACAAACTAGGATGAGCATTCAGTTAGCGGATAAAACCATTAGATTTCCTAGGGGTATTATTGAAAATGTACTCGTTAAAGTTGATAAATTTATATTCTTAGTTGACTTTGTTGTTTTAGATATGGATGAGGATAGTGACGTGCCTCTAATTTTAGGAAGGCCCTTTTTAGCAACTGCTAGAACCATTATAGATGTTGGTACAGGTGAACTCACACTTTGTGTGAGTGATGAGACAATCACCCTACAAGCTCGCAATTTAAGTAACACATCAAATATCGAGGGTGATTGTATAAATCGTACCACTAAAACTGACCATGTGGTGCAACTTTCTTTGCAGGAAACACACCCGAGAAGCATACATGAGCCATGTTCAAGTAATAACAAAGGACCCATCTATGAAGAACGAAGGCTATGAGTTAGGGAACTAGATGAATGGCGGACACAGAAACTGAGAACACACGATAAACTGAAACTATGCCATGACGAACCCAATGCTTCACCGAATCAACTTAAGGTTGGAGACAAGGTACTACTAGATGCTGCAGACCCTCGCATTACCACCTCTGAAACTAATGGAGAAACCCCTCTTACGGTACTTCTATTTTCCTATACGGTACAGTTAAGGTAATTCATCCCAAATTCGGTAGGTTCAAGGTAAACAATACTCGTCTCAAACCTTATTTTGATAACATTGATAGCAGGAATGAGGAGTGTAAACTCCTTGAACCACCATGACCATGCAATAGAGAGGAAAGTCGAGCTTATACTATAAATAAGCGCTTCTCGAGAGGCAACCCGATCACTAACGGTGTTAACTTCTTTAAATTTTAGTTTTTAACATATAACTCACTAACTGAGTCACTGAACGCAGGTTTTCTAGAACCACACGGCCAGGCACACGGGCGTGCTTTAGGCCGTGCCCATACCACGTAGGCAACACGGCCGTACGAAATGACCGTGTGAAAACAGGGCAGAATTTTTCCCTAACACGAGAGTCGATAAGTTGCCATGGCCATGCGACATGGCCGTGGGTGAATCTGTCAAAACAACATGGACGTGCAGCCATGGTTGAAACTGAAAAAACAACACAGGCGTGCAACACGCCCGTGCTCACTACCCGTGGTCAAGACTAACAAAATAACACGGGCATGGACATACATACATAGGCGTGGGAGAAGCGAAAGAAGCAAGACACGGCCGTGCGACACAGCCGTGTGCATCAACACGGCCAAAGAACACGGGCGTAGGCTGAATTTCAGACGCGCCAAAATTTGAAAATCACGATATACACGGGCTAAAATTAGGGCACATGGGCGTGCCCCACGGTCGTGTGACCAAAAATCTATATAAACCCCTACTATTCATCATCTATTTCCCTAAACATCAAACCCTAGCTGCCGAAACCCTTTCACACGCCCTCCCTGCCTCGCCCGTGCGCCGACCACAACACCACTCTCGACAACCCAAGCCACTCCTTCTTGCGATTGTTTACTCTTTTCTCTCTATTATCTTCAAATCTTTTACTTATTTTATGATTTTTTTGTTCTATTTGACTATTTTGAGTAATATTCATGATTATAATGATAGTAATACTTATGCTCTTTGTTAGAAATTTTCCATTTTAGTCAATACGTTATGCTACATTCATCCATTTTTCTTGTTTCCATGGATTTCATGCTTACCCAAACCATATTTCATATTATCAAACCCATATGCATTCATTCACTAGGTATTCTATTTAACACTATTCTCATGTTCCTATTGTTCATAATGACTTCCATAAGAATTTAGTTACTTTTCGGTACATCTTACATTTTGCTTGTGATACCCATGAAGTATTCTTCTTTAATTTTAACATACTGGCATACTTCTCCATGCTATTCTTGGGGAGTATTGTTTTAACTTCGACTTTTCATTGCAGGTATACCATGTTAACTTCACGTGTTAATAAAATCGTCGTCCCCGCTTCAAAAAAGCAGAAAGGAACAGTACCCTCCCCAGGTCCTACCGCCGAGATACGGCACCCATTTCTATAGTTTCCCATGGGACCCCAAGAGGAACTATTTCAGATACTACGGGCTTGACCTCTAGGTGCAGGCCGCTATATTGATTGGACCGCTCTAGAGTAGATCTAACTAGATGACGCGATCCGGGCTCTTCTAACTACTGAACCATGGGGACTCTTCTTCGAAATCGTCGAGCCAACTTACCTTGAGCCCACACTCGAACTCTGCTCGACCTTTCACCTTTAAACAATTATAACATAATTCGATGATCCCGAAATGGTTCAGTTCCGTCTCGGCGGTTTAGTTCGCCAGTTGAGTGTCCCTGAGTTTAGTATCGCTTTGGGACTATATAAAGAGGAGTTCATGGACGACGACAACTTCGACAGTCTCAATCACCATATCCACTACTCTCCTTCAAATTGTTGGAAGGACCTAGTCCCTGCGTCGGCCACTTACAATCCTAGCCGCTCCAAGGCGTCAGCTCTCGCCCCATCCCTAAGGCACTTACACGCCATCTTGGCCCACACTCTGACAGGGTGGCGAGAGAGCATCGGTGTCGTCAACAATCACGACGCCTACTTTTTATGGAGTATGGTGTATGGGCATGTCTTCGACCTTGCCTATTTCATCGCCCTCGCCATTCACCATCAGACCAAGTGACATAAGAAGGGAGTCATCTCTATTGGCCCCTATGTGACTCGCCTAGCGCGTTACTTCGGCCTCCTCAACACAGTGGGACAATCATCCTCCCTCACTCTCATCGGCCAGATGTCCTCACAAGGCATTTCGTGTATCCTACATATGAGGATGATCGCGAAACGACGTGGAACCGATCCTCCTCAGTACCGCCTGATCTAGTCTGCCGAGGAGGAGGATCCAGAGGACATTATTGATGATGTCCCTCCACGTCATGAGGACCCACCGTCTCAACCACCACCCATCCATCGTCTAGTTCATGCGGCGGCTTCATACTCTGACATCTCTGAGCGCCTCTCAATTTGAGCAGTAGTGTTTTCAGCGCTTTGATCACATTGATACTACTCTATACCAGATTTGTCAGCACCTTCAGATCTCATCGCCACTACCACCTCGCGAACCATCCGGCGATGACGATGTTTAAAGACTTTTTATTTATTATTTTTATTTTCACTTTTATCTTTATTTATCTTCTTAAAGTACTTTTTAATTTATTTTCCTTTAATACTATTTCATTTTTAAGCTTTATAATTTTTATTGAACAATTTATAGTTTCGGCTATTTCATTATGAAAAATTATGTTTCTTTATATTTCCTAAAGAGTTCTTGATTTTATCACAGTTATAAAGAGCTCTAAAGCTCACCATCACTTAGAAACTTGCAACTCCATTGCAAAAGGTTCTCCACGACTGTCATGTCCTACCCGACCACCACGATAACCTCTTCGCTGGACACTGTGGTTGTGGAACCAAACCTCTACCACCACCGGAGTATCCTCCTCCAATCTCGTCATTGCCTTGGTCGATTATTCTCCATAACTCCAATTCAAGGATTCCATTCATCATTCAGGAAGTTTCACCTCTCTCCCTATCTTATGATTTTATACTTTTCAGTATATCTATCATTGTACATTGAGGACAATGTACATCTTAAGTGTGGGGGGGTTATTTATATCTTTATCAGAAAAATCCCTAAATTTTGTCTTATTCTCATGTGATCTTCTCACATCATTATTAGAATGAATTTTGATTAATTTATGATTTTTGTTAATATGTCTTGAATTAAAACATAGGCATTCATGCATTGGTTGTTTAAACTTTAAGGAATTAGAGAATTAAGCATGATAAGTTGACTTTTGAGAATTATCAATTTTTTAGGGTTGTTTCCCCGAGTTTAGGTATTATCTCGAGTAAAATTCACAAGGTTTAAACAACAAAAAACCATAATTCTTGTGAGATCTTGAGCCTTTAAGAGCATCTATTATTTCTTTCATGCTAACTTTTATTGTTGCTTTGAGTGCGTCAATCTTGGTTTGTTATTCTAGAACTTGCTTGATTATGCATGTCAAGACCACACTATTCGATTTGATATGTCAAGATGATAAAGGCACTTAGGTTTAACCCACTCACTCTATAAAAGCCTACCTTCATAATTAACCCTTAGTAAACTCTCTTGAGACTAATAACCCATTCATTGATTTACCCTCCATATTAACCCAATACCTATTATTGTTGAAATCCCCTAAATTATTTTGATCTCTATTTTTGTCGAGATTTGATTTGAATAAATCGCTTAGCTAAGTTTTATCTTTGATAGTTATTCTATGTTATTTGACTTGTTCTTAAAAAAAATTACAATACACATATTTATATTAGTAGTAATTATTTGTTTTTGAGCTTAAGTGTTTAAGTCCATATTCTGAGAAGAAGCTCACATGTATTCAATTGATGATTAGTTATTTTTCTAGTTAGGTAATTTTTCAATTCAATCTTGATTCCAACATTTTCTTTCAGCTTGTGACCACACCCCCTAACCAAAGCCACATTACAACCCCCTAAAGACCTTTTGATTGATGTATCATCTCAATTTATAGTGGTGGAGATTTGATTTTCATGCAAGCCTATGGTAATAACTTTTCATATTGACTATTGAGTGCTTTAACTTGTTGTCCTTAAAACACTTCGAGTGATTTGAGTGAATCTCTAGTGAGGATGTGAAACTCTGTGATATTTTGAATCAATGGTAATTACCTAGATGAGGGGAGACACCTATGTTTTCGTGATAAAATACGCAACTTGGAATGTTTGAAACTTTGATGTTCTTTTAGTTGAATTCTCAATGTATGATTACTTATGGATTATTTTGAGATATCATTAATAAGAATTATAAGTTGAGAAGAATTGATTTTGATTGTGAGTTGAGGATTTTGCTTGAGGACAAGCAAACACTTAAGTGTGAGGGTATTTGATAAACCGTAATTTATACATATTTTTATCCCATGCTTAGCACATTTATAGATGATTTATCTTTAGATTTGGTGAATTTGATACTCCTAATCCTTTAATTTCCTGTTTTATACTTAGGTGAGCATAGGAGAGTAAAAAGAGTGAGAAACGGGCCAAAAACGGAAAAAATGGGCCAACGTGGGAAATCAACACGGCCTGGACTTCCTCACATGGGTAGACCGCACGCCTGTGTCCTTTTAGCAGAATCGAGCATGACTTACACGAGTAGACCACACGGCCGTGTCTATTCAACAGACTCTAACACGGTTTGGAGCAATTGAACACGGGCGTGTCCCTGTCGATCCCAAGTTGAGTTCTATTCAGAAAAGGCCACTCTTGAGGGTTTTGAGGCATTAAAAAGTCTATTTAAACACCAGATGAGGCATTTAGAAGGACACACAGAGAGTGAGAAGCAGGAATTTACTCGAAGAAAGCCGATTGATCCATCCAGAAGCCAGATTCTCCTTCAAGACTGAAGATCTCCCTTCAATTTCCCTTCAGGAGTTTTGAGTTTTCTTTATGTTTTATATTTAATTTTCTAATGAGATTTTGCCTTTTATAATTATGAATTAAATCCCTTAAATACCAAATGGGAATGAAACCTAAGACGAATCTTGTTATTATTTTCTGAATTGTATGATAAATATTTGACTTGTTCTTAATTATGTGTTCTTAATTCTTGCTTTAATATTTCAGAATATTGATTCAAGTTGATGCACTTATTCAGAGGAGCAAAAGTCCCTGTCTAAGAGTAAATTTGTCATAATTAAACGGAGTTGATTGCACGCCTAGAGATAAGGTGACAAGATTTTGCTAGATTAGGGTGAAACCTAATAAGGGAATCTATAGATCGAGTTAATGCAACACTAGGGGTGTTAATTAGAAAGAGATTTTAATTAATCAACCTAAGGTTATGTGTTGTTAGTCTTGAGAGAGATAATAATATAATTTAGGGATTTCTACGGAACAAGTCGAATGAATAAATCGTCTCATTCAGAGTCAAATAACAAGTGAAGTTTAGGTGGATCTTTCCTTGGGTATTGTCTTAATCAATCGAATTTCCCCAAAGTATTTTCCCCAAATTTGTTTCTGTGCATTCTTAGTTTAGTTAATTAGTTTAGATAAAATAAACTCATTTATTTTTAGGCTAGATAATAAGAAAGGAGTTAATACTAGTACTTTTAGTTCCTTTGGGTTCGACATCCCAGTCTTGCTAAAATTATACTACTGTTCGATAGGTACACTTGCCTTTGTCGTGATAATAGTTAGTCTTCAAGAACAATCAAATATAAATTTATTAAAACTTATCACGAACCATCACGATCACCTCTCCTTACCTAGCTTACCTCCCTTTTGCACAATCTACTCGCTGAGGCTACCACAATCAGTCTGGGTGTTAAAGAGAATGTTGTGGGGTTGAAGCCCACTACAAGGAGCTCGTAACCTTACGTGAGAGGGATTTTGAGTAGCTTTTTGAATTTAGGAACCAAAATGGGGTGTTGTATAATCAGAACCAGGAACTTGCTAGGAACTTGGAAGCATCATCTGAGGTTACAGCTGAAAAAGATAAAAACAGGGCTCTAGAGGCTGAGCTGAGGAGGGTTGTTGAGGCAAATAAAACAACCACAGATTGCATCATCGTCGAGCATAAAGATTCGATAGTAAGGTCTAAACAGAAGCACGCTGATGCCCAAGAGGGAGTTAAGAAAAATTCTATAGAGACCATGTTGATTCTTCTTACTGAATTTAAGTCCAACATCCTCCTTCACACCCAAGTCGCAGTTGGTCCTTTTGATGCTTGCCACCTTGATTTTGATACTTTCTGCGAGGTGGAAGTGGATAACTTGGGCTTTGATGTTCGCTTCCCCTTGGAAACTACATGGGAAGAGTTTGCGGCCAAATGAAGGGGTTCGTCAGATTTTTACCTCAAAGACGGTCCTAGTGAGACAAGTGTTGTGCCCACTGGTAACACTACTATTAAGCCTACCAATGAAAACATTGAAGCTACTGAGGAAGAAGGGAGAGAGAATGAGGCTTGTGATGGTCTTAATTAGTCTTTGTAACCCTGTATCTCCCTCTTTTGAATAAAATAAAGTTTGATTTTTAAGGAAATTTGTTTTTATTAATTATTGTTATAACATTATAGTTTCTGCGAACTTATCACATTTATCATATAACTACATCACTATCATTAAAGCTTTAACTTAAACAAATTTCCAAAAGTCATCTACTATGAGTCCGTGAGCTATTTTAAACTTAAGCATATTTTCTAGAATAATCAGTTGGAATATAAATACGTAAGCGGCTTGGGGGTAGTGATATGGACTTAGAGAGCCTTAAGATTATAGTCGGGAGCTTTAACTCATGCTAATTGTATGGGGGTTGCGGTATTAAAACTGTGAACCTTAAAATGACAGTTGAGAGCTTTTTAACTCTCGCTAACTATTTGAAGGTTGTGGTATTAAATTTGCGAGCCTTAAAATGACAGTTGAGAGCTTTTAACTCTCGCTAACTATTTTGGGCTACTGTATTAAACCTACGAGCCTTAGAATGACATTTAGGAGCTTTTAACTTTTGTTCACTATTTGGAGGCTGCGTTATTAAACCTACGAGTCTTAATGACAACTGAGAGCTTTTAAGTCTCACTAATTGTTTGGAGATTGTGGTATTAAACTTGCAAGTTTTAAATGACAGCTAGAAGCTTTTAACTCTCACTAACTATTTGAAGGTTGTGATATTAAACCTACAAGCCTTAAATGACAGCTGGAAGCTTTTAACTCGCGCTAACTATATGGAATTTCAATAAATACAAGTGTCATTAAGAAAACATCTTTTATTCAAAGAGTAAGGAATTATACATAATATTTTTCGAGATGTCTGGCATTCTATGTTTGTCGTACAATTTTGCCCTCCATCCTTGCTAATTTGTATGCTCCATAACAAACTCTTTCTATGACTTTATATTACCAACTTGGAGCCATTTTTCCTTACTGCGAAGCTGGTAACCAAGCTTCAATATTTCTTAAGACAAGGTCATCCACTTGGATTTACTTGTTTTTAACCTTGTAGTTTTAGTAGTGAGCCACCTGTTGAGCACATGCCGCGTTCCTAACTTTGGTTATTTCCATAAGCTCATCAATGAGATCAAGGTTGAGCTTGATAGCCTCTTAATTAGCTTCCTCATTAAAGTGTTGCGTTCTGTGTGACCTCATGCTAATCTGCGCAGGGACCACAACTTCAGCACCATAAATAAGAGAGAAAGATGTTTCTCCCATCGTAGTATGAGGTACAGTTCACAATGCCCACAAAATTCCAAGCAGTTCTTCTAACCGTGCAGCTTTGGCCTCTCCCATTTTCTTCTTCAAGGTTGTTAGAATTTTCTTATTTATAGCCTCTACTTGTCCATTTGTTTGTGGTGTCTTAACAGAGCTTTGATCCAAAGTGATATATAGGTTAGTGGAAAAGCTCTTGAACTTTTTTTAGAATTGTGTGCCATTGTCCATGATAACCAGATGTAGTACACCAAACCTATATAATGTATTTCCATAGAAAAGACTTTATTTGCCTCTTAGTGATAGTTGCTAGAGTTTCCAGCTTCAATCCATTTGGTAAAGTAATCCACTGCAACCACTATGAACTTCTTTTATATTGTGGCTATAGGAAATGAGCCAAGTATATCGATTCCCCAAGTCACGAATGGCTAAGGGCTTGACATGATCTGAAGAGGTTCTATTGGTTGTCTTTGCACTTGGGCATACCTCTGGCAAGAATTGCATGCGTGAACTAACTCATGTGCATCATTATGGATCGTGGGCCAATAATAACCCTGCCTAAAATTTTTTAGAGCAAGCAATCTTCCTTCCAAGTGATCACCGCAGAAACCCCTTTCTATATAGTACACCTTCCAAAAGGATGTACCTTGCAACTTTGCGCTCTAGCCGTGTAAGCTCCTTCTTGTCTAGGTTATCTTGTGTGCCCTGGAGTGTGTGGATGATGGGGATTATCCAAGTCTCCTCCTGACCTATACATAGGACTTGTTATACATCGTAGCTTGGGATTTCTCTATGCTTGAATAGGATTTTCCCTCTTTGTTCAATGACCAAAGAGGATGCTAACTTAGATAGGGCATCAGGTCGTGTGTTATCAGCTCTTGGGACTGCTTAATTTGAACCTTATTGAAACTTGCGAGCAATTAGGTTAAAACTGTATGATATCTCCTTAGCACAACCTTCTTTACATCGTATTCATTATTCATTTTTTTTGCTACCAACTATGAATCTGTGTGGACAACCAAGTCCTTTGCTCCTAGTTAACGTGCTAACTGTAGTCCCGAAACCAAAGCCTCATACTTAGCGGTGTTGTTGGATGTTTGAAACCCAAAAGATAGCCTATATTTCCATTCACTGCCACTAGGGTCAATTAGGAGTACACTTGCTCCCGATCTTGCTTTGGCTGTGGAACCATCGACATACACTAACCAGCCCTTTGAATTATAGGTTGTATGTACACCCTCTAGATGTGGGTTAATTTTTGTGTCATCATACTCCTTAAAAGAACACTCTACCATAAACTTAGTTAACACCTGCCCTTTTACCGTTGTTTGTGGAGCGAATTCCACCCCAAATTCAGCTAACTCAAAACTCTATTTTGTTACCCTTCTTGAGGTGTCTACCTTAGACAACACTTTCTTCATGGGTTGATTAGTTATGACGACAATTAGATGAGCTTAGAAATATGGCTAAAACTACGAGCTGCTGCAATAAAAGTAAAAATACACTTCTCTATTTTTTAGTACCTCAGCTCACCATTCTAGAGTACCTTACTGGTGTAATACAATGGGAATTGGTGAACGCCTTCTGATTTGACTAACACTATTACCACTGTCTCTTTTGAGATATCCAAATGCATATAGAGAGTTTCTCCTACCTAAAGTGATTTCAAAAGTGGACGGGAAGTAAGATACAACTTCAATTCTTCAAAGGCTCCTTAGCACTCTTTAGTCCATGAGAAAGAGGTTCTCAAAACTTTGATGAAAGGGAGGCACTTAACTGCCATTCTAGAAATGAACCTATTGAGTGCCGCCACTCTACCTGCGAGGCACTAGATGTCTTTTATGCTTCGCGGGGGAGGCATTTCCATGATCGCACAGATCTTTTTTGGGTTCACTTCTATCCCCATATCTGAAATCATAAAGCCCAAAAATCTACCAGCTCCTACGCCGAAGGCACACTTTTCAGGGTTCAACTTCATGTTATGAGATCTTAAGGCTACGAATGTCTTAGATAAGCTTCACACATGCTCCCCTATAGATCCATTCTTTACCAACATGTCATCCACATAAACCTCGAGTCTGTGACCTATCTGGTTACTAAAGATTCTGTTCACTTATCTCTGATAGGTTGCCCTGCATTCTTAAGGCCAAAAGGCATAACTTGGTAGCAAAAAAGCCCTTCTTCCATGATGAAGACTATCTTTTCCTGGTTACCCTTGTCCAATAGAATCTGATTATAGCCTGAGAAGGTATCCATAAAGCTCATGCACTTGTGACCTGCAGAGGCATCAACTAAATGATCAATTGAAGGTACAAGAAAACTATTTTTAGGGCATACTTTGTTAAGGTTGGTGAAATCAATGCACATTCTCCATTTGTCGTTTTCCTTCTTTACCATAACCATATCTGAAACTCAATCCAGGTACTCTACTTCCTTGATAAGACCCACTGATAATAGTTTAGCCATTTCTTGCCTTATTGCTTCCACCATCAACAACATAAATTTTCTTCTTCTTCTTCACTATCTTTGCATCTAGGAGCACATTCAACCTATTGAAAATCACTTGAGGGTCCACTCTCGACATATCCACTGCCGATCAGACAAAAACATCTGAATTCTCCTTCAAACACTGGACCAACATGCTCTTTTCTTCTTCCACCAATGCTGATGAGATTCTAATAGTTTTTTCTTTGTTGTCATAGAATAACTGCAAGGTCTCAGTGTGGTTCGCAGCTTAGGGTTTTTTACCTCTATCTTCTTACCTTACATCTAAACTGTCTAAATCTAGAACCTGACTTGCCAACTCTACCCCTTGCGAGCTTTGTCCTTCCGCTATTGGCTCTCGTACTTGTTTAATGGATAACATATGACACTGCCTCACAGTTCGCTATCAGACCGCAAAAACCCAACCCCAATCTTTGTCAGAAACTTAATCTTTATGCAAAATGTTGCGACCACCATTTTTGTCATCCTTATTATCGATCACCCGAAGATAGTATACCATTGGGTGGTCTACCACGAAGAACTGTACATACATCATGGTGCTTGCCATCCCCTAAGGTGACTGGCAAAGTGATGGAGCCCTTCACCTTAACGGGATGGTTTACGAAACCATACAACAGATTAGCACTTGACAATATTCCTTCAGCCCCATTTTCTGGCATGCATCCCAAGATAACACCTTAACTGCACTTCCACTGTCTATTAGTATCCTCTTAACCTCAAAACTTGTAATTGTCACCGTGACAACCATCGGATCATTACCTTCATCGTTGCAGACCAATTCCTCATCATCATTACCAAAATCAACACTCCACCTCTCCTGCTGACGCGATCTCTTAAGAGCGTTGACTGACATCACACTTCTCGTGTGTGCCTTCTTCTTTGCACTGGAACCTACCTACTGTTCATCTGTACCCACAATCACATGGATGATACATTTAACTTTTTGCTTACCCTTAGGATCACTACGTGAGCCCTGACCCTGCTAAGAACCACTTTGATTCACCAAATCTACGAGCTTGCCATTTTACACTGCCTCCTCTATAGCATCCTTCAAATTGAAACAATCCTCGATCTTGTGTCCCATGTCATCGTGGAAGGCATCTGTCCCTTAAATTCAACCTTCTGATAGTGCTCCTCATCAGAGATGGCTTGGTAAGATGCCAAAGCCTTTTACTTGATTGAGAATATAGGTACGAGTGGCATTAAATGGGGTATAAGCTTCAAAGCTACCTTAGGGAATGTATCTCATGGTATGCTCTGGCTCAGATCTTTAGGGGGGCCTAGGAGAATTATCTTGAGCTTGATTTCTTTGCGGCCTATCATTTCTTACTTACAACGATTGGCCAGAACAACCCTGTCTACCATGAGGTCATTCCCTGTTCCTAAACTGTTTATCCTCCTTGAAAGGTGCCATGGGATGCCCTATTGATTTCCTCCGCCTCTACGAACTTATGGGCTCGCTTGTATAAGTCAATCAAATTTTGTTGTCTGTTATCTGTAAAAGAGTATTTGTGTGATCATTCTGTACTCCCATTATAAAAACATCTATAACTCATTGATCATCTAAATTCTTCGTATTGAGAGTCGTTGCATGGAATCTCTTCATGTAATCTTGAAGGGACTCACCCTCTCTTTGCTTTACTGACATCAACCCCATAGGTGTACTCATAATTGCTCTGTGGGCCCTAAATCTTCTTAAAAACATCTGTCCCAACTGCGAGAAACTTCGAACCAAGCCCTGAGGAAGGGACAGATACCAGTCCTTGGCACTTCCTTAAACGTTATGGAAAATGCCTTGCACTTAGCTGCATCTGATGCCCCTAATATATTCAAGTAGTTGTATTGCATCAAATGGGCTCGTGGGTCCCTCTTCTCTCGAACATATCCTTTGGGACCTTGAAGTCACGCGGCAAGTTTACTATTGTAGCCTCAAGGGCTAATGGGTTGTTAGAACAGAACAACCAATCCATGTCCTGAGATTCAGGGTGCAACGCCCTTACATCCCTCTACAACTCATCCATCTTATTTTGTCACTCTTTCGCCTGCATGCCTAGGACCTTGTCCTGTGTATTCAAGTTGTCCTAAAAGCCAGAGTTGTCAGAATGCATCTTCCTTCTTAGCTCTTTGTTCTGCATCAGCAGCTCCTGTTAAAAAGCTTGTTATTGCTTGAACAACGCCTCCTGAGTGGCCATCTGCTCCCTCATGAACGTCATTTGCTCTTGAAGAGCAAAAAACTATTGTGAGGGTGCCTCTTAGCTAGAAAGAAGCGGCAACCCCTGATTGGCGGAAACATTCTAGTTTAGAAGACCAAAAACTCCTTAATAAACTGCATTGCCGAAGTTTTCCAATCTATTGGCAAACCATCTGGCAACAAATCTGTTTCATTATGCTGACGGCTGGAACTTGATGCTTCAGCCTATCCTGACGAAAGGTTGAAGGGGAAATTCTCATTTGGGTGAGCCATTTCTACTCTGAATCTTGAGAAAAGAAAATCAAATTGAAGAAATCTAATGATTGGAAGTTTGTCCACGCTCACCACACCAATTATTGAGTAATTTTGTCTCGTATTTTATTAATGGGAACATTCAAGTATTTATACATACTATTACTATTCATGACATGACTCCACTGTTTATGACTTGACCCAACTATTTCTAGTACTGACGTTCTGAGCAGAACTCAAGTATGCTGGACACGTGTTTCCTTTTGGGTTGCCTGCCAGACCATGCAGTCTCCCTTCTGCGAGCTCTTGAGTATATGCGAACTAAGACCGTGATATACCTTTGGTTTGTATGAGCTCTCCTTGCAAGCTGGGCCACCAAGCTCCCCTCGCTGTCCTCTCATGGTTTACTGCACACTCAACGTCTAATGGGACATATCTGGGTCGCAAGTAGGAGACTCAGATCCTATCTGGGATTTAGGCCGGTGATCACTGATGTATAACAAAACTATATTTACCTCACTTTTAGGTTAGGTTTGCACAATGATCATGACATTGCTTAAGCTTGTGTTTATCCAAAATATGAACATATGTAGAAATTTATCAATTTCAGTATACATAGAGGAAGTTCAATTCACAAATCAGACATGACTGCTTATTTTTCTTGCCATTCACAGGTTCGAAATGAGAAGGCAAGAAGATACTTAACAGGTTACCTGTTCCACTTGAACAAAAAATTCCAAATGTAGATCCCTTGGCCCTACGTCTGCTGCAAAGGTTGCTTGCCTTTGATCCAAAAGACCGACCAACTGCAGAAGATGTATGTTAGCGTATTGTATATAGTATTGTTTTTTACTCTGAGCATTTATTCTGCAAATCTTCTTTAAACTATATTGTTGTATTTATTTTATTATATTTAAGGTTTTAATATATCTAATAATTTCTTTTTAAATAGAGACAAGTCACTTAAAGCAAAAAAAGTAGGGTGCCCTGCACACCCTGGTAGAATGCCACATTCATGGCCTATTTAGTTTGTTTCATAGTCACATAAAGAGAGTTTTACTTATATGTTTTTCGCATTTCAAGAGAGAAAATCAAAGCAAAATAGTAATTTAAAGGAATTGAAAATTTGTTGCAGAGAGCAGCTAACAATGTATATTCATGGTGGTGGTCTAGTCATAGCAGAACTGCAGAACAAAGCAGTCTAAATGAATGGAACAAAACCTTCAAGGTACTTATTATGTTCTTTTCCTTGATGTTTGTTTTCCTTGTACCTCAAAGTACATATAAGCTTCACCAAAAAAAAAAAAAAAAAAATTACATATAAGCTTTAGCTAAGAAACTGATAATCAAAATATTTTTGCAAAATCATTATAACATTTTAAATAGTGGATGTTCTATTAAAAGAGCCAAAAGAAGAAAGATTTCTGGGAGATCTGTCTTAAAATTGAACTTAAATTGCTTTCCTTTTTGTTTATTTTCATTTGTTATCGAAATGGAAAAGTAATTAAACAGAATCTATACATTGAGAAATAAAAGGTAAATGAAGAACAGCAAAAAACTGACACATTGAATCTCAATGGCTGGTGATTTTTGTATTATAATTTGAACAAAATTAGGTTCATTTTAAGTCTTAAAAAACCATTTAGATTTTGAACTCTTTGAGCCTGCGAATGTTCCAATCAACAATGGTCAACTTAATGCTGAAAACCTTCACCATCATCGCCTTATTCTCAACATTTGTCATCGCCGATCATCGATCCGATTCCGAGGTTTTCGGAAAATACATATCTCCATCATCACTAGAGCTCAAGCGAGAAAAGCTATCCCACCTTCACTTTTACTTCCATGACATAGTCTCCGGCAAAAATGCCACCGTCATTCGTGTCGCCGGAGCATCTTCAACCCACCGTTCCTCATCATTCTTCGGAGACATATATGTGATCGATGACCCTTTGACGATCAAGCCCGACATCAACTCCAAAATGGTGGGAAAAGCACAGGGAATGTATGCATACTCCTCCCACACCGAGATTAGCTTGTTAATGGTGCTCAACTTCACTTTCACGGAAGGGAAATATAATGGCAGCACTCTGAGTGTTTTGGCACGCAACGAGGCATTTTCCACTATGCGAGAGATGCCGATCGTTGGTGGGACTGGCGTTTTCCGATTCGCTCGTGGTTATGCTCAGGCGAGGACTCGCTCAATGAGTCAAGTCGAGGCTATTGTGGAGTATAATGTTTTTGTATTCCATTATCGCTGATGATCACTTTAATTTCTCTGATATTTTTGTTGCTTACATTTATGGGTTTACTTTTCTTGATAAGTAATAATTTATGATTTCGAGCTCACTATCTTAATTTACGTATGATAAAATGCTATCTATATAGTTATGTAAGATATGATATTATTGCCTCATATTACACATATTCTCCTTTCTATTTATTCAAATATTATTTATTCATTTAAATTAAAAATAAATTATATTAATAATCACTCAATTATTAATATTTTTTATTAAACATTAAAATATAAAAATTATAAAATAATTACAAATTTCTTAAAAAAAGTTATCAATGTGCTACCAACAAGAGATTACTAATCCTACACCAATCATGTTAATAGTGATTGTTGCCGCATGTCAATGCTTTCTTTCTTTCTTTCTTTCTTTACTTTGTAAAAAATGGTTAAATTATAGTTTAGGTTATTTTATATTATATCTAAGATTTAATTTTTATAATTTATTTTCTAATCTAATTCGATCTCTATATTTTTATAATGTTATTAATTAGTCGAAATAGTTAATGTAGTTAACATTTTTTTATTAAAATATTACATGGTTATGTAGAATTTAAATGCCATAAGAGTCTTAGATATGACATTATTTTTAGGTTTTCATAATTGCATTACATTTTTTACATTATAAGACAATGATAAAATTTTAAATTTGGCCCTTAGATTATGCTCAAACTTGAGATTTAATCTATACAATTTAGTTTTTGACATAATTTGGTCCCTCTGCATTTATAATGTCATTGGTGTTAACTATTTCAATCAAAATGTTGAGATTAATTTTTTTTTCTTAAAAATATTATTCCAACAAAAAAAATATTTTGTAATGACAAGTTTATTATGTTTTTAAGGAAAAATCCTAATTTATTTATAAGATTTTTCTATTGTTACCGACTATCAAGTGATTATTTTTTAATATTTCAACATGTTTTTTAATATTTCAACATGTCATACCATATAATCTAATTGAAGAATTTTAATTGTGATAGCAATTGGACTTGAATTTTTAAATCTGAAAAGTAAAACGTTAAATTTTTAAAAATAAAAGTAAGAGTACTAAATTCTAAATATACAAAATGTATAGGAACAAAATATAATTTTACCTTCAATTTTTTATTCTATAATTTAAAAAATTTAAATAATTATCCTAAGCATGAATTGTATCAATTATTATATATTCGACTAGCTATGCTGTAAAATTTGTGTGGATTTTTTTTTAATTTTCATAATAACGTGATCTTTATCTTTGTATTTCCTAAATAAGAGTACATATACAAATTTCTCTAATTTATCTGAGATTTCATAACATAAACATGTAATGAAATGCACTTTCTGCGTCTAAGACAATTTATTGGGATCTAAACTGTTTGTAAAATGGCTTCTTCGCTTATTCAGTATTTTTAATTTGATACATAGTGCACCTTTTTCTTTTGAAACAAAAAAAAAATGAAAAATAATATAGTCGTAATGCATATATCAATTTGTATTACCCTCAGCCATTTTGGAAGCCTTGATTAAAATTTTAGGTATATAGTTATTCATGTTACTTCCTTAATTCTTAAATAAGTGGATAATGTACTTCAACGTATTTAAATTTACGACCTCTTATATTAACAACAGTGTCGATACTAATTCAATAAATGATGAGAATATTGCAGTGTAAATAAAAATGAAAATTCTTGAATGCTATTGTAACAAAATAATTCTTACATTAGTTCAGTTGACATCGTCGCTAATGTAGTAATTAAAAATATATAAATACGAATATATTTAAATACGGTTTTTTTTTCGATTTAAAAATTAAATAGAGGTTATGAATAAAAATAGTGATTGTTATATCAAAACAATTATTTTTTTTGAAACGATAATAAATGCTTAATTTAACATGTTTATTGGATGAGTGGTAAAATTCTCTGACGGGGAAAACAGTTTTGGAAAGATTTCTTTTGTTGAAGTCTTGATTAATTGAATCCAATATCATTAGTTATACTCATTTTCAAAGTGGTGGATGAGTCATAATCCTCTGTGGTCTTCCCAATACCGCTAAAAGACTGTTCGTAATTCTTGGCTTGGAATAAAAATAATTAAATCACTCTTTCGACAGTGTTTATATAAAGTGAAGTGAGTAAGTCAGAGAGGGCCAAAGCTATTGGCATACCGCATCATTAATTCCACACGCTTTAGCGTTGAATTTTTTTTTCTTTTTTAAGATAAAAGTATGGGATAAAGTGATTATGCGAAAAATAAAATATCGATAATAACAATATATCGCAAAGGAAAGAGAAAGAAAAAATAAAAAATACGCAGATTTTACGTAGAAATTTTTTTAGAAAAAAATCACAGACAGAAGAGAAAATAATTTACTATATTAAATTCAAATAATTATAAAAGGAGTAAACTATGGCTATTTATAGGCTTGTAAAACTATATTCTAATAGAAAGAGTGTAGTAAGATTGAAACATCTTATTCTAATCAATATCAAATAGATAGAGTTTAATAAGGTTTAAAAAAACCTTACTCTAAAATAAAATAAAAGAAGTGTAGTTCTATATGGATTTCACTTTTATTTTATTTTACCACTGTATTTTTTTTAAATAAGGATTCGGATCACTCAATTCTAACAATCTCCACCTTGACACGAATTTTCAACGAATAAGTTCTTTATCGCGAACTCTCAACGAACAAGTTCTCCACCTCTTCCATCAAAACCCTTTAAGGGCTTAACTTCAATAATGAACACCAACCAGGTCTAAGCAATGCTCAAATTTAGTTATGGGAAGTGACTTAGTCATCATATCTGCAGGATTTTCATGAGTACTAATTTTGCTCACAATAATATCACCACGAGCAATAATATCATAAACAAAATGATATCGAATATCAATGTGTTTTATTCTCTCATGAAACATTTGATTTTTTGTAAGGACGATGGTACTTTGACTGTCACAAAATACTGTACTGATTTGAAAGTCTTCATTAAGTTAACTAAAGAGTCCCTTCAAGCAAATTGCTTCTTTACAAGCCTCAGTAATCACCATGTACTCGGCTTCAGTGGTAGACAAAGTGACTGTAGTTTGCAAAATGGCTTTCCAACTAGTTGCACAACCTCCGATTGTAAAGATATAACCTGTAAAATCAGCATCAACATACCTAATGACTCCATCCCTAGTTCTTCTAAACTATAAGCAAACATCAGTAGTACCTCGTAAGTATCTTAAAATCCACAAAACTACTTTCCAGTGTTCTTTACAAAGATACGACATGTATCTGCTAACTGCACTGACTGCATATGATAAATCTGGACGTGAACAAACCATAACATATATGAGATATCCCACTGCACTAGAATATGAAACATGTGACATGTACTCAATCTCATAATCTGATTGTGGAGACAAGCCAATGAAAGTCTGAAATGGGCTGCTAAAGGAGTAATAACAGGCTTAGCACTTTGCATACTGAACTTGCAAAGAACTTTCTCAATGTACCCCTTCTGACTTAGGTACAATTTACATACTTTTCTATCTTTGAGAATCTCCATACCAAGTATCTTCTTTGCCAGTCTCAAATCTTTCATCTCAAATTCTTCACCTAGTTGGGCTTTGACATTCCTTATCTCTCCTTTATCTTTCGTTGCTATCAACATGTCATCAACATAAAAGGACTAGATACATAACAAAACCATCACTGATTTTCTTAAAGTAAACACAACTGTCAAAGCTACTTCTTTTGAAATCATGAGAAGTCATAAAGGAATCAAATCTCTTGTACCACTGTCTTGGTGACTATTTCAAACCGTAAAGGGACTTTTTCAGCAAGCAAATATAGTCCTCTTTTTCTGAGACTGCAAAACCCTCTGTGTAATGCCCCCATGCCCGAGACCATAGCCGGAGTCGATCTTGAGGTGTTACCGAACATAATTTATCAAATTAAGAACTTCGAATCATTTGTTTCTACATTCACAGCTTTCTAGCTACCTGCGTTACAGTTACAAGAAAAATCATATCTCGAGTTATGAAACTCAAAATCAAGATCCGTAAATTTTCCCTAAATATAGACTTATATATCTATTCACTAATTTTTTTTCTAGAATTTTTGGTTGAGCCAATTAGTACAGTTTATTAGTTAAAGTTACCCCTGTTTCAGGACTTTACTAGACTGACCTCTGTTTACTACGAACCATATTTCTCTCTGTGAAAAATTTATATGACTATGCCGTTTGTTTATCCTGAAACTAGACTCAATAAGGATTCCAAGAATATAAAATAAACCACCTAATTATTTTTGTACAATTTATGGTGAATTTCTAAAGTTGGAACAGGGGATCCAGAAATCGCTCTGGCCCTATTTCACTAAAATTCAAATATCTTCTAACATATAATTCCTTTACCTGTTTCGTTTGTTTTATGTGAAACTAGACATATTAGGCTTCAATTTCATATTTGATCCATCACCAAATTCGATTTCTATGATTTGTAGTAAATTTTCAAACTCACATCAGTGTTTCTGCAATGTTCTGTTTAAGGCAAATTTCATCTTTTCATGAGTTCTTATGGACTAGATAACCTATTAACCTTCCATGACATCAAACATGATCTAAATTAGTCATTTCCATGACTTATCATTATCAAGCATTTTCTCAACCAAATCACTGCCATAACATAAAATTATTTACACAAAGTAGGTATATTGCTATACATGCCATACTTAAGTTTTACAAGCCATTTACCAAAATAAAAGTCCTTCGGATAGTGTGATCGAACCTTTGACCTGTCCCGATTCCTGAGCTGGCTTGTTCAAAACTACAGTGAATAAAAAGGAGGGAGTAAGCATAAATGCTTAGTAAGTTCATATGCAAATAACAAGTAACATAACAATACATTTGTACCAAACAACCTTAGCATGGTATCACTAAAACATATATCACATTTCTAAACATCATTCATCATCTTACCACCTTATCGTTGTAGTATCTATTTTCAACCCGAGGGTTAAGTACATACCTGCCCAAAGTGTCCATTTCACAACACTTACCAAAACGTCACTTGCATTTTAAGTGTTCTTCCATTTCACTAGAAATTTTACCCGTTGAACACATCGGAATATAACTCGGATACATGGATAATTTGCACATAAGTGCCACATATGTAATCAAGCAATCATGTAACCCGCCCCTAAGTGAACTCGGACTCAACTCAACGAGCTCGGGCGTTCGCATCCATAAGTGAACTCGGACTCAACTCAACGAGTTCGGATGCCTAGTTACATCTCACGAACTCGGACTCAACTCAACGAGTTCGGATGCCTAGTTACATCTCACGAACTCGGACTCAACTCAACGAGTTCGGATGCTCAACCATCCTAGTGACATGTCACTTATATCCTAATCTATTCCTAAGGTTCAAACGGGATTTTCCTCGAACACATATCCTTGCCATCTTCCGTAAAATACTGAAACCAATACTCGATAGCACTTTATATTTAACAAATAATACACATAATTTGCATTTTATTCGAAAATAACCACAAAGCATATATTTCATGATAAAAATCAGCATATCATATAATTAACATCAATAACTTAAAAATAACAATTATGCTACATTATTTACACATGAACTTACCTTGGTACCAAAATATAAAGATTTTGCAATTTAGTCCACAATCTTTTCTTTTCCTCGATTGGGGTTGATTCCACGTCTTTCTTGATCTAAAATAACACATTTAACTTATTTAATACCCACATTATCAAATTAGTCTTTAATTCAAATTTTAGCAAAATTACAATTTTACCCCTAAACTTTTGCATATTTACACTTTTGCCCCTAATCTCGGGATTAAACTTAATTCCTTATTCTTATGTTTTATAACATTCTGATCACTTTTCCCTTCTATGGCAACATCAAATTCTCACTCTAACATGTACTTATGACTATTAGGTATTTTTACCGATTAAGCTCTTTTACTCGTTTTCACTCAAAACCAAGTAGCACAAGTTGTCTAACTTAATTTAAAACCTCATATTCTATCATAAAACATCAAAATTCACAAATTTCACCTATGGGTATTTTTCCAAATATGAACTCTAACTCAAAATATTACTATCATAAGCTATACCGAGTTATCGGGATTTCAAAAACGTAAAAATTATTAAAAACGGGGCTTGGAATCACTTACTATGAAGCTTGAAAGTTGAAGAAACCCTAGATATGGAGAGAGGGAGCATTCGGCAGCAACTAAGGAAGATGATAACCAATTTTGTGTTATTTTTCCCTTTTTATTTCATTTAATATCCAAATGACCAAAATGCCCCTCCTTACTAAACTTTCAAAAATTCCTTCCATGTCCTAATTTTGTCCATGAACTTAAAATTGGTCAAAGTACCATTTAAGACCTCCTAATTAATATTTCAAAGCAATTTCATACTAAAAACTTCTAGAATGCAAGTTTTGCAATTGATTCAATTTAATCCCTAACTTTAAATTAAACTCGTTATACCAAAAATTTCTTCACGAAATCTTCACACAATTATGCAATCATATCATAAACCTCAAAATAATTATAAAATAATTATTTCTATCTCGGATTTATGGTCACAAAACCACTATTCTGATTAGGCCTTAATTCGGGATATTACACTTTGATTATTGCATGTAAATATCCTCTCAAGTTCTCCATGCAAAATTGTAGTTTTTACATCTAACTGCTCAAGCTCCAAATCATGCATGACCACAATACCAAGGAAAGCTCAAATTGAACTATGCTTCACAACTGGGGAGAACAAATATGTGAAATCCACTCTTGGAATTTGAGTATAACCCTTTGCAACAAGCCTTACTTTATATCTGGGTTATTCAACTCCTAGAGTCCTTTATTACTTTTTAAACACTCATTTACAACGAACAACATTTTTACCTTTAGGAAGTTTCACAAGATCTCATGTTCTGTTTTTGTGGAGTGATTCTAGCTCCTCTTGCATAGTAGACATCCACTTTTCTGAGTCTTCATAGCTTACCGCCTCATAATAATTAGATGGCTCTTGGTTTGTATTTATATCTTTACCCACATTTAAAGCATAAGCAACTAGATCAGCCTCGGCATACTTTTTTGGAGGTTTAATTTCTCTTCTAGTTCTATTTTTTCTAATAGAGAATTGTGGTGAAGAAGTAACTCTATTCTGAATTTTTGTACTGGCTTGAGGAGTTGACTCTATTGTAGATTTTGGATTGATCTGATGCTCTACCTACTTTTGATGTTTTTTTATTGGAAGAGTCTTTAAGAGATAAGTTAGGTAGCATAGCAGTTTCATCAAAAACAACATCTCTGCTAATCACAACTTTTCTATTTTCAGGACACCATAACTTATACCCTTTTACACCAGCTTTATAACTAAGAAAAACACATTTAATGGATCTCGGTTCCAATTTTCCATTATCAACATGAGCATACGTAGGACACCCAAAGATATTTAAACCAGAATAATCAACAAGATTACCAGGCCATACCTCTTGTGGAGTTTTTTTTCTCAATGACAATGGATAGAGATCGATTGATCAAAAAATATGTAGTAAAAGCTGCTTCGGCCCAAAACAACTTCGGTAAGTTAGCATTCGACAACATACATTGAATTTTCTCTATGATCATTCTGTTCATTCGTTCCGCAACACCGTTTCGTTGTGGAGTATGACGAACTATCAAGTGTCTCACGATCCCTTCTTACTTGCACAGTTTATTAAACTTATTAGAACAGAACTCTAAGCCATTATCTGTGTGGAGGTGTTTTATTTGTTTTCCCGTTTGTTTTTCAATCATAGTTTTCCAAGACTTAAATATGGAAAATACATCGTTTTTCTACTTCAGAAAGAAAGCCCAAACTTTTCTAGAAAAATCATCAATAAAAGTTAGCATATAATTAGCTCCACCTCTAGAAGGTACTCTGGATGGTCCCCACAGATCAGAATGAATATACTCCAATGTTCCCTTCGTGTTATGGATTCCTCTAGTGAATCGAACTCTCTTTTGCTTCCCAAAAATACAATGCTAACAGAATTTTAGTTTGCAAATTCCTTACCCATCAAGAAGCCTTCTTTTTCTCAATTCTACCATGTCATTCTCACTTATATGCCCTAGGCGCACATGCCAAAGTCTAGTAACATCATCATCTGACAAGGAAGAGGAAGCGATAGCTGCATCACCAGTAATACTAGAACCCTACAAAACATATAACTTGGCAGTTTTTCTCTACCCTTTCATCATAACGAGGGAACCTTTGGAAATCTTCAAAACCCCACTTTTAGCTATGTATTTGTACCATTTTGAATCAAGAATACTCAACGAAATCAAATTTCTCTTCAATTCTAGAACATGTCGCACATCATTAAGTGCTTTAACAACTCCATCAAACATCTTAACTTTAATTGTTCCAACACTTGCGATTTTACATGAAGTCCTATTTCCCATCAAAATAACACATTCAAACACTATTTCGTAAGCTGTAAACTAATCCCAATTGGGACTCATGTGGAAAGTGCAACTCGATTCAAGAATCCACTCCTCACTCACTTTAGAATTGTTGATAGAAGTAACTAGAAGTTCACCATCGCTGCAGTCTTCTACAACATCAACTTCAATAGATTTTTCTAGTTATTTTCCCTTTTTATTCACAGTCTCCCTTTTGATCTTGATTTGTAGCTTATAGCACTCAGATTTAATGTGCCCTTTTTTCTTGCAGAAGTTACAAGTTTTACATCTATTTGAAGACTTCGATCTACCCTTAGATTTACCACGAGGATTCCGTTCCTGTGTCCTTCCATGATCATCATTAGCATTCCGATCTTATCTCTCACCCTAAGAGTTGGATTTAACCACAAGATGCTTCATCTTATCATATGAGGTCAAAGAATCATAAACCTCATCAACTGTGAGAGACTCGTAGCCATTTAAATCGTATCTCTAAAGGTTGAATAAGACCGGGGTAACAAACAAAGTAGAATCAACCTTAGATCTTCCTTATCATACTGAACCTCCATGGCCTCCAAGTTTGAAAGAATTGTTTTAAACACTGTTCAGTGTTGGTGTACAGACACACCTTACTCCAAACAATGAGCATAAAAACGCTACTTCATATACAGCTTGTTGGTTAGAGTTTTTGACATACATTGTAACGTCTCTAACCCGTATCCGTCACCGGAGCAGGGTTACGAGGTATTACCGATCAATACACATCATTTAACATACATAACTCATACATTTATGCATTCATACTCAAATACCATTTAATCACAAACACTTTGTCCCTTATAAGGGCCTACAAGGCTTTAAACATGTTTTAGAAATGATTCGAGACTAAATCGAAAACATATGAAAATTTTGGAAACTTAGAAAAATTTCAACCATACAGACGTAACACGCCCGTGTGAATAGGCTGTCTGCCTCACATGGCTCCAGACACGCTCGTGTCTCAGGCCAAGTTAAAACAGGGCATACATACTGACTTGTATCACACGATCGAGAACACGCCCGTGTGCCAGGCCGTGGGAAAACTAGAGGGTATACTGACTTGGCCACACGGCCGACCACACGCCCGTGTGTCTAGGCTATGTAACTCACTGACTTGATTTCTATACATCATCAGAGGACACACGGCCGTATAACATGACCGTGCGTCGCAAATGGCTGAGACACACGCCCGTTTCTCTACCCGTGTGGACAAAAATAGGCCATTTGCAAGGCCAATTTGCCACCCCAACTTCAATGTACCTGCATAAGGCAAAATACACAATTTCCATACACAAAGGGCAGCCAAATCAATCCCAATTCATGCATAAATCATGCTATACAAATGTAACCATTTCACTTACTCAAATATATACCAAAACAACATGATCTTTAACCTTAATTCATACAATATGTATATATATACCAACTTAATATTCACAACCAAAAACCATCCTCAAATCAATCAATTCATTCACTGTATTACATACTATTTAACTACCAATATGACATATAAATTCACGCCACAATAAGACAATTTTCAAGCTTTCATCTACCATAATTCAAATAACCATTTTAACTTCCATAATGTCTTGGTTACAACTATGCCAAAACAAACCATCTCACAAGGCATTACAAACGTCTTACAAAAATCATTAACAACCATTTCTAATAGCCAAACACATATAAGTATTGACATCATTTACAAGCCAAATCTTATGGCTATAATCACAACCAAAGTACCACATCTAGCCTATACATACCATATACCATAAATGTATAATTCAAAAGTGCCAACTTAGATGTTTGATAGTGTGATGATGTTCCCGACGACTCCCGAATCTGAGCTAGCCTTGATTCACTATAAAATATAGAAAAATAACACGAAGTAAGCTTCATAGCTTAGTAAGTTCGTATGTGAAAAACTTAATTCATCGAATAAATGCAAATCAACCAATTACACATGATAAAACCTTATACACATTAACTACAAACCTTTCTCATGTCTCAAAACATGATCAAATACAAAATCATCGAACTTTCACTATTTAGTATTCGAATAGGTTCTGCACATACCTGTATCAACTCATACTAACCTCTTTCTCAACTACATCATTTGTTTACATGTTGAACCATTCCGAATAGAAATTGGATACTCAAGAGTCTCATACGATAAGTACCAATACCATGGCTCGTAGCCAAATCAAGGTAACTTATCCGAAGAACTATTATCATGGCCCGAAGCCAAATCATCCGATATGCATGGCCCGAAGCCAAATCGGTAAAATATGCACCCAAAGTGCTAATATCATGGCCTAAATCCAACTCAACGTATCACTTACTGACAAGTCAATAGTATCCAAAACTATTCTTAAGGTTCAACCAGCTTTCACACTTTTCGTTTCTATCATCGAATGCATTCGTAGAATCATTTCCACAATTCATACATTACCTATAATACCGTTTTAAAATTTTATGAAATATTAAAGCATTTTAACATACATTTATAATGTAATCATCACATACAAACTTATCTTGTATTCAGAATTGACGGATCGGGTCAACTACTCGATAACCTTGTTTTCCCCCGATCTAAACCAGAATTCCTTCTTTCTTAATCTATATGAATTCAAAATTAACTTATTTATTCATTTACTCATTCAATTAATGCAAAATACACATTTGGGCATTTTTACACATTAGCCCCTAAACTTTCGCATTTAATCAATTTAATCCCTATTTCACAAATATACAAAATTCACACAATTCAACAAAACCCATGCTTGGCCGAATTATATATAGGTCCTTAGTAGCCCAAAATTTTCATTTATTTCACATTTCAACCACACAATTTGTACATTTCACAATTTAATCCCTATTATGCATTTTCATCAAAAATCACTTAACAAAACATGTAAAACTGTCATCAAGCTTTCATATTTAAACATTAAACATCAAAGAACACATAAATTCAACAATGTCAATTCTCAAAATCTTTAACAGTTTCAAAATTAAAAGAACGGGCAAGCTAGAATACGAAGCAACGATCTCAAAAACGTAAAAATCATCAAAAATCGAGCTCAAAACAGTTACCAATTAAGCTTTGAAAATGTCGAACCCCAATATGCATAAAAATAGTGTTTTTCACCTTGGAATTTTGGCAATGGCAAAAAGGATGAACAAAAACCATGTTTTGCTATATTTTTATTAAATTAATTACTAATTTACCATAATAACATTTGTTATAAACGTATAAAAACATATAATGGATGGCCATAATTGTCCATTAATACTACCAATGGTCTAATATCATCATAAGGACTTTTAATTTAATTAATCACGGCAATTAAGCACTTTAAACAAATAGTACACAACTTTTTTATTTTACGCGATTAAGTCCTTTTATCAAATTAAACATCCAAACAATAAAATTATCTCACGAAATTTTCACACATATCAAATAACATGCTGTAAATAACGAAAATAATATTAAAATAATTTTTTGACATCAAATTTGTGGTTCTGAAACCACAGTTCCAATTTAGCTAAATTCGGGCTGTTACAACTCTCCCCCTTTAGGGATTTTCGTCCCCGAAAATCTTACCAGTGAATAGGTTCGGGTAATATTTTCTCATAGCATCCTCGGGTTCCTATGTAGCTTCTTCAACCCCTTGTTGATGCCATAATACTTTCACTAATTTGATTCTCTTATTTCTCAGCTCTTTGATCTCACGAGCTAAAATTTGAATTGGTTCTTCAACATATGACATATCAGATTGAATTTCAACCTCGATCGGGGAAATGACATGTGAAAGGTCGGATTAGTATCGTTGAAGCATCGACACATGAAACACATTATGTATTTTCTCTAACTCAGATGGTAAAGATAGTCAATATGCCACTGGCCCAACTCACTCAGTAATCTCATACAGTCCGAAAAATGGCAAACTCAATTTCCTTTCCGACCAAACCGCAATATCTTTTTCCACGGCGGCATTTTCAAAAACACTTTATCCCCGATCTGGAACTCAATATCTTTCTGTTTTAAGTCTGCGTACGATTTCTATCGATCTAAAGCTGCTTTCAAACTATCGCGAATTACTTTCACTTTTTCTTCAGTCTCTCTAATCAGATCAACCTTGTGAATCTTATTTTCGCTGAGCTCACTCTAGTACAACGGTGTTCGACATTTACAATCGTATAGAGCTTTATACGGTGCCATCTTTATATTCAATTGGAAGCTATTATTATAAGCAAATTTAATCAGCGATAGATATTTTTCCCAGCTACCTTCAAACTTAAGAATGCAACAACGCAACATATCCTCAAGTATCTGAGTAACTCGTTCGGATTGATCATCCATTTGCAGGTGAAATGCAGTGCTAAAATGCAGCTTTGAACCCAAAGCTTCTTACAATTTTTTCAAAATTGCGAAGTAAATCTTAGATCTCTATCCGAAACAATAGAGAGGGTAACACCATGTAATCTCACAACTTCGAAAATATACAACTTAGCTAATTTATCAAGCGAGAAATCTATACGTATCAGAATGAAATGAGCTAATTTCGTCAATCTGTCAACAACAACCCAAATTGCATTTTTCTTTTTCGGAGATAAGGGCAAACCCGATACGAAATCCATTGTTACTCTATCCCACTTTCACTCAGGAATCATAATAGGCTGTAATAAACCCGACGGCACTTGATGCTCAGCTTTAAATTGCTGACAAATCAAACATTTCGAAACAAATTCTGAGATATCACATATCATGTTGTGCCACCAACAAAGCTGTTTCAAATCGTTATACATTTTCGTGCTTCGCAGATGTACTGATAAACAACTACTATTTGCTTCGTTTAGAATCTTTCGAATGAGCTCAAAATTTCTTTGTACACATATTCTATCACGAAACATCAAACAGTCATTAGGGCCTATTCGAAACTCTGAATTAAAAGTCGACTCACATTGAGCTCGTTTTGCTTGCAATTCATTATCAAATATTTGAGCCTCACAAATCTGCAGTAGAAATAACGGTCTCTCTTTCAACTCGGCTACTATCGAACGATCGTCAGACAAAGCTAATTGTGTGTTCAAAGCACGTAAAACAAAAGCAAATAAGGACTTTCGACTCAAAACATCAGCAACTACGTTTGCTTTCCCTGGATGATAGTCAATCACTAATTCATAGTCTTTTAGTAATTCTAACCATCTCCGCTATCGCAAATTCAAATCTTTCTGAGTCATTAGATATTTCAAGCTTTTGTGGTCGGTATAAATATGACATTTCTCGCCAAACAAGTAATGATGCCAAATTTTCAATGCAAACACTATCGCGGCTAACTCTAGATTGCGCATCGAATAATTCTTTTCGTGCAGCCTCAACTATCTCGAGGCATAAGCTACAACTTTGCCTTCCTGCATCAAAACACTCATTGAAAACTACGAATTTTTTACTCGACTCAGGCTGAACTAACACTGATGCCTCTGTCAATAATGCTTTCAACTGCTTGAAGCTCTGCTGACACTTTTTTGACCACCCAAATTTAACATCTTTTTGAAGCAATCATGTCATTTGAGTCGCAATCATGGAGAAGCCTTTCACAAATCGTCTATAATAGTTGGCTAGTCCTAGAAAACTAGACTTTGGATACATTTCTCGGAGGCTTCCAATCTATAATTGCAAAAATTTTGCTCGAGTAAACTCGGATACCTATAGCTGAAACTATATGTCTCAGAAAACCAACCTCTCGTAACCAAAACTCACATTTGTTGAACTTTGCAAACAACTGTTTATCTCTAAAAGTTTGTAACACAATTCTAAATGCTCGGCATACTCAGATTCATTACGAGTGTAAATCAAAATGTCATCAATAAATACAACTACGAATCGGTCTAAGTACAGCCTGAAAATTTAGTTCATCAAGTCCATAAAAATAGCAGGTGCATTTGTTAGTCCGAAAGGCATAACAAGAAATTCGTAGTGTCCATACCTTGTTCTAGATGTAGTCTTTAGCACATCTGAGTCTTTAACTCGCAACTGGTAATAACCTGATCTCAAATTAATTTTTGAAAACATTATTGCTTCTTTTAATTGATAAAAAATCATCTATTCATGCCAAAGGGTATTTATTCTTGATCGTCACTTTGTTGAGCTGTCAATAATCTATACACATTCTCATCGTGCCATCTTTCTTTTTCACAAATAACACCGGTGCACCCTAGGGAGAGAAACTCGGTTTAGCAAAACCTTTATCTGTCAACTATTGCAACTGAGATTTCAATTCTTTTAACTCAGTCGGAGCCATTCTGTATGGAGTTATCGATATCGGTGTTGTTCCCGGTACTAATTCAATACCAAACTCAACCTCTCTGATAGGTGGTAAACCCGGTAACTCTTTGGAAAATACATCTAGATACTCGCACACAACTGATACTAATTCAATCTTTGTTTCTGTCACTTTCGTATCAAGTACATAAGTAAGATAAGCTTCACACCTCTTTCTCACAAATCTTTAAGCTAACATAGACGAGATCACAACTGGAAAACTATTCAGATCATCAGATTCAATTTTAATAATCTCATTATTTTGACATTTCAGTTCAATTGTCTTTTGTCTACAATTCACTATAGCATCATGCATCGTTAGCCAATCCATACCCAAAATCACATCAAATTCATCAAATGGAAACAACATCAGATTAACTGAAAAACAGAACTCCCAATTCATTAACGGACAATTCTTTCAGACTTTGTCAACCAAAACACATTTGCCTATGGGGTTCGATACTCTAATCACAAATTCAGTAGACTCTACAGGTAAAGTCTTACTAGATACTAAATTCATACATATATAAGAACGAGTTGATCCTGGATCTATCAATGCAATCACATTAGTAAAGTGAAAGTACCGATGATAACATCTGGAGATGACGCTTCTTCGTGAGCGCGAATAGCGTAGGCTCTAGTAGGTGCTTTGGACTCGAATTTTAGAGCTGAATCCTTTGTCGCCCCTCTACTACCACTTAAATTTTTAGCAATTCTAAATGGTCTACCTCTATTCAATGTGTTACTTGGTCTCACATTCTGAACTTTATCTTTCTCATCCAACTCAGGGCAATCTCAAATGAAGTGATCTAGTGAACCACATTTGTAACAAGCTTTATTACTTTTATTCGAGCATTTTCCAAAATGTCGTCTCCCACATTGCTGACACTCGGGTTTGTTGTCTCTCGCACTGCCAACACTCGATACTGATGTAGCTTGAGCTTTAGAACCTGAGCATTGTTTTTTACGATCTCTGTTCAAATATTCGTTTGAAGCATTTAGGCAAGCATACGAATCTCTAGATTTCTTTGATAAAGATTGATACGGCTTACTCATTGATCTTTTTCTCGAGCCTCTAGCTTCTAAATTTGTTTTTCTCCTTTCTTTGCTAAGATCCTCAGCTTTACAAGCCTTTTCAACCAAAATGACAAATTCTTTCAACTTTAGAATTCTGACTAGTAGTTTTATATCTTCGTTCAACCCGTCAATGAACCGCTTACACATAATCTCTTTAGTAGAAACATATTATCTGGTATACTTACTCAACTGTATAAATTCTCTTTCATACTCGGTTACAGTCATTCGGTCTTATGTTGATTCTAGAAACTCTTTGTGCTTCTGATAGAGAAATCTTTGACTGATGCATTTCTTTTGAAATTCGGATTGAAAGAACTCCTAAGTAACTTGTTCTTTTGGAACCACTGATATCAATGTATTCGACCATTGATACGTAGTGTCTCTAAGCAAAGATACATCACATTTAATACATTCATCAGGAGTACAAGACAATTCATCGAATACTCAAATCATATTTTTGAGCTAGAACTCAACTCTCTCAGCATCATCATCAGCAGTAGCCTGGAACTCTTCAGCTCCATATTTACAAATCTTATCTACTGGCGGTTTGTTCAACCGTATCGGATCTATACCTTGCTGAACAATAGGGATTTGTTGAGGAATAGGTGGGGTGGAGGTTGTTGAGCCGTCGTATTCGTTCGAACAAACTCCTTGAACCACTCGTTCATCATTTGGAAAAAGGCTTGTTTAGCCTCTCCCTCGTAGCTACTCGTTACAAGCCTAGAATCAAATGGCGCTGCCCCTTGAGCGGGAGCGGTCTCATTACTCTCTACATCATCAGCTACAGCTCGTTTGGGACCTATTACTATTCAAAAACACAATTTAAGCTGTCAGGAATTATCACACTATCGTAGAGTATATATGTCATGTATAGCTAGACTCTCACATGCTATGTTAGTCCTAGAATCGAACTAAACCGTAGCTTTGATACCAATAAAATGTAATGCCCCTAACTTGTATCCGTCGTCCGAGTAGGGTTACGAGGTATTACCGATCAATACACATCATTTAACATACATAACTCATACATTTATGCATTCATACTCAAATACCATTTAATCACAAACATTTTGTCCTTTATAAGGGCCTACGAGGCCTTAAACATGCTTTAGAAGTGATTCAGAACAAAACCGATAACATATGAAAATTTTAGAAACTTAAAAAAATTTCAACCATACAAGGGTCACACGCCCGTGTGAACAGGCCGTGTGCCTCACACTGCTCCAAACACACCAGTATCTCAAGCCGTGTGGAAACAGGGCATACATATTGACTTGTATCACACGGCCGAGGACACACCCATGTGCCATGCCATGTGAAAACTGGAGGGTATGCTGACTTGGCCACACGGCCGACCACACGCCTGTGTATCTAGGCCGTGTAACTCACTGACTTGATTTCTATGCATCATCAGGGGACACACGGCCGTATACCATGACCATGTGTCACACATGGCTGAGACACACACCCATGAGGACAAAAATAGGTCATTTGCAAGGCCAATTTGCCACCCCAACTTCAATGTACCTACACAAGGCAAAATGTACAATTTCCATACATAAAGGGCAGCCAAATCAATCCCAATTCATGCATAAATCATACTATACAAATACAACCATTTCACTTACTCAAATATATACCAAAACAACATGATCTTTAACCTTAATTCATATAATATGTATATCTATACCAACTTAAAATTCACAACCGAAAACCATCCTCAACTCAATCAATTCATTCACTGTATTACATACTATTTAACTACCAATATGACATACAAATTCATGCCACAATAAGACCTTTCTCAAGCTTTCATCTACCATAATTCAAATAACCATTTTAACTTCCATAATGTCTTGGTTACAACCATGTCAAAACAAACCATCTCACAAGACATTATAAACATCTTACAAAAATCATTAACAACCATTTCTAATAACAAAACACATATCAATATTAATATCATTTACAAGCCAAATCTCATGGCTATAATCACAACCAAAATACCACATCTAGCCTATACATGCCATATACCATAAATGTATAATTCAAAAGTACCAACTTAGATGTTTGATAGTGCAATGATGTTCCTGCCGACTCCCGGATCTGAGCTAGCCTTGATTCACTATAAAACATAGAAAAATAACACGAAGTAAGCTTCATAGCTTAGTAAGCTCGTATGTGAAAAACTTAATTTATCGAATAAATGCAAATCAACTAATTACACATGATAAAACCATATACACATTAACTACAAACCTTTCTCATGTCTCAAAACATGATCAAATACAAACTCATCGAACTTTCACTATTTAATACTCGAATAGGTTCTGCACATACATGTATTGCCTCATACTAACCTCTTTCTCAACTGCATCATTCGTTTACCCGTTGAACCATTCAGAATAGAAATCGGATACTCAGGAGTCTCATACGATAAGTACCTATACCATGGCCCGTAGCCAAATCAAGGTAACTTATCTGAAGAACTATTATCATGGCCCGAAGCCAAATCATCCGATATGTATGGCCCGAAGCCAAATCGGTAAAATATGCACTCGAAGTGCTAATATCATGGCCTAAAGCCAACTCAATATATCACTTACTGACAAGTCAATAGTATCCAAAATTATTCTTAAGGTTCAATCGGCTTTCACACTTTTCCTTTCTATCATTGAATGCATTCGTAGAATCGTTTTCACAATTCATACATTATCCATAATCTCATTTTAACAATTTATGCAATATTAAAGCATTTTAACATACATTTATAATGTAATCATCAAATACGAACTTACCTCGTATTCAGAATTGACAGATTGGGTTGACTACTCGGTAACCTTGTTTTTCCCCCGATCTAAACTAGAATTCTTTCCTTCTTGATCTATATGAATTCAAAATTAACTTATTTATTCATCTGCTCATTCAATTAATCCAAAAATACACATTTGGGCATTTTTACACATTAGCCCCTAAACTTTCGCATTTAATCAATTTAGTTCATATTTCACAAATACACAAAATTCACACAATTCAACAAAACCCATGCTTGGCCGAATTATATATAGGTCCTTAGTAGCCCAAAACTTTTATTTATTTCTCATTTCAACCACACAATTTGCACATTTCACAATTTAATCCCTATTATGCATTTTCATCAAAAATCACTTAACAAAACATGTAAAACTATCATCAAGCTTTCATATTTCAACATTAAACATCAAAGAACACATAGATTCAACAATGGCAATTCTCAAAATCTTTAACAGTTTCGAAATTAAAGGTACGGGCTAGCTAGAATACGAAGCAATGATATTAAAAACGTAAAAATCATAAAAAAACCGAGCTCAAAACACTTACCAATTAAGCTATGAAGATGCTGAACCCTAATATGCATAAAAACGGTGTTTTTCACCTTGGAGTTTCGGCAATGTCAAAAAGGATGAACAAAAATCATGTTTTGTTATATTTTTATTAACTTAATTACTAATTTACCATAGTAACCTTTGTTATAAACATATTAAAACATATAATGGATGGCCATAATTGTCCATTAATATTACCAATGGTCTAATATCATCATAAGAACTTTTAATTTAATTAATCATAGCAATTAAGCACTTTAAACAAATAGTATGCAATTTTTGTATTTTACGCGATTAAGTCCTTTTATCAAATTAAACATTCAAACGATAAAATTAGCTCACGAAATTTTCACACATATCAAATAACATGCTGTAAATACTGAAAATAATATTAAAATAATTTTCCAACATCATATTTTTGGTTTCGAAGCTACTTTTTTGATTTAGCTAAAATCGGACTATTACATACATATTTGTTTCAGCCTCTTCTATAATGTAGTGACGGTCTTCTCCTTCATCAAATCCTGTAAAATTTCATTAGAAAAATACAGATGTAACTATGTTAACACCTTTCGATCTTTACGCCTCTTCTATCCCTAGTAGGGCATCCTCTGAGTCCATCTATGCAAGAACTGTCTGCGTCTTTATCTGCCACAACGCAAATCTGGTGTTGTGATCCAACAGCAAAATTTCATACTTCAAAGACGCCATTACCGCAGTTGAGATGAACAACTCAAAAGCTCTGATACCAATTTGTGAAAAATAGAATGTCGATAATGACAATGTATCGCAAAGAAAAGAGAAAGAAAAATAAACAACACACAGATTTTACGTGAAAACCCTTTCGGAAAAAATCACAGGAAGAGAAGATAATTCACTATATCAAATTTGAATAATTACAAGAAGGGCAGACTATATTTTTTTATAGGAGTGTAGTAAGATTGCAACATTTTATTCTAATCAATATCAAATAGATGGAGTTTATAAGGTTTAAAAAAACCTTATTCTAAAATAAAATAAAATAAAGTATAGTTCAATATATATTTTACTTTTATTTTATTTTACCACTGTATTTTATTTAAATAAGGATTCGGGTCACTCAGTTCTAATAGATTACATCAACCAATCTATATTAAATTGAATTAGAATTGTTATACTTAGTAATTAAACATTTTTTATCCAATCCGATGAAGTTTCAAACAATTAAAGCATGGGGTTTTCTATTGTAGCATGTTTAACCATATGATATGCAACATAGTTCTGATCCCTCGAAATATGATGAACTCTTACATCCCAATTAGTGCAGCAATTTTACAAGTTGAGATAAACAATGGGTCCCAACATAAGTTTGATGTAGATATTGTATCAATTTGCAATAAATAAAATTCTCAAAGAAAGCATTACGTTTCATTTTCGAGCTCATATATTTGAAAAACAAAAGAATCATTTCTATTTATTCCTAAAACTAAGTAATCAATTTAAGGTGATTTATTTTATTAATATATGTATCAAATCAAAATAAATTCAATCTAAAATTAAGAAGCTAATTTAGGGTGATTGATTTTATTTATTTTATTAACAATTTAATTCTTCATTCATTTTTTTATATTTCTTAAGATTACACACATTAAAAATAAATAGAATATTTATAACATCCACCTTTGTGTAACAAAAGTAAAAGAAAAAATGTTAAGATGGTGTTTTCCTTTGTCAAGTTTAAGTCTCGCTTTCATTTTTGTATCAAGTCATTTTTTTATTGTGAAACTCACATTATTTTTGTAATGACCCGGTTTGTTGTCAGTATCGAAAAAATGTGATTTTAAAGTCAGATTTCATAAACAGTGATAGTAGAATTATTAATCAAAGGATTTACGTATTTAGTATAAGATTATAAAATTGAAATGTTCAACCGATAATTATAGTATAAGGACTAATTTATAGTATAGCAACATCCAGGACTCACTTCACAGCTCAGCCAAGTTTGTATAGCTTTTTGTATGTTTTGGTTTAGGTTGACATGAACCTAGTGTCAAAACTTTTCTCCAAGGTCCCTTTTGATGTTTTGGCATTTTCCATGTTATGAAATTGTAATATAAAGTATGATTATATAAGTATAATGATGTGTAAAGGTATGGTTATATAGATATAATGGAATGCATGGCTTTAATTTAGTGTATGTGCATTCAAGGGTTTCTTACACATCAAGTTAGTGAACTTGATGATTGTAGTTGATAATGTTGTGATCATGATAGTAGCCAAATGGTTGAATGTGTTTAAATATGTTTTAAATGACGTTTAGAACATGTTTCTAGTGTCCCATGATGTTTGGAATTGAAATTGTGTTGTTTTGAGCCAAATTAGGTGGGTTTTGAGGTCATTTTTGGGTCTTAACAAACTTGTTCTAATATAAGTGGTCACATGTATTAGAACAATTCAGTAGCCAAAAATGAACAATGCCACCTAGAAGTATCGGCACGATTACCCAATTTTACCTATAGAATTGGGTCAGATAGGGGACTTTCCCATGTTTTAAGTCTTTTAGACCCTCAAGAACCTGAACTTGATCTCGCTCAGCCTTGAGCACCTAGAAATAATTTAAAAATATTTCTAAAGTGTTTTTAAATTACATAAAATTATTAGGGTTAAATATAAAATTGTTACCCAAAATTGTCTATTTTTTCTAGATTGGTATCCAAACTTTTTTTCGGTTCACTATATTGGTACCTGAGCCTAAAGTTATAACTTTTTTGCTAATGTGGTAGCGCTGACCATTCGCGCACTACCACGTGTTATCCTATTTGGCAATAAAAACTCTCACATTTCTTTCCCTTGTTCTTTGGTCTCTTCCTTCTTTCTCTCTCTCTTTTTTTTCTTTTTTATTTCACAAATTTTTTTTTCCTTTCACTAGATTTTCAACACTGTGAATCTTCAAAACCCAGTAAATAATTTTAAACCTAACAAATAATTTTAAACAAATACGACCATATGCAAAAACACACATATATGAAAAAAATTTATGATGATTTAAAATCATACATAAAACCCAAAAAGAAATTGTGTCCAGAAAAGAAAGCTATCAACTTTCTTACCTTTGTTTGTTTACTAGTAAACTAATTACTAGTAGAAAAGTAACATTTTTTGGGAAAAACAATGAAAAGGAACCCATACCCGAGATGAGGAAACAAAAGATAAGAAATAAAGTTGAAAAAAAAAGTTATTATTTTCTACATACAATAATGGAGAAACAAGCGAAACCCAAAAACAAGATGTTGAAGTTTTTGCCAAAAGCAGCTTCATCGATGATTCCAACTGAAGTTCAAAGGAAGTCCAAAAGTGAAAGTGAAACCTTCGAGACTCTGCCATAGGCTGCTTTCAAGCTCTACTACTCCACCTGATCTTCACCGCACCATTATTACTCATCCATCACCCTAAAAACATCACCACCTTCTACTATGTTTCATCATTCTTACCACACCAACCTAATTATTCAAATGCCTTCATTATAAAAAAAAAAAATTCAAATTCCAAATCCATCAAACCCAATAAGAATCAAACAATAACCAATATTAAAAAAAACGAACAAAGAAGAAAAGAAGATGAAAAACCCAAAACCTCAAAATTTTTATCTTCTTCGTCTGAACCATCTTACTCCACATTCATAACCAATAATTCAATCCTTTCTTTGAAGATTTAAATATAATATATGTTTATTTTTGGGTTGTTCGGTGTCAAGGTTTCAGCAATGCCGAAGATAAGAGGAGAGCCAAACTTCTATTCGCGTCGGAGTGAAGTGGATGTAACGCCTCAAAATTTTGAATTTTTTATTTGTTAAATTCTGTCCTAATTAAGTGTCTATTTTAGTGGTTAAGGGTCTTGAATATGTGTTTGAGGTCATGGGTTCAAATCTCACTCTTGAAATTTTTATTATTATTTTTCTCCCTATTCCTATCTCTATTTATTCAACATAAGTACTATTTTCATTCAACTTGTTATAGAATGAGCTTGTTGGTTCAGTGATAAGGTGTTAATTTATCCTTAAGTCTTGAGTTTGAAACCCTACTTGTGCAAATGACGAATTTAATTTTTTTTATTCCTGCTTAAGTGGCCTAGGTGGATGAGTTTAAGTTAATTTCAAACTCTTAAAAAAATCTAAGTAGTTATCAAAATCTGGTGGCCGTGTGTGACACATGACTGTGTGACAAGCCATGTGCCAGACCATGTGAGTCACACAGTTTAGGTCAATTGAGCCGTGTAAGCTATACGGGCTTGTGGGCCCAAATTCTAAAATTTCTAGAAATTCTAGAAATTACTTTATTTCTTGGTGTCAAAATCAAAACAAAACAAAGAAATAAATACATGTACATACATATGAATAATCAGTAATCAATTTAATGGTATAAATAATCAAATTAAAGATCAACCTTTGAATTGAATTCACAATTATGCACCCACTTAAAAAAAATGAATAACCCACAAATTATAACATAAATCATGTCATAATTTGGTCAAATATTCCAACTCATAAGATGAGAAAGCTAAACACCCCTAACCCGTCTCTGTTGCTGGATTAGAGTTATGGAGCAATACTATACAATTAGAAACATTTAACATCACAATATTTAAATAAATCAAAACATATCATAATCCATCCAATCACATATATTATGTCCCTAAATCGAGCCCTTGAGGCCCTAAAAATAACTTTGAGGTAGTTCAAGACTAATTTGAAACAAAATGGAAAGTTTAGGAAAAAGTTGCAAAAATTGAAAAATAGGGGTACATAGCCGTATAACTTTTGGATAAGGGACACACGGCTATGTCCTGATCTGTGTCCTCACTCGTATAACTCACTGAGTAAGGTCACACGGCCGTGTCACACGCCTGTGTGCCAGGCCATGTAACTCACTAAGTTGCCCCACACGTCCGTGTGCAAGGCCGTGTGCTAGGCCATGTAACTCATTGGCTTGAACCCTAAGAAAGTCTTCATATGACACACGACCGTGTCGTTAGGACGTGTGCCTCACACGGCTATGTCACATGCCCATGTTCCAAGCAGTGTGAACCTAAATTTTACCTTAAATCAAGCCATTTTAAAACCAAATCATGTATAAACATTCAATCCATTTTTTTTTCACACTTCCAGGGGAACTAAACATCATCCAAGAACACCAACAATGCCATTTCAAATAACCCAATTCATTTAACCAATATTCCATTCAAAGGCACCATAATTGCATCCAAACATCATATACCTAAACATGTCAATATTGCCTTATTTCAAGTATGAAGACCTAATTCCATTATGTGCCTAAAACACATCACAAATGACCATTTCCAAGCCAACATCAGCAAACCATATGACCATGCATAACAACTATCTAAAAGTGATCAAAAGGACTTAACATAATAAGCATTACAAATCCATCAACCATACATAAACAGCAAGGCACAAACATACCAAATTACCATTTATACATTCACTAAATACCATTTCAAACATCCTATATATGTTAATATTGTCATTTCCAAACATAATAACTTAGTTCAAATATGAACTAAAACATGTCACAACTAACCATTTTCAAGCCATCATTAACATGCTAAGATAACCTTATAAACAAACACTTTAAAGTAGCCAAAATCACATAACTTGGTAAGGCATCAAAGTGTACCAAACCAACATAGCTTTCCAAAGCTTATACATGCCAAAAACCATTAGCACATATACCATAACACCACTACAAATCACCCTATACATGGCATTATAAACCTTAGCCAAATTACTCAAAAACTACAGAATTGTTTACTAGATAATGTGATAGGTCACCAACGAGTTTCCAACCAAAACGAGCTTTTGATAATTTCTAAAACAAAGGAAAAAAACTACGTAAGCAACGAGTTCTTAGTAAGCTCTTATAAATCTTAACCATAACTTATCATTTCTATAATACAATTCATAGAATAAGTATAAACCAAAACCAATGCCATAAGTTTAATATGAACCTATACAATATCATTAATCTCACAAGTTAGTATACTTGTTCATAAATATATAAAATCAACCATAAGATATGTGGTTTACCATATGTAAACATAAAATTTTACACCATCAATATTACCACAATATCATGATTCATTGCATTTACATACTTACCATTTCCTTTCCTTTTTTTGTCCATAGAACCATCTAGAATTACACAGGATGCTCGGGAAAGCTCACATGAAGTGTGCCTTTACATATAACCGTAACATTTCCTTTACATCATTACTCACACGAGCTGTGAAATGGGTCTGCTCACACGAGCTGTGGGTCAGAATGTAAGCTATAGGATGCTGCTCACACGAGCTGTGAAGAATCCGCAACAAATGCAAGACCTTAACAATCAATAGGACATTCAAGAATAGCACATGAAACATGAAATCCCTAATGACATGTCATTTGTATCCTAAGAATTCCTAAGGTTCAATCAGGACTCGATATTCGTCAATTCATCACAACATTGATGCATTTGTATATTGATTCATTTATATCTAAACAACATAATAAACAATCAATTTAAGCAATGTTTAAGTGATTACAGTTCATACGAACTTACTTGCACCAAAACGATGCCCTAACGTGATTCAACGATAAATCTGCTATTTAAGCTTTCCCTCGAATAGTGTCCGTTTGAGTCGTTTCTTGATCTAGATAAATATTTTTATTCAATTAATCTCGTTCCAGCATTTAAAATAATTAATTTAACATTTATCCCTTTATAATGAATATTTACAAAATTACCCTCAAAATTTACCTTTTATGCAATTTAGTCGTTAAACCCGAAACTTACAATTTCACCATTTTTAAATAAAAACCCTACTAACCAAATTTCCTAGAGGTTCATAATAGCCCAAAATTTCCATCATTTCATAATTTTACTATTGATTTTCACTATTTTCTCAAATAAGTTCTTAATTACAAAATCATAAAAAATCACTTAACAAAATATGTCTATTTAACAATCAAGCTTAATAATCTATCAATTAAATTCACAAACACTATAAACTCATTCATGGAAAGTCCTTAAACTTTTAACAACTTTACAAATTGACCCCCGGGTTTGCTAGATTAAGCTAAAACGAGCTCAAAAACATAAAAATTACTAAAAATGAATAGAAAAATCACTTACATGCAAGTTTATTGTGCTAGCCAAAACTTAAAGCTCAAAAATGGTGCTTTTTCCCTTCATAATTTCGTTGATGAATCAAAGAAAGAAGAAGATGACACCAATTATTTTGTTTATGTTTATTTATTTGCTCATTTACTAAATTACCTTAAAACAAAAACTTAAAAATTAACCAAACAATATCATTAACCGTCCATTAGCTAACTATTTGGTATATTTACCAATTAAACCTCGTAATTCATGGTTCTTTAGCCATTTAATATAATTAAGCAAATAGCGATTGACTTTTGTATCCTTTACTATTTAATCTTTTTCCTTAATTAACTATTTAAACATTAAAATTTCTTAACCAAATTTTAATACGATCTTAATAAAACTCTATAAATATTTAATAAAATATTTACGACTCAGTTTATATAAACAATGTCCCTATACCTCATTTTCTAAAACCACTTGAGTTTAGGAACATACCACTTGAACCTAATTATTTGTTCGAATAGCATAAATTACCAATTTAAAATTTATTTTAATACTATATTTTACTTTTAAATATTAAATAATAACATTTACGAACTTACTCATAGGATTTGTGGCCCTGAAACCACTATTTTCGATACCATTGAAAAACAGGCTGTTATAATTTAAATCGGTTCATACATAAAAATCTTTAAAAAAATTAATAACCTTAAGCATTTCTTGCTTTTAATAACCTTTAAAAAACTTAAAAAGATCCCTTTAAAGCCATAAAAACTCATGACCAATAATCCATATTTTTCAATCACGAATTATCACCATAATATATACATGTAACGATTAACACTAAATCAGCTAATTAAAAATAGAAATTCAAAACCTTAAAAATTAAATCCTTAAAATCTGAACAACAAATTAATCTAAAAAATATTAGAGAATCAATTTTTCTCAATTATTCAACATGACGAGGCTCTGATACTAATTTATTAGAACTGTAAAACAAGATCTAATATAAAACTTAACAAACCAAGATCTATCATGTTAAATCATTAAGAATAAATCAAGAACAAAACTAGATGTGGAAGCATACCTAAATCCATCGATTTCTTAAAATCTTAAAATCTTATGGTTTTGATCTTCCAAATTAACACACAAGTAATTCAAAGAAAGTGACTCTTTCTTTCTAAAGATGATCTATTAGAAAAGTTACTTATGTGTAATTTGGGGATCATAACCCTAATATATATAACTTTTGTACGTTAACTCTAATTTCTAATTAGTCCATCATCAATTAGAAATTAGTTACTAGAGTATTTACACATATTTGATCCATACTTTATTTAATAACTAAAACCCAATAAATCTAAACCAAATTAGATCACTTTTAATTTGGGCTAACCTTTTATGTAGGAAATGATAACGTGTAATTACTTTTATTATAATTGATGTGATGAAGATTTGGATCACGTACTCATCTTGTGTATTAAGGTGCAAGAGTGCTGGTGTCGGTAGAGCCATAATCGTATCAGGTCCAATATGACTGTTGTTGATTTGTTCCATGAGTTAGTAGTGGGTTCTCTTATGCAAGTGTTGGAGGGATTTTGCATGACCTGTTGGAGACTTTGGTGGGCAAGGAATACATAGCTTTGGAACAATGTTACAGTTCTAGGTTTGATGATTATTTTATTGACTAGTAATATGCTGTCAGATTGGTAGATTGCTCAAGATGTTATTGGTTTTTCGATTGTGGAGGTAGCCATGGTACTTGCTTCTGATTGATATAGCACGAAGGCAATGGGAAAATGGGTGTGTTGGGTGGATGCAACACTATTTAAACAACGAAAGGCATGGGGGTATGGGAAGGGTTGTTTGAGGTGTGAGTGGAGAGTTTATTAAAACCTTAACGAGGTGATTTATGGGGAGTATTGCTTTAAAGGTGGTTAAGGCATTGGCTCTTCCAGATAGATTGGTGTGGCTTATTGACAATGTAGCTCCTAAGGGGTTATAAAATGAGAAGCTCGCCTATTGTGCGATCTAGAGTGCAGAGGACTAGTCGGAGTTTGAAAATACTATCCTTGAATGCAAAGATCTTATCCATGGGCGAGACATCGACAACCGTGGGATAAGTCGTGACAAAATGTATCATATTGTTTGTTGAATCTTGAATAATACAAGCAGATTCTTTTAAAAATAAAAAATAAAAAAATATTTTTCTTTATTAAAAGTAAATTTATTCACAATAGAAAGTATTCTTCTTTTTATTTGATTAATTAAGTTTATTTTATTTTAATTTAATTTATTATGCTAGTAACATTGTTATTTGTTTAATAATTATTCTTTAATTTAATTACTAAATACTTATTTGCTCATGTTTTTATTGTGAAAAACAATTAACAAATTTTTTTTATATTTTCTTTGTTAATTAAATTATCCTAGCCATTAAAAAATATTTTAGTCGATCATTTGTGACTTGTTGCATTTTTAAATTAAAAATAAATTAAATCAATTTTTTTTTTCTAATTTTTATAGTCTCCCTCCCCAAGATCCTTTCTTCTTATTTAATGTATTTTTTAAATTTTTTTATAATTTTTATTCACGATCCTCTTATAATTTTTTCTACATCTTCTCGAAATTTAAATTTCATGCTTTTTTTTTGTATATTTTTCATTATAGAGGTTGACCCGAAATTAATTATATTATGCAAAGTATATAGAAAAGAAAGGAGAAAGTTATTTTTAAGAAAAATAATGCATAGGTCTTGAATTTGGATGAGAAAGAAGTCGATTTAAGAATGGAAAAGTAGCTTGCCAAAATATGGATTTTATCGTCAAAAATTGGGTTTGGATGAATTTTTCGACAGATTCTTAAATGTTTCGTTACCGAAATTTTTGAGTGAAAAAGAAAATAGCAAAATATGTTTATAATTTTTTTAAAAAAAACTTGAGGAAATAATAATTAATTTTATTTGATTTTTTAGTTAAAGATGTCACGTGTCACAAAATGATTGGCTAAGAGATTTCTTTAATGGTTAGGCATAATTAAGGTAACGGGATATAGTTTAGGTATCACTTTGGATAATAAAGTATAGTTTAGATATCACTTGTGACCAAAAAATAATTCAGATACCAATTTGAGAAAAAAAAGATATTATTTAAATATGAATTTGAGAAAATTGATATAGTTTAATTATGATAAACGTTTTAAGCCTTTCTGAAAGATATAAATAGTGATTACGATGTTATAATTATTATTTTGTATTTTAAATTCTTTTTATTGCAATTAATCACAATATATATATATATATATATATATATATTGCAATTACAAGTTTAGGAGAAGGGAATGAGTTACACAAGGCTTAAATCTTGACCTTTGGAGTCAATGTTAATATATGATAACTCTGCCATAACATGAGCAAAATTACATCCACACCCATAGCTATCAAAACTGAACTCACTCAATTCAATTAGCGGTTCCACTAGTACCATATAACGGCAAAAGAAAGCTGTAAAACTCATTCAATCCATTTAATTTTGTTATTTATGTTTCTATTATTATTTATTTGTTCTTATTTTTTGTTTTTATGAATTTTTTTCAAAAATTATATGTTGGATAAATAAAATCTTAAAATAGCGTTTAACATTATTGAAAGTAATAATTTTCTTGAAAATTTAATCAATTGAAATATTTGGTATATTAAAAAATTATTTTCTTTGAAACTTAAACTTCCGCTTGAGAACTACTTTTCCATAAATATGGCAATGTGACTCTCATGATAAAATATGAGAAGTTACTTTCCTATATAGAATGGAAAGTTAAAAATATATTAAAGAGGGTATTAATCTATTAAACGAAAAAAATAAAAATTATTACCTTATTTCCACTATCAACTCTCTTGTTATTTCAACTGATTCTTTAAAACTAATTTTTTTTTAATTTTATTTTCGCAATGTATATTTAATCACGTACATGGTATATTGTTTACATATTATATTTATTTTTTATTTTTTTTCCTTTTTTTTCCTTTCGATATAATCATTGATTCATTTTAAAACAAATTTTATATATGTATTATTATATTTAAAAAATACAATAAATACCAAATGTTGCAGTTCAACTCATAAAGCAAGTTGTGAAACATTAAATACATGAATATTATTTTTATTTAATAATAGTAAATTTATAAAATATTATTACATTTTTAAGAAATTATTTAATGAATCAAATATGATAATACAACTTTTTAAAGATTTTAATCAATATTTTTTAATGCATATCAAATATTGCAAAATAACTTTTCCAATAATCATATTCCAAAAAACTACGAGAAACCACCCAAAAAAAAACCATATAAAATTACAGAATTGACGATTTTGAAAAGAATCAAATATCATGGCAAGCTCCAGGTTACAAAAATTGCCCAATAAGCGAGACTTATATTAATATTTTGCCTTCTAACATTATCACGTTTTGGCAATATGTTGCTCTCTTGAGGCAAACCCCAGATAACAATCACATAATTCAAATATTAATCCAACTCATTTTCATTTATAAAAATATTTAATATATTTATCAATAAATATTGGATATAGGAATAATATATGTTGTACTAAAAAAACATAAATTCAAATCTTAAAAACATAATTATTTAGAGAAACAATTACAAACCTTAAATATAAATATTAAAAACAACATAAAAAATCAAAAGAAATCCATCATAATTAAATTTGTAACGAATCTAAAATGATAAAACCTGAAATAATCCAGATTGGATGGGCTTAGATGCCAGGATAGTCTCAAACAACGTGGCCAGCTTTGGCCTCTGGGCTCTGATCGACAATAATCGTCCTTTGGTATATAACAAGCTAAAATAGGAACAAAAGCCCAAACACAGAACCAGAAGGGAAAAATGGGCCCAAAAAGCCGAAAGGAAAAGAAACCCTAGCTGCTACTTCTTCTAAGCTAAGATATCTGTAAATAAAAAATAAAAAAATGCCCGCTGGTCACGGTGTGCGCTCTCGAACAAGGGATCTGTTTGCCAGACCCTTCAGAAAGAAGGGTTACATTCCTTTGTCCACTTACCTCAGGACGTACAAGATCGGTGGATATGTTGATGTCAAGGTAAATGGCGCCGTTCATAAGGGCATGCCCCACAAGTTCTACCATGGCCGCACCGGTCGTGTCTGGAACGTCACCAAACGTGCCATCGGCGTTGAAGTCAACAAGCAGGTCTAATTAAACAACGCTGTTTAATGATGTTTTCTTTGTGTATTTGTGGATCTTGGCTTATGATAGTTATGGATTTTGTGTTTCATTTCATGTCTTCAGATGCCGAGTACTGATATTTTACGTAATTTTTATTAGAAAATGTTGGGTGTCTGACCATCAACAAGCTTGTATTTCAATGAGATTATATGAACCTTAACATCAGTGTAGCATTTGTTAATTCTATGACATTCTGCGGCTGCTTTTAACATAAAAAGATCCAAATTCACTCTTCGGGATGTGCTTAAATTTTGTCTTTGAGGTTGTGTAGGGGGCTAGTTTGATATTCTTGCCTGATTGATATTTTTAACATTAGCACTTTCATGGGATGCACTGTTCATGTGAGATTTGAAATCTGTGTGTCCGTATTAATATGCTCAAGGTTGCAGGTCGGTAATCGGATTATAAGGAAGAGGATTCACGTGCGAGTAGAGCACGTTCAGCCTGCAAGGTGCGCTGAGGAATTCAAGCTGAGGAAGGTGAAGAATGATCAACTCAAGGCAGAGGCTAAAGCAAAGGGCGAGGTCATTAGCACCAAGAGGCAGCTAGAAGGACCCAAACCTGGTTTCATGGTAGAGGGTGCTACTTTGGAAACTGTTACTCCCATACCATATGATGTAGTTAACGATCTCAAGGGTGGTCACTAGATCTAGCTGTTGTGCGTTTGTGTGTTTTTTGGCAAACATAAGTGAACGTGGATTAGTAAAAATGGCAGTGGATAAACAGATGGCTGCAAGTTGTAAGGTTTTTCACCACAGAAAGTGCATGAAATGTCAATAAGTATATTTACCCTTTTATGAAAATAACATCCTCCGCGGGTAACCCATTGAATTCTAGTATTTTGATACCACTGAATGTTTTCTCTATTTAACACCTGTTCTCGTTCTTTGCTTTACATTTCCAAACTTTCAGCGCATTGCGAGTGATATTCATGGGATCCTCTGATTCTATATTTCCAAGCATTTTCTATCACTTGTTGGCACCCAGAGTCACATGGCCTCAAATCGGCTTCCTTGTGAAGCAGACCATGATCAAAATAGCAAAGAACTGGATTGGACGATGATTTAACCCACATGGAATTATAGAATAATCTGTCCAGCAGTTCTATTGTTTGTACTGATTTAAACTCAAACAAATAATTGTAGCTTCAATATTTACCAATTATTTGCACTCATTCTCACCATATACTCACTTTGAAAATATAATATCTCCAAGGAAATGCTTAAATAATCAAGAATGTAAACTCCCAAGTGATACAAAATGAAACACTCCCTAAAACTACATTAATCATTTACGACTCCCTTAGGCTACATTTTATTTTTTAGTAGGAAATAAAATTAGTATATCACTAAATTTCCAGCAAGACTAATGTCCAAGTACCGCTTCATGCAGCAAAATGTTTATGTCCTCCTCTAGTAGACTTCACACGTGATGGTGGATCTATGAGAACTATCCTTCTCCTGCCATCTTAGCTATGCAGTCAGTAACCTTATTACTATTCCTCAAGACATGTCTAAATTTAATAGAAAAGTAGTCGTTTTTCAAATCTAGGATCTTTAATGGGTGTTTTGTTTTCCAGATGGTCTGTAGTTTGCTAGACATAGTGAGGTATGAGATCCTTCTACCAAGTAGCTTTACAATTACGGTCCGAGGCATCCAATGAGCGATGAATTGATGCACTCACTCAGAGAAAGTAATGAATGGGATACCGCTCGAGTTCACTTTCATTCCCTTTGCATCCAATATGAGATTGTTTGGATCAGGGGGTTTTGTCAGCCTACCCTGTACCTTCTTGGTTGATCGACCAATGCCGCCACCAACAAACAACGTTTCTCCAGTTTCAATCACTTCTAAATTGAAGTCCTATTTTAATTTATCCCAAGAAGATAGTCATATTTTAGCTTGAAATTCAAATTTGATTTTTGCTGGATAATGTCTAAATTTTGAAACAGTTGACTCCTCTAAATTCAAAATCTTATCTCATCTATTTAACATTCTTTTGGATGGACGTTTACTCTAGTGCAGTGCGTTTAAATTTTTTTCCGCTCATCTAAAGAGGCCATTAGTCTTTAAACTCAGCTAGATAGAGTCATGGAGATTTCCACCTCTACTTTTTTTTTTCAAAGATAATTGGACTTTATCAATCTAATATTAGTTCCTTTTTACATTAAATAACTATATTTGTTGCCTAACTCAACATTTAAACACGTTAAAGGTCAAAATCGCAAATCCAAAAACATAGTTGGAATGTTACAAAAACAAGTTAAAAATCTTGTTACAACAAAAAGCTGGATAAGGAAATTGGACCATCAAAATTTCCAAGAGGGAAATTGAAACATAAGCTTCCCTTTTTCTTACTAGGTAATGATAAAAACTTCTTTGGTCGTTCTCATCTCAACAGCTGAGTTTGGCTCTGTCAAGACTGCACTTGGGATGAATGAAGCAAGGATCCAAAAGAGTAGATGGGTCCAAGCATGTTCCAAGACACCCGCTGGTGCTGGTCTGGGAGACTGCAGAGAGAATATTTGTTATCCCACATATAATGGTGTGGTTAGCTTCTGCCATCTTTGTTGTTTTCAGGTTAGATTTCGACAAATTATAAAGTGTTGAAGCCATTTACAGATTCGTCATATTATTCAGCTTTACCTTTTTCGATGTTAACCATGTTTTGAGCGGCCTGTGAAACATGAGAGCACAAATGTCTGCGTATGGTTATCACTTTTCAGGACTTTTCAAGGCTTGGCAATTTAAGGAGCAAATTATTGCTTTATTTACCATATAAAAATAGAAAGAAGAAAGAAAACAATTGGGTGTGGATAAACTTGGGCGTTAAAACTTGTGCAAGTTTTTATTCCTTGCCGCTGCAAGGCCAAGAACAATTACAAGAATGAAGATTTGCATAAGATTGAACACAAAATCCGGCGCCATTCCATTTGGAAGCACACTTATCTCTGCAACTTTGAGGGTCACACTTTCCATCACCTGGGGCAGCTAGAACATCATGGCAAATCTCTTGTCCTATTGCTTCACCCATTATCGATGCAACTGCAATAAATTTGGTCAATATTACAACACCAGTTATTATATTAAATACCATAACATGCATTTGAAGGTAAAAAATTAAACTAACCCACGAAAACACACAAGAGGACAGTGACAATGTTGTAAGAAAGGTTAGCCATCCTTCAGATTTCAGAATCAATCAATAGTGTTACTATAAAATGAAGAAGGAAAGGAGATGGTTCAGTATTTTATAAGCTGAGGGTGTTTTAAAAATGGCAAGATAATCAAGTCCCATGGCGTAAAATCTGACGTAAAATCTGAGTTTTTTCCAATACTAATATTGTTTCAGATTTTTATTTCCAATTCATATAAGGAAATTTTTTTATAAGAGAATAAAATTCACAGAGGTGAATGAATATGGGGTTTTAGCAGATAAGTTGGAGCAAGTTCAGTGCTCAATACTGAGTTGCTGTTAATTTTTGAAGACTTAAATTTAGCCTGGCGGGGAGACTTTCCAAAATTTATCCTAAAGAGTAACAACCAGGTGGCAATTAATTTGATTAATCATTGAAAATATTTTAAGGGTTTTAAGAAGGGAATGACAAAATTAACTTTAAATACCACAATCCCGAAATGCTATTTTTTTCCTATATTTAGGAAAATAAATTAATTTTAGAGAGAAGCAAAAAATGTGTCTACGTTTTCAACTGAGATGACAGGAAAGCATGCCTTGGATGAGTTTTCTGTTTCTCTCCAATATTGTTTTTTGTATGTGTTTGTATGTTGGGTGTTAGAAACTTGGAGAGAGAAATTTATTTCTGTTTGTGTTTGAGGTAGACATTGTGATAGTTTTAAAATATATTTGAGTTTATGGTGATGCGATAGCACTTGGAGACCTGCACATTTCATTAACTGTGTCGAGATGGAACCATCACTTTAGAAGCCCATCACATTGCAATTCAGGCTCCCAATTCACGATGGTTATACAACATAGGGTTGAAGTCACGGGTTAGAGTATAACTCGAGAGCCCAGTTGGCAGTGGTTATGCGGCCATGGGTTAAAGTTTCATGATACTGGAAGAGAATACTTTATAAACCCTATATATAGGTTTGAAACCATAATCATAGGGAAAAATAAAGGGGTTTTCCAGTATAATTAACTTATTTTTTTCTCCATCTCCACCAAAGCAGTATCATTAACCTAATTGTTCGAAATCTGTGACAGAGTTAGATACAAGAGGACTTTCAAGGGAAGTGACTGTGGCAGTGGAGAGAAAGCTAAAAGTCAAGTCAGGGTGACAGCGGTTGTAGTTATCAATGAGTTCTTTAATCACAAAAAAACTGTTATTGCATTGAATGGACTTTCAGATTTTCTCCACGGTAACAATCACTCCTCTCCCTGAAAGTATTTTTTTCCCTAACTTTGTCACAAGTTTCAAACAATGAGGTTGAGGATACTACTTTGGTGGAGCTGGAAAAAAAATTAGTTGATTATATTGGAAAACCTCTTAGTTTTTCCCTATAATTATGGTATCAAACTTGTATATGGGGTTTATAAACATCTTCTTTTGATGGCATTAAAAATTATCTTGTGACCGCATAATCATCATCAACTAGGGGTCTAAGTTATACTTCAACTCATGACCGTATAACCACCATGAACTAAGAGTCTGAGTTGCAATGCAATGGGCTTCTAAGGTGATGGTTCCATCCCCACATGACAAATGGAATGTAAGGGTCTCTGGGTTACATCGCATCACTATGAACTCAAACACACCTTAAAACTATCACACAGTCTCCCTCAAACACAAACACAAATAAAACTTTTTGTCCAAAAAATTTAACACTTAACAAAAAAAATAACAATTTAGAAGAGAATTTTTTATTTTGTAAGGGATGGTGGTCAAGAGAGTTAATGGAGTAGAAGGGAGCACACCCCCCTTTATATAGGCAATTGAGGGAAAAATTTATAAAATAACTATGTGAGAGCTCATGACCGGGATTCCCAAGATAGGATTTTTGAAAATTATTCTGGGTTTCACAGGATGTTTGAAAATTATCTTGAGATTCCCAAGTTTTGAAAATTTTTCACGGGTTAAGGTTAGGGTTAAAAATAGGAGGGAAGAGGCATTTTTAGCTGAGGTGGCAGAAAGGATGTTGAAAGCGCGCCCTGTAGGACGTGTTTTCAACTGAGGTGCCTAACATGTATGTTGAAAACGCGTCCTACAGGGAAAGCTTTTAGTATCCCTTCTGCCACCTCAATTGAAAATGCGTTCCATAAGGCACGTTTTCTTCCTCCTATTTTTAACCCTAACCTTATCTTGTGAAAAAAATCTAAAATTGTAACCCTAACCCTAAATCAGAGATTTTTAGTCAAGAGCAACCCGAACAAAAGTTAGACACATCCTAATTTTTTTTTTAAAATGCTTCTAATAAGACGTGTTTTTTTTAAATTATTTAGATTTTTCAAGAAAACACTTCTTATTAGAAATGCTTTTTAGACTTGTCATGTCCAATCTTTACCAACATTTTGAAGTTATATTTGATATCCGGGGTTAGTACTTCTATAAAATGAGCCACCATTTTGTTAGAGAACTTCCATACTGAAATTTTGAACAGATTCTTTTCATAAAAAGATTTACATAAGGAGAAAATTATTTATGGTAAAGACCTGAATTTCAAAAATCGACCCAACAAAGCAAATTAGTTCAAGTAAGTTTCGTTGTTTGAATTTAGATAATTCATATTAATTATTTTACATAATGTTTTCATTTTAAACATGTGAAACAGATTATTGGTTGAAGGTGAGTAGACGAATTAGATTCTTTATTTATTACGACGATCAAATTTGTAACACCGAAATCGGGTTTGTTTTTGCATCAACACAGTTTACATAATTGGCTTTCAACCGGAGTACAAAATTGCACGAGCTTTGGTCAAAAATTAAGAAGAAAGTGGCGAGTACAAGCCGAAGAAGAATTTTGAGCTTAAAATATAGATATCTAATGCCACTGAACCTTATTAAATATGATATATTTGAACTTAGAGGCGACACGGAGGTCGAGGCGATGCTCAATTCGCATTGCTCTAGTGGATCAACTATACTAGAGTTATATGCCCACTTTGTTGATGTTGATGAAGGTGCTCCAAGTTTGACAACAGTTCCAGTTAATGTTGGAATGGAACAAGAAGTAGAAAGTGTAACACCCCTAACCTGTATCCGTCGCCGGATTAGGGTTACGAGGCATTAACGAACAAAAACACACTTCTGAACAACCTCATATTTGTATAAGTCATAATTATAAGTATAAAGCATAAATTCAATTAAACAAATAACATAATTTTATTTATCATATTATAATGTACATATCATATTAAAAAGAACATTTCAATAATATTCGAATACCTAGAAGAAATCAATCCATTTATAACTTGTTTTACACTATCACATTTTAAACACTTTATAATATTTACATAGTACTTTTTTTTTTCAATAGCATAAACATACAGTATTATCAACTTTACCAAATGGTCATATAATAAGTCATATATATATTCAACTATAAATCAATAATGAACCTCAACCAAAATACATCAAATAAACATGTTTATTCATTTAAACCGACTTCATACATTCAACATCAAATTTATATATTTACACCATTAGCATACACAAATAACAACTTCTGCACATACTCTTATTAAAGTCAATTGAAAACTTGTTACATATTTTAACAAGCAATTACACATGCAACCTAATACATTAATATCATGACTGAACATATTATTAAAGTTTAATTACACAATATTTATACTTGCCATAGGTTTCAAAGCCACACTTAACCATTGAATTCATGCTAAATAATTGACCAAAACAATCTTGGAACATTTTTCTAACTTAATACCTTGCATAGCCGAATCACATTATTTAAACACATCCAAACATTTCATCAAATGTAAATTGTTTATACAAACATGTGCCGAAACACAAATTGTAGTATATTCAAACATAAATCTTGCATACCATGTTAAAAACATATTATATTATATTTATAACAAGTTCGGGTATAGCTTAACAACCTTAGATTCCAAATCATTTATAATACATTGACTAGATACAACAACATAATGTACATATATTTATATCTATGCATATTATAGCTGAACCAACCACACATTCAACCAGAACCATTAATCATTTCCAAAACATATAACACCCATCTCACATACCATTCATTCATAGCACATAACATTATAACCAAAATGATTTCAAACCACAATCAAATATAATCGAATCATCAAAACCAAGCTCATTAAACATTATAACTAAGTACACATAAAACCAAGACTAAGCATAATTAGCAAGCCATTTTCGCATGGCTTTAAATACATAGTCAAATTCAACATTTTAAAAGTATATTCCAGCCTATACATGTCATAGTTCAAGTTCAACTATATAAATACCGAAACAATGGATAGTGTGATGGACTTTGCTGACGATCCCCGAGCTCGTAACTTGATCCAAAATCTATAAAATAGAAACACAAATATACACAGAGTAAGCTTTTATAGCTTAGTAAGTCATAAGCAAATAAATAACCCAAATATATAATTAATTCATTTTAAGCTAACCAACTTATATTAACATTCTCATTCGTTAGTCTCAAACTATAAATTTCATATATATAATACATTTTATACTCAATTTTCCACATTGACCAAATGCTCAAGTAATCAAATTTACCAAATGTTATTCAATTCTCATAGTCAAAATGTCAAATACACAAACTCATGAATCATAATATAACATCTTGTACATATATTACTTATTTGGCCGAATATACATACTACAATCACATACGTCTTTCATTTGCATCAAATGCAATTTGTAACAATTAATCAATTTACTCACTTACCTTAATTCAAATAAGTAACAAGCTAGTTCATACCTGGCCATTTAGCTCGTTTTACACATTCGATCACACTAATCGTTGCTCGATGAACCATTCAGAATTAGATAGGACACTCGGATAATCACACATATTGTACAATGCCAACGTCCCAGACGTGGTCTTACATACAATCACATATCGATGCCACTGTCCCAGACAGGGTCTTACTCGCACACATACATCTGAGTCACACATCGATGCCAACGTATAAACGTGGTCTTACTCGCACATCACATATCAGAATCCTATGTCATGACATATGTATCCTAGCTATTCCTAAGGTTCATGCGAGGCTTTCGAACGTTGTAACTCGGTCGGAACAAATTCAGAAATATAGTAGCCAAGCTTATTCATAATTGGTTATAACATACATATTGTAACAACCCGATTTAGACCCTAATCGGAATGGTGATTTCGGGACCACGAATCTGAGTCCGAAAAATATTTAAAAAATATTTTCTGTGTTTATTTTGTGTGAATTTATATCTGTGAAATTTTCATGATTTAATTTTGTCGTTTGAGTGTCCGATTAAATAAAAGGACTTAATCGCGTAAATTAAAAATTGGGTAGTTTAATCTATAAGGCCAAAATGCTATTGGCTTTTAAAATAGAAGCCTTGATGTTGCAATTAGCCCATAAATTATTAAGTGGACAGCAATAGGTTATATTATAAGGTTTTGATATAAATTAAATAAGGTTACTTTAATAAATTAATATTATAAACTATTATAATATAACATATATCATAAAAGTAAAATAATAAGCCAAAATTCATATTATGTTCTTTGACCGAAACCAAAATAAGAAAGAAAAAAAGAAAAGAAAACCTAGTTCGGCCATTCTCAAGCCAAATCAAGGTACGTGATTAGCTCAGTTTTTGATAATTTCTACGTTTTTGATATCGTTGCTTAGTAATATTCAAGACCCATGCTTTAATTTTTGATTTTGATGAATATTTTAAGTTGTGACATTGTTGAGAGCTTGTGATTTTTGTTGTTTGATGATGAAATATGAAAGATATGTTTTAGATTAACATATTTTGTATTGGAGTTTTTGATGATTTTGAGTAATTAGGATTAAACTGCCAAAATAATAATTTGAGGGACTAAAATGTGAAATAAATGAAAAATATGGGCTTGTATGAACACTAGGAGTATTCGGCCAAACATGGATATCTTGAAATTTTGAATATTTTGTGCTTTGTGAAATAGGGACTAAATTGTAAAAAGTGTAAATGTTAGGGTAAAATGGTAATTTTCACATTTATGTGTTTTTGGACTAAATTGAATGAAAATATATTTGAATGAGCTTAATTTGAATATGTTTAGATCAAGAACCAAAGAAATCAGATTTGGATCGAGGGAAAACGAAAGTCGTCGACTAGTTGTCCCGTTTCGTTTTACATTGTCCGAGGTAAGTTTATAAGTAAGTAGAAGTTGTTAAATTTCAATATATGTGATTAATAGATTATTATATTGATTGAAAGTAAATTACGAATTGATATCGAAAATGAAAATAATCTATGTTTGATGATAAGTAATGAATAAGTTTAGTATTCAAAGTGATGACATGAATTATATATGTTAAAATGTTGATGATATGTATATTAATTACAAGTCTATATTCGGCTAAATGAAATATGTATGTGATATTAAAATGTGAATCATGGTTAAATGTATATATATAATCGAATAATTAATGATAATGTGACTTTGGTTATGAATGATAATTTTGTTAATGAATTTATGTGTAATTTGGCTGATTTTTAAAGTTGATACCTGGAAGTATATGTTGGCATTGATATGTGATTCCGATATATGTGTGTGAGTAAGTCCACGTTTCATACGTTGGCATCGATATGTGACTCTGATATATGTGTGCGAGTAAGACCACGTTTAATACATTGGCATTGATATGTGATTCTGATATATGTGTGTGAGTAAGACCACGTTTAATACGTTGGCATCGATATGTGATTTTGATATATGTGTGCGAGTAAGACCACGTTTAATATGTTGACATCGATATGTGATTCCGATATATGTGTACGAGTAAGACCCTGTATGAGGCAGTGGCATCGTTATGTGATTACATGTAAGACCACGTCTGGGACGTCGGTATTGTTTGATATGTGTGATTGTTCGAGTATTCCATTCAATTTCGAAGGGTTCAACGGACAGGGGTAAGTTATGATCGAATGTGTGAAATGGGTTAAATGATTAGGTATGAGTTAATTGATTACCTAATTGAAAATAAGGTAAGTTTGTTACTTGATATTAAATGCAAATTCTATATATGATAATAACGTAAATGTAGTTGGATTCATGTAGTATTTTCGGTTATATGCTATGTATAAGTATGAGTTATTAAAGTTGGATTTATGAGTATATGTATGCTAGTCTACGGTCATATGGTGTTAATATGCTTTTGAAATCGAATGATACCTTGAGTATATATATATATATATATATGTACTTTCGGTTAAGATAAGGTTTAATATAAAAGCATAAGATATATATATAAAATGTTAAATGTGGAATTAAATGTAGTTATGTTAGTATATTATGGTTTGACTTAAATGAATTTATAATGTCTTGAATTGTTATTTTGCTTATGACTTACTAAGCTATAAAAGCTTACTCTGTGTGTATGCTCATTTTTGTTTTAAAGATTTTGGATCAAGTCACGAGCTCGGGGATCGTCAGCACAGTCCATCACACTATCTACGGTTTCGGTAATTTATAAGTTAAATACGATCTTATGGCATGTATAGGCTAGCCTTGGAGTTAGTTTATTTTGGATGTGTATGTATATAAAGCCATGTGAAAATGGCTTGATCCTAGTGCTAATGTTCTAATGTTTAAGTAACTTTGATCATAGGTTATGTATATATATATGTGCAAGTTAAACTTAGTATATGAGTGATGAATGTGTTTTGGCTGTGGTTTATTATTGACTTATTTAGGATGTGTGATTTGCTTTGCAAATCGGTTGGGAGTAGTAAATGACATGCTTCTATATTCGGTTTGTGATAGATGGAATTCATTCATAAGCCTGTGATAGACTTGTTTATGGTTTGGTATTTAAAGGTTAAGTCGTAGTGTAATGATTCAGTTGTCTCTTGTATTTAATAATATTGGTTAAAGTGGGTTAACGAGTATATTTGACTAAATGTTGAATTTAGATCATGAATATATTTGATTGATGATTCGGCATTTGCATATATAAATAACATATGCTTATTGAGTTATGATATGTAATATATTAGATAAGTAAAATGCAAGATATATATATATGGTGTGTTTGGTATATGTTTAAAGTTTAAAGTAATGATATGTATAGCTTGTGATTAATCATTATGGTAAGTTTGACAATCTGATATGTTTTACTTTAGTTGTGATTAAATATTGGCATATAGAAATATATAATTTGTATCATGAATAGTCTAAGTTAATAAACTTAAGATGAAGTATATATGTTTGTGATAATGTTATACGATTCGGTGAAAAAGTAATGTTAAGTATGTTGTGCATTCGGCTATGTTACTAAATTATTTTAGAAGTGTTTTTTTTATGGCATATTTTATATGATGGATTAGTATGATTCTTGTGTAAATATATTTGATGATTGAAATTATGATCATTTGTATAGTAAAAAGAAATACTAAGTAAATATCTATTATTGGATAGTCACAAGTAAAATAAGTGTTTCCACTAATGGTATGAGCATGTGTGCTTGGTTATGTGATTATTAATGGTGTATAATAATTTGCATGCTAGTGGGGTGTATTATGGGTCGTATTTTGTGTTTATTTAATTGTTCATAGTGGTATGCTAAAATGTGCAATATATATATTGCTTTAAAGTTAGGTTCGGCCATATAGTAATAATATTGAGGTTGCATATATGTTTGGACTTGAATTAGCGTGTAATAGTATGTTTGGCTTTTACCATGCACACATGTAAAATTATTTAAATAATATGTTTGAAATTTATTAAGTTAAATAGTTATAATAGCATGTAATTGATATTTGTGTTTGAATGTTTTAAGGTATGCGTATGAAATTTTCTATGTATTAAAATTTGTTATAATAAAAATCAATTAAAGGCTATAAAAGGAAATGTACATACGATTCGTATAATTGAGTTTGTATTGCCTTAAACATGAATAGTAACGTTAGACTCTCTTAAGCTGTGTACGGTCTGGTAATACCTCATGACCCTAATCCAGTGATGGATATGGGTTAGGGGTGTTATACATATATTCATGTATTTCATTACAACATATATATTTAGCATTTGTGTAAAATTAAATATGTCTATTTGCTTATAAGCTTACCTCGGACGATGAAAAATCGATACGGATCGGCTAGTCGACAACTTTAGTTTTCTCCCGATCTAAATTCGATTTTCTCTTTTCTTGATCTAAATTAATATAAATTAAACTTATTAAATCAAATATTCAATCAAATTCATCCAAAAACACATAGATGGGCAAATTACACTTTTACCCCTAATATTTCGCATTTTTTACAATTTAGTCCCTATTGCACAAAACACAAAATATGCAAAATTTTCCTTTATCCATGTTGGGCCGAATTTTACCCATACTCATACCAATCCATATATTTCATTTATTTCACATTTTAGTCCCTCAAATTATTATTTTTGTAATTTAGTCCTAATTACTAAAAATCATCAAAAACTCCAATACAAAACAGTTAATCTAAAACATATCTTTCATATTTCATCATCAAACAACAAAAATCAAAAGCTCTCATTAATTCCATAACTCAAAATATTCATCAAAATAAAAAATTAAAGCATGGGTCTTGAAGATTACTAAGCAACGATCTCAAAAACATAAAAATTATCAAAAACTGACTTAAACTCATACCTTAATTGAGCTTGAAAGCAACCGAACCCTTGTTTCTTTTTTCTTTTATTTGGTTTCGGCAAGAGCACTAATATAACACTTATTTTAACTTTATTTTATGTTTTATGAAATATATATTATAACATATTATAACTTAAAGTTTAATTACATATATAACCTTAATGAATTATTATAAAAACTTTATAATATAAGCCTTATACCGTCCAACTATATTAATAATGGCATAATTACAATTTTAAGGCTTCAATTTAGAAAGCCACTAACAATTTAACCCCTTTTAGAAATAACCACTAAATTTTCATTTTACGCGATTAAGTCCTTTTATTTAATCGAATACCTAAACGATAAAATTAAATCACGAAAATTTCACAGATATAAATTCACACAAAATAAACACAGAAAATAATTTTTAAATATTTTTTTAACTCGGATTCGTGGTCTCGAAACCACAGTTCCGATTAGGTTTTAAATCGGGCTGTTACAGAAAGTCCAACCACATAATGTTGGGACCGTCGGTATGCTCCGTGGCGTAGCAAAAAAATTATTCTGGCTATCCACAGCCAAGGATCCATGTATGAGAAACGAATTTAGTTGAAAATATACCTTCTTTAGTGAAAACGTCTCAATCTCTATGTAGTCCACCCTGTCAAAAACGAACAACCACTTTCTCTTAAACTTTTAAAAGAGAATTAAAAAACGGTTGCTAGACCTTTATTTTATTAAGTTGGTAACCTAACACACTAAGGGATTATCATCATTTTATCCTCTTTTATATCACATATTAGAAAGGAAACTAGGATTATTCTCTCATTAATAGAGAAGGTAAACAGAAAGTTTGATAAATGAATCATATTCTTTTCAAAAGAATATTAATTTCCATGTCTTTTATATTTTGATCAAAATTAATTAATATAACTGTTTATATTAATAAATTCGATAAAATATATGCAATTAATATTTTGTGTGAATCAAATTCATATATTAATTATATTCTTTCCAATGAATATTAGTTTACATGTATTTTATATTTTGACCAAAATTAATTAATATAATTGTTTATATTAATAAATTCTATAAAATATATACAATTAAGATTTTGTCTGAATCAAATTCATACATTAATTATATTCTTTCCAAAAGAATATTAACTTTTATGTCTTTTATATTTTGATCGAAATTAATTAATATAAATGTAACGCCCCGAATTTTGGGCCTAGATGAATTGGGCTTTGGGCGTTGGGTCTCATAATTTTTTTTTTAAGTGAGCAAGAAAATGAAAAATGACATGTTGGCTATAAGGTTTTAAGGAATTTGGAGTGTCTAGGTATGTTGGAGAAGTTCTGGCTTCGAGTTCTGTGGTGGAGGAATTTTAATTTAATTATTAAAAGAACCAAGGTTGGGGGTAGTTGGGCTTTTAAATAAAAATAGGGGAAAATGGCATCAAAAAGCCTTGGGATGGAGTGGCTAAGTGACGCCACTTAGGGTGTAGGGAGGTGGCATTAGTGGTTAGCAAGGAGATCCCAGGTTCAAATCCTAGCTTAGTATTTTTAGAAATTTAATTTTGGCCTTCTAGTAGGTTGGAAGTGGCGTAGTGTTTAGAAGAGAAAATTTAGGAAATAGATTGGGGAGTTATCAGGGAGAAAAATGAGGAGATGAGAAGGGGGAAGTGATAGAGCTGAATTGGGAATTGAGGGTCAGGCAATGTGGCTAGAGGCTATAAATATGTGCCGAGTTTGGGATCCTAAGCTAATGCCAAATTTTTCTTTTTTTTGCTTTAGTGCCGATTGGCTTTTCCATCTTTGCTAGCTGATTCTTTTGCTATTCTTTTTGTCCTCAGATCTCTTTTGATTTACCCTTTGGGTTAGCCAATTCCTTCTGCTACTTTTCTTCTTTAATTTGTGCCAAATAAACCTTATTCACCATATTAGTTTGAAAGCCGAAAAGCCGAATCTCCCTTAGGCCAATTACTCTTTTGGTGTAAGTATCTTATCTCTTTTCGGATAGTATTGTTAATACCGAGTACTTCCTTCCCTCACTCTTTCTAATCAACTTTGGTAGGGAATTAGTATCGGATATCGGATCTTAGCTCTCTGCCGAAATTGTTCCTATGTGTTTGCGATTTTGGTAAGTATTCCTCTTCCATTGGCTAAGGTGGCTGAATGTTCTTATTTAAAGTAAGGGGACTTGTGTTGGATACGAGTCACCAATTATTCTGGTTTTAATAGTTAAGATTGGTGCAGATCTAGGAGTTGATCGTGGTTAGTGATTTAAGAAGGGGCTGCTATACTTATCGCGCAAGGTAAGGGTAAGGTAAGGTTTCGGTTTAGTAAAGATATGTATTAAGCATGTGATTAATTGAAGGGTAATGTCGTTTGTAGGTTGGTGACTAAGGGAATCGCAGTACGCTTGCTTACCAGGTGTGTACATACACTGCACACACATAATGAATCGGCAAAAGCCGAAAAGCGAAAAAGCCAAAATGCCGAAAAGTCGAAGGTTGGGCTACGGTAGTCTTGCGAGTGCGCGAACACTCGTGAGGAGGAAATCAATAGGTTGTCTGAGGCCCATGGGCGATTCCATGGACTTGGGCTATGATTTGGCCAACTGCGCCAGAATAGGCTTAATGGGCCTGATGGGCTGTTGGACCCATAATAGGCAAAATTTGGTAATTGATGCTATGTGATAGAAATTCGTATATAAGCTTGTGTATAATGTGATTTGGGCCTAATGGGCCATATAAATGTGAATTGGGCATAATGGGCCGTATATGGGTGATTTGGGCCTAATGGGCCACATGAACATAATTGGGCCTAGTGGGCCATATACAGGTATGTGAATTTGATTGGGCTTTGTAAGGGGTTTTGGGCCTAGTATATGATGACTACATAAAACTTAATTAATTAATTGCGACCGTGGACAAGTCAAAGGGTTAATGTGTGGCAACGAGTATATGCATGTCTAGGATTGGATCTAGGGGAGGCTTGGTACTTAAGTGGTCTTAATGACTCACCTCCTCTTCTCTGGAATCCTATTTGGTGCATAGTATTTGTTCATCTTAGCTCACGGGATTTGTTAACGGGCCAAGGTAAGTGAAAACCGTAAAGAAAAGAAAAATTACTAAAATGCCCCTAAGGGTGAAAATGACCAAAATACCCTTAGGTGTTGAATGTAAGTTTTATGGATGTGACATGCATACATATGATATTCTGCTTAAGTTGCATATAGGTTGGGGATTTTGGAACGGAGGAAGTATATGAGGATCGCATGGTTGCTTGATGACCGTGGATCCACCGAAGGCTTTTTTTAAGCCCATTATATGATTAATAGCTTGCTGCAATGAAGGTAGTTCCGCAACTGGGCTACCATTGAAGTGTATCTGTTGGGTGGGTCGATATTTATAACCTCACATAAAGTGTGCCGAGGGATGGAGCTGAAGTGTAGCGGATGGATTATTGGGGTGGGTTGCATTGTACTGCATTGCATGTGTGATTTTATGATGATTAATGAATGCTTGCTGCTCGACGAGGGTGTACACACTGAGTTTACGAAAACTCACCCCCTCTTTTATTTTTCTCAAGTAATGCTTAATAGGAGGTTCGAGGTCTGGAGGGACTCTGGGTGGCCAACGAGCAAGACAACTTGGACTTGGTTGTTTTAAAAGCATTTAGTTCCTGATTTATAAAGTGATTTTAGACTGGATTGTAATAAGGCCTCCCCTTTTTGTTATTATTTGGATTATTATTCTTATGCATTGTAATTGCGAGAAGTTGAACAGGGATTTTCTAAACCATAGTTTTTATAAACTACGTTTCCGCCACCAAACTTTTAATTGATAAACTTTCTTTAATAAAATGTTTTAAACAAAGCTTTCGGAACTGAAAAGAGTGTTTTCATAAGTTAACTAAGGTTTCATATCTTAAGGAAGGGTTTTCAATGAAAACAAGGTTTTCGCTAAAACACTTCAACGTGATGCGCCAGATTCGGCCATAACGTCTGGGCCGGTTTTGAGGTGTTACATTTAGTGATATCAGAGCCTAAGTTGCAAAACTTAGGCTGTGAAGTGGGCCTTATTATTTTTTGGTTTTTTTCAGTTTTAAAAAAATATATATTTTGGGTCACAATGTTTTGGAAAAAGGGAAATCTTGCTAAGCGGCACACCGAGCCTCTAACTTCGAACCAAGTAAGTTCTTCTATTCTTAAGCTTGTTTAAATTCTTATACAGTAGGTAGATAGAGGGATACTTTAGATGACTTTGTTAGAATGGAACTGAAGCCCGTAGGATCTTGAAACTGTAGAGAATTTTCGAAAATAATCTTCTCTTTAAATATTTCCATAAAACATCGATTTAATTATTAAACTAACTAAAACTTCATGAAAATTTCTAATCCAAATAATACGCGAATTGACGATGAGTGCTAGAAGAGGTGTAAGAGGCTGTGGCCGAGGCTGCGGAAGTGTTAGGGCTGAATCGTTAGCATTGGGCCATATGCCCGATGTTGGAGTAGAAGAGGCTCTGGCCTCACCTGTGGCTGGGAATAGACCGTATGATCGGGCCACGAGAGAAGATGCATTATCGCAGGTAATGCTAAGGATTTTGGAAAGGGTTGCTGGGCACAATAATGGCACAGGAAAATAGTGGTCCATTCCGTAGCGACTTCATTCGAATGGGGATGAGATCTTTAACAGCGTGGCTGGCGTGGCTCTTAATGTGGCAGAATATTGGTTGGAGGCCACTGAAAGGATAATGGAGGACTTGGACTGCTCACCTGAACAAAATCTGAAAGGGGCAGTGTCACTGCTTAGGGAAGAAGCCGACCAGTGGTGGTTGACGGTGGAAGAGGGCACCCAACCAGAGCGGGTCACTTGAGAGTTTTTCAAAGTTGTATTCCAAGGGAAGTATGTGGGTGCAAGCTATGTGGATGCTAGAAGAAAGGAGTTCTTGAACTTGACCCAAGGAAACAAATCTGTGGCAGAGTATGAGGTGAAATTTCTACGCCTTAGTAGGTATGCAAGGGTCATGGTGGCAACGGACTATGAGCATTGCGTTAGATTTGAGGATGGACTTAGAGATAGCCTCAGGGTATTAATAGCTCCACAAAGGGAGCGAGTTTTCTCGGAGTTGGTGGAGAAAAAAAAAGATAGCAGATGAGGTAAAGCGCGTGGAGTGCCTAAATCGAGAAAAAGAAAGGGGTAAGAATAAGAGGGAGGCTGAGACTCCGGGTGTTGGATAGAGGCCTAGGGCTAGGGCCAGAAACGATGGACCAATTAGAGCAGGGCCCCTTGCTGTTAATCTAGGGGTGCCACCTTGTGTTGTTTGTGGGAAAGGTCTTGTAAGCGAGTGTTGGAAAAGGACGGGTGCTTGTCTAGCGTGCGGATCCTTGGAGCATAGGATCAAGAATTTCCTTAAAATGCCAGCTCAGGTGCCGGTCATGGGTCAAAGTGGTGCTCCGCCACCAAGGGGTGGTTAGCTGCCGCAAAGGGGTCGTGGGCAAGCCAAGGGTGGTAACGGCAATGGACGCGGACGTGGAGCACCAGGCGGAAATGTAGGCCCTGTTGAGGCGAGACAGCCAGCTTTGGTCTATGCTTCTCGTCGCCAAGAACATAGAGATGCCCCAGATGTGATAATGAGTATCTTATTTATATATGAGTTACCTTGCACAACATTGATTGATATTGGATCGACGCATTCATATGTTGCATGCAATATGACTGAATCTTTGGGTGATATGTTTGAAATTACTGTGAATGAGATGACTGTGATAAGTCCATTAGGTCAGTCAGTGGGAGTGAATAAGTTACTTAGGGAGGTACCCTTAGTAGTCCAAAGAGTTTCCTTTTCAGAGGATTTGATAGAGCTTCCGTTTAGCGAATTCGACTTAATCTTAGGTATGGATTGGCTGGTGAAGCACCGAGCCACCTTGGATTGCGCTGCAAAGCGAATGGTGTTAAGAACAGCGGAGGATAAGGAAGTAGTGGTAATTGGTGAACGTCGAAATTACCTGTCGAATGTGATTTCAGCGTTGAAGGTTGAGAAGTTAGCACGAAAGGGATGCGAAGCCTATTTGGCTTATATTAGTAATATGGAGGCTAAGAGCCTTACTGTTAGGGAGTTGAGAATAGTTAGGGAATTTTCGGATGTCTTTCCCGAGGAGCTTCCTGGGTTGCCACCCAGCAGGGAAGTAGAATTTGGAATCGAGTTGTTACCTAGGACGACTCCAGTGTTTATTGATCCTTATCGGATGACACCAAAGGAGTTGGTGGAACTTAAGGCACAGATTCAGGAATTGTTGGATCGAGGATTCATACGACCAAGTGTGTCTCCACAGGGAGCACCAGTGTTATTCGTAAAGAAGAAGGATGGAACCTTGCGAATGTGCATCGACTATCGATAGTTAAACAAGTTAACTGTTAAAAACAAGTACTCTCTATCGAGAATCGATGATCTTTTTGATCAGTTTAAGGGAGCGTCCGTTTTATCGAAGATTGATCTGCATTCGGGGTATCACTAATTAAGGGTTAAGGAGGCAGATGTTTACAAGACAGCTTTCAAAACTCATTATGGGCACTACGAGTTCTTGGTGATGCCATTCGGGCTGACGAATGCACCTGCCACTTTCATGGATCTCATGAATTGGGTTTTCCAACCCTACTTGGATCGGTTCGTGGTAGCCTTTATAGAGGACATTTTGGTGTACTCAAAAGATGAGGATAAGCATGATGCACACTTAAGGATTGTGTCACAAACTTTGAGGGAGAAGCAGCTGTATGGCAAATTCAGTAAGTGTGAATTCTGGCTAAGGGAGGTTACTTTTCTAGGACATGTGGTGTCAGCTGAGGGGATTAAGGTGGATCCCCGAAAAATTGAAGTAGTGTTAGATTGGAAAACACCCAAGTCGGTATCGAAAATCTGAAGTTTTCTGGGTTTGGCAGGATACTATAGGCAGTTTGTTGAGGGCTTTTTAGTAATTGCTGTGCCTTTAACTAAGTTGTTGAGGAAGGGGGTACCGTTTGTTTGGACGGACAAGCTGCAAGAGAGTTTTGGAAAACTTAAGAAGGTTTTAACTGAGGCCCCTGTGTTGATTCAGCCAATGCCTGAGAAGGAGTTTACAGTTTATAGTGACGCGTCGCATGTGGGCTTTGGATGTGTATTGATACAAGATGGGAAGGTAGTTGCGTATGCGTCACATCAACATACGACTTACGAGGTGAATTACCCAACCCATGACTTGGAACAAGCTGCGGAGTTTTTCACGCTAAAGATATGTAGGCATTACTTATACGAGGAAAAGTGCGTAATTTATTCAGACCATAAGAGTTTGAAATATCTCCTTACCCAAAAGGAGCTTAACCTTAGGCAGCATAGGTGGGTGGAATTATTGAAGGATTACGATTGTACGATTGAATACCACCCTGGCAAAGCGAATGTGGTAGCCGACGTGTTGAGTCGCAGGGCTAAGTCGAACTTGAGGGCTAATCTCGCCTTTTTAAGCTTGTTGGATGATGATAGCTTGTTAGCTGAGCTTTAGGTGAAGCCGGTGTGGGTCGAGCAGATAAGGAGTAAGCAACTAATAGATGAGACCTTAGGTGCTCGTTTTAGACAGATGGAGAGTGGGGAGACATCGGACTTTGGGATAAATAGTGAAGGAGTATTGTGTTTCTGTGGGAGGATGTGTATACCAAAGGACGATGATCTAAGGCAGTCCATTCTGCGGGAAGCATATAGCGGCCTCTACACAATGCATCTTGGTAGAAACAAGATGTATCGGAATTTGCGTGAGCTTTATTGGTGGCCTGGACTTAAGCGTGAGGTTATGGAGTTATTAAGTAAATGCTTAGTTTGCCAAAAGGTGAAGGCGGAACATCAATTGCCTTCAGGATTTCTTCAACCAATGAGGATTCCACTCTAGAAGTGGGAAAAGATTACTATGGACTTTGTTAGTGGGCTACCTTTGACGCCTTCTAAGAAAGACTCGATATGGGTTATATTGATAGCTAACCAAGTCTGCCCATTTCGTACTGGTTCGCACCGATTACTTATTACAAAAGTTGGCTAAGCTGTATGTGGTGGAAATTGTAAGATTGCATGGAGTGCTGGTATCCATAATATCTGATAGGGACCCACATTTCACTTCGCGATTTTGGAAGAAGTTGTATGAGGTGCTGGTTACTAGGTTAAACTTCAGTACAGCATTCTACCCTCAAACTGATGGACATTCGGAAAGGGTGATCCAAATATTGGAAGATATGTTGAGGGGATGTGTGATTGAGTTTCGAGGTAGCTAGGAGGACTTTTTGCCGTTAGCCGAATTCGTATACAATAATAGCTATCAAGCAAGCATTGGGATGGCTCCGTATGAAGCACTATATGGGCGAAGGTGTCGAACTCCAACATGTTGGACAGAGTTGGGCGAACGAAGAGTTTTGGGCCCTGAGTTAGTAGTAGATACTGAGGATAAGGTGGAGTTGATTCAGGATTAGTTGAAGGAGGCCTCGGATAGGCAAAAGTCATACGCTGACCTTAAACGACGAGAGATAGAGTATGCAGTGGGGAATTTAGTTTTTCTTAAGGTCTCCTCGTGGAAGAAGGTATTAAGGTTTGGATGAAAGGGAAAGCTGAGCCCAAGGTTCATTGGGCCATATTGGGTTGTAAGGCGGATTGAGCCAGTTGCTTATCAGTTGGAATTACCTTTTGAACTAAGCCAGATCCACGACGTGTTTCATGTTTCCATGATAAGACGGTATCGTTCAGATCCTTCGCATGTAGTGGCGGTTGAGGAAATTGAGGTCAGGCCAGACTTAACTTTCAAGGAAGAGCCCATACAAATAATTGGTCGAGATGTCAAAGTACTGAAAAGAAAGTCCGTTCCATTAGTCAAAGTGCTTTGGCGTAATCACAAGGCTAAAGAGGCTACTTGGGAACCTGAGGAAGCAATGCGATGCCAATATCCTCAACTGTTTGAATCAGGTAAAATTTCAAGGATGAAATTTCTTTTAGGGGGTAGAGTTGTAACGCCCCGAATTTTGGGCCTAGATGATTTGGGCTTTGGGCTTAGGGTCTCATAATTTTTTTTAAGTGAGCAAGAAAATGACAAATGACATGTTAGCTATAAGGGTTTAAGGAATTTGGAGTGTCTAAGTATGTTGGAGAAGTTCTGGGTTCGAGTTTTGTGGTGGAGGAATTTTAATTTAATTATTAAAAGAACTAGGGTTGGGGGTAGTTGGGCTTTTAAATAAAAATAGGGGAAATGGCATCAAAAAGCCTTATGGTGGAGTGGCTAAGTGACACCATTTAGGGTGTAGGGAGGTGGCGTTAGTGGTTAGTAAGAAGATCCGAGGTTCGAATCCTAGCTCAGTATTTTTAGGAATTTAATTTTAGCCTTCTAGAAGTTTGGAAGTGGCATGAAGATGGACTCTAAGGGGAGTGTTCAGAAGAGAAAATTTAGGAAATAGATTGGGGAGTTATCAAGGAGAAAAATGAGGAAATGAGAAGGGGGAAGTGATGGAGCTGAATTGGGAATTGAGGGTTAGGCAATGTGGCTAGAGGCTATAAATATGTGCCGAGTTTGGGATCCTAGGCTAATGCCAAATTTTTTATTTTTTTGCTTTAGTGCCGATTGGCTTTTCCATCTTTGCTAGCTGATTCTTTTGCCATTCTTTCGCTCCTCAGATCTCTTTTGATTTACCCTTTGGGTTAGCCAATTCCTTCTGCTACTTTTCTTCTTTAATTTGTGCCAAATAAACCTTATTCACCATATTAGTTTGAAAGCCGAAAAGTCGAATCTCCTTTGGGTCGATTACTCTTTTGGTGTAAGTATCTTATCTCTTTTTGGCTAGTATTGTTAATACCGAGTACTTCCTTCCCTCACTCTTTCTAATCAAATTTGGTAGGGAATTAGTATCGGATCTCGGATCTTAGCTCTCTGCCGAAATTGTTCCTAGGTGTTTACGGTTTTGGTAAGTATTCCTTTTCCATTGGCTAAGGTGGTCGAACGTTCATAGTTAAAGTAAGGGGACTTGTGTTGGATACGAGTCACCAATTATTCTAGTTTTAATAGTGAAGATTGATGAAGATCTAGGAGTTGATTGTGGTTAGTGATTTAAGAAGGGGCTGTCATACTTATCGCGCAAGGTAAGGGTAAGGTGAGGTTTCGGTTTAGTAAAGATATGTATTAAGCATGTGATTAATTGAAGGGTGATATCATTTGTAGGTTGGTGACTAAGGGAATTGTAGCACGCTTGCTTACCAGGTGTGTACATACACTGCACACACACAATGAATCGGCAAAAGCCGAAAAGTGGAAAAGTCGAAATGCCGAAAAGCCGAAGGTTGGGCTACGGTAGTCTTGCGAGTGTGCGAACACTCGGGATGAGGAAATAAATAGGTTGTCTGAGGCCCATGGGTGATTCCATGGACTTGGGGTGTGATTTGGCCAACTGTGCCAGAATAGGCTTAATGGGCCTGATAGGCTGTTGGGCCCATAATAGACAAAAATTGATAATTGATGCTATGTGATAGAAATTCGTATGTGAGAATGTGTATAATGTGATTTGGGCCTAATAGGCCGTATAAATGTGAATTGGGCCTAATGGGTCGTATACGGGTGATTTGTGCCCAATGGGCCACATGAACATGATTGGGCCTAGTGGGCCAAATACAGGTATGTGAATTTGACTGGGCTTTGTAAGGGGTTTTGAGCCTAGTATATGATGACTACATAAAACTTAATTAATTAATTAATTGTGACCATGGACAAGTCAAAAGGTTAAGGTGTGGCAACGGGTATATGCACGTCTAGGATTGGATCTAGGGAGAGCTTGGTACTTAAGCGGTCTTAATCACTCACCTTCTCTTCTCTGGGATCCTACCTGGTACATAGTATTCGTTTATCTTAGCTCACGGGATTTGTTAACGGGCCAAGGTAAGTAAAAACCGTAAAAAAAGGGAAAATTTTCGAAATGCACCTAAGGGCGAAAATGACCAAAACACCCCTAGGTGTTGAATGTAAATTTTATGGATGTGACATGCATACATATGATATTCTGCTTAAGTTGCATATGGGTTGGGGATTTTGGAATGAAGGAAGTATATGAGGATCGCATGGTTGCTTGACAACTGTGGATCCACCGAAAGCTTTTTTTAAGCCCATTATATGATTAGCAGCTTGCTGCAATAAAGGTAGTTCTGCAACCGGGCTACCATTGAAGTGTATCGGTTACGTGGGTCGATATTTATATCCCCACATGAATTGTACCGGGGGATGGAGCTGAAGCGTAGCGGATGGATTATTGGGGTGGGTTGCATTGCACTGCATTGCATTGCATGTGTGATTTTATGATGATTGATGAATGCTTGCTGCTCGACGAGGGTGTACACACTGAGTTTGTGAAAACTCACCCCCTCTTTTATTTTTCTCAAGTAATGCTCAATAGGAGGTTCGAGGTCTGGAGGGACTCTAGGTGGCCAGCTAGCAAGACAACTTGGACTTGGTTGTTTTAAAAGCATTTAGTTCCTGAGTTATTAAGTGATTTTAGACTGGATCGTAATAAGGCCTCCCCTTTTTGATATTATTTGGATTATTATTCTTATGCATTGTAATTACGAGAAGTTGAACAGGAATTTTCTAAACCATAGTTTTTATACACTATGTTTCCGCAACCAAACTTTTAATTGATAAACTTTCTTAAATCAAATGTTTTAAACAAAGCTTTCGCAACTGAAAAGAGTGTTTTCATGAGTTAACTAAGGTTTCACATCTTAAGGAAGGGTTTTCAATGAAAACAATGTTTTCGCTAAAACACTTCAATGTGATGCACCAGATTCGGCCATAACGTTTGGGCCGGGTTTAGGGTGTTACAATAAATGTTTATATTAATAAATTTGGTAAAATATATACAATTAATATTTTGTATGAATGAAATTCATCTATTAATTATATCTATGTTCTCTATTTGTGTACAACAAGTTTGTACATATAATGTGTTTAATATTTAACTATCAAATTAAATTAATTCAACAATTAATTTAATTCAAGTGAAAACTAAATACAATACCAATGGTATTTGGATTTTGTTTGTTTCAACTATAGGGTGACCCTGTAGGCTCTTGCAATTTTGGTAGTAATCCTAGAATGTTTCTAACATTACAAGCGATGAGTGCATCAGCAATGCATCATTGCCACCCAAGTTAGAAGAAGTCGTGATTCGACATAACCTTTCTGCGAAAATCTTTTCATGTATTATATCCTTTTATCCTTAATATCTAGATTGGACACAAGTAAAGGAATAGTCACACTTGTATAGTCCAATATCATATTTCTTGATTTTTTTAGCAGACTACAATAAACAAATAAGTGTGATATCTCATATCAACTTATTTGAGTATGGCCATACATTTCTAGTCTCACTGCATCAAGAGGCCTAAGATATTACTCCTATTATGTATGGGGAAAAAATCCTATCTTGATCAACCATATCCCACTGTATGGATTGGGTATATCCAACATTAGTTTTTATACTACAACATGTTACGATAGACGTTTTGACTGTATCAAAATATAAGACTCACGATGTTGGGATAATGATAATCTCAAGTCTGAGGACCATATACATAGTTTCCACTATGAGCAATATTATGACTATTACACAATAATAATAAAAAACATACTCATAGCGGGTCAGTCCAATATATTTGTAACATCCCGAATTAGGACCTAGTCGGAACAGTGGTTTTGAGACCACGAATCCGACATAAGAAAATTATTTTTTATTATATTTTTATGGTCTGAAATTCCATGGAATTGTTTTGTGAAAATTTCGTCTGAAAATTTTGACGTTTGGGCACTCAATTTAGTCAAAAGGACTAAATCATAAAAAGTGCAAAAGTTGAGTTCTACATGCTAGAGATGTCCAATTGTTATGAAATTTTAGATTGGAGGTTCTTAAATGGTAATTAGACCATTGGTTAATTTGTTGGACAAAAATGGATATGAAATGGGTGAAATAGAATATTTTTAAGTTAGGGGCATTTTGGTCATTTAGTAATTAAAATGAATTAAAAACAAAATTAAAAGCCAAGTTTTGTCCATCTTCAACCCCATGGCTGAAACTTCCATGGAGAAGACATAGCTAGGGTTTTTCAAGCTTCCAAGCTCGATTGTAAGTCCATTCTAGCCCCGTTTTTAATGATTTTTACGTTTTTAAAATCCTCATAACAAGATCTACCTTTTTCTACCATTTATTTGAGGTATGATGAAGGTATAAGGTTTGAAACATGTTAGAAATTTGTTCATTTTGATATTCAATGGTAGATTATGCATGTTTATGGTTGGAGAAACGACTTTTACTAAGAAGTTTTCGGTGAAAACGCTAAAAAGGACTAAATTGTAAAAGTTATAATTTTTTTCATAAAAGTGTGATTTAGTGAAAATTGTGGGCTGCTATAGTTATGAAAATGATTTGGCTAGGCTTAAAGTGCAAAACAATTGAATAAAAATAATTTTACGAGCCTAGGGAAAAAACTGTAAATATGAAAAAGTTTAGGGGTAAAAATGTAAATTTGTAAAAGTATGATTTTTGGGTCAATTTGAATAATGTGAATAATAAATGAGCTATATTTGAAATGTTAGATTAAGAAAACCGAGATTCGGGCCTAAATCGAGAAAGTTCGAGATTATTGGAATAGTTGACCGTAATTGCATTTAAGGTAAGTTCATGTGATTAAATAAGCATGATATTCATGTTATTGTTGTTACACTTGAAATCTATTTTGCTATGGATGTATTGATTTATATGTTAATGATATTATGTATGGGAACGTGATGTACCCATGAAGTAATCGATAGCTCAAATGTCGATAACATGTGATGGGATGATTGAATATAATGGAAATTTGATGGAACATGATATTTCTTTGAAACGAGTAAGTTTGTATGTAAATAATATATCGTTTTTACTTATGTTATAATATTTTGTTATTATATGAGATGTGGTTGTATATTGAATGATCACTTGATGTAAATTATGAATTGATGTTGATTATGGATGAATTGGTAAAATGTTGAAAAGTGAGGAATTTCCCGGTTGGACCTTCGGAATAGAAAATATACAAATGATCTGTTGTGAGAACACATGTATAGTACTATGTGCAGGCTACTATGTGTTTAAGATGGTTTTAGGTCACGTGTGTAGTACTAAGTGCAGGCTACTACGTGTACCAGATGGTTAGGTCGCTTGTGTAGTACTAAGTGCAGGCTACTATGCGTACCCGATAACTTTGATCACATGTGTGGTACGAAGTGTAGGCCACTATGTGTAAGAGATGGTTTTGGTCATAGATGTAGTACTAATTGCAGGCTACTATGCGCACCAAATAGCTTCAGTTACAAGGGTGGTAATATGTGCAGGCCACCGTGTATTTGTTATTATTCCGATGAGTTCAACGGGAAATTGACTAAGTGAAAATACATGTGATCATGTAATGACTAGTGTAATTGAATATGACTATGTGATAAATAAGTGCATGTATATGTGTGTGAAAATTTATAAGCAATGTGCTCGATAGTTGAGTGAAATTTCGGTAAGATGGAATGGAGTAAGTGAGATTATGGAAGAGTGAAATTTTTATTAAAATAGTTTTGGGCAGCAGCAGTTTTGTGATTTTGAAAAATCACCAAAAATGGTGGAAATCAAATTAGAAATTGAATAAGATATGAAATAAAATCTTATTGAGTCAATCTTCACATAAATGAAACGGTGAAAGCAAAATAATTTTTTATTTTGTGATATTTGAATTTTTATGAGATAGGGTCAGAATGGTTTTGGAATCCCCTATTTTGACTTGGAAAAATCATTAAAAATTGTAAAAATATAATTATGGGTTATAATTTATATGATTAAAATAATTAATGAGTCTATTTTTGAAAGAAATAAATGGGAACATTATCAAAATCTTGTACGAAGAGATAATTAATTTTTAGTGTAGAGGGGTCAGAACTGTCAGACAGCAAAATAGGGGAGACTTTAAAGAATAAATTGTACTTATTGGATAATCCAAAAATTCTGAAAATTTTATGATAAGTAGATATGTGAGTCTAGTTTCAACAAAATTAGCAGATCTTGATTTGGAGTTCTGTAGCTCAAGTTATAAGTAACTGAGTGACTATGACTCGAGTAAACATCTTAACTTGAACATAAGTAAAAGTGCAATTATGATTATTTTACCTTGGAATCATGTTGTAAGAATTGATGGAATCATGTTGGTAAATTGCTATATAGCACACGGGCGTGTGACTTGGCTGTATGACCCTAAATGTTTGCTAACGTCATAAACAGAGTTACACGGGCTGAGGACACGGGCATGTGAGACCACCTGGCCTACTCACACGGGCGTGTGACTCTCCAAATATGAAAATTTTCTAAGTATTGTAAAAATGTTCGTGAGTTCTCGGTTTAGTCTCAAACCGCTTTTAGTGCATGTTTAGAGCCTCGAAGGCTCATGTATGGGACATTTTGCATGTGATCGAATGATTCTGATATGATTGAAATTTTATGGCCCAATTTTATATGTATGTGCATGTTTAAGTCCGGTAATGCCTTGTATCTTGTCCCGATGTCGGACACGGGTAAGGGATGTTACATATAGTAGTATCAGAGCTATAGTTTAGTTGATTCTCAAACTAACCTAGCAAGAATGGAAGTCTAACTATATATGCCACCAATCTTTGATAGTGTGATGTCTCCCGACGCGAATGAGAACCATCTCATTTAGATAGAGGTACTCTCCAACCGAGCTACACCGACCATGTTAAATATGATGCTAAGGTATTCGGGTAAACTATAGCCTAGATTCAGAAAATTATGAATAAAATTTCATGATATATGTGATAAAATGTGAGATGAAAGTTTATGTTACGATGAATGTTCATGCTTATTTGATGTTCATACGATGATGTACACTTGGCTTATTTGATTAAGTGGATGTTGTAAATAGAAATTCATAAAAGTATGAATAAAGGGTTCATAATAGCATGATATTAGCAAAATGTTACTGCCCTAATTGGACGTTGAATTTCGATGGATTACAATGATTTCTTGAAAAGGGGTATAATGATGCAAAATGAGATTTAGCTTGGACGGGTAATCCTGAGATGAGCCTATCGAGAATATGTTTCAGTTAGAATTTACCCTGGACTAGTAATTCTACTGTATGATACGTAATTCGAGAGAGTGTACCCGAAAGGTACTACTGAACATGAATTGACGAATGATTAACATATATACCCTGAGTACCCTGAGTATACTACCTGGGAATCCATCAAAATTGCAATGTTCCAACAAGAGGCATCCTTGAAATATGGAAAAGTGAAATGAGACAAAAGATTATGATGTAATAAGCCTACCTATGTTTAATCGATAATTCCATGATGTATATGATTGATTTACTTGAACAAATGCGTGTATGTGGGTAACTTACCAAAAATATTGATGGAATAAATGTCCATGCATGCTTTTTTGAATAAGTATGACTGGAAAACTCTCATAGTCTAAGTAAATATGCTAACTGATTCAATTGAGTTATATGATTATAATTGTAACAGCCCGATTTTGGGCCTAGTCGGAACAGTGGTTTCGGAACCACTATTCTGAGGCCGAAGAAAATTATTTTGATGTTATTTTATGTGTTGTAATGTGATTTTATAAGTGCATGTTAATTTTGGTATATTAATTTTAGTGATTTCTAGTCCAATTTCAGAAAAGGACTAAATCGCGTAAAAGGTAAAAGTTGTGTTTTGATGCCTAAAGGTGTTAAATTGCTTTGTATCTTAAATTGGGGGTCTTTAAAGTGAAATTAAGCCATTGAAAGTGTGATGGCCGGCCAAGGGAGACAAGAGTGGTAAAAAAGCCAAGATTTATGGGATTTAAAATGACTTTTTGGCAATAAAATAAAATAAAGAAAAAATTGTCATTTTCTTTCATTTTCTTCTTCTCTTTCAATGAAAATGGAAGCAACATGGGGGTTTTGAGAGCTGGAAAATTTCAGAAACATATTTCCCTAGTAAGTAAGTGTTTTTAATGTCTTTCTTGATGGTTTTTACATTTTTGGAACCCCTAAAGCATGAGCTTTCATAAGAGGGGACTATTTTGCAAAATGATTAAGAGTCTAGGGTTTTTCCATGAATGTATATGTATTGTTTTCTGAGTTTTTATGGAATAATATGAGTTATAGTTTCCTAATAAACAACTTTTGTGAAGGAAATTTGCATAGAAATACCTTAAAAAGGTTATAATGTAAAGTTGTAAAATGGGTTGTTAATGTGTGTAATAATGATTTTTGTGAGTTGCCATAGTTATGAAAATGGTTTATATAGGCTTAAGGAGTATATAAATTGAATAAAAATCTTGTTTCGAGCCTAGGGGCAATTTGGTAATTTTGGCAAAATAGAGGGGCAAAATTGTAAAATTTTCCAAAGTGTGTAAATGGACTAATTTGATTAGTACATTGTTTTAATTAGCTAAATGTGATGTTTTAGATATTGAAAAATGCAATTTGGGCCTAGAACGGGGAAAATCAATTTATGGACGATTACGTCTTTTTCACTTTTGTGGTATCGAGGTAAGTTCGTATGTAAATAATACCGTGATATACATGTATTTAAATGTTATCATCGCACAAATTGTACAAATATTAATGTGTATGTGATTAATATAAATATGATGAGACAAAGCCTTCATAAGCGAGGAAAAATCCCGTTTGAACCTTAGGAATAAAATAGGATACAAGTGACATGTCAATAGGAATTTTGAGTCTAGATGACTAGTTCGAGAGTGAGCATTTAAATGTCATGAGATATGAGGTAGCTTTAGCTACAATTGAGGCACATATTTGTAAAGGTTTTTCCGAGTATCCAATTAGTATTCTGAGTGTTCAACGGGTAATCTGAGGAAAGAGTTGATGATGGTCCCAATGAGGTAAGTCATTGGTGAGTATGCACTTGAGTTATGTTACAAGTTGTACAGGCATGTACACTAAGCCTATGAGAATGCCTTGGTATGTGAATGATCTATGATGCATAAATATGTGTTCTTACCATGATGGATGAAATGATGTTGTATTAATTTTGTGAGCAATGATCGTGAATGTGTAACTTAGCCTTGACAGATTTGAGTTACTGCAGTAGTGTAACTTTGAAAATACACTAAAAATAGTGTAAAATGAGTTAGAAGCTAAATAAAATATGTAAATAAATATTATTTAGTCTAGTTTCTTATAAAAGAGACCATGTAAGAAAAAGAATTTCCTATGATGAGATAATTGAAGTTGCATGGGACAGAGTCAGAATGACTTTGAGATCCCCTATTCTGATTTGACAAAATCATTATAAATTGCAAAAAAATGGTTATGAGTTATGATTTATATGTTTAGAATTCTTAATAAGTCTAGTTTCAAGAGAAATAGACAAGAAAATTATTTAAGTTCTGTGCTATGAGATAATTGAAGTTTAGTGTATAAGGGTATGAACTGTTAGACAGTGAATTAGGGGTAACTTTGAGGAATAAAATGTATTAATTGGCTAAACCAAAAATTCTAGAAATTTTATGGTAGAAAGGTGCATGAGTCTAGTTTCAAGGAAAATTAACAAAAATTAATTTGGAGTTTTGTAACTCCAGATATAAATAATATAGTGACTATTGCTTAGGAAGATAGCTTGTCATGAATTTGAGAATATGTTGTAAACATTGATAAAACATGTTAATGAGTTGTTTATTCTTTTCATATGAACTTACTAAGCGTAAAGATTACCCCATTTCTTTCCCATGTTCCCTAGGGTTGCCAGGTTAGCTCGGGTTGGAGGCCGTTAGAGATATTATCACAATATCGAGTTAACACTATCGGCGTAAGTAAATCCTAGTGTTTTGAGTCTATGACATGTATAAGGTTTTAATGTTGAGTATGTGATATTATGATTTAGCTAAAGGCATTGACTTGTTACTAAGGTAGTATATAGTCATGTGAATTGGCCTATGTCAGCTAATGACTTTATGGGCCTATATGATTATTCTTATGCATGTATGTTATTATCTCTTGTGATGTGGCTTACAGCATGTATGCCTAGAGATTGAATTGAGATTCATTGATGAGTTAGTAACTGATGCAAGATTAAGTGATTAGTAAATAGTTAATAATGCCTCATAAATGGTTTGAGGATATGATTATGCATGCCTAGTGATGGACATGAGGTTTGTGACGTAATGATACTTATGACAAGTATGTGGTAATGATGTGAGTAAATTATATGATATTTATTGCATAAGAAATTGACATGAGCATAACATGTTTGTAGATGTTTAAGAGCTCATTTATGCCATGTTGTATGTTATTGGATAAGCATGTGTGCATATATTGTGAGGGTGACAAATGGCTTGGAAAATAGCCTTGTAATTGTCTACATGGGTAAATACGGGCATGTATCTAGACTGTGTGTGACACACGACCTACCCCCATGGGCGTGTGTCATGATCGTGTTTTAAAGTCAGTGTTGCACACGGGTTCGGGACACGGGCGTGTCCCTAGCACATGGGCGTGTGCTCAATATCCACACTGGCATGTGGAGCCTTAAAACATGAAAAGTTTTAAATTGATCACAATTTTATAGCCCGATTTTATATAGTTGGTTGAGTTTAAGTAAGGTAACACCTCGAACCCTGTCCCGACGTTGGATACAGGCGAGGGGTGTTACAATAATGATATGAATCTATTGATGTGCTAGATGAGAGCTCATATTGTGGTACACTCATCCATGTTTGATTGGCCCTCATATGATGTTATGTGCTTGGCTTATTTGATTGAATAAAAATGATAAGTAAAGTTATTCAGAATTTATAAAATGTTTGTATAAGTACATTTGTTTAAATAAGTAACTGAAAAGTCTGTGTAAAGCAAACTTTAATGTTAGCTTGTCTGAAGTGAATGATATGTTGGTAATGATATGACTATAATGGTGAAAGTTATATGGTATATACATGTGTATGAGAGATGAGTCAGGGATCTTACAACCCCACCCCCTTACCAGAGTGTTGTTTATAAAGGATTTCATGAGATTTGTGCTAAAATAAGCTCACGAGTATGAGACAAAAAAAGTTCAGTGGTAGAATGATTGTAAATATGGTCAGAGTTTGAGAATGAGTTGATAAGAAAAGATAGAATTAGAAAAGGTATTAGATTGATTTAAAGATTTTTTCGATTTATGAAATATCACAATGAAAGAAGAAATTAACCTTGGCAAATTGATTTGTTCAGACACGACGTTGAAAGAATGTAGTAATCGAAATTCCTTCTGAACTTATTTTCTTCAGTGAAAGAAATAGTACGGGATTAGTGATGACATAAATAGTTGAAGGAATAATATTTGAAAGGTAAGACATTGAGTGTGATAGTTATGGCTGAACAGATTTTGGACAGTCTCTTTTGAGGTATTCTATATGTTTAATTGTTCTTAGGAATATTCCTATGGCTGTTACTCTTCTGATAAAATTCTTGTTATATGGGAATGTTTTCTAATCATGATGTATAGATAAAAGTATTGATAACCTGATTGGTTTATAATCAGCACTACTCTATTTCTCTCTGGTATTCTATTACAATCCATTCATTAGAAATTTATAAGAAATATACATGGTGTTATGATTCTTGGATTTTTCTATATTGGATTTCTTTATTTTGGTCTTCTTGTCATCTTTATTCTGAAAATTGTTGATCATGACTCGTATCTAAAGTGTATTCTTGGGCCTATGATGACTATGTCAATTATGATTATGCCTCTAGGTTGATAGTAGTAACGTGATGATTTTAGTATTCGGATTTCTTTATATTTTGTGTAAAGTTTTGACCTCAGGAAAATCATAAGTGGCGAAACTGCGAGTTTCGATTGTATGGTGGATTTCTTCTCCTGAGTAAGTTGATTAAAGTTAATGCCCTCAATTGGGATATTCTTGTTATTTTAAGCTAAAGCAATGGTAAAGGTCTTTGATAGGCATGATAAGTGAATTTTAAATGATTGCATGTTGAGCGGTTCTATCAAATGAAAAGACTGATTTTCTGAAGCTTTATCAAGTAATAATTAAGACTGACTTGGTTGTTCAGTCTGTATGGGTTATTGTTTGAAAGATTTAATGAAACAATTATGTCCGAATTGTTTTTCTCAAGCCTGAGAATAAGATTTTATCTTTTTCGGGTAAAAGACAGATGGTCTAAATAGAAAGTGTATGTATCTTAGAAGATTTTGATATGATTTAAAGATGCTATGAATGATAAAATTTTCGTTTTGTAAAAATTGAATGGTCTATTACATGTTAATTAGTAAAACTTTCAGTAGACGACGACATTGTTAACCGAAGCCTTTGAACTGGTTCAGTCTACATTGAGCAAAGACTTTTTGATTTTCAGTGATGTGTTTTAAGACAAGAAAGGTAGTGTGACAGTCTGATGTTATAGACAGATTTAAGTTTGTGATAGTGTAGCTGACTTGAATCGTTAAAGGATGATAAGATAGTTATGGTATGATCTCTGAGAAAGAGTTACTATGGATTTCATATGTGGATTATTCTTATCTTTAAAAAGGAAAGATGTTATGCGGCTTGTATTAAGTGTTTGATGAAATCTTCATATCATTTCATTATATGTTAAATTTTTGCCTAACGAGTTAATGGAATCATGTATCTCTGAGATTGTTGGATTCTTGGAATGCTAGTCTTGGTTAATTGGATTAAGATCTGGATTCTATATTATGAGTTATTGAGAAGCTAAATAAGACCCTGGTTTTTAATGAAGGCTAAAGCAAAAGTTCTTTAGTAATGTTTATGAGATAGTAGAGTTTATGAGGAACTAAACCACTCTTATGGTAAGATTTTCAGGGACGAAAATCCCTAAAGAGGGGGAGAGTTGTAACATCTCGAATTAGGACCTTGTCGAAATAGTGGTTTCAAGACCACGAATTTGACGTAAGAAAATTCATTTTTATTATATTTTTATGGTCTACAATTCTATGGAATTGTTTTGTGAAAATTTCGTCCGGAAATTTTGACGTTTGGGCACTCAATTTAGTCAAAAGGGCTAAATCGTAAAAAAGTACAAAAGTTGAGTTCTACATGCTAGAGATGTCCAATTGTTATGAAATTTTAAATTGGAGGTCCTTAAATGGTAATTATACCATTGGTTAATTTTTTGGACAAAAATGGATATGAAATGGGTGAAATAGAATATTTTTAAGTTAGGGGTATTTTGGTTATTTAGTAATTAAAATGAATTAAAAACAAAATTAAAAGCCAATTTTTGTCCATCTTCAACTCCATGGCCGAAACTTGAATGGAGAAGACTTAGCTAGGGTTTTTCAAGCTTCCAAGTTCGATTGTAAGTCCGTTCTAGCCCCGTTTTTAATGATTTTTATGTTTTTGAAATCCTCGTAACAAGATCTACCTATTTCTACCATTTATTTGAGTTATGATGAAGGTATAGGGTTTAAAACATGTTAGAAATTTGTTCATTTTGATGTTTAATGGTAGATTATGCATGTTTATGGTTGGAGAAACAATTTTTACTAAGTAGTTTTCGATGAAAACACTAAAAAGGACTAAATTGTAGAAGTTATAAAATTTTTCATAAAAGTATGATTTAGTGCAAATTGTGGGCTACTATAGTTATGAAAATGATTTGAATAGGCTTAAAGTGCAAAAAAATTGAATAAAAATCATTTTACGAGCCTAGCGGCAAAAGTGTAAATATGAAAAAGTTTAGGGGTAAAAATGCAAATTTGTAAAAGTATGATTTTTGGGTCAATTTGAATAATGTGAATAATAAATGAGCTATATTTGAAATGTTAGATTATTGGAATAGTTTACCGTAATTGAATTTAATGTAAGTTCATGTGATTAAATAAGCATGATATTCATGTTATTGTTGTTACACTTGAAATCTATTTTGCTATGGTTGTATTGATTTATATGTTAATGATATTGTGTATGGGAATGTGATGTACCCGTGAAGTAATCGATAGCTCAAATGTCGATAACATGTGATGGGATGATTGAATATAATGGAAATATGATGGAACATGATATTTCTTTGGAACGAGTAAGTTTGTATGTAAATAATATATCGTTTTTACTTATGTTATAATATTTTGTTATTATATGAGATGTGGTTATATATTGAATGATCACTTGATGTAAATTATGAATTGAAGTTGATTATGGATGAATTGGTAAAATGTTGAAAAGTGAGGAATTTCCCGATTCGACCTTCAGAATAGAAAAGATACGAATAATCCGTTGTGAGAACACATGTGTAGTACTATGTGTAGGCTACTATGTGTTTAAGATGGTTTTAGGTCATGTGTGTAGTACTAAGTGTAGGCTACTACGTGTACCAGATGGTTCAGTCGCATGTGTAATACTAAGTGCAGGCTACTATGCGTCTCGATAGCTTCAATCACATGTGTGGTACTAAGTGCAGGCTACTATGTGTAAGAGATAGTTTTGGTCACTGATGTAGTACTAAGTGTAGGCTACTATGTACACAAAATAGCTTCGGTTACAAGGGTGGTAATATGTGGAGGCCACCGTGTATCTGTTATTATTCCGATGAGTTTAACGGGAAATTGACGAAGTGAAAATACATGTGATCATGTAATGACTAGTGTAATTGAATATGACTATGTGATGAATAAGTGTAGGTATATGTGTGTGAAAATTTATGAGCAATGTCCTCGATAGTTGAGCGAACTTTTGATAAGATGGAATGGAGTAAGTGAGATTATGTAAGAGTGAAATTTGGAATAAAACAATTTTGGACAGCAGCAGTTGTGTGACTTTGAAAAATCACCAAAAATGGTGGAAATCGAATTAGAAGTTGAATAAGTTATGAAATAAAAGCTTATTGAGTCTATTTTTACATAAAAGAAATGGTGAAAGCAATATTTTTTTTATTCTGTGATATTTGAATTTTTTTGAGATAGAGTCAGAATGATTTTGGAATCCCCTGTTCTGACTTGGAAAAATCATTAAAAATTGTAAAAATATAAATATGGGTTATAATTGATATTCTTAAAATCCTTGATGAGTTTATTTTCAAAAGAAACAAACAGAAACATTATCAAAATCTTTTACGAAGAGATAATTAATTTTTAGAGTAGAGGGGTCAGAACTATCAGACAGCAAAACATGGGAGACTTTAAAGAATAAACTGTACTTATTGGATAATCTAAAAATTCTGAAAATTTTAGAGTCTAGTTTCAGGGAAAATTAATGGATCTTGATTTGGAGTTCCGTAGCTCGGGGTTGGAGATTGTCGGAGGCAGCATCACACTATTGAGCTATCAATAGGGGATATCGATAACTCTTAAGCATCTTCAAGTGAGTGGCATGTATAGGAGCTTAGTTATTGATATGTGTTCTTATGATTTAGCCAAATATATTTGCTCATATTGATTCATTGTATATAGCCATGAAATATGGCTTATAATGTTTTGGCTTGTAAGCCTAATTATCTTTGCCATGTGTTGATGCTTTGTGATATGATTATAAGTGTCTACCATGAATGAAAAGGAAATAACATATGTGCACGAGAATGCCCTAGGACCATTCGGGGTGGTCATGGCTATAGAATAAACACGTAAATTGGCATTAAGTTGATAATGATTGAACATGGACATTTTTTGAATAAGTAGAGATTAATTATTCGGTAATATGTTATGGTTGATTGTTAAAAATGTGCTTTAGTGAGGCATGCTAAATGATTAAAATGATGCTATGATATGTGTCTTTAAAGTATTTAATTATGTGAAAGGCTAAGGCAACAAAAAGGCTTGGAAAATAGCCTAAGTGTTGACTATAGGGGCAGAGACACGACCGTGTGTCTCAGCCGTGTGGAAGACACGACCATAGCACACGGACGTGTGACTTGGCCGTGTGACCCTAAATGTTTGCTGACGTTATAAACAGAGAGTTACACGGGTTGAGGACACGTACGTGTCAGACCACCCGGCCTACCTACATGGGCGTGTGACTCTCCAAACATGAAAATTGTTTAAGTGTTGTAAAAATGTTTGTGAGTTCTCGGTTTAGTCCCAAACTACTTTTAATAAATGTTTAGAGCCTCGAAGGCTTGTGTATGAGAGATTTTGCATGTGATCGAATGATTCTGATATGATTGAAATTTTATGGTCAAGTTTTACATGTATGTGCATGTTTAAGTCGGTAATGCCTTGTATCCTGTCTCGGCGTCGGACACGGGTAAGGGGTGTGACAATATTGTTCTCAAACACATACTCATGTATTGATTTTGACACCTCTATGTCAATGACAACTCTTTGTCATTAATCTATTACACATTAGTCTCAATGCATTATTATTGTCCAATCCCATAATAATACTTGACTAATGGCCTTTTAAGAATAATTATATTTTCTTAGGACTTTATTACAACTCAGTTTATTTATATACATAGAAAAAGAAACTGAAATAATAATGGCAATACTTTATATTAATAACAAGGTAAAACGAGTATGTGATTACAATCATATCATGATCCTAACAATCTCTCACTAGAACTAAGACCAATTTGTAATAACCCAATTCTAGTGAAATCGAAACAGTGGTTTTGGGACCACAAATTTGATCTGAAAATAAAATTTATTTTTATTTTATTACATGGTCCGTAATATGCTAGAAATGTCATGTGAAAGTTCTAATAATAAAATTTTATCGATTATGTGCTTAATTACGAGAAGGACTAAAGAACATAAAAAGCAAAAGTTGAATTCTAGTAGCTACAAGGATTAAATAGCTATGGAATTCAAGACTTGAGGTCCTTATATGATAATTAGACCATTAAAGAAAAGTATGGAAATATTTTGGTGATTCATCCATGAAAATTTAGAAAAAGGGCAAGGACTAAATTGGAATTTGAAATAGTTTAATTAATTAAAAGATGATAAAGAAAATATCATCTTATTTACTCATCTTCTTCCCCAAAAATACATGGAAAGCCTAGGAGAGAGAGAAGAAACTTTCATGGCTTAATTGGGCAAGTTTCCTTATCTTTTTTTTAGTAATTTTGATATTTTTGAAACTGGGATAGCTTAATCTGTCGATTTGGGGGATCAATTTGAAGAGTTATCAAAGTATGGAAATTAGGTCATGGATTTATATGCTGAAAATTTGAAATTTATGGTAGAAAATGAAAGGTTGTTGATAGATAAACAACTTTTTCAAAGTGATTTTTTGATGAAAACATGATTTAGGGACTAAAATGTAAACTTGCGAAAATTGATGAAAAATTCTGAAATTTATAGAAAATATTTGCTGTAAATTTTATGTTGAAACTTTGGTTAAGCTTGGAATAAGGAGTAAATTGCATAAATTTCATTTTCCGAGCCTAGGGATGAAATTGGAATTTATGGAAAAGTCGGGGGCAATATGGTAATTTTTCTTAGGACATAAATTGAGTCCAAATGAATATGAAATGTGTGAAATTGATGATTAAAGTTATTTATATAGATCCCGACAACACAAATTTAAGGTTAGATCGAGGAAAAGAAAAGGTTTTGGATTAGTAGATTTTATACGCGAACTAGTGTCGAGGTAAGTTCGTGTAACTTAATCGAGCATGTAAATATGTTAACTTGAATGTTATGATTGTATGCAATATGATTTATATTTATGTGAATATTGTAAATGTGTGAAATGATAACTTGTTCGAAAATGTTGGAAAAAGGGTGAAGTCTCGTTTGAATATTGAATTCCGATGAATATATGTGCTTTCCCGAAAAGAATGAGGTCCTGCATTTGTTGCTGACAAGATTTAGCTAGGACGAGTAATCCTATGGACCTCGTTATGGAAAGGATTTAGCCTGGATGGGTAATCCTGATATAAAATTCCTCTCGTGCATATGTTACAATTAGGGTTTAACCTGGACTGATAATCCTAATTGAGCTCTTCTGAGCATACGTTACATAAACGCTTTAGCCTGGACTGGTAATCCTGTAATACGATATGTGTCTCGAGAATGTGGCCCTTGATTAAGTGCCCTATGGGTACTCTTGAATAAGAATTGATGGGTTATTGAATCGTACACCTCGAGTGTACTACTTGAGTATCCATTGGAATTTCAATGATTCAATGGACACAACTCTTGGCATGATGAGAAAAATGTGAGATGAAATTATAATATCTTGAAATAATATTGCATGATGAGCTCATCTATGTTTACTTGATGTATATGAAAATTTTGTGACTAACATGTTTGATTGAATGCATGTGTTTAGGCAATTTTGCCAAATGGATGGAAAACATGATATTGTATACTTAGATTTAATAAATGGGATTGGTAAGTTTTGTTTCTGTTATACGAACTTACTAAGCATGTAATGCTTGCTCTATTTTATTTTCTTCTTTTTATAGTGCCCGGAAGCTCGCGAAGGTTAGAGATCATTGGAGCATCGTCACGCTATCTACTAGCTTGTTTTGGTATATATAGTAAAATAATTTTGGTATAATGGCATGTATAGGCTAACTTGGCCATAAATGGCTTAACTATGTGGTTTGTAATCTAGCCATTGGAATGGCTAGTAATGGTTGTTTTTGATATTCTTGTAATGTCATACTATGGTAGTTACATACATGTTAAATGGTTGTTCAAATTATGCCTAACATATGGAATATACCTAGGTAAGATTACAAGCATGTATGCATGTAATGATATGTCATGTTGAATGATAGAGTTTGCTTAATTTGAATGTTTGAAATGGTTGATATTTGGATGTGAGTTTAAGTGTAGATCATTGGTGTGATTTTGGGTGAGAAATGAAGCTAGAAATGACTTTATTTTGTCTTCATGGCCTGGTACATAGGCGTGTGGTTAGGCCGTGTGTCCCCTGCACCTTAAATTAGAGAAATAGAATGCTCAGAATTGAGCACACGGGCAGAGACACGATTGTGTGTCTCAGCCGTGTGTGCTACACGGCCTAGAACGCGGGCGTGTATCTTGGCCGTGTGAAACCTGCACCTAATTTTGAAAGAATTTAATTAACAACATGGCTTAGCACACGGGTGTGTGGATGGCCGTGTGCACAAGTCAAAGAGTTGACAGGGTCAAACACGACCTGTAGCACGAGCGTGTCCTAAGGTCACACGGGCGTGTCCCTTGGACCACACGGGCGTGTGAGCCAGCCCTACAACTTAGAAAATTTTTGAAATATCGTAAAAAATTCTTAAAGTTTCTGATTAAGTCCTGATTCGATTCTAATGCTCATATTTGGCCTCGAGGGTCCATTTAAGGGACGTTTTGAATAATCTCGAAAAATAAACAGTGATTGACATGATTTATCTGTAAGTGTTCTAAAAGCTCTGGTAATGCTCTGTAACTCTATTCCGGCGACGAATACGGGTTAAGGGTGTTACACAATCAATCATATATCTAATACTGAGTGACTTAGTGTGAGGATCACGCTTCTACTGTGTCACAGGCTTCATTCGTGGATTAGCAATGTTGTCATTTGTTGGTACTCTACATATTGCCACATCTCCTCAATCAATGATTTCTTGAATAAGATGAAATTGCTTTAGTATATGTTTGGATCGCTAGTGAGATCTGGGTTCCTTTGCTTATGCAATAACTCCGTTGTTGTCACAACCAAGTTCTATAGCATCTGTTATGCTAGGCACAACCCCTAGTTCAGATCTGAACTTCTTGATCCAAAGAGCCTCTTTTGTAGCCTCACTAGCTACAATATACTTAGCCTCAGTTGTAGAAACAACTATTGTATCCTTCTTTGAACTTTTCCAGTTCACATTGCCACCATTAAGGCAAAACATAAAACCTAATTGTGATCGTGAGTCATCCTTGTCAGTTTGGAAACTAGCATCAATGTAACCTTTTACATTCAGCTCTTCCTCACCTCCATATATAAGGAATGTATCCTTAGTCTTTCTCAAGTACTTAAGGATATTTACTATGAGCTAATGACCTTCACGGGGATCTACTTGGTATCGGTTCGTCATGCCTAAAGCATATGATACATCTGGATGAGTACATAACATGACATACATGATAGATCCAATAGCCGAAGCATATGTAATCTTACTCATACGTTATCTCTCTTATGAATATTTTGTGCAAATGATTGTTTCATTCATTTATGTTTAATTCATGTTAATACTTGTAAAATATAAGGCCGACATTTGTAGGCTAATTAATTAATTATTTTATTTGAGAAGAGGTAATGGTTAATAGACAAAAGACCTAAATTGTACATATCACGTCGATATTGAAAGATGATTTTTGTATGCATAAAGTGTATAAAATGCTTGAAAGGGTGATTTCTAGGTTAGTTTTGACATAGAAATATGCAAAATAAATTAGGGACATAATAAGAATTCAAGAGAAGCCTATGCATTAATGAAAAGTAGGTTTATTGAATTTTCATATTGCCATGACCCCTTCGTGATATTCGTTTTATAAATGCCAATAAACTCTTGTTCAGTAAAATACACAATCTAGTTTATTTATGTTATGTTTATTAAATCTTGTCTTTAGTCTTTCTATTGTGATTATTTTTCTGCAACATGTGTTGTTTTATTTTTTGGGTATTTGAAATCAGATTACATTTATAACATAATTTTCAACTCTTAACAACAATATTTTTTTCTTTACTTATCTTTTTCCAAATTATTTTCTAGTCATTGAAAATAATTTACACATTTAGTCCTTGTGGAGATGATAACTCTTTACTTACTACTTATTACTTGTACAACTGTGTACGCTTGTGCATAACCCTGATACAGTTGCCACCCCTCAGCATAATTCTATGACATGAATGCCCCTCAGACGCTCCATCAAGTCTCGATTACAAATTCCCATCAAGCCCTTTATAAAAAACTTGTAATTGTAATCAGTCTTGCAACCATGATAAGGGAACTTACATAGTATCAATTTGAAGTATTCCTACGCTTCGTATAGTGACTTTCCCTCGACTTGTCGATAGTTGGTGATATGCATTCACAGCTTTGACGCCTCTAGACGTACAGATTGTAATGCCCCAAATCCTTATTAATTGTATTGGCGTGTTTTGTTGTGTGTGGCTTGCTTGATTTGTTGGTTAAGGGGGTTCTTGGGGGTGTGAGAAGTCTTGGGTTCAACCCTAGGATCTAGCAAAATTTTGGGATTTTGGGTTCAACTCTTGCTTATCTCTCAACTCAGCTCAGTGTTTTCCTTTGTTGATCGAACATCTACTGTTGGCTGCTATTCTCTTCTTTCCTCTTCTTCTTGTGCAAACACTCTCTATTGGCTGAATACTCTTTTGAGCTCTTTTCCCTTTCTTGTTTGGTTTTGGCCTACTAAAACTGATCCTCTCCTTCTTTTTTCTTATTCTTTGACTTGTCGTGAGCGAATATTCTCTGTTTCTTCTTTGGCCGAACCTTACTAGGCTTTGACGGCGTGCTTCTTTTCCTCTCATAGTCTCTTCTACTCTTTTTGGGCGTGTCTAGTTCTTGCGGTAGTATTGTTAAAATCGCTTAGGTGTTGGTAAGTTTGCACAAACCGAATCACTTGTGGTTGTTCTCTTGAAGATTCGGCTTTTGTTCACCTTAGGCTGAATAGTGCTATTTCTTCTTGTTAAGGGTGATGTCTTTTATTTAACACTCTTTTTGTACGATTTCTGGATAGGGATTCAATCTTTATAATGAGGTGTAGAGCCGATTATTCCTTTAGAAGTGACTGCTCCTTGGTTTGTAAGTGTTAAATATTTGGATGTGTTTCTTGGGTTTGCAAAACCTTATTAACTGATTAACTGTTTTTGTGAAGGGCCTAGCATTGGGAAAGATTCGTGGTTAGGACAAGGAGGAGCTACTGTTGTTGCTTGGTGAGTAGTGTTTTGGTTAAAGACTGTGTTCAATAGTATTAGGGTTTTGGTTTAACAAGGGTGTTAGACTAATGAAAGGTAACGATTGATTATAGGTTCTCGATTCCGGTGGCAGTACGGCTACAACTCTCTAACATGTGTGTAATCACACACCTATTACTGTAAAGCGGCAAATGCCGAAAAGCTGAAAGAACGACAACAGTTACTACACGAGCATGCGAACGCACGTGTGGAGATTCTGATGTGAGAATAGAGGCCACCATGAGTGAACTCATGGGCTATGGTCGTAATGGGCCACGTTGGGTTGATGTGGGCCGTGTGGGCCCAATAAGCTTGTGGGCCCCACACCAATATACACTGTGGTAAGTGGCAAATCATGAGCTAGGCAATGGTGTTCACATAGCCGTAACTGAATTTGGGCTAAACGGTCACCCACACGAGCGTGTGGGCCAACTTGAGCCGAGTAACGGGATTTGGGCCCATTTACACTGATTTGACCATCTAGGTTACCTGGGTCACGCGGGACGACTGTAAACCTACTGTTGGGTCAGTAAGTGTATCTGAACCCTAATTTGTGAAATGACTATTTTACCCTTATGAGGTAAATGACCAAAATACCCCTATTCGATAAATGATTGTATGAGCATGCCATGATTACTGTATGTACATCTATATTTTGTTGCATTGCATGGGGTGGGATTTATGATATTGGAGGAAGTGTACTGACAAGCTATACGCCTACTACTGGTAGCTCTGCTACAGATATTGTTAGTGTCGTAAACAGTATGTTTTTCTGGAGTGTAGGGATGGGTGGGTCGATTTAATCCCCACATGGAGTGTAGGGCTGGACGGAGTGGAGTGTAGGGTAGGTTTTTTATATGCATGATTGATATTGCACTGAAATAGGCCAAGGCGCACACTAATACTGTTACTGATATGGGCTTAGGCCCAGATTGTGATTCACAATGAGTTTTCATAAACTCACTCTGTTGTTTTCATGCATAGGTAATCCTTAGCTAGGTCGATGCTGCGAGGGACTTGGTAAAGGCCACACCACTGTTATGTTGCGTACTAGGGTTTTTAATAATGGTAGATTTGTTTAGGTTGTATTTTATGTAAATCAGCCGTTTTAAGTTTTAACTTTAATTGGGGATTTATTTAAATTGGCTTATAACTGATAACAGTAATAATCGAGTTTTCAAAATAAAAATGATTTCCCACAATCATCTTTCGCAACTTGTTTTAAAAAGCTTCCGCGACGATCAATGTTTTAACATATATCGAATTGGTAAAACACATAGTTTGCTAAGTGAACCGGTAGTTAAAGCAGTAAATAAAATAAATTAGCTTTTCATAAAGACCTCAACGAGGCTTAAACAATGAACCCCTTTTCAAATGAACTATGTTGTACAAAGCCCTCTTCAATGTGACATCACTGATTTGGCCATAGCGTCTAGGACGGGTTTGGGGTGTTACATTTAGTGGTATCAGAGTCAGATTACAAAAACTCGACTGTGAATTTTGGTCTTGTTAAAAATGTGAATTTCAAAAGAATTGTTTCACATAGGGGAAGATATTTTGTGGTGTTGTTTTGAAAGGTGTGGTCTATCGAGTTCTCCGGCGTCGATTCTGTAAGTTCCCTAAAACTACTATTTTTATTAGCTGATATGAGGCTATCATAGATAGTAGATTGTACTGAAACCTCTATTAGGGTACCCAAAACTATAGTAAGACTGTGATCTACGAAAACGAACAACTCTAAATTGTTGGTACTGTATTTCATAAAACATTCGCTAATAAACACTGAAACTATAAAACTGATGCATAAAACGGTTAATACAAATAATACACAAATTGACTATGAGCACCAGAGATACTCGTGGAAGAGGTATTAGAGGCCACGACAAAGGCCGTGGAGGTGCTCGGGCTGGGTCTTCGGCATCGGGTCATATGCCTAACGTTGAGACAAAAGAGGCACTGGCTTCACCGATGACTGAGACTGGGTCACATGATCGTGCAGCTGGGGACGACATACTGTCCCAAGCTAGGCTATGTATTTTGGAGAGGGTCGTTGGGCCTAATACTGGTACTGTGGGTTGTGGGTCGGTGACGGAACGACTCAGGTCTAATGGGGCTGAGATCTTTAGTGGTATCGTTGGAGTTTCCCCTAATGTGGTGGAATATTAGATAGAGGCCACGGAGAGGATCATGGATGACCTCGACTGCACCCCAGAGCAAAAACTAAAAGGTGCAGTGTCTTTGTTGAGAGATGAAGCCTATCAGTGGTGGCTTACTGTGAAAGAGGGTACTCAGCCCGATCGATTAACTTGAAAGTTCTTTAAGAATGCTTTTCAAGGGAAATACATGGGTGCTAGTTATGTGGATGCTTGTAGAAGGGAGTTTCTTAATCTGACCTAGGGGGATAAGATCGTTGCTGAGTATGAGGCAGAATTTCTGCGATTGAGCCATTATGCGCGTGGCATGGTGGCCACCGAGTATGAAGGATGTGTTCATTTCGAGGACGTCCTTAAAGATAGTCTGCGAGTTTTGATAGCTCCACAGAGGGAGCCGAATTTTGTAGTGTTAGTTGAAAAGGCAAAGATTGCTGAAGATGTAAAGCGCACTGAGCGCCAGAATCGTGAGAAGGATAAAGGAAGAAACAAGAGGGTTTGGGAGCTCTCAGGTTCAGTTATGAGACCTGGGAAGAAGGTCATAGTTGACGGACCAGTCAGAGTTGGGCCCCCTGTTACTACTCTTGGGTTGCAGTCTTGTACAATTTGTGGGAAATGCCATCAAGGCGAATGCTGGGTACAGAAAGGGGCATGTTTCAGGTGCGGATCTATAGAGCACCGTATCAGGGATTGTCCGCAGAGTCCTGTTCAGATGCAAGCTACTGGTATGGGTACTGTTCAGCAGCAGAGAGGTTTCTAGCAGCCACCGAGAGGCCAGGGACCGACTAGAGGGGGAAATGGTTTGTGTCGTGGTCTTGGGGCACCGGGCAGAGGTGCGAGTCATACTGAGGTAGGGCAGCCGACACTGGTTTATGCGGCACATCGTCGAGAGGATAGAGACGCCCCTATTGTTATTACAAGTACGTTCTTTATTCATCATGTACCTTACACTGCATTGATTGATATTGGTTCTACGCACTCATATATAGCATGCTCTGTGTCTGAAATTTGGTTGTGAAGTGTGAAAACACTACGAGCGAGGTTACTGTGTTGAGTCCATTAGGGCAGTAGATGAGAGTGAACAAACTATTTAAGGATGTACGTTTGGAGGTTCAAGGAATGATCTTTTTAGCAGATTTAATGGAGCTTCCTTTTGGGGATTTTGACCTAATAATGGGTATGGACTGGCTGGTTAAGCATCAGGCAAATTTGGATTGTGCTTCTAAGCGAGTGGTGTTGAAAACTGTGGAGGGCGACAAGATTATTGTGGTTGGGGAGCGTCAAAATTATCTTTCGAATGTGATTTCTGCACTTACAGCTGAGAAGTTGGTTTGTAAGGGTTGCAAGGCCTATTTAGCCTATGTCAATGCCTCTAGGACTAAGGATGTGTCTGTTAAGGATATCATAACTATTAAGGAGTTTTAGGATGTCTTTCCCGATGAGCTACCGGGGTTACCTCCTAATTGTGAAGTTGAGTTTGGGATAGAGCTCTCGCCTGGTACAGCTCCGGTGTCTATCGCCCCTTATAGAATGGAACTGAAGGAGCTTGTAGAGCTAAAAGCTCAAATCCAAGAGTTACTAGATCGAGGGTTCATCCGCCCAAGTGTGTCTCCATGGGGAGCACCGGTATTGTTCGTGAAGAAGAAGGATGGAACCATGCACATGTGCATCGATTATCGTCAGCTGAATAAATTGACTATTAAGAATAAGTACCCTCTATCGAGGATTGACGATCTTTTTGACCAGTTCTGAGGAGCTTCGATTTTCTCTAAGATTGATCTCCGATCGGGGTATCATCAACTGAGGGTTAAGGAGACTAGTGTATACAAGACAACATTTAGGACTCGTTACGGTCATTACGAGTTTTTTGTGATGCCGTTTGAGCTGACAAATGCACCAGCAACTTTTATGGATTTGATGAACCGAGTATTCCAGCCCTATTTGGATCAGTTCGTGGTGGTGTTTATAGACGACATTCTGGTGTATTCGAGGACTGAGGGGGAACATGATGCACATCTTCAGGTTGTTCTACATATTTTGAGGGAGAAGGAGTTGTATGCTAAATTTAGCAAGTGTGAATTTTGGCTATGTGAGGTAACTTTTTGGGTTACATGATATCTGCTGAGGGGATTAGGGTTGATCCTCGAAAAATTGAAGCAGTTCTAGACTGGAAGCAACATAAGTCGGTGTCAAAGATTCAAAGCTTTCTGGGTTTGGTAAGGTATTATAGACGATTTTTTGAGGGGTTTTCGTTGATTACTGCACCTCTGACTAAGTTGTTGTGTAAAGGGGTACCGTTTAACTGGACTGATAAGCAGCAGGAAAGTTTTGAAAAACTTAAGAAGGTTTTGACTGAGGCCCCTATCTTGATACAACCAAAATCTGGAAAGGAATTCACTGTTTACAGTGATGCATCACATGTTGGTTTAGGGTGCGTGTTGATGCAAGAGGGTAAGTTAGTGGCGTATGCGTCTCGTTAGCTTAAGATGCATGAAGCGAACTACCCGACGCATGACTTGGAACTGGCTGTAATGGTATTCGCACTGAAGATTTAGAGGCATTACCTATATGGTGAGAAGTGTATCATTTACACAGATCATAAGAGCCTTAAGTATCTCCTTACTCAGAAGGAGTTAAACCTTAGGCAACGTAGATGGATAGAGTTGCTTAAGGATTATGACTGTTCGATCGAGTACTATCCTGGCAAGGCTAATATGGTAGCCGATGCACTGAGCCGTAGGACTGTTGTTGACCTAAGGGCGATGTTTGCTCGTCTTAGTTTGTTCAACAATGGTAGTTTGCTGGCCGAACTTCAAGTTAAACTAAGTTGGATTGGGAAAATTAAAGTTAAGCAGTTGGAGGATGAGTCACTGGGTTCGCGGTTCTGATAGATAGAGGATGGGGAGACCTCAGATTTTGGGCTGAATAGTAAAGCGGTACTGTGCTTCTGTGGGAGAGTCTGTGTACCGAAAGATACTGATTTGAGGTAGTCTATACTGTGAGAAGTGCATAGTAGTCCTTAGGCTATGCATCCTGGAGGAAATAAGATGTACCAGGACCTTTGGGAATTGTATTGGTGGCCAGGACTAAAGCGGGAAGTCACTGAGTTTGTGAGTAAGTGCTTAACTTGTCAGTAGATGAAGGCGAAGCACCAATTGCCTTTAGGGTTGCTTCAGCCAGTTAAGATTCCGTTGTGGAAGTGGGAGAGAGTAACTATGGACTTTGTTAGTAGACTGCCTTTAACGCCTTCTAAGAAAGATTTGATCTGGGTTATTGTGGATCGATTGACGAAATCTGCCCATTTCATACCTGTCTGTACTGATTATTCATTGCAGAAGTTGGCTAAGTTGTATGTATTAGGAATTGTGAGACTACATGGGGTACCAGTTTCTATTATATCCGATAGAGATCCTCACTTTACGTCTCAATTCTAGAAGAAGTTGCATGAGGCATTGGGGACAAGGTTGGACTTCAGTACTGCATTTCACCCTCAGACAGATGGGCAGTTAGAGAGGGTGATACATATACTGGAGGACATGTTAAGAAGTTGTGTGATTGACTTCCAGGGCAGTTACGAGGACTTCTTACCATTGGCAGAGTTTGCATACAATAATAACTACCATTCTAGCATACAATGGCACCTTATGAGGCATTATACGGTTGTAGGTGTCGTACTACTTCTTGTTGGACAGAGTTGGGTGAACGACATATTTTGGGCCCTGATTGATTTCAGATACCGAAGATAAGGTCAAGTTGATTCAGGATTGGCTTAAGGTAGCTTCGGACAGATAAAAGACTTATGTGAATCTGAAGCGTAAGGAGATTGAGTTTTTGGTGGGGGACTTGGTGTTTCTTGAGGTCTCGCCATGGAAAAAGGTGCTGAGGTTTGGTCAGAAGGGCAAGCTCAGCCCTAAGTTCATTGAATCTTATCGTGTATTGAAGCGCGAAGGACCGGTTGCCTATCAACTTGAGTTGCCTCCAGAGTTAGACCGAATTCATGATGTGTTCCATGTCTCTATGTTGAGGCGATATCACTCTGATCCTTCGCATATTGTCTCAACTAAGGAGATTGAGGTTAGACTAGATCTGACGTTTAAGGAAGAGCCGGTCCAGATCTTAGAGCGCGATGTGAAAGTTCTAAGGAGGAAGTCAGTTCCACTGGTTAAGGCGCTTTGGCATAATCACAGCTCCAAGGAAGCTACATGGGAACCTAAGGAGGTGATGCTTTAGCAATACCCTCACTTATTTTGATCAGGTAAATTTCGAGGCTGAAATTTCTTTTAAGGGGGTAGAGTTGTAACCCCCAAATCCTTATTAATTGTATTGATGTGTTTTGTTGTATGTGGCTTGCTTGCTTTGTTGGTTAAGGGGGTTCTTGGAGGTGTGAGAAGTCTTGGGTTTAACCCTAGGCTCTAGCAAAATTTTGGGATTTTTATTGAATAACCTTGGTTTTCTTCTGGGGGGCTTTTAAGTTAGTGAGGGCGTGGCAAGACATGAATGGCGTGTTGGTCAAGTGGCAAAGGGCGTGTGGAGTGTTTTGAGGGTCTTGAGTTCGAGTCATGTTGCACGCAGGGATGTTCTTTTTGCTAGGTGCCGTGGAGAAGTCCTAGGTTGACCAAATTGGGTTGTTTGAATGAGTTTGAATGGGTGGTTGGGAGAGAATTTACGAGGTAATAGAGGAGTTGGGATATGGATCAAGTTGAGGGTTGTATGGAGTGCTTTTAGGAGAATTATGGGGAGATGAGGTGTGAGAAGGTAGTTGGCCGAAAGTGGGGCTTCTCTGGATGCTAATTCGGTTTTGGTACTATAGTGCCAAAATTGTGCTTCTCTTTTAGGTGTTAGCCGTGTGTTTTGGTGAATTTTCTCAGGGTTTTTCATTTTTTTGGGTTTTGGGCATTTGGGGTTTTATTTTGAGTATAGTAAGTGCTATTCGATTTTGGTCTTCTTTCTTTTCTCAATACCGTTTGTGCCAAACTCTTGTTTATCTCTTAACTCGACTCAGTGTTTTCCTTTGTTGACCGAACATCTGCTGTTGGCTGCTATTCTCTTCTTTCCTCTTCTTCTTGTGCAAACACTCTCTGTTGGCCGAATACTCTTTTGAGCTCTTTTCCCTTTCTTGTTTGGTTTTGGCCTGTTAAAATCGATCCTCTCCTTCTTTGCTCTTGTTTTTTGACTTATCGTGAGCAAATATTCTCTGTTTCTTCTTTGGCCAAACCTTACTAGGCTTTGACAGCATGCTTCTTTTTCTCTCATAGTCTCCTATACTCTTTTTGGGCGTGTCTGGCTCTTGTGGTGGTATTGTTAAAATTGCTTGGGTGCTGGTAAGTTTGCACAAACCGAATCACTTATGGTTGTTTTCTTGAACATTCAACTTTTGTTCACCATAGGCCGAATAGTGCTATTTCTTCTTGTCAAGGGTGATGTCTTTTGTTTAACACTCTTTTTGTACGATTTCTGGATAGGGATTCAATCTTCATGTGGAGCCAATTATTCCTTTACAAGTGACTGCTCCTTGGTTTGTAAGTGTTAAATATTTGGATGTGTTTCTTGGGTTTGCAAATCCTTATTAACTAATTAACTGTTTTTGTGAAGGGCCTAGTGTTGGGAAAGATTTATGGTTGGAACAAGGAGGAGCTACGATTGTTGCTTGGTGAGTAGTGTTTTGGTTAAAGGTTGTGTTCAATAGTATTAGGGTTTTGGTTTAACAAGGGTGTTAGACTAATGAAAGGTAACGGTTGATTATAGGTTCTCGATTCCAGTGTCAGTATGGCTACAACTCTCTAACAGGTGTGTAATCACACCCCTATTACTGTAAAGTGGCAAATGCTGAAAAGTCGAAAGAACGGCAACGGTTACTACACGAGCGTGCGAACGCACGTGTGGAGATTCTGATGTGAGAATAGAGGCCACCATGAGTGAACTCATGGGCTATGGCCGTAACGGGCCACGTTGGGCCCATGTAGGCTGTGTGGGCCTAATAGGCTTGTCGGCCCCACGTGGATATACACTATGGTAAGTGGCAAATCATGAGCTAGGCTATGGTGTTCGCATAGCCGTAACTGAATTTGGGCTAAAATGGCCACACAAGCGTGTGGGCCCACTTGAGCCAAGTAATGGGCTTGGGCCCATTTACACCGATTTGACCATCTAGGTTACCCGGGTCGCGCGAGGCGACTATAAACCTACTGTTGAGCCAGTAAGTGTATCTGAACCCTAATTTGTGAAATGACTATTTTACCCTTATGAGGTAAATGACCAAAATACCCCTATTTGATAAATGATTGTATGAGCATGCCATGATTACTGTATGTACATCTATATTATGTTGCATTGCATGGGGTGGGATTTATGAGATTGGAGGAAGTGTACTGATAGGCGGTAACACCCTGTACCCGAGACCGTTGCCGGATTCGAACACGAGGTGTTAATAGACTTAATTCATTGCTTAAACAGCTCAAACAATTTAATTTTAAAAATTCCAGACAAGCTGGCTAACTGCGTCACAGTCGCTTAAAAATTCATATCTCGAGTTTCGAAACTCAAAATCCAATTCCTTAAATTTTTCCTGAACCTAATATCTATTTACTAAATTGTTTCTAGAATTTTTTGCTAAGCCAATTAGTAAAGTTTATTAGTTAAAGTCTCCCTGCTTCGAGGTCCGATGTGTTCGACCTCTGTATATTACTTAATCAGATATCTCCTGTCATGAGTTTCAATGACCATGCCGTTTCTTTCTATTAAAACTAGAATCTATAAGAACCTGTACATATAAATCATGACTTCTAATTATTTTTATAAAATTTATGGTGAATTTCCAAAATCAGAATAGGGGATTTAGAAATTTCTCTGGCCCTGTTTGACAAAAATGTAAATATCTTATAAAATACAACTCTTTTACCTATTTTGTTTCTTCCACATGAAAATAGATTCATTAGGATTCAATTACATATTTTATTCATGATCTAATTATATTTCTACTATTTTTAGTGATTTTTCCAATTCACGTCATCACCTTTGTGTGATTCTGTTTTATAACCAATTTCACCATTTTATGGTTTTCCATGGACTAAGTAACACATTAAACATACATGACATCAAATATGATCTAGATTGGCTATTCCAATGGCTAATCATTTCCAAACATTTTCTTATCAAACCATAACCATATCATAAGATTATTTACACAAAGTGAGTATAGTGCTATACATGCCACACTCAAAATATACAAGCCATTTTACCAATTTAGGTCTTCGGATAGTGTGAGCGAGCCTTCGACCTATCCCGATTCTCAAGCCGGCTTGTCAAAACTACAACGAAGGAAAAAGGAAGGAGCAAGCATAAATGCTTAGTAAGTTCACATGCAAATAGTAAGTAACATAATCACACAATCCTACATAAAACATCATTTACATTTAATATCTTTCTACGATTTCATCTTACCAAGTTTTCAACCCGAGGGTTTAAGCACATACCTATCAAATTTTCTCATTTACCACACTTACCAACATGTCACCTTCGTTTTAGGCATTCTCTTTATCCCCTAAAGATTCACCCGTTGAACACATTGGAATATAATTCGAATACACGGAAAGTTTGTACATAAGTGCCACATATGTAGCCAAGCTACCATGTAACCCGCCCATAAGCGAACTCAGACTCAACTCAATGAGCTCGGGCGTTCGTATCCATAAGTAAACTCGGACTCAACTCAACGAGCTCGGATGCCTAGTTACATCTCACGAACTCGAACTCAACTCAACGAGTTCGGACATTTGCATCCATAAGTGAACTCGGACTCAACTCAACGAGTTCGGATGCCATACCATCCTAGTGACATGTTCCCAGGGTTCAAACGGGCTTTTTCCTCGATTACACATCTTTGCCGTCTTCCCCGGAACATCGAAACCGATACTCGGTAGCAATTCATAATTTACATATTATTCAATAATAACCATAAAATAAAGCATAATTTTTCATGATATTAATCATCATATCACATAAATAACATTAAATTACTTAAAATGACAATTATGTTACTACATTTACACATGAACTTACCTCGGTACAAAATATTAGCAATCAAACCTATTCCTCGTAAATTTTGTTTTTCCCTTGATCACGACTTGAATCTCGTTTCTCTTGATCTATAATGCCAAATTAATCTTATTTAATACATACATTCATCAAAACAGCATTTAATACGAACTTTAGGAAAATTACATTTTTGCCCCTAAACTTTTGCATAATTACACTTTTGCCCCTAGGCTCGGGAATTAAAATTCATCCCATTTTCTTATGTTTTATGACATGCTGATCATTTTTCCCTTCTATGGCAACATCAAATTCTCATTCTAACATGTACTTATAACTATTAGGTATTTTTACCGATTAAGCCCTTTTTCTCGTTTTCACTTAAAACCGAGTAGCACAAGTTGTCTAACATAATTTAAAACCTCATATTCTATCATAAAACACCAAAATACACAAATTTCACCTATGGGTATTTTTCCAAATATGAACCCTAGGTTGAATTATTGCTAGCATAAGCTAAATCGAGCTATCGGGACTCCAAAAACGTAAAGAACATTAAAAACGGGGCTTTGAATCACTTACTATGGAGCTTGGAAGCTTGAAACAAACCCTAGCTATGGAGAACCCTTTAATTTTCGTCCTAATGAAGAAGATGGACATATTTTGCTATCTTTTTCCCTTTTTTTAATCTTTTAATTACCAAATGACCAAAATACCCTTAATACCTTTCTTTGAAAATTTTCATGTACAAGCCCATTTTTGTCCAAAATTTTTAAAATTGGTCAAATTGCTATTTAAGACCTCCTCATTAATATTCCAAAGTAATTTCATACTAAAAACTTCTAGAATGCAAGTTTTACAAATTATTCGATTTAGTCCCTAATTTCAACTTAAGCACTTTATGCATAGAATTTCGTCACGAAATTTTCACACAATCATGCAATCATATCACAAACCTCAAAATAATTATAAAATAATTATTTTTATCTTGGATTTGTGGTCACGAAACCACTATTCCGATTAGGCGCTAATTCGGGATATTACAATTCTCCCCCCTTTAAGGATTTTCGTCCTCGAAAATCTTATCGGTAAACAGGTGTGGGTATTGATTTCTCATAGTTTCCTTAGGTTCCCATGTAGTCTCTTCTACCCCGTGCTTTTGCCACAATACTTTCACGAGAGCGATACTTTTATTTCTTAGTTGTTTGACCTCTCGAGCTAAAATCTTAATCGGTTCTTCTTTGTAAGTCATATCCGATCGTAGCTTTATTTTTGTTGGTGAAATTACATGTGAAGGGTCCGAACAATACCGATGTAGCATAGATACGTGGAACACATCATGCATCTTCTATAATTCAGATGGAAATGCTAATCGATAAGCTACTGGTCCAACTCTTTCAATTATTTCATATGGCCCAATAAAACGCGGACTCAACTTGCCCTTTTGTCCAAATCTAAGAACTTTCTTCCATGGAGACACTTTTAAAAATACCTTATTACCAACTTGAAACTCGATTTCCTTTCGTTTAAGATTTTTGTCTATCCGAAGCAGCTTTCAAACAATCTCGAATCACTTTCACTTTTTCTTCGGTTTCTTTTATTAGATCAACTCCATAAATCTGATTTTCCTTGAGTTCAGTCCAATACAATGGTGTCCGACATTTACGACCATACAATGCTTCATAAGGTGCCATCTTCAAACTCATCTGATAACTATTATTATAAGCAAATTCTACCAACGGTAAGTATCTTTCCCAACTACCTTGAAATTTCAATACACAATATCCGAGCATGTCTTCAAGAATCAAATCACTCTCTCTCGATCATCCATCGGTTTGTGGATGAAAAGCAAGATCAAATTTAACTTTGTACCTAATGCTTCTTGCAACTTTTGCCAAAACCGCGAAGTAAATCTCGGATCTCTATCCGAAATGATTGACAAAGGTATTCCGTGAAGTCTAACAATCTCACTGATATACAATTCAGCCAACTTATTAAGAGAATAATTCGTACGTACTGGAATAAAATGAGCCGATTTAGTCAGTCTGTCAACTATTACCCAGATGGCAACTTTCTTCTTCGGAGTTATGGCAACCCTGATACAAAATCCATAGTAATTCGATCCCATTTCCATTTAGGAACCATGATAGGCTGGAGTAGTCCCGAAGGTACTTGGTGTTCAGCTTTCACTTGTTGACAAATTAAGCACTTTGATACAAACTCAGAGATATCTCTTTTCATTCCGTTCCACCAATACATTTTCTTCAAATCATTATACATTTTCGTACTGCCCAGATGAACTGCCAAACAACCATTATGTGCTTCATGCAAAATATTTTGAATCAACTCATCATTTTTCGGTACACAAATCTAGTTTTTAAACATCAAGCAACCATCAGAATCGATTTTGAAATCTGACCCCGTATCAGCTTCACACTATTTTCTCTTGGCTTACAAATCTTCATCGCTTTTCTGAGCTTCACAAAGCTCTTGTAAAAACATTGGTCTTGCTCTTAACTCTGCTAAAATCGAACCATCATCTGATACCTTTAACTGAGTATTCATAGCTCTCAAAGCAAATAGCAACTTTCTGCTCAAAGCATCGGCAACCACATTCGCTTTTCCCAGATGGTAATCAATAACAAGCTCGTAATCTTTCAATAACTCCAACCATCTTCGCTGTCTCAAATTCAAGTCTTTTTGTGACATCAAGTACTTAAGACTTTTGTGGTCGGTATATACTCGACATTTTTCACCATACAGATAAAGTCGCCAAATCTTCAAAGCAAATACTTTAGCAGCCAATTCCAAATCATGAGTCGGATAATTTCTTTCGTGAGATTTTAACTGCCTCGAAGCATAAGCCACCACTTTTCCTTCTTGCATAAGTACACATCTTAAGCCATTTCGAGAAGCATCACTATACACCACAAATTCTTTACCTGTTTCGGGTTGTACCAACACTAGTGCTTCAGTTAATAACTTTTTCAATTCTTCAAAACTCTGTTGACATTCTTCTGTCCACTCAAACTTAACATCCTTTCGGAGTAATCTAGTCATAGGAGCAGCAATTATAGAAAATCCATTTACAAACTACCGATAATACCCAGCTAGCCCCAAGAAACTTCTAACCTCAGTTACATTTTTCGGTGGTTTCCAATCAACAATGGCTGAAATTTTACTAGGATCAACCCTTATACCATCACTTGAAACAACATGACCCAAAAATCCAACTTCCTGGAGCCAAAATTCACTTTTACTAAACTTGGCATATAACTGCTTATCTCTCAAAGTTTGCAAAACTATCCTCAAATGCTCAGCATGCTCTGTCTCATCTTTTGAATAAATTAAGATATCATCAATAAACACCACAACAAATTTGTCCAAGTACGACTGAAATATACGATTCATCAAATCCATAAACACAACAGGAGCATTTGTTAACCCGAATGGCATAACTAAAAATTCATAATGACCGTACCTTGTTCTAAAAGCAGTTTTAGGCACATCCGACTCTTTTATTCGTAGCTGGTAGTACCCAGATCTCAAGTCAATCTTTGAATACCATGTTGCTCCTTTTAGCTGATCAAATAAATCATCAATTCTCGGCAACGAATACTTGTTCTTGATTGTCACCTTGTTTAACTGCCGATAGTCAACACACAATCTCATAGAACCATCTTTCTTTTTCACAAATAACACGGGAGCACCCTAAGGTGAAAAACTCGGTCTCACAAAGCCTTTGTCAGTTAACTCTTGCAACTGCGACTTTAATTCCTTCAAATCTACTAGTGCCATTCTATACGGAGCAATCGAGATCGAAGCTGTTCCCGGTATCAAATCAATACCAAATTCTACTTCCCTGACTGGAGGCAAACCCGACAATTCTTCTGGAAATACATCCGCAAATTCACACACAACCGGCAATGATTCAACTTTCTTTTCAACTTCTTTTGTATTAATTACATATGCCAAATAAGCTTCATAACCCTTCCTCAAATATCTCTGAGCCGACATCGAAGAAATCACACTAGATAGTGCCTCTAATTTGTCTGGTTCAACCCGTAGAATTTCACCACTTTCACACTTTAATTCTATAACCTTTTATTTGCAATTTATTATAGCATCATGCAATGTCAACCAATCCATACCCAAAATAACATCAAATTCATCAAACGACAACAACATCAAGTCGGCCGGAAAGTAATGACCCTGAATCATTAAAGGACATTTCTTACATACTTTATCAACTATCACATATTTCCCTAATGGATTCGACACTCTAATCATAAATTCTGTGTACTCAACAGGTATATTCATACTAGACACTAGTTTCATGCACACATATGAATGAGTAGAACCGGGATCAATTAAAGCATTAACATTAACATCATAAAAGAAAATATACCAAGATTACGCCGGGTGATGAAGCATCTTCACGTGCCTTTATGGCATAAGTTCTAGCTAGAGCCCTTGCTTCAAGTTTAGCTACTGAATCCCTGACTACATTCTTGCTGCTTGCTTCATTTCCAGCTTTTCTCGAATATCTTCCCTTGAGTCCGCACTCACTAGCTTTTACACTCAAATTTTTCTTTCTCAACTCTCTCTGGCGCCTCTCTAATAAAATGATCCGGAGAACCACAGCGAAAACATTCATTCTCTCTACATGGGCCAAAATGATTTTTATCACACCGTTGGCACTCGGGCTTAACAAATCTCGATTTCCCCACACTAGCCACGAAAGTAGTCTGAGATTTAAGACCCACATTTTGCTTCTTAGAATTTCCATATGATTGTTCGGCCAAACACGAGAGAACGAGGATTCATATTTCTAGATTTTCTAGATTGTCATGAGAATGAACTGCTCACGATCTTTTCTTCCAACTTCTAGTCTCGACCTCAACTTTTTCTTCTCTTTAAGTAGTTCTTCAGCCTTGCAAGCTCGATCAACAAGTACTACCATTTCTTTTAATTCAAGAATCCCAACAAATACTTTGATATCTTCATTGAGTCCGTCTTCAAATTGTCTGCATATTTTAGCTTCTGTAGGAATGTATTCTCTAGCATACTTACTCAACCTGACAAACTCCCTTTCGTATTCGATGAATCATCATGTTTCCCTGCTTCAACTCAAGAAACTCTTTACGCTTTTGATCAACAAATCTTTCATTGATGTATTTCTTCCAAAATTCTTCTTGAAAGAATTCCCAAGTCACCTTCTCTTTCGGTACCACTGAAATCAATGTCTTCCACCAATGATAGGCTGAATCCCTCAACAATGATATAGCACATTTCAAGCATTCCTCAGGTGTACAAGACAATTCATCAAATACTCGAATAGAATTCTCAAGCCAAAACTCGCTTTCTCAAAGATCATCATCAACATTTGCCTGAATTCTTCTACCCTTTTGCTTGGATTCATCCAACTGGAGTTCTGTGAAATTTCATCGATCCACACCTTGAGGCATCGGGGTACAGGTTGAGGAATCGGGAGGTGGGGGGAGGTTGTACATTCGGGTTCGTGCATTTAACGAACTCGATATACCGTGCACTCATCATCTGGAGAAAGGCTTCTCGAGCCTCTTCTCCTCCTCCTTGACCAACAGTAGGAGGTGGATTTTCGGTTGGCACCGCCCCTTCAGCCGGAACCGATGCATTACTTTCTACATCATCAGCCGCAACTGGATCGGGATCCATTTACTATAAAAAAATCATTTAAAAGGTCAGAAGTTGTCACACTATCACAATATATATATATATGGCATGTATAGCAAAACCCGTACATAAAACACATTAGTCCGAGAACTGACTAAATCTGCTCTGGTACCACAAAATGTAACACCCTGTACCCGAGACCATTGTCGGAGTCGAACACGAGGTGTTAACAGACTTAATTCATTGCTTAAACAGCTCAAACAATTTAATTTTAAAAATTTCAGACAAGCTGGCAAACTGCATCACAGTCGCTTAAAAATTCATATCTCGAGTTCCCAAACTCAAAATCCAATTCCATAAATTTTTACTGAAAATAGACTCATATATCTATTTACTAATTTTTTTTCTAGAATTTTTTGCTAGGCCAATTAGTACAGTTTATTAGTTAAAGTCTCCCTTGTTTCAGGGTATGACTACTCTGACCTCTGTGTATTACAAATAAGATATCTCCCTGTACAGAGTTTTAATGACCATGCCATTTATTTCTATTAAAACTAGACTCTATAAGGAACCTGTACATATAAATTATGACTTCTAATTATTTTTATAAAATTTATGGTGAATTTCTAAATTCAGAATAGGGGATTTAGAAATTTCTCTGGCCCTGTTTTACAAAAATGTAAATATCTTATAAAATACAACTCTTTTACCTATTTTGTTTCTTCCACATGAAAATAGATTCATTAGGCTTCAATTACATATTTTATTCATGATCTAATTATATTTCTACTATTTTTAGTGATTTTTCCAATTCACGTCACTGCTGCTGTGTGATTCTGTTTTATAACCAATTTCACCATTTTATGGTTTTCCATGGACTAAGTAACACATTAAACATACATGACATCAAAAATGATCTAGATTGGCCATTGCAATGGCTAATCATTTCCAAACCTTTTCTTATCAAACCATAACCATATCATAAGATTATTTACACAAAGTGAGTATAGTGCTATACATGCCACACTCAAAATATACAAGCCATTTTACCAATTTAGGTCTTCGGATAGTGTGAGCGAGCCTTCGACCTATCCTGATTCTCAAGCCGGCTTGTCAAAACTACAATGAAGGAAAAAGGAAGGAGCAAGTATAAATGCTTAGTAAGTTCACATGCAAATAGTAAGTAACATAATCACACAATCCTACATAAAACATCATTTACATTTAATATCTTTCTACGATTTCATCTTACCAAGTTTTCAACCCGAGGGTTTAAGCACATACCTTTCAAATTTTCTCATTTACCACACTTACCAACATGTCACCTTCGTTTTAGGCATTCTCTTTATCCCCTTAAGATTCACCCGTTGAACACATTGGAATATAATTCGAATACACAGAAAGTTTGTACATAAGTGCCACATATGTAGCCAAGCTACCATGTAACCCACCTATAAGCGAACTCAGACTCAACTCAACGAGCTCGGATGTTCACATCCATAAGTGAACTCAGACTCAACTCAACGAGCTCGGATGCCTAGTTACATCTCACGAACTCGAACTCGAACTCAACTCAACGAGTTCGGACATTTGCATCCATAAGTGAACTCGGACTCAACTCAACGAGTTCGGATGCCCAACCATCCTAGTGACATGTCACTTGTATTCTAATCTATTCCCAGGGTTCAAACGGGCTTTTTCCTCGATTACACATCTTTGCCGTCTTCCACGGAACATCGAAATCGATACTCGGTAGCAATTCATAATTTACATATTATTCAATAATAACCATAAAATAAAGCATAATTTTTCATGATATTAATCATCATATCACATAAATAACATTAAATTACTTAAAATGACAATTATGTTACTACATTTACACATGAACTTACCTCGGTACAAAATATTAGCAATCAAACCTATTCCTCGTAAACTTTGTTTTTCCCTCGATCACGACTTGAATCTCGTTTCTCTTGATCTATAATGCCAAATTAATCTTATTTAATACATACATTCATCAAAACAGCATTTAATACGAACTTTGGCAAAATTACATTTTTGCCCCTAAACTTTTGCATAATTGCACTTTTGCCCCTAGGCTCGGGAATTAAAATTCATCCCATTTTCTTATGTTTTATGACATGCTGATCATTTTTCCCTTCTATGGCAACATCAAATTCTCATTCTAACATGTACTTATAACTATTAGGTATTTTTACCGATTAAGTCCTTTTTCTCGTTTTCACTTAAAACCGAGTAGCACAAGTTGTCTAACATAATTTAAAACCTCATATTCTATCATAAAACACCAAAATACACAAATTTCACCTATGGGTATTTTTCCAAATATGAACCCTAGGTTGAATTATTGCTAGCATAAGCTAAATCGAGCTATCGGGACTCCAAAAACGTAAAGAACATTAAAAACGGGGCTTTGAATCACTTACTATAGAGCTTGGAAGCTTGAAACAAACCCTAGCTATGGAGAACCCTTTAATTTTCGTCCTAATGAAGAAGATGGACATATTTTGCCATCTTTTTCCCTTTTTTTAATCTTTTAATTACCAAATGACCAAAATACCCTTAATACCTTTCTTTGAAAATTTTCATGTACAAGCCCATTTTTGTCCAAAATTTTAGAAATTGGTCAAATTGCTATTTAAGACCTCCTCATTAATATTCCAAAGTAATTTCATACTAAAAACTTCTAGAATGCAAGTTTTGCAAATTATTCGATTTAATCCCTAATTTCAACTTAAGCACTTTATGCATAGAATTTCGTCACGAAATTTTCACACAATCATGCATTCATATCATAAACCTCAAAATAATTATAAAATAATTATTTTTATCTCAGATTTGTGGTCACAAAACCACTATTCCGATTAGGCGCTAATTCGGGATATTACATAGGCTATACGCCTACTACTGGCAGCTTTGCTGCAGATACTGTTAGTGCCGTAAACGGTATGTTTTTCTGAAGTGTAGGGATGGGTGGGTCGATATAATCCCCACATGGAGTGTAGGGCTGGACGGAGTGGAGTGTAGAGGATGGTTGGGTAGGTTTTATATATGCATGATTGATATCAGATCGAAATGGGCCAAGGCCAAGGCCCGCATCGATATCATTCTCGATATGGGCTTAGGCCCAGATTGTGATTCACACTGAGTTTTCATAAATTCACTCTGCTGTTTTCATGCGCAAGTAATCCTTAGCTGGGTTAGTGCTACGAGGGACTTGGGAAAGGCCACACCACTGTTATGTTGCGTACTGGGCTTTTTAATAATGGTAGATTTGTTTGGGTTGCATTTTATGTAAATCGGCCGTTTTAAGTTTTATCTTTAATTGGGGATTTATTTAAATTGGCTTATAACTGATAACAGTAATAATCGAGTTTTCAAAATAAAAATGATTTCCCACAATCATCTTTCGCAACTTGTTTTAAAAAGCTTCCGCGACGATCAATGTTTTAACATATATCGAATTGGTAAAACACATATTTTACTAAGTGACTTGGTAGTTAAAGCAGTAAATAAAATAAATTAGTTTTTCATAAAGATCTCAACGAGGCTTAAACAAATGAATCCCTTTTCAAATGAACTATGTTGTACAAAGCCCACTTCAATGTGACATCACTGATTCAGCCGTAGCGTCTAGGCCGGGTTTGGGGTGTTACACCAATGTCCAAAGGAAGAATCCTGCACAAAATTTATTGAAAAGATGGTGCCTGCAAGTATACATGTCAGGATCTAATATAGTTACAATGAAGTAACGAGTACTCTGAGGATCGTACCCAAGGGAGGCGAGCACTAAAGTAACTCTAACCTAACCACAAATAGATCTAATTAGTACTTTAGATAAATTATATTTTGATTAAACATAAGGAAAGATTTTTGGGAGTTTTATAATAATAATGAAAAATAACATAAATAAAGAAAATTTTGGAAATCAAATAGTAAACTGTATCAGATCTGAGCATGGGTGATTATCTCACTTCAGTAATCATAACAAACCGTCTCTCTGAGTTTCTTGCTAAATAAACTAGTCAATACCCTAGTAGGATCTCTCGATCTTCCACTAGACTAACGAGTCAACAAGAATTACTTATATCTCTCCCTCACAGTCCAGATCAGTTCAGGGCTAAGGTGTTCATGTATAGACCATGTCAATTTTGTGTTAATTCCCACCTAGATTACTTATTATGGTTGTCAAGCCTAGGGTTTAAGTTCTTCCTCTCCCGAACAACTAATCTGCTAAGAAAACCCTACAAAACAGTTAATTAATCATACGTCTACTTGCTAATCCTCCATAAGAGGATTAGTTCCTAATGGATCTAAAAAACATAGTAAACCTGATATGAAAGATAAACATTAATAATAAATCAAGATAATAAAGTTTAAGAGAAGCCTGAATTGTATTAATTGATGTGTTGAATCCACATAGAGTTGATTGAGTTCCACAAATCAGATTTCCTAACAAAAGTAAATAGAAAAATCTTAAAATAACCTAAAGCCTAAGAAAAGGGGAAAAACTAAAAACTAAAATTACAAAGAAAATTCTAAAGTACGAAAAGTTGTCCCTAACATGTGTTAACTGAGCCTATTTATAGATTTAGGGTTGTCGTCATCCTTAACCCTAGGTCAGCTGATGCTCTCATGTTTAATGTTTGATTGTGAAGGCAAAAATGCTTCTAGCTCGTAAATTCTTCTCACATAGGGACGATGTCGTGACACCCTAGAGCCTGTTTCACAACATCGAAGGCAATATGCTCATCTTCAGGGTAGCTTCAGGGGTGTGTCGCGACATCCTCATGCTTTGTAGCGACACCAAAGGCAGCCTTGGAATTCTTGCATCCTGCTCCCTTTATTGGGACATCAAACTCCCTGTGTTGCAACATAGTAACCAATATTGATTTTGTACACCTTCTAATCTCTCTTGTACACTCAGCAAGTATGTTAGCTCACCCTTAGGCCTCATTTGGCCCTTAAGGTCAATAAAAGAGTCAATTTGCACATTTTATTAAATGTAAATGAAAATACAAAAACTTAAATAAAACATAACAAAAGTGCTCATAATCAAGCTCCTTAAATGAGAAAACTAGTTTAATCTACTGCACTGAATTACGACAGATTAAACTCCCCACACTTAAGTCATTGATTGTCCTTAAGTAAGACAAACAAGAATAGTAAATGAAAAGAAAACTCTTGAGAAAGTATGGTACAAATGTTAGCTTTGGAGCACATAACTAGGCATTTCATATTTACACATAATTCTAGCATAATAAGTAGTTGACTTACCACTTCTGACATCAAACATCTAAGTTTAGTATATTACAAAGCATACAAACATTGAAGTTCTCAAATGTATGAGTTTATCAATAAATTATACATGTAATCCGATTATCTTAGCGGAATATAGATAGTCATAAATGCAATTAATTAGTATGACATCAATTCATGAATAAGTCTACCTAGATCATATAGGGCTTTTCATCTTGGAATGTTCTAAGGCTTATGACAGGTATGAAATTCAAGAATAGTAAGCATCAAATAGGTTCAAGCACAATAATAGTTCGACACATCATATTGTTCCTTATTCTCCCCCTTAGTGACCCTATCCCACTCACTGTAACACCCCTCACCCGTATTCAACGCTGGAATAGGGTTACGGAGCATTACCAGACTTACAGCACAATAATCATACATTTCACATACATCTTTCAAATTCAATTAATCATCAATCAAAATCATTCACACTGTCCCTAACATGAGCCTACGGGGCCCAAAATATGCCATTCGGGAAGGTTCAGGACTAAACTGATAACTCAGGAAACTTTTACAAAACTTAGGAAATTTTTCCATAATATAGGTGACGCACGCCCGTGTGGTCCACCCGTGTGTCTCACACGGCCAAAGACACGCTTGTGTCATAGGCCGTGTGGACATTCGAAATGAAATCACATAGCCGTGTTCCAGCCCATGTCTGACTCCGTGTAACTCTCTGACTTAGGTTACACGGACAATACACACACCCGTGTGCCTTAGAAATGGCCACACACACCTATGTGCCAGGCCGTGCCAAACCTATATGGTATACTGACTTAGGTCACACGGCCAAGTCACACGCCCATGTGCTAGGCCATGTGGAGCATACTGACTTGATTTCAATTACAACACCAAGGGACACATGGCCGTGAAACCTGACCCTATGTCACACATGGCTGAGACACACGCTTGTGTCTATGCCCATGTGGACAATAATAGGCTATTTACCAAGCCATTTTGCTACCCAATCATTCTTGCACCTACATCAACCCTATTTGCACCAAAACATAACATACATAATCATTCAAACCAACCAAATCAAGCCTAATTCATGCAAATTTTATACCATTATCCATATTACACACAAGTTACAAAATATGCCATTCTATTTATACCAAATTCAAATATACAGATTAACCAATTAGACACTTCCAAACATGCTTCATTATGCATCAATTTCACAAACATATAACTTCTCCAAAAATAAACATTTGACATCCACAATATCTATAATCCACAAGCATCATATATTCATCCATAAACTCACAACACAAGCCATATACACACATATATATACACAACCAAATTAAGCCAACTCTCATGGCTAAATACAAAACCAAACTTTAAACTTTTACAAGTCAATTCAAATGGCTAAATTCATTATCAATCCATAACCAAAATGACCATAAACCTATACATGCCATAAACTTAAAATGCTTAAGTTCAAAAGTACCAAAATGATAGTAGGATAGTCTGATGAAGTCTTCGACGATCCTCAAATCTGAGCTAGCTTTGAAATCACTATAAACACGATAAAATAAACATAGTAGGCTTTAAAGCTTAGTAAGCTCATATGATTAATAAGTACAATTTTCCAACTCAATCACAATTTAAAGAACATAATTAAGTATAAGTAATACATTCAATTCGACAATTTGCACATTGTCATACTTTTATGTATCATGTATAAATTCATCAACTTTCACTTACTTTTCATATGAACTTATCAATTATTACTTACCTGCCAAACTTATCATGAGTACCTGAACTGATCCGTAACATTTCTTACATCCTCGTACCATTATTTTTTCCTGTTGAACCATTCGGAATAATATTGTATACTAGGGAATCTCACACCGAAGTGCCACATACATAGCCAAAGCTATCCCAATCTGATATCACATATTTTCTCACTCTCGAGCTATCAACAGGCCTATTCACAGAAATTGTCGGTCAAGATGTAGTTACACAATACTGCTCACATAAGCTATCAAGTAACCGCAACGCATACCGGTATACTAAGCCACTGGTAGGATGTACAGGACCAACACTCGAATCACATAATCACAATAACCCCTAATGACATGTCACTAGTATCCTATCTATTCCTAAGGTTCAACCGGGATTCTCACTATGTTAATGCTTTGTTGATAGATTCTGTAGTGTCGTAATATCACAATGATAATATTTAAGCATATAAACACATATAACATAAAGATTATTAATCATACAAACTTACCTTGATCGTAAAATCAGCGAAATGGATCTACTAGTCAATTACTTTGTTTTTTCCCCAATTTAGACCCGAACTTCGGTTTTCTTGATATGCACTAGATTAAGTTGACCGAATATTAAGCTCCTCCCATGGCTATTTCCTTACTTGATTTTTGGTAGAAGATGAAAACAATAAGGATGATAGCTTTGTTTTTAGTTATTTTACTTAATTTATTTTACAATTACTTATTTACCCTTTATTAAAACATTCAAACATGCATAAATAATGCCAATAAATGCCCACTCACATTCCAAATGGTTTAATTACCATTTAAGGACCTCCACTTTAAAAACCATAGCTAATAAACACCTTTAGCTAATAGAACAAAAGTTTTGCACTTTACGTGATTTAGTCCTTTTTATCGAATTAAACACTCAAACGATAAAATTTCTGAACGAAACTTTCACATAAACATACTATCATGCTATAAACATTAAAATAATAATAAAATAATTATTTTAACTTCAGATTTCTGGTCCCAAAACCAATATTCCTGTTTGACTAAAAACGGGCTGTTAAACTCACCGCCTTATTTCTCCTTCTCTCACCTTTCTTACTTTTCCATATAGGAAATCATAACATAATACAACAACTACAGCTAGCTCACCATTTTTTGTGCATTAATGAATGAGTTTTTCTATTTTTGTGAATTTGTCACTTTTCTTTCTTTTTCAATGCATGTCACTTACAAATGCTTTTGTTTTTCACATAATTTTTCTACTCATTTGATTTTCTTTTTGAATTTTTCTTTTGTTTTGCACTTTTGAGCTAACCTATATCACTGTATCGTACTGATCTTTCCTGTTTCACTTTGTTTTTGCAAAACCACCGTAGTGTATCTACTTAACCCTCAATATATATGGCTAGGTGTCTATAGTCATGCACTTCAGGACCAAGGAAAAAGGGTAAATACAAATTAACGTTTCTGGGTTGGGTTGTGTATAAAGGTTCATCAAGAAGTGTTTTTAGGCTCAAATATAGGTACTAAGGATGAATAAATTTAAGGATGAATAAATCTACTTATCTCTCAACCTCACAATCTAGATCAATTCGAGGTTAAGGTGTTCATAGATAAGCCATACCAATTTTGGGTTAATTCCCACCTTGACGACTTCCTAGGGTCGTCAAGCCTAAGGTTTCCTCTCTTGAATAGCTGATTCGCTAAGAGAACCCTATAAAATAGTTAATTAATCATACCTCCACTCGCTAATCCCCCACAGGAGGATCAAGTTCACAAATCCGATCTCCTAACAAAAGTAAAGAACGAAACTGAAAATAACTTAAAAGCCTAAGAAAAGAAAAAACTAAAAACTAGAATTACAAAATAAATTCTAAACTATGCAAAGTTGTCTATAACATGTGTTAACTAAGCCTATTTATAGACTTAGAGCGGTCGTAGGCTGTAACCCTAGGTCAGCTGACGCTCCCGAGCTTAATGTTTAATTGTGTGGACCAAAACATCAATGGCTCGTATTAGTTTCCCGTACAGATTTGATGTTGCAACACCTTAGATCTTGTGTCACGATATCGTAAGCAGCATGCTTGTCTTCAGGGTATCTTCAGGGGTGTGTCGCGACATCCTCAGAATTTGTCACAATACTAAAGGTAGTCTTGGAGTTATTCTATTTTGCTTCCTATGTTGTGACATTCAATCCTCCGTGTTGCAACACAATGTCTATTAGTGTTTCTTCTAATGGTCTCTTGCATACTCACAAAACATATTAGCTCACCCTTAGGCCTCATTTGACTCCTAAGGTCAATAAAAGACTCAAATAACACAATTTATTAAATCTAGACAAACTTAAGAAAATTTAACTAAAACTTAATTAAAATGCTCGTATTTAAGCTCCTCGAATGTGAAAATTAGTTTAATTTGCCTCACTAAATTACAGCAGATGTAACTCCCCCACACTTAAGTCATTACTTTTCCTTAAGCAAGGCAAACAAAAATAGAGAATATAAAGATGACCCTTGAGTAATTATGATACAAATGTTAGCTTTGGAGCACATGACTAAGCATTTCATATTTACAAATAATCTTGACATGATGAATAGTTAACTTACCACTTTTGATATCAAACATCTAAGTTTAGTATATTACAAAGCATATAAGTAGTAAGGGTCTCAAATGTAGGAATCCATCAACAAACCATACAAGTAATTTGATTATCCTAGAAGAATATAGATAATAGTACATGTGATTGTTTAGTGTGATGTCCATTCATGCATATGACGACATAGATCACATAGGCCTTTTTGGCTTGTAAAGCTCTGAGCCTTAGGATAGGTATGGAAATAAAAAATAGTAAGCATCAAATTGTTGCAAGCACGAATATAGTTTGACATATCATATTGTTCTCTATTCTCCCCCTTAGTGACCCTTTCTTGCTCATTGCCTTATTTCTCCTTCTCTCACCTTTATTATTTCTCCTTATAGGAAATCACAACTTCATATAGTAACTAAGATTAGCTCACAAGTTTTTGTGCACTAATGAATGAGTTTTTCTATTTTTGTAACTTTGTAACTTTTTTTTCTTGTCCAAGGTACCTTACTCACAAATGCTTTCATTATTTACGTACTTTTCTACTATTTTGATTTTCTTTTATTTTGCACTTTTAAACTAATATATTTCCTATCACTCTGTTTTCACAAAACCACCATAATATTTCTACTTAACTCTCAATATGTATGACCAGATGTCTACAATCATGTAGTTCAGGACCAAAGAAAATGGTTACCACAAATTGTCATTTTTGGTTCAGGTTTTGTATAAAGGTTCATCAAGAAGTGTTTTTTGGGTAAAAAATAGGTACTAAGGATAAAAAAATAATGTTTAGATTTTTGGCTCCGAGTTTATACCAAACAATGCCTTAGGTCATCCTTAGGTATCTCAATCTTCACAAATTTAGTCAACCAAACAATCACAAATTCAACAATGTATCATTCATACTAATATGCTCGTTTCCTTGTATTCTTTATATCATTTGGTACATTCAATTGCTTAATGCTATTTACTGTGTAATATATAGAACTTAGTAGTCTAGTAATCAAAATTTTAAAGTCACTTATAATCATGCCAAATTTAAAGTAAATATAAGCAACCTATGTATATACTTCTAACCAATCACTTGTATTTTTACAAGCTCAAGCACACCATTGATAAGAAAAATAAAGCATAAAATTTAAAAGTCCCACACTTTAGATAACACATTGTCCTCAATGTGTAGCCCCTAAAAAGATAAGGAAAGAAGTTACCTAATTGATCGTGATAGTTTCATTGGCTATTGGTTGGTGCTTCCTCCTTTGATCGTTCAAGGTTCGCAATATTTATGTTTCTATTATGAGGGGAATCTTTATAAAAAATAGATATATAACTGAAATTCATCAAATGTAACCAATTACAAAAAAAACTGACTTAATTCTCCTAATATAATCTAAACCTAAAAAAAATCCTACTAAATATATATTAGTTGGTGCAAGATTATCAAAACCGAGTGTTTTAGAAGGTTGAGGAGTTTAAAAAGAGTTAGAATGTTTAGTTAGGATGTTTTCAAGTGTTAAGTTAAGGGTTTTTAAGTTAAAAACTGGGTAAAAATAGGGTTTAGTCAACCGAGTTACGCAATCAAGTCAGGTCAACCCTATAGAAAATTGCAGTACCGATGTCGCGACACACTCTAAAATTTTAAAAACTTGGGTGGACTGTCTTCTGTGTCGTGACACAGGGGTGCTTTGTCACGACATTGAGATGGTTTTCTCGATTCTTTGATTCTGGACGCGGTGTTGTGACACAAAGGTGTTATGTTGGGACACCGACTCTATTTTAACCCAAATTTATGCTTTTCAAAGTGTCTCAGGTTCCTATAAAACACAAATTTGATATAAGTTAAAATATAAACTAAGCAGTTAATTAAATATACAATAATATGCATAAAGTTATAGTTTAGTTAGAACTATCAATTTTTATTGCCAGGATTCATTTGACAGTTCAAGTAAAGTGCATGATGACACTTTTCTGTTTTTATTTCTTTCAATGTTGGTCTATCGTCCGTCGTCCATTCCATCTTCTTTCACTTGTCCTGCTCTTTAAACCTATTCTTTCAACTTGCACTGATTATAGGAAATACATTCCTTGATTCAGGGTAGTTTGGTTTAAGGATAGATATTTCATTACAATGTTCTCTTAACTTTTTCCTATTTTTCCCACTCTGTTGGTAACCATATTTAAAAGTTTCTATTTCACCATTGATCTTCATGGTTAATTAATTTTTTTAGATCAATGGTGGATGTTGATGGAGGCTAGAAAGGGCCTACCCAACAGAATAGGTATTTCACGGTCTTTGTCAAAGTTGAGTATCACAAAGTCCGTAGGGATTATGAAGTTATGCACCTTAACCAACACATCTTCCAATACTCCCTTAGGTTGTACTAAAGATCTATCAGCTAACTGTAATGTGATTTGAATATTTTTGAGGTTCTCTAACCCAAGTTTTTCATATATAGATAGAGGTATTAGGTTTATACTAGCTCCTAAGTCATATAGAGCTTTACTAAAATGAATATCCTTTATCTCTATATGAATTTTAAAAATCCCTGGGTTTTTTAGTTTTGGAGGAACCTCTCTAGATATTAACACACTACATGATGCATCTATATTAACTTGCTCTCCAATTTTAATTTTCCTATGCCTTAGCATAATTTCTTTGAGGTACTTGGCATACTTCAAAACTTTTTCTATTAAATCTATCAATGGCAGGTTAACATTTAAGGATTTAAATAAATTTAAAAAGCTTACAAAGCCATCTTAGTCCCATCTTTGTTTCTCCTTAAACCGTGAAGGGAATGGTACCTTTGCAATTGCAAGTTCCCTAATTGATTCATCTTCTAGCTAAGTTGCTGGTTCGACTACTTTTTCTAGTTCTAGTTTGTCATCAGCTTCTAGGGGCTCTCCATGAAGATCACCGATATTCCTCTTGGTTTCCTCCTAAGTAAGGTTTTTTGGGCTACACAGTACTTTGCCCAATCGGAGCGCGATTGCTTTCACGTGATCCTTCCCCTCTTTTCAAGGATTATCTTCAGTGTTACTAGGGATACCAGTGTCAATTTGTCTCTTAATGTCTCCCATCATGCTCATCAATTGGCTCATTCGATCTTTGAGTTTAGTCAATATTTTTGCAGAGTTGGTGTAGTCAGATTGCACTTGTTTCACGCCTTTCCTCATTAACTGCATTTCCCCTTGATCTGATCCAAGCGTTGACCACATATAGTATGGTGATTTCGGTTGGCCCTTTTCTGAGGTTTCTACAAATAAGGAGGTTGACAATTAGCATTTTTAACCTGGTTTAAACTATTACCTCTTCCTTGATTTCCACCCCATCTCAGGTTCAGGTGGTCTCTCCATCTGAGATTATAAGTGTTCAAATAAGGGTTTCCTGTAACACCTCTTACCTGTACCCAATGCCAGAATAGGGTACGAGCCATTACTGGACTTATACATAAGTGATCATACAAAATCGAGACGTAAATTTCCATCCAAATTTAAAACTTTTCACGTACATTCCTATCGTCCCTAAATCATGCATTGGAGGTGGTTCGGGACTAAACCGAGAACTTTAGAAAATTCTACAACACCTAAAATTTTTTTCATCAAAACAAGGTCACAAGCCCATGTGGCTTGGGACACGCCCGTGTTGGTTGGCCATGTGGTCATACACATTCGTGACCTTAACCCGTGTAACTTTCTGTTTATGACGTCATGCACAAAAGGAAGTCACATGGCCAAGTCACACGTCCATGTGCTAGGTCGTGTGGCGAATTTAATTTTTGAAACTTTTTCATAAAATAGGTGCAGACTTCACACGCCCATGTTGTTACGCCGTGTCCTTCACACGGCTGAGACACACATCCGTGTCTCTGCCCGTGTGGACAAAAATAAGGCTATTTACCAAACCATTTTGCCACCCTTACTTACACCAACCTACACAACAATAAGCAACACCAATCCAAGCATATACATACAACCAAATCAGCCACAAACAAGATATCAATACATCATTTACACATACTAACATCTATCATGCATAAACATCACATACTTTCTTTTCCATTCATGCCAATTTCATCTTCATGGTAATTATCATCACATAAACATACCAATGACCAATAAGATTAATAGTAGCCAACTTCCAATAGCCATATACAAAATGAATCATTAACTATTACAATGCCAACACATTTGGCTACACCAATATGACACATAACAAAATGACCAAGTCCCTATACATGCCATACTCAATATATTGAAACCAAGTGTACCCAAAACAATCGCTTGATAGTGTGAATTGAGATCCGACATTCCTTGATCCCCAAGCTTGCTTGGTGACACTATAAGGAATAGAAAGAAAACGGGACTAAGCTTTAAAGCTTAGTAAGTTTGCATGCAAATAATAAGCAACATAAATCATTCTTCAATCATATAACTACTCAACATAAGTTAACATTATTATCATCATGTATCTTAGGCTTAACTTACTCATTAGCATTCTTACCAAGAGTTCATCTCATACTGAAGTCCATGCTCATGAGTTTTACATACATACCTGTACCAACTCATAACATAGTTGCATACTTTGCCAAATTTGAAATACTCTTCGGAATACCCGTTGAACACTTGGAATACTATCAGATACATGGAAAGTCTTGCACATAAGTGCCACATATGTAGCCAATGCTACCTCATATCTCATAACACATAGGGCTCACACATGAGCTAATCACGGGCCTACTCACACAAGCTGTCAGTCAAGACGTACCTACATAGGCTGCTCACACAAGCTATCAGGTATTCGTAACACATGCCAAACTACCCAGCCACCGGTAGGACGTACATGACCAGCACCCGGATTCATATAGATCAAAATACATACATGTTACACATGGGTAAATTTTTAAACATGAACCCTACTTCAAAATAATGGTAGAAATAGGTAAATCGGATGACAATGACTTCAAAAATATAAAGAGCATTAAAAATGGGCCTAGGATGCACTTACTATCAAGCTTGAAAGTTGAAGAAACCCTAGATATGGTGTCCTTGTAAAATTCAGCCAAGGTGAAGAAGATGGACACCAATTTTGACTTTATTTTCCTTTTTATTCTTTTATTTACCAAATGACCAAAATGCCCTTAAAGCATAACTTTGAAACTTTACCTATTCATGTCCATTTTTGTCCACTAACTTATCCAATGGTCTAATTACCAACTAAGGACCTCTAATTTAAAATCTCATAACAATTGGACACCTCTGGCATGTAGAACTAAACGTTTGCACCTTTTACAATTTAGTCCTTTTTACTAAATTGAGTGCCCAAACGTCAAAATTTTTGAACTAGATTTTCACAAAATAGTTCTATAAAATTGTAGACCATACATGACATCCCAAATTAGATTCCAGTCAGAACATTGGTAAAAGACCACAAACCTGAGATAGAAATAATTATTTTGTGACTATTATGAAATCCATGATATGCATGCATGCTTGTGTGAAAATTTCATGAAGAAATTCTATGCATAAAATACCCAATTGAACTTTAGGGACCAAATTGAATAAGATGAAAAACTTGTGTTCTAGAAGCTTTTAGCATGAAATTGCTTTAGATTATAAATTAAAAGGTCCTAATTAGCAATTTGACCAATTTCTATAATTTGGCATGCATAGGAAATATTTGAAAGAAAGGAAAAAAAATGTATTTTGGTCAATTGGTTAATACAAGAATAAAAAGGGGAAAATAAGTTTAAAATGTGCTTATCTTCTTCAAGTGCTAGCCAAAATTTCCAATAGCCATAGTTAGGGTTTTGTTCAACATTTCAAGCTTGATTGTAAGTTAATCCTAGCCTCATTTTTAATGTTCTTTGCATTTTTGAAGTCTTTGAAGCATGTTTTATCCATTTCTAGCTATATTTTGAGCTATGGTTCATGTATGAAATTTGACCCATGTATAACATTGGAACGACGGAAATGTGCAAGTCTACACAATCGCAACAAGTAATAAAGTGACAAGTAATGTTGAGTTATCGTACCTACAGGGACTGTAAAAAGAATTATTTATGAAATTAATTGTAAAACACTTTGGTGAGGTAAAAATAATTTGGGTTTAAAAGATGGTTAAAAACTTATTTAAAAACTAAGTAAATAATTAAAATAAAACAAATGAGTTCTAATGCACGATTTCAATAAGATTTAATCAAGGTAACATACTTGTGTTGGATTAATTATATTCCTTTAACTTAGAATGATTAAACTCATGTTTACACTGCTAGAAACAAATTCACGGAAACTCAGTAATTGGCTAACTTCTGAACATACTCACATACAAAAATCCATTCATCTCTTGACATATCCCTATGTCAATTCAAACAACTAAACAGATTCTAACAAGCAAAAATGTTGTTGCACATACATACTCATTAAATTGAACTAACCTCTTGCATATCCCTATGTCAATTCAAACGATTAATTAAATCTAATAAGCATGTAAAAGGCTATGTCAGGTAACAAGGCATCCCTACCTTGAAACAGTTTAATCACAATAATCTTGCAAGTTATGCAAGGCAATAATATCGCCAGATACATTGCTAATTTAACCTTTAACTCCCTTAGAAGAATAAACATGCACTGATTAAGTACTGTGTCAATTAATTATAATTTCAATCCGTTTAAATAAGTAATTCATTAGTTACTTAACAATTATATTGCAAAAATAACTTAGGCATGATTTTACTTAACCAAGCAATTTACCGAGGCATATAACAGCATAAACATCATTTTAACAATTCAAGTAGGCAGGATATAATCAACCCAACACAAACTCAATTTTAAGCTAAATTAATTAAAATAACCATTTCAATAGCATAAATATTCATAAACATGTTCGTCAAAGCAACAACAAAAATTAAAGAGTTAGGGAACAAGAAGCAAATCCGGTGTTTCTTCGTGGCTTGACTAGTCGTTCCGTTCTTCGTTCTTCGTTGCCCTCGGCTATCAAGGTGGCTTATGAACACCTAATTTCTGCTCCAAAATGGCTGATGAAATCCTCTTTCCCAAGAGAAGAAATCGACACTTGAACAATAAGGGAAATAGGATGGAAAAAATGAGAGAAAAGTGAGAGAGGGAATGAGAGAATGTTATGGAATGAGGGATGGTTTGAATGATCAGCAACAGGTGGATTTTATAGCTGATTGTGGCTGCTAAAAATGGAAAATTTAATCAGCCAAAGAGCCCCCCTATGGCCGGCCATCTACTTGGCAAGAGTTGAGACTTTCAATTTTGCTAAAAATGGCCTAGGGCAAATCTACAAAGTCACAATTAAAGGTGGGGTTTGAATGCAATTTAGAAGTCTTTCAACGGTCTTTTTGCAAGAATATTTAATCAGATAAAATGCTGATTTGGGTCAGCATATGGACGGTTCTGGACTGGCCATAGTGGCTGGTTCGGTTAACTCAATATGGTTTGACCAGTGCGGTTCAACTGGACCCTTTCTCCATAATTAATTAAAAATAATTTATTTAACCCAAATTAAATGGGGAATAAATTAAAATTAATTAAATTATGAATTAATACACATTCCTGGACCGTCTTAGGCTGGAAATTCATGTGCCTCGATACTTCGAATTGCTTCTCGGTTTTGCGCTTTCAATAGTGTCAGTCGAGCCAATTTTCGCCCTTTGCACGAATCTGTCAAAAATAATAAAAATTAATAAAAATTGAGTATAAAATTAACTAATTTCACCATGTTCATATTTTTTACACAATTTAATTATTTTATAATATTTAATTATTTTTCGACAAGAATTTAACTAGATTTGCATGAATTTAAGTAAAAATGGGTAGGAAAAAGTATATAAATTTTTGTGTTTCCAAACATGCATGTATTTTGATGGTTAGTGGAGGAATATGAATGTTTGATGCATGATAAACATCTTTTACTAGGTGATTTTTAGTGAAAACACCTAAAATGGACTTGTTTGTAAAAGTGTAAAAGTGGGTAGTAAAAATGTGAAATAAAGGAAAGTGTGGGCCGATATGAGCTTGGTATAGGTTCGACTAGGCTTGGGTAACTAAGAAAATGCATACATTTCATTTTACGAGCCTAGGGACTAAATTGTAAATAATTTAAAAGTTAGGGGTGAAAAGGTAATTTTACCAAAGCATGAATTATGGATTGATTTGAAAAATGTGATTAATAAACAAGTTAAATTTAGTATTATAGATCAAGAAAAATGTGATCCGGGGCTTGATCGGGGAAAGAATAAAGTATACGACGGTTAGGCTCGATTATCATCATTTTGTATCGAGGTAAGTACATGTGTAAATAATGTGACAATGTAATAGACTTTGATGTGTTGACATTATGTGATAAATGTTTCATCATTAGTATGTATGCTATGCCTAATGGTAACTTTGTAAGTATAAATGATATTGGTCGTTATCCACGACGTTAGGAGGAAGTACGATGGAGATGTTATGTACATGTGAGGAAAGTCCTGTTTGAACCTTAGGAATAGTTTAGGATACAAGTGACATGCCACTAGGAATTAAGAAATTTGAACTCATTGAGTTGGTCTGGGCTCGTGATATATATGTGGCATCCGAGCTCATTGAGTTGGTCTGAGTTCATAATGGATGTGATACATGTAATTGGGTTTCAGACGCTGGTCTTGTGTGTCCTACCGGTGGCTAGGTGATCCTTGAGTGGGTCGGATACCTGACAGCTTGTGTGAGTAGCCCGTGTAGTTACACCTTGACCGATAGCTTATATGAGTAGGCCCATGAGTAGCTCCATTGCGAGCGTTACATGTTATGAGGTAGCTAGGCTATGTAAGTATATGTGGCACTTATGTGCTAGTTTTTTCGCATATCCAATAGTATCCCAAGTGTTCAACGGGTAATGCAATGGATAATGCGATGAAAGACCCAAAGAGGGCATGTTAAAGAAAGTATGGTTATGTGATATACTATGAGTGAGTACTGGTATGTATGCTAAACTCATGAGCAATGCCTTGATGAAGAATGACTTATGGTGAGAAAGTTTATATATATGTATATATATGAACATATGATAAGTATGCAAAAAGGCTTGAATGATGAATAATATTTATGGTTATGTTATTATGTCTTTGTATGATAATTGTTTACTAAGCTTTAATGCTTATCCCCTTTCCTTTCCCTCATTTGTAGTTCCACCAAGCTAGCTCGGGGATCGAAAGTACTCGGAGTATTTGATCACACTATCAAAGAACAATTGGGTATAGTGAATTTGATATTTTGAGTATGGCATGTATAAGAGACTTGGTTATTTTGTGATATGTGTCATACAAATTTGGCCAAGTTGTAAAGGCCTTTAATATTGATGATTCATTTTGTAATGGCCATGTGACATGGCTTATATTTGATTGTTGGGGTGTAAGACTAATTGCCCATGCATGCATAAGTTATTGTCTTGATGTTGTGGAATATGATTGCTTGGTGAATGTACGATGAAGTATGATTTAGATGCTAGAAGATAAGGAATGACTTAATGACTTAAGATGGCTATAGTCATCAATGTGCAACTTGAAGTCATGGTAACAAATTTGGTCATCCGATATAATTGGTGTGGAATGCTTCCAAATGGTATTGCTAATTGAGTATGCAATAGGATGACATTATAGAGATGTGAATATGCCATGATAGTGAATATTTGATTGTCTAAATAAGCTGAGTTGCATGTCATGATACAAGGTTGAGTGTATGAATGACTGAGGGTGACAATTAGTTTGGAAAATAACCTCTAAATTGTCCACACGGTTAGACACACGGGCATGTGTCTTGGCCGTGTGTGACACACGGTCTACCCCATGGGCATGTTGTCCGGCCATGTGTCCCCTGCACCTAAATTTTGCAAGTCAGTATGCCGAGTAGTAAACACACAGGCTAACACACATGGGCGTGTGCTGTGGCCGTGTGAAGTTTGTACCATTTTATGAAAAATTCATTTATTTTTAATTGACCACACGGTCTGGCCACACGGGCGTGTGATACGGCTGTGTGACCCTAAATTGGTGTTGACGTCATAGTCAGAGAGTTACACGATTAGAGGACACGGGCGTGTCGAGAGCATACAGACGTGTCCCCTGCCTCACACGGACGTGTGGCTCTGTATTAAAAAAAATTTCCCAAACTTTTCTAAAGTTCTTGGTTTAGTCCCTGACCACTCCCAATGTATGTTTTGGGCCTCACAGGCTCGTTGAGGGACAATATGCTTATGTTTGAATGTTTTTGAATTGGTTAAAATTTTATGGCTCGATTTTTCATGTATATGTATGTTTTAGTCCGGTAATGCCTCGTACCCTGTCCCGACATCAGACACGGGTAAAGGGTGTTATATTTAGTGGTATCAGAGCTAGTTTTAGTCGATTCTCGGGCTACGTAGCATGTATTTGAGTCTAGCTATACATGGCGTACATATATTATGATAGTGTGACGACTTTTGATGATTTTAAAATGTATTTTCATTTAGAAAATGGATCCCGACAGAGTAGTGGCGGATGATGTAGAAAGCAACGCGCCTGCTCTCGCTAAAGGGACAATGCCATTCGAGAGTAGACCCAAAATTGTTTGTAGTGGAGAAAGAGGCACAGAAGCCTTTCTCCACATGATGAATGCTTGATATACGGAGTTCGTTCGAATGAAACTGAACACTTGACCTCCCCTACCTCCTCCAAATCCCCAACCTACACCCATGATGCCTGAAGGTATAGATCTTATGAGATTCTCTAGAACACCTGTTGATAAAATTTGGAAGCATGGTGCTGAGGAATTTAGGGTAAATGCCAATGACGATCCTAAAAAAGCAAAGTTCTGGTTAGAGAATTTGATACGAGTATTTGATGAATTATCCTACACATCCGAGGAATGCTTAAAATGTACCATATCTTTACTGAGAGATGCTACATACCACTGATGGAGAAAGCTGATATCTGTAGTACCTCCAGAGAGGGTTACTTGGGAATTCTTTTAAGAGGAATTTCAGAAGAAGTACATTAGTGAACGGTTCATTGACCAAAAAGATAAGAAATTTTTGGATTTGAAACAGGGTTGTATGACAGTTATTGAGTATAAGATAGAATTCGTCAGACTCAGTAAGTACGCTCGGGAGTGTGTATCCTCCAAGGCTAAAATGTGTAGAAGATTTGAAGATGGATTTAATGAGGATGTTAAGATGTTAGTAAGTATTCTTAAGTTGAAGGAATTTGTAGTGCTCGTCGAACGAGCTTGTAAAGCCAAAAAACTAATTAAGAAAAACAAGAAAGCTTAGTCTGTAGCTAGAGACACAAGAAAAAGACATACGAATAAGTCATTTCCATCTCAGTCTAAGAAATCTAGAAAGATGTACCGTCGTTCACATGTGTCAGCTGGACATTCATATGGGAACTGTAGAAAGCAAAATTTGAGTTTTAGATCTCAGGCTACATCCGTGGCAAGTGTGGGTAACGCTAAACCTTCCAAAACCAAGTGCCAGCAATATGGTAGATGTCATTTTGGCACCTGTAGAGTGAGTGATTGATATTGTTTCAGATGTGGTTCTCAAGACCACTATATTAAAGATTGTCTTGAGATGGTAGAGAAAGAAAGATTTCAGAACCCAAGACTGAGTGGCATAGCTTCTAGGGGAAGACCCTCTAGAAATGCTGAAATTGGGTCCAGTACTAAGAATGTATCAAGAGATACAACAGTGAGATCTGAAGCTAGAGCTCCGGCTAGAGTCTACGCCATACGTGCGCGTGAAGATGCGACTTCTCCTTATGTGATCACTGGTAATTTTTCTCTCTATGATACTACTATTATTGCTTTGATAGGCCTTAGCTCCACTGATTTGTATGTGTGTATGAAATTGGTATCTGGCATGAATATACCTGTTGAGTTTACAGAGTTTATGATTAAGGAGTCGAACCCATTAGGAACGCATGTGATAGTTAATAAAGTATGTAAGGAATGCCCTTTAATGATTAGAGATCATTGGTTTTCGGCCGACTTGATGTTGTTGCTGTTTGATGAATTTGATGTCATATTGGGTATGGATTGGTTGACATTTCATGATGCTATAGTGAATTATAGATAGAAAGTTATTGAATTGAAGTGCGATAATGGTGAGATTCTCCAGGTTGAAACAGACGAGTCAAATAGGTCACCAATTGTAATTTCTTCAATGTCTGCTAAAAAATGCATGAGAAAAGGGTACGAAGCTTATTTGGCATACATATTGAATACAATGTAATCTGAATTGATAATTGAATCAGTACCAGTTATATGTCAGTATGGGGATATATTTCTGGAGGAATTGCTAGGTTTACCTCCAATTAGAGAAGTTGAATTTGGTATCAAGTTAATGCCAGGGACGACACCTATTTCTATTGCTCCGTACAGGATGGCTTCGACTGAGCTGAAAGAATTGAAGTTACAATTGCAAGAATTGGCCGATAAAGGTTTTGCAAGACCAAGCTTTTCACCGTGTGGTGCTCTCGTACTATTTGTGAAAAAGAAGGATGGTTCCATGAGATTATGCATTGACTACCGACAACTCAATAAGGTGACAATTAAAAATAAGTATCCTCCCCCAAGGATTGATGATCTGTTCGATCAGTTGAAAGGAGCGACATGGCTCTCTAAGATAGATTTGAGATCTGGCTACTATCAATTAAGAGTTAAAGAGTCAGATGTGCCTAAGACTGCCTTCAGAACAAGGTATGGCCACTATGAGTTTCTTGTTATGCCATTTGGATTAACAAATGCCCCCGCCGTTGTAACACCCTAAACTCGGCCTAGACATTATGGTCGAATTGGCGATGTCACATTGGAGTGTTTTTTTTTTCAAAAACACAAATTTGATGAAAATTCGTGCTTCTTAGAAATTTCTTTGGATTGTTAACAAAAATTTAAGATTTCCTTTCATTGGAAAAAAATCAAGTTGTTTTAGCAAATATCAAACATATTAGTTCGTTATTAAAACTTTAAACCAGTATTTGTTGCGGAAACTCTTAATTTGTGATGCATAAATGTGGTGTTTTTAAAAAAAAACCTTTGTTTACAATTTCCTGCAAACCCGAGACCTATTACTAACCGATAAAAATTTCAAGTAAATAAATCCCTAAATTAAAATAAAGAAATTTAAAGCGGCCTTATTACATAATAAAAACCTAGAATAAAACCTTAATTAAGGTGTAAAAGAAATAACTATGTCGAGTGGCCACCTTTGAGTCCTCTGTTGCCTCGATCCGTCTAAGCCTGGGGATTTCCTGCACAGATAACAGATGTGTGAGTTTATGAAAACTCAGTTTGTGAAATCCCATGATAGCAAACAATCAAAGTAAACGCAATCTGGGCCTAAGCCCTTTAGTTCCAGTTAGGGCCTTAGCCCCTTTTTCAGTAACAGTAGCAGTCTAGGCCTTAGCCCTTTTCGATAACTGTATACAAACAAAGAATCCTACCCAAACCATCTGCTACACACCATCTCCGTACCAGCCCTACACACCATGTGGGGATAAAATCGACCTACCCAATCCTACACACCAAGTCGTACCCATTTTGGTACTAAAACAGTAATTGCAGCAAAGTTGCCAACAATAGGCTTATAGCCTTTCATACACTTCCTCCAAAATCATATCTATATCCCACCCCATGTAATGCAACACAATATCATACGTGTATGCAGAAATGTCATGCTCAAAATAGTCATACATAATACAGGGGTATTTCAATCAATTTACCTCACAGGGGTATAATGGTCATTTCATCAGTACGAGGTCTAATTATATTTACCGACCCAACAGTAGGTCCATAGTCGTCTTAGGCGACCCATGCAACCTTAACAGTCAACTAGTGATAATGGGCCTATAACCCATATTGCGGGCCCATGTGGGCCCATACTCTCGTATGACCCACATAGTCAGATATGGCCTTAGTCGTGTAGTTTACACAGCCTGGCCCACCATTTACCGCACTTTGTGCTATATTTTCGTGTGGGCCCATAGGCCCATTGGGCCTACATGGCCCAGTTCAGCCCAAAATGGCCCAATTCCATTTCTGCCATGAAATTGCTCATGGCCATTTTGTCGACAAAACGGCCTCGTTTTACTACTCGGCCTACCACACAGGCAGTCACATGCCCGTGTGGTCGACGGTGCATTCGTTAGTTGTTTCGGCTTTTGTCGTTCAATAGTTTTGCAGTGTGATTACACACCTTAAATAAAGATGCGTGAGTAATCCACAAGCCCAAAGCCCAAAGCCTACATTCAACCAAGATGCTCCATCAACCAGTGACATATGAATAACATTTCACTCTTATACTTAACACCAAAAATTCCACTAATACTTACCTTTGATGAACTACTGAAGATTCCTCTTTTAAACCAATACACGAAGCCAACTACAACCTTCTTTAGAGATGACCCGTTTTCCAAAACGATCATACAACTAACATAGTACATGCTCATAAATTGGACTAGGCACACAACTACTTACCGAAAGTGTAAAACCGACACTAGAGAATAAGAGCAATTGGTTCACCGTCACAACTCGGCAGAACTAGCGTTATCACTCCCCTAACAATCATCAGTTGGAAAGGAAGTGTTAAAAGAGAACCCTAGGTACTGTAGAAGAGAAAGGGATGAATAGAAACATAATCAAATAAAACAACACTTCCCACCAAGATCGACAGAGAAGAACAAAAGAAATAATCGGTTCACAGAGGGTCAATGCAGGAGCACTATTCGGCCAACAAGGATTAGATTGTACTGGAGAGAAGGAGGAAGAAGAAAAAAATAAGAATGAATCGATCCCAACAGGCTCAAACTGAATGAGATAGAGAGGTAGGCATACAATAGATATTCAGCCAAAGAGATAACCACTTGAGAAAAGGTGTGAAGAAAAAGAAAATTATGGGCAAGAGAGTTGGAGGGAGGAATAGATTTGCAAGCAACAAGGGTCAGAAGGTCCTTTGAAAAGACCCAACTCGGTTATAGAAACAAAGAAAAGAATCACAATTTGAAAAAACCCAAAAGAAAATAGAGAGAAAAGACCCCAAAAGAGAGAAAATGCCGAAATTTTAAAGAACTAACCACCAGCCGAAAATCCCTATGCTCATTTCCCAAATTCGGCACAACTCCACAACACCTTAACTCCACTTTTTCCTCCCCTTATACCTCCCTAAAATATCTCCACCTTATTTCACTCAACCACCCATTCAAACTCCCACCAAACTCCTCAATTTCGGTCAACCTAGGATACCTCCCTAGCACTTGAAGCAAAAATAAAATCCTCCTTCAGTACCACCACACCTCGAACCACAAACCTCAAGGAACACTCCACATGCCACTTGCCATTAGACTAGCAAGCTGACTTTGTCATGATTTCAACACGTTCTGCATATAACCATATTGCCCAACGGTAGGGGCTTTTAACCTTAAAAACAAAATTTTACCCAGGAATAGGCTTGAACTCATGACCTCCCAGACACTCCCAGAGCACACAACCACTAAGCTAGACATACTTTTACATCACACACACAAAAAATAATTTTTTGCAGGGGTTTTCAGGATTTGGGGCATTACAGCCATGTTTATGGATTTGATTAATTGAATATTTCGACCATATTTGTATAAGTTTGTTATAGTATTCATTGATGATATCCTGATTTATTCGAGAGATGAGGTAGAGCATGTCGAGCACTTGAGAACTATTTTGCAGACTTTGAGGGATAAACAATTGTTTGCCAAGTTTAGTAAAAGCGAGTTTTGGCTTCAAGAGGTCGGATTATTAGGCCACATTTTTTCAGGTGATGGTATTTGAGTTGATCCCAATAAAATTTCTGCTATTGTCGAATGGAAACTGCCAAGAAATATGACTGAAGTTAGAAGCTTTTTGGGTTTGGCTGGCTATTACTGACGGTTTGTGAAAGGATTCTCTATGATAGCCACTCCTATGACGAGATTACTTAAAAATGATGTCAAGTTTGAATGGTCAAAAAAATGTCAGCAGAGCTTTGAGAAGTTGAAAATGTTATTGATTGAGGCACCAGTGCTAGTTCAGTCGGAATCCAGGAAAGAATTTGTGATTTATAGTGATGGATCTTTGAGTGGATTGGGTTGTGTACTTATGCAAAAAGGGCAAGTTGATTCCTCGTTTCATAGGACTTTATGAGATTACCAAGAAAGTAGGGCCTGCTGCTTATCGTTTGGCTTTGTCGTCTGAGTTGGAAAAGATTCACGATGTATTTCATGTGTCTATGTTGCACCGGTATAAATCTGATCCTTTACATGTGATTGCACCGAAAGAGATTGAAATCTGACCGGATATGACTTATGGTGAAGAACCGGTCAAGATCTTGGCTCGATAAGTCAAACAATTAAGAAACAAAAGCATTGCCCTTGTGCAAGTTTTATGGGAAAGATATGGGGTTGAAGATGTAACACCCCTTACCCGTACCCGAGACCGGAACAAGGCATGAGGCATTACTGCAAACATACAAGGACATTTCAGGAAAAAATAGACTGTAAAATTTCATTTCAAAGTCAAACTATATCAAATTATATTATATTGTCCTTATTATGGGCCTACGAGGCCCAAAACATGCTTTAAAATGGTCCGAGACCAAACTGAGAACTTAAGAAAATTCGTGAAAAACTTTCATACCCTTGCCTCACATGCCCGTGTGTTAGGTACATGCTCATGTCCCTTACCCATGCATAATTATTTCGATTTATTTTTCATTTTGAAGCTGTAGTGGTTTTCACACGGCCGAGCACATGCCCGTGTCTTCAACAAGGCCAGGCACACGCCCGTGTGGTCGCCCGTGTGATTTTTCAGCTACATTATGTTTATGACGTCATCATGCAATTTGAGGAACACAGCCAAGGCACACGCCCGTGGCAAGAGGTCGTGTCCTCCACACGGCTGAGACACACGGTCGTGTCTTCTCCCGCGTGTTTACTACAAAGCTTACTGCCTAAAATTTCAAGCTGCAAGGGACACACGGCCGGACGACATGCCAGTGGGGCTGATTGTGTGTCACATATGGCCTAGACACATGCCCATGTGTCTAACCGTATGGACCATTTGATGGCTATTTTCCAAGCCATTGGTCACCCAAAATCACTCATACACACGCAAAAGTTTCTATGGAGTATATCATGGCCTATATGTATCTTTAAACCACTTTGATATGCTTATTTGCATGGTAACCTCATATCATTGGTTAGTACATGCTAGGTTATCCTTTTTGCATTAAGGATGTTCATTACCCCATTTCACATTTCTTACTTGGGCCCTATTGATACCATATACCATTTTATGCCTTCACCATATTTTTATTTGGCCTGATTTAACACATTCATCCATGGCATATCATACCATCATAATACATGAGGCAAGTAAACATAGGCATACAAAATAGATAGGGATTACAACCCTTCTCAATATTGGCCACATCCCATAGCCATATACAAAAGAATTATCAATACCATAAACCAACACTTTGGCTAACCAAATGACACATATAACAAAATATGACCATTACCTTATAGATGCCATTATAACAAAATAAAAGTATTCATATACCAAAGCAAGACTAGTGATAGCGTGGTGATCCTTCCAACCGTCTTCCAATCTTTATGAGTCCACGAACTCTGTAAAACAGGGAAAAGAAAGGGGATAAGCATTAACATGCTTAGTAAGATCGAAAAACAGGAAGGTAAACTTACCTGTTATTTAACATACAACCATAAAAAATATTCTTACCAAACATACATAGTATAAATTCCCTATCACGTACACTCAATCATCGAGTTAGTTTCATCCCAAATAATATAGCATTAATCTTAGATGAGCTCATCAATTCAACATTACCATTCTCGTTTCTCATTATAGTCCCGTTGAATTTCTCAGAAATCTCGATGGGTATTCCGTTTACCGTCAAGTCATGCTAGTGACTATTTTAAATACACACTCCCATGAACCTCACTCTTATAGTGGGATTACTAGTCTAGGTTAAACCCCTCATAACATAAATTCAAGGAGTATTGTCGGGATTACCATTCCAGGCTAAATCCCTTATAATGACAATTACTCCAATATGCTCGGATCTGAAATGCCAGTCCAGGCTAATTTCAATCCTTAATCGTATTACCCATCCGAGCTAAATCCACAATGCACATATATTCATCGGGAGGTTCGATCACTTAAGGAACACCCGTCCGGGCTAGATTCTTACCATACTGAGATCATTGGATTACCCGTCCGGGCTAAATCCCTTTCTGCAACACATGCAGGATCTCATGTCTTGTAAATAAGAATTTACCCATCGAATCCCCCTTTTTCATTCAACCGGGACAATTGTCATCTTTCTTGGATTGTCATGCAATTAATATCCAAATTAACATACATTTAACAATATGCATTTTCAAGTATATTTAAAGTTCACTTCGAGTTACACGAACTTACCTGGTAATTGCTTCGGGTTCGTGTTTCGGTTATTCCGAAACCTTCCGTTTACCTCGGTCGACCTCCAAAATTGGTTCCTCGAGGTCTATGTCAGTAATAATAAGTCATTAGTAACTCACATTTTTCATTACGAGCCTAAATTTCATCCCGGGCAAAATGACCATTTTGCCCCTAACATTTCATAATATTTACGATTTAGCCCCTAGGCTCGTATGAAGAAATGCATGCAATTTCTATATTACCCAGGCCTAGACGAATGTTTTTCCTCTTATGGCAGCCCATATTTTCCATTATTTCTTATCTTTCTACCCTTTTTTTACAACTTTTACAAAATGGTCCCTAAAGCCATTTCCATGAAAAATCACTTAGTAAAAGTTGTTTACCATCCTTTAAACTTTCATATTCCTCCATAAACCATTAAAATACAAGTAACTCATACATGGGTAAATTTCTAAATATGAACCTTAGCATGAAATATGGGTAGAAATGAAGAGAGCAAGTTACGAAGACTTCAAAAATACGAAGAACATTAAAAACGGGGCTTGGGAGCACTTACTATTGAGCTTGGAAAATGAAGAAACCCTAGCTATGGTGGCTCTCAAATTTTGGCAGCAAGGTGGAGAAGATGAGATAATTTTTGGCTTATTTTTCCATTTTATTTCAATAATTAGCCAAATAACCAAAATGCCCTTAAGCCCTTTCTTTCAAATTTTATCCATACATGCCCATTTTTGTCCAAAAACTTAGAAATTGGGAAAATTACTATTTAAGACTTTCTAATTAAAAATCTAAAGTAATTTCATACAAATTGCTTCTAGAACCCAAGTTTTGAAACTTATTCAATTTGGTCCTTATTTTCCAATTGAACACCTTATACTTAGAATTCCTTCATGAAACTTTACCACATGCATATTTTCATATCCTAGACCTCATAATGATAATAAAATAAATATTTTAATGTCAGATTTATGGTCTCGAAACCATTATTCTGACCAGGCCCTATTTCGTGATGTTATAGAAGAAGCTACATGGGAGCCCGATGAGGCCATGAGGAAACAAATTTGGCCAAGTTGTAAATGCCTTTAATATTGATGATTCATTTTGTAATGGCCATGTGACATGGCTTATATTTGATTTTTGGGTTGTAAGACTAATTGCCCATGCATGCATGAGTTATTGTCTTGATGTTGTGGAATATGATTGCTTGGTGAATGTATGATGAAGTATGATTTAGATGCTAGAAGATAAGGAATGACTTAATGACTTAAGATGGCTATATTCATGAATATGTAACTTGAAGTCATGGTAACAAATTTGGTTATCTGATAAAATTGGTGTGGAATGCTTCCAAATGGTGTTGCTAATTGAGTATGCAATAGGATGACATTATGGAGATGTGAATATGCCATGATAGTGAATACTTGATTGTCTAAATATGGTAAGTTGCATATCATGATACAAGGAGTGTATGAATGATTGAGGGTGACAATTGTCTTGGAAAATAGCCTCTAAATTGTCTACACGGTTAGACACACGGGCATGTGTCTTGGCCGTGTGTGACACACGGTCTGCCCCATGGGTGTGTTGTCTGGTCGTGTGTCCCCTGCACCTAAATTTTGCAAGTGTCTTGGCTGTGTGAGAGACACGGCCTACCCACATGGGCATGTGCTCTGGCTGTGTGAAGTCTGCACCATTTTATGAAAAATTCATTTATTTGTAATTGACCACATGGTCTGGCCACATGGGCATGTGATACGGTCGTGTGACCCTAAATTGGTGTTGATGTCATAGTCAGAGAGTTACACAGTTGGAGGACACCGGCATGTCGAGAGCACACGTGTGTGTTCCCCATCTCACACGGGCGTGTAGCTCTATATTAAAGAAATTTTCCCAAACTTTTCTACAGTTCTTGATTTAGTCCCTGACCACCCCTAATGTATGTTTTGGGCCTCGTAGGCTCGTATGAGGGACAATATGCTTGTGTTTGAATGTTTTTGAATTCGTTAAAATTTTATGGCCCGATTTTTCATGTATGTGTATGTTTAAGTCCGATAATACCTCGTACCCTATCCCGGCATTAGACATGGGTAAGGGGTGTTACACCATAAAAATATAATAAAAATGTATTTTTCTACGTCGGATTCGTGGTCTTGAAACCACTGTTCTGACTAGCCCCAAAATTGGGCTGTTACAACCCTTCCCCCTTTAGGGATTTTCGTCCCTGAAAATCTTACTGGAAAATAGGTTTGGGTACTATTTACCATTGCCTCATCATGCTCCCAAGTAGCCTTTTCAACCCCATGTCTTTGCCACAACACTTTCATAATAGCTATACTTTTATTCCTCAACTGTTTTACTTCCCGGGCTAATATCTTGATGGTTTCTCACTGTAAGTCATATCTGGACAAATCTCAACTTCTGTTAGTGAAGTCAGATGTGAATGGTCTAATTTAGAATGGCCTAACATAGACACATGAAAGACGTTGTGGATCCTCTCCAACTCAGATGGCAAAGCTAACCAATATGCTACCGGTCCTATTCTTTCGGTAATCTCACACGGCCCAATAAATCGCGGACTTAACTCACCTTTATGGCCAAATCTTAGAATTTTCTTCCATAGAGATACTTTCAAAAATACCTTATCACCAATCTGAAATTCAATGTCTTTTCTTTTCAAATTAGCGTATGACTTTAGTCTATTTGAAGTAGCTTTCAAACAATCACATATCACCCTTACTTTTTCTTTGGTTTCTCTAACCAAGTCAACCCCGTGAATTTGATTCTTTCTGAGTTTTGTCCAATACAATGGAGTTTGATATTTTCGGATATATAATGCCTCATAAGGCACCATTTTTATGCTTGACTAAAAATTATTATTGTAGGCAAATTTAACCAACAGTAGATATTTTTCCCAACTACCTTAGAATTTTAGAACACAACATCGGAGCATATCTTCTAATATCTGAATTACTCTCTCGGATTGACCTTCAGTTTGTGGAATAAAAGCTGTACTAAAATTTAATTTAGTACCCAAAGCTTCTTGTAACTTTTTCCAAAACCGCGAAGTGAACCTCGGATCTCTATCCTATATAATAGAAATAGGTACTCTATGAAGTCTAACAATTTCAACAATGTACAAATCAACAAGCTTATCAAGTGAGTAATCAGTACATACTAGTATAAAATGAGCTGGTTCCATCAATCTATCCACGACAACCCAAACGACATCCTTCTTCTTCAGAGTCAAAGGTAAACCTTCACAAAATCCATGGTAATTCTGTCCCATTTCCACTGGGAACCATCACAGGTTGAAGTAAACCTGAGGGTACTTGGTGTTTTGCCTTTACTTGTTGACAAGTCAAGCATTTCGAAACAAACTCTGAGATATCTTGTTTCATACCTGACCACCAATACATTTTCTTCAAATCACAATACATTTTTGTACTGCCCAGATGAATAGACAAACAACCGCCTCATTAAGAATCTTCTGAATCAACTCTATACCTTTAAGAACACATATCCTAGCTCGGAATCTCAAACAATCATCAAAGTTAATCTAAAATTCTGAGTCATCACCCGATTCACACTGAATTTTCTTGGCTTGCAACTCACTATTACACTTTTGAGCTTCGCAAGTCTACTAAAGAAACAATGGTCTAGCTCTCAACTCGGCTAGAATCAAACCATTATCGGATAAATTCAACTGTGTATTCATGGCCCTCAAAGCAAAAAAAAGATTTCCTACTCAAAGAATCAACTACTACATTTGCCTTTCCTGGATGGTAATCGATCACAAGCTCATAGTCTTTTAATAACTCAAGCCATCTCCACTGTCGAAAATTTAGATCTTTTTGAGTCATCAGATACTTTAAACTTTTATGATCGGTAAAGACGTGACATTTCTCACCGTATAAATGATGTCTTCAAATCTCAAGGCAAACACAACGGTAGCTAACTCTAAATCATGCGTGGGGTAGTTCTTTTCGTGCGGCTTCAGCTGTCTCGAGGCATAAGCTATCACTTTGCCCTATTGCATCAACACACATCCTAATCCATTCAATGATGCATCACTATAAATGACAAACTTCTTCCCCAATTCAGGTTGTACTAAAACGGGTGCCTCAGTCAATAATGCCTTCAACTTCTCAAAACTTTGTTGACATTTTTCAGACCACTCGAACTTAACATCCTTTTGTAGCAATCTCGTCATAGGAGTAGTGATCATAGAAAATCCTTTAACAAACCGTCTGTAATAACCGACTAATCCCAATAAGCTTCTAACCTCAGTTACATTCTTTGGTGGTTTTCACTCAATAATAGCAGAAATCTTGCTCGGATCAACTTGGATACCATCACCTGAAACAATGTGTCCCAAAAATCTGACTTCTCGAAGCCAAAATTCACTCTTACTAAACTTAGCATACAACTGTTTTTCTCTTAAAGTCTGCAAAACAGTTCTCAAGTGCTCCGCATGCTCTGCCTCATCTCAAGAATAAATCAGTATGTCATTAATAAAAATAGCCACAAACTTATCTAAATATGGTCGAAAAATTCAGTTCATTAAGTCCATAAAAACTGCAGGAGCATTTGTTAGTCCGAAAGGTATAATAAGAAATTTATAGTGCTCATACCTCGTTCTAAAGGCAGCCTTTAACTCGCAACTAGTAGTATCTAGATCTCAAATCTATCTTTGAAAACATCATTTCCCATTTCAGCTTATCAAACAAGTCATCAATTCTCAGCAAGGGATATTTGTTCTTTATGGTCACTTTATTAAGTTGTCAATAATCGATGCAAAGTCTCATAGATCCATCTTTCTTCTTTACAAATAATAACGGAGCACCCCAGGGAGAATAACTCGGTCTCACAAAACCCTTATCTGTTAACTCTTGCAACTAAGCTTTCAATTCTTTCAACTCAGTCGGAGCCATCCTATACGAAGTTATCAATATCAGTGTAGTCCCAAGGGCCAAATCAATACTAAACTCAACTTCTCTAATCAGAGGCAAACTTGGCAATTCTTCCGGGAACACATCAGAAAATTCACACACTACTGGTACTGATTCAATTTTCAATTTAGATTCTTTTGTATTCAACACATAGGCAAGATAAGCTTCATTTCTGAGGAAACATTGAAGAAATCACAATTGGCAATCTATATGACTCATCTGACTCAACCTGAAGAATTTCACCATTTTCACATCTCAATTCAATGAATTTCTATCCACAATTTACTATAGCATCATGTATGGTTAACCAACCCATACCCAATATAACATCAAATTCATCAAACGACAACAACATTAAGTCAGTCAGAAAACAGTGACTTCTAATCATCAAAGGACATTTCTTGCATACTTTATCAACTAATACGTGCTTGCCTAAAGGGTTTGACACCTTAATCATAAATTCCATAGACTCAACAGGCATATTCTTACTAATTACCAAATTCATGCATACATATGAATGGGTAGATCCCGAGTCAAACAATGCAATAACATCAGTATCATAAAGAGAAAAAGTACCAGTCATTAACATCGGGAGAAGATGCATCCTCACGAGCACGAATGGCATAAGCTCTAACTAGTGCTCTAGCATCAGATCTCCCTGCTGAATCCTTCGTCACATTTTTGTTGCTAGCTCTATTCTCGATATTTCTCGGGGGTCTCCCTCTAAAAGCAGTATTACTCGGCCTTGTACTCTGAAACTTTTCTTTTTTAGTCATCTCAGGGTAATCTTTAATGAAATGATCTTGGGAACCACACTTGAAACAAGCTCGGTCATTCATTCGGCACTTGTCGGGGTGACACCTTCCTCAATGTGGGCATCCAGATCTATTGGGTCGATTACCAACGCTCGCAATAGAAGTAGTTTGAGCTTTATAACCTGAATACTGATTTCCACGGTTTCTATTTGAGAGCTCAACTAAAGCAAGAGAACGAGAATGCATCTCTCTAGATTTCTTAGGCTGAGATTGGAACGACTTACCCATCGACCTCTTTCTTGCATCTCTGGCCTCAAACTTAACTTTTCTCTTTTCTTTAGTCAGTTCCCCTACTTTAAAAGCCTGATCAACGAGCACAACAAATTCTTTCAGCTCAAGAATACCCACTAACAGTCTAATATCTTCATTAAACCTGTCTTCAAACCTTTTACACATAATAGCTTCGGAGGAAACACACTCTCTAGCATACTTGCTGAGTCGAACAAACTCTCTTTCATATTAAGCAACTGACATGCGGCCCTGTTTAAGCTCAAGAAATTCTTTACGCTTCTTGTCGATGAATTGCTCACTGATATACTTCTTTCGGAACTCTTCCTGAAAGAATTCTCATGTAACCCTCTCTTCTGGAACCAAAAATACTAGTGTCTTCCACCAGTGATATGCTATGTCCCTCAGTAAAGATATAGCACATTTCAAACATTCTTTGGGTGCACAAGATAACTCATCAAATACTCTAACAGAATTCTCGAGCCAAAATTCTGCTTTTTCAGGATCATCATCGGCATTTGCTCTAAATTCTTCAGCCCCTTACTTTCTGATCTTATCAACCCGGGTTCTATTCAATCTCATAAAGTCCGTACCTGGAGGCACTATAGGGACAGGTTGAGGATTAGGAGGGGGAGCAGCATGTTGTTGTTGAGTGGAAGGGTTTGTTCAAACGAACCCTGAGAACCACTCGTTCATCATCTAGAAGAAGGCTTCCCAAGCCTCTGCTCCCTGACTCACAGTTACGGGTCTACTCTCAACTGGCACTGTCCCTTTGGTAGGAGCCAACGCATTAGTTTCTACATCATCTACCATAGCTCGATCGGGATCCATTACTATATGAAAACACAGTTTAAAATTGTCAAGAGTCGTCACACTATCACAATTTATATATGGCATGTATAGCTAGACTTGTACATGCGCTATGTTAGGTTCAGACCTGACTAAACCGTAGCTCTGATATCACTAAATGTAACACCCTTACCTGTATCCAATGCCGAAATAGGGTACAAGTCATTATCTGACTTATACACAAGCGATCATACAAAACCGACACGTAAATTTCTATCCAAATTTAAAACTTTTTACGTACATTCCTATTGTCCCTAAAACGAGCCTACGAGGCCCAAATCATGTATTGGAGGTGGTTCGGGACTAAATCGAGAACTTTAGAAAATTCTACAACACCTAGAAAAATTTTCATCAAAATAGGGTCACACGCTTGTGTGGCTTGGGACACACGTGTGGGTTGCCTGTGTGGTCATACACGCTCATGTCCTTAACCAGTGTAACTCTCTATTTATGATGTCATGCACCAAAGGAAGTCACACGCCCGTGTGCTAGGCCGTGTGGCAAATTTAATTTTCAAAACTTTTTCATAAAATAGGTGCAGACTTCACATGCCCTGGACACACGCCCATGTTCTTAGGCCTTGTCCTTCACACGGCTGAGACACACGGCTGTGTCTCTACTTGGTGGAAAAAAGTAAGGCTATTTACCAAGCCATTTTCCCACCCTTACTTGCACCAACCTACACAACAACAAGCAACACCAATCCAAGCATATACATGCAACCAAATTAGCCACAGACAAGGTATCAATACATCATTTACACTTACTAACATATATCATGCATAAACATCACATACTTTCTTTTCCATTCATGCCAATTTCATCTTCATGGTAATCATCATCACATAAACATACCAATGACCAATAATATTAATATTAGCCAACTTCCAATGGCCATATACAAAATGAATCATTAACTATTACAATGCCAACACATTTGGCTACACCAATATGACACATAACAAAATGACCAAGTCCCTATACATGCTGTACTCAAAATATTGAAACCAAGTGTACCCAAAACAATTCTTTAATAGTTTGAATCGAGCTCCGATGTTCCTCGGTCCCTGAGCTAGCTTGGCGACACTATAAGGAATGGAAAGAAAAGAGGAGTAAGCTTTAAAGCTTAGTAAGTTTGCATGCTAATAATAAGCAACATAAATCATTCTTTAATCTTATAACTACTCAACATAAGTTAACATTATTATCATCATGTATCTTAGGCTTAACTTACTCATTGGCATTCTTACCAAGAGTTCATCTCATATTGAAGTCCATACTCATGAGTTTTACATACATACCTGTACCAACTCATAACATAGTTACATACTTTGCCAACTTTGAAATACTCTTCGGATTACCCGTTGAACACTTGGAATACTATCGGATACGTGGAAAGCCTTGCACATAAGTGTTACATATGTAGCCAATGCTACCTCATATCTCATAACACATAGGGCTTGTACAGGAGCTAATCACGGGCCTACTCACACAAGCTGTCAGTCAAGACATAGCTACACGGGTTGCTCACACAAGCTATTAGGTATCCACAACACATGCCGGACTACCCAGCCACCAGTAGGATGTACATGACCAGTACCCGGATTCACATAGATCATATAACACATGGTTTCCTAGTGATACGCCACTTGTATCCTAAACTATTCCTAAGGTTCAACCGGGATTTTCTCAACGTCGTAACTTCATTGAATATTTCCATAGAACAATCGTACAATTTATGGAATATTAAGCATTAAATACATAATATAACATTGCGTTATTTACACACAAACTTATCTCGATACAAAATAGTAGGAAATGGACTTAATCGTTAATAACCTTGTTTTTTCCCCTGATCAAGATCCGAACTTCGTTTTTGTTGATCTATAATAGCAAATTTAACTTATTTAATTATCACACTACTCAATGCTATCCAAAAATCAACTCATGGCAAAATTACATTTTTGCCCCTAAACTTTGACATATTTATATTTTAGTCCTTAGGCTCGTAAAATGAAATGTATCCATTTTATTTGTTACCCAAGCCTAGCCAAACCTAAATCATGCTCATAACAGCCCACATTTTTCATTAAATCACATTTCTACTACCCATTTTCACAACTTTTACAAATAAGTCCTTTTTATGCATTTTCGCTAAAAATCACTTAGTAAAAGTTTTTTTTCACACCTTAAACATACAATATCTTCCATGAAACATCAAAACACATGCATGTCACACATGGTTAAATTTTTAGACATGAACCCTACTTCAAAATAATGGTAGAAATAGGTAAATCAGATGATAACGATTTCAAAAATGTAAAGAGCATTAAAAACGGGGATAGGATAGCTATCAAGCTTGAAAGTTGAAGAAACCCTAGCTATGGTGTCCTTGTAAAATTTAGCCAAGCTGAAGAAGATGGACACCAATTTTTACTTTATTTTCCCTTTTTATTATTTATTTACCAAATGACCAAAATACCCTTAATGCATAACTTTGAAACTTTACCTATTCATGTCCATTTTTGTCCACTAACTTATCCAATGGCCTAATTACCAACTAAGGGCCTCTAATTTAAAATCTCATAACAATTGGACACCTCTAGCATGTAGAAATCAACTTTTGCACTTTTTATAATTTAGTCATTTTTACTAAATTAAGTGCCCAAACGTCAAAATTTTAGAACTAGACTTTCACAGAATAGTTCCATAAAATTGCAGACCATAAAAATATAAAAAATGGATTTTTCTATATCGAATTCGTGGTCCCCAAACCACTGTTTCGACTAGCCCCAAAATCGGGCTGTTGCATTTTCACCCCTATTTTTATTGTAATTCACATCCTCATTTGGATTGTTAATATAATGGAAGAGTGGTTTGTCTCCTCCATATATAGATGATGCACTATTTGAGAGCTCTATGCGGTTGAGTCTGTCCACTCATTGTTGATATCTATCATCCTCATAAACAACCTTCACCACAGATGGTTTTTGGCCATATATATAGCATTCAGTTGGCCACTGGCAGGAATTCATCGCCATATTTTCTATCAGCTCATACGCATCCTTATATGTCCTATTCATTGAAGCTCCTCCCATAGCTCCATCTAATGCTGACCATGCATGTGTATCTAACCCATTGTAAAACATTTGCAATTGTAATTGTAACAACCCGTTTTTTGGTAGTGTCAAAAATAGTGGTTTCGGGACAACAAGCCCAACAAGTAAGTTCATATAATTAGTATTTAAATTATACAAGTTAATAATAATTTTTATAATGAATTTTTATTTGAGGATTTTTAACTAATTGAATTAAAAGTTAGTATAAGTGGTTTGGTTCAAAAGGCAAGTGGTTATTGAAAACGAGGTATTAGGAACTCATTTCCGTAACTTAAAGTCGTAAATATTTTTATTAATATTTATAGAGTTGTATTATATGTGAATTAAAGTTTGGTCTGGTAATTTTGATGATTTATTTCTTAATTACGGTAAAAGGATTAATTTGTAAATCAGGTAAAAATTAATTGTTATAGATTTAAAATAGTAAATGGACCAAAATGGTAATTAAACCATGGTCAAAAAGTCCAAGCAGTAGTGGATATGATTAATCGACTAACTTTTGGGCTATTTGCTCTTTTAGTCCTAATTAGTTTAGGGCTAAATTGAAATTAAGTTTGTTTAGTTGGAATTTAAAAAGAATAGAAGGACCAATTGTGTAATTAAACCTTCCTTAGATGGTAATTATACCATATTTATATATTATAGACATGATTTAGTAATTTTATAAGTTTTATTAAAAGGTTAATTTTGTAAAAAGTTAAAAAGGAAGTTAAAAATCGAATACACTATGGAAGAGAAGAACAACCTTTGACCAAGCTAGGGTTCTTTAATTTGATCAAGAGCGAGTGAAAAATCGATGAAAAGATAAAATTATCGAATTGTCCCTATACCTTTGTCATTGCTACAATTTAGTTAGGTAAGTTCGTTTGGTTTAATTTTAGTACATTTATAAATGTATTGTATAAACCTAATTGCATAATATTTAATTATATTTATATGTGTAAATGAAATGGAAATAACGAATTGAAATAACGTCATTCACTGAATGAGATACTCTGAGCCGTTATGGCAAATTAATCCTATAAGTTCATACGTTTATTTATACTTCTAATGATTTTTATATTCTTTGTTAATATAATTTTCTTAAATGTTATATTGTATAATGGTATGATCTTGAAAAATAAAAAAAATGGAATACCGATTCTACTTAAAGTGTTCAACGAGCAATATCTACTGATCCTATTGAATGTGCTCAAACGAGCAATGTATACTGATTCTACTGAAGTGCTCAAATGAGCAATATCTATTGACTCTCTGAAAGTGTTCAACGAGCAATATCTACTAATCCTACTTAATGTGCTCAAATGAGCAATGTCTACTGATTCTACTAAAGTGCTCAAACGAGTAATATCTACTAATTCTACTCAATAGTTGCTCAAACAAGCAATTTCCACTGATTATATTAAATGCTTGCTCAAACAAGCATCATCCATTGATTATAGTGAATAAGATTTTATGTACCAATGATTGGATACAAACACTGAAATAATGCTCTGAATATTATTCATTTGATGGAAGTTGTGATTAACAGGAACTCTATTAATTAATCTTTATTTGAATTATTATTTATGTTTGATTTGATAAGCGTTACCGTTCAATCGACGAACTTACTAAACTTTACGTAAGTTTACATTTATTAGGTTTATTTTTGTAGATTACGTTTTTTGTGGATTCAGAAGATCGGATCAACAAGAGAAATCACACTATCTAAGAATTTTTGGTAGATTTTAATTTTGTATGGCTTATATGGCATGTAATAGGACCCTTTTTTGAGATGTGGTATTAGTTCTTGATTTTGTGCAAGTTTACACTTGAGCTTGTGATGTTGTATTTGAATAACTATGAAAATATGCATGTTTCACCGAAGTTGAGTTGTTGGTCAAGCATGAAATACAATGATACTATGTTGAGTTATGGTATGAAATGAAATAGAGGTAAGATTTTGATGTGTAAGTTGTGACTTGTATATAGAACTATGGAAGTGAATTGTTATGAAATATTGTGGTGTAAATGATGGCATATTGGTTAGGCACTTAGATTGATTATGTTTACAGGAGTTGAATGTATATGAAGATGTTTAATGACCTATGGGATTGTTTGAACAAATATGTTTAAGTACTTAGGCATATGGGTGAAGAAAGGAACATGATTTAGGTGATTTTTGGGTACACACGATCTTGGACACGGGCTATCACATGGCAGTGTGTCCCACACGGGCGTGTGCCCTGAGCTTGTTTAGGTGTAATTTTCACATAAGCTGACACGTGGCCTATGACACGGCCGTGTAACCCAACATCAAATGTTACACGGACTGACACATGGCCGCGTGACCCAACATCGAATGTTACACAAGCTAGCACATTACCAGTGAGATGGCTGTGTGGCGTCATTTCAAAAGGTACACGATCTGGCATGTTGGTAGTGACACAACTGTGACCTACACCACACGGTCTGGATCATGTCACACAGTGGTTTGACCCTTGTTTTGAAAATATCAATTTTCCTTGAATATTCTACTATGTTTCAAATTGGTCCCTGATTGTTCTCAAACTAATTTTAAGGCCTCGTAAGCCCTATTTAGGGTCCATAAGTGTATGTTTACTTCGATCTAAATTATTTTAAAAAAGAATAATAAATATTGTTAATTAGTCTAGTGAACTAGATGCTATTGTGACTGAATGTGCTAAAATGTATAGTAATCTTCGTAACCCCAATTCGATAACAGAAGTAGTTATGGGTGTTACAGTAACCACTTAGGTAGTCCATAATGTGGGCATTTCTGAATTAACGTTTTAAAACTCTCCCGTGTGACCCTAAGACACACCCGTGCTCTAGGCCATGTTTGACCCTGTGTAACTCTCCAACTTATGCCACACAGCCAGCCACATGCCCATGTGAGTAGGCAGTGTGATCAATTTAATTTTCAAAAATTAGTGTAGGGTTCACACGGCCAAGATGCACACCCGTGTTCTAGGCCGTGTAGCACACACGGCTGAGACACATACCTTTATCTCTGTTCGTGTACTCAATTCTAAGCATTCTATTTCTCAAATTTAAGATGCAAGGGGTACACGGTCTAACCACACGTCCATATATTGGCCATGTGTCACACACAGTCTAGACACACTCCCGTGTGGACAAAATAAAGCCATTTCTAGCTTCATTTTTGACCCAAAATTTTACCAGTAACCTGCACAAAACTTACATCCAAATACCAACCAATCCAAGCATTGAATTCAAGAAAATTTTAACATCTAATATGATATGACATTGCATACATATATGTTTAAAATCTTACCTTAGTTTAACATAAACATAAAACATCATTTGATCATTCTTATCTAACACATAGGTGTTTATCATAATATTATACCTTTATAAATACCAAAATATACCATTACTAGCCATTCCAATGACTAGATTAAAAATAACATATTTAAGCCATCTATGGCCAAGTTAGCCTATACATTCCATTATACCAAAATAAGTTTACTATTTATACCAAAATAAGCTTGTGGATAGTGTGATGATACTCCAACCAATCTCCAACCTTCGCGAGCTACCGAGCACTATAAAACAGAGAAAAAATAAAACCTATTAACCATTATATGCTTGGCAAGTTTGGATAACAAGAATTAAACTTACCAACCTCATTTATTAAATCTATGCATACAATAACATGTTTTCCATCAACCTGGCAAAATTGCCTAAGCATATGCATTCAATCAAACATGTTAATCGCATAATTCTCAAATACATCAAGTAAACATAGATAAGCTCATCATACTATATTATTTCAAAACACCATTCATTTCATCTCATAACTCTCATATCATGTCAAGTATTTTATCCGTTGAATCATTGAAATTTTGATGGATACTCAGGTAGTACACTCAAGGTGTACAATTCAATAACCCGTCAATTTATATTTAGGAGTACCCATTAGGGTACTTAATCAGAGAGCACACACTCGAGCCACATACCAAATATCAGGATTACCAGTCCAAGCTAAATCCTTTCTGTAACATGTGCTAAGAAAAGCTCAATTAGGATTACCAGTCCAAGCTAAATCCTAATTATAACATATGCTCGAAAGGGATTATAATAGGATTACCCACCCGGGCAAAATCCTATTTGTAATGTGGTAGGATTAGTTGTCCGAGCTAAATCCCGTTAGCAACAAATGCAGGACCACATTCAATAAGGGAAATCACATTTATCCAACTAAATCCAATATTCAAACGGAGCTTAACCTTTTTTAAACCATTTCAATCATGTATTCATTTCTTTATTACAACATTCAAATTAATTCACATAAATATAAAACACATTCCATACAAAAACAATATTCAATTTAACATATTCACAAACTCGATTGAGTTACATGAACTTACCTCGACACTTGTTCCCGTATATAAATCTACTAATTCAAAACTTTTACTTTTCCTCGATCTAGCCTCGAATTTGTGTTATCCGGATCTATATAAATGAATTTAATCAGTAGTTTATCACATTTCATATTTATTTTGACTTAATTTACATCCTAGGCAAAATAACTATTTTGCCCCTAAACTTTCCATAAATTTTAATTTCATCCATAGGCTCGAAAAATGAAATTCATGCAATTTACTCCCTATTCCAAGCCTAACCAAAATTTCAATATACAATTTACAACACATGTATTCCATAAATTTCAAAATTTTTCTTCAATTTTCACAATTTTACAAATTAGTCCCTGAATCATATTTTTTGTAATAGTCCAATTTAGACCCTATTTGGAATGGTGGTTTCGAGACCATGAATGTAACGCCCTAAAAATCCTGAAATCCAAAAATCTCGAAATCCCAAATTTCCTTTATTTTCAATTTTGATGAAAATTGTGTTTAATATTCTTATCCAAGCGATAATTTTAGTAGGTCTTAGCTAAGGTTGAGTTCGAATTAAGGGGTAGAAGAAATTATAATTTAATTATTAAAAGAATCAAGGCTGACAAGTAGGTGGGCTTTTGAATAAATGAAGAAACAATTGGACACAAAAAGAGCCTGTGGTGGAGTGGCTAAGTGACGTCACACAAAGTGTAGTGAGGTGGCGTTAGTAGCTAGTAAGGTGGTCCAAGGTTCGAATCCTAGCTTAGTATTTTTAGAATTTAATTTTCGCCTTCTAGAAGGATGGAAGTGGCGTGAAGATGGACTCCAAGGGGAGTGTTCAAAAGAGAAAATTAAGGAAAGGATCAAGGAGTTATCAAGGAGAAAAACGAGGAGATGAGAAGTGAGGAGTAAGTGGAGCTAAATTGGGAACTTGGGCTTGAAGAATTTAGCTATAGGGCTATAAATAGGTGCCAAATGGGAAGGTTGAGAAGTTAATGACGAATTTCCCTTCACTTTGCCAGAAACCCTTTTCCTTTCAAGATCCAAAAAGCCAAAAACCCTTTTGTCTTTCTTTCTTTGGTTTCTGTCGATTTCTATTCTTCTCTGTTTCACTTAGCCGATTTCTTCTTCTACTATTCTTATTCTTTAATCTGTACCGAATAAACCTTATTCACCATACTTAGTTTGAAAAGCCAAAAAAATCGAATCTTCCAAGGGTCGAATACTCTTTGACCGAATCTAGTGTAAGTGTTGCTCTTACAATCGATTTTCTTTGTTTAGTATCGATTATTGTCCCTCACTCTTTCTAATCAACTTTGGTAGGGAATTAGTATCGGATCTTGGTTTTTAGCTCTCTGCCGAATTGCTCCTTAAGGTGTTGCGATTTTGGTAAGTAATCTTCTCCCATTGGTTAAGGTGGCCGAATGGTCATAGTTATGGTAGGAGACTTGTGTTGGATACGAGTCACCTATTATTCGAGTTTTAATAGTTAATATTTGTACAGATCTAGGAAATATGTGATCAAGGAAAAAGCGATTAAGGATTAGGCTCAAGGTAAGGTTAAGGTGAGGTTTCAGTTTTTGAGTAAATAAGTATTTAGCATGCGATTAATTGAAGGGTGATATCGATTGTAGGTTTGGGCTAAGGAGATCGCATCATGCTTGCTTACTAGGTGTGTACATACACTATACACACACAATGATTCGACAAAAGCCGAAAAGCTGAAAAGCTGAAAAGCCGAAATGTAAAAAAGCTGAAAGTTTGGCTACGGTAGTCTTACGAGTGCGCGAAAACTCATAAGGGGGAAATCAATAGGTTGCCTGAGGCCCACGGGCGATTTCATGGACTTGGGTTGTGATTTGGTCATATGGTCCAGATGGGCTAAATGGTCCCGATGGGCTGTTGGGCCCATAATAGGCAAAAACTAAATATTGATGCTATGTGATAGGAATTTGTATGTGAGCATGAGTATGGATTTGACTGGGCCTAATGGGCCATATAAATGTGATATGGGCCTAATGAGCCATATACAGGTGATTTGGGCCTAATGGGCCATATGAATATGATTGGGCTTGATGGGCCAGATCCAGGTATGTGAATTTGATTAGGCTCTGTAAGGGGTTTTGGGCTTAGTATATGATATCCACATAAGACTTAATTAATTATTTGCGACCGTGGACAAGTCATAGGGTTAAGGTGTGGCAACGGGTATATGCATGTCTAGGATTGGATCTAGGGAGAGCTTGGTACTTAAGCGGTCTTAATGACTCACCTCCTCTTTTCTGGAATCCTACCTGGTGCATAGTATTCGTTCATCTTAGCTCACGGGACTTGTTAATGGGCAAGACAAGTGAAAACCGTAATTAAGGGAAAATTATCAAAATGCCCCTAAGGGCGAAAATGACCAAAATACCCTTAGGTATTGAATGTAAGTTTTGTGGATGCAACATGCATACATATGATATTCTGCTTAAGTTGCATATGGGTTGGGAATTATGGAACGGAGGAAGTATATGAGGATCGCATGGTTGCTTGACAATCGTAGATCCACCGACGGCTTTTAAAACCCAATATATAAATGAAGGTAGTTCCGCATCGGGCTACCATGGTGCGTGGGTTGGGTGGGTCGATATTTATATCCCTACATGGTGTGACGGGGGACGGAGCCGGTGTGTAGCGGATGGATAATTTGGATGGGATTGCATTGCATGAATAATGAATGATTTTTTTTGAATGCTTGTTTTTGTCGAGGATTGTACACACTGAGTTTGCGAAAACTCACCCCATCTTTTATTTTATTTTCAGGTGATGCTCAGTAGAAGGTTTAATGTTTGGAAGGACTCTGGGTGGCCAGCTAGCAAGATGATTTAGACTTGGGTTTTTTTTCAAGCATTTAAGTTTTTACTTCTTTTTAAGTATGTTCCAGACCAGATTGTAATAAGGTTTTCATTATGTTATTATTACGTGAATTATTATTATTTTCAATGTAATTACAAGAAGTTGAACATGAGTTTTCTAAATTATAGTATGTTTTCTACGTTTCCGTAATTAAATTTTTAAATGATAAGTTTTCTTAAATCAAATGTTTCAACAAGGTTTTTGTAATTGAAAGGGTGTGTTTTTTTAAGTTAATTAAGGTTTCTTTTATTTTAAGAAGGGTTTTCAATGAAAACATGGTTTTCACTAAAACACTTCAATGTGACACACCAGATTCGGCCTTAACGTCTGGGCTGGGTTTGGGGTGTTACATTTAGTGGTATCAGAGCCCAGGTTGCAAAACTCAGGCTGTGAATTGGGCATTATAATTATTATTTGGTTTCTTTTCTATGTATTATTTGGATGTTAAAAAAAATATTTTGGATCGCGATGCTTTGGAAAAAGAGAAATCTTGCTGAGCGGCACACCGAGTCTCTGACATCGATCCAAGTAAGTACCTTTATTTAAGTTTATTTAAATTGTTATGCAGTAGATAGTTAAAGGGCTACTTTAGATGATGGTTAGAATGGAACTAAAACCTGTAGGATCTGGAAACTGTAGAGGATTTTCGAAACGATCTTCTCTTTAAATATTTTCATAAAACATCAGTGTAATTATTAAACTAACTAAAACTTCATAAAATTTGTAATTCAGATAATACGTGAATCGACAATGAGTGCTAGAAGAGGTGCAAGAGGCCGTGGTCGAGGCCACAAAGTGTTAGGGCTGAATCGTCGCATCGGGCCATATGCCTGATGTTGGAGTAGAAGAGGCTCCGGCCTCACCTGTGGCTGGGAATGGGCCGTATAATCAGGCCGCGAAAGAAGATGCATTGTCGCAGGCAATGCTGAGGATTTTGGAAAGGGTCGTTGGGCCCAATAATGGCAATAGAAATCGGGGGTCCATTCTAGAATAACTTCAATCGAACGGGGCTGAGATCTTTTAGGGCGTGGCTGGCGTGGCTCCTAATGTGGCAGAATATTGGTTGGAGGCTACTGAAAGGATAATGGAGGATTTGGATTGCTCACCTGAGTAAAATTTGAAAAAGGCGGTGTCATTGCTTAGGGAGGAAGCCTACCAATAGTGGCTGACAGTGAAAGAGGGCACCCAACCGGAGCGGGTCACCTGGGAGTTTTTCAAAGCTGCATTCCAAGGAAAGTATGTGGGTGCAAGCTATGTGGATGCTAGGAGGAAGGAGTTCCTGAACTTGACCCAAGGCAATAAACCGATAGCGGAGTATGAGGCGGAGTTTCTACGCCTTAGTAGGTATGCAAGGGTAATGGTGGCAACAGAGTATGAGCGTTGCGTTAGGTTTGAGGATGGGCTTAGAGATAGCCTCAGGGTACTGATAGCTCCACAAAGGGAACGAGTTTTCTCAGAGTTGGTGGAGAAAGCAAAGATAGCGGAGGAGGTTAAGCGCACTGAGCGCTTAAATCGAAAAGAAGAAAGGGGTAGGAATAAAAGGGAAGCTAAGACTCCGGGTGTTGGATAGATGCCTAGGGCTAGGGCCAGAGTTAATGGGCCAGTTAGAGCAGGGCCCCCTACTTTTAATCCAGGGGTGCCACGTTGTGCTGATTGTGGGAAAGGTCATGGAGACGAGTGTTGGAAGAGGATGGGAGCTTGTTTAGCTTGTGGGTCTATGGAGTATAGGATCAAGGATTGCCCCCGAATGTTAGGTCGAGAGACAGTAGTGGGCCAAGCTGGTGCTCAACCACCAAGGGGTGGTCAACTGCCGCCAAAGGGCCGTGAGCAGGCCAGGGGTGGTGACGGCAATAGACGTGGACGTGGAGTACTAGGCGAAAATGCAGGCCATGCTGAGGTGAGGCACCCAGCTTTGGTTTATGCTACTCGTCGCCGAGAAGACAAAGATGCTCTAGAAGCGAATACTGGTAAGTACTTTATCCATAGTGTGCGATCTATCTATTCTGAAATTAGAAATAGAGTGCGCAGCAAAAGCGTAGTGGTGTAACTTAAGCGATGCAACGTCAATATTCTCAACTGTTTAAACAAGGTAAATTTCAAGGACGAAATTTCTTTTAGGGGGTAGAGTTGTAACGCCCTAAAAATCCCGAAATCCAACAATCTCGAAATCCCGAATTTTTTTTATTTTCGATTTTGATGAAAATTATGTTTAATATTCTTATCCAAGTGATAATTTTAGTAGGTCTTAGCTAAGGTTGAGTTCGAATTAAGGGGTAGAAGAAATTATAATTTAATTATTAAAAGAATCAGGGCTGACAAGTAGGTGGGCTTATGAATAAATGAAGAAACAATTGGACACAAAAAGAGCCTGTGGTGGAGTGGCTAAATGACGCCACATAAGGTGTAGTGAGGTGGCGTTAGTAGCTAGCAAGGGGGTCCAAGGTTCGAATCCTAGCTTAGTATTTTTAGAATTTAATTTTGGCCTTCTAGAAGGATAGAAGTGGCGTGAATATGGACTCTAAAGGGAGTGTTCAAAAGAGAAAATTAAGGAAAGGATCAAGGGGTTATCAGGGAGTAAAACGAGGAGATGAGAAGTGAGGAGTAAGTGGAGCTGAATTGGGAACTTGGGCTTGAAGAATTAAGCTATAGGGCTATAAATAGATGCCGAATGGGAGGGTTGAGAAGTTAATGATGAATTTCCCTTCACCTTGTGCCAGAAACCCTTTTCCTTTCAAGATCCAAAAAGCCGAAAACCCTTTTGTCTTTCTTTCTTTTCTTCCTGCTGATTTCTATTCTTCTCTGTTTCACTTAGCCAATTTCTTCTTCTACTAGTCTTCTTCTTTAATCTGTACCGAATAAACCTTATTCACCATACTTAGTTTGAAAAGCCGAAAAACTGAATCTTCTAAGGGTCGAATACTCTTTGACCAAATCTAGTGTAAGTGTTGCTCCTCCAATTGATTTTCTCTGTTTAGTATCAATTATTGTCCCTCACTCTTTCTAATCAACTTTGGTAGAGAATTAGTATCAGATCTTGGTTTTTAGCTCTTTACCGAATTACTCCTTAAGGTGTTGCGGTTTTGGTAAGTAATCTTCTCCCAATGGCTAAGGTGGCCGAATGGTCATAGTTATGGTAAGGAGACTTGTGTTGAATACGAGTCACCTATTATTCGAGTTTTAATAGTTAAGATTTGTGCAGATCTAAGAAATACGTGATCAAGGAAAAAGCGATTAAGGATTGGGCTCAAGGTAAGGTTAAGGTGAGGTTTCAATTTTTGAGTAAATAAGTATTAAGCATGCGATTAATTGAAGGGTGATATCGATTGTAGGTTTGGGCTAAGGAGATCGCATCACGCTTGCTTACCAGGTGTGTACATACACTGCACACACACAATAATTCGGCAAAAGCCGAAAAGCTGAAAAGCCAAAAAGCCAAAATGCCGAAAAGCTGAAACTTTGGCTACGGTAGTCTTGCGAGTGCGCAAAAACTTGTAAGGGGGAAATGATAGGTTGCCTAAGGCCCACGGGCGATTCCGTAGACTTGGGTTGTGATTTGGTCATATGGGCTAGATGGGCTAAATGGGCCCGATGGGCTGTTGGGCCCATAATAGGAAAAAATTAAATATTGATGCTATGCAATAGGAATTTGCATGTGAGCATGAGTATGGATGTGACTGGGCCTAATGGGCCATATAAATGAGATTTTGGCCTAATGAGCCATACACAGGTGATTTGGGCCTAATGAGCCATATGAATATGATTGGGCTTGATGGGCCAGATCAAGGTATGTGAATTTGATTGGGCTTTGTAAGGGGTTTTGGGCCTAGTATATGATATCCACATAAGACTTAATTAATTATTTGCGACTGTGGACAAGTCATAGGGTTAAAGTGTGGCAACGGGTATGTGCATGTCTAAGATTGGATCTAGGGAGAGCTTGGTACTGAAGCGGTCTTAATGACTCACCTCTTCTTTTCTGAAATCCTACCTGGTGCATAGTATTCATTCATCTTAGCTCACAGGACTTGTTAACGGGCCAAGATAAGTGAAAACCGTAATTAAGGGAAAATTATTAAAATGCCCCTAAGGGCAAAAATGACCAAAATACCCCTAGGTGTTGAATGTATGTTTTGTGGATGCGACATGCATACATATGATATTCTGCTTAGGTTGCATATGGGTTGGAAATTATAGAACGAAGGAAGTATATGAGGATCGCATGGTTGCTTGACAATCGTGGATCCACCGACGGCTTTTAAAGCCCAATATGTAAATGAAGGTAGTTCCGCAACCGGGCTACCATGGTGTGTGGGTTGGGTGGGTCGATATTTGTATCCCTACATGGTGTGACGGGGGACGGAGCCGGTGTGTAGCGGATGGATAATTTGGATGGGATTTCATTGCATGAATGATGAATGATGTTTTTTTTGAATGCTTGTTTTTGTCGAGGGTTGTACACACTGAGTTTGCGAAAACTCACCCCATCTTTTATTTTATTTTCAGGTGATGCTCAGTAGAAGGTTCGATGTTTGGAAGGACTCTAGGTGGCCAACTAGCAAGATGATTTGGACTTGGGTTTTTTTTTCAAGCATTTAAGTTTCTACTTCTTTTTAAGTATGTTTCAGACCATATTGTAATAAGGTTTTCATTGTGTTATTATTACTTGAATTATTATTATTTTCAATGTAATTACAAGAAGTTGAACATGGGTTTTCTAAATTATAGTATGTTTTCTACGTTTCTGCAATTAAATTTTTAAATGATAAGTTTCCTTAAATCAAATGTTTCAACAAGGTTTTTGTAATCAAAAGGGTGTGTTTTTTTAATTTAATTAAGGTTTATTTTATTTTAAGAAGGGTTTTCAATGAAAACACGATTTTCGCTAAAACACTTCAATGTGACACACCAGATTCGGCCTTAACGTCTAGGCCAGGTTTGTGGTGTTACAACGAATCTGAGTCAGAAAAATATTTAAAAATTATTTTCTATGTTTATTATGTGTGAATGTATATGTGTTAATTTTTCATGTTTTAATATTACTGTTTGGATGCCGATTTAGTAAAAAAAAAGAGGCTTAATCGCGTAAAGTGAAAAGTTAATAGTTAAATATGAAAGTGCTTAATTGAACTTGTCTTATTAATATGAAGCACTTATAATGCAATTAGGCCATAACTAAATGAGTTGGACGGTTAAAGGCATGGTTTATAATGGTTTATTATTTTATAACAAGGTTAAATAGGTAAAATGATAATAATGTTATGTAATATAAATCATAAAATAATAAAAGCCATGCATGTTCATCTTTTGGTAGATGAAATTAGCTAAAGGAGAAGAAAAAGAAAAGAAAGCCATACTCGGCCATTGTTTAGCTTAATCAATGCATGTAACTAGCTTGGTTTTTGATAATTTTTACGTTTTTGAGATCGTTGCAGTAAGCCCATGCTTGACTTTATGATTTTGATGAATATTTTGAGTTATGCCATTAATGAATAATTGAGTTTTGTGATGTTAGTTGATGAATTATGAAAGATATGTTTTTGTTTTGGATTAATATATTTTGTATTGGAATTTTTGATGAAATTGAGTAATCAGAGCTAAATTGCAAAAATACTAAATTGAGGGACTAAAATGTGAAATAAATGAAATGTATGGACTTTTATGAGTATAAGGAAGATCCAGGCTAAGCATGATGTATTCAAGTTTTGCATATTTTGTGTTTTGTGCAATAGGGACTAATTTGTAAAAAGTGTGAAATGTCAGGGGCAAAATGGTAATTAGCCCATTTATGTCTTTTTGGACTAAATTGAATGAAATTATATTTGAATGAGTTCAATTTGAATATGTTTAGATTAAGAACTAAAGAAATCAGTTTGGAATGGGGGAAAACCGAAGTTGTCGAATAATCGTCCTGTTCCGATTATCGTTGTCCTAGGTAAGTTTATAAGCAAATAGATGTTGTTAATTTTAAATAAATACGAGTTTTATATGCTGAAATCAACTATGTGAAAGTATATACGTGGTAGCTGAATATGAATATGCTTGGGAGCTATGTTTACAAATTCGATTTGACCGAGTTACGACATCCGAAAGCCCCGTACGAACCTTAGGAATAGCTAGGATACATATGTCATGACATAGAATTTTTTATATGTGTTCTCATGTAAGACCACGTCTAGGACGTTGGGATCGATATGTGATTACGTGTAAAACCATGTTTGAAACATCGGTATCATATTTGATTCGTGTAAGACCCTGTCTAGGACAGTGGCATCGATATGTGATTACATGTAAGACCATGTCTGGGACGTTGACATTGTACGCAATATGTGTGATTATCTGAGTTTCCTATTCAATTTCGAATGGTTCAACGGGCAATGATAAGTTATGATTGAATATGTAATTGAGCTAAAAGGGTCAAGTATGTGCTTGTCAAATGCTTATATGAAAATAAGGTAAGATAGTTATTTGAAATATGATATAAATTATGTATAATGCAAATGGAATTCTATGTATATATGATTGATCATATTCGGCCTTATGACTATAAAATGTGAATATTTATGAGATGATTCATGAGTTACAAGCATGAGTATGTACCCTTAATTAAGAATAGGTTGATTCGACCTTGTTAATATAATGTTAATACACATTCTTATATATATATATATATTTTCTTATGACTTACTACGCTATGAAAGCTTACTGTGTGTATGTTTACTCTTTGTTTTATAGATTTTGGATCTGGTTACGGGCTTAGGGATCGTTAGAGAAATCTACCACATTATCGACTGTTTTCGGTACTTTATAAGTTTGAACTTGAACCTATGGCATGTATAGGATAGATTATATTTGGTTAAGTTTGAAGTTGTGTATATATTAAGCCATGCAAAAATGGCTAATATGTTATGTAAGTATATTAAATTTTACTCAAGTTTATATGTGTCATATGTATTGAAAATGGTTGGTGATTTTGGATGTGGTTTGGTTGATTCGGCTAAAGTACATATATATGCATTATGTTTAGCTTGTTTTATTAAGGCTAGGTATGTGTTTCGATCATAAGGTAAATTTGTATGCTAGTTAAGTTAAGTTATTTCATATGTTAGTTGAATGATATGCATATTATATGTATGTGAGGTGTTGGATATGTACATGATGATGTGGTTAAATTATTTCGGCAAAGTGATATTATAAGTGAAGAGTTTATAACCGTTTTTATCATGGATATTAGTTGTGATTAGTAATGTGCTATAAGGCTTTATTGTATGTTTAGAAATGAAGGTTGAATGTATACAAGTGGTTAAATTTATTTGTTTGGTTAGTTTTGGATATATGATTTAAGTGAAAGTTATCAAAGGTCATTAATGTCCATAAATAAGTACTTTGGTTGATGTGTAATGAATTGTATATGATGAAAGATATAATAATATTATTCGGCTAATGATAGTGAAAATGAAAAGGAGTATATACTTGGAAAATGATTGTATTTGATTTGGTTAATGGTTCTATTGATGTATTTATTTATGCACATATTTAGGATAGTGAACGAATAAATATATTATGTCCTTGTATATTGATATATGTTTATATTGAAAATAGATGTATAGTTGAAAGTGATGCCATGATAATTTTGGAAAATTTTAGATAAATTGAGAAGTATTTATCTATGTGCTTATGTCATGGTTGTAAATGTTTGAATTGGATTTTGATTTCATGGTTTATTTGTTAGCCAAATTGGTGATAGGGAAACGGTAATGTTCGGACATGCTTTAAACTTGTTTAGATAACCATTTAGGTCATAAATCAACTTAATCATAGAATGAAAATGCATATTGTGCCGATTATGGTATGGTCAAAATGATATGTGTTTTGATTTGTTTGATTTATATGATTCATGTATGAAATAATAGAATGAAATAATTATATTAGTTTGGATATACGCACATGCTTATGTGGTAAAATGATATAATTGATATTTTTTCTTATGAATTATATGACTACATATATGTTCGTTATATGATATGAAATGATTTGTAAAGAGATTATGTTAGCTATAAGGTTTTAAAATTTGAATGGCTTGAGTGATTTGATGGGAATAATATATTAAGTATGAATTGAAATGCATATAAGTTTCAAGTTGTATTTTGTCAGGTAATACCTCATAACCCCATTCTGGCTACGGATATGGGTTAGGGGTGTTACATTTGATTGGAATCAGAGCTACAGTTTAGTCGATTCTAGGACTAACGTAGCGCGTGTGAGTCTAGCTATACATGCCATATTTTATACTGTGATAGTGTGATAACTCCTAACATTTGAAAATGTGTTTTTGTATAGTAAATGGATCTCGATCGAGCCGTAGCTGATGATGTCGAGAGTATAATGCCTGCTCCCGCTCAAGGGATAGGCCCGATTGATTCTCGACCGACTTCAAGTAACCAAGAGGGTGAGGCTAAGCAAGCCTTTTACCAAATGATGAATAATTGGTTTACTCAGTTTATCCGGACAAATCTGGCTGCACAACAACCTCCACCCCGACTAATCCTCCTCTGATACCTGTTATACCTCAAGTGATTGATCCGTTGAGATTACATAAGCCCCCTATTGATAAAATCAGAAAATATAGGGATGAGGAATTCAGAGTCACTGATGATGATGATGCTGAGCGAGCTGAATTTTGGCTTGATAATACTATCTGTGTGTTTGATGAAGTATCCTGTAACCCTGATGAGTGTTTAAAATGTGCCATATCCTTGCTGCGAGATACCTCATATCACTGGTGGAATACACTAGTATCGGTGGTTTCGAAAGAACGGGTGACTTGGGAGTTCGTTCAGACTGAGTTCCGTAAGAAATACATCAGCCAGAGATTTATCGACCAGAAACGCAAAGAATTTTTGGAATTGAAACAGGATCGTATGACCGTGACAGAATATGAGCGGAAATATGTGAGACTCAGTAAATATGCCCGTGAATATGTATCAACTGAGCTATGTGTAAAAGATTAGAAGACGGGTTAAATGAAGATATTAAACTGTTAGTTGGCATTCTTGAAATAAAAGAGTTTGTTGTACTTGTTGAGCGAGCATGCAAAGCCGAAGAGCTCGGGAAAGAGAAAAGAAAAGCTGACTTTGAAGCTAGAGATTCACGTAAGAGATCATCGAGTAAGTCATTTCAGTCGGCATCAAAGAGATTCTAAGATGATTCTAGCCATTCAAAGGCTACTGTGGGTTATACTAGACATGATCGGGATAGACCACCTGCGAATTCGAAAGCTACCTCAGTATTTAATGTTGGTAACATCAAACCAAATCAACCAGAGTGCAAAAATTATGGTAAATGACATCTTGACAGTTGTAGATTGCTTGATCGGGCCTGTTTTAAATATGGATTAATGGATCATTTCATTCGTGAATGCCCTGAATTAGTTGAACAAAACACAGTACATAATGCGAGACTGAGTAACATGTCAGCTCGAGGTAGACCACCCAAAAATATGGGTAATGTGAGTAGTAGTCAGAGAGGAACTAAAGACACAACAGTTCAATCTGAGGCTCGTGCACCTGCCAGAGCTTATGCTATACGCTCACGCGAGGAAGCTTCATCCCTAGATGTTATCACTGGTATATTCACTCTCTATGATACTAGTGTTGTTGCATTGATTGATCCTGGTTCGACTCATTCTTATGCATGTGAGACTTTATTATCCAGTACGACTTTGCCTCTAGAGTCTATTGAGTTTGTGATTAAAGTATTCAACCCTTTAGGTCGGTGTGTTTTGGTTGACAAAGTGTGTAAGAATTGTCCGTTGATTATTCGAGATTCATGTTTTCCATCTAGTTTGATGATGTTGTCATTCGACGATTTTGACATAATTCTGGGTAAGGATTGGTTGACTATGCACGATGCTATTGTGAACTGTAAAAAAAAGACTATTGATTTACGGTGCCAAAATGATGTGATTATTTGAATTGAATCTAATGATCTGAATGGTTTACCGATAATGATATCTTCGATTTTAGCTCAGAAGTATGTGAGAAAGGGTTGTGAAGCTTACTTTGCGTATGAGCTTGATAGTAAAGTGACTGAAAAGAAGATTGAATCAGTACCAGTTGTGTGCGAGTATCCAGATGTATTTCCTGAGGAATTATCGAGTTTGCCACCGAATTGAGAGGTAGAGTTTGGTATTGAGTTAGTGCTGGGGACGACTCCGATTTCGATAGCTCCGTACAGAATGGCACCGACTGAATTAAAAGAACTGAAAGCTCAGTTGCAACAATTGACGAATAGAGGTTTTGCGCGAGCGAGTTTTTCTCCCTGCGGTGCACCAGTTTTGTTTGTGAAAAAGAAAGATGGAACTATGAGAATGTGCATTGATTATCGACATCTCAATAAGGTGACCATAAAGAATAAATATCTGTTGCCACGGATTGACAACCTGTTTGATCAGTTAAAAGGGGTTACAATGTTTTCAAAAATAGATTTGAGATCAGGCTACTATCAGTTGCAAGTTAAAGACTCCAATCTGTCGAAAACTGCTTTCTGAACGAGGTACGGACACTATGAGTTTCTGGTTATGCCTTTTGGACTTACTAATGCACCTATTGTTTTCATGGATTTGATGAACCAGATATTCAGACAGTATTTAGATCGGTTTGTGGTTGTGTTCATAGATGACATTTTGATCTATTCCAGTGATGAAACTAAGCATGCCAAACATCTGAGACTTGTGTTACAGACTTTGTGAGAAAAATAGTTGTATGCGAAGTTCAGTAAATGTGAGTTCTGGCTATGCGAAGTCAATTTTTTGGGACATGTTGTATCAGCATCGGGTATTCAGGTTGATCCGAGTAAAATTTCGGCTATACTTGATTGGAAACCTCCAAAAAATGTTTTTGAAGCCTGAAGTTTTCTAGGACTTGATGGTTACTATAGACGGTTCGTGAAAGGTTTCTCTATGATTGCAACCTTGATAATGAAGCTATTACAAAAAGATGTTAAATTCGAGTGGTCAGAAAAGTGTCAGAAAAGTTTTGATCAGTTAAAAGTCCTTTTGACCGAAGCCCCAGTGTTAGTTCAGCCAGAATCGGGTAAAGAATTTGTTATCTGTAATGATGCATCTTTGAATGGTTTGGGCTATGTCTTGATGCAGGAAGGAAAAGTTGTAGCTTATACCTTGAGACAGTTAAAGCCACACAAAAAGAATTTTCCGACGCATTATCTAGAATTGGTAGCTATTGTGTTTGCATTGAAAATATGACGCCACTACCTGTTCAGTGAGAAATATCACGTTTATTCTTATCACAAAAGCGCGAAATATTTGATGACTCAGAAAGATATGAATTTGAGACAATGTCGATGGTTAGAGTTGCTAAAAGATTATGAGCTTGTGATTGACTACCATCCGGGAAAGGCTAATGTTGTTACTGATGCTCTAAGCCAAAAATCATTGTTTGCTCTGCATGCAATGAATGCACATATGGCTATGTCTGATGATGGATTGATAATAGCTAAGTTAAAAGCAAGACCATTATTTATTCAGTAGATTTGCGAAGCACAGAAAGTCGATAATGATTTGTTAGCAAAGAGGGCTTAATGTGACTTCAATGTTGATTCAGAATTTCGAGTTGATACTGAGAGTTGTCTGAGGTTCAGAGATCGAATATGTGTTCCAAGAAATTCAGACTTGATTCAGATGATTTTGAGTACAAAAATGTATAATAATCTGAAACAGTTTACTGGTGGCACCGTATGAAACGAGACATTTCTAACTTTGTATCAAAATGTTTAGTCTGTCAGCAAGTAAAAGCCGAACATCAAGTACCTTCTAGGTTGCTTTAGTCGATCATGATACCTGAGTGGAAATGGGATAGAGTCACGATGGATTTTGTATCTGGTTTACCGTTAACACCGAGCAAGAAAAATGCAATCTAAGTTATTATGGATAGATTGACTAAATCGACTCATTTTGTTCCAGTTTGTACAGATTACTCACTTGACAAGCTTGCTGAGTTGTATATTTCTCAGATTGTGAGATTGCACAGAGTACCTATTTCTATTGTTTCAGATAGAAATCTGAGGTTTACATCGCAGGTTTAGAAGAAACTGCATGATGCACTAGGTACGAAATTACATTTCAACATTACTTTCCATCCGCAAATAGATGGTCAATCCGAACGAATCATTCAGATACTTGAGGATATGTTGAGATGTTGTATTCTCGAGTTTGAAGATATGTGAGAACAATACTTGCCTCTGATTGAATTTGCGTACAATAATAGCTTTCAGTGAGTATCAAAATGGCACCTTATGAGGCTTTGTACGGCCGTAAATGTCAAACACCATTGTATTGGACTGAGCTCAGTGAAAACAAGATACACAGGATCGATTTGATCAGAGAGACTGAACAAAAAGTAAAAGTGATCCGCGAAAGTCTGAAATCAGCATCAGATCATTAGAAATCATATGCGGACTTAAAACGAAAAGATATAGAGTTTCAGATTGGGGACAAAGTGTTTTTAAAAGTCTCGCTGTGGAAGAAAATTCTCAGATTCAGTCGTAGAGGCAAATTGAGTCCGAGATTTATTGGACCGTATGAGATTATTGAGCATATCGAGCTGGTTACGTATAGACTGTTGTTGCCACCTGAGCTAGAAAAGATTCATAATGTATTTCATGTTTTGATGCTTTGTCGATATCGATCTGATCCCTTGCATGTGATTAATCTGACAGAGATTGAGATTCAGTCTAATTTAACATATGAGGAAGAACCGATTTGTATTCTGGTTCACGAAGTTAAAGAATTGCAAAATAAGAAAATTTTGTTAGTAAAAGTATTGTGGCATAGACACGGAGTTGAAGAGGCAATGTGGGAGCCAGAGGATGCAATGAAAGAATGTTATCTAAACCTATTCACAAGTAAGATTTTCGGGCACAAAAATCTCTAAGGGGGGAGAGTTGTAACAACCCAATTTAGACCCTATTCGAAACGGTGGTTTTGGGACCACGAATCCAAGTAAAAAAATATTTAAAAATTATTTTCTGTGTTTATTATGTGTGAATTTATATGTGTTAATTTTTCGTGTTTTAATTTTACTGTTTGGATGCCGATTTAGTAAAAAAAAGGGGTTTAATCGCGTAAAGTGAAAAGTTAATAGTTAAATATGAAAGTGCTTAATTGAACTTGTCTTATTAATATGAAGCACTTATAATGCAATTAGGCCATAACTAAATGAGTTGGACGGTTAAAGGCATGGTTTATAATGGTTTATTATTTTATAACCAAGGTTAAATAGGTAAAATGACAATCATGTTATATAATATAAATCATAAAATAATAAAAGCCATGAATGTTCATCTTTTGGTAGCCGAAATTAGCTAAAGGAAAAGAAAAAGAAAAGAAAGCTATATTCGGCCATTGTTTAGCTTAATCAAGGTATGTAACTAGCTCGGTTTTTTTATAATTTTTACGTTTTTGAGATCGCTGCAGTGTAATGTACAAAGCCCATGCTTGAATTTCTGATTTTGATAAATATTTTGAGTTATGCCATTGATGAATAATTGAGTTTTGTGATGTTAGTTGATGAATTATGAAAGATATGTTTTGGATTAATATGTTTTGTATTGGAATTCTTGTATGAATTTGAGTAATTAGGGCTAAATTGCAAAAATAATCAATTGAGGGACTAAAATGTTAAATAAATAAAATGTATGGACTTTTATGAGTATGAGGAAGATTCAGCCTAAGCATGATGTATTCAAATTTTGCATATTTTGTGTTTTGTGCAATAGGGACTAATTTGTAAAAAGTGTAAAATGTCAGGGGCAAAATGGTAATTTTCCCATTTATGTGTTTTTGGACTAAATTGAATGAAATTATGTTTGAATGAGTTTGATCTGAATATGTTTGGATCAAGAATGAAAGAAATTGAATTTGGATCAGGGGAAAACCAAAGTTGTTGAATAATCGTCTCGTTCCGATTATCGTTATCCGAGGTAAGTTTATAAGCAAATAGATGTTGTTAATTTTAAATAAATACGAGTTTTATATGCTAAAATGAACTATGTGAAAGTACATATGTGGTAGCTGAATATGAAGATGCTTGGGGAGCTATTTTTACAAATTCGATTTGACCGAGTTACGACGTCCGAAAGCCCCGTGCAAAACTTAGGGATAGTAAGGATACATATGTCATGACATAGGATTCCCGATATGTGTTCTCGTGTAAGACAACATCTGGGACGTAGGCATCGATATGTGATTAAGTGTAAGACCATGTCTGGGACAATGGCATCGGTATGTGATTACATGTAAGACCATGTCTGGGACGTTGGCTTTGTACGATATGTGTGATTATCTGAGTGTCCTAGTCAATTATGAATGGTTCAACGGGCAATGATAAGTTATGATCGAATGTGTAAGCGAGCTAAAAGGTTCAGGTATGTGCTTGTTAAATACTTATATGAAAATAAGGTAAGATAGTTATTTGAAATATGATATAAATTATGTATAATGCAAATGGAATTCTATGCATATATGATTGATCATATTTGGCCTTATGACTATAAAATGTGAATATTTATGAGATGATTCATGAGTTACAAGCATGAGTATGTACCTTTAATTCAGAATAGGTTGATTCGACTTTGTTAATATAATGTTAATATCCATTCTTATATATATATTTGCTTATGAATTACTAAGTTGTGAAAGCTTACAGTGTGTATGTTTACTCTCTATTTTTATAGATTTTGGATCTGGTTACGGGCTTGGGGATCGTCAGAGAAATCTATCACATTATCGACTGTTTTTGGTACTTTATAAGTTTGAACTTGAACCTATGGCATGTATAGGATAGATTATATTTGGTTAAGTTTGAAGTTGTGTATATATTAAGCCATGCGAAAATGGCTAATATGTTATGTAAGTATATGAAATTTTAGGCAAGTTAATATGTGTCGTATGCATTGAAAATGGTTGGTGATTTTGGATGTGGTTTGGTTGATTTGGCTAAAGTATATATATGTGTATTATGTTTGGCTTGTTTTATTAAGGCTAGGTATGTGTTTCAATCATAAGGTAAATTTGTATGCTAATTGAGTTAGGTTATTTCATATGTTAGTTGAATGATACGCATATTATATGTATGTGAGGTGTTGGATATGTACATGATGATGTGGTTAAATTATTTTGACAAAGTGATATTATAAGTGAAGAATTTATAACCGTTTTTATCATGGATATTAGTTGTGATTAGTAATGTGCTATAAGGCTTTATTGTAATGAAGGCCGAATGTATACAAGTGGTTAAATTTATTTGTTTGGTTTGTTTTGGATATATTATTTAAGTGAAAGTTATCAACGATCATTAATATCCATAAATAAGTACTTTGGTTGATGTGTAATGAATTGTTTATGATAAAAGATATAATAATATTATTGAGCTAATGATAGTGAAAATGAAAAAGAGTATATACTTCGAAAATTGTTGTATTTGATTTGGTTAATGGTTCTATTGATGTATTTATTTTTGCGCATATTTAGGATAGTGAACGAATAAATATATTATGTCCTTGTATATTGATATATGTTTATATTGAAAATAGATGTATAGTTGAAAGTGATGCCATGATAATTTTGGAAAAATTTAGATAAATTGAGAAGTATTTATCTATGTGCTTATGTCATGGTTGTAAATTTTTGAATTGGATTTTGAATTCCTAGTTTATTTATTAGCCAAATTGATGATAGGGAAACGGTAATGTTTAGACATGCTTTAAACTTGGTTAGTTAACCATTTAGGTCATAAATGAACTTAATCATAGAATGAAAATGCATATTGTGCCGATTATGATATGGTCAAAATGATATATGTTTTGACATGAAATAATGGAATGAAATAATTATATTAGTTTGGATATGCGCACATGCTTATGTGGTAAAATGATATAATTGATATTTTTGCTTATGAATTATGTGACTACATATATGTTCGTTATATGATATGAAATGATTTGTAAAGAGATAATGTTAGCTATAAGGTTTTAAAATTTGAATGGCTTGAGTGATTTGATGGGAATAATATATTAAGTATGAATTGAAATGCATGTAAATGTCATGTAGCGCCCCATTTTCGAGTTTTCTGTGTTTCAGTGTTTTTAAAATTTGGGTGTGTTCTGATTGGTTAAAATATATATTTTAGTAGGTTAGTGGGCCTTTGGAAGGCCCAAACTTAAGTTAAATCTGTGGTAGTCTTCGTAATTTTGATTTTAAGAACAAGTGATGCATTTAGCGTTTGGGCTTCTAAGAGTAAAGGGGTAAAAGATGACACAAAAAGGAGTGTGGTGTAGTGGCAAGGTAGCGCCACTTAGGGGACAAGGAAGTGACGCCATAGAGGAAGCAAGGGGTCCAAGGTTCAAGTCTTGGCTCTTGCAATTTATTTTGGTTTTTTCTTTTCAATAAATCTGGAAGCAAGTAGGTGCGCTTTAAAGTTTAATGTGTTGGACTTATGACACAAATGAGTTGATGGCCTAGTGGTGGTGACGTGATTTGGCATGTGAGAGGACTTTGGTTCGAATCCCTTGGCATGCAAAGGTTGATTATTTTGTTATGTTGGGACGGCAAGAGTTGGTGTTGGTTTTAAACTCTGATGTTGGAGGGATCCCACATCGGGAAGCTAACATAAGAGTAGATGGAGAGCTGGCTTTAAATAGAGCAAACCATGAGGAGAGTTGGCATACCCTTCTGGGCTGATCCCTTTCGCTTGGTGGCGTGCTCGTTTGGGTTGGGCGTCAGCTAAGAGTGTGGGAGCGCGGATTAACTGCAGTCTCCTAACAGGATTATCGCGTGGGAGATATCGTCATCAATCGTCATCAACCAGGTGTGTAAACGACACCCTCCCTTAAACTGAATCGGTAAAAGTCGAAATACCGAAACGTTGGTATTTTGTGAACTCACGAGTGTGTGAGCGCTCGTGAGACAGTTGTTAATAAATATGGTGCATTTGGATGATTAGAGTGCAGAGTGTGCATTTTCGTGCACAACGGTATATTTGGGCTTATTAGGCCGAAAACGGGCCAATGGGCCAATAGGCCCACTTTGGTAAAAAGACAAGGCTGATTCCTTGGTAAACGTTAGAACGAGCATGAAACCCTAGCAATAGGTAATAATTACTGAAATACCCTTATACATGAAAAATTACGATTTTACCCCTAGGGATATTTTATTTTATCTGAAAAGCATGATGTTCGGTTTCTGTGTACGCATGCCATGACATATTATTCTGTTGCATAGGGCATGGGTTTATATTGATGGAGGAAGCGTTCTGGCAGCCTCGCTGCAATCTGGTGGCCTCGCCACATATATATCTGTTCTGGTGACTTCGTCACAATATCCGCAAATGCGCCGCCGCATCCGTGGCTTAACCATACATATATAAACATATATATCTGTTCTGGTGGCCTCGCCACAATATCTGTATCTGGTGACTTCGTCACAATATCTGGCAGCATCGCTGCAATTTCTGTGGTGTGTAGCGATTGGGTGGGTCGAGTAGTCTCCCCACATGGTGTAAGGCTGGTATGGGGGTGATATGGATGGCTCTGGGTTAGGATTTCTGCATTCATGATATATTTGTTCTGCATCTGCTATGGGCCTATGAGTTTCATTCTGATTTCTGTACTGAGCCAAGACTAGATAAGTCTGACTCTGAGGTTTGATCTGTTTTGGGTTATGTTACACATTGAGTTTACCAAACTCACCTTTTATTTTCATCTCTGTAGGAAATCCCCAACCATAGTGGGCTTGGAGCTGTGAGGGATTCGGAGTGGCCACATCATCTGCAAAGTTGGTTTTTCTAAGTTAGTTTATTTTTTTATTATTTTTATATTCTGATTTAATTTTGGGTTTTAAGTTGTAATAAGGCCGCTATATAAATTTCTCTTTCCGCTATGGTTTTTATTTTCTGATTATATTTATACTATGTCGAAATCAAGTAGTGTTAGGGCTCACGCGTTTTTTTTCAAAATTAATGAACGTTTTCAAGACTCAACAAGCACGACAAATGGATAGCCTAAAGATTGATAAACCGACTTTTCATTCAATTGTTGCTTTTTACAAAGACCACCCTAATCACTTAAACCAACGAATGCGTACTAAGTCGTAAGTCCATGTGACACGTCAGATCTGGCCATAACGTCTGGGCCGGGTCTAAGGTGTTACATTTAGTGGTATCAGAGCCAAGTTGCAACAACTCGACTGTGGAACGGGTCTAAAAACGGGAATTTTAAAGAAATTTTGAATAAAGGTTTTTGAAAATCGTTTTTTTATGAACTTGATTATAAATTGTTTTCGAGAATGTTTCCAATATTTTCTCTTTACAAATAGATGATTTTAAATATTAAAATCAATTTTCTAAAATTAGTTTTTTTTAGAAAGTGGCACACCGAATCTCCGGCCCAAGTCTGTAAGTTTTCTGAGCCTTTCTGATTGTTTCTGAAATATCTGTTATATGCTTGTACAAAACCTTATCATGGTACTTTAGTTAGGGTAACACTGGAACTATAGAAACTCTGATAAATAGACTGAGGCTGTAGCTAGGCTACCGCGAAAGGAAATAAACTCAAACTCTGAATTACTGTTATTCATAAGACATCTGTAATAAACACTGAAATATTAAACTGATTCATAAAATTCTTAATCAGATAATACAAAATGAGTACACGAGCAGCTCGTGGAAGAGGCGTGGATGTGGCCGAGGTAATGCTTAAGCTGAATCTTCATCTTTAGGACATGTGCCGACAGCAGATGCACCAGTACCACCGGAAACGGAGGTAGAGTCTCATGATCGAGGTTTCGGGGATGATGCTCTGTCCCAGGCGATGCTCCGAGTTTTGGAAAGGGTTGCTGGGGCAAGTACGGGAAACAAAATTCAGGGGTCTATTTCTGAGTGGCTTCGGGCCAATGGAGTAGAGATATTTAGGGGCGTATCTGGTGTAGCTCCGAATGTGGTGAGTATTGGTTAGAAGCCACGAGAGCGGATTATGGATGATCCGGATCGCTCTGTGGAGCGAGTGTTGAAGGAGCCATATCGTTACTCGGGGATGAGGCTTATCGGTGGTGGCTCACGGTGAGAGATGGAACACCGGCGACGGCAGTGACTTGGGAGCCGCTTAAGACAAACCTTCAAAGGAAAGTATGTTGGGGCTAGTTACGTGGACGCTCGCCGGAAAGAATTTCTGAACCTAGTGCAAGGGAGTAAGTTAGTGGCTGAGTATGAGTCTGAGTTTCTGAGACTGAGCCGGTATGCTTCTGGGATTGTCACTACAGAGGATGAGCGTAGCGTACGCTTCGAGAATGGTCTGAGAGATGAACTTAGGGTGCTGATTGCTCCGCAGAGGGAGCGTAATAGTGGAGAAAGCTAAGATAGCTGAGGAAGAGAAGCGTACAGAAAGACAGAATCGTGAGAAAGATCGGAACCGCTTTAAGAGAGATTCGGGACTTTCAGGTGGTATGAACAGGAATGTTAAGAGAACAAGGGTAATGGAGCCAGTTCGAGCAGTACCGATGAATGCTGTTAGACCGCAGGGTTGTAGGAGTTGTAGGAAGATACATATGGGCGAGTGTTAGAAATGTTCTGGTGCTTGTTTCCGATGCGGATCTATGGAGCATAGGGTTAAGGACTGTCCCCAAGAACCAGATCAGGTTCAAATTTTAGAGCAGAGGGTCGCTCAACCAGTAAGGGGTGGGCCATAGTTTCCGAGAGGACGTGGGCAAGGCAGAGGTGGTAATGGAAATGGTCAAGGAAGAGGAGCGCCTGGTAGTGGTGCTGGATTTGCTAAGGCTCGTCAGCCGGCATTGGTGTATGCACCTCATCGCCGAGAGGAGGGTGATGCACCTGACATCACAACTGGTACGTTTCTGATTTCTAGTATGCCATACACTGCGTTGATAGATGTTGGATCTACCCATTCGTATGTTGCATGTGCTATATCTGGGTCGCTGGGTGTGCGCTCTGAGGTGACCGTGAGTGGGGTATTTGTACTAAGTCCTTTGGGTCACTCGGTTAGGGTAGATAAACTGTATAGAAATGTGCCTATAGAAACTTAAGGAAAAGTTTTCTCTGGAGATCTGATGGAGCTACCTTTCGGAGAATTCGATCTCATTTTGGGAATGGATTGGCTTGTTAAGCATAGGGCTACTTTGGATTGTGCTACTAAGCGAATGATGTTAAAGACCACAAAGGATGAGGAGGTTTTGGTGATAGGCGAGCGTAGGGATTATCTGTCTAATGTGGTGTCGGCATTGAGAGCCGAGAAGTGGACTCAAAAGGGATGTGAGGCTTATTTGGCATTTGTAAGCCAATCGAAAACTGAGGGTCTGACAGTGGATAAAGTTAGAACCGTCAAGGATTTTCAAGATGTTTTTCCAGAGGAGCTTCCGGGTTTGCCCCCGAACTGAGAGGTTGAGTTTGGAATCGACTTGTTGCCTGGAACGGCACCGGTATCCATTGCACCTTATAGGATGGCACCGAAGGAGTTGGTGGAGCTGAAAGCCCAAATTCAAGAGTTATTGGATAGAGGCTTCATTAGACCAAGTGTGTCTCCGTGGGGAGCACCAGTGTTGTTGTTAAGAAGAAGGATGGGTCAATGCGGATGTGCATCGATTATCGGCAGTTGAACAAACTAACGATTAAGAACAAGTACCCACTGCTGAGAATCGATGATTTATTCGATCAACTTAGAGGAGCTTCAGTATTTTCCAAGATTGACCTTCGATCTGGGTATCATCAGTTGAGGGTTAAGGAGGTGGATATTCACAAAACGGCATTCAGAACTCGGTATGGTCATTATGAGTTCTTGGTTATGCCATTTGGGTTGACGAACGCACCTGCGGCATTTATGGATCTAATGAATCGAGTGTTCCAGCCATACTTGGATCGATTCGTAGTCGTCTTTATCGACGATATTCTGGTTTATTCTAAAATTGAGGAGAAGCATGATGAGCATCTTCGTATTGTGCTGCAAGTGCTGAGGGAGAAAGAGCTTTATACGAAATTCAGTAAGTGTGAGTTCTGGTTGAGACATGTAACTTTCTTGGGGCATGTTGTCTCTGCTGAAGGGATCAAGGTGGACCCTCGAAAGATTGAAGCGATTCTGTAATGGAAGCCACTGAGGTTAGTGTCAGAAATTCGAAGTTTTCTGGGATTAGCTGGGTACTATAGAAGGTTTGTGGAAGGATTTTCTATGATGGCAGTGCCTTTGACAAAGCTTATAAGGAAGGGGGTACCGTTTGTTTGGACTGAGAAACAACAGGAATCTTTTGAGAAGCTAAAGAAAGTTCTGACCGAGGTACCTATACTGATTCAGTCGGAGTCTGGAAAAGATTTTACCGTATGCAGTGATGCATCACATTTAGGGTTGGGCTGTGTGCTGATGCAAGAGGGTAAAGTGGTTGCTTATGCATCGCGACAGCTTAAACCACATGAAGTTAACTATCCTACTCATGATCTGGAGTTGGCAGCGTTAATCTTTGCGCTTAAGATTTGGAGACATTACCTGTACGGATAAAGGTGTATTATATGCACAGATCATAAGAGTCTTAAGTACTTGCTGACTCAGAAAGAGCTAAACTTTAGGCAGCGGAGATGGATAAAGTTGCTTAAGGATTATAACTGCGCGATTGAGTATCACCCAGGCAAAGCTAATGTGGTGGTTGATGCCCTAAGTCGTAGAACTGTATCTGATCTGAGAGCCATGTTTGCTCGTTTGAGTCTGTATGACGACGATAGTCTATTAGCAGAACTGCAAGTTAGGCCGACCTAGGTGGATGAGATTAAGGAAAAACAGTCAAGGGTTGAGTCCCTGGTTTCTCGATTCCAGCAGGTTAAGAATGGGGATACTTCGAGTTCGGATCGAACAGTAGAGGGAGTTCTCAGATTATCGAGGTAGAGTTTGTATTCCGAAGGACTCTGACTTGAGGCAAGCAATTCTGAAAGAAGCTCATAGAGGTCTGTGTGCTATGTATCCTGGAGGGAATAAAATGTATCACGACTTAAAGGAGTTGTATTGGTGGCCTAGATTGAAGCGAGAGGTAACAGAATTTGTGGGAAAATGTCTGACTTGTCAGCAAGTGAAAGCTGAACATCAATTACCTTCCAGACTTTTGCAGCCAGTAAAAGTACCACTTTGGAAGTGGGAGAGGCTAACCATGGATTTTGTGAGTGGGTTACCCTTGACTCCATCGAAGAAGGACTCGATTTGGGTAATTGTGGATAGGTTAACCAAATCTGCTCATTTTATACCTGTCCGCACTGATTATTCACTTCAGAAGTTAGCCAAATTGTATGTGGCAGAAATAGTGCGACTTCACGGAGTGCCAGTGTCGATTATCTCTGATCGAGATCCTAGATTCACATATCAGTTTTGGCAAAAGTTGCATGAGGCGTTGGGTACGCGGTTGAACTTTAGTACAGCCTTTCATCCTCAGACTGATGGTCAGTCGGAAAGGGTTATTCAAATTCTGGAAGACATGTTGAGGGGTTGCTTTATCGATTTTCGAGGTAGTTGGTAGGATTACTTACCGTTGGCAGAGTTTGCATACAACAACAGTTATCAGGCAAGTATTCGAATGGCTCCTTATGAGGCACTGTATGGGCGAAGATGTTGTTCACCTGGTTGTTGGACCGAGTTGGGTGAACGATGTGTTTCTTGCACCAAATTGGTGGCGAGATCGAGGATAAGGTCAAGTTGATTAGAGACCGATTGAAGGAAGCATCTGATAGACAGAAGTCATATGCAGATTTGAAGTGCAAGGGAATTGAGTACTCTGTGGGTGATATGGTATTCTTGAAGGTTTCACCTTGGAAGAAAATATTAAGGTTTGGGAGGAAAGGCAAGTTAAATCCGCGGTTCATTGGGCCTTATCAGATTCTTAAGCGAGTGGGTCCAGTGGCTTATCAGTTGGAGCTACCTCCAGAGTTGGATAGGATTCATGATGTCTTTCACGTCTCCATGTTAAGGCGGTATCGTTCTGACCTTACTCATGTTGTGCCGATTACAGAGATCGAGGTCCAAAAAGACTTGACTTTTGAGGAGGAGCCTGTGCAAATTTTGGATCAAGATGTTAAGATTTTGAGAAGGAAATCAGTTCCGCTAGTAAAGGTGCTGTGGCGTAATCATGGCAGAGAGGAAGCTACTTGGGAGCCAGAAGTGGCGATGCGTCAACAATATCCTCATCTGTTTGATTCAGGTAAAATTTCGAGGACAAAATTTCTTTAAGGAGGGCAGAGTTGTAACGCCCAATTTTCGGGTTTTCTGTGTTTCTGTGTTTTTAAAATTTGGGTGTGTTCTGGTTGGTTAAAATATATATATTTTAGTAGGTTAGTGGGCCTTTGGAAGGCCAAAAATTAAGTTAAATCAGTGGTAGTCTTCGGAATTTTGATTTAAAGAACAAGTGATGCATTTGGCGTTTGGGCTTTTAAGAGTAAATGGGTAAAAGATGACACAAAAAGGAGTGTGGTGTAGTGGCAAGGTAGCACCACTTAGGGGACAAGGAAGTGACGCCATAGTGGAAGCAAGGGGTCCAAGGTTCAAGTCTTGGCTCTTGCAATTTATTTTGGTTTTTTCAAGTCTTGGCTCTTGCAATTTATTTTGGTTTTTTCTTTTCAATAAATCTGGAAGCAAGTAGGTGCGCTTTAAAGTTTAATGTGTTGGACTTATGACACAAATGAGTTGATGGCCTAGCGGTGGTGGCGTAATTTGGCATGTTGGTTCGAATCCCTTGCACGAAAAGGTTGATTATTTTGCTATGTTGGGACGGCAAGAGTTGGTGTTGGTTTTAAACTCTGATGTTGGAGGGATCTCACATCGGGAAGCTAACATAAGAGTAGATGGAGAGCTGGCTTTAAATAGAGCAAACCATGAGGAGAGTTGGCATACCCTTCTAGGCTGATCCCTTTCGCTTGGTGGCGAGCTCGTTTGGGTTGGGCGTCAGCTAAGAGTGTGGGAGCGCGGATTAACTGTAGTCTCCTAACAGGATTATCGCGTGGGAGATATCGTCATCAATCGTCATCAACCATGCGTGTAAACGACACCCTCCCTTAGACTGAATCGGTAAAAGCCAAAATACTGAAACGTTGGTATTTTGTGAACTCGCGAGCGTGCGAGCGCTCGTGAGACTGTTGTTAATGAATATGGTGCATTTGGATGATTAGAGTGCAGAGTGTGCATTTTCGTGCACAACGGTACATTTGGGCTTAATGGGCCGAAAACGGGCCAATGGGCCAACAGGCTCACTTTGGTAAAAAGACGAGGTAAATACTTCTTATTACTTGGTAAACGTTAGAATGAGCATGAAACCCTAGCAATAGGTAATAATTACTGAAATACCCTTATACATGAAAAATTACGATTTTACCCCTATGGATATTTTATTTTATCTCAAAAGCATGATGTTCTGCTTTCTACGTATGCGTATGCCATGACATATTATTCGCATTGCATGAGACATGGGTTTATATTGATGGAGGAAGCGCTCGCGGCGGCCTCGCCGCAATCTGTGGCCTCGCCACATATATATCTGCTTTGGTGACTTCACACAAAGATCCGCGACCTCATTCGCAATCCCAGTGGCTTTGCCACATATATAAACATATATATCATCTGCTCGTGGGCCTCGCCACAATATTCGTATCTGTGACTTCGTCACAATATCCGCGACCTCGCCGCAATTTACGTGGTGTGTAGTGGTTGGGGTGGGTCGAGTAGTCTCCCACATGGTGTAAGGCTAGTACGGGGTGTTATGGATGGCTCTGGGTTAGGATTTCTACATTCATGATATATTTGTTTTGTATCCGCTATGGGCCTATGAGTTTCATTCTCGATTTGCATCTTGGGCCAAGACTAGATAAGTCTGACTCTGAGGTTTGATCTGTTTTGGGCTATGGTTGGGTTATGTTACACACTGAGTTTACCAAACTCACCCTTTATTTTCATCTCTGCAGGAAATCCCCAACCATAGTGGGCTTGGAGCCGTGAGGGATTCGAAGTGGCCACATCATCCGCAGTTGGTTTTTCTAAGTTAGTTTATTTTTTTATTATTTTTATATTCTGATTTAATTTTGGGTTTTAAGTTGTAATAAGGCCGCTATATAAATTTCTCTTTCCGCTATGGTTTTTATTTTCTGATTATATTTATACTATGTCGAAACTGCTAGTGTTAGGCTGCGCGAGCTTTTTTCAAAATTAATGAACGTTTTCAAGACTCAACAAGCACGACAAATGGATAGCCTAAAGATTGATAAACCGGCTTTTCATTCAATTGTTGTTTTTTTACAAAGACCACCCTAATCACTTAAACCAACGAATGCGTACTAAGTCGTAAGTCCATGTGACACGTCAGATCTGGCCATAACGTCTGGGCCGGGTCTGGGGTGTTACATCTCAAATTGTATTTTGTCAGGTAATACATCATAACCCCATTTTAGCGACAAATACGGGTTAGGGGTGTTACATTTTCATCGAAAATCACTTTGCAAAAGTTGTTTATCTATCAACAACCTTTCATTTTCTACCATGAATTTCTAATTTTCAGCATATTCATCCATGACATAACTTCTATACTTTGATAACTTTTCAAATTAATCCCTCAAATAGATAGATTAAACTATTCCAGTTTCAAAAATATCAAAATTACTAAAAACAGGACAAGAAAACTTACCCAAATAAGCCAAGAAAGATTGTTTTCTCTTTCCTAGGGTTTCAATGTGTTTTGGAGAAAAAGATGATATAAAATAAGACGTTATTTTCTTTTTAATTATTTCTATTTCCAATTTAATCCTTGCCTTTTTCTAAATTTCCATGGATGAATCATCAAAACTATCTAGTAACTTTTGATTAATTGTCTAATTACCATATAAGGACCTAAAGTTTTGAATTCCATAGCTATTTAAATCTTCTAGCTCTTAGAATGCAACTTTTGCATTTTATGCAATTTGGTCCTTCTCATAATTAAATACATAATCCGTAAAATTTTCTTATCAAAATTCTCACATGACATCTCTATCTCTCTATCATAATATGGACCATGCAATAAATTTAAAATAAATTTTATTTGCGGCTCAAATTTGTGGTCCCAAAACTACTATTCCGATTTCATTGAAAATGGGCTGTTACAACTCTTTCCCATTAAGGATTTTCATCCTCGAAAATCTTACCAGTAAAAAGGTTCGGTTACGAGTTTCTCATGGTATCCTTTGGTTCCCAAGTTGCTTCTTCAATGCCATGTCTCTGCTAGAGAACTTTTACTAATGTCACCTTTTTATTTCTTAAATCTTGTTTCCCGAGCTAAGATTTTAATCGGTTCTTCACTATATGTCATATCAGACTGAGTCTCTACCTCTATTGGAGAAATAACATTTGAAGGATTTAATCGATATTGTCGTAGCATAAACACATGAAAAACATTATGAATTTGATCAAGTTTTGGTGGTAAAGTTAACCGATATGCAACAAGCCCAATTCTTTCTGTAATTTCATATGGTCCAATAAACCGTGGACTCAATTTTCCTTTACGACCAAATTGAAGAAATTTCTTCCAAGGTGACACTTTCAAGAATACCTTGTCACCGACTTGAAATTCTATTTCTTTCCGTTTAATATCAGCATAGGACTTTTGACGATTAGAAGCTACTTTCAAACTATCTTGAATTATTTTCACATTTTCTTCGGTTTCACAGACTAAATCAACTCCATGTAACTTTTTTCTCGCTAAGTTTTGTCCAATTCAATGGAGTTCTATATTTGCGACCATACAGAGCTTCATACGGTGCCATGTTGATACTGGACTGCTAACTATTATTATAAGTAAATTCAACTAAAGGCAAATATTTTTCACAATTACCTTCAAATTCAAGTACGCAACATCGAAGCATATCTTCCAAGATCTGTATTACCCATTCAGATTGACCATCTGTCTGAGGATGAAATGCAGTACTAAAATGTAACTTGTATCTAGAGCTTCTTGCAATTTGCTCCATAATCAAGATGTAAATCCAGGATCTCTGTCTGAAATAATGGAGATAGGTACTCTATGCAATCTAACAATCTCAAAGACATATAATTTAGCCAATCTATCCACCGAAAAATCCATACGTACCGAAAAAAGTGTGCAGACTTTTCCAATCGATCAACAATTACCCAAATGGCATCGTTCTTCTTTGGAGACAAGGGTACAAAGTCCATGGTAATCCTTTCCCATTTCTATTCTGGTATTGTAACTGGCTGTAATAATCCCAAAGGCAACTGATGCTCAGCTTTTACTTACTAACATATCAAACACTTAGATACAAACTCAGAAATATCCCATTTTATTCTCGGTCACCAGTACATCTTCTTCAAATCATTATACATTTTATTACATTCAAGATGAATAGACATCTTACCATTATGAGCTTCATTCAAAACCTTCTGTACTATTTCTGAATTCTTTGGTACACATATTCTGCCTCTAAATAACAGACAACCATCAGTCCTAATATGATATTCTGAATCAAAAGTAGATTCACATTGTATCTGTTTCGCTTGTAATTTACTATCATCTTTCTGAGCTTCAGGAATCTACTGAAAGAACATCGGTCTAGCTTTTAATTCAGCTATAATTGAACCATCATCAGATAACATCAACCAAGTATTCATTGCTCGCAAAACAAATAAGGATTTTCTACTCAGAGCATCAGCAACCACATTGGCTTTTCCTGGATGGTAGTCAATAAGTAGATCATAATCTTTCAATAATTCAAGCTACCCGGATTGTCTCAAATTCAAATCTTTCTGTGACATCAAATACTTCAAACTTTTATGATCAATGAATATGTGACATTTTTCACCAAACAGATAATGTCGCCATATTTTCAATGCAAAGACAATTGCTGCTAACTCAAGATCATGTATCGGGTAATTTCTTTCATGTAGTTTTAGTTGTCTTGAAGCATAGGCTATTACTTTACCTTCTTGCATCAAAACATAGCCTAAACCATTTAATGATGCATCACTATAAATTATAAATTCCTTACCCAATTCAGGCTGAACTAACACATGTGCTTCTGTCAATAAGGCTTTCAATATATCAAAGCTCTGTTGACACTTGTTCCACAACTCGAACTTCACATCTTTTTGCAACAATCGAGTCACCAGAGAAGCTATCATTGAAAAACCTTTTAGAAACCTTCGATAATATCCAACAAGTCCCAGAAGACTTTGGACTTCAGACACATTCTTCTGTGGCTTCCAATTGACAATAGCTGAAATTTTACTTGGATCTACTCGAATACCCTCTGCAGAAACAATATGTCCAAGAAAACCAACTTCCCGTAGCCAAAATTCACATTTACTAAATTTGGCATACAATTGTTTCTCACGCAGAGTTTGCAATACAAATCTTAAATGATCTGCATGTTCATTTTCATCTCGAGAGTAAACTAAAATATCATCAATAAATCCCACCACAAACCTATCTAAATATGGTTTGAAAATTTTTTTCATCAAATCCATAAACACTGCTGGTGCATTTGTCAAACCAAATGGCATCACAAGAAACTCATAATGTGCATACCTGGTTTTAAAAGTTGTCTTTAACACATCTGAGTCTTTTACCCGTAGCTGATAATAACCAGAATGAAGATCAATATTTGAAAATACATTGGCCCCTTTCAGTTGGTCAAACAGATCATCAATGCGAGGCAATGGATACTTGTTCATTATTGTAACTTTATTAAGTTGTCTGTAATCAATGCACATGTAACACCCCTAACCCGTATTCGTCTCCAGACTAGGTTTATGAGTCATTACCGAACATATCGGAACATTTTATAATCAATTCACAACTATCATCCACACATCAAGGCATCATAGTCAAACATCATCACAAAGTCCCTTTCTTAGGTCAACGAGACCTTAAACATGCATTAAGAAGGGGTTGGGACTAATCCGAGCACATACAAAATTTCTTGAAATTAAATAATTTTTCAAAGTTATAAAGGTCACACGCTTATGTGAACAGGCTGTGTGCCTCAACGCCCGTGTGTCTAGGCCATGGTGAAACAGGGCATACATTCTAACTTATCCACACTGCCACAAGACACGCCTGTGTGCCAGGCCGTGTGAAAATTAGGGAGGCTACTGACTTTGCCACACGGCCTAGCACACGCCCGTGTGTGTAACCATGTGGTCTGCCTATGCTCACTTCGAAGTGGCCCTCGAGCAACACGATAGAGACACACACCCGTGTCCCTGCCTGTGTGGGTAAAAATAGGTCATTTATAAGGCCAATATGCCACCCATTTTGGGTCCTCCCTACAAGCATCAATTACACCATAATTTCAACCAATTTCAATCACAAAACATTCATCATTCATGTCATATAATCAACAGCCAATTTAATCCTTATTATCCAAACCAAAACATACCAAAATCACATACCAAACTCATTCATTCATACATGTCATTATCCCAATTTTTCACATCCATTCTCATATCAAAATCATACCATTTCCATAACTAATTCACATAACTAACTTACCAAATTGACCATTTCTCACTAGGCCATTTATGCACATCAAAACATACTATTTCTTAACACAACTTATATACCAAAAACCAAACCAAATAGCAACTTTAATCTAGCCATATCACATGACATGATATACACTTCACAAATCATAATCAAATACTTCTAGCCTATACATGCCATACTTCAATATTCACATTTTCAAAAGGTACCAAAATAGAGTTCGATAGTTTCGTGATGATCCTCGATGATCCCCAAGCTTTCGGTAGCTTCGATAATCTATAAAACAATTGAAAAACACACAAAGTAAGCTTTCAAAAGCTTAGTAAGCCATATACAAATTAACTTATTACGTAACAAAATTCTAAACCAATTCATGCATGTAGCTCATGGCAAAATATAATCACATATCCATATGTCTCATATAGCTCATTTGATCATAATTCACTCACATATAACATATGTCCACAAATGTACATATACTTACCTTTCATTCTCAAACATGATATACATTTCAAAAGTACCTGAACTGGATACACATTCACATAGTTATTCATTCCTTGGAATGCCCATTGAACAGTATGAAATCAAATAGGATACGCGGATAACTCAGAAAACTCGTACAATGCCAACGTCCCAGACGTGGTCTTACATGTAATCAAATATCGATGCCACTGTCCCAGACAAGGTCTTACACAAAATCAAATACGATGCTGATTTCCCAAACATGGTCTTACATGTAAATCTTAAATCGATGCCAACGTCCTAGACGTGGTCTTACACGATAACACACCTCTGAATCCTATGTCATGACATATATATCCTAACTATTCCTATGGTTTGTAAGGGACTTTTCGGACGTCGTCACATTATCAAAACTTTCTCAGATTTCTCATATTCAACTCAAATAGCCATTATCATTATTAAATGGCATATAAGCAATAATAATTCAATTCAAAACACATTTATTTGTATATCGACTTACCTCGTACGGGAATGAATGGAAACAAACGGCTATTTAGCTACTTTCGACTTTCCCCGATCTAATTCTGTTTTCTTTGGTTCTTGATCTATACACATTCAAGTTTAACTCTTTTATTCAAAAAAATCATTCAGTTCAATCCATATGCACATATTTAGGGGATTTTACAAATTAAGCCCCACATTTTCACATTTTAACACTTAGTCCCTAATTCATAAAATCACAAAATACACATAATTTCATATTACACATGCTAGGCCGAATTTTCCTCTAGCCCATATAAGCCCATATATTTCATTTATTTCACATTTTAGTCCCTCAAAATCTCATTTTCACAATTTAGCCCAAATTACTCAAATTCATCAAAAATTCAAATACAAAACACATTAATCTAACACATGTCTTTCATTTTTCATCAATTAACATCACAAAGCTCACAATTTCATCAATGGCTCAACTCAAAATCTTCATCAATTTCAAAAATTCAAGCATGGGCTAGCTAGAGAAATAATCAACAATCACAAAAACATAGAAATCATCAAAAATTGAGTCAAAATTGTACTTTTATCAAGCTTCTAAGTTGCCGAACCCTAAAAACACATCCATGGCTTTCGTTCTTTTGTATTTTTGGCAAACAAGATGATAATATGACTAAAATTTTATTTTGTTTTATTTTATTAACCTTTATTAACATAATTATAAAAATGTCCTTGATTAATAATGTAATATCCCAAAAATTTTTACAGTAAAATATTATCTGTGATATAGTAAAATACGGAAATAAAGTGACAAAAAGGGAAATTTTGAGTTATGTCAATATTGGGAAGTATATTATGATATATTAATTCAAGAAAGGACTAAATTGTAAAAGTGAGAAAAGTTTTGTTGCACAAGAGTAAATACTCAAAATTTGAGGGGTTAAGGAGTAAATATGAAAAAGTTGAAGAACCAATAGTGTAAATATTTTAAGGGTGGAATGATCTAGAAATTAAGGAAAATGGATGAATTAGGACCACATGAATAGATGAAGAACTATGAGGGACTAAATTGCAATTTTACCAAATTAAATGATGACTCAAGGATGGAATTTTAAAAGATAATGAAGGGCAAAATGGTCAATTGAAAGAGAGAGAAATCTAGAAAGCAATGATGATGTTGGAGATATTTTAGATTAAATAAATAAATAAATAATAGTTTATTAATATTTTAATTTAATTTTTAAATGATATTTTATTATTTTATTATTATTTTACTTAGTATATATAAGGAAAGAAAGATGAAGAATCATCATATTTTTTTTCCATGCACCCAACGTATGAAGAGAAAAGGAAGAAAGAAACTTTCTTTTCTTTACAATTTGGTCCTTCCACCAAAAATTCACCATTTTCACCTAGAAATCAAAAGAATTTCCATAGCTACTAAGAGAGAGAAATCCTAAGGAGACCATGGGGAGTTAGAATATCAAGTTGGATTCAAGAATAGAAGCTGGAGGAGAGAGAAAATCAAGTTAAAGATTAGTATCAATAGAACAAGGTAAGTATATCAAGATTTCAATATGTTTTTAAGTTTGTTATTATTGACAAAGCATGGAAATAATGTTATAGTAGAGTTTTCTTACATAAGGTCTTATGTTCTTGATATGTTAGTGAAGAAAAAATAAGAGAAAGTGATGAGAAACGGTGTAGAAAAAGAAAATAAGGGTGTTATAACATGGTAATTAATATCTTGTACCAAAACAGTTTTGGACAGCAGCAGTAGTCTAACTTTGAAAAATCATAAAAAATTTTAAAAATCGAATTATAGGATGAATGAAGTATGAAATTAAAGCTTATTGAGTCTAGTTTCTTATAGAAGAAACTATGTAAGCAATGGATTTGTAAATCATGAGATATAATCAATTTTGTGAGACAAGATCAAAATGATTTCGGGTTCCCCTGTTCTGACTTTTGAAAATCATCAACAATTTGATAAAAATAATTATGGACTTAAATTTATATGTTTAGAATATTGAATGATTCTATTTTCAAGAGAAATAAACGGGAACATCATTTGAATTCTTTACGAGGAGATAATTAATTTTTAGTGAAGAAGGGTCAGGACTGTCAGATAGCAGAACAGGGGTAAATTTAAAGAATAAACTGTACTTATTGGCTAAACTAAAAATTCTTAAAATTTTATGGTAAGAATATATATGAGTCTTGTTTCATAAAAAATTAGCGTATCTTAATTTGGAGTTCTATAGCTCCAGATATAAATAATTTAGTGACTATGACACAGATGGACAGCTTGAATATTCATAAAAGTAAATAATAAAAATTATAGATAATATTACTTACAAGTGTGTTAAATACATTAAGGATGTGGAATGGTGAGGAGGAGGAAAATATGTATGAATATTCATCTAACATGGCTAATTTGCATGTTTTAGGCTCAGGGACTAAATTGAATAAAAGTAAAACTTTATGGGTAATTTTGTAAAAATGTTAGAAATGACCAAATTGCATGAAATGAACTATTTTATTATTTAAATTACAATATTGAATGAAATTATTAATTTAGTTCAAGATCGGGGGAAAACATGTTTTAGGGATTAAATTGAAAAGTGTTGAAATTATGGAAAATTCTGATATTTTATAGAAATCATGGATCATTATCAATATATATGAGAATAATAGCTGGAAATAAGGATTAAATTGCAAGAATTTTATTTTCCTGACCCTAAGGATGAAATCGTCATTAAATAAAAGTTTAGGGGCAAAATGGTAATTTTGTCTAGAGCATTAATTAAATACATTAGAATATGAAATGAATGAAAATGATGATCAAATTTATTTATAAAGATCCGGACGACTCAAATAAGAGATTTGATCGTGGAAAAGAAAAGATATCGGATTAATAAAATTATGAACACAAACAAGTAATGAGGTAAGTTCATGTGACTTGAATTATATTCTTAAATGCTTGAAATGCATGTTTTTTATATGAATATGATTTGAATGTTCATTATATGAAAATTTATGAAATACTGACATATTGATAAAAAGGGGAAGAAATCCCGGTTGAATGAAAGGAAAATTCGATGGATCTTTAAAAAGGAATTGACGATAAAAAGGATCTAGCCCGGACGAGTGATCCTATCCTGATATAGCCCTCCCGAAGAATATGTGGAAAATGGATTTAGCCCGGACCGGTAATTCCAACAATACTCTATGAGTTTATATTACAGGGGATTTAGCCTGGACTGGTAATCCCACTGTAAGGATGAGGTTCGCGGGAGTGTGCTCTCTGATATGAAATGTGTAAGACTATGGTTGAAAGATACCATGGCAACCTGATATGAAATGAATAAGACCATGGTTGAAAGATACCATGGCAATGTGATATGAAATGAACAAGACCATGGTTGAAAGATACCATGGCAACATGACAGAAAATGAGTAAGACCATAGTTGAAAGACACTATGGCATCATGTCAAAGACAAATAAGACTGTGGATGGGAGACGCTATGACATCTATTGAACAATTGATATTCAGGTAATATGTATCAGATGACGAATGGTTATATGAAATGGTTGTGTGAAATGTTTACAAAAACTGGTCATATAGAAATATATGTACAAAATAGTTGTATGAAATAATTATGAAGATAGATAAACGAAATATAGAATAAAGTACATGGAATATAATTTATGTTAAGTTTGATATAAACTTTACCGGAATAAATATACATAAAATAAATGGAAATGATGGAGCATGAAATATTGATATAATGAAATGATTGATATACATTTATGAAGAAACGGTAAGAGAATGATATGTTTCATAACATGTGCATATATGATTATCTTTGATATGTTGATACAAGGAAATTATGTAAGTAAAGACAATTATTAAACTCAAGTGTGACATGTCGAGAAAATAAGTATATCAATGTTGAATTTAGATGAAATATGTGCAAGTATACTAACAATGATGTTGTTTGACGCTTAGACAAGTGTTAAGCAATTGATTGAATGGTAACATGTTTAATTATAAGGAGCATTGAAATGGTAAGTACTTAGATGAAAATAAAATTTAAGATTTTGCGAAATTTTTTTTATGATCCCGATTTAATTCCGGTTGGTTTTTATTGTATGTTTGGGGCTTCGAGGGTCCAATAGAGAGACGTTATGATTATTTTCAAAATATGAATAATAAATGACTCAGAATTTTCTGAAAATGTTCAGTAAACTCTGGTAATGCCTCGTACCCTATTCCTGTAATGGATACGGGTAGGGAGTGTTACAAATAACCTTTAACACATAATAATTCATGTCCAAGAAAGTCCATTAACATTAATCATATCATATTCACATCGTAAGGACCTTACATTAATAAGCCATAATAATTAGGCACTTTAACATATAGTATGTTACTTTTGCATTTTAAGCGATTAAGTTCTTTTATCAAATCGAGCACACAAACGATAAAATTAAATTACAGAATTTTCACAGATATCAATTTACATATTATAAGCATGGAAAATAATATAAAAATATTTTTCTAACTCAGATTTGTGGTCCCGAAACCACTATTCTGATTAGGGTCTGAACCGGGCTATTACAGCACAGCCTCAACGATCCATCTTTCTTCTTTACAAACAGAGCCGGTGCACCCCAAGGTGAAAAACTAGGTCGAGCGAAGCCTCTATCAATCAACTCTTACAATTGTGCTTTCAATTCTTTTATCTCGGTACGAGCCATTCTGTAAGGTGCTATTGATATAGGTGTTGTTCCCGAGACAAGATCTATAGAGAATTCCGCTTCTCTAACCGGTGGTAATCCAGTAAATTATTTTGGGAATACATCAGGAAATTCACATACAACCAACACTGACTGAATCTTTGACTCAGATACTTTAGTATCCAACACATATGCAAGATAAGCTTCATAACCCTTTCTGACATATTTCTCTGTTAATATTGCTAAAATCACATTACATAACCCATTTAATTTATTAGATTCAACATGGAGAAACTCTCTATTCTGACATTTCAACACAATGTATTTAGGTTTACAGTTTACCACTGTATCATGTTGGGTTAACCAGTCCATTCCCAAAATCACATCAAATTCATCAAATGGCAATAACATCAAGTTAGCCAAAAAGCAATAACCCTTTACCATCAATGGACAATTTTTTACAAACTTTATCCACCATAACATACTAGCTCAAGGGGTTTGAGACTTTAACCACAAATTGAGTGAATTCAACAGGTAAATTTTTAACAGACACTAAATTTGTGCATATGTATGAATGTGTAGAACCAGGATCAATCAAAGCAGTAATATCAGTATCAAGTAGAGAAAATGTACCAGTAATAACGTCTGGTACAGAGGCATCTTCTCTGGTATGAATAGCATATGTCCTTGTCGGTGCTCATGCCTCAGATTTAACTGTTGTATCCCATGTAGTACCTCAGCTACCATTGACATTGCCGGGGTGACGGGGTGCTCTGCATTTTGAAATAGGATTACTCAATTTTAGAGCTTGCTCAATTTCTTTTTCAACCCTTTCTGGACAATCCCTGAGAAAATGGTCAGGGGAACCATATCCATAACAAGCCCTACTTTTTAAACAACATTCTCCAAAATGAAACTTATCACAGTGTTTACATTTCAGTTTGGGATTTCCAACACTACCAACACTGGTTACAGATGGAGATGAAGGCCTCAGATTAGAGCGTTGAAAGCCTCGCTCTTTTCTAGAATATTCCGTATAAGTGGTAACACGATCATAATACTTCTTTAATTTCTTAGAAGCAGATGATTGTGACTTACTCATAATTCTTTTACCAAAAACTCGAGCTTCTCTTTCAGCTTGTTTCTTTTCTTTACTTCAGCTTTATGAGCTCGATTAGCCAGTACCACAAATTCCCTTAATTCAAGAATACCAATCAGCAACTTAATGTCTTCATTTAAACCCTCTTCAAAATGTTTGCACATATCAGCCTCAGTTGGAACCCACCCTCTAGCATACTTGCTCAACCGAACAAATTCCTGTTCATACTTAGATACAATCATGTTTCCTTGTTTAACTCTAAAAATTCCTTCTTTTTTTTGATCCATAAATCTCTGGCTAACATACTTCTTTCTGAATTTAGTCTAGAAAAACTCCCATGTAATGTTTTCTGTTGTTACAACAAATTGTGTCTTTCAGTAAGGATACTGTACATTTCAGACATTTAGCGGGTGTACATGACAATTCATCTAAAACTCGAATAGTATTTCCCAACCAAAACTCAGCCCATTTTGGATCATCATCTACAGTAGCTCTAAATTCTTCTTCCCCATATTTATGGATTTTATCTGCCGGAGGCTTACCAGTTCTAGCTGGTTTAGCACCTTGTGGTACTCAGGAACCAGTTGAGGAGTAGGTGGGCGAGGTTGTTGTACGACAGGATTTGTTTTTATATATTAAGTGAACCAATCATTCATCATTTGAAAGAAGGCTTATTTTGCCTCCTCACTTCAGCCCTCAAATACAGGCCTTTCACTACTAGTTGCAGCTCTTTGAACTGAAGCTGAATCATTGCTTTCAACTTCCTCGGATTTAGCTCTAGCTTGGTTGGATGACATTACTATACCAAAACACATTTAATATGGTTAGGAGATATTATCACAAATTATATAATGGCATGTATAACTAAACTCATACTTGCTACGTTCAGTCTGAGAATCGACTAAACCGTAGCTTTGATACCAATAAATGTAACACCCTTAACCCGTATCCATCACCAAAACAGGGTTACGAAACATTACCTGAGTTTACAGAACATTTATAGATAATTCATGTTAATTACTATTTATTTTCTGATATTATTCATAACATCCCTTAAATGGACCTTTGAGGCCCAATATGAGTATTAGAATAGTGTTGGGACTTAATCAGAAACTCTATAAATTTTCGCAAAATTTTAAAAATTTTCCTCGGTGTTGGGCTTACATGCCCGTGAGGTCTAGGGACACACCCGTGTGACCTTAAGATATGCCTGTACTGTAGGCCGTGTTCGACCCCTTGTAATTCTCTAACTTGTGGCACACAGCCAGCAACACGCCCGTGTGAGTAGGCCATGTGATCAATCTAATTTTCAAAAATTAGGTGCAGGGTTTACAGGGCTAAAACGCATGGCCGCGCAGCACACACGACTGAGACACACGCCCATATCTATGCCCATGTGCTTAATTCTGAGCATTCTGTTTCTTAAATTTAAGATGCAGGGAACACACGACCTAACCAAACATCCATATATTAAGCCGTATGTCACACACGGTTTAGACACAAGCCCATGTGTTTGCCCGTGTGGACAAAATAAAGCCATTTCTAGCTTCATTTCTCACCTAAAATTTTACCAATAACCTGCACCAAACTTACATCCAAATATCAACCAATCCAGGCATTGAATCCAAGTAAATTTTAACATCTACTGTGATATGGCATTGCATACATACATGTTTAAAATCTTACCTTAGTTTAACATAAACATAAAACATCATTTGACCATTCCTATCTAACACATAGGTGTTTATCATAACATTATACTTTATAATTACCAAAACATACCATTATTAGCCATTCCAATGGCTAGATTACAAATAAAAAATTTAAGCCATCTATGGCCAAGTTAGCCTATACATGCCATTATACTAAAATAAGTTTACTATTTATACCAAAATAAGCTTGTGGATAGTGTGATGATGCTCCAACCAATCACCAACCTTCGTGATCTACCGAGCACTATAAAATAGAGAAAAATAAAACCTAGTAATCATTATATGCTTAGTAAGTTTGTATAACAGGAATTAAACTTACCAATCTCATTTATTAAATCTATGCATACAATAACATGTTTTCCATCAACTTGGCAAAATTGCCTAAACATATGCATTCAATCAAACATGTTAATCGTATAATTCTCAAATACATCAAGTAAACATAGATAAGCTCATCATACTATATTCTTTCAAAATACTATTCATTTCATCTCATAACTCTCATATCATGTCAAGTACTTTATCCGTTGGATCATTGAAATTCTGATGGATACTCAGGTAGTACACTCAAGGTGTATAATTCAACAACCCATCAATTTATATTCAGGAGTACCTATTAGGGTACTTAATCAAATAGCACACTCTCGAGCCACATATTATATATCAAGATTACCAGTCTAGGCTAAATCCTTTCTGTAACATGTGCTAAGAAGAGCTCAATTAGGATTACCAGTCCAGGCTAAATCCTAATTATAACATATGCTCGAGAGGGATTATAACAGAATTACCCGTCCGGGCTAAATCCTATATGTAATGAGGTCAATAGGATTACTCGTCTTAAATAAATCCCGTCAGCAACAAATGCAGGACCTTATTCAATAAGGGAAATCACATTTATACATCGAAATCCAATATTCAAACTGAACTTAACCCTTTTTAAACCATTTCAAACATGTATTCATTTCTTTATTATAACATTCAAATTAATTCACATAAATATAAAGCACATTCCATACAAACACAACATTCAATTTAACATATTTACAAACTCGATTAAGTTACACGAACTTACCTCGACACTTGTTCGCGTATATAAATCTACTAATTCGAAACTTTTTTTCCTCGATCTAGCCTCGAATTTGTGTTACCTGGATCTATATAAATGAATTTAATCATCAGTTTATCACATTTCATATTTATTTCAACTCAATTTACATCCTAGGTAAAATTACCATTTTGCCCCTAAACTTTCCATAAATTCCAATTTCATCCCTAGGTTCGGAAAATGAAATTCATGCAATTTACACCCTGTTCCAAGCTTAACTGAAATTTCAATATACAATTTACATGGCATGTATTCCATAAATTTTAGATTTTTCTTCAATTTTCACAACTTTACAAATTAGTCTCTAAATCATATTTTCATCAAAAATCACTTTGTAAAAGTTGTTTATCTATCAACAACCTTTCATTTTCTACCATAAATTTCTAATTTTTAGCATATTCATCCATGACATAACTTCTATACTTTGATAACTTTTCAAATTAATCCTTCAAATAGATAGATTAAACTATTCCGGTTTCAAAAATATCGAAATTACTGAAAACGAGACAAGAAAACTTACCCAATTAAGCCAAGAAAGATTTTTTTCTCTTTCTTAGGGTTTCAATGTGTTTTGGGGAAGAAGATGATATAAAATAAGATGTTAATTTCTTTTTAATTATTTATCATTTTTTAATTATTTCTATTTCCAATTTAGTCCTTGCCTTTTTCAAAATTTCCATGGATGAATCATCAAAAATATCTACTAAATTTTCATTAATGGTCTAATTACCATATAAGGACATCATATTTTGAATTCCATAGCTATTTAATCCTTCTAGCTACTAGATTCAACTTTGCATTTTATGCAATTTGGTACTTCCCGTAATTAAACACATAATCGGTAAAATTTTCTTATCAGAATTCTCACATGACATCTCTATCATAATATGGACCATGCCAAAATTAAAATAAATTTTATTTTTAGCTCGAATTTGTGGTCCCAAAACCACTATTCTGATTTCACTAAAAATGGGCTGTTACAGAACCCATGGTGAACTCTAGTTTGTACAACATATAGGATATTCTGAAAGAACAAAGCTTATGGCTAACTCTAAAGAAAGGTAAGTATGATGAATCAAGGAGTACTGGTAAGAATGTGTATATATATGGATATGGCGCATAGATAAAAAAAAAGGTACTATTGGTGAAGTAGTGTTTGCCCAAAAGCCCTTTCCGATATGAAAATAAGTAGACAAGGATTCCCTATTAGATTATAATGATAAGTGGATTTTAAGTGGTGATTATGAAAGGAACGGTTATAAGGTATGAGTTCATGTTAATGATATAGTACACCCCGTGACACGTGCTTATAACAGCTTATTTTGAGTCAAATCAGAACAGTGGTTTTGGGACCACAAATTTGAAGTCAAAATATTTATTTTATTATTATTTTATGGTTTATAACATGATAATATGTTTGTGTGAAAATTTCGTTAAGAAATTTTAAATTTGATAAAAAGGACTAAATTGTGTAAAGTGTAAAATGCATGTTCTATTAGTTAAATGTATTAAATAGCTATGAAATTAATTAGTCAAGGGATTTATGTTGTAATTATTCCATTAATGAAGGTAATGGACAAATATGGACATCATTAATGTGACTAAGTAAGGTTATATAAGTAATTTAATTAGTAAATAATTAAAATAGGTAAAACAAAACTAAATTATTTCATTCATCATCTTCTAGCTAAAATTCTAGGGCTAAGAAAACACCATTTTTGTGTTCTTCATTCAGTCAAGTTTGTATAGCTAATTAAGGTACAGTTTTTATCCCGTTTTTAATGGTTTCTACATTTTTGAGATCGTTGCAACTAGGTCTAACTAGCCCAGGGACTATTTTACAAAAGTATTAATGATTTTGGATGATGCCATTGATGAATACATGTGTGTTTTGGTGTTTGATGATAGATTATGAATGTTGGTTGCGAATTATACAAGTTTTGTTAAGTGATTTTTAATGAAAATGTAAGTTAAGGATTAAATTGTGAAATGTGGAAAATTTATGGTTAAAATGTGAAATAAATGAAAAATAGGGCTGCTAGGGGAATAATAGTAATTCGGCTAGCATGGGTTGTAGTTGAATTGCATAAATTTGTGTTTTTATGAAATAAGGACTAAATTGTAAAAGATGTGAAATACTAGGGGCAACTGTGTAAAAATACATTAAAGTGAATTTTAGATCAAGAAAGGCAAAATACGGGATTAGATCGGGGAAAAAACAAAGTTACAAAATAGTAGACTCGTTTCGTTGTTTTAGCATCTGAGGTAAGTTTGTAAGTTAAAAGCATTATTATAATTATGTTTTAAATGCTTTGATATTGCATAAACTGTGAATACGAGACTACAAAAACATTCGACAATGATTCGATGATGATTCGGCATTCGAAATCCTAGTTGAACCTTAAGAATATATTTGGATACTAGTGACATGTCATTAGGGATTATTGTGATTATGTGATCTAGATGCTGGTCCTGTACGTCCTACCGGTGGCTGAGTATACCAGCATGTGTTACAGATACTTGACAGCTTGTGTGAGCAACACCGTGTAGCTACATTTTGACTGACAGCTTGTGTGAGCAGGCCCGCTGATAACTCTAGTGTGAGCAGTATATGTGATACATTAAGTTGGCTTCGGGCCATGATATTGGCACTTCGAGTGTGAGATACATTGAGTTGGCTTCGAGCCATGATATTGGCACTTAGTGTGTGAGATTCCTGAATACCCGATAGTATTCTAAATAGTTCAACAGGTAAATAAAGATGTGATTGTGTGTAAGATTGTTACGTGATGATACAGGTATGTATATGAACCGTATAAGCTTAAATTGAAGAAGTTGTGAAGTTCATATATAAGATTACGATTGAAAATGTGAAAGGTCTTTTAGTTAAATGAATTATACGTTGATATGTTCAAATTGATGAATTATATATCCATGTTAAGATTGAGTTTATTTCATACGAGCTTACTAAGCTATAAAGCTTACTTTGTTTATTTTTCCATGTTTATAGTGACTTCAAAGGTAGCTCGAATTCGGGGATCGTTGGAGACTTCGTCACACTATTTTAATATCACTTTGGTACTTTTTGTGCTTATGTTTTGAATATATGGCATGTGTAGGGATTTTGGTCATTTTGGTATATTTGGTAATGTGTTATGCCATTAGAAATGGCTTGTAAATGTCTATGTTTTGGTTTGTATATATAGCCATGTAAGTTGGTTTATATGGATGATTTTGATGATGTATATATATATATATGCAAGTGGCCCTTGATGTGTGGTTTATAATTGTCTTGTGAATAGCTTATTGAGATTTAATATTGAAAGTGATAATGGATCGATATTGAGGATATATTAGCATGTTATGTATAGGCAAAATATTGCATATGATAAGTGAATTATTTAGATGGTTTGGGTTGTGATTTTGGCATGTATTTCAAAATGGTCAATTGGTGTTTATAAGCTTTGTGGTTGATGATAATGAAATAGCATGATTTTGGACTTGTATATGGTTGGCTTGAATGAATATTTATGCCTTGTGTTGGTGCCAAATGATGTGGTGTAAGTACATGTAAGTTTGGGTGGCAAAATGGGTTGGTAAATAGTCAATTTTTGTCCACACTGGCAGAGACACGAGCATGTATCTCAGCCATGTGTGACACATGGTTATGTTACACGGCTGTGTGTCCCCTAGTGTTGAAATTAAAATCAGGTCAGCATGTTTCATACGGCCTTACACACAAGCGTGTGACCTAGCCTTGTGGCATAAGTCAGTATACCCTACAAGTTTGGCACAGCCTGGCACACGGGCGTGTACGGCCATTTTTAGGGCACACGGGCATGTGTGTTGGCTATGTGACCCAAGTTAGAGAGTTACATGGGATCAGACATGGGTTGGGACACGGCCATGTGCTCCCATTTTGAATGTCCACACGGCCTGTGACATGGGCGTGTCTGTTGGCCGTGTGAGACACATGGCCAGGCCACACGGGCGTGTGTCCCCTATTTTGAGAAAAATTTTCTAAGTGTTCTGTTAGATTTCAAAGTTATCAGTTTAGTCCCAAATCGCTCCTAATGCATGTTTAGGGCCACGTAGGCTTGTATTGGACATATTGATTGTGTTTGAATAATAACTGTATGTAATGTGAAAATGTATGCAAAGTGAATGTTTGATTATTTTATAAATCTGGTAATGCTCCGTAACCCTATTCCAGTGTTGAATACGGGTGAGGGGTGTTACAGTGCCAATCAATGTATGAGATAAGCTGGTTAGGAACTAATCGAATGTGAACTAGAAGGGTTAAAGGCTAAAGGAGTAATTAGTTAAGTTTCTCAGAAGTAACAGATTTTGGATAAGACAACTCAGTATTGATGTGACATTTACCAAGTTCCCATAGACACTTTGGTTGAGTTGTAACACCCCTTATCCATGTTCGACGCTAGAACAGGATACGAGGCGTTAGTGGACTCACATCGCAAGCAAGCATACAATTTCGAGTCATAAATTTTCATCCAAATTAAAATCCACTAGCATTCAAACATAAAGTCCCTAATACAAGCCTACAAGGCCTAAAACATGCTTCGGAAGTGGTCAGGACTAAACCGACAACTCGGGAAATTTTTACAAAACTTAGAAAAGTTTTGCTATGAACAGGGGTCACACACCTATGTCTCTAACTCATGTAACTCTCTATTTTGCAATGCATGAACAAATTGAGATCACACGGCCAAGTCACACGCTCGTGCCTAAGGCCACGTCCGTGCCTAAGTCACACTATCAGGACACACGCCCGTGCTTAAGGCCACGTCCCTTACACGGATAAGACACACGCCCGTGTCTCTACTCGTGTGCTCAATCCTGAGCATTCTGTTTCTCAAAATTAAGGTGCAGGGGACATGCGGCTAAAACACACGCTTATGGGGCAAGTCGTGTGTCACGCACGGCCTAGACACACGCTTGTGTGTCTACTCGTGTGGACAAAATAAAGGCTCTATACCAAGCCATTTGTCACCCCTCATTTAATCCTACACATGCACAAGTTCAAGGCATAATTCATAGCACACTTGGACAACCAATACATCCACAAACAAGGCCAATTCATGTCATTTCAATATCCACACTCAACATATTTACAACACCTTATTTTACCAAACCAAATCACACCAAGCTCACATGTTACAAGTTTCAACATGGCTACAATAACATGCATAATTTTACTTAGTTTTCCTAGCATACCAATGAGCCAACCTTAACAATTCAATAACAACCCATTAAGCCACATTCAACCATTTATCGAGCATTTACAAACCACATCACACAAGAGATAGTTGCACATGCATGTATGTATATATATAAGCTTACAACCAATTCAACCAAAATGAGCCAAGTTACATGGCTAAATACCATATCAAGCTTGTGACACTTACAAGCCAATACATTTGGCCAAATTCATAATGACACATATAAAAAAATGACCAAGTCCCTATACATGTCATATTCCTAAATTGTTTAAAATCATCGGTACCCAAAATAACAGTTCAATAGTGTGATACGGTCTTTGACGCTCTCCAATCCGAGCTAGCTCGGCGACACTATAAAACATGGAAAATAAAACGAAGTAAGCTATATAGCTTAGTAAGCTCATATGAAAGAAATAAGCTAACCTTACCATACATTAACATGCCAGTAATACATCATAAGGAAATGTAATTTACCATATTCTCATTATCATAATTCATTCCATCACAACTTACCTTGAGTTCCTCATTTCACGAATTTAATAAATCATAAGTTAAAGTGCATACTTGTACCATATCATAATAATTTCATACTTAGTCTCATCGTTGTCATACCCAATGAACCACTTGGAATAATAATATCGGATACACGGGAAACCTTGCACACAAGGTACCACATATGTAGCTATTGCTACCTTTGTCCCATAACACATATGTGCTCGCTCTCGAGCTATTAACAAGCCTGCTCACACAAGCTGTCAGTCGAGACGTAGCTACACAGTGCTACTCACACAAGCTATCAAGTAACCACAACATATGCCGGTATACTCAGCCACCGGTAGGACGTACAGGACCAGCACCTAGAATCACATAACATAAAACCCTAGTGACATGTCACTTGTATCCTAATCTATTCCTAAGGTTCAATTGAGATTTCTCGCTTGTCAAATGTCATCAAATATGCCCATAAGATCGAATACACAATTCATGCATAAATTAAAGCATTTAAAATACATTTAAAGTAAAGCTTATTTAACATACGAACTTACTTCGGTTACAAAAACGGCCAAAAGGACCTATTCGTCAAATACTTTATTTTTCCCCTGATCTACACCCGAACTTCATTTTTCTTGATCTATAATACCACATTTAACTTATTTAATCATCACATTATTCAATTCAGCCCAAAAACACATTACGGCAAAATTTACAATTTTGCCCCTAACTTTTTAGCATTTTACGATTTAGTCCCTAGGCTCGTAAAATGAATTTCATTCAATTTCATCACAACCCAAGCTTAGATGATTATTATTTATGCTCATAACAGCCCACACTTTTCATTTATTCACACTTTTCTACACATTTTATAGACTTTTACAAATAAGTCCCTATTTAACTTTTTATCGAAAATCACTTTACAAACGATGTTTAACTAACAAAAAACATGCATTTTCTACCATAAAATATCAAAATACACACATATTAATCATGGGTCAAATTTTAAACTTTAATCCTTCTTCAAATTAGTCCTTGGAAAGGCTAGATTAGGTCGAGACAACTTTAAAAACATAAAAATTATTAAAAACGGGGCAAGAACGGACTTACAATCGAGCTTGAAAGTGGCCAAAACCCTAGCTATGGACTCCCTTGAAATTTAAGCTCTAAGGATGAAATTGAAGAAGATGAAATCTTTTATTTTAGTTATTTTGTCTTTATTTACTAGATTACCAAAATGCCCTTCACTTAAACTTTGAAATTTTTCCTAACCATATCCATTTTTGTCCATACTAAGATCTAATGGTCTAATTACCATTTAAGGACCTCTAATTTAGAATTTCATAACAATTTACTACTTTTAGCCTATAGAACTCAAATTTTGCATCTATTGCAATTTAGTCCTTCTAGTCAAATTGAGTACTCAATCGATAAAATTTCTTAACGAAATTTTCACACAATTTTTATCATGCTATAGACCTTAAAGAAACAATTAAAAAAATTTCTACTTTGGATTTGTGGTCGTGAAACCACTATTCTGATTTGACCCAAAAACGGGTTGTTACATGAGTTAAAAGGACACTCAGGTTTAGTTAAGGGAGAGTTATCTTCCTTCTTAAGAATGAGGGCTAAAAGTAGATGAAAAACATTTCTCTAAGATGAGTTTGAAACCCAAATTTCTGCTAGTAATTTTCCCTCCCATCAAGGTAAGTTTCATGACTCTACTTGTCAAGGGAACATAGATCTATAAGAATGCTTAGAGAAATAGGGCTTAGTGATGCGTCTAGGTTTAAAGTGATGATAAAGGTTACCCAAATGGGTTCTTACAAAGTGTCTCTATTTCTTAAGAGTAGAGGAGGCTGTAGCATCTAACCAAATGATGGATTTGGAGCCCAAGCTATCGATTTCACAAGGAAAGACTAGACTTGAAGTTTAAACTACCTTTAAGGTCATCAAGTGAGTCCCTAAGCTAACTGTTGCATGTGTACTATGCCTTTTGGAAATTTCTATACAGAATGACCAAATCATGAGATTTAAGCTAGAAAAGTGAGATGACAAGATTTTGATATGGAATGTTAGGTTTATGAACTTGTATGTATGGATTACACGAAAAATGATGGTCTAAGTATGAAACATGGAATTTAGAGTTAAAGGATGTTTATGTCTGTATAATCGGAATGTGTGTATGTGTCTGGAAAATATGAATGAGTCTAACATGAAGGAGTCTAATATGAATAAGTCTTTCATAAGTAAGTCTGGTATGGACAAGTTAGTGTATGGTGTGTTTATGTCTTCCTTCGGGGTCGTCTAAAGGGGTTCGTTGGGACTAAAAACACGAAACTCTGGCTAAAGGGGTTTGTTGGGACTAAAAACATGAATCTGTGAAAGGACAAGTCCATGACCATGGCATCTCACTGAAAGGACTATATCGTGTAATACCATAGCTGGGCTATGGCATCATATGGGAAAATTTAAAGGAAGGTTATTGCCTAATGTGGCTTTCTGTGTGTCCCACGACAATGGGGGCAAACTTTAAAAAATGTAAGTCTAACCAAATCTCTATTGTTTAAAACACCAGAAAGGAAAGCCTTTATGGCAAACTTGTTAAAGGACAACCTTTGTGGAGAACCTATTAAAGGAAAACCTTTGAGGCAAAACTCTAGAAAAAAGCCATTGTGGTGAACCTGTTAAAGGATAGCCTTTTTTGCAGAACTTTGGAAAGATAAGCCTTTGCGGTGAACCAGTTAAAGGACAACCTTTGTGGCGAAACTCTAGAAAGGTAAGCATTTATGGCGAACCTGTTAAAGGATAACCTTTATGGCAAAACTTTGGAAAGGTAAGCCTTTGTGGAAAAATTGTTAAAAGACAACCTTTGTGGAAAAAATCTAGAAAGGTGAGCCTTTCTGGCAAAACCTTAGAAAGGTGAGCCTTTATGGCGAACCTCTTAAAGAACGCCTTTGTGGCAAATATCTGAAAGGAAAGCCTATGTGGTGAGTACTAAATAAAAAGGAATCCTTCGTAGAAAAACTCTGAAAGGAAACACCTTTGTGACGATTTCTGTTAAAGGATAAGCCTTTTTGGTGATCTCTTTTCAAGGAAAGCCTCCGTGGCAAACTTTAGATAGGAAAGTCCTTGTGGCTACCTTTGTAAAGGAACACCTTCGTGGCATAATTTATGAACATGATGCTTTCGTGGCAAAGTTCTGTAAAGAAAAGCCCTTGTCCATCTAAGTAAAGAAATGCCTTCACAGTAAATTCTGAATGAATGGTTCTCTGAAGGTATGGTAAAGAAAGAAATGTAAAGATATGGTAAGTGTAAGAAACCCTGAAGAAATAATTTATAGGACAAGTAGAAGGAACTAAGGTATCCAGTGAACTCTAAAAGAAAGGTCTGTATGTAGACGAAATGGCGAACCTTGCATAGTTTCAAGAAATGAACAATGAGGTTAGAGTGCGTCAAAATATGTGACGAATCCAAGATTTGTGTTAAAGGCATCTATAAATAGTACTCTGAGTTAAGAAAGATCTAGACAAACTCTATGTTAAATAATTAGCATAGTCTACCTGAAATGGTAACATCAATAAGTATGAAATAAGATTTAAGTTTGTTAATAAGGTAAACAAAATGGCTAAGGACTATGTAAAGGTCAGATTTAAAAAGGGACACAGAAAATGATAGGATTGTAAGAATAGTATGCTTAAAGGAAAGAAATGGTCATTTGATTTTGAACTCGAATTCTGGAGCCTAAAAGGGTGAAGGCTTAATAAGTATAAAAGGAAGATACCTTAAAGATACTGAGAGGAAGGCAAAGGTCTAGAATAGAAAAGAGTAATTACAGTCTGTTAAAGGAAATCTTTAGTGAAGTACCCATTAGAAGGAATAAGGAAAAGTCAAAGGACAAAGGAAGGACATACGAAGCATCTATTACGCTTTGATGTAATGAATCAAGTATTTAAGGTTTAACTCACTAAGTTCTTTTGAACTTAAAAATATTATTTCCTGTTTCAGGTTGCAAAGAAGTATGCGCTGAGGGACGACGCCAAGGCTACACTAAAGGAGTGGTGTGATGGGCGTTATGCATACAGAGGAAGTTAAGTGGTGTGTTCAAGTCTAAGCATAAGTTATTAACTAGTAATCCAAAGTGTTTCAGTAGGTTGAGAGATTATGGAAATTTTATTACCACAAATTGTATCTATAACCCTGCATTTTACACTCATAAGAAAACCTGACATATTCTATAACGACCCGATGGTCAGGGGTGTTAGAAAGTGTATTTCTGGATTAGTAAATTTTTATTAAATATTTATGAAGTTAGTTTTGTAGCTAATTAAATTTTTGGATTAGTAAATTTCATGAAATCAGGAGTTATTAAGGTACAAGAACTAGATCGCTTAAGGGTTAAAAGTTGAATTGTAGATATAAATAAATTAAAGGGACTAAAAAAGTAATTATTCCATTGTTTCATTAAAATGGACAACAATAATGATGATTGTACATATATATATGTTAACTTATTTTATATATGTATATGTTATGATAGTTAATATATGTATATATGTTATATAATAATAATAATAATAATAATAATAATAATAATAAAACATGTAATAAAAGAAAGAATAGAGAAAGAGAAAGAGAATTGCATGCAAATTAAAGAAAAGAAAAGAAAGAAACAAAGAGGCTGACGGCACCAAGGGCTTCAAACTTTTAAATTTCAATTGTTCAGTCAATTTAGTCTCATTTTCTTATAATTTTTACTTTTTTAAAATCCCCGATACTTAGGGCTACCCGGCCCATGTTGTAATATCCTGAATTAGGGCCTAATCGGAATAGTGGTTTCGTGACCACAAAATCTGAGATAGAAATAATTGTTTTATGATTATTTTGAGTTCTATGATATGATTGCATGATTGTGTGAAATTTTTGTGAAGAAATTCTATGCATAAAATGCTTAATTTGAAGTTAGGGACTAAATCGAATAAGTTGCAAAACTTGCATTCTAGAAGTTTCCTGTATGAAATTATTTTGAAATAATAATTAGGAGGTCTTAAATAGCAATTTTACCAATTTCTAAGTTTATGGACAAAAATTGGACATGGATGGAATTTTTGGAAAGTTTAGTAGTAAGGGTATTTTGATCATTTAGGGGTAAAATGAATTAAAATACAAAATTAAAAGCCAATATTGCTCATCTTCAACCCCATGGCCGAATATAGCAAGGAAAAACCATGGCTAGGGTTTTTCAAGCTTCCAAGCTCGATTGTAAGTCCATTCTAGCCCCGTTTTTCAAGTTCTTTACGTTTTTGGAGTCCCAGTAGCTCGATTTAGCTTATGCTAGCAATAATTTAACCTAGGGTTTATATTTGGAAAAATACCCATAGGTGAAATTTGTGTATTTTTGTATTTTATGATAGAATATGAGGTTTTAAATTATGTTAGACAACTTGTGCTACTCGGTTTTAAGTGAAAACGAGCAAAAAGGGCTTAATCGGTAAAAATACCTAATAGTCATAAGTACATGTTAGAGTGAGAATTTTATGTTGCCATAGAAGGTAAAAATGACCAGCATGTCATAAAACATAATAAAATAGGCTGAAGTTTAATTTACGAGCTTTGGGGAAAAAGTGTAAATATGCAAAAGTTTAGGGGCAAAATTGTAATTTTTTCAAAATATGATTTTGGGTCAATTTGAATAATGTGAGTCCTAATTAGACTATATTTTAAATGATAGAGCAAGGAAAACTGAAATTCGGGCTAAAATGGGGAAAATACCAAGTTGTGGACGAAATGGTAAAAGTAGCCATTTTCGCATACTAGGTAAGTTCATATGTAAATGTTGGTAACATAGTTATTATTTTAAATGTTTTTATATTATTTAAATGATATGATAATTATTATGAAATATTATACTCGTGATAATTGTTTGATAATATGTCAAATTATGTGATATACTTGGAAAATGTGAAATACTACCGAGTATCGGTATCGGCATTCCGTAGAAGATGGTTGAGACACATGATTGGGAAAAATGTCCCGTTGAACCTTAGGAATGGATTAGGATACAAGTGACATGTCACTGGGATATTTGGGCATCCGAACTCGTTGAGTTGAGTCCGAGTTCACTTATGGATGCAAATGTCCGAACTCGTTGAGTTGAGTCCGAGTTCGTGAAATGTAACTAGGCATCCGAGCTCGTTGAGTTGAGTCCGAGTTCAATTATGGATGCGAACGCCCGAGCTCGTTGAGTTGAGTCCGAGTTCGCTTATGGGCGGGTTACATAGTAGCTTGGCTACATATGTGACACTTATGTGCAAACTTTCCATGTATCCGAATTATATTCCGATGTGTTCAACGGGTAAAGTTCTACTCAAATGGAGGAATACTCAAGATGAAAGGGACGTATTGGTAAGTGTTGTGAAATGGATACTTTGAACAGGTATGTACTTAACCCTTGGGTTGAAAAATCGATATAACAACAATATGGTAAGATGATCAATGAAAATATGATATGAATGTCTTGGTGATGATTATGCAAATGATGTTTTATGTTTGCTGATATGGTTATGTTACTTGCTATTTGCATGTGAACTTACTAAGCATTTATGCTTACTCCTCCTTTTCATTCCTTGTAGTGTTGACAAGCCAGCTCGTAAAATCGGGACGGTCGAAGCACGCTCACACTATCCGTATACCATCTTGGCATAATGGCTTATATATTTTGAGTATGGCATGTATAACATTATAATCATTTTGTATATATGGTCTTATGATATGGTTATTGAGTAGTATAAAATGCTTGGTAATGATTAGCCATTGGAATGGCTAATTATGATCATATTTGGTGTTATGTATGTCAAATTGCTAGTTAATCCATGGAAACCATGAAATAGGTAAAATTTACTATAAAATAGATTCAGACAGCAGTAGTGACGTGAATTTGAAAAATCATTAAAAATAGTATAGATATAATTAGATGATGAATAAAATATGGAATTGAATAATTATGAGTCTATTTTCATATGGAAGAAACGAAACAGGTATATGAGTTATATTTTATGAGATGTTTAAATTTTTGTGAAACAGAGCCAGAGCAATTTCTGGATCCCCTGTTCTGATTTTGGAAATTCACCATAAATTGTATAAAAATAACTAGAAGTCATAATTTATATGTACAGATTTCTTATTGAGTCTAGTTTTAATAGAAACAAACTTCATAGTCATTGAAATTATGTACAGAGAGATATCTAATTCGGAATACACAGAGGTCACAGCAGTCGAACACTGAAACAGGGGAGACTTTAACTAATAAACTGTACTAATTGGCCTAGCCAAAAATTCTATAAAAAAATTAGTAAATAGATATATGAGTCTAGTTTCAGGAAAAATTTACGAAATTGGATTTTGAGTTGCAGAACTCGAGATATGAATTTTTAAGCGACTGTGATGCAGTTAGCCAGCTTGTCTGGAATTTCTAAAATTAAATTGTTTGAGCTGTTTAAGCAATGAATTAAGTCTGTTAACACCTCGTGTTCGACTCCGGAAACGGTCTCGGGTACGGGGCGTTACACATGTTATGACATTGTTGAATAGTTTAAGTATTAGGGATTAAATAGATAGATTTTTAAGTTGAAAATGGAAAAGGACTAAATTGTAGAATAAATTGTTGATTTTGAGCAATAGGGACTAAATTATGAAAAATTCAAAATTAAGGGGGTCGAATTAGAAAAGAGAAAGTTAAATTTAGTTGGAGTGAAATTAGTATAAAAATATAAACACCTTTTTACTTAGAATTTATGCAAGCATAAGTTTGTAAATTCTCATAATTAGGTGTTAATTTTTATATAATTTTACTATTTTATTCTACATGCTAATTTTTGTCTGCTCAATTTGTTGCAGTTGGACTACTGATTTGATAAATATGGAAGCCAATAAAACATTCATGAACATGAGCTAAAATCCACTTCATGTGGATGGCAAGACAACAAATTTGACCCATAAAAAATGATTAAAAATAGTAAAAAAATCTTTGCTAAAAAGGGCTAGTCTGCTAATAAGTTGGGTTGCCAAAATCGTCCAATAGAGGGAGAAGAGCCCAATTCAGCTTAAGCATGAACAGAAACCCAAATTATCTTTGGAATCATTGAATTAAAGGTCCCTACATGTGTGAAAAAATCACAAATTTGCCCTCAACTAAAACCTTGATTACCGTCAAACCCTTTGAATGATTCATGCATGATATCGAGCATAAATCAAGCAACCACTCAACCCTCATAGTAAAGGAGAAATCCAAGGGACCTCCATGCTATTTTTGGCAAAATCTCAAGCCATTCCTCTAGTATAAATACCACCCCTCATCTCCCATTTCAATTATCCCTTAATTCACATTTCTATCATCTTTCTTTCCTCTCTTCCACGCATAAGCCATCCATTTCCCCACTTCCCTTTATCTAGAATTTCCCTTGATAAAAAATCTTTTGGTCAGCCACCTTGAGGAGCAGTTTGCAATGGCGCAATCAAGAGAATCGAAGGAAGCAACCACAATCGGTCTTTGGAGAATCGTCAAAATCATCAAGATTTTCTTCTTCATTATTCTTTAATTTTGTTTTTAGTTATTCAACATATTTGCAAATTGTTTTAATGTTTTTCAATTAATAATGACGAATTAATTTTGTTTTAGCTGAAATTATTACAATAATTTGATAAAATTCATTTGATTCATGTTTATGATGTTCTATGCCTCAGTTGATCAATCTTGACCAGATGGTGATTAATGGACATGATAATTAGAAGGTGCATGCTTAGTTTAGATTCTAATCTGATTAAATTAAAGATTCGTAATAACTTGGGATAGTTCTATTACCTTGCATAACTTTAGGTTTGTATGATTAAATTATTTCAAACCTGACTCGTCCCTATTACTTCACATAAATTCTAAGGAATCCTTAGTTAAATATGGACATAGAAATATACATGTTTTTCTAAGTATAAAATTTCAGAAGAACTTATATTAGATTCCAAGTTAATGAATGATCGAGTTGCCCTGAAATATTTCTGGAACATTGTTAAACATGATGAAGAATGAATTGAGTCAAATGTTGTAATTATTCTAGCTTATTCATGTTATTGTTGTTAATACTTATGAAATTGTTGCTAAACCATTTCATTGTATTTCTCATCTCATTTGTATTTTGGTTAATTCGCATTTAGTTAATTAATTTAATTTAACATCCATCACCCCAATTTATTATGTTTTATTTACCAACTTGTAAATTCATAATTTGCAATTATTTGATTAACAAATACAGTCCATGTGGAGACGATAACTCTTTTACTTACTTATTACTTGATAATGACTATGTACACTTGCACATTACATCGTGAACCAAGTTTTTGGTGCCATTGTCAATGACTGTTACCTTAATCAATAATTGTGAAATTATTCTTTGCAATTTGGTTTTATTTTTATTTTATATTTTACTTTAATTTTTTGTGATTTTCTTTGCAAGTGTTTATGAGCATTGATTGAATTATCGATTTACTCCCATTAGACTTTGAAATCTTGCAAACAATTAGACAAATGAGACAAGAAAGACTAGCCCAAACACAAGCCACAGAAATGGATGCTCTACAACATGTTCAAGGATGAGCATTTGCTTGTAATGCTCGCAATCTGATCATTGCCGTGATGACGGAAACTGCACCATTCAACAATATGCCATTCCTCTCATCAACGAGCAAAATTCGAGTATTGTAACACCCGAAATTGAGGCTCTATAATTTGAAATAAAGCCCTTGATGTTCCAAATACTTCAAAAAGTGTTTGGCTTTGTAACTACATGGAAAAAGTTGGTTAAACGTTTCTTAATGAAATAATTGCCCCCATCTCTGGCTACCAAGTTCTAAAATGATATCACTTCATTCCAGTAACTTCATGAATAATCTTTATATGAGGCATGGGACTAATTAAAGGAGTTATTATGAAAGTGCCCCCACCATGGTATTCCTTATTGTGTTCAAATGGAGACTTTCTATATTAGTCTTAATGTTCATACTAGAATGCTAGTGGACGCTTTGACAAATGGAGACCTTCTTTTTAAGTCTTACAACAAGGCTTACGAGATTATTGGAAGAATTGCTAGCAATAACTACCAATGACCAGCCAGCTGAACAGCCTCAAGAAGACGAGTAGAAGGAGTACATGAAGTTGATGCTCTCAATTCACTTGCGGCTCAGTTATCTTCTATATCCTCAATGCTTAAGAATTTTACTTCTACCAGTCTTAATAATGTTGTAGCCCAGCCCAGCCAACAAGTCAATTTGAAAATGTTTCCTATGTATACTGTGGAGATTGACACTCGTTCGAAAATTGCCCATCAAACCCAGTGCCCTTTTATTATATGGGAATCATAATCAAAATAGTAATGGGTCAGGACCATAGTCCAACTTCTATAACCCCTCATGGCAAAACCATCCAAATTTCTCATGGAGTAACCAAGGAGTCGGTCCTAACAACATTTATATGCAAACTAGATCGAATCAACTGCCAGGGTTCACTCAGCAAGTTCAAAAACTACCTTAAGCCAAATCTTCCAATAGTTTGGAGAACTTGTTGAAAGCATACATGCCGAAGAATGATGCATTGATCAAAGGTCAAACAGCAACATTGAGGAATTTAGAAAATCAAGTGGGTCAAATAGCCACTGAAATCCGAGATAAAACCTAAGGAGCTTTGCCCAGTGATAGCGAAAATCCAAGAGTTTCAGGCAAAGTACATTGCAAAGAGGTCACGTTGGAGCCTAAGGTAGCTGAGGTTGAAGATGGGCCTGCTGATAAAAAGGAAGTTCGATCGAGAGTTGAAACTCCTGCTCCTCAAAAACCAAATCTTGAAAACCTTTGATAAGATAAACCCTAAACTAATCAGTTTTGGTAGCCTAACACCTTTTTTAGATGAAGAAACATTACCTCAAAAGGATTGCCTAGTTCCAGCCAAGGTTCCACCACTTCCTTATCCACAAAGGCTTCAGTAGCAAGAGGATACTTAATTTAAAGAAATTTTGGATGACAAGTGACTTGTAATGACTTCAATGTTATTAAATCCCTAGATGTAGTCGAAGAATACTCTGTTGTTTCTGAGATAGAATCATTGCCTTCTACAAAATTGGAACTCAATTCTCTAGATGACCCATTAGAACGTATTCTACCAATGGATCCACTAAGTGATGATGAAGACAAGGGACGATTTGCTTTGTTAGAAGCTAATTCAAAGGGATTCACTTAGGAAGATCCACTTGAATCATTAGAGTTATCATATCGAGAATACCCACAACCAAAAGCATTGACTGAAGAGTCAATTGAATTGGAACTAAAGACTTTGCCTCTTCATTTGAAATATGATTATTTAGGTCTATCTTTGAATCTATCAGTTATTATTTCAGTTGAGTTCACCTAGAATAAAGAATAAGAGTCACTTGTGGTTTTGGAAAGGCACAAAAATGGTATCAAGTGGATTATTTTAGATATTCGAGTCATAGGTTAGATGATTTACGTGAATTGTAGGAAGCTAAACGAGGCCACCAAGAAAGATCATTTTCATTTTTCTTTCCCTCAGCAAAAGTTAGATAGATTTGTTGGGAAAGAATAATTACTTCCTAAATGTGTATGGTTGGTATGATAGATGGCCCTTTGACACTGTCTCGGTCAGTGACGATTTCGAATAAAATGGAGGGAGTTCTTTTAACTTTTCTTTGTCGTTATTTTATATTTTTAGTTGTGTTTATTTCATTTGTTCTCTACTACTATTTTACATTCTTATGCCCAAAAATTGAATAAATTGCAATTTATGAATAAACTAAGCCAACGCCTTTCAATTAATTTTGTTCTCTTGTAAAGAGCATATTAGTGTTGTAACACCCATAACCCGTTTCCATCGTCAGAATAGGGTTACGGAGTATTACTGTACAAAACAGAACATTTTATAGCCAATAGAAATTATTTTTCAAATTAATTTAATAAATATATAAAAAAATTTAAAATGGAATAAATCAGGCATTTACAGGCCTTAAATTGAGCCTACGTGGCCCTAAAAATAACTTTCGAGCAATCAAGGACCAAATTGAAACAAATAAGAACATTTTCAAAAAAACTAAAAAATTTCACCTATAGGATCACACGGCTGTGTGCCTAAGCCGTGTGGCTATACCACACGCCCGTGTGGTAAATTGTGTGCTCACCCATGTAACTCATTGACTTGGCTCACACGCTAGTGTATCAGCCAGTGTGAATCATTACCCGTGTCTGGCGTCGGGACGAATACGAGGCATTACTAGACTTAAACACAAGCAAACGTACAAAACCGGGCCATAAAATTTTGTTCAAATTAAATTCATTCATACATATGCAAATTGTCCTTTATACAGGCCTACAAGGCCCAAAACATACGTCGGGAATAGTTCGAGACTAAACCAAGAATTTTAGAAAACTTTGGGAAAACTTAGAAAAATTTTCATGAAACAAGGTCACACGGCCGTATGGGTAGGCCGTGTGGTCACACACGCCCATGTGGCTTGGGACACGCCCGTGTCCTTAGCTCATGTAACTCTCTGTTTATGACATCATCAACACAATTAGGGTCACACGGCCAAGTCATACGCCTGTGTGGCGAATTAAATTCCAAAAATTAAGTGCAGACTTCACACGGCCTAGGCACACGCCCATGTCCTGAGGCTGTGTCCTTCACACGGTTGAGATATACGGCCGTGTCTCCGTTCGTGTGTTTACTACTAGGCATTCTGTTTTGCCTAATTAGGGTGCAAAGGACACACTACCAGATCATACGCCCATGGGGCAGACCGTGTGTCACATGCGGCCTAGACACATGCCCGTGTGTCTACCTGTGTGGACAAATTCTAGGCTAATTTCCAAGTCGTTTGCCACCCTTAAATTCTCACTCACTTATACATTTTTTATGGCATGCAAGATAGCACTTTTAGTCACTCAAATACTCACAATCATGATTAATCCATGACTTTGTAATGCCATCATGCTTTCATATGGCATTCCATACCAATTTCATATTTATTCATCCTTATAAACCTACTTTCAACCTACTCAATTATACCATGAACATGGTCATACTTATAAGCATATGTGCCATTTATCATATCCATTCCCAACAAGCAACCACCAACTATATCACAAAGCATAAACACATTGCATGTATACATAAATAATTAGCATTACAACCCGAGAAGCAAATATAAGCCACATCTCATGGCCTTATACAAAATGAATCATAATACCATCATGAGCCAACTCATTTGGCTAATCAATATGACACATAACAAAATGACAAAGTCCCCTATACATGCCATACTCAAAATGTTGAGACTAACTATACCCAAATATCCAAATGATAGTGCGATCGAGTCTTTGACGTCCTTCAGCCCACATAATCCAAATTTTACAACAGTACTAACCGCTTTAACATGCAATCTTTCCAAATTCCATTTTTTAGCAATTTTACCCAAATGGGCCTGAAAGCCCATTGGACCCAATTTCAGCCAATTGAGGCCCAACTTACCATCGTGCACAGAATTGCGCTCCTATCTATTCCATCGATCCAAACATCAATCATATCATTTTTATTGCTTCTAAAACCGCATGCAAAATCTCAAGTTCCTGAAATGCCAGAATTTTGGCATTTCGGCTTTTCTACGAATATTAGCCTAAGCTACTACGAGGGTTGTTACACACCTGTTTTGTGACGACTGCCACTGAGATCCCTTATGATGTCCTACAATTTATTACCACTATTCTTAGATTGCAAACCATAATAACCAATCCAAATATTCACCTACCATACTCGAACTATGCCCCTAAAGCCTTTAGAATCTTACCTTTTTGCCGAAAACTGATGACTAGATCTAAGTCTAGTTGTTTCAAAGATCCAAGCCTTCGATCCAACCTCTAGAAGACACTAAACACCAAAAGAAATCATTGGTTAAAGACCCTTAAAGCCCTATGCCCAAATCGACAGCCTCCCTAGATTTTAGGGACTCCGGCTTTTTTTAAATTGTAAAATAAGGCTAGATCTGAGGTGATGAGCACTTACCACCTATTCCTGTTTGATTTCTACGCAGATATGATACAAATCTATCCTCTAAATGATAGTAGAACCCGAATCCAGGAGATCTGAAGTTTCGGCTATAAGTCCCTAAATCTATGGTACTTTGGCTTTTTAAGTGATGAAAATGATGACGATTTGAGGTTATAACTTTGAAGTAATGTTTTCGACAGATACTAAGGGTTTAGAGAAGATGAAATTTAATCAAAAGGAACAAAAATACCTGAAGGATTTTGGCTTGGAGAAATCGGCACAATAAGTGAGTTTTCGGGATTTCGGCTTTTATGGCGATCGGCTATGAAGGTTTTGTGGAGAATGGAATCAATAGAGGAGGCGAGTAAGGTGGTCAGAAGGTTTCGGCTAGAAGAAAAAGCAAAAAGGAAGAAAGAAAATGGAGGAAAAAGAGAGGAAGAAGAACTTGGCACCAAGGAGAGGGAATTTGCATTTTCGGCTTTTGTGAGAACTCAGAAAGGATGAATGACAGTGAAAGCTTTTAGGTGGCTAACCCTAATTCTCCAAGACAGAAAAAGAAAAGAACTTAACCCTAATATCAGCTAAAACAATCGGCCCAACCTCCCTATGGCCCTTGCCGAAATTCACTTAAGTGATCACATGCCCGGCACATGCCTAAAATTAAAAAGTAACAGTATGCCTACCTTGCAACTTGAACCCTAGACCTTTAATTCCTTCCCAGGCGCCATTCTTTTAGTAACTTAGTGGCACCACCTTGCCACTTTACCAAGGCCTTATTTGTGTCATAATTTACGATGTTCTTCTTAAAAACCCACTTAACCAAGTCTCCTATTCACTTAAAATCCAACCTTGATATTTTACTGCATTTAACTTAGGCTTGGGCCTTCTAAAGTCCCACTAGCACATTCAAACACAATTCCAATATTCAGAACACCAAAATTTCAAATTTTACCTAAAATCACAGAAACCCGAAAAATCCCAAAAATCAGGGCGTTACAGAACGACTACGGTCTAATGGAGCTAAAATATTCAGGGGTGTCGTTGGGGTCGCCCCTAATGTGGCTGTGTACTGGATTGAGGCCACAGAGAGGATCATGGAAGGTCTGGACCGCACCCCTAAGCAGAAACTAAAGGGTGCAATGTCACTGTTGAGAGATGAGGCATACCAGTGGTGGCTTATGGTTAAGGAGGACACTCGGCCTGATCGATTGTCCTGGGAGTTCCTCAAGACTGCCTTCCAAGGGAAGTATGTGGGTGCCAATTATGTAGATAGCCGTAGGAGAGAGTTCTTGGGTTTGACCCAGGGTGATATATCAGTGGTCGAGTATGACGCTAAATTTCTGCAACTAAGCCATTATGCGCAAGGTATGGTGGCAACTAAGTATGAGCGATGTGTTCGCTTCGATGATGGCCTCAAGAATAATCTGAGGGTTCTGATAGCTCCACAGAAGGAGCAAGATTTTGTTGCACTGGTTGATAAGGCAAAATCACCGAAGAAGTGTAGCACACGGAGCACCAGAATAGAGAAAGAGGTAGGAATAAGAGGGAATCAGGGCCCTGGAGATCCATGCAGTAGCCTAAGAAAAAGGCCAGAGTTGATGGGTCGATTAGAGTTAAGGCTCCTATAGCTGCTACTGGATAGCCGCCTTGTACTGACTGTGGTAGATGCCATCAGGGCAAGTGTTGGAAAAGAACTTAGGCTTGTTTGAGGCGCAGCTCATTAGAGCACTATATTAGGGATTATCCGCGGAGGTCCGACCAGATGCAAGCCCTAGGTATTGGTACTGCACCACCTTCGAGAGCAGTTCAGCAGCTACAGTGAGGCCGTGGTCAGGCCAGAGTTGGTAATGGATTGGGCCATGGTCAGAGAGCACCGGGCAGAGGTGCAGGTTAGGCTGAGGTAAGGCAGGCGGCTCTAGTTTATGCTGCTTATCATTGTGAGGAGGCAAATGCTCTGGATGTCATCAGGGGTACGTTTCTTATTTATGATGTACCATATACAGCATTGATAGATATAGGATCTACTCACTCTTATATAGCCTGTACTGTGTTCGAGAATTTAGGTATCTTGGTTGAGAGCACTACGAGTGAGGTGACTGTACTAAGTCCGTTGGGGCAATGAGTAAGGGTAAATAAACTATTTAGGGATGTCCCTCTAGAGGTTAAAGGGACTATCTTTCTGGATGATCTGATGGAACTTTCTTTTGAAGAGTTCGATTTAATACTGGAAATGGACTGGCTGGTTAAACACCGAGTGAGCTTGGATTGTGCCACTAAACGGGTTGTACTGAGAACTGAGGAGGACAACGAAGTAGTTGTAATCGAGGAACGTTGGAATTACTTATCAAATGTGATTTCTGCATTAAGGGCCGAAAAGTTAGTTCATAAGGGGTGTGAAGCGTATTTGGCCTACATTAGTGTTTCAGATTCTGGGGATACTTCAATTAATGATATCAGAACGGTTAAGGACTTTTTGGACATTTTCCAGGAAGAGTTACCGGGGTTACCTCCGAATCATGAAGTAGAGTTTGGGATCGAGCTTCTTCCCGGTACAGCTTCGGTTTCCATCACTCCCTATAGAATGGCACCGAAAGAGCTTGTGGAGCTTAAGTCTCAGATTCAAGAGTTACTGGATCACATATTCATTCGTCCTAGTGTGTCTCCATGGGGAGTATTAGTGCTGTTTGTGAAAAAGAAGGATGGATCCATGCGTATGTGTATCATCTACCGGCAACTGAATAAGCTGACCATCAAGAATAAGTAACCCCTACCGAGGATAGACAATCTGTTTGACCAGTTCTGAGGTAATTCAATTTTCTCTAAGATTGATCTCCGATCGGGGTATCATTAGCTGAGAGTTAAGGAGGCTGATGTGCATAAGACGGCGTTTAGGACTCGTTATGGATATTAAGAGTTCCTAGTAACGCCATTTAGACTGACTAATGCACCGATAGCTTTTATGGATCTGATAAAACGTGTGTTTCAGCCCTATCTGGATTAGTTCGTAGTGGTATTGATTGACGGCATACTGGTGTACTCGAAGACTGAGGATGAGCATGATGAACACCTCAAAGTGGTTTTATAGATTCTACGAGAGAAACAATTGTATGCCAAATTCAGTAAATGTGAGTTCTGGTTACATGAAGTAACATTTCTAGGACATGTGGTTTCAACTGAGGGGATTAGAGTTGACCCATGAAAGATTGAAACTGTCTAGGATTCGAAGCAGCCTAAAACAATATCTGAGATCTGCAGTTTTCTAGGACCGGTAGGGTATTATGAATTATTTGTAGAAGGGTTTTCACTGATTGCAACACTTTTGACCAACCTACTACGCAAGGGTGTGCCTTTCAACTGGACTGATGTGCAGCAAGAGAACTTTAATAAGCTCAAGACTATACTGACTGAGGCCCTTACTTTGATACAGCCAGAGTCTGGAAAAGAGTTCACTGTCTACAGCGATGCATCATATGTTGGTTTGGGATATGTGTTGATGCAAGAGGGTAAGGTGGTATGATGGTTGCTAAACTAACTAAAAATTCGACTAAGGCAAGCGCACCTATCGAACAGTAGTATAGTTATGGTGAGACCAGAAATATCGTATCCACAAGGACTAAAAGTACTAGTAATTACTATCTTTTTATTATCTAACCTAAGAATTAAAGGGATGTTTTTATTAACTAAGAATACGCAGAGGTAAAAGTTGGAAAATACTATTGGAAAACCGATGGAGAAGACAATACCCAAGGAAGAATCCACCTAGACTTCACTTATTACTTCTAAATTAGACGATTTATTCACTTGACTTAATTTGTAGAAATCCCTGATTTAAGTTAATATCTCTCTTGAGACTAAAAACAACGTACTCTAGGTTGATTAACTAAAATCTCTTTCTAATTAAAACCCCTATTGTCGCATTAACTCAATCTATGGATTCCCTTATTAGATTTGACTCTAATCTGGCAAATTTACGTTGTCCTATGTCTAGGATTGCACTCAACTTCGCTTAATAATGCTAGATCTACTCTTAAACAGGGACTTTGCTCCGCTGAATAAGCACATCAGACTTGAATTAATATCCTGAAATATTAAAGTAAGAATTAAGAACACATAATTAAGAATAAAAACAAGTATTTATCATATAATTCAAATAGTAATAAGATCTGTCTTAGGTTTCATCTCCCTTAGGTATTTAGGGAGTTTAGTTCATAACAATGGGGGAAAACATCTCAAAATTGGGAAAACAACAAAACATAAAGAAACCTAAAGAACTTCTAAGGAAATTGAATTGAAATCATCAGTTTTGAAGTAGATCCAGCTTCCGAGCTGATTCCGATGGCTGCCTTCGAGTATTATCTGCCTTCTATTCTCCATGTCCTCTTTTGATCCTCTTCTCGTGTGTTTAAATAGACTTTGGAATGCCCAAAATATCCCAAAATTAACCTTTTCCGAATAGAATTAGATTTGGTTGATAGGGACACGGCCGTGTGGCACACCCGTGTGATGGTGCTCAAGCCGTCTGTAATTCTGGCATGGTTTTAAGTCGACACGACCATGACACACGGGCATGTGGCCTACCCGTGTGTCTCACACGGGTGTGTGGATTACCCGTGTGGAAGTGTCTAGGCCATGTGTAATACTGAAATAAACCTATTTTGTCCATTTTTGGCATTTTTTCTTGCACTTTTCACTTTCTTATGCTCATCAGAATATAAAACATGAAATTAAAAGATTAGGAGCATCGAATTCAATAAAACTAATGATAATCATCCATAAATATGCCAAGCATGGGATAAAAATATATATATATTATGGTTTATCAAATATTCCCACACTTAAGCATTTGCTTGTCCTCAAGCAAAATCCTCAACTCATAATTAAAATAAATTCTTCTCAACTTATAATTCTCATCAAACATGTTTCAAAGTAATCTACAAGTGATCATACATTGAGAATTCAACTAAAAGAACATTAAAGTTTCAAATAATCCAAGTTGAGCATTTTAATCATAAGATCATAGGTATCCCCCTTTATCTAAGTAATTACCTTTTATTCCAAATCGACAAGGGTTGACATCCTCACTAAAAATTCACTCAGATCACTCAATGTGTTTAAGGTTCAATAATTAAGCACTCAATAGTCAAACATGAAAAGTTATCACTATAGGCTTGCATGAAAGTCAATTCTCCACCACTATAAATGAGATGATACACAAATCAAAAGGTCTTTAACAGGGTTGTAATGGGGCTTGGGTTAAAGGTGTGGTTAAAGGTTGAAAAAGAGGGTTAGAATTGAGATTAATTTAATAAATTACCAAACTTAGAAAAATAACGCTAATTACTGAATTACAAGCAAGTGCCAGAATTAAAACTATCCAAAACTAATGAAGTGAGCTTTTTCTCAATATAACGACCTTAACTTATCCAAGCTCTTTATACCAAAATGTAATTATATGAATATAAATATACGATTTTTGTTTTTTAAGAATAAGAACAAGTAGAAAGTACATAACAAGAAATAATTTAGCAACTAAAATGGACAAAAATTGTTAGGTAACTAATCAAATCAAATCTCGATAAAAAGGGAGTCAATAAAAAGGGAAAAATTCTTAACGAATCAAAAAGGGTTAAGTTGTGGGTTAACATTTAATGGAAAAATATCAAGAAATGGTGTTTAAGGCTCAAAGGGGTTCACTAAGGGTTAATTATGTCGGTAAGCTTTTTATGGAGTGAGTGGGTTAAAACCTAAGTGCCTTCATCATCTCAGTATATCAAATCAAAGGTGTGGTCTCGACATGAATAATCGATGCAAGTTCTAGAATAACAAATCAGTATTGACTCACTCATAACTATCAATAAAAGTGAGCAAGAAAGATATATGCTCTAAAAGGCTCAAAATCTCACAAAAATTATGGGTTTTTGATGTCAATCCTGAAAATTTAGAACTTCAAGATAATATCTCATTTCAGGGAAATAACCTACAAATTTTAGTTCTCAAAAATTCAACTTATCATGCTTGATTCTCTATTGTCCTAAAGTTTAAATAATCAATGCACAATTACTTATGTTTTAATCCAAAACATATCAACAAAAATCATAAATCAATCAAAATTTATTCTAATAGTAATATGGGAAAATTATTTGAGAATAAAATATAATTCAAGGATTATTTTCTGATAATCATATAAATAACCTCTCCACACTTAAGATGTACATTGTCCTCAATGTACAAAGATAAATAATAATATAAGCATAATATCATAAAAGAGGGAGAGAAGTGAAACTGCCCTAAATTTGGATGTAATCCTTGGAATAGCAAAAACGAATTTATAGACATTGGAAATGAGTGCATGCGTAACTAGGCAGAGGTGAAGGTGGGGCAGAATACTCCAGTGGTGGTAGAGGTTGGGTTCCACAATCATAGTGCCAAGCGAAGAGGCTATCGTGGTGGTCGGTGTCGTGGTGTCTATGGTCGTGGTCGAGTAGGACATGGCAGTCGTAGATTATCTTTCCCCAGAGGATTTTTTGTATATTCCTAAGTAGCACCAATCGACTGAACCTTTTGAAACTGTGGTATCACCAGTAATGTTTTAGGGATTTATATCGATGGGGTTGTCATGGTTACTCATAAAGGAATAGCCATATAAATAATGGGTTCAAAATATACTAATAAAAGTCTTTTAAAACATGATAAATAAAAATAAAAACAAAAACAAAAACAAAATGAAAAGAAAAACAAAGTGAAAATAATTGGACTCAAAAGTCCTCATCGGCAGCTAGATCGTGAGGTGGTGGTGCTAGAGGCAAAATGTGGAAATGCTGGCAAATCTGCTGTAGAGTCGCCTCTATACTATCGACTCGCTGAGCAGAGTTGTTGAACTGTTGAGTGCAATATTGCTCGAATCGAGTCAGGTGGTCAGAAATTGTTGTCAATGAAGCAGTCAAATGAACTGGTCTATGACTTGGCAGTGGCAGAGAAGGTGGGTTCTCATGAAAGGAAAGGATATCATCAGTATTATCCTCGGGGTCATCCTGATCAGTTGCTCGTGCTAGTCGGTATTGAGGAGGGTCGAACCCATGACGATGCTCTATCATCTTCATGTGGAGCATACTTGAGATGCCTTGTGGGGACATCTGACCAGTGAGTGTGAGTGATGAGGATTGCGTCAATGTGTTCAGGAGCCCAAAGTGTCGAGCTATACGAGTCACATAAGGATTGATGCTGATGAATCCCTTTCTATGTCATTCAGTCTGATGGCGGAAGGCGAGGGCGATGAAGTATGCGAGATCAAAAACATGCCCTTCCCTCATGCTCCATAAGAAGTATGCATTGTGAGTACTAACAATGCCAGTGCTCTCTCGTCGCCCTGTTAAGGTGTGAGCTAAAAGGGCATGGAGATATCATAATGCTAGAGAGAGAGCCAATGCCTTGGAGCGGCTGGGGTCGTAGATGCCCGTAGCAGGAATGAGGGCTGCCCAACATGAGGAAGGTGCATAGTGAATGTGACGGTGGAGATAGGGAAAATCATCGGCCTTCATAAATTCTTCCGTATTCAGTCCCAAGGCAACTCCGAATTCTGGGACACTCAATTGACGCACTAGACCGCCAAGATGAAACTGGACTGTGCCTGGGTCATCGAACTCTGACATAACCATTTGCAACTAAAATGTCAAACAAAGTTCCAAAGTGATCTCCAGGTATGTCGGCTCAATAACGTCGAAGAAACGGTCCCAATCAGCGGTAGCGAGGAGGGCCCGAATTGATTCAACAAGTTGGACTTGTTCCAATGCAGCCCAATCGATGCACCAGCCCACACCAAAGGATCAGGCACATAGAATCTGAAACAACTCCTCCTAAGGTCCTGGTGGGTATTGGAGAACAGGATGGCACACCTCAGTGGTCGCACTAGAGGAGGTTGCACCTGACCCCTTTCTCTTTTTAGAAGCTGGGACTGTAGACTTTTTACGAGTATTTGTCATGTGTTCCTGAAAGAAAGCAACGAAACATCTCTCAAGATGCACTAAGTTATAAGACGATAAACTAAATTGACAAAAAGAATGTATGCACACTCAAGTATGCTGAATACCTATAGTAACAATAGCAAAAAAAACACAAATAATATAGGCAAATCATGACAGCCAGGAATCTGAAAATCAATCAAAGAATGCCTAAACACCTAAATAAAGTAATAACATCAATAGTTAACTAGGAATCATGACATTTAGAAATAGGGCAACAAGCTATGTGGATCACAATGTTCATGAATCAGTACTCATCTTTGAAATCAAGTTGTGAAAATAAATAAAGGAAAACTAGTGATAACTAAGAAAATATAAAACAAAGAATGAATTAGAGAGTTATAAAATAATAAAAGGGAAAAAAAATGAGGGAACCAGTGGTGGTTTGTGTAGGAGGAACGACGGTAGTGCTGTCAACGACGGCAAACGGTGAGGGTGAACTCATCGTGGGTGTGTAATGGTGGCTGGCTAGTTGGGGTTGGTGGCTGGAGTTGAGTTGGGAGTGAGTGAAAACTTGTGTGAGGGAAGGGGAAAGGGGATAGTGAAAGGGCTGAAGAATGGTGAATGGAAAGATAGGATTTTGTGCATAGGGAAATCGGTCGCCGGTGGCTCGTTGGGGATTGGTGGCCGGATTAGAGAGTAAGGCGGCGGTGGAAAGGGAGTGAATAAAAAAGGGGTGTGAATAGTAGGTTTAAATTGGGATGGGAGAATTTTAGGGTTAGGGTTTCAAATAAAAAGGGGGGCCACGGTCGTGCAGGCCCTATTTTAGACCACACGACCGTAGCCCACACCCGTGTGTCTCACTCCTAGCCCGCGTTTTTCATGAATTTTTAAGTCAGTATTGCACACAGCCTTTAGACACACCCGTGTACCCAGGCCGTGCGGCCCACACGGCCGTATCACACAGCCGTGTGCTCTTTCATTCACTTCTCCCACGCCCGTGTGAGTTTCAATACGCCCAAGTCTTAATTTGTGCTTGTGGTCTGATGATTTAAGTCAGTGTCACCCACGGCCTATGGACACGCCCGTGTGTCCAGGCCGTGTGGCGCACACAGCCGCATCGCATGGCCATGTACTCTTTCATTCGCTTCTCCCACACCGTGTGAGTTCCAACACACCCGTGGTTTGTAGTCCGGATTGCCCATGGCTTTTGGGCACAGCTGTGGAATTTGTCCATTTTCCATTCTGACTTGTTAAAAATTTCAAAGTGTGTGCTCAGGTTCCCACACGACCTTAGGCATGCCCATGTTTCATGACCGTGTGGGTTACACGATCGTATCTCACTGCCGTGGTGATTTGCTAATTTTTAAGAAATTGAAGTCTAGTTTCGCAATGGTCGTGTTCTTCAACTGTGTAGTTCTCACGGCCGTATCGCACGGCCGTGGCTAGTTATCACAGCACGTGTGTTACTTTAACTTTGGAAAATGTGTGTCCTGTTTTAACATAGCCATAGACACGCCTGTGTGTCCAGGCCATGTTCGCTACTGTCCAATGTCAACACTAAGGCTTTAAGAGTTTACACGACTTAAAGCATGCCCATGTCTCCAACCCATCGTGAGCACACGGCCTGGGATACGCCCGTGTGTCAAGCTGTGTGTGTCAAAAATACCTGTAATTAAACTATGGAAAATGAAAGAAAAATAAACTTATTTAGTGGGGTTAGTGCTCGAGTTGCCTCCCAAGAAGCGCTTATTTAAAGTCTAAGCTTGACTTTACCTTGTAGGCATATTTAGGCAGGTTCGTAAAGCCGTAGCTCCTCTCTATTTGCTTTAAAATCCTCACTGTTATAAAGTTTAAGACGATGTCCGTTTACCTTGAAAGTGTCGTGGGTTGGATGACTTACCTCTATTGTGCCATATGGAAAAATGGTTTGGACTACAAATGGACCTGACCATCGTGATTTAAGCTTCCCAGGAAACAATTTGAGTCTTGAGTTGTATAGCAGGACAAGATCTCCAGCTTCAAATTGCTTGTGTCGCTTTAAATGAGCATCATGGTGACACTTTGTTGCTTCTTTGTATAATCGTGAATTCTCGTATGCATTAGCTCGCCATTCATTTAGCTCGTTCAACTGGATCAACCTTTTCTCACTTGTAAGTTTTATATCAAAGTTTAAAAACTTTATAGCTCAGAATGCCTTGTGTTCTAGTTCAAACAGTAAATGACAACTTTTCCCATAAACAAGTCTATAAGGAGATGTTCCTATGGGGGTTTTTAAAGCAGTTCTATAGGCCCATAAAGCACCATCTACTTTCATTGCCCAATCCTACCTATTTGTCTCTACAGTGTTTTCTAGGATACGTTTAAGCTCTCAGTTTGCTACTTCGACTTGTCCATTAGTTTGAGGATGGTAAGGGGTAGCTGTTCTGTGGTAAACTCCATATTTCTTAAAGGTTTTATCAAATTGAGCATTACAAAAATGAGTACCCCTATCACTGATAATTGCTCTAGGTGTCCCAAATCAAGAGAAGAGTTTCTTAAGGAACCTCACCACCACTCTAGCATCATTAGTAGGTAAAGCTTGGGCTTCCACCTACTTGGACATATAATCAACGGCTACTAAGATGTATTTATTCCCAAATAAGCTCGAGAATGGACCCATAAAATCAATACCCCATACATCAAATATTTCACATGAGAGCATATACGTTAGAGGCATTTCATCATGTTTGGAGATATTACCTGTTCGTTGGCATTTATCACAAGAAGTAACATACCTGTTGGTGTCTTTGAATAGTGTGGACCAATAAAAACCTGATTCAAGCATTTTATGTGTGGTCCTAGTCCCAATGTAATGTCCTCCAGTCGGTCCTGAGTGGCAATGTTCCAAGATTTTCATTGCTTCTGACTTTGTAACGCATCTTCTAATGACTTGATCTGCACATATACGGAAAAAAAAGGATCTTCCCAAAAGTATTTTTTCACATCAGAAAAGAATCACTTCTTTTGCTGATATGTCAACCCTTTTGGTGTAACGTTAGCGGCTAAATAATTCGCAATGTCTGCAAACCAAGGTACCTCAGAGTTAGATATAGCAAAGAGTTGTTCTTCAGGGAACGAGTCATTTATTTCAACTTTATCAAGCTCCTTAAGATATGGATTTTCTAATCTGGACAGATGATCTGCTACAAGATTTTCTGCTCCCTTCTTATCTTGAATTTCTAAATCGAATTTGTGCAACAATAAAATCCATCTTATTAGTCGAGGTTTTGCATCTGATTTAGTAAGGAGATATAGAAGAGCTGAATGGTCAGTGTAAACGGCAACTTTAGATAATAATAAATATGGTCTAAATTTATCGAATGTAAAAATCACAGCCAAAAATTCTTTCTCAGTCATCGTATAATTTTCTTGTGCGGCTGTCAACGTCTTGCTAGCATAATAGATTGGTTGGAAATGCTTGTCTTTTTGCTCGCCAAGAACCGCACCTACTGCAAAATCACTCGCATCACACATTAGTTAAAATGATAAATTCCAATCAGGTGCAACTACAATTGGAGCATTAATTAATTTATCCTTAAGAGTATTAAATGCTTCTAAACATTCTTGATTGAAATCAAAACGCACATCTTTTTCTAATAAATTCGTTAGAGGCTTAGCTATTTTAGAAAAATCCTTGATAAATATTCTATAAATCCAACATGTCCTAAAAAGCTTCGAATAGCCTTAACTGAACTAGGGGGAGGTAATTTCTCAATAGTTTCAACTTTTTCTTTGTCTACCTCGATCCCTTTGCTAGAAATTTTGTGGCCTAACACATCCCTTCACGAACCATAAAGTGACATTTTTCCCAATTCAGTATAAGGTTTGTTTCCTCACATCTCGTTAGAACTCGTTTTAAATTTTTAAGGTAAAGATGAAAAGAGTTACCAAATACCGAGAAGTCATCCATAAATACTTCCATAATGTCTTCTACGAGTTCATCAAAAATGGCCAACATGCATCGCTGAATAGTAGCAGAAGCATTACATAATCCAAAAGGCATTCGTCAATAAGCAAACGTATCATATGGACATGTAAATATCGTCTTTTCTTGATCTTTAGGAGCTATTGGGATTTGGAAGTAACCAGAGAGTCCGTCTAGGAAGCAGTAGTACATATGCCCTGATAACCTTTCCAAAATTAAACTACTAATTAAATAAGGAATAGTAAAACTTCCTAGACTTTCAGTTTGGTTGGCAATTTATTTTGGAGTATGGCCAAGCACTCCTCATTGATTTCTACTGTAGATAACTCTTCAAACTTCCTTTTATTTTTTAGAAGCTCCTTCAAAAATTTTGCAAATGTAGGCATCTGCGAGATACCTTCAACAAAAGGTAAGTTAATATGCAACTGTTTAAAAAGTTTAAGAAATTTACCGAATTGAGCATCCATGCTGTCTTTCTTCAAATTTTCTGGATATGGGATAGGTGGTTTATATTCCCTCAGCACTGGTTTTTCATTGTTTTCGGGTTTTACCTCCTCATCCTCTTTCTTATCAGTTTCTTATGGCAGTTTCTTTTCAGATTTAGGTAACACTTTCCCACTCCTTAGGGTAACTGCTTTCACATGCTCTCTTGGATTGGGTTCAGTGTTACTAGGCAAGCTACCTTGTGGTCGTTCAGAAATTATCTTTGCTAGTTGACCAATTTGATTCTCGAGTCCTTAGATTGATGCTTGCTGGTTTTTAAGTGCAGATTTGGTATTCTGAAAATGAGTTTCTAACACCGAAATAATTTTTTTTAGTATCTCCTCAAGGTTCAGTTTCTTTTCCTGCCGATAAGGTTGTTGCTGAAAACCTAGCGGTTGTGGTGGTCTCTGATTACCTTGTCCTTCCAATGAAAAATTTGGGTGGTTCCTCCAACCTGCATTGTAAGTGTTACTATAAGGATTATTTTGAGGTCGAGGATTATTACCCATATAATTTATTTGCTCGTTCTCCAAGTTGGGGTTAAAGGGTAAATATTTTGAATTGCTTATTCCACCTCCACTTGTGTCACACTACATCACCGGATGTACCTGCGTAGAACCACATAGACCGTCAATCTTTTTATTCAAGAGTTCTACCTAGTTTGATAGCATGGTGACTGCATCTAAGTTGAAAACACTGGCTGATTTCGTTGGCTTTGTTCTCATGACTTGCCACTGATAGTTATTCAGTGACATCTCCTCTATAAACTCGTAGGCCTCTTCAAGTGTTTTATTGTTCAAGGTTCCACTGGTGGTTGCATCGACCATTTGCCTATTTGAGGGGTTTAAACCATTGTGAAAAGTTTGCACCTGTAGCCATAGAGGTAACCCATGATGAGGGCACCTCCTTAGTAAGTCCTTATACCTCTCCCATATGTCATATAAAGTCTCTAAATCCATCTACACAAAGGAAGAGATATCGTTCCTCAATTTGGCTGTCTTAGCCAGTGGAAAGTACTTTAGTAGAAACTTCTCGGTCATCTGTTCCCAATTAGTGATTGAGCCTCGTGGTAGGGAGTTCAACCACTGTTTAGCCCTATTTCTTAACGAGAAGGGAAATATCCTTAGGCGAATGGCATCATCAGAAACGTCATTGATCTTGAAAGTGTCGCAATATTCCAGAAAGTTGGCCAAATGAGTATTTGGATCCTCATCTTGTAAACCATCAAACTGAATAAACTGCTGGATCATCGAAATTGTATTCGACTTCAGTTCAAAATTGTTTGCAGCAACAATAGGTCAAACAATACTCGATTTCGCTCCTGTTAGACTTAGCATAATCATACATAGTACGAGGAGCAGGATTTTGATTTACTGGATTCGTGGCAACCACAGGATGTAGTAGATTATTCTTATTTTCAGCCATCTCCTCAGTAGTATTGGTATCATTCTTGTGCTCTTCCTTTATATACTGTAGACTCCGCCTTATTTCTCTATGATTTCTTCGAGCTGTGCTTTCAATTTCACTGTCAAAAAGTAGAGGTCCTGATGGGTTTCTTCTAGTCATAAACTATAAAAACCTACCAGAAGCAAACAAAAGAAAAATTACTAATTAAAAATAAAACTAAAACAAAAATTAAATGCAATAAAATAAAAAAATGGCTAAATTAATAAAAATCAAGCGTTCTTAATATCTTAGTCCCCGGCAACGGCGCCAAAAACTTGATGGTCGCTAAACTAACTAAAAATTCGACTAAGTCAAGTGCACCTATCGAACAGTAGTATAGTTATGGTGAGACCGGAAATATCGTATCCACAAGGACTAAAAGTACTAGTAATTACTATCTTTTTATTATCTAGCCCTAAGAACTAAAGGGATGTTTTTAAACTAAGATTAACTATCTAATTAACTAAGAATACGACAGAGGTAAAAGCTGGAAAATACTGTTGGAAAACTGATGGAGAAGACAATACCAAAGGAAGAATCCACCTAGACTTCACTTATTACTTCTGAATTAGACGATTTATTCACTTGACTTAATCCATAGAAATCCCTGATTTATGTTAATATCTATCTCGAGACTAAAAACAACTGACTCTAGTTTGATTAATTAAAATCTCTTTCTAATTAAAACCCCTATTGTCGCATTAACTCTATCTATGGATTCTCTTATTAGATTTGACTCTAATCCGACAGATTTACGTCGTCCTATGTCTAGGATTGCATTCAACTCCGCTTAATTCTGCTAGATCTACTCTTAAACAGGGATTTTTGCTCCACTGGATAAGCATATCAGACTTGAATTAATATCCAAAAATATTAAAGCAAGAATTAAGAACACATAATTAAGAATAAGAACAAGTATTTATCATATAATTCAAATAGTAATAAGATCTGTCTTAGGTTTCATCGCCCTTAGGTATTTATGGAGTTTAGTTCATAACGATGGGGGAAAACATCTCAAAATTGGGAAAACTACAAAACATAAAGAAACCCAAAGAACTTCTAAGGAAATTGAATGGAGATCGTCAGTCTTGAAGTAGATCCTACTTCTGAGCTAATTTCGATGGCTGCCTTCAAGTATTCTCTGCCTTTTATTCTCCGTGTCCTCTTTTGATCCTCTTCTCGTGTGTTTAAATAGACTTTGGAATGCCCAAAATAGCCTAAAATTAGCCTTTTTCAAATAGAATTAGACTTGGGCCCGATAGGGACTCGACTATGTGGCACACCCGTATGATGGTGCTCAGGCCGTGTGTAATTCTGACATGGTTTTAAGTCGACAAGGCCATGACACATGAGCATGTAGCCTACCCATGTGTCTCACATAGGCGTGTAGATTACCTGTGTGGAAGTGTCTAGGCAGTGTATAATACTGAAATAAATCTATTTTGTCCGTTTTTGGCCTTTTTCTTGCACTTTTCGCTTTCCTATGCTCATCTAAATATAAAACATGAAATTAAAGGATTAGGAGCATCGAATTCAATAAAACTAATGATAAATCATCCATAAATATGCCAAGCATGGGATAAAAATATGTATATATTATGGTTTATCATGGTAGCTTATGTGTCTCGTCAGCATAAGACTCATGAGGCTAATTATCTGACACACAACCAGGAGTTGGCTGTAGTGGTTTTTGCACTTAAAATCTGGAGGCATTACCTATATGGTGAAAAGTGTATCATTTATACAGATCTCAAAAGCCTCAAGTATCTCCTCACTCAGAAGGAGTTAAATCTTAGGCAGCGTAGATGGATTGAGTTGCTTAAGAACTATGACTGTACAATCGAATACCATCTGAGTAAGGCCAATGTAGTGGTCGATGCACTAAGTCGTAGAGCCATGACTGATCTAAAGGCAATGTTTGCTCGCCTCATTTTATTTGATGATGGTAGTTTATTGGCTGAACTTCAAGTTAAACCGATGTGGATGGATAAGATTAATGATAGACAGATGGAGGATGAGTCGTTAGGTCTTCACTTTCTACAGGTTGAGAGTGGGGATACTGTGGATTTTGGAGTGAATAGTGAAGGAGTACTCTATTTTTGTGGGAGAATCTGTGTTCCAAAAGATACCGAGTTGAGGCAGTCTATACTGCGAGAGGTGCATAGTAGCCCTTATGCTATGCATCTTGGCGGAAATAAGATGTACTAGGACTTTCGTGAGTTATATTGGTGGCTAGGTCTTAAGCGTGAGGTTACAACTTTGTGGGTAAATGTCTAAGATGTCAGCAGGATAAGGCTGAGAATTAGTTGCCTTCGGGGTTGCTTCAGCCAGTTGAGATTCCACTTTGGAAGTGGGAGCAAGTGACTATGGACTTCGTTAGTAGGTTGCCCCTAATGCCCACTAAGAAGGATTCAGTATGGGTTATCATGGATTGATTGACCAAGTCCGCCCATTTCATACCTGTTCGCACTGACTACTCTCTGTAAAAGCTGGCTAAATTGTATGTGTCTGAGATAGTGAGACTGCATGGGGTACCGGTCTTGATCATCTCTGACAGGGATCCTCGCTTCACGTCTCGGTTCTAGAAGAAGCTTCATGAAGCTCTGGGTACTAGATTGGACTTCATAGACTTTTCCATCCTCGACGGATGGTCACGAGAGAGGTGATTCGTGCTTGGAGAACATGTTAAGGAGTTGTGTGATTGATTTTTGTGGCAGTTGGGAGGAGTACTTGCTATTAGCAGAGTTTGCTTATAACAACAGTTATCAGTCTAGTATACAGATGGCACCTTACAAGGCTCTGTATGGTCGTAAGTGTCGTACTCCTTCGTGTTGGACTGAGTTGGGCGAGCGGCATATTCTAGGCCCTGAGCTAGTTTCTGAGACTGATGATAAGGTTCGGCTAATTAGGGACCGTCTGAAGGTAGCTTCTGACAGGCAGAAGTCTTATACTGATCTGAAGAAGGGAGAGATGAGTATTCGGTGGGAAACTTTGTGCTTCTGAAGGTCTCGCCTTAGAAGAAGGTTATAAGGTTTGGTTGCAAGGGCAAGTTGAGCCCTAGATTTATTAGGACTTATCGCATTCTGCAGCGAGTGGGACTAGTTGCTTACTAGTTGGAGCTACCTCTAGAGTTGGATCGGATTCATGACGTGTTCCATGTCTCTATGATAAGGCGTTACCGCTTTGATCCCACACATGTTGTCCCAGTTGAGGAAATCGAGGTTAGGCCAGATCTGACTTTTGAGGAGGAGCCAGTACAGATATTGGATAGGGATGTAAAGGTTCTGAGGAGGAAATCGGTTCCACTGGTTAAGGTTCTCTGGCGTAATTATAGCACTGAGGAGGCCACGTGGGAGCCTGACGATGTGATGCATAAGCAATATCCTTACCTATTCTGATCAGGTAAATTTCGAGGCCGAAATTTTCTTTTAGGGGGTAGAGTTGTAATGCCCTAAAATTTATATTTTTGGTTCTGTTAAAATTTGACACAACTGTGCATCTACTTCAATGGTTAAGTGTTCTGGGAAGTGTTTGAAAGGTCTTAAGTTCAAGCTCTAGCTTGGGCAATTTTTGCTTTTAGATGAATAAACACCTATCTCTGGCCAGTAGGCTTATTAATAAATGTTGATAAAATATATCAGAATGGGCCTACTGGTCTAGTGGTTAAGTGGAGTGTTAAGTACCTGGAGGTCCAGAGTTTGAATCCTCGTGTGAACAAGGGATTTATTTTGCTGCTTATTTTGTATAAGTGTTTGAGTAGAATGGGATTATAAGTAGTGGACTGAGTGGGGAGTCAGGTGGAGCGTTTTTAGGAGTAAATTGGGGGAATGGGGTAGTTATCGAAATTTGATTATATTTTTTTCGATTATCGAAATTCTATTTCTTTTTCTCTAAAAAGGTCTCTGCCGATTTTCTCCTCTTATTCTTCATTTTTGTCGTTTTCACCTTTCTTTTGCTGCCGAAATTCTTGTTTTTCTCGCCTCTCCATTCAGTTTCGTACCGTTCCTCCTTTGACTGTGATCGTTTGGTAAGTGTTAGTTAAGTAAATTTGTCCTCTAGTTAACTATTATTAACTGTTTGTTGACAAGTGTCGTTGTTTATGCCATTTAAGAGAGGATCCAAAGGCTCGTAATCACTCAGCAGAGTGTTAGTTTTTGTGGGAATTGTTATTCTTCGACTAAAGGTAAAGATTGGTTGCTTTTAGACAAAAACCTCGATTCGAATTTGATTTTAGAGTGCTTGGGGGACGTTTTAGCATCAAATGATACCAGCTGTGTACCCGAAACACCAAAAATAGAGATTGGTAAAAAGCCAAAAAAAGTATTTTGTCAATGCCACGTGGGCGTATACTCGCCCGTTTAGTAGGCCGTGTGACGGAACACGGGCGTGTGGTCGATGAGCTAGGCAATGCGCTCATGACACAGTCGTGTGATGGCTAGGTGGGCCGTGTGTGACACACGGGCTCAACCAATTTGGGCTGTGTGGGCCACACGGGAGGTGGGCCCACATAGGTGCACCTTACAGCCGTGTGGGATTCTGGGCCAGGCCGTGTGATCCACATAGCCAAGGCCAATTTGGGTCGTGTGGGCCCACAAGGGCAGATCACATGGGCGTGTGAGCCCAATTTACTGATTTGTTTGCTAAGGTTGCATGGGTCGCCCGAGTCGACTGTGAACCTACTGTGGGGTCGGTAAGCAATGCTTTGATTCCCTAATTGACTGAATGATATATGTATGACTGTTTACTGAGCATGATTAGAATAATGTACTGATTATATGCATGACACTATGTGATAGCATGCCATGACTGTATGTTGCATTGCATGGGGATGGGATGATATATGTGGAGGAAGTGTACTGAAAGGCTTTAAGCCTAATATACTGGCAGCTCAGCTGCAAATTACTGTCTAGTGCTGCTTTCGGTACTATTTTGGAGTGTAGGGATGGGTGGGTTGATTATATCCCGACATGGAGTGTAGGGTTAGACGGAGATGGTGTGTAGAGGCTGGCTGGGTAAAACTTGTTTACTGCATAATCTGTTACTGTACTGATTACTGATACATTAATGGGCCAAGGCCCAAATGCATGACTACTTTTGTACTGAGATGGGCTAAAGCCCTAACTGATACTGTCACCGATATTGAAAAGGGCTTAGGCCCAGACTAAGTTTATTTTGTATACTGTCTATTTGTTTGCACGGGGAATTACACACTGAGTTTACGTAAACTCACCCCTTCTGCTTAATCTATGCAAATAATCCCCAAACTTGACGAATCATTGTAGCGGAGGACTTGGCGGTAGCCACACGAACCTAAACTTTTTCTTCAACTTTGGGTAGTTAAATTTTAATTATACTCTAAGGTAATTTTTTATGTACATTGCGGACTTTTTGGGACTTTTACTTGATTTGGGTTATTATTTATTTTTATGGATTTATAACTGTTAAGACGTTTAAAAACTCGGTTTTCAAAAAGGTAAAATTTTCTCTAAACACGCGATTTACTCAAAACGGCTTTTAAAAGCTTCCACAATGAAATGTGTAAAAACTTACGACTAGATAAGTAACGATTTTGGGGTTATCAAGTGTAAACAAATGGAAAATTATTTTATCGTAACAACCTAGTTTCAAATGCTATCACGTGGCATCACCAGGTTCGACCATAACGTCTAGGCCGAGTTTGGGGTGTTACAGTTTTACATTTCATTTTTATGGTAATGCTCTGTAACCCTATTTCAGCGATGAATACAAGTTATGGGTGTTACATTCTATGTACCATAATAATATATAGATTGATATTTCAGATGCCACATTGAACGTTTCAAAGTATAAATACCATATTGATCATTTTATGAATATACAAGTATCAAATAATACTTTGTTGAAGATGAGTTTTAAATTTTATTAAAATATTTATTTCCTTTGTTATTATTTCCAATGATATATATATGTTGCTTGTTTAATTGGATGGTTTAATTTTGATCAGAGGTGAATTTGGGGTCTGGTAGGGCCGATTCTTTAAATTTTGTAAAAAAAAAAATTGTTATAAAATAAAGAAATATGGAGAGAATAAAGAACAAAGAAAATATGAAAGCAATAGAGAATGAACTTTATGATCAAAAAGAATGATTACAATACTGCATCAGAGTCTCTATTTATAGGGATAAGAAGTATAAAAGAAATAGAGATCTAATTCTAATAACTATTAGAATTTAAAGTGTATCAAAACTTTATCTTTATCATGATGGACATCCACTTAATAATATATTCATAACACTCCCCCTTGGATGTACATTGGTAGATAATGTGCCTGATTAAAACCTTATTAAGAAAAACCCTGTGGGATAAAAAACCTAATGAAGGAAAAAGAATACACAATCTTCTATTACAAGCTGCCTCCTTAAAAACCTTTACCAGGAAAACCCAATAGGACAAAACCTTGATTAAAGGAAAAGAGTACAACTTGTTTTTAGACTTCCCCTGATGGCAACATTACATTACATCTTTGAGCCGACGCATTACAATCTTGTGTAGTAGTCTTTCAAATGTCGAAGTTGGGAATGCCTTAGTAAAAAGATCTGCTAAATTCTCACTAGAACAAATTTGTTGAACATTTATATCACCTCTTTTCTCAAGATCATGGGTGAAAAATAATTTTGGTGAAATATGTTTTGTTCTGTCACTATTGATATAGCCACCCTTCAATTGAGCTATACATGCTACATTATCTTCGTATAAGATAGTTAGCATCTTTTCCTATAAAGGCAAATTACATACCTTTTGGATATGTTGGGTCAATAACCTTAGCCAAACACACTCTCAACTTACCTCATGTATTGCAATTATTTCTACAAGATTTGAAGAAGCAACAGCTAATGTTTGCTTTGTTGAACGCCATGATATGGCAGTATCCCTACAAGTAAATAAATATCTTGTTTGAGATCGACCTCTATGTGGATCTGATAAGTACCCAACATTAGCATAGCCAACTAATAGGGATTTTGAATCATTTGAATAAAATAATCCCATATCAGTAGTCCCTCTGAGATATCTAAATACATGTTTAATTCCATTCCAATGTCTACGTGTTAGAGAAGAAGTGAATCTTGCTAACAAGTTTACAGCGAAAGCTATATCAGGTCTTTTGTTGTTTTCAAGATACATCAATGCCCCTATGGCACTTAAATATGGTACTTCAGGACCAAGAAACTCTTCACCATCCTCGTAAGAACGAAATTGATCTTTATTCACATCTAACGATCCTACAATCATCGGAGTACTTAATGGGTGTGCTTTATCCATGTAAAATTTCTTTAATATCTTTTCCGTATAAGTTGATTGATGAACATGAATTCCATCTTTTAAATGGTCAATTTGTAAGCCAAGAAAAAACTTTGCTTTTCCAAGATCTTTCATCTCAAATTCTTTCTTTAAACAATTTAATGTATTTTGGAGCTCTTCAGGAGTTTCAATAATATTTAGATCATCAACATAAGCAGCAATTATCACAAAATTTGATCCAAACCTTTTTATAAAGACACATGAACAAATTGGATCATTTTTGTAACCTTCTTTTTACAAGTATTCACTAAGACGATTGCACCACATACATCTAGATTATTTTAATCCATATAAACTTTTCTTTAATCTGATCAAACAATTTCCTCGAGAAACTCTATATCCTTTAGGGATCTTAAATCCTTCACGTATTTTCAGATAAATTTCACTATCAAGTGTGCCATACAAATAGGCTAAACAACATCCATTAGATGCATGTTAAGTTTTTCACGTACTACCAGACTAATAAGATATCTAAACGTGATTGCATCCACCACAGGAGAATATGTCTCTTCATAATCAATGTCGGGCCTTTACAAAAATCCTTGTGCTATAAGTCGTGCTTTATATCTTACGACTTCATTTTTTTTTTCATTTTGTTTTTGCACAAATACCCATTTATATCCTACTGGTTTTACACCTTTAGGTGTTTGGACTACAGGTCCAAAAACCTCACGTTTAGAAAGTGAATTTAATTCTACTTGAATTGCATCTTTCCATTTTGGCCAATCTTTTTCTATTTCTACATTCATCAATAGATTTAGGCTCAGGATCATCATTTTCTTTTTCTACTTCAATAGCAACATTATATGCAAAATTGTTGTCGACAACTATATTTTTTCGGTTCCATCTTTTCCCCAAAGTAACATAACTTATCGAGATCTCTTCGTTATCATCATTTTCAGGTACTTGAATCGCTTCAGGGATTTTATGATTATAATTAGTTATATTTTTTGCCTCTTCTTGGGAATTTTCTCCATAATATAATCACCTTGAGTCTTTGCTCCTTTCCTTTTACGAGGATTTTTATCTTTGGAACCAACCGGTCTTCCATGCTTCAGGCATGGATTACTTTTTTTTGCACTAATAGTTTGCCCTATTGGGATATCAATCGTATTGGAGCATTTTCAACTGGTATGTAAGATTTTGTAATTCTCTTTAGGTCAGTAAATGAATGTGGCAGTTGATTGGCGATGTTTTGCAAATGTATGATCCTTTGAACTTCTTGTTCACAATGACTTGTACGAGGATATAATTGAGATAATGATGATCCATTCCATGTAATTTCTTTTACCAGCTATATTTTCTCTCCCCCTAATGTTGGGAATATTGTTTCATTAAAGTGACAATCAACAAATCGTGCAGTAAATAAATCTCCAGTTAATGGTTCAACATACTTAATTATAGAACCAACATATATTATCAACCTCCTCTAAAGACCTATCTTTGTTCGTTGTAGTGGAGCAATTGGAACATATATTGCACATCCAAAATTCTAAGATGGGAAATATTTGGCTCTTGACCAAAAGCTCATTGCAACGGGGAGTATTTATTATAACTTGTTGGCCTAATGCGCATAAGTGTTGCTGCATGCAAAATAGCATATCCCCAAGCTATAATAGGGAGCGTTGTTATCAGAAGTAATGGTCTAGCTATTAGTTGGAGGCGTTTGATAAATGATTCAGCTAAATTGTTTTGTGTGTGAACGTGAGCTACAGGATGTTCAACTTTTATCCCAATTAACATGTAATAATCATTGAAAGCTTGAGATGTAAACCCACTAGCATTATCAAGACGGATAGTTTTTATTGCATAATCTGGAAATTGTGCTCTTAATCGAATTATTTAAGCAAGTAGTCTCGCCAACGCCAGGTTGCGAGTCGATAATAAACATACATATGACCATCTACTAGATGCATCTATTAATACCATAAAATATCTAAATGGTCCACATGGTGGATGAATATGCCCACATATATCACCTTGAATAAGTTCCAAAAATGTGGGAGATTCAATCCCAACTTTAGCTGGTAATGGTCTAATAATCAGTTTACCTTGAGAATAAGTATCACAAGAGAAATCTTTGAATTCAAGAATCTTTTGGTTCTTTAATGGGTGCCCAATTGAATTCTCAATTATTTTTCACATCATAATAGATCTGGGATGGCCTAACCAGTCATGCCAAATAGTAAAAGTATGTGGTTCTACAAACTTCTGGTTTATAGTAACGTATGCCTCAATTGCAGTAATATGTGTATAATATAAACCTGATGAAAAAGTAGGTAGTCTTTCCAAAACACATTTCTTTCCACCTTCAACATTTGTAATATATAGATATTCAATATTTTTCTTATTCATAGTCTCAATATGATATCCGTTACTACGAATATCTTTAAAACTCAATAAATTTCTTTGAAACTTAGTAGAAAATAAAGCATAATCAATGACAAATTTTGTACCTTTAGGTAATAATAAAATTGCTTTTCTAGAGCCTTCAATAAGTCTTGAACTACCCGAGATTGTATTAATATGAGCATCACTTATTGTTAAATAAGAAAAATATTTTTTCTCTTTGAGTATCGTATGTGTTGTAGCACTATTAGCAAGACATATGTCTCCATTGATTTTGGATCCAACAAAATTTTGTTGATCATTCATATTCTTCAAAAAAATAAATAAAATATAACATTAGAAATGTTGGAAATATTTATTGAATATGTATAACTTGCAAAATAAGTAAATAAATAAACATACTTTTTTTTAATCAAGAAAATGAACATATTTAAAATAACATAATAACACCAACTTATTCCTTATGCAAGAAAACGAAACATACTTAAAAACAATATAAAATGCTAAAATAACACCAACTCTTCTAATGATTCTCAAATAAATCTGTCACATCAAGGTGAGTTATATCATTAAGGCCATGAATTACATCACCCTCCTTTTTTTCCTCCATTTCATCATTTTTAGATATAAAATTTGTCTCAATATTATTTTTCTTCCCTTTAATAGATGCTTGATAAAGTTTCACTAAATGTTCAGGCGTATGACAGGTACGTGCCCAATGTCCCCTCATACCACACCAGTACTCTCAATAACCTTTAAAGGATTATTTAACAAACATCTTCTTATCTCCCAAAGCCTGCAACACAATTCTTAAATGTTTGGCATGCTCAGACTCATCCCGAGAATAAATCAAAATGTTATCAATGAACACAACTACAAACTTATCCAAATACGGTCGAAAGATTCGATTCATCAAGTCCATAAAAATGGCAGGAGCATTAGTTAATCCAAAAGGCATAACAAGAAATTCATAATGCCCATACCTTATTCTGAATGCAGTTTTTGGCACATCCAAGTATTTAACTCTCAGCTGATAATAGCTGGATCTCAAATCTATCTTTGAAAACACTATTACCCCTTTCAACTGGTCAAACAAATCATCAGTCATCGGTAATGGATACTTATTCTTTATCGTAACCTTGTTGAGTTGACAATAATTGATACAAAGTCTCATGGATCCATCTTTCTTCTTAACGAATAACATCAGTGCACCCCAGGAAGAAAAAATCAATCTCGCAAAACCCTTATCTGTCAACTCTTGTAACTGAGACTTCAACTCATTTAACTCAATTGGAGCCATTCTATACGGAGCTATCGATATCAGTGTAGTCCCTGGTACCAAATCAATAGCAAACTCCACCTCTCTGACCGGTGGTAACCCTGGCAACTCTTCTGGGAACACATCCGGATATTCACAAACTACTGGTACGGATTCAATCTTCAGTTCAAACACTTTTGTATTTAGTACATACGCAAGAAATGCTTCACAACCCTTTCTTACATACCTCTGAGCCGACATTGACAAAATCACAATAGGCAATTCACACAACTCATCTAATTCAACCCGAAGAATTTCATTGTTTTGACATTTCAAGTTAATAACCTTTCATCTACAATTCAATACTACATCATGTAGAGTCAACCAATCCATTCCAGGAATCACATCAAACTCATCAAATGGCAAAAGCATTAAGTCAACCAAAAAACAGTGACCCCGAATAATTAAAGGATAACTTTTGCAAACTTTATCAACTAAAACATATTTGCCTAAAGTGTTTGATACTTTAATCACAAACTCAGTAGACTCAACAGGTAAATTCTTACTAGATACCAAATTCATGCAAATATAGGAATGAGTCAATCTAGGATCAATTAATGCGACTACGTTAGTATCATAAAGAGAAAATGTACCAGTGATCACATCAGGGGAGGACGTATCCTCGCGAGCACGGATGGCATATGCTCTAGTAGGTGCTCTAGCTTCTGATCTCACCGCTAAATCTTTGGATACACCTCTTCTACTGGTTACATTTCCCGTATTTCTCACTGGCCTCCCTCTAGGAGCAGTGTTACTCAATCTTGCATTTTGAAAATTATCCTTTTTAACTATTTCAGGGCAATCCCGAATGAAGTGATCTTGAGAGCCACATTTAAAACAAGCCCGGTTCTTCATCCTACATTCACCGAGATGTCGCCTACCACAATGTTGGCATTCAGGCTTATTAGATCTAGCATTCCCAATGCTTACTATAGACGTAGTTTGGGCCTTAGAACACGAATATTGCTTCCCACGATCTCTATTGGGATACCCAGCTGAAGTATTTGAACAAGTATGCATATCCCTTGATTTCTTTGATGAGGATTGAAATGTCTTATTCATTAGCCTCTTTCTCGAGTCCCTAGCCTCAAACTCAACTTTTCTCTTTTCTTTGCTCAAATCTTCGGCTTTACAGGCTCGTTCAACTAATACAACAAATTCTTTCAGCTCTAAAATCCCAACTAACAGTTAGATGTCCTTATTCAATCCATCTTTGAATCTCTTACACATGATAGCCTCTGTCAAAACAAATTCTCGAGCATGCTTACTAAGTCTAACAAACTCCCGCTCGTATTCGGTCATAGTCATTCAACCTTATTTCAGCTCCAAGAACTCTTTATGCTCCTGATCAATAAACCGTTCGCTGATATATTTCTTTCTGAACTCCTCTTGGAAGAAATCCCAAGTAACTCTTCCTTTGGTACTACCGATACTAAGGTGTTCCACCAATGATATCCCGAATCCCTCAGGAGTGATATAGCACATTTCAAGCACTCCTCCAGTGTGCAAGAGAGCTCATCAAACACCTGTATAGAGTTTTCAAGCCAGAATTCCGCCCTCTAAGGATTGTCATCGACATTTGCTCTAAATTCTTCAGCCCCTTGCTTCCAAATCTTATCGACTAGAGGCTTGTTCAATCTTACCAGTTATAGACATTGGGGAGCTACCAGAATCGGTTGGGGGTTAGGCGGGGTTAAAGGATGTTGGGCAGCCGGATTTGTCCGAAAAAACTCGGCAAGCAACTCATTCAGTCTTTGGAAGAAGGCTTCCCTAGCCTCTCCTCCTTGACTAATTGTCACAGGTCTACTTTCAGATGGCGCGGTCCCTTGAGCGGAAGCCTACGCATTACTTTCTACATCATCAATCACTTCTCGATCGGGATCCATTTACTATATGAAAACACAATTTAAATTGTCAAGAGTCATCACACTATCAAAATTTATATATAACATGTATAGCTAAACTTTTACACACGCTACATTAGCTGAGAAGCAACTAAACTATAGCTCTGATACCACTAAATGTAACACCCATTACCCGTATTTGACGCCGAAATAGGGTACGAGGCATTACTGGACTTACCACACAAACAACCATACAATTTCGAGTCATAAATTTTTGTCCAAATTAAAACCATTCACATTCAATCATAAAGTCCCTATCACGAGCCTATGAGGCCCGAAACATGCTTTGAAAGTGGTCCGAGACTAAACCGAGCACTTAGGAAATTTTTTCAAAACTTAGAAAATTTTTGCCCTAAACAAGGGTCACACGCCCGTGTGGTTTGGGACACGCCCGTGTAGGCAGGCCATGTGGTCACACACGCCCGTGTCTCGACCCCGTGTGACTCTCTGACTTGTAACCCATGAACAAATGGAGATCACACGGCCAAGTCACACACCCGTGAGCTAGGCTGTATGGAAAATTAATTTTCATAAAATAGGTGTAGACTTCACACGGCCAGGGCACACGCCCGTGTTCGATGTCGTGCCGCCCACACAACTGAGACACATGCCCATGTCTCTACCCGTGTGCTCAATTCTAAGCATTCTGTTTCTTAAAATTAAGGTGCAGGGGACACATGGCCGAAACACACATGCCCATGGGGCAGACCGTGTATCACACACGGCCTAGACACATGCCCTTGTGTCTACTCGTGTGGACAAAATAGAGGCTATTTACCAAGCCATTTGCGACCCTTATTAGTACAAACACTTATACCAATTCAATAGCACCAATCCATGGCTCACTTAGGCAAACAAACGTCTATAATCATGGCAAAATCATATCAATACAATACCATCCACTATCATACTCACAGCATTTATCATGTCCCAAATTAACCATGCTAATATCACTTATACAAGGTATCATTAAACTACTTTCATAACACCTATTTGTGCATAAGATTATCATCTCACCAATAAAGCACATTTCCAAGCATTTCACATTCATGCGAAAAATCACACTCTATCATAAGCATGTCATGACCATAACACCAAAGACATTGGCACATATACATAAATAAATAGGCTTACAACCATTATAGCCAAAATGAGCCAATTACATGGCTAAATACCAAATTAACTTAAACAATTATGAACCAAAACTTTTGGCCAAATCAAATGACACGTATAACAAAATGACCAAGTCCCTATGCATGCCATACTTTCAAATTACTAAGATCATCAAATACCCAAAATAACAATTTTGATAATGTAAGGCGAATCTCCGATGATCTCCGATTCCAAGGTAGCTTGGCGACACTATAAAAACATGGAAAACAAACGGAGTAAGCTATATAGCTTAGTAAGCTCGTATGCAAGAAATAAGCAATCCTTACCAAGCACATGACATTCAAATGATATAACATAATTAATGTAAACCTACCATAATTTCATGATCATAATCTATTCCATCACAAAACTTACTTCATATTCACCATGTAACACATTTAATAAGCATGAGCTTTATGTGCATACCTGAGCCATCACGAAATGAATTTACACATATTCTCATCTTTGACATACCTGTGAACCACTCAGAATAATAATGTCGGATACTCGGGAAAAATTGCACACTAAGTGCCACATATGTAGCCGAAGCTACCTAAGTCTCATATCACATAATCACTCACTCTCGAGCTATCGGCGGGCATGTTCACGCAAGCTGTCAGTCAAGACGTAGCTAAACAGTGCTACTCACACAAGCTGTCAAGTATTGGTAACATATGCCGATATACTCAGCCACCGGTAGGACGTACAAGACCATCACCTGGATCACATAATCACATAACACATAACTACCCTAGTGACATGTCACTTGTATCCTACCCTATTCCTAAGGTTCAAATGGGTTTTCTGCTTGTCGATTCGTTGTCGAACTCGTTCGTAGGATTATACTCATTCTCAAAATCAAACATACAATTTATCCAATGTTAAAGCATTTAAATACAATTATTCTAAAGCTTATTTTTAACATACGAACTTACCTCAGTACAAAATGGCTAACTGTTCGATTTAGTCCACAACTTTGTTCTTTCCCCGGTCTAGGTCAGAACCTCATCGTTTTTTATCTATAATATCAAATTTAAATCATTCAATTATCACATTATTCATTTTAATCCCAAAAACACCTTATGGCAAAAATTACATTTTTGCCCCTAACTTTTTAGCTTTTTACATTTTAGTCCTTAGGCTCGTAAAATGATTTTCATTCAATTTCTTCATTACCCAAGCCTAGCTGAATCTTTTTCATGCTCATTTCAGCCCACATTTTTCATTATTCACATTTTTACACACATTTTACAGCTTTTACAAATAGGTCCCTACTTGACATTTTCACTAAAAATCACTTGGTAAATGTTGTTTATCTAATGCTAAACATGTAATTTCTACCATTAGACATCAAAATATACAAATATTCAACATGGTTATAATTTTAGACTTTGATTTTCTTTCAAATTAGTCCTTGAAATAGCTAAATCAAGTTACAACAATTACAAAAACGTAAAAATCATTAAAAACATGACAAGAACAGACTTACAATCGAGCTTGAAAGTGGCCAAACCCTATCTATGGAGAACCTTGTGCATTTTGGCCATGGGGAGACTAATTTGAGAAGATGACATCTTTTTATTTGTTTATTTTGTCTTTATTTACCAAATGACCAAAATGCCCTTAATGCCAAACTTTGAAATTTCACCTAACCATGTCCATTTTTGTCCAACTTAAAGTATAATGGTCTAATTACCATTTAAGGACCTCCAATTTAAGAATTCATTGCACTTAAACACTTCTAGCTTCTAGAACACACATTTTGCACCTATTGCAATTTAGTCCTATTAGTCGAATTGGACACCCTATCGATAAATTTTTTTAACGAAATTTTCACACAATCATTCAACACACGGTAGACCTTAAAGAAATAATAAAATAAATATTTATACTTCAAATTTGTGGTCCCAAAACCACTATTTCGATTTGACCTTAAAACGGGCTGTTACAATGAACTTTACTGATCAAAAGGGATGATTACAATGCTTCATCAGAGTTTCTATTTATAGGGATAAGAAGTATAAAAGAAATAGAGATCTAATTCTAATAACTATTAGAATTTAAAGTATATCAAAACTTTATCTTTATCATGATGGACGTCCACTTAATAAGATATTCATAACATAAACTACTTTTTGTTTTGAATTTTTTTATTTTAATATTATAATTAGTGTTTAAAAAAAGGATAAATTTGTTTTTTGCCCGCCAAGCTTATCGAATTTTTTGAGTTAATATACAAAGGTACCTAAATTTGGCAATTTATATCTACTTAGTACTTCAACTTTTTTCAAGCCTAACTGGTACTTAAACTTGACAACTGTAAGCTAACTTGGCACTTCTTTTAGGTACCTAACTAATAATGTTAAAATATATTGGTGTGGCACTGACAACCAATAGTATAGTGGTACATGACAAGAAAGTATGAGGTTGTCACGTGTCACTATATTTAAAAAAATTGAACACATAACAAAATGTCATGCTACCATGTGTCACTATATTATTGGCCGCCAGTGTCACATTAGTACCACACCAGCATATTTTAACTGTATTAGTAAGGTACCTAAAAGAAATACCAACTTGGCTTACAATTGCCAAGTTTAGGTACAAGTTAGTTAAGAAAAAAAGTTCATGTACCACGTAGGTATAAGTTGCCAATTTTAGGTACCTTTATATATATTAAGCCAAGTTATAATATTTGTAAAATTTATCTTTCCAGAGAATACTCATTGTTAGAGAATTAATCACCATTGATAGTGAATACTACAATAAAAAATTATTAGACATTAATTTTTTAAGAGTTAATGGCATTAATGGTTCCTATACTTTGTGATTTGTTCTAATGTGACCCCTAAACTTTCAAATATCCAACTAAGCCTTTGTACTTTATTTTTGTTTACTAAAGTGGTCCTGACCTGCACGGAGTCAAGAATTATGCTGATGTGGCACATCGGCCACCCAGAGTACACCACTTGTCTAGTAGTGGAACTTTGATTGCCTTCCTAAGACCCTTTTTATGCAATTTTGCCTTATTCTTTTATTTTCCTTGTTAAATCAACATTAAAGTTTGGCTGTTCAAAGTTTCAACTCTCTATCTGCGATTTAGAACATTAAAAATCCTTCTCTATTGCATGCTTTGGCTATTCAAAGTTTCGAATTTGTTTTCATCATCAAATCCCTTGTTATCTCTTGATTTCTGATATGTAAACAAATCAAAACCATCATCCATCAATTTTTTTTCTTTTATTTTGGTTAAAATAAATATTTTTTTATTATGCTTTCATTCAATTTTGACAAAAAAAATAAAATAAAATATTAAATAAAAAAGATAACTGAAAAACATAAGGAAAAATAGGAAAAAAATTCAATTAATATAATTTAGGAAAGAAATATATATTTTAAAAAAAATTTAAATATATTTTTAGAAATTCTAAAAATATATTTTAAAATTAAAAATAATAATTTAGTTAAAAAGATGTTTCTATGTAAAATAAACAAAAAGAAGTTTCTCACAAGTAAACTTATTCATGGGTCGGGCCACTCGATTTGGCCCGAAGGTCCGCCCAAAATATGGGAGGGTTTGGGAAAAAATATAGACCCAAAAAATGGCCTTGGGTTTAATAATGAGGTCCGTTTTAAAAATGGTTCAGGCTCCAAGCAAGGATTTTTCAACCCAGGCCCAACCCGATTTTATTAACCTAAAAGTTTTACCCTTGTTCCCACTTCCCAGCAGACCCAGTCTTGATATTCCCCTTTCCCTTTCCAATCCCTATTTTCCCTTCCTTAATCCCTAATCCTTAATTTTTTCCTTATTTATTTCTTCTTTGGTGTTGCCACCATTGTTGCTTCTCTTTTGCCTTTTGTTGCTTTTCGTTTGTTTCGTTGTCATTGCCGCCATTGTTGCTTTTTAACCTTCTGCTTAGTTTATGCTTCTTCGCCAGTCGTTAGCCACCGCTACTACTTTTCGCTTCTCTACCTTCTGCAAATTCTACAACCTCAGTTCCCCCACTCACCCATTCACTCATTCACAAAGACAACACCCCTACCACACTCAGAGATCTCCAGCGTCGCTGCTTATTTGTCTCCAACATTTAGCCTTCAGTCTCATCACACATTGTAATAACAACTAGTTAGTAGTTACTAAAAAAAACTACTTATTATGATAATGCATACAAAAATTTTACCACCTGACACACTTTCACCAACCTCAGTTCCCCTACTCACCCGTTCACTAATTCACAAAGACAACACCCCCACCACGCTCAGAGAACTCCAGCGTCGCTACTCATTTGTCTCCAACATCCAGTCTTCAGTCTCATCGCACATTGTAATAACAACTAATTAGTAGTTACTAAAAAAACTACTTATTATGATAATGCATACAATAATTTTACCACCTGACACACTTTCACTGCCAATAATCTTTACTGTGGAATATAAAATGATCTCATTTTTCTTGGCTTTATAGAATTTTTTCATAGAGAATTATTGTATATATTGCACTACCAATCCGTTTTAAAAATGGGTCGGGCTTCGAGCAAGGATTTTTCAACCCAGGCCCAACACAATTTTATTAACCTGAAAGTTTTACCCTTGCTCCCACTTCCCAGCAGACCCAGTCTTGATATTCCCTTTTCCCTTTCCAATCCTTATTTTCCCTTCGTTAATCTCTAATCCTTAAATTTTTCCTTATTTTTTGCTTCTTTAGTGTTTCCACCATTGTTGCTTCTCTGCCTTTTGCTGCTTTTCGTTTGTTTCATTGTCATTGCCGCCATTGTTGCTTTTTTACCTTCTGCTTAGTTTATGCTTCTTCTCCAGTCGTTAATCGTCGCTGCTACTTTTCGCTTCTCTACCTTCTGAAAATTCTGAAACCTCAGTTATCCCACTCATCCATTCACTCATTAACATGGACAACACCCCCACTATGCTCAGAGACCTCCAGCGTTGCTGCTGTAACATCCCGAATTAGGGCCTAGTCGAAACAGTGGTTTCGGGATCACAAATCCGACATAGTAAAATTTGTTTTTATTATATTTTTATGGTCTAAAATTTCACGAGATGATTTTGTGAAAATTTCATTCGAAAAATTTGACGTTTGGGCACTCAATTTGGTCAAAAGGACTAAATTATAAAAAGTGCAAAAGCTGAGTTCAACATGTTTGAGATGTCTAATTGTTATGAAATTTTAAATTGGAGGCCCTTAAATGGTAATTAGACCATTGGATAATTGTTTGGACAAAAATGGATATGAAATGGGTGAAATAGAATATTTTTAAGTTAGGGGCATTTTGGTAATCTAGTAATTAAAATGAATTAAAAACAAAAATAAAAACCAATTGTTGTCCATCTTCTACCCAATGGCTGAAATTCACATGGATAAGACATAGCTAGGGTATTTCAAGGTTCCAAGTTCGATTGCAAGTCCGTTCTAGCCTCGTTTTTAATGATTTTTACGTTTTTAAAATCCTTGTAACAAGATCTACTCATTTCTACCCATATTTTGAGCTAGGGTTTATGTTTAAAAATTTACCCATGGATTACATGCATGTGTTTTGATGTCTAATGGTAGAAAATGAATGCTCGGTGTGTAATAAATGACTTTTACTAAGTGATTTTCGGTGAAATTGTTAAAAATGACCGTTTTGTAAAAGTTAAAAAATTTGTCATAAAAGTGTGATTTAGTGAAAATTAGGGGCTTTAATAGTTATGAAAATGATTCGGATAGGCTTAAAATGTAAGGAAATTGGATAAAAATCATTTTACGATCCTTGGAGCAAAAGTGCAAATATGTGAAAGTTTAGGGGTCAAAATGAAAATTTGTAAAAATATGATTTTTGGACCCATATGAATAATGTGACTAATTAGTAACCTAAATGTGATATTATAGATCAAGGAAAATGAGATTCGGGCATAGATTGGAAATGAATGAGATTATGAACTAAATCGGAATATATAGTCGTGCTCGTATTCGAGGTAAGTTTGTATGATAATAATAATGCAATGTTATATTTGAATTATATTCCTTACTATTATTGCATATATTGTATGATTTAATACATTGGAAAAGTTGATGGAATGGTGTTTATGATATGGAAGAATATTACATGAAATGCAAGAAAATTATTATACATGAAAAGTGACATATGAAATATGTGATATATGTTATGTAAATTCTTAAAAGCTTATTTGCTATTTGAGTTATGCCTTATTATGCTATGAATGGGAAAATGGTGAATTTGTAAGTGTTGAAACCATCTTTTAAAGGGGGTTTTGAAAAACGGGGATCGACTTTTGAAAAACGAAAACGGGAGTCGCCACCAATCTTTTAAAGTGCGATTGGATCAGTATATAAAATGTTTTGGCCTACGAAATTATGAGAAAATAGGTTCGGGAATCGGTTACGTATGAGGAAGGATTAGCACCCTCGTAACGCCCATAATCGGTACCAAATTGAGTAATTCTTATCTTAGTGTCAGAAATTTGAAAGAATTTTAAAAAATGATATTTCCTTTAAACCGTGATGTTTTGAGAGAAGAATCAAGATTCATTCGTTTTAAAAGAGTACAAATATCACATCCAGCATGATTGGACATGATATCTTTAATCTTTCGTAACTAAAATCATCTCATGATTTATAAAACTTGTTTAAAAGGATATTTTAAATATTTAGTCAAACGAGAAATTGCAACCCAGCATGTTAGGGCACTATTTCTCGAATTTCTAAGTATTCAAAACATTGCCTTACTCTTTTTTTTTTTAAAAAAAAGTTTCTTTTTAATTAAATAAGATATGACTTTTGGTTTAAAAACGATATGTTTTAAGATGACCTAATTTCAATATATATATATATATGTTTTATCACTTCATGCAAATATAGTAAAGGTGACGAACAAGAATCTAAATTATCTAATATGCTATTATTTCATGCATGGTCATAAATAGTATCGTTACATACAAAGTATAGAATATAGTGAATTCAATAGCATAAATTGTATAATACATACATAACAACATTTTATACAAATATATCTAAGTTATCATAAATAAACTAATTTTATGAAAATAAATAAATAAAAGAATATAATGATATGTAAAATCTAACCCATTTAAAAAAATATTAAAATAAAAGAGAATTTAAAATAAATAACAAGTTAAGTGTATGAAATATAAAAGTTAGCTATTTAGAAATATATTAAACGATGTAAGAACAGTAAAAGAAACCCCTTTTTTTTTAAAAAAAAAATGTATACATATATAAATTATATGATAAGGTATAATAACTTAATATATGAGAAAAATAGTATAATAGATGTTGTTTATTCTTTTTAAAAATGTATATAATTAATAAGTAATGTATACTTTAGGATAAAATAAAGGTAGTAAAGAAATATAATAAAATATGATTTACAAATAAAAATAATATAAATCATATAGTAATAAAATATATAATATAATATAAGAAGAATGTATAAAACAATAATAATATAGTAGGTATTTCATATAAAAATATAATGAAATAATTGATATATATATATATATAGAAAATACATAGTATTTACTAACTTTATAAATAAATATGTAATAATATGAATAATATAATACATAATATATAAAATAACATGTGCTAAAACATATAATATAGATATAAATAATATATATATAATATATAATAAAAATTAAACATATATAATAATATAATAGATAAAATATAGTAAAATAAATAATATATATAATGAAAATACATACAACATATAGTAAAATGCAAATATAAAAATAGCAATATATTGAACATATAAAAAAAATGATATATACTATTTAATATTAAAAATAAAAAAATTCAATTCAATTGAAAATTCCGGGGTTAATTTTAAAATAATAAAAACATTTGGACCTAATAAAAGAACAAGCTGGAACAGAGGGACTCATTGGGTAATTAAACCCTAATCCCCAAAACGGCACCGTTTCCAGAATGAATTTTAAAGGCTGTTTGGACTAAATTAAAACAAATATAAAAGATTAAGACCAAATTAAATTAAAAATAAAATTCAATTGAAAAAATTTACAAAAAACAGAAGGATTAATTGGGAAATTTGCCCATTCTCCAAAAAGCGCGGATCCTCCCTGGGTCATCGGGTCAACGCCTGGGTCCTCCTTGGAACGACGCCGTTTTAAAGCTTATTGTTTTAAGCTAAACGACATCGTTTTAATAAGGCTATATAAGCTAATTTTCAGCTAAAAAAAAACTTTTAACCTGGTTTTAAAAAAAAATGAGAATCCTCTGAAAGAGGAATAGGGAAGAGGCTCTCAGCGCTCCGTTGAGCTTCCGTCTCTGACCTCTCACGCGCTCATGTGCCGCCACGCATGGTGGTCGGAGGGTCAAAAACCTTCTCCCTTTTCAGCGAAAGTCAGGTAATCCCTTTCCCTTTTTACTATTTGTAATATATATTAAAAATATTCACCTTTGTACTTGACTGGCTACTAGTATTGTAAGTTGGTAATACTGTGCTCTGTTGAATCTGTTTGTATATTTCTCTCTGGAAAATTGTGTGTTACAAATCAGAAAAAGATGGGTTTTTATAACCCTTTGTGAGTGATTTACAATCTGGGAAAGAAATCTTTTGATTTCTTTCCATATTTTACCTCTGTTTTCTGCTGTGGTTTTTCATTTTGTAGATGTCTCGCGAGAAAATCAGTGAACCAGGATGATTAGGCCCTGATGGAGACGGTGCTAGCGTTGATCTGCTTTCATTCGGCTTCAACTACGGCCAAATTCGAGGCCAGGAATCACGGCGCTGATGGTGGGTCACTGCGAGTCGAACGGACGCGTCTGTTGGGTGCTTGTCTTCTGGAGCCTTCCATTTGCGGCGCCTAGGGTTTCTGAAACCCTAGGGCTTTCCGTGTTCTGTTTAACATTTGGGCCTCTTGGGCCCCGGATGTAATGGGTCTATAAGGCTTTTGGTAGTTGGGTCAAGTGTAAGCGGGTAATGGGTTAATAGGCTGTTGGATTTTAATTTTTGGGCTCTGTAAAAGGACTGTTTAAAAAAAAAACATTTATTTATTTCCAATTTTAAAGCCCGGGCAAATTTTGGTTATTACAGCTGCCCCTCTTTGCTCATTGCGGTGTAACGGGAATCGAGCAAAGACTCATAGAAAAACCAAATTTGATCGGTCTTTATCAAATCATGGTCCTTAATCTACTTCTCGTAAACTTGTGATTGTCATGTTGATATCTTCGATTTGCTCTCCGCCGAACACAGAGATGCCAAATCTGCTTCTTCGATTTGTTCCCTGAAAGTACAGAGATGCCAAATCATCTTAGATTTGATTCATCGTAAGCACGCGAAAGCCAAATCAGCTATATCTTCGATCTACTCCCCTCCGAATACAGAGAGATAAGATCTGTCATCTTGGATCTGCTTCAGCGTAAACATCTGAAGGTGAGATCTGCCATGTGTCTACCTTCCATCAAAGTGGAAATGCTAGACTTCGATTTGTTCTCTGACAATACAGAGACGACAAATCATCTTAGATTTATTTCATCGTAAACACGTGAAAGCCAAATCAGCTATATCTTCGATTTGTTACTTGTAAGCATAAGGATGCCAAACCATCTTGGATCTTGCTTCAGTATAAACATCTGAAGGTTAGATCTGCTATGTGTCTGTTCTCCATCGAATATGGAGATGCCAAACTTCAATTTGCTCTCTGACAATACAGAAATGCCAAATCATCTTAGATTTGCTTCATCGTAAGCACGTGAAAGCCAAATCAGCTATATCTTCGATTTGTTCCTTGTAAGCACAAGGATGCCAAACCATCTTGGATCTTGCTTCAGTATAAGCATCTAAAGGTTAGATCTACTATGTCTTCGATCTGCTCCCCTTCTAATACAGAGATGCCAAATCATCTTGGATCTGTTTCAATGAAGGTCAGATCTGCTGTCTTCGATCTGCTCCCCGTCTAATACAGAGATGCCAAATCATTTTGGACCTGCTTCAATGAAGGTCAGATCTGCTGTCTTCGATCTGCTCCCCGTCTAATACAGAGATGCCAAATCATCTTGGATCTGCTTAAATGAAGGTTAGATCTGCTGTCTTTGATCTACTCCCCGTCTAATACAGAAATGTCAAATCATCTTAGATTTGCTTTATCATAAGCACGTGAAAGCCAAATCAGCTATGTCTTAGCCTGTTGCCCTACTGCTTAGGGGGTTAAGGCACATCAATCTTCATTGTCCCTTGAAGAACATAACCTGTATAATGCGTATGAGTTCATGCCTAATGATTAGGATGCTATGATCGAAATGAGTCAAGTGCTCCTAATTAAACCTGTTATAATGCAAAATGTTTATGAAAATAACTTCTATTTCAGACGTCATCACTCATTCATCCATCGAGCTTTCTACCTCATTCATCTCGACATATCAATCATACTCTACTCGTATGCCTCGAATCTTCTCCATAAATTTGGTCTACCGTACCATTCCCCGAATGTTAATGAAATGATCCTTTCTTAAGATCGAATTGTTTGATTTGTCCAATCATCATTTTGGACTAAAGAAAGAATTTCCTTGAGTTCTTTCAAACCTCACTTACGTGAATTCTTCGAACAATTATTTTGTTTTAGTTTCTTGTATTATCTAGAAATTTCTAGAGTAATGAGCAAAACTTCATTTGTGAAAATTATTTAGTTCATCCATCATTATTTTAATGCAACATACTTTAAGAATAATGGAAGATGAATTTAATTAGATTGGAACGAATTCAAAAAAATACAAAGGAAATTAATCTGAAAGCCTATCTTTGAGAAGAAAGAGAATCTAAAGATAGCAAACAGGACAAAAGTTACTTAAGCGTTTATACGCCAGCTCCATGAAGACTTTATTGAGTTCAACATGTGTTTAAAAGATCCAAAGGAGTTTGTTGATGCCTTGATATGTAGCATACTTCACTTCTCGTTGAATCTGGTATAACAAGGTCACTGCATGACTTTCCAAATTTGAGCTGCCCTTTCGGGTTTTCAACTCAAAACCCCTTTGGTCTCAAGGCGCCCTTTGCGGGTTTTCACCTTGGCCTCTCCATTTTCTTTTCTTTTTTTTTTTTGAAATAGAAGTCCCAAAGTGCCCTTTGTGGGTTTTCACCTTGGCTTCCCTTCTCCTTCAAACAAAGTATTTTTTCACTGCGTCTAAGTTTACTGGGTTGGGTAAACTTTTCCTGTCCATTTCCGTTAAGATCAATGCACCACCAGAGAAAGCTTTCTTCACGACATATGGCCCCTACCAATTCGGCATCCATTTCCCCCTAAAGTCCTTTTGAATGGGAAGAATCTTTTTTAGTACAAGGTCTCCCTTGCAGAACTCTCTGGGTTGAACTTTCTTATTGTAAGCTTGTATCATTCGCTTCTGATACATCTGACCATGTCGAATGGCTCTTAGCCTCTTTTCCTCTTTTCCTCAATCAGGTTCAACTGGTCATATCGGGATTGAACCCATTCAGCTTCATCTAACCTTATCTCTGTCAAAACTCGAAGAGAAGGTATTTCTACTTCAATACGTAACACTGCTTCCATCCCATAAACTAACGAGAATGGGGTTGCCCCAGTAGAGGTTCTAACAGATGTTTGATAGGCCAGTAGTGCAAAAGGTAACTTCTCATGCCAATCTCTATAGGTCTCAGTCATCTTCCCCACTATTTTCTTAATGTTCTTGTTGGCGGCCTCCACTGCCCCATTCATTTTTGGACGATAGGGAGAAGAATTGTGATGTTTAATCTTGAACTGGTCACAAACCTCTGATATCGTTTTGTTGTTCAAGTTCAATACATTATCGGATATGATCTTCTCAGGCATTCCATACCGACAAATGATCTCCTTCTTCAAGAATCGGCTCACAGCTGTCTTAGTAACATTCGCATAAGAAGCGGCCTCTACCCATTTTGTAAAGTAGTCAATTACCACGAAGATAAACCGATGTCCATTTGAAGCTTTCGGTGATATTGGTCCAATGACATCCATGCCCCACATGGAGAAGGGCCATGGAGAAGTCATGACATGCAAAGGTGAAGGTGGTATATGGATTTTGTCCCCATAAATCTGACACTTATGGCATTTCTTGGCATAGTTGATACAATCTCCTTCCATAGTGGCCCAATAATAACCAAACCTCATAATTTGCCTTGCCATCATGAACCCATTTGCATGCGTCCTACATACACCTTCATGAACTTCTTCTAAAATTAGCCTAGCTTCCGCAGCATCGACACATCTCAAAAGTACTTGATCTTTCCTTCTCTTGTACAGGATATCTCCGTCCAATACATAGTCGCAAGCTAACCTTCTCAAAGTTCGTTTATCATTTTCATTGGCCTGTTCAGGATATTTACGATCCCTTACATATCGTAATATATCCTGATACCAAGGATTATCATCCTTTTCTTCATTCTCAATGTTGTAACAATGAGCGGGAGCCTCGTAGACACTCATTTGAATTGGTCTAATCTCTTCTTCTTTATTCGCCTTAATCATTGAAGCCAAGGTTGCTAAAGCATCTGCCATCTAATTTTCGTCCCGTGGGAGATAATTAAAGGTGATGTCATCAAACTCCTCAAATAACCCCAAAACTACCTTTCGATAATTGATCAATTTAGGGTCCCTTGTCTCCCATTCACCTCTAAGCTGATAAATTACCAACGTAGAATCTCCATATACTTTTAAGGTTTTTATACCTCGCTCTATAGCTACTTGGAGTCCTATAATACATGCCTCATACTCAGCCATATTGTTTGTGCAATCAAAGTTCAACTTACACGTGAAAGGGTAATGATCACCATTCGGGGATACCAAAACTGCCCCAATTCCATTTCCCACTACATTAGAAGCCCCATCAAAATTGAGTTTCCAAGAAGAATCTTTAGTCGTTGCTATACACATCAACTCCTCATTTGGAAAATCAAAGTTCAATGGTTCATAATCCTCTAGAGCCCTACTGGCCAAAAAATCCACTATCACACTTCCTTTTATGGCCTTCTAACTTATGTAGACTATATCAAACTCTGAAAGCAAAATTTGCCATCTCGCCATTCTCCCATTTAAAGCCGTTGACTCCATCATGTATTTCAATGGATCAAGCTTTGAGATGAGCCAAGTGGTATGGTATAGCATGTACTGTCTTAATCTCTGAGCGGTCCAAATCAGCGCACAACACAACTTTTCAATTGGTGAATATCTCATCTCACAGTCAGTGAATTTCTTACTGAGATAATAAATTGCCTTCTCCTTTTTCCCTGACTCGTCATGCTGACCAAGCACACATCCCATAGAATTACTAAACACTGACAAGTACAGTATTAATGGTTTATTTGGGCTAGGTGGAGATAATCCCGGAGCATTCAACAAATACTGCTTGACCTTTTCAAAAGCGTTCTGGCATTCCCCATCCCAAGTACCTTGATTGTGCTTTCTGAGGAGGCGAAAGATAGGATCACATTTCTCGGTTAGTTATGAAATGAACCGAGCAATGTAATTCAACCTTCCTAGGAATCCTCGAACTTCTTTCTGAGTACGTGGTGGAGGCAATTCTCGTATGGCTCTAACCTTGTCTGAGTCGACTTCAATTCCTTTTTCACTGACTACAAAGCCTAACAACTTTCCCGATCTGGCTCCAAAGGTACACTTTGATGGATTGAGCTTCAACTGAAATTTTCTCAACCTTACAAATAATCTTCTCAAGACCTCGATATGCTCCTTTTCTGTACGCGACTTGGCAATCATATCATTGATGTATACCTCAATATCCTTGTGCATCATGTCGTGGAACAAGTTCACCATGGCCCTTTGGTACGTTGCCCCTGCGTTTTTTAGACCAAATGGCATTACTTTGTAGCAAAAGGTGCCCCACAAGGTTATAAAGGTGGTTTTATCCATGTCCTCTGGATGCATCTTTATCTGGTTGTATCCTGAGAAACCATCCATAAAGGAGAACAACGAATATCCCGCTGTGTTATCTACTAAAGTGTCAATGTGGGGTAAAGGAAAGTTATCCTTTGGGCTTGCTTTGTTCAAGTCTCTGTAATCAACACACATTCGTACCTTCCCATCCTTCTTAGGAACAGGCACAATGTTAGCTGCCCATTCGGAGTATTTTACTTCTTGCAAGAATCCTGCGTCAAACTGCTTCTTGACTTCATCCTTTATTTTCAAAACGATATCTGGCCTCATTCTTCGCAACTTCTGTTGGACTGGCTTACAATCCTGTCTTATCGGAAGACGATGTACCACAATGTCAGTACTCAATCCAGGCATATCCTGATATGACCAGGTGAAGATATCCTTGAACTCTCGAAGCAACTCAACCAGATCATGCCTTGTGTCCTCACTAATTAAGGTTCCGATTTTCAACTCCTTCCCTTCCTCCAGGGTTATATTTTCTACTGCTTCTTTCTCATGAGGCATGATTTGCTTCTCTTCCTGCTTTACCATTCTTAACAAATCAAGAGATACATCACAATCTTGAACACCTTCAAAATCCTGAGGTTCTTTTAAACACATGTCTTGCTCACAAGAGAAATTAGGAATTGCCGTATCAATGCTCATATCATTGATATTTAGGGATCTGAGAAGTATAAAGAATATACAAAGAATGAATGAATTTAAGAATAATTATTTATGTACTATGAATGAAAGAATAAGAATTGTCAAAAATTTGATGGAATATTGATTGATAAAAATGAAGCAATACTCGTTTGAATTAATAAAAGTTATGTCTTATTAAAAAAATGATAAATGATCATAAGCCTATTTCACAAATGTAATCTTATTACTCCTAGGCTTTAGAGTAACAAAAATATTTGAGAATTACTCTGAAAAATTTCTAAAGACTACAAGAAGTTCTTCCGCAGTCTAATTGTTCAAAGAGCTTCCCGATTCATAAGGGCGAATGCCCTCAAGGTTCCTTTGCTCTGGCCCTTCTTCATGCACAGCATTAATTTGATGGCTTTCCTCTTCAAGTAATCCTCCTGATATGAAGGTTTTAGATATAAGAGGGAATGTCATCGATTCCCACCCCACTTCTCTTCCATCTAAACGCGCCCTTCTCCTTTCTTGGCGTTTCTCAATGTCCTTCCTTCTTTGCTTATAGTCTGGTTTGAAACCCAAACCAAAGCGGTCATTTTTCTCAATCACCTTTGGGATCTGAATCCCCCCTTGCAGATACTTTCCTAAACCTCTTCCTGGTAAGGCTTCTCTTCCTGCCATCATTTGTAGAGCCATCTCTGTTGCTCTTGCCATCCTTGGCACCAGTAACTCACTTCCTTCTGAAATAAAAGTGGCATTTACAAACTCTAAAGAGCGAAATGAACACTCAATAGATTCTTCATTTGCCTCAACATAGGGGGCCTTGCTAGTGACTGCTGCTATAATATCCTCCTCCGCATTGATAGTTATTAACCGTCCATCTGTCACTAACTTCAATTTTTGGTGCAATGAGGAAGGCACCGCTCCTGTCGAGTGTATCCATGGCCTCCCTAATAAACAATTATAGAAGGGCTTGATAACCATCGCCAAGAAATCAACTTCATATGTATTTGGCCCAATTTCCAAAGGGATGTCTATTCGTCCCATCACTTTTCTCCCGGTTCCATCGAAGGCTCTTACCACATTGCAACACGTTTTCATATGTGAACTATCAATGGGTAATCTATTTAACGTGGATAATGGAAGGACGTTCAAAGTCGACCCGTTATCAATGAGTACACTTAGAAGCGTGTATCCCTTGCACCGAGTAGTGATGTGCAAGGCCTTGGTTGATCCTATACCCCCAGGTGGGATTTCATCATCATTGAAATAAAAGAAATTGTCCGCGCTAATATTATTCACCAACCGATCCAGCTTGTTAACGGATATGTCATGGGTGACATATGTCTCATTAAGCACCTTCATCAATGCTTCCCTATGCACCTCAGAACTTAGAAGTAGAGCCAATACTGATATACGAGCCGGTTGCTTGCGCAACTGCTCGACCACACTATACTCACTATGCTTGAGGAACTTCAGAAATTCCTTAGCCTCTTCCTCCGTTACCGGCTCTTTGACAGGCATTTCAACCTCTTTTTTCTTCTCCACACTAGCATTCTTTATTTTTTTGGACTCATTATTGATGCCTACCATATCATACCGCTTCCCACTCGGTGTATGAGAACCCTCAATTTGTACATCTTTGGACGCACTTGCTACATCTTCTTTTTCCTATAACGACACATGGCAGTTGTAACTCCAAGGTACCCTTTTGTTATCCTTATAAGGAAAAGATACAGGTTTATGGATTACGACTTTGGGCCTAGTTTGCACCTCCACTTCATTATTCCTTGGCAAGGAAATAATAATTCTTGGTCGGCTGATTTCCTGTTGTTTATCTTCCAACGCATTTATTTCTCCTTTATAAGAGCTACCTTCAAAAATTTGCAGCTCTTTATTATCAATGAAGCCTTGCACCAAGGCTTTGAATTCTTCACAATTTTGGGTCTCATGACCCTCTTTTCCATGGAACTCATAGTAGTTCCTCCTTTCTTCTCTTTCTTTTTCAGAGGTTATCATCCCTCTCTTCACCATCTCTTTCCAAATTACCCTTAAAGGCATTCTCACTTCAGCAACATTTTCCTTGATTATTCTTTCCCTAGTTTCATCAATGGCATTCACTCCTTGATTGCTATGATCTGGTAACAGATTTTCAGCATTAGGGGTACTGTCGAATCTCACAACCCCTATCTTGATAAGCCTCTCTACGGCCTTCTTAAACCCAGTGCAATTTTCAATTGAATGCCCCGGTATTCCTGCATGATATTCGTATTTAGCATTTGCATCATACCACTTGGGGTATGGTAGCTGTAGCGGTTTCAAGTGAAATGGAGCAATGGCATGTGCATCGTATAAGCTTTGATAAAGCTCACGATACGTCACGGGAATAGGCGTGAATTGCATCTTTTCCGAATTCTGTCTTGATTTCGATTCTTGCCTTTGAGTATTTTGCTGCCCACCTGTAGCCACTTTGGGCTGACTAACTGTGACCACCTTTGAATTGAAGCTACTTGTGTTGTTCACCTCATTTTCCTTTCTTCTTGAGGCTGATCTTTTGGCTGTTTCCCCTTCAATTTTACCACCTCTTATGGCATTCTCAACCATCTCTCCTGCCATGACTATGTCTGCAAAACTTTTGGTAGTACTTCTGATCATGTGAGTGATGAATGGAGCCTTCAAAGTACTGATGAACAACATGGTGGTCTCTTTCTCCAACAGTGGTGGTTGAACTTGCATTGCCACCTCTCTCCATCTCCGTGCGTATTGCCTAAAATTTTCATTAGGCTTCTTTTCCATGTTTTGTAGAGTGATCCTATCAGGGGTCATGTCAGTCACATGATTGTGCTGCTGCATGAAGGCTTGTGCGAGGTCCCTCCATGAACTTATTCTAGCCCGGCTCAACTGATTGTATCACCTGGCTGCCGCTCCTACTAAACTGTCCTGGAAACAATGGATCAACAGCTGATCATTATTTACGTACCCGGTCATTCTTCTACAGAACATCGTAACGTGAGCCACTGGGCAAGTAGTCTCGTGGTATTTTTCAAACTCTGGCATCTTGAATTTGTGAGGAAGCACCAAGTCTGGGACCAAACTTAGATCTTTGGCATCGACCCCCCTGATGCCCTTCAGCACTTTCTAAGACCTTAAATTTCTCCTCCAGACATCGGCAACGTTCTTCTAACTGTTTTGTAGCTTCGGCTCTCAAATCTTCCTTTTCAGCTATATCCAAATCGGGAATGAGAGGATTGGTAGGGTTATTGCCTAAATTGAATCCCGAGCCAGTTGGGAGATTTATAGGGATCCCAGCATCAACTTGACCCTGTTGGGGCCTTATTGTGATAGACGGCCTACGAGGATATGCCCCAGGTATGTGAGGTGGAGTGAAACCAGGAGGAGGAACCTCATTCTCTTCTCCAGTAATTGCCATGGGAGCCTTTCCCCTATCAGTGGCCCTCAGTAGTTGAACCATCTCAGCCATCATGTTCTTCTGAGCCTCCAGCATATGCTCTCTCATGTCGTTTTGCATTTTTGTCAATTGCTCCTGCAATTGGTCTTGCATATCCTTCTGTAGTTGCTCAAATCTTTGATCCATATTCTTTGACTTAGCGCGTGTACCGTAATGATGTGTTGCTTCCAGATTTCTTTTTTCTTACTCTCTTTCTCCCTCTACAATTTTAACTAATTAGGGCCTTTCTATAGACTTGAATGCATATGATGTAATGAAATGCAAATGCATGTATGGAAAAAGATGTCGATTCTGATTCAGTTTCAATTTAGAAAACATTATTTAAGGAACAAAAATCTTTTTATAAAACGGATTACAAAAACACTTTTGCCCGTAGGCCTAGAGTCTTAACCCTATCAAATAACAATGCTAACTCTCGTCCCCTGTCTGACGATGACTCATACATCATACTCAGCATTCTAGCTTGTGTTGCCAACTCCTACAAGTGTTCAGCGACCTCTCGAATCTGAACTAAGGCCTCTCCCATGATATGATCTCTATCTCTCACTTGACTCTGAAGATGGTGAAGTTCTCCCTTCCACTGTTCTTCTCTCGCCTCGAGCTGCTCAATCTGTGACTCATAGCCCTGTAGTTCTACTTCTAACTCTCCAATGTTATGCTTCATATTCTCAATCTTGTCCAAGCTTGCCTTTAACTCGATTGCAGAGTTACGACTTCGGTAATGATGAAGGGATCATCCAAGCTCTGACACCTTAACTTTTAACCCTTGATTTTCCTTCTCTAGGGCCTGATTACGAGACTACATTTCTTGGAACTTTTTCTCCCAATACTCGACTTTGGCTCGCTCCCCTTGAATCTCCTGCTGCCACTGCTCTGAAGACCTTCCTAATCCGACCCTTTTCAAAGTTATCTGGGCGTTCTTATAATGTGTCTTTAGGTCATCTCGATCTTCCTCAACCTTTCTCTTTTCCTTTTTCATCTTCTCGACTTCTATCTTTTGAACGTCAACATCGAGACTTAAGCACATTTTCTCCTCTTCGAGCTTCTCAGTCCTCTTTTCTAGCTCTGAATTTCTTCTCTCGAACTCTTGCTTCATAACCTCCAACTCCGATGGGATCACTCGCAAATTCTCCTCCAATGATCGAGCCTCTCCTAAAATCGGCCTAGGGATATTATCGTTGAATCTCTTACTAAACCAACCTTTATACTCGAGGGTTGACGTCGAACCTTCAGTCAAGATCTTCATACAGAAAGGCTTCTTCCAAGCCTCAGAAATCTCTCGCATCCTCTTCTTATAGTGATCTCCTTTGTAAGAGAAATCACTCTGAGCTAGACCCTGTGTAGCCGGTATGAACTGCCTTGCTCTATATTGCCTTAAAACAAGCAACGGTGTATATCTTACAACTCCCCAAATTCCTGGCAAAGGGACCCAATCAAAACTGCCGCATCGGTAAAGGACTTCACTAGGAACCAACCAAGGAGCCTTCCACATAACATCCTCCTCTCAAAGATTCTGAAGAATGTCTAACCATCTCTCCTCTGAAATGTCATCTCTCCTAGGCATGTCCACTGCTTCCTTTAAGGGAGAATAACCCTCAAAGAAAACTCGGCAAGGAACCCTATCTAGCTTCCAAAAGTGACTATGAAACCAAACTAACAGCAACTGTGCACATCCAATGAATCTTCCTTCACCAGCTCTTCGACATGCACTCAAGGACCTTATCGTTTCAGCTAGGATCGCAGGCACATGCGTGTTCTGTTTACCAACTCGATCAAATAAATCTGCGACCAACTCATCTATGTGCCCCAACGCCTTCGGGAAAATCACCATGCCATAAATGCTCAAAGCCAGGACGTCGACCCTCTTTTTCACATCTGGATGCGTCAATATCAAATCCTTCAAAATGGCCTATGGGATGCATTTACTATCACCTTTTTGCTGTACACGAGCCATAGCCCACTGCTCACTTATCCCAGTAATCATTACCAATTTCTTCGCAAAAGTTGGAAGGCTAGCAGGCCTAACATAAGCCTTGTAACCATGAATCCTTGAACAACGCAGTAAAGTCGTATACTCCTCTAAAGTAGGTACAAGATCAACATCACCAAACGTAAAGCAACTATAAGCAGGGTTCCGCAACAGATTACCATAGCTCAAACAAGTGTTTATCTACCTTGACGTCCAAAGAAATAGGGGAGGTCTCCATAACTCTGATAGAAAAGCTGCTTAGCATTATCATCCCACTGGGCCCAAATGTTTCTCAGCTCCTGCAACTCATTCTGCATCGAATTAACACGAGTGAAATCTCGTAACTCTGACGTATACCCCTCGGTGACACTATCTTCTTTCTCTAACTGGGTTTTCTCTGACCAGGTACAAACAGAAGCATTGTCCTCTACTTTATTAAGGTATTCGTTCCTCATTATAAAACTTTCTAATCTAGAAATCGAGCCTTGAATCGACACCTTTAAATGTGGAATGACATGCAATGACAACAAAATAAAACAGTAAGTCAGTATCATATATATATAGGAAAGATATAAATAAATCCTTATAAGGGTAATTTTCTAAGGGTTATCACTATTATCCCTAGGATAAGCACTTAAAAGTTCACTATATGAGTTTTAGTTCTAAGGCCAGGGTACCTGAACCAGCAGATTCCTCGGTCTTCACCCACTCTAGGCTCATATAGACCGAGTTCAGTTTAGGGGGACACTTTTCCCTATGGCCATACGGAGATGAAAATCTCACGAAGACATAGGTAGAGTATCCCGGAAGCAATCCACTAGCTCATACGAAGGTGAAAACCTTACGAAAGCGTAGCTTCGCACTCCCACTTAAAGGTATGACCACAACGGTCGTGCAAATGCAATGTAAAGCAATAAAGTAACAAATATATGCAGCAAACACATGTAAAAGATTTAATTGTTCCAAACATCTGACATTAAGACAAAAATACTCAATTTCTTGGCTTGACTCTCTTAATCTCCCCAGTGGAGTCGCCAAGCTGTCGAAACCATCTTTTAAAGGGGGTTTTGAAAAACGGGGATCGACTTTTGAAAAACAAAAACGAGAGTCGCCACCAATCTTTTAAAGTGCGATTGGATCACTATATAAAACGTTTTGGCCTACGAAATTATGAGAAAATAGGTTCGGGAATCGGTTACGTATGAGGAAGGATTAGCACCCTCGTAACGCCCATAATCGGTACCAAATTGAGTAATTCTTGTCTTAGTGTCAGAAATTTGAAAGAATTTTAAAAAATGATATTTCCTTTAAACCGTGATGTTTTTAGAGAAGAATCAAGATTCATTCGTTTTAAAAGAGTACAAACATCACATCCAGCATGATTGGACATGACATCTTTAATCTTTCGTAACTAAAATCATCTCATGATTTATAAAACTTGTTTAAAAGGATATTTTAAAAATTTAGTCAAACGAGAAATTGCAACCCATCATGTTAGGGCACTATTTGTCGAATTTCTAAGTATTCAAAACATTTCCTTACTCTTTTTTTTTAAAAAAGTTTCTTTTTAATTAAATAAGATATGACTTTTGGTTTAAAAAACGATATGTTTTAAGATGACCTAATTTCAATATATATATGTTTTATCACTTCATGCAAATATAGTAAAGGTGACGAATAAGGATCTAAATTATCTAATATGCTATTATTTCATGCATGATCATAAATAATATCGTTATATACAAAGTATAGAATATAGTGAATTCAATAGCATAAATCGTATAACACATACATAACAACATTTTATACAAATATATCTAAGTTATCATAAATAAACTAATTTTACGAAAATAAATAAATAAAAGAATATAATGATATGTAAAATCTAACCCATTTAAAAAAATATTAAAATAAAAGAGAATTTAAAAATAAATAACAAGTTAAGTGTATGAAATATAAAAGTTAGCTATTTAGAAATATATTAAACGATGTAAGAACAGTAAAAGAAACCCCCTTTTTTTTTTTAAAAAAATGTATACATATATAAATTATATGATAAGGTATAATAACTTAATATATGAGAAAAATAGTATAATAGATGTTGTTTATTCTTTTTAAAAATGTATATAATTAATAAGTAATGTATACTTTAGGATAAAATAAAGGTAGTAAAGAAATATAATAAAATATGATTTACAAATAAAAATAATATAAATCATATAGTAATAAAATATATAATATAATATAAGAAGAATGTATAAAACAATAATAATATAGTAGGTATTTCATATAAAAATATAATGAAATAATTGATATATATATATATATATATAGAAAATACATAGTATTTACTAACTTTATAAATAAATATGTAATAATATGAATAATATAATACATAATATATAAAATAACATGTGCTAAAACATATAATATAGATATAAATAATATATATAATATATATAAAAAAAAAAAAACATATATAATAATATAATAGATAAAATATAGTAAAATAAATAATATATATAATGAAAATACATACAACATATAGTAAAATACAAATATAAAAACAAAGAATATATTGAATATATAAAAAAAATGATATATACTATTTAATATTAAAAATAAAAAAATCAATTCAATTGAAAATTCCGGGGTTAATTATAAAATAATAAAAACATTTGGACTTACTAAAAGAACAAGTCGGAGCAGAGGGACTCATTGGGTAATTAAACCCTAATCCCCAAAACGGCAGACCGCTTTCGAATGAATTTTAAAAATCGTTTGGACTAAATTAAAACAAATATAAAAGATTAAGACCAAATTAAAATAAAAATAAAATTCAATTGAAAAAATTTACAAAAAACAGAAGGATTAATTGGGAAATTTGCCCATTCTCCAAAAAGCGCGGATCCTCCCTGGGTCATCGGGTCAACGCGCAGATCCTCCTTGGAACGACGCCATTTAAAAGCTTATTGTTTTAAGCTAAACGACATCGTTTTAATAAGGCTATATAAGCCAATTTTCAGCTAAAAAAAAACTTTTAACTTGGTTTTAAAAAAAAAATTAGAATCCTCTGAAAGAGGAATAGGGAAGAGGCTCTCAGCGCTCCGTTGAGCTTCCGTCTCTGACCTCTCACGCGCTCACGTGCCGCCACGCATGGTGGTCGGAGGGTCAAAAACCTTCTCCCTTTTCAGCGAAAGTCAGGTAATCCCTTTCCCTTTTTACTATTTGTAATATATATTAAAAATATTCACCTTTGTACTTGACTGGCTACTAGTATTGTAAGTTGGTAATACTGTGCTCTGTTGAATCTGTTTGTATATTTCTCTCTGGAAAATCGTGTGTTACAAATCAGAAAAAGATGGGGTTTTATAACCCTTTGTGAGTGATTTACAATCTGGGAAAGAAATCTTTTGATTTCTTTCCATATTTTGCCTCTGTTTTCTGCTGTGGTTTTTCATTTTGCAGATGTCTCGTGAGAAAATCAGTGAACCAGGATGATTAGGCCCTGATGGCGACGGTGCTGGCGCTGATCTGCTTTCATTCGGATTCAACTACGGCCAAATTCGAGGCCAGGAATCACGGCGCTGATGGTGGGTCACTGCGAGTCGAACGGACGCGTCTGTTGGGGTGCTTGTCTTCTGGAGCCTTCCATTTACGGCGCCTAGGGTTTCTGAAACCCTAGGGCTTTTCGTGTTCTGTTTAACATTTGGGCCTCTTGGTCCCCGAGTGTAATGGGTTTGTAAGGCTTTTGGTAGTTGGGTCAAGTGTAAGCGGGTAATGGGTTAATTGGCTGTTGGATTTTAATTTTTGGGCTCTGTAAAAGGACTGTTTAAAAAAAAACATTTATTTATTTCCAATTTTAAAGCCTGGGCAAATTTTGGTTATTACAGTAAGCATGAATGATACTATGGTCGTTGTTCACGACATGACAAGAAAGTGCGATGAGGATGCTAAGTGCAAGTGTGGAAAATTTCGTTTGAACCTTAGGAATAGTTTAGGATACAAGTGACATGTCACTAGATATTTAGAAATCCGAGCTCGTTGATCGGTCCAAGTTCGTGATATATGTAAGAATCTGAACTTGTTGAGTGGTCTAAGTTCGTGATCTATGTGGCATCCGAGCTCATTGAGATGTCTGAGTTCATTATGGATGCGAGCATCCGAGCTTGTTAAGTGGTCCAAAGTTCATAATGGATGTGATTCATGTAATATCTGAGCTCGTTGAGAGGTCCAAGTTCATTATGGATGTATACATGTTATGAGGTAGCTTTGGCTACGTATGTATATGTGGCACTTAGGTGCAAGTTTCCGCGTATCCAATAGTATTCTTAGTGTTCAACGGATAATGTAATGAATGTGATGAAAGTCCCAAGTAGAACATGTTAAAGAGGTATGGTTATATGATACACTACGATGAGTACAGGTACGTATGCTACACTTATGAATAATGCCTTGGTAAAGATCGATTTATGATGAGCAAGTATATATGTGTATATGATAAGGAAGCCAAAAGGGTTTGAATGATAAATAATCTTTATGGTTATGTTATTATGTCTTTGTGAAATTGAAAATGAAATCCATGAAAGGGTAAGTTCATGATTAGTTGAAAATGAACTTATGATAGTTACCATTATATTGCACTAAGACAATGTTGGACATTAGCAGTTGTGTGACTTTGAAAATCCACTAAAAATTGTGAAAATTGAATTAGAGACTGAATAAGTTATGAGATTAAATCTCATTGAATCTAGTTTCACATAGAAGAAATAGAGTAAGCAAAAAAGTTTCATATTATGAGATATTTGAACTTTTGTGAGACAGAGTCAGAGTGATTTCGGGCTCCCTTATCTCAAATTTTGAAAATCATTAAAAATTTTAAAAAAAATGATTATGGTCTAGAATTTATATGAATAAATCCTTAATGAGTCTATTTTCAATATAAATAAACAATAACATTAATCGAAACCGGTACTATAAGATAATCGATTTTTAGTAAAGAAAGGTTGAAGCTATTAATTAGCAGAACAGGGGTAACTTTAAAGAATAAACTGTACTTATTGGCTAGACCAAAAATTCTGGAAATTTTATGGTAAGAATATATACGAGTCTAGTTTCAAATAAAATTTATGGATCTTAATTTGAAGTTCCATAGCTCTAGATATAAATAATTTAGTAACTATGACTCGAGAAAACCGCATGACCAGAAAATAAATAAAAGTGTAATTATGATTATATTTCCATGGAATCGTGTTGATAATTTGCTTATTATTTTCATATGGACTTACTAAGCTTTAAGCTTACTCCCTCCTCTCTATTTCTTTAGTGTTGACAGATTAGTCCGGGGTTGGAGATCGTCGGAGGCAACCTCACACTATCAAGCTACCTCTTTTGGAGTATTGATGAATCTTAATGCCTTCAGTGAGTGGCATGTATAAGGACTTAGTTTTATGATAGATGCTGTTATGATTATCCATATGTATTGGCTTATATTGGTTCATTTTATATAGCCATGAGATGTGGCTTATGATGATTGTGGCTTGTAAGCCTAATTATCCATGATAAGTTCTAATGCTTATGATGCGATGATGTGTTTATGCTTGTGGGATATGTATGGTTGCTATATGACATATTTGCATGATGGGTGCTTCTTGATCGATCCAAATGGTCATATCCACGTGGTAAATGTATAATATGGAAATAAGTTGATAATATTTGAACATGAATACTTGATGTTGATTGAAGCTACTTGATAAATTGATGGTTATAAAAGTTTGGTAAAAGTGGTCATCAAATGACAAGGTCAATGAATATAAAATTGTTGTGTCTAGGTTTGATATTATATAAGTACGTGTAATTAGTGAATGATAGCATGTTAAAGTTAAGAATATACCATAGTGAAGTATGTTAAATCATAAAATGATGTCATGATGTATATCTTTGATGTATGTAAAGATGTGAGGGATTAATGGTAACAAAAGGCTTGCAAAATAGCCTAAGTACTAGTCACACGGGTAGAGACACGGCCATGTGTCTTAACCATGTGGAGGACAACACGGGTGTGTAGCCTGGCCATGTGGTTCAATTTGTTTTGCTAACGTCATAAATAGAGAGTTACACAGCCTGAGGACATGGGCGTGCTGGAGACACACGGGTGTGTCCCTATGTCCACACGAGCGTGTGACCCTGTTTTAGGAAAATTTTTCTAAGTTTCTCCAAAACTTTTTAAAGTTTCCAATTTAGTCCCAAACCGCCTTTAATGCGTGTTTAGAGCCTCGGTAGCTCGTGTAAGGGACATTATGCATGTGATTGAATGTTTTTAATTTAAATGAAATTTTATGGCCCGGTTTTGCATGTTTGTGAATGTTTAAGTCCTGTAACGCTTTGAACCCTATCCCGACATCGAATACAAGTAAAGGGTGTTACATTTAGTGGTATCAGAGCTATGATTTAATCAATTCTTTGACTAACCTGGCATGTATAACAGTCTAGCTATACATGCCACAAATCCATGATAGTGTGATGTCTCCCGACGTAAATGAGAACCATCCTTTTTGGACAAAGGTGTTCTCTAACCAAGCTATACCGACCATTTTCTATGTGAAGCTAAGGCATTCGGGTAAAGCACAATTATGATGAGCCTAAACTAATAAAAGTATGAATAAAAGTTCATGATATGTACGTGATAACATGTGAGATGAAAGTTTATGTTGTGATGAGTACCTATGCTTATTTGATATTAATATGATATTGTGCACTTGATTTACTTGATTAAGTGAATGTGACAAATAGAAATTCATAAAGGTATGAATAAAAGGTTCATAATAACATGATACGGATAAAATGTCATTGTCCCGATTGAACATTGAATGTTGATGGATTGCAATGATATTTTTAAATGAGATAAAAGAATACACTATGATAAGCTTATCTATGTTTAGTTGATAGTTCTATGATATATATGATCGATTTGCTCTAGTGAATATATGTATTTGGGTAATTCACCAACCTTATTGATGGAACAAATGTTCATGTATACTTGTTTAGATAATTATAATGGGCAAACTCGTATAGTTTAAGTAAATGTGCTAAAATTGATTGAATTGAGTTATATGATGGCAATGATATGTATAAAATGATGTGCAAGATAAAATTTTTGATTGTGACATACTTATCCATGTTTGTTTGGCCCTCGTAAGATGTTATGTGCATGACTTGTTTGATTGAATGAATGGGATAAGTAAAGTTATTCAGAATCCATAGAATGCATGCATAAATATAGTTGTTTAAATAAGATAACTAAAAACTTCATGTCGTACGAATGTGAATAATAATTTTCCAGAAGTGGATGATATGTTTGTGAAAGTGTTACTATGATGATGAAATAGAGTTATATGTATATGTGTATGAGAGACGAGCTAGGGACTATAACGCTCCAAAAATCCCAAAACCCCGAACTTTCTTTGTTTTTGGTTTTGATAAAAAATATGTTTTATTTTCTGGCCCAGTGATATTTATAGTAGGTCTTAATTCAAACATAGGGGTAAATGAAATTATAGTTTAATTATTAAAAGAATCAGGGTTGGCAAGTAGTTGGGCTTTTAAATAAAGTTAGGGAAAAATAGCATCAAAAAGCCCTGTGGAGGAGTGGCTAAGTGACGCCACTTAGGATGTAGGGAGCTGGCGTTAATAGCTAGTAAGGAGGTCCAAGGTTTGAATCCTAGCTTAGTGTTTTTAGAAGTTTAATTTTAGCCTCCTAGAAGGATAGAAGTGGCGTGAAAGTGGATTCCACGAGAAGTGCTCAGGAGAGAAAATTAATGAAGGGATTAAGGGGTTATCAGGGAGAAAAATGAGGAGATGAGAAGGGAGAAGTGATGGAATCGAATGGGGAATTGGGCATGGAAAAATTTGGTTATAAGGCTTATAAATGGGTGCCAAATGCTAGGGTATGAAACTAATTCCGAATTTTCTCCACCCTGTTGTCAGAAACTCTTTTCTTTAAAAGCCGAAAACTCTCTGTCTTCTTTCCTTTTTCTACTTCCTTGTGCCGAATTCTATTTCTCCTCTACTCAATATTTTCTTTGCTTTAGACTATTCTTCTTCCTCTCTTCTTTGGTGCCGAGTAATCGATTGTTGCCATTCAAATCTCTAAGAGCCGAATATCCTTTGGCCGAATACCCTTGGTGCCGCCACTACTCTTTCCACCCAGTCGGTTCTAGTATAAGTGTTCGCTCTCCTAATTGGTTTTTGATAAGTATCGAGTATTTAGTTCCTCACTTTTTTCTAATCGTCTTTGGTAGGGAATTAGTGTTAGATCTCAGTTTTAGATTCCTGCCGATTTGCTCTTTAGATCTGAGAGATATACGTGATTAGTGACCAAAGTAGAAGCTAGTAAAGGCTTAGCGTTTAGGTAAGGTTAAGGTGAGATTTTAGATTTTGGTAAAGTATTCGATAAGTATGTGAGATTAATCTTTGAGTGATATCAATTGTAGGTTTGGGCTACGAAAACCGAAGCACGCTTGCTTACCAGGTGTGTACATACACTGCACACACACAATGAATCGGTAAAAGCCGAAAAGCTAAAATACCGAAAAGCTAAAAGTTTGGCACGGTAGTCTTGCGAATATCCGAACACTTGTAAGGGGGAAACTGATAGGTTACTTGAGGCCCACAAGTGATTCCATGGACTTGGGTTGTGATTTGGCTATATGGGCCGAAATGGGCTAAATGGGCCCGATGGGCTGTTGGGCCTATAACAGGCAAAAACTGAATAGCGATGCTTTGTGATAAGAATTTGTATATGAGCATGAATATGAATGTGACTAGGCCTAACGGGCCATATAAATGTGATTTGTGCCTAATGGGCCATATACAGGTAATTTGGGCCTAATGGGCCATACGAATATGATTGGGCTTAATGGGCCAGATGTAGGTATGTGAAATTGTTAGGCTTTGTAAGGGGTTTTTGGGCCTAGTATATGATACTTAATTAATATATTGCGATCGTGGACAAGTCAAAGGGTTAAGGTGTGGCAACGGGTATATGCATGTCTAGGATTGGATCTAAGGAGAGCTTGGTACTTAAGCGATCTTAATGACCCACCTCCTCTTCTTTGGAATCCGACCTAGTGCATAGAATTCGTTCATCTTAGCTCACGGGACTTGTTAACGGGCTAAGGTAAGTGAAAACCGTAATTAAGAGAAAATTATCAAAATGCCCTTAAGGGCAAAAATGACCAAAATACCCCTAGGTGTTGAATGTAAGTTTTATGGATGGAACATGCATACATATGATATTCTGCTTAGGTTGCATATGGGTTAGGAATTATGGAACGGAGGAAGTATATGAGGATTACATAGTTGCTTGACAATCGTGGATCCACCGACGGCTTTTAAAGCCCAATATGTAAATAAAGGTAGTTCCGTAACCGGGCTACCATGGTGTGTGGGTTGGGTGGGTCGATATTTATATCCCCACATGGTGTGACGGGGGACGAAACCGATGTGTAGCAGATGAATAATTGGATGAGATTGCATTGCATGAATGATGAACGATGAATGATATTTTTTTTAATGCTTATTTTCTTCGAGGGTTGTACACACTGAGTTTGCGAAAACTCACCCCCTCTTTTATTTTATATCTAAGTGATGCTCAGTAGAAGGTTCGATGTTTGGAGGGACTCTAGGTGGCCAGCTAGTAAGATAATTTGGACTTTGGTTTTTTTTAAAGAATTTAAGTTTTTACTTCTTTTTAAGTATGTTCCAGACCAGATTGTAATAAGGTTTTCATTGTGTTATTATTACTTGAATTATTATTATTTTCAATGTAATTGCAAGAAGTTGAGCATGGATTTCTTAAATTATAGTATGTTTTCTACGTTTCCGCAACTAAGTTTTTTTTCATCAAATGTTTTAAACAAGGATTCGGTAACTGAAGGTGTTTTTTTTTTAAAGTTAATTAGGGTTTCTTTTATTTTAAGAAGGGTTTTCAATGAAAATACGGTTTTCTCTAAAACACTTCAATGTGGCATACTAAATTCGGCCATAGCGTCTAGGCCAGGTTTGAGGTGTTACATTTAGTGGTATCAGAGCTCGGTTGTAAAACTCGGGCTGTAAAGTGGGCCTTATTATTATTTGGTTTCTTTTTCTGTTTTAAAAATTTTTTTGGATCACAATGTTTTGGAAAAAGGGAAAACTTGCTGAGAGGCACACCGAGTCTCCAACTTCGAACCAAGTAAGTACTTTTATTTAAGTTTGTTTAAATTGTTATACAGTAGATAGTTAGAGGGCTACTCTAGATGATGGTTAGAATGGAACCAATGCCCGTAGGATTTGGAAACTGTAGAGGATTTTCAAAAACGATCTTCTCTTTAAATATTTTCATAAAACATCGGTGTAATTACTGAACTAACTAAGACTTCATAAAAGTTGTAATCCAGATAATACACGAATCGACGATGAGTGCTAGAAAAGGTGCAAGTGGCCATGGCCGAGGCTGCGAAAGCGTTAGGGCTAAATTGTCGGCATCGGACCATGTGCTCAAAGTTGGAGTAGAAGAGGCTCTAGCCTCACCGGTGGCTGGGAATGGATCGTATGTTCAGGTTGCGGGAGAAGATGCATTGTTGCAGTTAATGCTAAGGATTTTGGAAAGAGTCGCTGGGCCCAATAATGGCAGCAAAAATCGAGGGTCCATTCCGGAACGACTTCGATCAAACAGGGCTGAGATCTTCAAGGGCGTGGCTGGCATGACTCCTAATGTGGCAGAATATTGGTTGGAGGCCACTGAAAGGATAATGGAGGATTTGGACTACTCACCTGAGCAAAAGTTGAAAGGGGCGGTGTCATTGCTTAGGGAGGAAGCCTACCAGTGGTGGTTGACAGTGAAAGAGGGCACCCAACCGGAGCGGGTCACTTGGGAGTTTTTCAAAGCTGCATTCCAAGGGAAGTATATGGGTGCAAGCTATGTGGATGCTAGGAGGAAGGAGTTCCTGAACTTGACCCAAGGCAATAAATCGGGGGTAGAGTACGAAGCGGAGTTTCTACACCTTAGTAGGTATGCAAGGGTAATGGTGGCAACGGAATATGAGCGTTGTGTTAGGTTTGAGGATGGGCTTAGAGATAGCCTCAGGGTACTGATAGCTCCGCAAAGGGAACGATTTTCTCAGAGTTGGTGGATAAAGCAAAGATAGAGGAGGAGGTAAGACGCACTGAGTGCCTAAACTGGGAGAAGGAAAGGGGTAAGAATAAGAGGGAGGCTGAGACCTCGAGTGTTGGACAGAGGCCTAGAGCTAGGGCCAGTTAGAGCAGGGCCCCCTGTTGCTAATCTAAGGGTACCACCTCGTGCTGATTGTTGGAGAAGGCATGGAGGCGAGTGCTGGAAGAGAATGGGAGCTTGTTTCGCTTGTGGGTCTATGGAGCACAGGATCAAGGATTGCCCTCGAACGCTAGGTTGGGAGCCAGTAGTGGGTCAAGAAGGTGCTCAGCCACCAAGGGGTGGACAGCTGCCGCCAAGGGGTCGTGGACAGGCTAGGGGCGGTAACGGTAATAGACATGGACGCAGAGTACCAGAAAAAATACGAGCCATACTAAGGCGAGACAGCCAGCTTTGGTTTATGCTGCTCGTCATCGAGAAGACGGGGATGCCCCAGATGTGATAATGGGTATGTTCTTTATATATGAGTTATCTTATACAGCCTTGATTGATATTGGATCGACGCATTCATATGTTGCATACAATAAGACTGAGTCTTTGGGTGATATGTTTGAGATTATTGAAAATGAGATGACTGTAATAAGTCCGTTAGGGCAGTCTGCAGGAGTGAGTAAGATGTTTAGGGAGGTACCCTTAGTAGTCCAAGGGGTTACCTTTTTAGTGGATTTGATGGAACTGCCGTTTAGCAAATTCGACTTAATCTTAGGTATGGATTGGCTGGTGAAGCACTGAGCCACCTTGGATTGCGCTGCAAAGTAAATGGTGTTAAAAACGGCGGAGAATAAGGAAGTAGTGGTGATTGGTGAACGCCAGAACTATCTGTCGAATGTGATTTCGGCATTAAAGGCTAAAAAGTTAGTACGAAAGGGATGCAAAGCCTTTTTGGCTTATATTAGTGATACGAAGGCTAAGAGCCTTACTGTTAAGGAGTTGAGAATAGTTAGGGAATTTTCGGATGTCTTTCCCGAGGAGCTGCCTGGGTTGCCACCCAGCAGAGAAGTGGAATTTAGAATCGATTTGTTATCGGGGACGGCTCCGGTGTATATCGCTCCTTATCAGATGGCACCAAAGGAGTTGGTAAAACTTAAGGCACAGATTCAGGAATTGAAGAAGAAGGATGGAACCTTGCAAATGTGCACCGATATTCGATAGTTAAACAAGTTAACTGTTAAGAACAAGTACCCTCTACCAAGAATCGATGATCTTTTTGATCATTTTCGGGGAGCTTCGGTGTTCTCGAAGATTGACCTACGTTCGGGGTATCACCAACTAAGGGTTAAGGAGGCATTTGTTCATAAGACAACTTTCAGAACTCGTTATAAGCACTACGAGTTCTTGGTGATGCCATTTGGGCTGATGAACGTACCTGCCGCTTTCATGGATCTCATGAATCGGGTTTTCCAACCCTACTTGAATCGGTTCGTGGTAGTCTTTATAGATGACATTTTGATGTACTCAAAAGATGAGGATGAGCATGATGCACACTTAAGGATTGTGTTGCAAACTTTGAGGGAGAAGCAGCTGTATGCCAAATTCAGTAAGTGTGAATTTTGGCTAAGGGAGGTTACTTTTCTAGGACATGTGGTGTCAGCCAAGGGGATTAAGGTGGATCCTCAAAAAATTGAAGCGGTGTTAGACTGAAAAACACCCAAGACGGTATCAAAAATCTAAAGTTTTCTAGGCTTGGCAGGATACTATAGGCGGTTTGTTGAGGGTTTTTCCGTAATTGCTACGCCCTTAACTAAGTTATTGAGGAAAGGGGTACCATTTGTTTGGACCGACAAGCAGCAAGAGAGTTTTGGAAAACTTAAGAAAGTTTTAACTGAGGCCTCTGTGTTGATTTAGCCAGTGCTTGGGAAAGAGTTTACGGTTTATAGTGACGCGTCCAATGTAGGCTTAGGTTGCATATTGATGCAAGAAGGAAAGGTGGTTGCGTATGCGTCACGACAACTTAAGACTCACGAGGTGAATTACCCAACCCATGATTTGGAGCTAGCTGCGGTGGTGTTCGCGCTCAAAATATGGAGGCATTACTTATACGGGGAGAAGTGCATAATCTATTCGGACCACAAGAGTTTGAAGTACCTCCTTACCCAAAAGTAGCTAAACCTTAGGCAACGTAGGTGGGTGGAATTATTGAAGAATTATGATTGTATGATTGAATACCACCCTGGCAAAGCGAATGTGGTAGTCGATTCGTTAAGTCGTAGGGCTAAGTCAGACTTGAGAGCTATGTTCGCCCGTTTAAGCTTGTTGGATGACGGTACCTTGTTAGCTGAGCTTTAAGTAAAGCCAGTGTGGGTCGAGTAGATAAGGAGTAAGCAATTAGTGGATGAGACTTTGAGTGCTCGCTTAAAACAAGTGGAGAGTGGGGAGACATCGGACTTTGGGATAAATGGTGAAGGAGTATTGTGTTTCCATGGGAGAATGTGTATACCAAAGGAAGATGATCTAAGGCAGTCTATTCTGCAGGAAGCACATAACGGTCTGTACACAATGCATCCTGGCAAAAACAAGATGTATCGGAATTTGCGTGAGCTTTATTGGCGGCCTGGACTTAAGCGCGAGGTTATGGAGTTCGTAGGCAAATGTTTGGTCTGTCAAAAGGTGAAGGCGGAACATTAGTTTCCTTCAAGATTACTTCAGCCATTGAAGATTCCACTCTGGAAGTGGGAAAAGATCACTATGGACTTTGTTAGTGGGCTACCCTTGACGCCTACTAAGGAAGACTCGATATGGGTCATAGTGGATCGGTTAACCAAGCTACCCATTTTGTACCAATTCGCACTAATTACTCATTGCAAAAGCTAGCTAGGTTGTATGTGGCAGAGATTGTAAGATTGCATGGAGTGCCAGTTTCCATAATATCTGATAGGGACCCACATTTCACTTCACGATTTTGGAAGAAGCTGCATGAGGCGTTGGGTACTAGGTTGAATTTCAGTACGGCTTTCTACCCTCAAATTGATGGACAGTTAAAAATGGTGATCCAAGTGTTGGAAGATATGTTGAGGGGATGCGTGATTGAGTTCTGAGGTAGTTGGGAGGACTATTTACCATTAGCCGAATTCGCGTACAATAATAGCTACCAAGCAAGCAGTGGGATGGCTCCGTATGAAGCACTGTATGGGCGAAGGTGTCGAACTCCAACATGTTGGACGGAGTTGGGCTAACGGAGAGTTTTGGGCCCTGAGTAAGTAACCGATACTGAGGATAAGGTAAAATTGATTCGAGATCGTTTGAAGGAGGCCTCGGATAGGTAGAAGTCGTATGCTGACCTTAAGCGTCAAGAAATAGAGTATGCAGTAGGAGACTTAGTTTTTCTGAAGGTCTCTCCGTGGAAGAAAGTGTTAAGGTTTGGACGAAAGGGGAAGCTAAGCCCAAGGTTTATTGGGCCATATCGGGTGGTAAGACGGATTGGGCCAGTCGCTTATCAGTTGGAGTTACCTCCTGAATTAAGCCAGATCCACGACATGTTTCATGTTTCCATGCTAAGGCGGTATCGCTCAGATCCTTCACATGTCGTGGTGGTGGAAGAAATTGAGGTTAGGCTAGACCTGACATTCGAGGAAGAACCCATACAAATAATTGGTCAAGATGTCAAAGTACTAAGAAGGAAGTCTGTTCCATTGGTCAAAGTACTTTGGCGGAATCATAAGGCTGAGGAGGCTACTTAAGAACCTGAAGAAGTGATGCGACGTCAATATCTTCAACTGTTTGAACAAGGTAAATTTCGAGGACGAAATTTCTTTTAGGGGGTAGAGTTGTAACGCCCTAAAAATCTCGAAACCCAAAAATCTCGAAATCTCAAACTTTTTTTGTTTTCAGTTTTGATAAAAATTGTGTTTTATATTTCTGGCCCAATGATAATTATAGTAGGTCTTAATTTAAACTTAGGGGTAAATGAAATTATAGTTTAATTATTAGAAGAATCAGGGTTGGCAAGTAGTTGGGCTTTTAAATAAAGTTAGGGGAAAATAGCATCAAAAAGCCCTGTGGAAGAATGGCTAAGTGACGCCACTTAGGGTGTAGGGAGGTGGCATTAATAGCTAGCAAGGAGGTCCAAGGTTCGAATCCTAGCTTAGTGTTTTTAAAAGTTTAATTTTAGCCTCCTAGAAGGATGGAAGTGGTGTGAAAGTGGACTCCAAGGGAAGTGTTCAGGAGAGAAAATTAAGGAAGGGATTAAGGGGTTATCAGGGAGAAAAATGAGGAGATGAGAAAAGAGAAGTGATGGAATCGAATGGGGAATTAGGCATGGGAAAATTCGGCTATGAGGCTTATAAATGGGTGCCAAATGCTAGGGTATGAAACTAATGCCGAATTTCCTCCACCCTGTTGCCAGAAACTCTTTTCTCTAAAAGCCGAAAACTCTCTGTCTTCTTTCCTTTTTCTACTTCCTTGTGCCGAATTCTATTTCACCTCTACTCAATATTTTCTTTGCTTTAGACGATTCTTCTTCCTCTCTTCTTTGGTGCCGAGTAATCGATTGTTGCCATTCAAATCTCTAAGAGCCGAATATCCTTTGGCCGAATACCCTTGGTGCCGCCACTACTCTTTCCACCTAGTCGGTTCTAGTGTAAGTGTTCGCTCTCCTAATTGGTTTTTGATAAGTATCGAGTATTCAATTCCTCACTTCTTTCTAATCGTCTTTGGTAGGGAATTAGTGTCAGATCTCGATTTTGGATTCTTGCTAATTTGCTCTTCAGATCTGAGAGATATACGTGATTAGTGACCAAAGTAGAAACTAGTAAAGGCTTAGCGTTCAGGTAAGGTTAAGGTGAGATTCCGGCTTTTGGTAAAGTATTCAATAAGTATGTGAGATTAATCTTTGAGTGATATCGATTGTAGGTTTGGGCTACGAAAATTGCAGCACGCTTGCTTACCAGGTGTGTACATACACTGCACACACACAATGAATCGACAAAAGCCAAAAAGCCGAAATGCCGAAAAGCCGAAAGTTTGGTTACGGTAGTCTTGCGAGTGCGCGAACACTCGTAAGGGGGAAACCGATAGGTTGCCTGAGGCCCAGGGGCGATTCCGTGGACTTGGGTTGTGATTTGGCCATATGGGCCGAAATGGGCTAAATGGGCCCGATGGGCTGTTGGGCCTATAACAGGCAAAAACTAAATAGCGATGCTTTGTGATAGAAATTTGTATATGAGCATGAATATGAATGTGACTGGGCCTAACGGGCCATATAAATGTGATTTGTACCTAATGGGCCATATACAGGTGATTTGGGCCTAATGGGCCATACGAATATGATTGGGCTTAATGGGCCAGATGCAGGTATGTGAAATTGTTAGGCTTTGTAAGGGGTTTTTGGGCCTAGTATATGATACTTAATTAATATATTACGACCGTGGACAAGTCAAAGGGTTAAGGTGTGGCAACGGGTATATGCATGTCTAGGATTGGATCTAGTGAGAGCTTGGTACTTAAGTGGTCTTAATGACCCACCTCCTCTTCTCTGGAATCCTACCTGGTGCATAGTATTCGTTCATATTAGCTCACGGGACTTGTTAACAGGCCAAGACAAGTGAAAATCATAATAAAGGGAAAATTACAAAAATGCCCCTAAGGGCGAAAATGACCAAAATACCCCTAGGTGTTGAATGTAAGTTTTGTGGATGCGACATGCATACATATGATATTCTGCTAAGGTTGTATATGGGTTGAGAATTATGGAACGGAGGAAGTATATGAGGATCGCATGGTTGCTTGACAATCGTGGATCTACCGACGGCTTTTAAAGCCCAATATGTAAATGAAGGTAGTTCCGCAACCGGGCTACCATGGTGTGTGGGTTGGGTAGGTCGATATTTATATCCCCACATGGTGTGACGAGGGACGGAGCCGGTGTGTAGCGGATGGATAATTTGATGGGATTGCATTGCATGAATGATGAACGATGAATGATGTTTTTTTTTGAATGCTTGTTTTCTTCGAGGGTTGTACACACTGAGTTTACGAAAACTCACTCCCTCTTTTATTTTATTTTCAGGTGATGCTCAGTAGAAGGTTCAATGTTTGGAGGGACTCTGGGTGGCCAGCTACAAGATGATTTGGACTTGGGTTTTTTTTTAAAGCATTTAAGTTTTTACTTCTTTTTAAGTATGTTCTAGACCATATTGTAATAAGGTTTTCATTGTGTTATTATTACTTGAATTATTATTATTTTCAATGTAATTGCAAGAAGTTGAACATGGATTTCTTAAATTATAGTATGTTTTCTACATTTCCGTAACTAAGTTTTTTTAATCAAATGTTTTAAACAAGGCTTTCGTAACTGAAGGTGTTTTTTTTAAGTTAATTAGGGTTTCTTTTATTTTAAGAAGGGTTTTCAATGAAAACAGGGTTTTCGCTAAAACACTTCAATGTGACACATCAGATTCGGCTATAGTGTCTAGGCCGGGTTTGGGGTGTTACAGGGGCCTTACGCCCCACCCCCTTTACCAGAGTGGTGTTTTGTAAAGGATTTTATAAGATCAGTGTTGATTAAGCTCACAAGTATGAGACCAAAGAGTTCAGCTGTAGAATGATTATAACTATGATCAGAGATTAATTGGATTGATAAGTAAAGATAGAGCTAGTGAAGTGTGATGTTAAGAAACGTATTAACTGGAATTTCTTCAAAACAGATCTTCTTCAATGAAAATCATAATGTGGGATTTATAATAACAAAAATAGTTGGAGGAATAAATCTTGAAATGTAAGATATCTGAATGTGGTAATTATAGTAAGTAGATTATGATTGTCTCTCTTAAGGTACTCTATGAGTTCATTTACTCTCGGAAGTATTACTGGGGCTATCTATTTTCAGATAAATTGTTGTCGTGCGAAAATGTTTTCTAATCTTGGAATAAGACGAAAGTTTTGATAGTTTGACTGGTATATAATCTGTATTGCTCTATTTTCCCTCTGGCATTCTATTACGTTCCGTCTATTGGGATTTTATGAGATAATGTACCTGATGTCATGATTCTGTTCCTTCTAATGAATGCTCGGTTCGATATATATATGGGAAGGTACATTATACTTGTTGCATTTAATTCCAGTGGGCTTGAATGATGTATTCTTCTGGACTTCTTTCCTCTGGGAAATTATGAAATCTTCCATATTTTCTTATGAACTTTGTTCTAGGTCTTTCATTATGATATTGTATCTTGGATTTCTTTATCTTGGATTTCTCTATCTTGGACTTCTTAATCCTGGTTTTCTTGTTATCTATATTCCAGAATTTATCAATCACGGCTCATATCTACAGTGTGCTCTTCAGTTGTGATAATCATGTCAAGTGTGACTATGCTTCTGGTTTGATCATAGTAATGTGGTAATTCTAGTATCTGGATTTCTCTAAATCTTCGTGAAGGATTTGACATCAGCAAAGGCATAAGTGGTGAAATTGCTAGTATCAGATTGTATGATGGATTTCTTTTCTCAAGAAAGTTAATCAAGTTAATGCCTTTGATTGGGAACATTTATACTACCTTGAGCTAATGCAATTGAAATGAACTTTGATTAGTATGATGAGAGAATTTTGCTTGATTACATGTTAAATCGTTTTGTCAACTGAAAGGAAGGATTTCCTGAAACTTTATCAAGTAATAATTAAGACCGACTTGGTTGTTCAGTTTGTAGGGGTTATTGTTTGAAAGATTTAATGGGATATTTATGTCCAAAATTTTTCCCAAGTCTGAGAATAAGATTTTATCTTTCCGGGTAAAAGTTAGATAGTTTGAATGAAAGTGTATATATCGTAGAAGACTTTGATACGATTTAAAGTTTCTTTGAATGATAAAGTTTTCATCTTGTGAAAGTTGAATAGTTTACTACATATTGGTAACAATTTGAATGTAACACCCCTTACCCGTATCCGAAGCTGGGACAGGGTTTGAGGTGTTACCGGACTTAAACATTCACAAACATGCAAAACCGGGCCATAAAATTTCATCCAAATTAAAATGTTTCAAACACATGTAAATTGTTCCTTATATAGGCCTTCAAGGCCTAAAACATACATCGGGGTGGTTCGGGACTAAACTGAGGACTTTAGAAAGCTCTGGGGAAACTTAGAGAAATTTTCATGAAACAGGGTCACATGCCCATGTGGACACAGGGACACGTTTATGTGTCTTCAACACGCCCGTGTCCTCAGGACGTGTAACTCTCTATTTATGATGTCAGCAAAACAAATTGATCCACACGGCCAAGCCACACAGCTGTGTGCTAGGCCATATCCTCCACACAGCTGAGACTCATGGCTGTGTCTCTGCCCATGTAGCCAACACTTAGGCTATTTTCCAAGCCTTTATGTTGTCCTTAATTCTCTCCCATACTTATACACATTATAGGCACACATTATAACATCAATTTAATGGTTAATCATCCTTTAGTAAAATTTCGTTAAAGCATTTACATGTTGTCATACATGTGTTTATTACCTATACTCATGTTACACCAAGTTAGACATTCCAATTCACATTCTACAATTGTCCATATTCAATCATTATCAACTTACTACCATGCCACACATTCATTCCATGGCCACAACCACCTCGAATGGTCTTAGAGCATTCATCATGTACATGTGTTATACTAATCATTCATAACAACCAATTATAAACTCATCACAAACATTAACACGTAGCAAGAATAATTAAGCTTACAAGCCATAACCATTTAAGCCACATCTCATGGCCATATACAATAAATCAATATAAGCCGATACATTTGGCTAATCATAACAACATCTAACATAAAAACTAGTCCTCATACATGCCACTCACTTGAAAGTATTTAATACACATATGACAATACTCCGGAGTTGTTGGCTTGATAGTGTGATGCTGCCTCCAACGGTCTCCAACTCTAAGCTGACCTGACAACACTAAGAAAATAGAGAGGAGGGAGTAAGCTTAAATCTTAGTAAGTCCATATGAAAATAATAAGCAAATTATCAACATGATTCCATGAAAATGTAATCATAATTACACTTTTGCTGATTTTCTGGTCATGTTATTTTCTCAAGTCAGTTACTAATTTATTTATATCTGGAGATACTAAACTCCAAATTTAAGATCCGTTAATTTTCTATGAAACTAGACTCATATATCTTCTTACCATAAAATTTCTAGAATTTTTGGTCTAGGCAATAAGTACAGTTTTTTCATTAAAAATACCCCTGTTTTATTGTTTGACAGTTCCGACCTCTATTCACAAAAAATTATTTATCTCATGGTACGGGATTCCAAATTGAGAACCGCTAATTTTCCCAGAAACTATACTCAATATTTCTTACCAAAAAAATTTCAGAATTTTTATTTTATCCAATTAGTATAGTTTATTCATTAAAGATACCCTTGTTTCACTGTCCGATAGTTTCGACCTATCTTCACTAAAAATTATTTATCTCATAGTACAGCTCTTGGATGTTATCCCTATCAATTCCTCTTAAAAATAGACTCATTACGGATTTTAAGTATGCAAATTATTACCCATAATTATTTTTTTACAATTTTTAATGATTTTCCCAAATCAGAATAGGGGATTCCAAAATCATTCTGACCCTGTCTCAAAAATATCCAATTATCACAGAATATGAAATTCTTTTGCCTTCACCGTTTCTTTTATGAGAAAATAGACTCATTAATATTTAATTTCATATCTTATTCAACCTCTAATTCAATTTCTACCATTTTTTATGATTTTTCAAAGTCACACAACTGCTGCTGTCTAAAATTGTTTTATTACAAAACTTCACTTTTACATAATTTCACTTACTCCATTCTATCTTACCAAAAGATTCGCTCAACTATCGAGCACATTGCTCAAAAATTTTCACATAGATATACTTGCACTTATTCATCACATAGTCATGTACATATGTATTTTCACTTAGTAAATTTCCCGTTGAACTCATCGGAATAATAACAGATACCCAATGGCCTACGCAATTACCACCCTTGTAACCGAAGCTCTCTGGTACGCATAGTAGCCTGCCCTTAGTACTACATATGACCTATCAATCTAGTACACGTAGTAGCCTACACTTAGTACTACACACGTGACTTAACCATCTGATACACGTAGTAATTTGCACTTAGTACGACACACGTGATCGAAGTTAACAGGTATACATAGTAGCCTGCACTTAGTACTACACATGCGACCTATCAATCTGGTACACGTAGTAGCCTGCACTTAGTACTACACACGTGAATCACAACGGATCATTTGTATCTCTTCTATTTCGAAGGTTCAATTGGGAAATTCTTCACTTTTCAACATTTTACTAACTCGTTCTTAGTCAATTCCGATTCATAGTTTACATCAATTGATCATTCTATAGGCAGCCACATCTCATATAATAACAAAAGATAATAACATAAAAAGAATCAAAATATTATTTACATACAAACTTGCTCGTTTCAAAGAAACATCATATTCCATCAAAATTCCAAACCTTTACCGGACGTACTCAAATTGTGGCTTCATTCACACAGTAATATCTCATAATCACATGGCATTGCAACATTTTCATCATAATAGCAAAACATCAAAAATATGTTATATCATCAAAATAATCACATAATATCAAATTATTCACATATATGTACTTACAAATTATGTAATATCAAAGCATTAGCATTCAAATACAATATTGCATTATTAAAATCACATGAACTTACCTCGGGTTCGAGTACGACTATATATCCTGATTTAGTCCATAATCTCATTCATTTCCAATCTATGCCCAAATCTCATTTTCCTTGATCTATAATATCACATTTAGCTTACTAATTAGTCACATTATTCATATGGGTCAAAAAACCATACTTTTATAAATTTACATTTTGACCCCTAAACTTCACATATTTGCACTTTGGCCCCTAGGCTCGTAAAATGATTTTTTTTCAATTTCCTTGCATTTTAAGCCTAGCATAATCATTTTCATAACTTTAGCAGACCCTAATTTCCACTAAATCACACTTTTATGACAAATTTTGTAACTTTTACAAAACGGTCCTTTTTGACAATTTCACCAAAAATCACTTAGTAAAACTCATTTATTACACACCGAGCATTCATATTCTACCATTAGACATAAAAACACATGCATGTCATCCATGGGTAAATTTTTAAACACAAACCCTAGCTCAAAATTTGGGTAGAAATGAGTAGATCTTGTTACGAGGATTTCAAAAACATAAAAATCATTAAAAATGGGGCTAGAACGGACTTACAATCGAGCTTGGAAGCTTGAAAAACCCTATCTATGTCTTATCCATGCAATTTTTGGCCATGGGGTAGAATATGGACAAAAATTGGCTTTTAATTTTGTTTTTAATTCATTTTAATTACTAGATTACCAAAATGCCCCTAACTTAAAAATATTCTATTTCACCCATTTCATTTCCATTTTTGTCCAAAAAATTATCCAATGGTCTAATTACCATTTAAGGGTCTCCGATTTAAAATTTCATTACAATTAGACACCTCTAACATGTAGAACTCAACTTTTGCACTTTTTACAATTTAGTCCTTTTGACCAAATTGAGTGCCCAAACGTCAAAATTTTCGAACGAAATTTTCACAAAATTATCCTGTGAAATTGTAGACCATAAAAATATAATAAAAAAATTTATTGTGTCGAATTTGTGATCTCGAAACCACTGTTCTGACTTGGTCCTAATTCGAGATATTACATTGAATATATTAGAATATTGTTAACCGAAGCCTTGAAATTGGTTTAGTCTGCATTGAGAAAAGACTTCTTAATTTTCAGTGATGTGTTTTAAGACAAGAAGGGCAGTGTGATAGCTTAAAGTGTCTGCTGTCATAGAAAGACTTGAGATAATGTAGCTGACTTGAATTGTTAAAGGATGATAAGATAGTTATGGTATGATCTCTGAGAATGAGATTACTATATATTTCATATCAGAATTATTCCTATCTTTGAAAGAGAAATATGTCATATGACTTGTTGTTAAGTAATTAATGAATCTCCAAATCATGTCGATAAGTACTGAATTTTCACTCATCAAACTTATGGGATAAAGTATCTTTGAGATTGTTGAATTTCTTAAAATGGTAGTTTTTGTTCATCGGATTGAGATCTGGGATTTATATCGTGAATTATTGAAAAAGTTAATTAAGGCTCTAAATTTTAATGATGACTAGAGGTTAAACTAGTAAACTGTCGGGCTATTTAAAATGATAGAGAACTTAAGGCCATGATGATCGGGCTGGCTACGCCATTTGAATCCGAGAGGATTCAAGTATGATGTGTATATACACATTCTATGACAGTATGGGTTTGACCCTTGTATACATGAGTTCTCTGATAGAAGTCAAGATTCAATTGATGCGTCGTATAACACGGAATTGTTCATGACTTTAGTATGAGAAATTAAAGAGCCAAGTATTAAGCATAGCCTGAGTAAAAGTTCTTTAGCAATGATTATGAGATAGTGGAGTTTAAGTGAAAATCGAACCACTCTTCTGGTAAGATTTTCTGGGACGAAAATCCCTAAAGGGGGGAGAGTTGTAACATCCCGAATTAGGGCCTAGTCAAAACAGTGGCTTCGGGGACCACAAATTTGACACGGTAAAATTTGTTCTTATTATATTTTTATGGTCTACAATTTCACGGGATGATTTTGTGAAAATTTTGTTCGAAAATTTTAACATTTGGGCACTTAATTTGGTTAGAAGGACTAAATTGTAAAAAGTGCAAAAGTTGAGTTCTAAATGTTAGAAGTGTCTAATTGTTATGAAATTTTAAATTGGAGGCCCTTAAATGGTAATTATACCATTGGATAATTTGTTGGACAAAAATGGACATGAAATGGGTGAAATAGAATATTTTTAAGTTAGGGGCATTTTGGTAATCTAGTAATTAAAATGAATTAAAAACAAAATTAAAAGCCAATTTTTGTCCATCTTCTACCCCATGGCCGAAATTTTCATGGAGAAGACATAGCTAGGTTTTTTCAAGCTTTCAAGCTCGATTGCAAGTCTGTTCTAGCCCCATTTTTAATGATTTTTACGTTTTTAAAATCCTCGTAACAAGATCTACTCATTTCTACCCATATTTTGAGCAAGGATTTGTGTTTAAAAATTTACCCATGGATTCCATGCATCTTTTTTGATGTATAATGGTAGAAAATGAATGCTCGGTGTGTAATAAACGACTTTTACTATGTGATTTTCAGTGAAATTGTCAAAAAGGACCGTTTTGCAAAAGTTACAAAATTTGTCATAAAAGTGTGACTTAATGGAAATTAGGGGCTTTTATAGTTATGAAAATGATTCGGATAGACTTAAAATGCAAGGAAATTGGATAAAAATTATTTTACGAGCCTTGAGGCAAAAGTGCAAATATGTGAAAATTTAGGGGTCAAAATACAAATTGTTAAAAATATGATTTTTGGACCCATATGAATAATGTGACTAGTTAGTAAGCTAAATGTGCTATTATAGATCAAGTAAAATGAGATTCGGGCATAGAATGGAAATAAATGAGATTATGGACTAAATCGGAACATATAGTCGTGCTCGCATTCGAGGTAAGTTGGTATGATAATAATAATGCAATGTTATATTTGAATTTTATTGTATGATTTAATACAGTGGAAAATTTGATGGAATGGTGTTTATGATGTGGAAGAATATTACATGAAATGCAAGAAAATGATTATACATGACAAGTGACATATGAAACATGTGATACATGTTATGTAAATTCTTAAAAGCTTATTTGCTATTTGAGTTATGCCTTATTATGCTATGAATGGGAAAATGGTGAATTTGTAAGCATGAATGATACTATGGTCGTTGTTCATGACATAACAAGCAAGTGCGATAAGGATGCTAAGTGCAAGTGTGGAAAAGCTCGTTGAGCGGTCCGAGTTCGTGATATATGTGAGAATTTGAACTTGTTGAGTGGTCTAAGTTCGTGATCGATGTGGCATCTGAGTTCGTTGAGAGGCCCGAGTTCATTATGGATGCGAGCATCCGAGGTCGTTGAGTGGTTTGAGTTCATAATGGATGCGATTCATGTAAAATCCAAGCTCGTTGAGAGGTCCGAGCTCATTATGGATGTATACATGTTATGAGGTAGCTTTGGCTACGTATGTATATGTGGCACTTAGGTGCAAGTTTTCGCATATCCAATAGTATTCCTAGTGTTCAACAAGTAATGTAATGAATGTGATAAAAGTCCCGAGGAGGGCATGTTAAAGAGGTATGGTTATATGATACACTACGATGAGTACAGGTACGTATGCTAAACTTATGAATAATGCCTTGGTAAAGATCGATTTATGATGAGCAAGTATATATGTGTATATGATAAGTAAGCCAAAAGGGTTTGAATGATGAATAATCTTTATGGTTATGTTATGTCTTTTGTGAAATTGAACATGAAATCCATGAAATGGTAAGTTCATGATTAGTTGAAAATGAACTTATGATAGTTACCATTATATTGCACTAAGACAGTATTGGACATTAGCAGTTGTGTGAATTTTAAAATCCACCAAAAATTGTGAAAATTGAATTAGAGACTGAATAAGATATGAGATTAAATCCCATTTAATCTAGTTTCATATAGAAGAAACGGTGTAAGCAAAAGAGTTTCTTATTATGAGATATTTGAACTTTTGTGAGACAGAGCTAGAGTGATTTCGGGGTCCCCTGTCTCAAATTTTGAAAATCACTAAAAATTTTACAAAAATAATTATGGGCTAGGATTTATATGACTAAATCCTTAATGATTCTATTTTCAATAGAAACATACAATAATATTAATTGAAACCCGTACTATGAGATAATAGATTTTTAATAAAGAAAGGTCAAAGCTATCAAACAGCAGAACAAGGGTAGCTTTAAAGAATAAACTGTACTTATTGGCTAGACCAGAAATTTTAGAAATTTTATGGTAAGAATATATACGAGTCTAGTTTCAGGGAAAATTTATGGATCTTAATTTGAAGTTCCGTAGCTCCAGATATAAGTAATTTAGTAACTATGAGTCGAGAAAATAGCATGACCAGAAAATAAATAAAAGTGTAATTATGATTATATTTCCATAGAATCATGTTGATAATTTGCTTATTATTTTCATATGGACTTACTAAGCTTTAAGCTTACTCTCTCTCCTTTCCATTTCTTTAGTGTTGACAGGTTAGCCCGGGGTTGGAGATCGTCGGAGGCAACCTCACACTATCAAGCTACCTCCTTTGGAGTATTGATGAATCTTAATGTCTTCAAGTGAGTGGCATGTAAAGGGACTTAGTTTTATGATAGATGCTGTTATGTTTAGCCATATGTATTGGCTTATATTGATTCATTGTATATAGCCATGATATGTGGCTTATAATGATTGTGGCTTGTAAGCTTAATTATCCATGATAAGTTCTAATGCTTATGATGCGATGATCTGTTTATGCTTGTGGGATATGTATGGTTGGTATTATGACATATATGCATGATGGGTGCTTCTTGACCAATCGAAATAGTCATAAACACGTGGTAAATGTATAATATGGAAATAAGTTGATAATGTTTGAACATGAATACTTGATGTTGATTGAAGCTACTTGATAAATTGATGGTTATGAAAGTTTGGTAAAAGTGGTCATCAAATGACAAGGTCAACAAATATAGAATTGTTGTGTCTAGGTTTGATATTATATAAGTACGTGTAATAAGTGAATGATAGCATGTTAAAGTTAAGAATATACCATAGTGAAGTATGTTAAATCATTAAAATGATGCCATGATGTATATCTTTAATGTGTGTAAAGATGTGAGGGATTAATGGTAACAAAAGCCTTGGAAAATAGCCTAAGTACTAGTTACAAGGGTAGAGACACGGCCATGTGTCTCAACCATGTGGAGGACACGTGTAACACCCCTTAACCCTATCCCGTCACTAGAACAGGATTATGAAGTATTACCGGTCATTACAGTTCGATTACAATTAAAATAGAAATAATGATTACACAGTTCATAAAATATTTCTCATTGTTCTTTTAATGGACCCTCGAAACCCGAGATAGAAGATAAACATAAATCGGGACTCAATCGGAAGCTTATAAAATTTTTTGAAAAATTTTAAAATTTCCTTTAATGAACAGTACCACACACCCGTATGGCCTAGGGGACACACCCGTGTTTCCGTGGCACGCCCGTGTTGTTTACCCATGTACAACACTGACTTATTATTTATAAATAAACTAGTTTCACACGGCCAAGTCACACACCCGTGTGCTCAGCTCGTGTGGTATTCTATTGTACAAAGTTTAGGTGCAGGGGACACATTGCCTACCAACATGCCCATGTGCAAGCCGTGTGTCTCACACGGTTTGATCACACGCTCGTGTGCCAGGCTGTGTGGACTCAATAATGAGCCTTTCACACTTTACTAGCCAACCTTACAAATTTCAAACCACAACCAATACAAATACTAATACTAAACCAATCCAAACACATTTATATATTATTCAATACTTGACTTAAAACACTTATCATGTATATCAATTATCAATTTACTTTTTGCACTATTACAATCACAATGAAAAATAACACACTTAAGACATCCTAGGTACATGTCATTATCAACATTTAACATGTTTTACCTTATTGTGTTTGGGATCGGCCTAAGATGTTGATTCAACAATCTGACCTTAACCTAACCTGCGTATGGAAACAAACCGTATGCTAAGTATGAACTCAGTGGTATTTCTATAAACCGATACTTAAATCAATAATAAATCATATACCAATGAACTTTGAGATTTCAATCTAATAATCTTAATAGTTCAATCATTTGCTCAATATCAATCGATTTTTCATTTTCATTCAACCAATATTCAGTATCATTTAGGCATTTAGTAACTTTCTAATATTCAGTAACAATCAATTGATCTTTATTGTTCAGTAACAATCAGCCTTCAGTAATAATCAGTTATTCAGTAACGGTCATTTATTCAATATCAATCAATTATTCAGTAGTGATCAGTTATTCAGTAACAGTTATTGATTCAGTAACAGTCATTGATTCAGTAACAGTCATTGATTCAGTACCTTTATTTACCCCTATTAACATGACTCGGACTTGGACAGATACGCGGATCCAACCCACACACCGGGATAGCACACAGTGTTTCATCAGCTGAAGCCGGAATACACCGTGTCAATAACGATAACAGTAATAATAATAGTAGTAGTACGGTACATAGAATACCTCATCGGAATGAATCCGAAACAGTAAAAGTAACAATAAGGTACAGAGTACCTCCTCGGAACAAATCTGGAATAGTAACAGTAACAGTAACAGTAAGGCGACACTTATAGTGTCTTATCGACACAAAGTCGGAATATCCCTGAACACTTCCAATCCTATGGCATGCCAATTATATCTGACTAGCCCAACATTGTTAATAGGGTTTTCATTTCTCTTTCAATTTATCATCATCAACCAATATACATTTCAATTTAAATATTCATAAGTCATCACTATACCACAATATCAATACTTATCTTAATCTCAATAGCCATACATAATATCAATAATATGTATCTGAATAGCTATTAAGTTTGGTTATAGAAATACAAATCGTAATTTCTAAGCTAACCCTCGTCGACTTTGCCTTTTTTCTTGCTTAGTCGAGATTTTTCTGGCACAATGTTAGCTACAAAAATCAATTAAAAATTATCAATACACTACCATTTAATTTCACATGAAATATTTCAATTTTTATTCAACTTTTGCCTAAATTCTAATTTAGTCCCTAAACTGAGACTAACTTTTATTCTTTACATTTAACTCAATATTTCTATTCAATTTCCACTTTAGACTTATTTCAACTCTCTAATTTCACCATAGGACCATAATTTTGAAATTCTTTCAATTTAGTACGTACCATTCAAAACTTATAATTTACTTTACAATTCAATTCTTATTTCACTTCTAACTTGAAATTCTATCAATTTAATCCCTAATTCATCATTTTATTCAACATGAACCATATCTAGAAATCTAATATCTTTCAAAATATCAACTTAATTTCATCAAAACCTTATTCCAAAGCTTCTAAAACATCAAAATTAAGTAAAAAGGGCATGATTGACTTACCTATTAAAGTTTAAAGCTTCAAAACCTTAATTTTCCCTTTTCTCCCTTTCTTTCTGTCTTTCCTTTCTTTCTCCCCTGTTCTTCTCTGTTTCGTTTCATGTTCTTTTTCTTTCTTTATTTCTTTTGTTTCTTTGTTTTATTATTAAACTAATATAATATTTATTATTTATACATGTGTATATTTATTAATACATATGTATTCATTTATCACCAAACACTTGTCATAATTTTATTTATTTATTTAATCAATTAAAATAATATTAATATAATAATATTTACTTAAATAATAAGTAAATACATACATGTATTACAAATATATGTATAATATTTATTACACATGTATTTTATTTTTATCACACACTTGGCATTCACTTTGGCTTATTTACTTATTTAGTCCCTTCAATTTTCTTTATTCTATAATTAAATTTTCACACTTTATTCAATTTAATCCTTTTTATCTAATTATTCTTAATTTAAGCTAATTCACTTCATTAAATTCTAATTAACCACCCACTTAACTTCGTAAATATTTTTAATGAATATTAAGAATCAATTTTTCAGTAACAGAGACCCGAAAATACACATTTTCGATAATCGTAAAATTTGGGTCGTTACATTTCTCCCTCCTTTAATAAATTTCGTCCTCAAAATTTACCTGAAAGAGAGGTGGGGGTTACAGAGATCTCATTGTTTCTTTCGGTTCCCATGTTGCTTCCTCAGTATTATAACTTCACCTTTCAATCTGGTATCTCAATCGGTTCTTCTTCTTCATACAATAAATTAGTTCAAATTTCAATATCCTTTGTCGAGGTAACATATGGAAGATCTGATCTATATCTTTTGAGTACCAAAACCTGAAAAACCTCATAAATTTTCTGTAACTTCAGAGGCAATACCAACCAATACGTTATCAATCTAACTTTTCTACAATTTCACATAGCCAAACAGAATGAGAGTTCAATTTCCTTTTTTTTATCCAGTCTTCAAAGTTTTCTTCCACTGTGAAACTTTAAAAAAAATACCTTATCATTAGCAGAGTACTCGATATCTCGACATTTCAAATTCACATATAACTTTCGTCTATCAAAAGCTACTTTCAGTCTATCTTGAATCTTTTTGACAGTATTCTCTGTTTCCTGAATCAATTCCAGCTCAATCATTTTTCTTTCACTCAATATCTATATAGAATTTTTGACAATCAAATACCATCTTTAAACTATCTTGAATCACTTTCGCTTTTCCTCCGTTTCTCGAATCAAACAACTTTACATATTCCTTTCTTTTTTTTTCACCATATTCAATCAAATACTGTGCAGTTTTTCATTCATAATCATACGAAGCTTCATACAATGCTGAAAACTATTATCACGTACCCAGAACTTCTTATACTTGTTCTAGAATCAGAATGCAAACCATGTATCTCAATCAGAAATAATAAAAACTGACATACTATGAAATCTGACAATTTTATAAACCTATATTTCAGACAATTATTAAGTAAGAAACTTATTCATACTGAGATAAAATATGCAGATTTTGCCATACCTTCGATGATTATTCAGATATTATCTTTCCTTTTTCGCGGATAAAGTAATTTCAATTCAAACCCATAAGAATTCTATCCCATTTCCATTCTGATATTATCACTAACTGTAACAATTCTGAATTCTTTAGTACAGCTTCTGTTTCTAAATAGTAGACAATCATCAAATCCAATCTAAAATTTTAATCAAAAGTCATATGTATACTATACACATTTAACCATTAACTCATTATCACGTTTCTAAACTTTGCAGATCTGCTGTAGAGAAGCCAGTTTAACTTTTATCTCAACTAAAATTGAGTCATCTTCAAATGATAACAGTTAGATGTTCATAGCTCACAAAACAAACCTTTCAATTCTGAAAATACATACCTTCATTTGTCTTTTTCGGATGATAATTAATTATCATATCTTGATCTTTCAATACAAGAACAATAACTACCACTTCCAAATCAAGTATCAAATAATTCGTCCCAGTTGATTCTAACCTTTCGTAACATAAATCATTACTTCACTTTCTTGTATCAAAATACTATTATCCTTGTAATTACAAGTTTCTTCACCGGATTTCAGGCTAAACCAAAACTAGTGCTTCAGTTAACTAAGCTTTCAACTAATCAAAACATCATTTATCAAACCATTCCAATTCCACATCTTTCTGTAATAACCATATCATCCAAAAATCCTTTTTCAAATTTTTGGTAATAACCGACTAGTCTCAGAAAACCTCTAATTTCAAATATATATATATATTCTTAGTATCATTTCAAGCACAAGATCTATAGCCGATTTAACTTCTGCAACCAATAGTAGTTTGGATAACTTTTCTAGAAACATATCAGAATTCTCTCGCACTATTGCCACTGATTTAAACCTTAACATGAATACTTTAATATCCAATACATAAGCAAAGTAAGTACCATAACCCTTTTTCCAGCACATTTCTGAGTTGACATGATTAATATCACAATAGACAAATCATTCAATCTTCTCTTATTCAAAATAAAACATTTCATCGTCCTGACTTTGCAACATAATATATACTTTTGCTTGTAATTTACCACAACATCATGCAAAATTAACCATTCCATTCTCAAAATCATAACAAACAGTAATAACATCAAATCGAACAGAAAATAGTATCCTAGTATCATTATCAGACAGTTCCTGTAAATCTTATCAGCCAATAAATACTGATCCGAAAAATTTGATACTTCCACCATAATTCAGTGAACTCAACAGGCAAGTCTTTAGCAAATACTGAATTCATGCAATCATAGGAATAAGTCAAACCAAGATCAATTTAAAATAATCATATCAATGTCGATAAAGAAGAAAGTACCTATAATAACATCTAGTAGAGATAAATCTTCTTATATACAATTAACATATGCCCTGGCTGATGTTCATTCTCCAGATTTTTCAGTGAAGTCCTTTGTCATGCTTCAATTATCACTCGTATTTCCGGAGTTACAAAGTAATCTACCTCTGGTAGCTATGTTACTCAGTCTTGAAATCTGAACAATATCTTTTTCAACTTTCTTCAAGCAAGCACTAAGATAATAATCAAAAGAATTATATCCCGCACATATTCCACTCTTTATTTTACATTTTTCAGCTTTATGTCTTCATTTAAACCATCTTCAAATCATTTGTACCTTACAGTTTCTGTCAGAATACACCCTCTAGTATATTTATTCAATCAGACAAATTCCCTTCATACACAGTTACAGTTAAATAACTCTGTTTAAGCTTCAAGAATTCTTCACATCTCTGATCAAGAAATCTCTGGCTGATATATATATTTATTTCAGAACTCATTTTGGAAAATCTCCAAATAACCCTTTTTTAATCACAACATAAATTAGTATTTTCCACCACTGGTAAGCTGAGTCTTTTAACAGAAATATCATACATTTCTAATGTAACAGTCTGATTTAGACCCTAGTCGAAATAGTGGTTTCGGGACCACAAATCCTAGTCCAAAAAATATTTTAATATTATTTTCTGTGTCTTTGATATGTGAATTTATATCTGTGAAGTTTCTGTGATTTAAATTGTTTGTTTCTATGCTTAATTATGAAAAAGGATTTAATCGCGTAAATGATAAAATTGGCATGGCTTTGGATTATTATGGCCTTATGTGGAAATTACTCCATGGAATTTATGAGTGGTCATAAATGACCTTGTTTTATGTAATTGATATGTTTATTAAAGAGGAATACAATGGTAATTCATGCTTTAACATGAATTAAAGAAAACAAATTGCATGCATGTGTTCAAAAACACATATTATAACCGAAAATCAAAGAAAATAAAAAGAGGAAAGCCATTTTAGGTTTCGGCTAGCTTAATCCTTGATTAAGGTATGAATTTTAGTCTGTTTTTGATAATTTCTATGTTTCTGTGATCGTTGTTTCGTGTTCTTCAAAACCCGTGTCTGAATTTCTGTTTTTGTTGAAGATTATGAAATATACCATTGATGATTATATGAGTTTTGTAATGTTTTTATATGGATTATGAAAGATATATGTAAGATTATCATGCTTTGTTCTTGAATTTTTGATGGAATAGAGATATTTGGGCTAATTTGTGAAAATGAGGTTTTGAAGGACTAGATTGTGAATTAAATATGTTATTTGGGCTTGTATGGAAGCTATGTATATTCGGCAAAACTATAGTCTTGGTGAATTTTGCATATTTGTGATTTTGTGAAAAATGGACTAAATTGTCAAAGTGTGAAAATGTAAGGGCTAAAATGCAAAGTACCCTAAATATGTGTTCATGGATTATTTTGAATGAAATGAATGATTGAATGGTTGAATTTGAATTGTATTAGATCAAGAACAAACAAAATCGGACTTAGATCGAGGAAAGTCTAAAATAGTTGAATAGTCGACTCGTTTTTGTCCGAAATCTGTACGAGGTAAGTCAAAATACAATTACGTGTTAAATCGATTGAATGTTGTATATACTAGTTATAATCTGTATTGGACGGCAATGAGAGCCTGATGAATGAATTCCGAGTAAATTTCGATAATATGTTAGTATCTGAAAAGCTCTGTATGTTTCTAAAGGAATGTTGACATCGTTCTGAGATATCATGTAAGATCGTGTCTGGGACACAGGTCTCGATTTAAGATTTACGTGTAAGACCATGTCTGGGACATCAATATTGTATCTGATTTCGTGTAAAACCCTATCTGGGACAGAGGCATCGATACTGAATTATAGATAAGACTACGTTCGGGACGTCGACATTGTACCCATTTATGAGTATCTGTATCATTTCTGAACCGTCTGATGATAGAGTATGAGATATGGGAATGAATATATGAAATGTATAATCAATACAGGTATGTTTGTATCGTACTAAATTTCTGAATATGAAAGACTCTGTTTCTGTAAAAAAAAATAATGAATGCGAAGTGTGTATGGAATTTGGAAATGAAGCATGACATGTATGTGAGCAAATGAGCATGGTTAGGCTTATGAACTATTCTGTGAAATTACTATGAATTCTTACTGTTGATTTGTGCTTTATATGCTTTAGTATTTAGACCAATTGTATTTGGCTTACTAAGCACTTTGTAGCTTACTCTGTGTGATTTCTGTATGTTTTACAGTTATCGTAGCTACTGAAGGCTCAGGGATAGTCGAGGATTGTCACCATACTATCAAATTCATTTTGGTACTTTTGAAAGTGTAAATTTTTGAAGTATGGCATGTATAAGCTAGAATGTTTATGTATTTAAGCTTTGATATGTAAATATGTTATGCCATGAGAGTTGGCTAGCAAATGATATGTTTGTGCATAATTTTGGTAAATGGATTGTGATGCCAAATTGTGTATGCTTGTAATGGTTATATAGCCTTGTATGTGATGGCCATTTTGAAATATTCCAAGTTGAAGAAATGGTAAGTTTAAACATGAGTTAGAAAGTGTCATAAGTGAGCTATGAAATGAGCATTATGGCATGTTGTTGTAATAAGATTTTAATGTGTTTTGATATGGATTTGAATAGGTTATTGAATGATGATGATTTAGTTATAATGAAGCATGTTTTGAGCATGGAATTGGCTGAAAAGTTTGGTATAAATGTTGTTTAATATTTTTTGTAGGAATGACCCAAAAAGGGGTGGCAAATTGGCTTAAACCAAGCCTGCATTGTGCCACATGTTCAAGGAACACGGGCGTGCCTCGTGGCCGTGTATGCAAAGCAGTAACCTCTTAAGATCACACGGTTAAGACACATGGGTGTGTCATATGGCTGTGGGCTTAAGTCAGTAGCCAGCTCAGTATTACACGGCCATGGCACACAGCCGTGTCTGTTGGCCGTGTGTAAAAGTCAGTATATATACTCTATTTTGGCACAGTTGGATCACATGGGCATGTCTAGTGCCCCTGTAAGGCACACAGCCTGGTCACATGAGCGTGTGACCTTAACAGAATTGAAAAAAATATTCTAAGTTCTGAAGATTCTGAATGTGTTCGGTTTAGTCCCGACCTTTTCTAAAAGTATGTCTTAGGTCTTGGAGACCTCCATAAGGGATGAATTGTTGAGTTGCTTATGCATTAATATTATGTGATATTTGTGATTCTGTTTTGATCTGTAATGTTCTGCCTATCTAGTAATGCCCTTTACCTATTCTGGCGACAGTTATGGGATAGGGGTGTTACATCTAACATTTATTCAGTGAACAAAACAATTCATTTACAGCCCTGATAATATTCTCTAACCAAATTTCAGTTCTTTCAAAATCATTTTCAGCTGAAATTCTCAATTCTTCCACACTATATTTGCAGAGTATTAACAACAGAAAAATTACCCGTTCAGACAAACTCTGTACCTTGAAGCACTTCGGGAACCGATTGAGAAACAGGAGGAGTAGATGTCGTAGCAGATACAGTTTCTTCTACTCACTAAAGAGCATTAGTTATAATTTTAAATAATTATGTACAATCTTTTTCTTTGTTATTTCATCAGTCAACATTCAGTAATTAATTACTCATTGAGTTAATATTCAATATTCCCGATTCAGTTTCCATCTAATTCATGAGACTATTCGTTTCTAGTATACTTTTCGTAATCAATACCATAAATATATTCATTTAACATTTTCAACTATAAAAAAGAAACAAACAAATATATCAGCATCCGATCTTGACTCAATTTCGACTTAATTATGGCATGTACCTCTAGACTCAATTCCGAGCTCGATTTAGTCCGAGAATTGGCTAAACTTGAATAGCTCTGATACCACTAAATGTAACACCCCCTAACCCTATCCCGTCACTGGAACAGGATTACAGAGTATTATTGGTCATTATAGTTAGATTATAATTAAAACGGAAATAATTATTACACAGTTCATAAAATATTTCTCATTGTTCTTTTATTGGGCCCTCGAAACCCGAGATAGAAGATAAACATAAATCGGGACTCAATTGAAATCTTATAAAATTTTTCAAAAAATTTTAAAATTTCCTTTAATGAATAGTACCACACGCTCGTGTGGCCTAGGGGACACACCCGTGTTTCCATGGCACGCCCGTGTTGTTTACCCATGTACAACACTGACTTATTATTTATAAATAAACTAGTTTCACACAGCCAAGTCACACGCCCGTATGCTCAGCTCGTGTGGTATTCTATTTTACAAAGTTTAGGTGCAGGGGACACTCGGCCTATCAACATGCCAGTGTGCAAGCCGTGTGTCTCACACGGTTTGATCACACGCCTATGTGCCAAGCCATGTGGACTCAATAATGAGCCTTTCACACTTTACTAGCCAACCCTACAAATTTCAAACTACAACCAATACAAATATCAATACTAAACCAATCCAAACACATTTTATATATTATTCAATACTTGACTTAAAACACTTATCATGTATCATTATCAATTATCAATTTACTTTTTTCACTATTCTAATCACAATGCAAAATAACACACCGTCGTATAACATGGAATTGTTCATGACTTTAGTATGAGAATTAAAGAGCTAAGTATTAAACATAGCCTGAGTAAAAGTTCTTCAGCAATAATTATGAGATAGTGGAGTTTATGTGAAAATCGAACCACTCTTCTGGTATAACAGTCCGGTTTTGACCCTAGTCAGAATAGTGGTTTTGGGACCACATATTCGAGTTATAAAAATATTTAAATATTATTTTTCGTGCTTATGATGTGTGAATTAGCAGGTGTGAAAATCTCGTATAAAAATTTGAATGTTTGTATGCTTAATTTTGAAAAAGGACTTAATCGCATAATTTGTAAAAGTTGCCTGTTATTTCTTTGAGTACCTATTTGATGTGTCTTTGTAAATGAGAGGTCCTTATGTTGTAAATGGACCATTGAACTCATTAAATGACATTGATGGACATGAGATAGTGGAATTATAATGAAAATAAAAAGGTTAAAAATGTAAATGACTTATTAATGTTAATTAAATTAAAATAAAACATGAATCAAAGCCATTATCATCTCATATTGCCAAAAATTCAAGGAAAAGAAAAGAAAAAGAGATATCTAGGGTTTGACACTCATTTTGCTCAATTAAGGTATGTTTTGAGTTTAGTTTTTAATGATTTCTACGTTTTTATGACCGTTGTTATGTCTTTTATCAAGCCCATGCCTCAATTTCTAATTTTGGTGATGATTTTGAAATGTACCATTGATGAAATTATGAGTTTTGAGATGTTAATAGATGAATTATAAAAGCTTGATGTTGGGCTTAAATGATTTGTCTTTGAATTTTTGATGAAATTGAGTAATTTAGGTTAAATTGTAAAGATGTTATTTTTGAAGGACTAAAATGTGAAATAAATGAAATTTTTAGATTTGTATGAGAGTTATGAGAATTCAGCTAAGCTTGTGTATATGCAAACTATGAGTATTTTGTGATTTTGTGAAATAGGGACTAAAGTGTCGAAATGTGAAAATGTGAGGGCTAGTTTGCAAAAATGCCCTAAATATGTCTTTATGGATTGAATTGAATTAATTGGTGAATAAAAAGGGTTAGTTTTGAATACATATAGATTAATAAAGGAGGAATTCAGATTTAGATCGAGGGAAGTCGAAGGCAATCGAGTAAACAATTCAAATCGATAATTTCGAGTACGAGGTAAGTTTGTACATGATAAATAATGTTAAAGCTATGTTTTAATGTGATGATAATGCATAAATTTTATAGATATTTGATTATAATTTGAGTACAATGATATTCGACTATGCTTAGCACTAAGTGGCGGTTTAATATAACTTCGGCTACAAATGGCACTAAGTGTGCGAGTTGGAATAGCTTCAGTTATATAAGGCACTAAGTGTGCGTTATCGACTTAGCTTCGATTAGTTGAAATGGCACTAAGTGTGCGGAATCATTTTAGCTTCGACTAACTTTTACAGCACTAAGTGTGCGGAATCATTTTAGCTTCGACTAACTTTTACAGCACTAAGTGTGCGGACGTTAAAGTATGAATAAGTTATGGAAAGTCTTGAAATACTCAAGTAAGAGGTGATGATGAAGGTGAATAAGTATGGAAGATCCAGGTATGTATGATACCTTTGTGGTAGATGATATTATCCAAGTGAAGTTCATTGAATTGTTATGAACATATGGATTGGGTTGGTATAGATTGATAGATGATTTGAGAATTTTATAAATACTTATGTGTTGATGTTTATGTTTTATATATTGTTGATGTTTATAGTACGAGATTACTAAGCTTTTGAAAGCTTACTTTGTGTGTGTTTACATTGTTTTATAGATATCGAAGCTACTGTAACTTCGGGGATCATCAAGGATCGTCACCACACTATCGAACCTCATTTGGTATTTATTAAAGTGTAAATATTTTTTAGTATGGCATGTATAAGCTAGAATGTCTATGTATTTAAGCTTTGGTATGTGTATATGTTATGCCATGAGAGTTGGCTAACAAATGGTATGTTTGTGCTTAGTTTTGGTAAACGGTTGTGATGTCAAATTGTGTATTCATGTAATGGTTATATGACCTTATATGTGGTGATCATTTTGAAATATACCAAGTTGAGGAAATGGTAAGTTTAAGTAGGAGTTAGAAAGTGTCATAAGTGAGCTATGAAATAAGCATTATGGCATGTTGTTGTAATGAGATTTTAAATGTGTTTTGATATGGATTTGAATATGTTATAGAATGATGATGATTTAGTTATAATGAAGCATGTTTTGAGCATGGAATTGACTGAAAATTTTGGTATAAATGTTGTTTAATATTGCTTGCAGGAATGACCCATAAAGGGGTGGCAAGTTGGCTTAAACCAAGCCTGTATTGTGCCACACGGTCAGGGAACACAGGCGTGCCTTGTGGCCGTATAGCTAAAGCAGTAACCTCTTAAGATCACACGGTTAAGACACATGGGCATGTCATATGGCTGTGGGCTCAAGTCAGTAGCCAGCTAAGTATTACACGGCCATAGCACAGGGGCGTGTCTATTGGTCGTGGGAGAAAGTCAGTTTATATACTCTGTTATTGCACGGTTGGATCACATGGGTGTGTCTGATGCCCATGTGAGGCACACAGCCTGGTCACACGGACGTGTGACCTCAACAAAACTGAAATACTTTCTGAGTTCTAAAATTCATTAATGTGTTCGGTTTAGTCCCGACCTTTTCTAAAATTATGTTTTAGGTCTTGTAGACCATCCTAAGGAACAAATTATTGATGATTGCTTTTGTATTAATGTCATGTGATATATGCGATTCAGAATTGATCTGAAATGTTCTGTTTGTCTAGTAATGCCCCTAACCTATTCTGGCGACGGTTACAGGATAGGGGTGTTACATCTAGTAAGATTTTTGGGGACGAAAATCCCTAAAGGGGGGAGAGTTGTAACATCCCCAATTAGGGCCTAGTCAGAACATTGATTTCGGGACCACAAATCTGACATAGTAAAATTTGTTTTTATTATATTTTTATGGTCTACAATTTCACGGGATGATTTCGTGAAAATTTCGTTTGAAAATTTTGACGTTTTGGCACTCAATTTGGTCAAAAAAACTAAATTGTAAAAGGTGCAAAAGTTGAGTTCTAAATGTTAGAGGTGTCTAATTGTTATGAAATTTTAAACTGGAGGCCCTTAAATGGTAATTAGACCATTGGATAATTTGTTGGACAAAAATGGATATGAAATGGGTGAAATAGAATATTTTTAAGTTAGGGGCATTTTGGTAATCTAGTCATTAAAATTAATTAAAAACAAAATTAAAAGCCAATTTTTGTCCATCTTCTATCCCATGGCAAAAATTTGCATGGAGAAGACATAGCTAGGGTTTTTCAAGCTTCCAAGCTCGATTGTAAGTCCTTTCTAGCCCCGTTTTTAATGATTTTTACGTTTTTGAAATCCTCGTAACAAGATATACTCATTTCTACCCATATTTTGAGCTACGGTTTGTGTTTAAAAATTTACCCATGGAGGACATGCATGTATTTTGATTTCTAATGGTAGAAAATGAAAGTTCGGTGTGTAATAAACGACTTTTACTAAGTGATTTTCGGTGAAATTGTCAAAAATGATTGTTTTGCAAGAGTTACAAAATTTGTCATAAAAGTGTGATTTAGTGGAAATTAAGGGCTCTTATAGTTATGAAAATGATTCGTCTAGGCTTAAAATGCAAGGAAATTGGATAAAAATCATTTTACGAGCCTTGGGGATAAAGTGCAAATATGTGAAAGTTTAGGAGTCAAAACGTAAATTTGTAAAAATATGATTTTTGGACCCATATAAATAATGTGACTTATTAGTAAGCTAAATGTGATATTATATATCAAGGAAAATGAGATTTGGGTATAGATTGGAAATGAATGAGATTATGGACTAAATCAGAACATATAGCCGTGCTCGCATTCAATGTAAGTTTGTATGATAATAATAATGCAATGTTATATTTGAATTATATTCCTTACTATTATTGCATATATTGTATGATTTAATACATTGGAAAAGTTGATGGAATGGTGTTTATGATGTGGAAGAATATTACATGAAATGCAAGAAAATGATTATACATGTCAAGTGACATATGAAATATGTGATATATGTTATGTAAATTCTTAAAAGCTTATTTGCTATTTGAGTTATGCCTTATTATGTTATGAATGGGCAAATGGTGAATTTGTAAGCATGAATGATACTATGGTCGTTGTTCACGACATGACAAGCAAGTGCGATGAGGATGCTAAGTGCAAGTGTGGAAAATCCCATTTGAACCTTAGAAATTGTTTAGGATACAAGTGACATGTCACTAGGAATTTAGAAATTCGAGCTCGTTGATCGGTCTGAGTTTGTGATATATGTGAGAATTCGAACTTATTGAGTGGTCTAAGTTCGTGATCTATGTTGCATCCGAACTCGTTGAGAGGACCGGGTTCATTATGGATGGGAGCATCTGAGCTCGTTGAGTGGTCCGAGTTCATAATGGATGCAATTCATGTAACATCCAAGCTCGTTGAGAGGTTAGAGTTTATTATGGATGTATACATGTTTTGAGGAAGCTTTGGTTATGTATGTATATGTGGCACTTAGGTGCAAGTTTTTGCATATCCAATAGTATTCCTAGTGTTCAACAAGTAATGTAATGAATGTGATGAAAGTCCCGAGGAGGGCATGTTAAAGAGGTATGGTTATATGATACACTATGATGAGTACAGGTACGTATGCTAAACTTATGAATAATGCCTTGGTAAAGATCAATTTATGATGAGCAAGTATATATGTATATATGATAAGTAAGCCAAAAGGGTTTGAATGATGAATAATCTTTATGGTTATGTTATTATGTCTTTTGTGAAATTGAACATGAAATCCATGAAATGGTAAGTTCATGATTAGTTGAAAATGAACTTATGATAGTTACCATTATATTGCACTAAGACAGTGTTGGACATTAGCAGTTGTGTGACTTTGAAAATCCACCAAAAATTTTGGAAATTGAATTAGAGACTGAATAAGATATGAGATTAAATACTATTGAATCTAGTTTCATATAGAAGAAATGGTGTAAGCAAAAGAGTTTCTTATTATGAGATATTTGAACTTTTGTGAGACAAAGCTAGAGTTATTTCGGGCTCCCGTGTCTCAAAATTTGAAAATAACTAAAAATTTTACAAAAATGATTATGGGTTAGGATTTATATGACTAAATCTTTAATGAGTCTATTTTCAAGTGAAACATACAGAAATATTAATTGAAACCCGTACTATGAGATAATCAATTTTTAGTAAAGAAAGGTCGAAGCTATCAAACAGCAGAACAATGGTAACTTTAAAGAATAAACTGTACTTATTGGCTAGACCAAAAATTCTAGAAATTTTATGGTAAGAATATATACGAGACTAGTTTTAGGTAAAATTTACAGATCTTAATTTGAAGTTCCGTAGCTCCAGATATAAGTAATTTAGTAACTATGACTCAAGAAAATAGCATGACCGGAAAATAAATAAAAGTGTAATTATGATTATATTTCCATGGAATCATGTTGATAATTTGCTTATTATATTCATATGGACTTACTAAGCTTTAAGCTTACTCCTTCCTTTCCATTTCGTTAGTGTTGACAGGTTAGCTCAGGGTTGGAGATCGTCGAAGGCAACCTCACACTATCAAGCTACCTCCTTTGGAGTATTGATGAATCTTAATGTCTTCAAGTTAGTGGCATGTATAGGGACTTAGTTTTATGATAGATGATGTTATGATTAGCCATATGTATTGGCTTATATTGATTCACTGTATATAGCCATGAGATGTGGCTTATGATGATTGTGGCTTGTAAGCCTAATTATCCATGTTAAGTTCTAATGCTTATGATGCGATGATGTGTTTATGCTTGTGGGATATGTATGGTTGGTATTATGACATATATGCACAATAGGTGCTTCTTGACCGATCAAAATGGTCATAGCCACGTGGTAAATGTATAATATGGAAATAAGTTGATAATGTTTGAACATGAATACTTGATGTTGATTGAAGTTACTTGATAAATTGATGGTTATGAAAGTTTGGTAAAAGTGGTCATCAAATGACAAGGTCAATGAATATAGAATTGTTGTGTCTAGGTTTGATATTATATAAGTACGTGTAATAAGTGAATGATAGCATGTTAAAGTTAAGAATATACCTTAGTGAAGTATGTTAAATCATTAAAATGATTTCATGATGTATATCTTTGATGTGTGTAAAGATGTGACGGATTAATGGTAACAAAAGGCTTGGAAAATAGCCTAAGTACTAGTCACACGGGTAGAGACACGGCCATGTGTCTCAACCGTCAGAGGACACGGCCTAGCACATAGGCGTGTGGCCTGGCCATGTGGTTCAATTTGTTTTGCTGACGTTATAAACAGTGAGTTACACGACCTGAGGACACGGACGTGTTAGAGACACACGGGCATGTCTCTGTGTCCATACGGGCGTGTGACCCTGTTTTAGGAAAATTTTTCTAAGTTTCTCCAAACTTTCTAAAGTTCTCAATTTAGTCCCAAACCGCCTTTAATGCATGTTTAGAGCCTCGGTAACTCGTGTAAGTGACATTATGCATGTGATTGAATGTTTTTAATTTAAATGAAAATTTATGGCTCGATTTTGCATGTTTCTGAATGTTTAAGTCCTGTAACGCTTCAAACCCTATCCCAACGTTGGATACGGGTAAGGGGTGTTACATTTAGTAGTATCAGAGCTATGGTTTAGTCGGTTCTCGAACTAACCTGGCATGTTTGAGAGTCTAGCTATACATGCCACAAATCCATGATAGTGTGATGTCTCTTGACGCGAATGAGAACCATCCTTTTTGGACAAAGGTGCTCTCCAACCGAGCTATACCGACCATTTTCAATGTGAAGCTAAGGCATTCAGGTAAAGTACAGTTATGATGAGCCTAAACTAAGAAAAGTATGAATAAAAGTTCATGATATGTACGTGATAACATGTGAGATAAAAGTTCATGTTGTGATGAGTACCTATGCTTGTTTGATATTCATATGATGTTATGTACTTGATTTACTTGATTAAGTGAATGTGACAAATAGAAATTCATGAAGGTCTAAATAAAAGGGTCATAATTACATGATACGGATAAAATGTCATTGTCCCGATTGAACATTGAATGTTGATGGATTGCAATGATATTTTTAAATGAGATAAAGAAATACACTATGATAAGCTTATCTATGTTTAGTTGATAGTTCTATGATATATATGATCGATTAGCTCTAGCGAATGTATGTATTTGGGTAACTCACCAACCTTATCGATGGAACAAATGTTCGTGTATACTTGTTTAGATAATTTTAATGGGCAAACTCGTATAGTTTAAGTAAATGTGCTAAAATTGAATGAATTGAGTTATATGATGGGAGTGATATGTATAGGATGATGTGCAAGATAAAAGTTTTGATTGTGACATACTTATCCTTGTTTTTTTGGCCCTCGTAAGATGTTATGTGCATGACTTGTTTTATTGAATGAATGGGATAATTAAAGTTATTCAGAATCCATAGAATGCATGCATAAATATACTTGTTTAAATAAGATAACTGAAAAGTTCATGTCATACGAACGTGAATAATAATTTTCTAGAAGTGGATGATATGTTTGTGAAAGTGTTACTATGATGATGAAATAGTGTTATATGTATATATGTATGAGAGACGAGTTAGGGACCTTACGACTCCACCCCGCCTTTACCAGAGTGGTGTTTTGTAAAGGATTTTATAATATCAGTGTTGAGTAAGCTCACAAGTATGAGACCAAAGAGTCAGCTGTAGAATGATTATAACTATGATCAGAGATTGATTGGATTGATAAGTAAAGACAAAGCTAGTAAAGTGCGATGCCAAGAAACGTATTAACTGGACTTTCTTCAGAGCCGATCTTCTTCAATGAAAATTATAATATTGGATTTGTAATAACAGAAATAGTTGGAGGAATAAAGCTTGAAATGTAAGATATATGAATGTGGTAATTATAGTAAACAGATTATGATTGTCTCTCTTGAGGTACTTTATGAGTTCATTTACTCTCGGAGGTATGCCTGAGGACACGAGCATGTTGGAGACATACGGGCGTGTCCCTGTGTCCACACAGGCGTGTGACCCTGTTTCAGGAAAATTTTTCTAAATTTCCCCAAAACTTTCTAAAGTTCTCGATTTAGTTCCAAACCGCCTTTAATGCATGTTTAGAGCCTCGGTAGCTCGTGTAAGGGACATTATGCATGTGATTGAATATTTTTAATTTAAATGAAATTTTATGGCCCGATTTTTCATGTTTGTGAATGTTTAAGTCCAGTAATGCTTCGAACCTTATCCTGGCGTCGGATACGGGTAAGGGGTGTTACAGTTGCTCATTTGTCTCCAACATTCAGCCTTCAGTCTCATCACACATTGTAATAACAACTAGTTAGTAGTTACTAAAAAAAACTACTTATTATGATAATGCATACAATAATTTTACCACTTGACACACTTTCACTGCCAATAATCTTTACTGTGGAATATAAAATGATCTCATTTTTCTTGGTTTTATAGAATTTTTTTCATATAGAATTATTGTATATATTGCACTACCAATCCATTTTAAAAATGGTTTGGGCTTCGCGCAAGGATATTTCAACCCAGGCCCAGCCTGATTTTATTAACCTAAAAGTTTTACCCTTGTTCCCACTTCCCAGCAGACCCAGTCTTGATATTCCCCTTTCCCTTTCCAATCCCTATTTTCCCTTCCTTAATCCCTAATCCTTAAATTTTTCCTTATTTATTGCTTCTTTGGTGTTGCAACCATTGTTGCTTCTCTGCCTTTTGATGCTTTTCATTTGTTTTGTTATCATTACCGCCATTGTTGCTTTTTTACCTTCTGCTTAGTTTCTGCTTCTTCGCCAGTCGTTAGTCGCCACTGCTACTTTTCGCTTCTCTACCTTCTGCAAATTCTGCAACCTCAGTTCCCCCAGTCACCCATTCACTCATTCACAAAGACAACACCCCCACCACGCTCAGAGACCTCCAGCATCGCTGCTCATTTGTCTCCAATATTCAGCCTTCAGTCTCATCGCACATTGGAATTACAACTAGTTAGTAGTTACTAAAAAAAACTACTTATTATGATAATGCATAAAATAATTTTACCACCTGACACACTTTCACCAACCTCAGTTCCCCCACTCACCCAATCACTCATTCACAAAGACAACACCCCCACCACGCTCAGAGACCTCCAGCGTCGCTACTCATTTGTCTCCAACATTCAGCCTTCAGTCTCATCGCACATTATAATAACAATTAGTTAGTAGTTACTAAAAAAACTACTTATTATGATAATGCACACAATAATTTTACCACCTGACACACTTTCATTGCCAATAATCTTTATGTGGAATATAAAATGATCTCATTTTTCTTGGTTTTATAGAATTTTTTTCATAGAGAATTATTGTATATATTGCACTACCAAAAATTATTCTTTACTGTAAGAACAAGAATATTGTACATAATGCAAGACATAATAGAGATTTTTTTTTTTGTCTTTATTCAAAATTTTATGAGGCTATCAAAAGGGATGAAATATGTGTTTATCTAAATCAAGTTATCTAATTCTAGTGCTTGAATCTAAATCGAGTTATCTAACTCATTGGCATCTTCTTTTTATTTTTATTTACTTAAAAAGTATGAACAAATAGAGATAAATTGAGTTGATGCTTTATTAATGGTCATTGCTTGCAGATTGATGAGTTATTATTATTTTGTATTTAAATTTGGGATGTTAAATATGTATGGCTACGAAAATGAATGATCAAAATTCACTATCAGTACTTGTACTTTAGCAAGGTTTCAAATCATGCTACCACAGCTAACCATATATGTAATTAAAAATTGATTCTATTTGTATTAATTGAGTTTTTACGATTTCAGGACTTCTATTTTTATGACAATGGTTAGTTCGAACACTCCAATACATATGGAAGATGTATTTAATGAATATGAAAGTGTTTCCAAATGTCAAAAGTCTACTACTTCAAAGGTGTGGGATGAAATGACAAAGCTTGAATGTGAGAACAAAGACAAGTTGAATGCACAATGTAATCATTGTAAGAGTATCTTTTGTTGGACAAAACACATTAGCGAACAAAATAAATAAATAGAAATAAATATTTATATATAAAATAAAATATAAATAGAATAATTTATATTTAATTTATCAAATACAAAAATCAATCAAAACTGTAACAATTTCTTTAGGACAGATTCGGCCGCTCCTACGATACTTAGAGAAATGTTGGTCGAATGTCTCCCAGGATACAACAACACAATGATCAAAGAAGCAGCACCTTTGCAGCGATCAACGAGCAAACGATACATTTTTCTATCATCGGAACGTTTAAAAAGTACGAAGAAGAAAAAAAGAGTTTTTTAGAGAAACAAAATTTCTATGTGAGAGAATTTGAAAGTCTGTAAAATTCTACAAAATCTGCCATTAAGGAGCTAATAAATCAATTTGATTAAAAATTAAATAAAATTGATTGGAATCAATTAAAAAAGATAAATGTCCTTAAGAAAAATAATTTTGTGTTGGGCTAAATATTCGTAGGCCCACTTGGGCTGGTCCGAACATTTCGCGTCGCCCAAGTTGTTGGAATTTTGGAAATTTCCACAAAATCTACCATTAAGGAGCCAATAAATCAATTTGATTGAAAATTAAATAAAATTGATTGGAATCAAATAAAAAAGATAAATGTCCTTAAGAAGGATAATTTTGTGTTGGGATAAATATTCGCAGGCTCACTTGGGCTGGTCCGAACATTTCTCGTCCCCCAAGTCGTGCGGGTGTACTCCAACCCCCACGGGTTTGGACCTACAACCCCCTTACACGTGAGGCAAGGTTATAAGCTTAATCATTCAATCATCCTTTAAGAGGGTTCGCATATATATATATATACACATCTCATACTTGATATTTAACCAGTGTGGGATCCAAGCCTTTACTTTTCCTCAACAAATATTTCCAAATAGCTTACTTTGAGTATCAATTTCTCATTCATCACTCAACCATTTTGAGCATATGATGTACCGTTGTAAAGGTCTCATGGAGTAGAATATGAAACCATAATTTTATGATTCAACTCTCCATATTTACCTATTGAGAATATGCCTCAAAGTTCTCATAAAATGCAATTTTTCCAACATCATTTTTTTTCTAAATCTTTTAGTGAAACCTCTCATTTAAGACGTCATCTAAATAGTTGTTTGAAAAAATTTAATAAGGACATCACTCAATACACCATAGCCACTCAACCATCTTTAGGAGGTGGTTCATCTATAAAAACTTATAAGTTTGATGCTGATGTTGATGAGTGTCATCAAGCTGTTTCTACTTTTCTTGTGTGTGGCAAGCATTCATTTAGAACAGTTGAAGAACCGAGATTTAGATACATGATGAGTATTGCTAATCCTAATTTTAATACAATAAAACATTTATTATATTTATGTTAATATTTTAAAAATATAAATATTTTTTAATGAGTTAGAAAACATTTATTTTAGCATTTTTCAGTGCATTTAGTATATTATATATATTTTTAAAAAAATATTTTTAAATAAAAATTAATCTAAAAAAATCAAATATGAGCAAGCCGGATCGGGTTCGAGTTTAACATTTTTAAATCAAATCGGATTTGGACAAAAATGTAAGTCCATTTTCTAGACTGATTAGACTTGAATTAAAAATTGATCTAAATACATTATATGGATCTAGCCCAAACTTGATCCAGCTTGACGACCTAAGTTTTAACACTTTTTAGATGAATTTAATGTAGTATAGACTGATGTGGTCATTGGGTACATGTCGATAACATCTAGAAGAAATTATAGTGATGGGTTCATTACCATATTATGTTCTCCCAGAATTTGACATGTTTTTTAAACTATAATTTACTGATATATTATATATTTTAAATTTTTTATATAAAAATAATTTAAAAAATTTAATACGAACATGCCAAGTCAGATTCGAATTAGCATTTTTAATTTAGGTTAGATTTAAACAAAATTTTAAGCTTATTTTTTAGATCGGGTTGAACAGTCACCAATCACAAAAAGAAAAATAATGATAGACATTAATGGTGATAATATTAAGGGTTTTTTACCTCAATATTATAAAAAAAAATTATACACGAAAATGGGTTGTCAGCCAGATTAATTACGAAAATGGTATATTTTTTTAGGTCGTGCCTACCTGACAGGCACAATCGATTTTTTTAATATTAAATTTTTTTTCGTTTAAAAAATTATTATTATATTTTTTTTCGGGTTAGTATACAACCCGTGTATATGGACGGGAAAAGCATACATACATGTTGCTCCTATCTGACAGGCACAACTAGTTGAGCCTATCTGACAGGCACGACTAGTTGTGCCTTCTTGGTAGGCGCAACTGGTGGGGCCCACATGCTTAATTTTTTCCTATTTATTCCCCCGAAAATCAGATGAAGAACATACAGAAAATTTAGCAACAAAATAGAAGTAAAAAGAAAGGGAGAAGAAGGAAAGAAAGGAAAGCAAGAAGAAGGATAAGGTATTTTAATTTATTTATTTTTAAATAGAATGTAGAATTTTGTTAGAAATTTTATTATTTAAAAGTTTGTTAGATTAATAATTTTGTTAGCTTCTGAATGAAAAATTTTGCATTAAAAAATTTATGTAACTTTTTTGCTATTCGAAACTATTTTGAGAATTTTGAAATTTTTTTAACAGATCTAGTATTGAATATGGAGAATCAGTTTTTCGTATGCGTTTATTTTGATGGAGAAATTTTGACAACAAGCGTAGGATGTATTTTTGAATGTCGCAAACAAGTAGCAATGAGATTCAATAGAAATATCTCGTTTGATGATATGAAGGAAAAAATTAGTGAAAAAATTTATAAACGTTGTGGGAGAAAGATCTCGAAACTTTTCTATAAGTTTCCAGTTTTGACGGATCCCATAAAATTCACTGAAATGGAACTTGTAGAAGATGAAGATGTGGAGACAATGGCCGCTCTTTATTATGGGACTTGGAGCAACCAAAATGCACCGATTCAGTTATTTGCTGAGTTAGCTGGTGTGGAGGAAACTGAAGATCCCACTCTGTTAGGTGAAGAAGATGGAGCTCAAGAACCGTGTATAGTGGTTCTGGTATCATACGTTGGTAGTCAATCAACTATACATGGGATCGACATTGATCTTAATGCTGCACCCGAGACTGCAGTGGTTGGTGATGATGTATACCATAGTAGTGATCCTTCTGATCATGAAGTCGATAGTGAAAGTGATCTCGACGTGGATGAGGTCCCGGATGATATTGACGATGAAGGCGTGAACGAGGAAGTAAATGTTAATGCGTCTTCAGTCGGGAACCAGATTCGTCATATTATGATACATAATAATCCTGGGGCACACATGTCTCGGATAGGCCCCGATGCGGCGCATGTAGCCGAGTTCCTAGAGTACCCTGAAATACAATCTGCTCATCGGATGGCCGTATATTCTAATCCTAAAGAGTTGTTCGTGGGCCAGAGATTTAAAAATAAGGAAGAGTGCGTATTTGCCATTAAACGGTGTAGTATGAATATATTAGTAGACTATAAAGTCGTCGTGTCTAAATCGACATTATATATTGGAGAGTGTTAAAAGTCGACGGAAGGCTGCAATTAGCGGATACGAGCTGCATTTATCCAAAAGTCGCAGATGTGGGAGATACGAAAATTTGTTGGGCCTCACACATGCACTTCATCACGTATGACAGAAGATCATCGAAAACTTGATTCCAAAGCTATTTGTACGTGCATCATGCCAATGGTTGAAGACATGTCGACCATTAAAGTTTCGGTACTGATTGCCGAAATACAAGCACGATTCCAGTATCGAGTGTCATACTGGAAGGCATGGATAGCTAAACAGGTGGCAATGGAGTAATTGTACGGAGATTTCGATGCATCATATAATGAGTTGCAGGGATGGATTGCCGCTATGAGGGAGTACGTACCAGGGACTACTATTAAGTTGCAGACACGACCTTATTGCGACTCGGATGAGCAACTACAACTGAGAAAAAGAATTTTCCAACGGATGTTCTGGACATTTGATCCATGTGTACGTGCATTTCCCACTACAAGTCGTTTGTGCAAGTAGATGGGACATGACTATACGGTAAATATACACAGATCTTACTTCTTGCGATTGCTCAGGATGGGAACAATAACGTGCTCCCGATTGCGTTTGCCATCGTAGATAAAGAGAATATTGAGTCGTGGGAATTCTTCCTTACAAACCTGCGGAGGTATGTTATTAGTAATGATAATATTTGCATCATCTCCGATAGAGGAAAAGGATTAATTGCCGCCATTAGGCGTTCCGGTGTGCCACGGAGATCTATTTACTACATACGGCACATTGCGTCTAACTTCCATCGAGATTATAAGAATGCAGACTGGAAGAAACAAGTTGTGAAAATGAGTAAAGAATAACCTTATCCTTTCAATATATAACCTAATGTTTTGCGATGAGACTGTAACTTATATTTTCTTAATACATACACAGCGTACGAGCTTGAGCCACACATTTTTCGGCAAAGGATAACTCGACTTGAGAATGACATGGAAGGTCAAACGAACACATCTTTCCGACAATGGTTGGGTACCATAGAGCCGTGGCAATGGGCTCAAAGTTTTGACGAGGGCTTTCGTTACGGTCAAATAACCACAAACTTGGTAGAGGGCATCAACGCTGTGTTATTAAAAACACGACATCTTTCAATTTCATCTATCTTCTCGGCTACATTCTACAGGTTGACTACCTTGATGCCAACAATGGGTCAGCAACAAGTCAAGTAGATGAAGGCAGGACACGTGTTTGTCGAATATGTCAGGGATGCAATGGTTGCAAACTGTCGAATGGCGAGGTCGATGAATGTAGAAGTATATTCACGACGTAATGAAACGTTTCGCGTTACAGAGACCATCGATCGTCGACCCGGAATACCACCTAGGTCCTACGGAGTTGATCTCTGAAATAAACGGTGAGATTGTAGAAGGTTTCAGACACTTCATTATCCTTGTGCACATGTTGTAGCAGCTTGTGCTAAAGTCTCGCTCAATGTAGATCAATTTATTGATGAAGTGTATACCCTCGAACGTACATTGCGTGTATGGAAGAATGAGTTTCCCGTACTTCCTGACCTATCTACTTGGGAGGTTCCTCCGACGATATCCGAGCTTGTCCCAGACAAAGGGTTGCGTAGGAACCCAAAAGGTCGTCCGCAATCATCTAGAATCCGTAACGAAATGGACATTAGAGAGAAATCTGATGAGAAGTTGTGTGGAGTATGCAGATTACCCGGTCATAATCGGAATAAATGCCTGCTCCGAAACTACCATATTGGACAATCGTCGCAATCGGATAGAAATTAAGATTTTGTTAATTATATGTTGGAAGAAAAAGTCCCGCCGAGTAGCATTAAATGGATTTTTTAAGCATTTTAAAATTGATTGTTTTTAATACTCCTCTTTTTTTTTGCAATTATGTACTTCAACCCAAGCAAATCCAAAATTCGCCTTCGAAGCACATGTTTATATACAATTTATATACTTACTCTGGGTGAAGCATGACTATTTGTGTTCATACATACTTAACTCGGATTTATTATGTATTTTATTTACTATTATAATTACATTCTTCAACCGGGGGAATGATGATTATCCTTTGTAATTAAATGATAAAAAACTCATTACATAAATAGTCATTACATAATTTGCCAAAAATAAATTAAATTGATAAATAAAATGCCAAAAAAATTATTACATAAAAAAAGAAGTTATTTATATTACAAAACCCCCTAAAATTGATGGTTTGATGGTGTGGTTCTAGGGGTATATTTTTGTGGAGCCCGACGTTCACGTTGCGGACAACTACGGCGATCAACATTCTCTTCATCTGTATGTGGGGTTGTATGAAACATAGACGAAAAATCATATGTCTCAAACGCCATCGATGAACTTGAGCCGAGAGGAGTAGAATATGACGGTGGATATGGGCCGGGAGGAGTAGAGTACGGCAGTGGATACGGCTCTGGAGGAGTTGAGTACATGGGTGGATACGGGCCGGAAGGAGCAGAGTACTGAGATAAATATGAGCCGGGATGACTGGAGTACTGATGTGGTAGTGGGCTGAAGATATCAAACTCTGAATGATATCCGTGGCCGAAGGAGCCCGAGAAATAGTCATCACCCCCTAAATCTAGATGATAAGAACTACCTCCAGAGTGTAGTTCTAGCTCTGGCTCCTACTTTGGCTCCGGCTTTGGTGCATGATGCGGATTTGGAAGATGTTGCCCAATTCGTGTCATATGTGGGGGGACTACCATCGACCGCCCACCAAACAAAAATGGTTTCCCTATCTCACAGTACCACTGTAGGTACTGTAACGAGGGCTGGAGATCCAAGCCACGATCCATCTGAGGTACCCTACCAAACCAGTTGTTCCACATCGTAACATATTCTTCATGCTCATCTCCCCAATCAAGCCCATGCCTCCCCCTCCTGGTCATCCCATGGATATCCCCCAATCGTACTGGCGGACTCGGGATATATTGAATGCAATCGAACTGCCGAAGTACTCGATCGCCATGATACCACTCCACTATCTGAAAATTGATAACGGGTACGCTAATGCACCATAAGTTTGAGTGGACGTGGGCAGACGAGGGAATAACCGCCATAATTTTTAGAACAAAATACGGCATCCAAATGAACTGCACAGTTAATCATATTTTTTATATTAACGTAGGTCGAGTGAAATAAAATAATAAAATAAAATTGATATTGGAAAAACTTACCCCCTCTCCAGAATGATTCTCGATCATCAGACGATATATCGGAACCGTGTATGACCTTCCGATACCCGAATTTGTGCTCCATCTAAGAAAAAAATTGTTAGAACAACATAATCCGAAAAAAAAAAGTCAACTAATTGTTATAACGCATAAAAATTCATCACCTATTAACGAGTGGAAATATATATGATTGGTGACTAATTGATGCCAAGAATGGCATCCGGTAAAGTGCCTACGATTGTAGCAGTATGAGGCATCCACCTATGTCCATCGCAGAAGGATCTGCCATCCGACAAAGTTCTCGATACAACATGGCTAACACTGCGGACCCCCAACTGTATGAACGGGTGTTATGTAAATTAGATAATAGTGGTAAGTACATCAAGTGAACAGTACTGTCGTTTGATTCCGTCATAAGTACACCCCTTATAAGATGCATAATGTAAGCTCGAACGGCCTGCATCACCTCCCGTTCATTGGCAGTACTCAGCAAATACTCAAAATTAGCCTTTAGCCATGACAACCTCAAACTGGAAAATTTCCCCTCACTTGGCGAGCGTCCAAGTAATTCATAGCAAAGGGTTACCGGCCTGGAGATCGAACTTACGCCCGTGACCGTGTTCCCGTCGATGGGGAGCCCGAGCTGTACTGCAACATCTTCTAGAGTGATGGTGCACTCTCCGCACGGCAAATGAAATGTGTGGGTCTCCGAACGCCATCGCTCGACTAAAGCGAAAATCAAGTCATATCGCAGATTAAAAGTTCGGATCAATGCTGCTGATCCGAACCCGGCTAACTCCAAGAACGGTATTAGGCGTTCATCTAGCTGAAACCCTATACTATTAACACGGCCTATCAATACGCGGTACGGCTCCTGACATTATTATATTAGCAAAATAGTTAATACAATATAATTTAATTCAACAAATAACATGACTATGAAATAAAAATTTTATTACCATCTCCTTAATGGTACTTGATATGTGATTTGTATTATCAATCAAAGAACCCATTTGCTACAAATCTGCAATTAAAAAAAATTGAATTCATTTTTTCTTATTTCAAAAGATACAATAAATTATTTCAAATTTTAGAAACAAACACGGTAAATATCTCATAATTTCTCATTTTTTACCTACAATTTTTTTATGTTAGATAACAATAATAATATAATTAAAAACATATAAACTATCTAAATATAAAAAACATATGAATTAAAAAAAAAAAACTAGAAACATAACTAATTAGAAGAACTTCCAAATAACCTATAAAATTATATAACAACAAATTTAATCAACATTTTAATAAAGTAATAAAAATTATCAAATAAATATATAATAATACAAAATTACATTATATAAAAATTACATTATATAAAAATTACATTAAAAAATCACAAAACACTAAACTATAAACACTAACAATTTATAATCATATACTAACACAAAATAACTATAAAATTATTTTTTTAAATACATTACTAAAAAAAAAATCACAATACACTAATACACACTAAACCACTAAACACTAACAATATATAACCTAATCTTAAATTACTAATAAAATAGCTATAAAAATATTTTTTTTAAAATATATTACTAAAAAAATTACAATACACTAATACACTAAACCACTAAACACTAACAATTTATATAACCTAATATTAAATTACTAATAAAATAGCTATAAAATTATTATTTTTAAATATATTACTAAAAAAAATCACAATACACTAATACACTAAACACTAACAATTTGTAACCTAATTCCATAAATTATTAACAAAACAAATAACTATAACAAAATACAAAAAACTAATAATTTATAACCTAATCATAAACTACTAACAAAATAATTATACAATTTTTTTTAAAAAATTTACATTGCTAAAAACTCACAAAACACCATAATTTTATAACAAATTACTAAAATAATACATTACCCTTTTCTTCTTCTTCTTCTTCGTTCTTCTTCTCCTTCTCCTTTGTCTCCTTTCTTTTTCACAATCGGTGGCTGCTTCAAAATGGGGACCATGCTTATAAGGTCCCCCATAAAAAAAATTTTTCCCACAAGTGATATGACTCATGCATGGAGAAAAATGGGCAAAGATACAGGCAAAGAAAAGTCAGTGGAGCGACAAAGAAGAATAAATGGGGTTTTGTGCCTACCTGTCAAGCACGACTAGTCGTGCCTACCTGACAGGCTCGACCCATTTCGGGTATTTTTACCCGAATAAAATTTGTATTTTTACATATATATTAATATAAATATTAAAAAATAATATAATAATAATTTTTTAAACGAAAAAAATTTAATATTAAAAAAATCAATTGTGCCTGTCAAGTAGGCACGACCTAAAAAAGAAAACTATTTTCGTAATTAATCTGGCTGACAACCCATTTTCGTGTATAAATTTTTTTTATAATATTGAGGTAAAAAACCCTAATATTAATGGCAAGAATATTAACAAAAACAAATTAATAAAGCAATTTCAAAGGGAAGTTAATATAACTATATATATTGGCTGGAATGATAAAAACTTTCCTGTATGATCCAATAATGTTTCAGGAACTCCAAAAATGATCATAGAATATTTACAGCTGGATGATCAGTTTATTTATATTTACACTGGAATAATATTATAATTGTTTTCGATTTTTATCTACCAAAAAGAAAAATGAAGGCAATGAAGTTAAAGCAAGAAAATAAAACCCACAGACTCGAACCGCTTTGATTAGAAACTACAAGATTTGTGCCGCTCTTCAGCCCTCTAAAGTCTTGGTCTTTTTCCTTTCTATCGTTTTATTCACTTAAATGAAGATAAATTAAAGGGTAAATTTAAAAATAGTCATTTTTATTTAACTTAGATTATATTTTAGTCATTTATGTTATTATTTTGTTATGAAATAGTCACTCTATCATTAAACTCCGTTACTTTCCTAACGAAAATTATATCTGACAGTCCAAATAAGTTTTAAATACCAACTTAGATGTCTAGCTACTGGGATAAAAATATATTTTTAATTAAATAAATTTAATTTAGATTACTACATATGACGTCGAAGTTAGTATTTAAAATCTATTTAGATTACCACGTAGGACCGCCACTAAGGAGGTAATGGAGCTTAATAGAAAAATAACTATTTTGTAACAAAACGATAAAATAAATGACTAAAATATAACATTTTAAACATAAATAACTAAAATATAATTTAAAATAAATAAAAATGATAATTTTTATAGTTTACCCTGTACTAAAAACAAAATCTTTCACTTCTGTCAAACAGAGCCTTCTGCAAAGCTAACCAAGAAAAGGAGCCTTCTCTTTTGTTTTGAAACCCTAGCCGCCGTGAGCTTTCATCGCCATCAAATCGTCGTCAAGGGTTGTCTCCAACTGTCAACCCTTTTAAGTCGCCCCTCTATTTCTCCTTTTTCAAAATCTTCGATTCGATTTTATTTTGGATTCAAGGCCCTTTCTGTTAAGTTCTTTTTCTCCAGTTCGTTTTTTTCAGGTCACCAAGTGCTCGACGATATTACTCAACGAACAAAACTAGAAGCCGATCATTTTACTCTCTTGATCGGATCACCAACTTTCTTCGGTAAGAGCCTGCTTAATTGGATATGATCTAATATATTATTAAACCAGTAAAAAACTTGAACGATTTAAAATGTGTACTTAAAGATAAATTGCATGATTTAGCTTTTATATGACTGTTTCGAATTAAAAATTCGAGTTTATTCTATTAACTCAATTCAAATAATTTGAAATTCGATTTTTTTTTCGAATTTTGAATTCAATATTAAATTGAAATATGCAGGTAGGGCCGAAGGGTTTAATTTGTTCTTTTTTACTCTGTCTTTAGTTAATTTGTTCTTTCTAACTTGTAGATATTTCCATGAATTAAAAAAATTATTAATTTTCTGAGCAAAAAGGCTAATAATACCAAGGCATACATCTTTGCATGGTACATTATTTTAGTTTTTGAAACTTAGATTTTGTCAATGGAAACTCAGTAAACTGGTTTCCCTATAATCAGGTGGGATGCGAAAATTCTAAAAATACACAATTAAAAGCTTTAATATTCAAGATTTTTCTCGAGATGGTTTAATCTGTCAATACCTTTGCAAATTTTGATGTCTCTATACAAGTAAACATCAAGAGTGAGTTCCTTTTTTATTCCGTTTTTATTTGCATGTATGTGCTTGTGCTTGTGCTTGACCAAGTATCATTTGAAATAAAGATTGACCATTTATGAACTTTTATTTCAGTAATCTCAATGAACCATAGATTGTTTTATTCATTTTTTATTTACATGCATGTGCTTGTGCATGATCAAGTATCATTAAAAGTCTCTATGCACGATAACTTTGATAAGTCAGATTGTTAATGAACCCTGATCTGCTGCTTTAGAATATTTCAATCTCCATAGATTATTGGGTTCTCATTGCCTAATTTGTAATTTCCTTGCTTGATGTTGAATATTTAAAATATGTGGTCTGTACTATGTAGTTTGATAAAGCTTTCTTTAATCTAAGTAAGATCTATTGCTATAATGTAGTAATTATTAGACATGAAGAATTGTGTGCTGTGATGATTATTTTATTTTGTTACATTCCTTTATATGTAATTTTTTCATTTATCAAATGGATTTGTATCCTTTTCTTTTTTTCTAGGGGTCTGAATAATGGAGTTTTTAACAATGAATTCTTTTTTGTGCAGACTTTTTTTTTTCTGGTGTAAAATAAGGGTTTAATTTGTTCTTTTTGACTCTGTCTTTAGTTAATTTGTTCTTTTTAACATGTAGATGAGTGATCCAATTCCAAGTCGTCATATAATCATGTTTAAAAACTTTAAATAAAAATATTTTTTTAAAAATTACAAAAAAATAAATAACATCAGTCATTTTTTTAATTTAACTCAAACAATTGAATTCGATTCAATTTGAATTCCATCTCACTTGACTTGATTTGTAAAAATTTCAAATCAAGTTAGGATGATAAAATAAGATTTGAAAACTTGATTAACTTGAAAATTTTCCATTCGGTTCAATTCGATCGAATGCTCACCCCTAGTGAGAGTTTTCTTTTAAAGTTTCATCTTTGACTAGTAATAGTGGTTTATTTTTTAAAAAATCCAATGTACTTATCTTTTGCTTTGATATTGTTAATTATGTAGCAAAAGAAGGTTTCTCTTTTGAGGATGTTGACAGTGTTTGAAGGGGGGCTTCAATTGGTCCTTTGATTGACTTGGCCATTCATATCGACCCAAGGTATCTCTCTACAATCTCATGATTTTGTTTGGAATAACATTGATGTGTGATGTTTTATTTGATTATTGTTTCTTGTGTGCATGACTGTTAATGTTTATTTGGTCGTGTGTATTCCCCTCATTGAGTGTGTTAGTAATAAGTTGGGAAAGTCAAATCCATCAAGTGAAGGAAAAACTAGTTTGAAAGTAGTCGTTGAAGTCCCTTTTAGTTGAATGGGGTAAGGATAAAGTAAATAAAAAAAAAAAAAGTAAAAAGTAAAACATAAAAAGAAGTTTTGAAAGTTGTTTTAAAAAATAAAAGAGATAAGGTTATTTTTGTTTATTGTTTTTTTCCATTAAAATGACTATAAATGAAACCCAACTGTACATTAATATAGCTCTCCAAATGACCAGTAGACAATAAATGAAAACCCATTTTATTTTTATTGTAATTTAAAATTCTTAAACTGTTTGTGATTTTTGAAATCCCCTGCTTCATCGGAGACTGATTTCAGGTATGAATCTTTACTTCAACTTTGTCTTTTGCCTTTTCATCTCTGTTTTTAGTTTCAGATCTATGCTTCTTTACTTGTATTTCAGTGGGTTTTAGTTTCAGGTCTCAGTCTGGTTCTTGTTTTTGTTTGTTTATCGTCTAGTATATGTTATTTATTTTTGGATTGCTTGTTTGCTTCTGTTTAAGATGGTGGTGTTATGGTCTATTTGTTTTGTAATTTCTGCTTAGCAGAATACTGTTGGGGGTTGGGATTTTGTGTTTGGGTCTTGCGGCGTGGTAGTTTTTGGGCTTTTCTGCCTGGGTATATGGGTTTGGAGACTGAATCGTGGGTGTGGGTTTTGTGGGCTTTAGGCGTGGGTTGGGGGGCTGGGGTTTAGGGTTGGATGTCAGGGGTTTGGGGTTTTTCAAGTAAAACAAAAATTAAAAATACCTAAATGAAAAGTAAAAAAAAAAAAAATTACTACGATACCTTCACACTGGATTTAGGTTTAAGCAGGCTTTTTCAAGTCGAGAATGCACAGATCGTTGGTTCGGCCATTCATGGGGGTGCGTGGGTTTTCCTCAACCTCCAAGAAAATTGTGGCGTCGGTACTGTTCGAGAGATTACCTGTCGTTATTCCCAAATTGGATCCTGTGGTTTATGCATTTCAAGAGTTTTCGTAAGTTTTCATTCTCGTGAGAAAATCTGGGAATGTTCTATCTAGGATACCTTAGATTTCTATTGGTTAGCTCATTGATGCAAAAAGGAAGAAAAAAAGCTAAAATATTTTGCTGAAAACAACATGATTAGTGGTTTATGGCACATAGTTATTGGCTTTTTTAATTCAAATTTTCAGCTACTAATTGGGTTTTATGGAAATAGATGAAACTCTTGGGATTTATTTATGTAATTGCTTTTGTTTTATGCAGCTTTCGATGGAGGCAGCAGTATCGACGCAAATATCCTGATGAATTCTTGGACATGTCTAAATCTAGGCAAGTTATAAATTTGATTCAGTTATATTAGGGGCATTTATTTGTATGTTGGGTCTTTCTTTCCGACTTAAGTGGCTACTGACTAAGCATAAAAGTTGTTTATTTTATGCATAGCAATTAAGAAAAAAAAAAGAGGAAAGCAATTGATTTATCCAAATGAATGATTTAGAGTCGTGATTCCTCTGGAGAGCTGATTTGGGGAAAACAATGTAGAGTAATTTAGGCTTAATTGTTTTCAATTGAAAAACAACAGCCTCAAAAGCAATGAAGGTTGTTCGTTTGGGTACGTTATGTTTGTTATGCTCCTCCTTGCTTTGCACTTTCAATGAGTACATGCATGACTTCAGATTTGCACATTAAGAAAAAGGTGAAGTGCAACAAAGATGATTTTAATTTTCAGCTAATGTAGTGAAATTGTTGTATAACCAGGGGAAAAGGTGATTACCAAATTGACTACGTTCCAGCTCCAAGGATCACTGAAGATGACAAAACGAATGACAGAAAGTAAGTTGTAGATTTCATATTGCTCATTGGAACTTAATTATCAGGAGACCGTTCTTTGTTTGAAAGAGATCGAATATGTGTTGTCAAGAACTAACAATTTTTGGGAATAACTGGCCTGAAAACTGCATTAATAATCTCTAAGAAGCTGACAAAACGAATGACGGAAAGAAAGTGGTGCATTTTTAATTGTTCAGTGTAATACTTTTATCTATGGGCTATTCTTTGTTTGATAGAGATCAGATATATGTCATAAGGAACTAATAGTGTATAGGAAGAAATGATCAGAATTGGATCTCAAAGTGCTTTTCTCTTCTAGTTAAAGTATCTGTCTCCTTATCTATACATAAGAGTTATGTGAACGAACAATAAACATCATCCTTAAGAAAAAATTTTCTTCCTCTCGGTGGTTGTGGCCTTGTGTGGATAAAAAGTGAAGTTAGTACATTTGAACGACTGTTAGTAGTTTAGTACAATATTTTGATTGCGAAAGCTCTGAACCTTGTATTTGTCAAGGTCATTGCAGAGAGCACTTGATAGAAGATTGTATCTTCTTCTATATGGTAACAGTAATGCAGCTCCTAGCGGGAAACCTGTGTGGCATTTTCCAGAAAAAGTTTATGATTCAGAGGAGACATTGCGCAATGTAATGGTTTTTTTGCGTCTTGTTTCTTTTTCTTTTTTGTTTTATCAGTATGATATAAATATGAAATATTTGCAGTGTGCAGAGTCTGCCTTAGCATTCGTACTCGGAGACCTCTGTCACACTTATTTTGTCGGAAATGCTCCCATGGGGCACATGGTTATACAGCAGATGGAGAATGTGCCTGAACCATTTAAGGTGTTTCAAGCAAAATGGTTGTATTATTTACCTCTTATATTGATGTAATAATTGTCTTTTAGTCTTTTTAATCAAATGTCAATCTTGTTTGGATAACATACATGCAATTCACTTTTTCCTACCTTATGTTTTTTCTTTCTTTCAGCGATTTTTTTTCAAGTCTCAAGTGATTGATACCAACAAGTTCAATATCCAGAAGTGCGAGGATTTCGTTTGGGTGACCAAAGATGAACTCTTGGAGTATTTTCCTGAAAAAGCTGAATTTTTTAAGAAGTTGATTATCAGCTGATGGCAAACTGCTTCATTCAGTTTCCAAGCCATATAGGTCTTTCATATAACCCAAATTTGTGGTTTACTTGTAACTTTGCAGTAGTGTTCAAGACTAGAAAACCAAACATCCGAACGTGACTCAATTAGGCAAAAATAACGAAAAGCTCATTGGCTAAGGATGGATTGAATTGTCCAATACTTTTAGTTTCTTATGTTGGCGACTATTGATGCATGGTCTTGTTTTATTTTATTACATATTCCTCTCATCTCTGCTGCAATAACGCTTGCACGGTCTAATATGTATGTGTGCCCTTGATCTTTGGTCTTGGTACACAATTTAACTTTGGGTTTTATGCAGTTATAATTGGCTGATCAATTCCAATTTCTACCTTCTTGGATGTAAATGTAGATCACTTGATAACCCTATTTTATTCCTTTTTAGGTAGGGGGTACTGAAAATGGTATTTACCATCTAGCATTAGGACTTTCCTTCCACAATGCTGACTTGAAGTAAATGAACATCTCTGCCCTAATCAATTAAACTACTAATTCTTGGAATACGTTTTTATCATTCGCAAAATATTTTGGGTTAGGTTAACTTAATTTTAAAATGAACAAATTTAAACACAGGTTTTAAAAATTTTAACAAATTTAAATAAGAACAAATTAAAAAAATAAATATGTTGGATCTATTTAATATCACAAATCATTACCTTAATAAAACGAACCACCTTATGATTCAGTGAAATCAAATCAACACAAGCCTTATTTATAACAGAGGTTCAATCCAATTGATGTTTTTGTCAGCTGAACTGGTCCAGTGGCGCATTAGACTGGATATTCACCATATAAAATGCCTAAATGAAGAAAAAAACTAAAAATTACTACGATACCTTCACAATGGCTTTAGGTTTAAGCACGGTTTTTCAAGTCGAGAATGCACAGATCGTTGGTTCGGCCATTCATGGGGGCACGTGGGTTTTCCTTAACTTCCGAGGAAATTGTGGCGTCGGTTAGCTTACTTTGGGGTGTTTATGCATTTCCCAAACTGGATCCTGTGGTTTATGCATTTCAAGAGTTCTCGTAAGTTATAATTCTCGTGAGAATATTTGGGAACGTTCTATCTAGGATACTTTAGATTTCTATCGGTTAGCTTACTTTAGTGTGTTTAATCGGCTAACAGCTACTAATTGGGGTTTTATGGAAGTAGACCATATTAGTATTAATCTTTTACTAAATTTGAACGTTTATGATTATGAGAATGCATTTAAGAATAGAAAATAAAGGACTTTTAAAAAGGAAGTAAAAGAAAGAAATCGTTGATTTTTTTTTTTTGAAATAAAGTCCGTTTAATAATTAGGCCTAAAAGACCAAATTAGAGAAGTCTACAACAACCCCCAAAAAATTAAAGAAAAAAACCAAATAACAAAAAACAAAATAATAGAAAAACAAAAAAAATAGAAACAGAGCCCAAAACAAGAATCTTCTTCTCATTTCTGCAGTCTTCCATGCTCTTTGCAAATCTAAAAACCCCAAAAAAATAAACGGCTAAATCCTCTAAATTCTGGTAGAGATTCAACTAGAAGGGGGAGCAAGTTGAGACAGACAACCAAATTACCAAGTTTCTCAACCCAACAACATCACAGAATAGGAATTATGGTGGTCGACTGAATCGTCGATCAGAATCAGCCACTTCCAAGACTTTCATTGGTGCATCTTCAATCCAGAACGAATCCTCATCCTTTCACAAACCTTCAATAGCCATTGCATGCGCTGCCACATTCCCTTCTCGCTCAATGAATTGAAATCGACAAGAAGAAAAGCTCCTCGCCAAATTCTTCGCATCCTAGGTGAATGGTTTGGATTTCGAGTAATCTTCGCTTGTTTCTTGTATGTTCTGAATAACCAACTTTGAATACTCTCAGGAATGATGTTTGTGAATCCCAAATCCAGTGCAAATTGGAGCCCATGCAGTACTGCAGTCGCTTCAGCAATCACCACCGATCGAACCAGGTTATGATCTTTAAACCCCGAATCTATTATAAGGCCTTCCTCATTTCTTATTATAAAACATGAAACTGCATGTTTGTTTGCAACAGAATGTCTTGCATCGATGTTAATTTTCACCCACCCTTGTGAATGGGGCATCTATTTTACCATGGATCGTGGTTTAGGATGCTTTAAAGTCAATGTGCTACCCCGATATTTCATACCAAAACCCCTAATGAAGGTAATAACTTATTCTGTACTTTACGTCTTTTTCTCATGGAGATATTTGTTTTGAGAAAACCAAAGTGCCCAAATTGTAATAACAATCTCATCTTTTCTATTACTAGCTGAATTCTCCAAAAGCCAATTCAACCACTCGATAAAGTTTGAATTTGCAATTGAACTCTGCCACTAAAAATCTAATTTGGACCAAACTTGTGCAGTAAACAAACAATCAAGAACAAAGTGGGTAGAGGATTAACAAAGCTGTCGACAACGCAAACATTTGTTATCAGTGATTAATCTCCTAAAATGTAAGTTCTAATAAGTAAGCACATAAATTTTCGCAAATTTCCAAATTAAAATGCGAATATTTGAAGGACACACTAAGCTCCATATTTGCTTAAATAACTTTTGCTCATTTAAATTTAAGTTTGGGGGATTCAATAGCATCTTATAACCACTTTTCAAAGAATAGATGCTTGAGTTTTCACTAGACCAAACTACTTTATCAAATTGATTAGTAATAGGAATAGGAAGACTCACAATTTAATCAGCTTCTTCCACTGTAAAGGTTAAAAAAGGGAAGATTTCAGAGTAGTTCCTTTGTTTCGTAATTTCTACAATCTAGTCCTGTAAGTTCGTTATATGATTATTATTATTATTATTATTATTATTATTATTATTATTATTATTATTATTATTATTATTATTAAATATATTGAATATTTCATAATATTTCATTATTGGATAATCTTTGAATTGCATTTAGCTATGTTTAAATAAATAGAAGTGTAATATTATTCGGGTTCGTGCCTAGCATGCTTTGTGCCGGTGTATTGAAAGTTAACATCAAATTGAACATTTTTGGTTAATAATAAATGAAGCTATTATCGAACTTATTAAACCTTCTTGTGCTTATTAGTTTGATTTAATTTTTGTAAGACTTGTGGAATCGTTGTTTTGATTAGAATCGACCTGGAAGCTCACACACTAAAATCATCATCTCGATAGTCATTTTGGTTCTTGCTAGTTGGTTTAAGTGGCATGTATTAAGAAAGGTCTTTAATATTTTGGTATTTTGTAAAGATGTAAATATTGAAAGTTGATATGTTTATGATTGTTGCTAGTGAATGACATTTGAACTTGTGTGCATAACTAGGTAAACCTTTTGGACCACATATAAGTAGATATTATACAAATTTTTTTGGTACAAAGTGTTGGTTCCTGAATACTTCAAACATGTGATGTGTATTAGCTTCGTTTAAAATGAGTTATGATGCTTAATTATGATAAGTTTTTGGACATGTTTAGATGATTTTTGGTTGCATGAAATTGAGGTGCCTTGTGGACATATTAGTTGGATGAATTTTTTATCTATTGAATTGATTATTTCATGCATGAATTGGTATGTTTTGAGGTCTTGAATGTGGGAACAAAATTCTTGTAGGTATATATTTGAGTTGGAGATGGAAATGACGAATTTGGCCAATTTTATGTCCACACGGCCTGAGACACGGCCGTGTGTCTGGGCCATGTGTGAGACATGGCCATGCGACACGGCTGTGTGTCCCCTGTAGGTTTTAAAGGCATTCAAGTCAGGCAGTTACACGGCCTGGAACACGAGTGTGTAAGGCAATTTCGAGAGTTATACGGCCTAACACACGAGCTTGTGGCTTGGCCGTGTGACCCATGTCAGAGAGTTACACAGGCACGGACACGGGCTGGGACACAGCCGTGTGTCCCTACTTCGAATGTCCATACGGCCTGAGACACGAGCGCGTGTCTCAGCCCTGTGAGTCACATGGTCTGGCCACACAAGCGTGTGATCCCTGCAGTATGAAATTTTCTATCTTTTTCCATGAAGTTCTAAATGTTTCTGATTTAGTCTCAAATTATTTCTAAAGTATTTCTTTGGTCTCAAGGGCTCACATAAGGGACGATTTGCATGTGCTTGAATGAATTATGTTATGATTTATGAAATGTTTATAATTGAATGTTTTAAGTTACAATTTTTATGATAATGCTCCATAACCCTATTTCAACGACGACACGGGTTAGGGGTATTACATTTAGCGGTATCAGAGCTATGATTTAGTCAATTCTCAGACTGAACGTAGCATGTTTAAAGTCTAGAAATACATGCCACTTGACTAACCGATGATAGTGTGATAACTTTTGGTTATTTTTGAAATGATCTTATATAGATAAAAAAATGTCGTCGGGATCTAATCAAGCAGGTTCTGATGAGGTAGAAAGTTGTATTCCACCTACTGATGAGGAAAGTACGCGGAATGAACTTAGACCGCAAGGATCTAGAGAAGTAGCATATGATGCATTTCTTTGTATGATGCATGACATGTGTGATGCGTACTTAAAGGTAAACTCCACAGTTCCACAAACTCAGTCTCCTCACCCTTAAGGTACAAGTAAGCAACATGTTCATAGAGTGACTATTGATAAAGTTAGAAAGTGTGGAGCCGTCGAATTTTATGGTAACGTGAGTGATGACCCAACCAAGGCTGAATATTGGTTAGAACATACTCAAAGGGTGCTTGACGAAATGTTGTGTTTCCTTGAAGATTGTTTACGATATCCAATATCGTTGTTTAAAGAAGAAGCATTTCAATGGTGGTCCATATTAACAGCAGTTGTACAAAAAGAAAGAATCAACTAGGACTTCTTTAAGTCTAAATTTTGAAAGAAGTATATTAGTAAGCGCTATTTAGAATGGAAGAATAAGGAATTTCTTAAGTTGAAGCAAGGAAATAGGACAGTAGCAAAATATGAGAGACAGTTCGTTCAACTTAGCAAATATACTCGTGAGATAGTGCCTACTAAGGAAGATATGTTTGTATGTTTTGAGGATGGATTGAAAGATGATATCAGAATGTTAGTGAGAGCTTTGGAAATCCGTGAATTTGTGGTTTTGTCTGATTGAGCCCAAAAAATAAAGGAAATCTGTGAAAGTAAAAGACAGATGAAGAAAAAAGACGTGTATTCAACAAACGTGTTGTGTCTAAAGATTTCTCGAGCTCTCTACAGAAGAAGATGAAAATGTCATAGGTTGCACATATCTAAGTTCGTGACAAAAGAATCTAGTAATAAGTTCCATGCTCCGTTAGGGTTTTCTAGAAGAGATCAGCCGAGATAGACTAGTAAGAAAGCTTTGGCTCCTTCAGTAGCTAGGGTGGGCAATGTGAAAAATACAAATAGAGTATAGTGCAAGCAATGTGGACGGTTTCACTTTGGTGTCTGTAGAATTAATGATGGGACATGCTTTAATTGTGGATCTCTAAACCATTTTAAAAGAGAGTGTCCAAGTCTAAAAGAGCCTATTAAAGAGCATAATAAGAAGTTGGTGACCACTTCTAACAGAGATAGAACACCTAGAAATAGCACAACAATAGGAGTCAACAGAGGCGGGGTTAAAGAGTCAATGACCAAATCTGAAGTTAGGGCTCCTACAAGAACATACGCCATTCGTGCGAGAGAGGAACCCTTGGCTCCTGACGTTATTGCGGGTACTTTTTCTATCTTTAATGTTAATGTGTATACATTAATTCACCCTAGGTCGACGCATCATATATATGCATTACGTTAGTGACGGAAAAGAACTTACCTGTAGAGTCAACTGATTGTGTTGTTAAAGTCGCGAATCCATTAGGTCATAGTGTTATAGTTGATATTGTTTGCAAGCAATGCCCACTGAAAATTTAGGGTTATAAATTTTCTACTGACTTAATGTTGTTACCCTTCAATGAGTTTGATGTCATCTTGGGTATGGATTGGTTAAACATGTATGATGATGTGGTTTGTTGTCATGAGAAAAGAGTTGAGTTGAAAGGTTCTAATAGTGAAGTAATCTTTATTAAGTCTGAGAGATTAGATGGTATTTCAAATATAATTTCGATAATGAAAGCACATAAGTTCATGTGAAAAGGTTGTGAAATGTTTTTGGCTTATATTTTGGATTCCAAAGCGTCAGAGAAGAAAGTGGATCAAGTGCCAATGGTTTGTGATTTCCCAGATGTTTTCCCTAAAGAATTACTAGTTTTACCACCGAAGTGAGAGTTGAATTTATCATTGAGTTAGTGCCCGGTACTGCTCTAATTTCGATTGTGCCGTATTGAATGGCTCCAACTGAACTTAAAGAACTTAAAGCACAGTTACAAGAACTGATGGACAGAGGTTTTATTAGACCAAGTGTATCACCCTAGGTTGCACTTGTGTTGTTTGTTAAAAAGAAAGATGGGTCATTGAAATTGTACATTGATTATCGTTAATTGAACAAGACGACTATAAAGAATAAATATTCGTTACCTCATATTGATGATCTTTTTGATCAATTGAAAGGAGCTTCAGTATTTTCAAAAATTGACCTTCGATCGGGATATTATCAATTGTGAGTGAAAGATGTAGATGTACCAAAGATAGCATTAGAACTCACTATGGACATTATAAGTATTTGGTCATGCCATTTGGATTGACAAATGCTCCAGCAACATTTATGGATTTAATGAACCGAGTTTTCCAGCCCCATATCGATAGTTTTGTTGTTATGTTCATTGATGACATTTTGATTTATTCTAAAAGTGAAGATGAACATGATTAACATCTAGAGATTGTATTGTAGACTTTGCAAGAAAAGAAACTGTATGCTAAATTTCGTAAATGTGAATTTTGGCTCATTGAAGTCGGATTCCTCGGACATGTGATCTCAAAAGATGGTATAAGAGTTGATCCGGACAAACTTTCAGCTATTTTGAATTGGAAAAACCCACAAAATGTATATAAAGTACGAAGCTTTTTAGGGTTAATTGAGTACTATCGTCGTTTTGTGAAGAATTTTTCGATTATAGCTTCACCTATGACAAAACTATTGCAAAAAAATGTATGTTTCGTTTGGTCGGATAAGTGTTAGCAAAGCTTCGAAAGATTAAAAAGTTTATTGACAAAAACTCCAGTGTTAACGCAACCTGAATCGGGGAAGGAATTTTTGTTTATAGTGATGCCCTTTTTGAATGGCTTGGGGTGTGTCTTAATACAAGAAGGAAAGGTCATCGCGTATGCCTCTCGGCAACTGAAAGTTCATGAAAAGAATTATTCGACGCACGATCTATAATTAGCGGCGATTGTGTTTGCTTTAAAATTTTGGCGTCATTATTTGTATGATGAAAAGTGTCATGTGTATACTGATCACAAGAGCTTGAAATATTTAATGACCCAAAAAAATTGAATCTGAGACAGTATAGATGGTTAGAATTGTTAAAAGATTATGAACTTGTGATTGATTATCATCTTGGAAAAGCAAATGTGGTTGCTGACGCTTTGAGCCGTAAATCTCATTTCACCCTTCGAGCAATGAATACTGAATTACAGATGAAGTGCGATGGTTCTATCTTAGTCGAGCTCAAGGTTAAACCTTTTTTTTTTACAGAATATACATGAATTACAGCTTGTTGATTTGAAGTTAGTGGCCAAACAGAAGATGGTTGAGATTGGTCAAATAATTGAGTTTAACATTCACGATGACGAAAATTTGTATTTTCGAAAAAGGTTGTGTGTACTTGATGATCTGCAACTTAAGCAAAATTTGTTAAAAGAAGTTCATAGTAGTGTGTACTCTATTCATCCGGAAAGTTCGAAGATGTATGCTAATTTGAAATAGTTTTATTTGTGGCCGAGAATGAAATGAGAAATTTTTTATTTTGTATCAAAATGTCTGGTGTGTCAACAAGTAAAAGCTGAGCACGAAGTTCTGTCTGGGTTATTATAATCGGTCATGATTCCGGAGTGGAAATGAGACAAAGTTACAATGGATTTTGTCACAGGGTTGTCGTTAATGCCGAGAAAGAAATATGCAATTTGGATTATTGTAGATCGACTAATGAAATATGCACATTTCATACCTATAAGGATCGATTATTCGTTGGAAAAATTAGATGAACTCTATGTTAATGAGATTGTTAGATTTTATGGTGTTCCATTATTCATCATTTCAGATCGTGATCCGAGGTTTACCTCAAGATTTTGGGGTAAATTGCACAAGGCATTGGGTACAAAATTGAAGTTTAGTACAAGTTTCCATCCTCAAACGAACGGTCAAACTGAATGAGTGATTCAAATTTTAGAAGACATGCTTTGGTGTTGCATTAATGAGTTTGAGGGTAGCTGGGAGAAAATTTTGTCTTTAGTTGAGTTTGCTTACAATAACAACTACCAAGTGAGCTTGAAAATGGCACCGTATGAAGCTCTTTATAAGTGTAAATGTAGGAGTCTATTATGTTGTTCAGAGTTGAGTGAGAGGAAGCTTGAAGGAGTTGATTTAATTCGAGATACTGAAGATAAAGTTAGGACCATTCGGAATAGCTTGAATGCCGCAATGGATCGTCAGAAATCATACGCAGATTTGAAGCGTAAGAATATTGAGTTTTCTGTGGGTGATTGAGTGCTTTTAAAAGTCTCTCCGTGAAAAAGATACTACGTTTGGGTAAAAAAGGGAAGTTGAGTCTAAGGTTTATCGGGCCGTACGTGATAACTGAAAGAGTTGGTCCTATGGCTTACAAGTTGGCTTTACCCTCGGAGCTTGAAAAGATCCATAATGTTTTTCATGTTTCTATGCTAAGACGTTATAGGTCTGATCCCTCACATATTATAACCCCTTGTGAGGTTGAGATTTAGCCTAATTTATCGTATTCTGAAGAACCATTCAAGATTTTATTGCGTGAAGTAAAAGAACTCTAGAACAAAAAGGTACCGTTGTTAAATTTTTGTGGAATCGTTACAAGGTTGAAGAGGCTACGTGAGAGAAAGAAGAATTGATGAAATCACAGTACCCAAACCTATTTTCTGGTAAGATTTTCGGGGACGAAAATTCCTTTAGGGGGGAGAGTTGTAATAGCCTGTTTTCAGTGAAATTGGAACAATGGTTTCGAGACCACAAATCTGATGCAAAAAAATTATTTTATTACTACTTTAGTGCCTATGAAATATTAAAAATTTTGTTAAGAAATTTTATCGTTTGCATGTTTAATTTGGTGAAAAAAATTAAATCGTAAAAGATGCTAAACTAGAGTTCTATAAGTTAAAGGTACCAAATGGCTATGAAATTATTTGGTTGAGGGATTTATGTGGTAAATAAACCATTATTATTATGAGTGGACAAATATGGACATCTTATTAAGTATTTTAAATGTTAATTACTAAGGTTAACTTTGTAAAGTAATAAATAAATGAAGTAAAATAATGTAAAAGAAGATGTCATCTTCTTTGTTGTAAAACACCACCGAAAATACAAGAACAAAACACCATTTTTAAGCTTTGAATATTCGGTTACATCTCATTGCTTGCATGTAAGTAATTTTTGTCTTGTTTTTAATGATTTCTATGTTTTTGAAGTCATTATAGCTTAATCTAACTAGCCCGGGGACCAATTCGTAAAATTGTTATAGATTGAGGGTTATGCCATGATTTTTCTTAAGTGATTTTTGATGTTTTATGTTTGATAATGAATCTTTGTTAAGGAATAAACAAGTTTTGTAAAGTGAATTTTAATGAAATTTGTATTTAGGGATTGATTTGTAAAAATGGAAAAGAATATGTGTTAAATTTATGAAATAAGGGCTTCTTTGACTTGATATAAGTCCTTGATAAACTTGGTTAGTTTGAATGAAGGATTAGATTGTTTAGTTTTCATCTTATAAGCCTAAGGATTAGATTGTGAAAAGTTAAAATACTAGGGGTAAAATAGTAATTTCTCATATAAATGAATTATGGATTAAATTGATATCTAGAAGCACTCAATTGAATGAAATTATTGTTTTAGATCATGAACGGGTTGACGATCGCAGAAAAGGGAAGATTTCGGAGTAGTTCCTGTGTTTCGTAATTTTTACAATCTAGTCATGTAAGTTCGTTATATGATTATTATTAACTGTATTGAATATTTCATAATATTTCAATACTGGATAATCTTTGAATTTCATTTAGCTATGTTCAAAGAAATAGAAGCGTAATGTTATTCGGGCTCTGTGTCTAGCAAGTTTTGTGCCGGTGTACTGAAAGTTAACATCAAATTGAACATTTTTGGTTAATAATGAATGAAGCTATTATTGAACTTACTAAGCCTTCTTATGCTTATTAGTTTGATTTAATTTTTGTAGGACTTGTGGAATCGTTGCTTTGATTGGAATCGACCTGGAAGCTCACACACTATCATCATCATCTCGGTAGTCATTTTGGTTCTTGCTAGTTGGTTTAAATGACATGTATTAGGAAAGGTCTTTAGTATTTTGATATTTTTGTGAAGATGTAAATGACATTTGAACTTGTGTGCATAACTAGTAAACCTTTTAGACCGCATATAAGTAGATAATGTACAAATCTTTTTGGTGCAAAGTGTTGGTGCTTAAATACTTCAAACATGTGGTGTGTATTAGCTTAGTTTAAAATGAGTTATGATGCTTAATTATGATAAGTTTTTGGACATGTTTAGATGATTTTTGGTTGCATGAAATTGAGGTGCCTTGTGGGCATATTGGTTGAATGAATTTTTGGTCTATTGAATTGATTATTTCATGCATGAATTGGTGTGTTTTGAAGTCTTGAATGTGGGAACAAAATGCTTGTAGGTACATATTTGATTTGGAGATGGAAATGATTTGAATTTGGCCAATTTCATGTCCACACGACCTGAGACACGGGTATGTGTCTCGGCCATGTGTCCCCTATAGGGTTTAAAGGAATTCAAGTCAGGCAGTTACACGGCCCGGCACACGGGCGTGTGAGACCATTTCAAGAGTTACACGGCCTGCCACACGGGCGTGTGGCTTGGCCATGTAACCCAAGTCAGAGAGTTACACGGGCAAGGATATGGGCTGGGACACGACTGTGTGTCCCTTCTTCAAATGTCCACACGACCTGGCCACACGGCCATTTGACCCCTGCAGTATGAAAGTTTCTATCTTTTTCCATGAGTTTTAAATGTTTTCGATTTAGTCTTGAATTATTTCTATAGTGTTTCTTTGGCCTCAATGGCTCAAATAAGGGACGATTTGCATGTGTTTGAATGAATTATGCTATGATTTATGAAATGGTTAGAATTGAATGTTTTAAGTTATAATTTTTATGGTAATGCTCCATAACCCTATTCTGGCGACGGATACGGGTTAGAGGTGTTACATGTGTATATTTTTAGTTTAATTTTTAGTTTATTGATAAATTATATATATATTTAAAGATTTTTCACATATATATATTTACAGTCTAATTGTTAAATGTAATTATAGAAAAAAATAAAATGGTTAAGAAAAAAAAATAAAAGTTGGTTTAAAATGTCAAAATTTTGTACAAACTGGCACAAGTTAGGATACACTGACATTGACCAAAACGGATGAAATACTTAAAACACGTCGAAATTTGTTTGGTACAGAAAATAGAATACATGGTACCATTTTTAGAATTAGGACGGTATGTATATACCGGTATCAATACAATACTGGCTACCATGGCTGAAAATGTACTCGTACTAATTGATATCCTAGTAGGAGAACTTATGATTGCAAAAGAAAGTAATCTATTCCACAACGAAAGTGTGGAAGACCAATCAATTTCAAATAAAAAAATCATCGTAAAAAGAGAAAAACAAACACTCAAAATGGTCATATTGTATAGGAAAGAGCTCAAAAATAGGTCAAGCATATAATGTTTGGAAATGTGCCCGTATTGTAGTAAACATGTAAATATTTTTTATTTATTTGAACAATGAATAAATAAATAAAGTTAATTTCACATTTCACTATTATGCCTTTTGTATTTATGTCTTTCATATTTTTCATGAATAGCGAAATTGTGACAAACAAATATTAGCTCGTTGATTGTCTAAGTTCAAACTGGAGATAAATGGCATTGTAAGAGCGTTTACATTGTAAGAAAGACAAACTTACTTTAGTAGATAATCTAAACAAGTTCGTAATCCTATAAAAGAATCAAAGTGAGCATTTGATTCAAATATTGAGAAGGATTATTATGTCGTATACAAATCCAACTGAGGAGATGACTAGTCTTGGCTATCAGAGCAGTTGACTCCACGGGTAGAGACATAAATGTATTCATTGGTAGAATGATACATTAGACTAAACCCAAAACGAATTAATTCTAAATCCGTTTGTGGATTAATTCACTTGTAACGTTCATGGTGTGATTTACCTAAATCCTAAGTTAGTTACTGACCGTGCGTATGTAACTCAAGTGCTTTGATATAAGTGGAGGTTTATGCTCTAAAGATGATTGAGCCCATGGTTGATATGCTAGGTACATGACTTGTGTATGACATGACTATGCTAGCAACAGTGAAATTCATAACTCAATTAAAGAGTTAACGATATCCTTTCATTGGCATTGTGTGGATTGATAAATTTGGAATGTGGCCACGGGTTGCTTGTTCTCAAACGAGCAATTTATCATAGTCATTTGTTGACAGTGATCACATTAATCATTAAAAATACACAATGGTGACAATGAGATAAAATAGGATTGTATTGAGTGAATAGATTTAATTCAAAGGAAACAATAATATCATACGAGGGTAACACACACATGACGAGGTCTTGGACAAAGCAGTTGGATGAATTGCTTTTGTAAAGAGCATACAATAAGGAGTTTTCAATCATGATACTCCTTGTGAACTGACTCCATGATTAAGTAATTGTGAAATATCGGAATGATGCTTCTGGACATAATTGCAATCACTAGAGTCTAATTGTATATGTCCGGTTGGTCCCTCCGCTAGCTCAACAAAAGTTCGATTGGACTGCATTTGAATCAGAAGAAAATTCTACAACTTTGGGAATAATTTAATAGAGTCGATTTATTCTATGTGGGATTAAATTAGGTGGTCGTGAGAATTTTTCAACTAAAAAATTTGATTAAATAATTTTTTTGAAAAATTAATTTGAAAAATCTAAGTGATTTTTGGATAAATTAATTTTGATCAAGTAAACTTAATTTAATCAAATCAATTAAAATTAATATAATATTTATGGAAGTTAATTTTTAAGTCAGACAATTGGCCCAATGGGCATGGGAGCCCAAAACCAAGACCAAGACACAAAGCTGGTCGAACTGGGCCCAATATATGAAACTGGGCCGACAGTCCAACTAGTGGCTAGACTAAACAGATAGTAGCTAAACAGGCTTGGGGTGTCATGAAGGTGTCACACCTACACCGCTGGACACGGCGGTGCCGACGACTACGACGACAGTGTTTCGGTGGCTGGCGGTGGTGGGTCTTCAATTGTTAAGCAGTGGAAGAGTTACAGTCCTACTGGGACTCTACCAGAGAATTTGAATTCAAATTAACTATTCCAAAAATAATATTATTTTATTCAATTTAATACTTATCTTAATAGTATTTTATTAATTTAATATTAAAGTGATTATCTTAATATTTTATTTAATTTAATATTTATCTTGTAGATAAATATTCTATTAATTTAATAAGATTTAATATTAAATTTAACCTAATATTTATCTTGATAAATATTATATTAATTTAATATTAAATTGATTAAGTTTAATCATAGTTAAACTCTCTAAAATCTCCCTATATAAAGAGAGTCTTGGGTCATTATTTTTTATACACTTGAATTCAAGAGAAAGTTGAAGAGAGAAAATTCTCTAAAGAAAGTATTTTAGAAAATTTCTAGGGATATTTTTTGTATTTACAACTCGGCCCAAAAATTTAGAGAAATTGCAAAATTACCCCAATGATAATTTTTATGAAAAATTTTCTAATTCAAAGCGAGCCCACACTCGGCAGATGTGAGTTTGAGGATAGCGGAGAAGACTACTCGGTCGAAGCACTCATCCTAGATGAATAGAAAATGTACAATTTTGATTAAGTGTCTATTACTTTAGATATCACAACCAAGTTCTTGTTTTGGAAAAAAAAAATTTAAAACTCTGGTTTTTCCCTAAATTTATTTTTTGTTGTGTTTTCCAAACCCGATTTTCTAACATATAATTTATAAGAAAAATTTAGAATAGGTCTAAGTACTTAAATATAGAAATAATTATAAGAAAACTTCAAAAGAGGTTTAGGTATTTAAAAGAAAAGTAATAATCAAGAGATTTTGATAAGTTACGTCACTTTAGAAAAAAAAGATGGAATCGAAAAAATATAAAGAAAAATTATAGCAAGTAAAATATTAATGAATATTTTAGAATACTATTTACTAGACCTGTTTATGAGTCGAGCTACCCGTCCGAGCCCGAAAGCCCATCCAAAATTTATGAGTAGAGTTTTTAATGTTTTATATTTTTTTTGTTTTTGTATATTATGTAATTTATAATAGGTAAAAATTTAATATATAATATTTCTATAATGTAAACATTAAAATTTTTTAATATGACTATACATAAAACGGAGTTAAATATAAAATTGGTACTCGAATTTGTCCACTTCTCCTAGATTGATACTTATGGTTTTTTTGTCCTAGATTGGTACCTGAATTTTTTCCGTCAACTAAAATCAGTACTGAATTTAACGCCATTAATTTTAGGACACGTGTTAGAATAAGATTGTGACATGTGGCATAAATGACGTCATGATGATGTCATAATCTAAAAAATTTAATTTTTTTTCCTTTGACTTTTCTCCCTAATTTTTTTGTTTTTTTCCTTCTTCCTTCTTTCTTTCTCAACCCAAGTTGATGCCTCTATCGCCGCCGATGATTGGCCTCCTTTTTTTTTTCTTGAAAATGGCATCGGAGTTGAGCTAATTTGGGGTTTCCAATTTTCTTTCAAATTAAGGTTCATGAAATGGTATTCGAGTTTGAATATTTTAAAATCTCTAGTTGATTCCATGAAGTCGAGCTTAAAAAATCTCAATTGCAAGAAAATTTGAATCCAATTTCAAATTATTCGAAAAGCAAAGCTTATTTGTATTGGGATCGTCATTAATGCATTGAAAATCAAAATCAAAACCTTGCAACCATAGCTTGTCTCAATAGTACTTGATGATGGAGCAAATCAAAATCCAGTACAAAATCAAAGCAGAGACAACCTATATAATAAACATGGAATCCCAATAATAATAATAAAACCAAAATCAAATCACCTTTTTGGGGGAAAATGGAATCACATCCCAGAAACTGAAACTTAGTTTTGCAAACCCAGAAAAAAACTCGGAAAGATCTTATGTTTGTAAACATGTTTATCATTCGAGGTTAGACAGTAGAGGCAGTTGTAAAAAAGGAAAAGAAACAAGAGGCTGAGCAATAATACACATTGACCGGAGACGAGGCTATTGACGGCGATGGCTTGGTTCAACATCGGAGAGTAGATAAAACGTAGCAAGAAAATTCATATTCAAATATAAGGTTTTTATTGAGGACTTATCTATTTGAGCTCGGGTTTGGAACTTCAGATCTCCGTTCGGCAATTGTAACAGTGGTAAGGCAAACCACGACGCAATGTACCACATACTGGAGATTGGTGATGATTTGATGGTGTAAAAAGGAGATTGGAGAAAGAAAGAGATTGAAGCTTTGGCCTTTGTTTCATCAAAATTGGGTCGAATTCTTAGAAAACTAACCGACAATTTGAAGAGAGGTGGTGGAGAGGAGAGTTCTGATGGTGCTCGATCAGAGCTCAGATGGTGGTAACGGCTAGGGTTCATTGAAGGAAGATGAAAAAATAGAAGAAATGAAAATTGGAAAGAAGAAAAGGAAAACCTAGAAAAAGAAGGAAAAAAAAAGGGAGAAAACAAGAATAGTTTTTAAAAACATTATTTTTTTTATGAATATCTTATTAAGTGGATGCCCATCAAGATCAAGATAAGTTTTCATGTACTTTAAATTCTTATAGTCATTAGAAGTAGAGCTCTACTTCATTTATACTTCTTATGCCTATAAATAGAGACTTTGGAGAAGCTTTGTAAATATTTCGTTTAAAAAACAAAATACGCTCTCTCTTTGCTCTTCCATTCTTTTTGTTTTTTATTCCCTGTCTTTTATTTTATAACACATTATTAACACGATTATCTTTTAATGATCTTAGTTGCGGATTAAATCAGTGGCAACTTTGCGAACCATTAAGCCCCATCCATAATACCAAAATTCAGCCTCCGACCACTAACGTTACTCTTATTTTTCTATTTTGTTGGCTTTTTTGCTTCTTCAAATTGCTATTTATTGTTGTTGGTTGCTATTCAAATTGAGCGCTTACTTCCCTAATTCTCCATTACTTGCTGCCTTTCACTTGTTGTTGTTTGTAACTCTTTGCATGAAGTCTTTATCTATTTAGTGTTTTATATCTAGATTAATTTTCAATTAAGTTAAATTAATTTGAGATTATTTTAATTAACTTGTTTTAATTCTTATTAAAGTTGGTAAAAGAGTATTACTTCGAATGGAAGGTTTGAGTATACAGTAAGAGGCTCAATACCAAGATGGACACTGTAGTCCGTAGCTTTGGATGGTGAAAAAAATTTGATCTCAACATGGATTTTGGATTTATAGAGCACAATTTAAATTGGTAAGGAGCTTCAATTTTTTTTAAGGTATGATTATTATTTGTTCTAAGTTTGATCAAATTATTAAGTTATATTATTAAATATTGATGGGTTCATAAGGTTTACTAATAAAACTTTATAATATATTATTTTTTAAATGATTGTTTAAATATATATTAATTGCGATGTAAAATATAAGTTTTTGTGATATTGGTCCCCTTTAAAGAGAATTTTTTTTATTGATGAATGATTGGATTATACCTTTTAGATTGAATTATTAAGTACAAATAATTTATTAAAGCATCATAAGATTCTATAAGTTATATGTAGTATGTTCTTATGAAAGCATAGTTATTGTAGTAGTGCTCGTGATAATAGCCAATGTGACAATGATGATGTAAAAGAATCTCAGGTATATTTTACTATGATTTATTGGTTATATCATGTTTATTATAATTGAAGACTAATCATGAAAAACATGAATAGATAGATTTTGATTTGAAATCCACGCATGTTTGCAATGGTGATTATGAAATAAAGAATATTTTGGGACGTTTATAAGTTCGTCCTAGTAAATCTATTGCATTCCCCGAAGTGAACACAAAAGAAAATATAAATCAATATTATTCCAATATTTGGTAATACAAAATTAGTCGAAAACTGCAAAAGAGCTAATATATTAATATCTTGTGATGATTAATCCATTGGTTTTAAAATATATTTATAATGGATCTCATATTGAGATTGTAAATGAAGAAAAGATTATATTTCATATGAATCACTATTGCTATAAATATCTATTTTAAAAGGATGAAATAAAAGGGCGATCTTGAATAAATCTATTGAGAAATATAGATATGGAATAGATTGTTCAAAATAGAAAGACGTAACTCAAGTACAATTAAATTTGTTGAGTTTCCAGACTGGTAGTCCAAATATCTAAAAGTATAAAGCCAGTGAGGGTACAAATGAAGTAGTTTTGCAAAAGCAGAATAGAATATGAAGTTGTTTCTAAATCCTGGCATTGATTATGAAAATATATAATATTCTTTTGTGGTGGATGGAATAACCTTTGGATATATTATTAAACTAACAGTTCATAAAATATTTAAGTTAAAATATTTAACTTGCGCCTAATGGTTGTTGTTACAAACTTTTATGAATCACTATATAGTAAAGTTTATATTAAAATCCTTGAAGGATTTAGAATGCCAGAAGCGTATTGAAATCATCGGGAAATTATTCATTTATATGAATTGAAATAATTGAACATATGTGGTAAATTTGACTTAGTCAATAGTATTTGAAGGAGGATTATAAAATGATACAAAATACCTATTTGTGTTTTTATAGAAGAATTATGATTAAAGTTTGCTATGATTATTGTTTAAACTCTTAAAGAAATCAAAATATATTTTCCCTAAATTTTCCCTCACTCATGACTTTCAAAAGAATGGTGATGTAAATGCTTAGTAAATACATTCAAATAATCATTTGAAAAACTAGTATTTAAGATTGAATACGTAGAATATGAGAAAGTATGTGATGTTTTCATAAGGGGGAGTAAATACGCACTGTACTCTTTGTAATATCCTGATTTTGGGCCTAGTCGGAATAGTGGTTTGTGACCAAAAAATCCGAGATAGAAATAATTATTTTATAATTATTTTGATGTTTATGATATGATTGCATGATTGTGTGAAAATTTCGTGATGAAATCCTATGCCTAAAGTGCTTAAATTGAAATTAGGGACTAAATCGAATAATTTGCAAAACTTGCATTCTAGAAGTTTCTAGTATGAAATTATTTTGAAATATTAATTAGGAGGTCTTAAATATCAATTTTACCAATTTCTAAGTTTATGGACAAAAATTGGATATGGATGGAATTTCTGGAAAGTTTAGTAGTAAGGGCATTTTGGTCATTTAGGGGTAAAATGAATTAAAATACAAAATTAAAAGCCAATTTTGCTCATCTTCTTCACCATGGCCGAATATAGCAAGGATAAACCATGGCTAGGGTTTTTCAAGCTTCCAAGCTCGATTGTAAGTCCATTCTAGCCCCGTTTTTCAAGTTCTTTACGTTTTTGGAGTCCCGGTAGCTCGATTTAGCTTATGCTAGCAATAATTTAACCTAGGGTTTATATTTGGAAAAATAACCATAGGTGAAATTTGTGTATTTTGGTGTTTTATGATAGAATATGAGGTTTTAAATTATGTTAGATACTTTGTGCTACTCGGTTTTAAGTGAAAACGAGCAAAAAGGGCTTAATTAGTAAAAATACCTAATAGTCATAAGTATATGTTAGAGTGAGAATTTGATGTTGCCATAGAAGGGAAAAATGATCAGAATGTCATAAAACATAAGAAAATAGGCTGAAGTTTAATTTACGAGCTTTGGGGCAAAAGTGTAAATATGCAAAAGTTTAGGGGCAAAATTGTAATTTTTCCAAAATATGATTTTGGGTCAATTTGAATAATGTGAGTCCTAATTAGACTATATTTTAAATGATAGAGCAAGGAAAGCTGAAATTCGGGCTAAAATGGGGAAAATACCAAGTTGTGGACGAAATGGTAAAAGTATCCATTTTCGCATACTAGGTAAGTTCATATGTAAATGTTGGTAACATAGTTATTATTTTAAATGTTTTTATGTTATTTAAATGATATGATAATTATTATGAAATATTATACTCGTGATAATTGTTTGATAATATGTCAAATTATGTGATATACTTGGAAAATGTAAAATACTACTGAGTATCGGTATCGGTATTTCGTAGAAGATGGTTGAGACACATGATTGGGAAAAAGGTCCCGTTGAACCTTAGGAATGGATTAGGATACAAGTGACATGTCACTGGGATATTTGGGCATCCGAACTCGTTGAGTTGAGTCCGAGTTCACTTATGGATGCGAATGTCCGAACTCGTTAAGTTGAGTCCGAGTTCGTGAAATGTAACTAGGCATCCGAGCTCGTTGAGTTGAGTCCGAGTTCACTTATGGATGCAAATGTCCGAACTCGTTGAGTTGAGTCCGAGTTCGTGAGATGTAACTAGGCATCCGAGCTCGTTGAGTTGAGTCCGAGTTCGCTTATGGGCGGGTTACATAGTAGCTTGGCTACATATGTGGCACTTATGTGCAAACTTTCCATGTATCCGAATTATATTCCGATGTGTTCAACGGGTAAAGTTCTACTCAAATGGAGGAATACTCAAGATGAAAGGGATGTATTGGTAAGTGTTGTGAAATGGATACTTTTAACAGGTATGTACTTAACCCTCGGGTTGAAAAATCGATATAACAACAATATGGTAAGATGATAAATGAAAATATGATATGAATGTCTTGGTGATGATTATGCAAATGATGTTTTATGTTTGCTTATATGGTTATGTTACTTGCTATTTGCATGTGAACTTACTAAGCATTTATGCTTACTCCCTCCTTTTCATTCCTTGTAGTGTTGACAAGCCAGCTCGAAAATCGGGAACGGTCGGAGGCACGCTCACACTATCCGTATACCATCTTGGCATAATGGCTTGTATATTTTGAGTATGGCATGTATAGCATTATAATCATTTTGTATATATGGTCTTATGATATGGTTATTGAGTAGTATAAAAATGCTTGGTAATGATTAGCCATTGGAATGACTAATTATGATCATATTTGGTGTTATGTATGTCAAATTGCTAGTTAATCCATGGAAACCATGAAATAGGTAAAATTTACCATAAAATAGATTCAGACAGCAGTAGTGACGTGAATTTGAAAAATCATTAAAAATAGTAGAGATATAATTAGATGATGAATAAAATATGGAATTGAAGAATTATGAGTCTATTTTCATATGGAAGAAACGAAACAGGTATATGAGTTATATTTTATGAGATGTTTAAATTTTTGTGAAACAGGGCCAGAGCGATTTCTGGATCCCCTGTTCTGACTTTGGAAATTCACCATAAATTGTATAAAAATAATTAGAAGTCATAATTTATATGTAAAGATTTCTTATTGAGTCTAGTTTTAAAGAAACAAACTTCATAGTCATTTAAATTCTGTACAGAGAGATATCTGATTCGAAATACACAGAGGTCAGAGCAGTCAAACCCTGAAACAGGGGAGACTTTAACTAATAAACTGTACTAATTGGCCTAGCCAAAAATTCTAGAAAAAAATTAGTAAATATATATATGAGTTTAGTTTCAGGGAAAATTTACGGAATTGGATTTTGAGTTTCAGAACTCGAGATATGAATTTTTAAGCGACTATGACGCAGTTAGCCAGCTTGTCTGGAATTTCTAAAATTAAATTGTTTGAGCTGTTTAAACAATGAATTAAGTCTGTTAACACCTCGTGTTCGACTCAAAAAACGGTCTCGGGTACGGGGTGTTACACTCTTTTTCCCTTAATCGAGGTTTTGTCTCATTGGATTTTCTTGGTAAAGTTTAATGAGGCAGCATATTATGCGTATTATAGATATGTGTTCTCTTTTTCCTTCACTAGGATTTTTTCCCACAAGATTTTTATGTTAGTAAGGTTTTAACAGGACACATTATCCACCAATGGACATTTAAGGGGGAGTGTTATGAATATCTTATTAAGTGGATGTCCATCAAGATTAAGATAAGTTTTCATGTATTTTAAATTCTTATAGTCATTAAAAGTAGATCTCAACTTCATTTGTACTTCTTATGCCTATAAATAGATTTCGGAGAGGTTTTGTAAATATTACAATTTATCAATAAAATACACTCTCTCTTTGCTCTCCCATTCTCTTTGTTATTTATTCTCTGTCTTTTATTTTATAATAATTTTATTGATTTTTATATTTTTTAAATTATGACATCATGATGATGTCAAGATGACACATGTCGCAATTCAATTATGCTACCTACCTCAGACTTAACTGCATTAAAAAAAATACCAAACTAGTTGACGAAAAAAAAATTTGGGTACCATTCTGGGACAAAAAAAAAACAAGAAGTACCAATTGGGAGAAGTGAACAAGTTTTGGCATCAATTTTATATTTAACCTTATAAAATCTGGGTAAACTATACCATTAGTCACTAAATTATAGGTAGTTTTTGTTTTTGTCATTTAACTAAAATTTTTGAATTTGTTAGTTTTTGTCATTTGACTGTTAAGTGGCACTTTTTTAGTTAATATAATAACAATTTTAGCACTCAAAATTTATACTTTTTGCTAATTTGATCCTGATTATATATACATAAAAAATTTATATTCTTTTTAAAAGTTTAGAAAATTCTAAAAATTAAAATGAAAATAAAAATAGATAAAAATTGTAAAAATATATAAAGTGAGGTAAAATGAGAGGAAAATATTTTTAAACCCTCCAAGTTTCCTCTCTATATTATCTATATAGAAATATCCAATACACATTCTTTGAAAAAATAGAAAAAATAAAAATATTAAGAAAAAATATTGAAAAACTCATTGAATATCTTCTAACCAATATTCAGCTTTAGACGGATCATAATCAGTTTTACCCCAGAATTCTTCAGCCCCAAACTTCCTAACCTTATCAACAGGAATTCGTTGACTTGACTACAGGTGGTAACAGGGGGTACAGCAGGGGGTGAAGGTTGCTGAGCCATTGGATTATTTCTCATAAGCTCAGAAAACCATTGTCCTATTAAACCGAAGAACATACTTTTAACTTCATTTTTAGACATCTATGGAATTGGTATACTATGACTTGCACCGGAATCATTAGTCGGAATATTACATTTAACGTCATTAGTTTCATCACGTTTAGAATCAGATGACATCTTTAGTATCTACAAGAAAACAGGTGTTAGATCGGATCAATCAATATCACTGTAACAGTCCGTTTTTAGTCAAATCAGAATAGTGGTTAAAATGTGAAATAAATGAAAAATAGGGACTGCTAAGGACTTAATTGAAATTCGGCTTGCATGGGTATAAGTTGAATTTCATGAATTTACATTTTTATGAGTTAAGGACTAAATTGTAAAAATGTTGAAATATTAGGGGTAAAAGTGTAAAGTTGCTATAATGTGTATTTTGGACTAAATTGAATTTATTGATGATTAAATAAGCTAAATTTGATATTATATAAATCAAGAAAAGTGAAATTTAGATTTAGATCGGGGGAAAAACTAGGTGTTGGATTAGTCAATCTACTTTGTCGTTTTTACATTCGAGGTAAGTTCGTATGTAATAAGCATTACTATATTTGTGTTTAAAATGCTTTAATATTGTATAAATTGTGAATACGACCTTACGAACACATTCAAAAATGATTCAGTAAATGTGAAATCCCGGTTGAACCTTAGGAATAGATTAGGATATAAATGGCATGTCATTAGGGGTTATGTGATTTGGGTGCTAGTCCGTATGTCCTACCGGTGGCTGAGTTATCCGGTATGCGTTGTGGATTCTCATCATCTTGTGTGAGCAGCACCATGTAGCTTCATCATGACCATCATCTTTTGTGAGCAGACCCGTTGATAGGTCGAGAGTGAGCATTATCTGTGATATGAGATTGAGATAGCTTCGGCTGTATATGTGGCACTTAGGGTGTGAGATTCCCGAGTATCCGATAGTATTCCAAATGGTTCAACAGGTATATTAAAGATACAGATGAGTATGAGATTAATACAAGTATGGTACAGGTATGTACATGAACCGTACAAGCGAATCGATGAAAGTTGTGAAATTTATATCTAACCTTGAAAATGAAAATATGATAGGTTGTGTATCATTATGAATTATTCCATGATATGTTAAATTGCTTGGATTGTGTTTGTATGGTAAGATGAGTTTAATATTTCATACGAACTTACTAAGCTTTATAGCTTACATTGTTTATTTTTCCATGTTTTATAGTGAAATCAAAGCTAGCTCAGATTTGGGAATCGTCGGAGACCTTATCACACTATCAAGCTATCACTTTGGTGCTTTTGAATCTATGCTTTTGGATATATGGCATGTATAGGATTTGGTCATTTTGGTTTATATGATAGTGATGAATTTGGCCATTTGAATTGGCTTGTAAATGTTAAGTGTTTGGTTTTGTTTATAGCCATGAGAGTAGGCTTATTTTGGTATATTGGATATGAATGTATATATATGTGCATATGGGTTTAGTTATGTGTTTGATGAGGATATGTGATGCTTGTTGATGATTGGAAATTTGGGATACTATATTGTTGAGATTTGAATTTGGTATATCTATGAATTTAGGTAAAATATTGCATGTTTGAAAGTGACCATATTGATGTTTTGAGAATGTGAATTATTGGTGTTGAAATGGTATGAATTATGCTTAGTCGAGGTTGGTTGATTGCCTATTTATGCCTTGTGTTGTGCCGTTTGGTTTGGTGTAGGTGTGTGCTATTTGGGTGAGCAAAATGTCTTGGTAAATTGCCTATTTTTGTCCACACGGTCAGGTTACATGGTCGTGTGTCCCCTGGTGATGAATTAAAAATCAAGTCAGTATGCTCCACACGGCCTAGCACACGGGCATGTGACTTAGCCGTGTAGCATAAGTCAGTATACCCTATAGGGTTGGCACGACCTAACACACGGCCTAGTACACGGGCGTGTGAGGCCATTTCAAAAGGGCATACGGGCTGGTCACACAGGCGTGTGGTTGGCCGTGTGACCCAAGTCAGGGAGTTACACGGGGTAAGACACGGGCTAGGACACGGCCATGTGATCCCATCTCGAATGTCCACATGGCCTGTGACATGGGTGTGTCTTTGGCAGTGTGAGACACACGGCCAGGCCACACGAGCGTGTGTCCCCTATATTTTGCAAAATTTTCTAAGTGTTCCAAATTTTTTTTGAGTTATCGGTTTAGTCCCGAACCACTCCTAATGCATATCTTGAGTCTCGTAGACTCATATTAGGGACAATGTGAATGATGTTGAATGATAATTACATGAAATTTGAAATTGTATGTGAAATGTATGTTTAGTTGTATAATAAGTCTAGTAATACTCCGTAACCCTATTCAGGCGTTGAATACGGGTGAGGGGTGTTACAGTCACACTATCATAGGTTTATTTGACACGTAATTTTAGACTTTAAACATGCTACGTTTAGTCCAAGAATCAACCAAATCGTAGCTTTGATACCACTAAATGTAACACCCATAACCCGTTTCTGTCACCAAAATAGGGTTATAGAGTATTACCATGTAATTCAGAACATTTCATAACAATAGCATCCAATTCATCAAGTTACTTAACAATATTCATAAATAATTCAGAATAAACCAAGACATACATTCATAGGTATTAAATCGAGCCTAGAAGGCCTTAAAAATACTTTAGGAACAATCAGGGGTAAATTTGGAACAAAATAAGAGATTTGGGACAAAAATGAAAAATTTCCTAAACACGGGTCACACGATCATGCGTCCAGGTCATGTGACAGAGCCCAAACCGTGTGGCCATCCTAAACGCTCGTGTACGACCTCACACGCTCGTGTGCATAGGCTGTGTAACTTTCTAACTTGGGTCACACGGCCATGTCGCAGGTTGTGTGTCAGACCATGTGAACCTTGCACCTAACACGCTAGGGGCACACACCAGTATGGGTTTGCCTGTGTGTTTCCCAAAATTGACCTAAAACTTGCTCATTTTTCGTCCAATTGCATAGGTACCTAAACCAACTTATAAGACATAATCACAAGACCATAAACACAATTAAGAACAACCAAACATGCCAAATTCCACAACTTATGACTTAACCAATGTATCACACATGAAATCACACTATAAGTACTAACACATTCACTACCTTAGCTTTTATCCATAAAACATATCATACACACAAAATAACCTATCTTAATCTCACCATGCAATACCTTACACAAGATAACTACTATTTCATGTTTGGCTACTTAACACCAACCTTGATTCAAACAAGCATACTTTGCGTAGTTGTTTAATCTACCACATCGAAAGCATAGCAGATATGTACTACTATAAGTTTATGAATCATTACAAAACAAGGGCAAATTTTCCTTACATACCATATAAGCCAAGTTAAATTAAAAATCTACCATGAGATCCTTGGATAGTGTGATTCTTCGAGTTGATCCGACCTCACGTGTAACACCCCTAACCCTTGGCCATTGCCGAAACAGGGTTGCAGAGTGTTACCGGGAACTTTCGAAACACTTTCAGATATTTCATATAAAACTTTACCCATATTACTAGAAATATCAAGGTCATGGTTAGTACACTCAAGGTGTACAAGTCTATAATCAAGGGTATACATATTCATTAAATAAATTTCATGTACAATATCATCATTTCATATTTCCATATATCAATTATCATGTATCGTTACTTTCATGTGCTCCAGGCCGATATGTGTAATAACTCATTTCTTATTCATATCTTCACAAGTTAAGAACCTTTACCTGTTGAATTATTCGAAATATCGATGGACATACAAGTAGTACACTCGTGGTGTACGAATCAGAATCCGTCAATTCATGTCCAATGGTACCCATAAGGTACTATTTCATAGTACAAGATTACCAGTTGAGGCTAAATCATTTTTATGACATATGCTCTAAGGAGCTTGGTCTGGATTACTCGTCCGGGCTAAATCCAATCCATAACATATGCTCAAGAGGACTTATATCATGATTACCCGTCCGGGCTAAATCCTTTCTGTAATGAGGTCAATAAGATTACTCATCCGAGCTAAATCCTGTCAACAACAAATGTAGGATCTCATTCGTTTCAGGAAATCAAATATCCATCGAATTTCCATTTTATTCAACCAGGATTTAAACATTTTTCTCAAGCATTATCGGGCATGTGATTATTTCATACATCCACAACATTCATATAATCAAATAAACACATTCCACATTCATTTCAAGCATATAAGTAACATTCTCATCGTTTATCCTGTATCATCTATCGGGCATTATCATTTAATTCAAGCATTTTTATTTATCGGAATTGATCGGATATGTAATCATTTTCACATATTTATGACATTTATACAATTTACATAAACACAATCAATGCAAGCATGTAAATAAACACAATTTAGTTACACAAACTTACCTCAATAATGTTCGTGTACGTAACATCTACTGATCCTACATTTTCCTCTTTTCCTCGTTCTAGCTTCGGATTTGGTCTATCCGGATCTATATGAGTAAATTTTACATCAATTTATCATATTTCACATTCAAGTGGACTCAATTTTCAACCTAAGCAAAATTACCATTTTGCCCCTAACTTTTCCATAAATTTTCATTTCATCCTTAGGCTCGGAAAATAAAATTTGTGCAATTTACTCCCTATTCCAAGCCTAACCAAAATCCCATTACAAACTTTACAGCACATGTATTCATAAAAATTCAGCATTTTTCATCAAATTTCACAACTTTACATTTTAGTCCCTAAATCATGTTTTCATCAAAAATCACTTTGTAAAAGTTGTTTATCTATCAACAACCTTTCATTTTCTACCATAAATTTCTAATTTTAAGCATATACATCCATGAATCATTTTTCATACTTTGATAACTTCTCAAATTGATCCCCCGAATAGATAGATTAAGCTATCCCGGTTTCAAAAATATCTAAATTACTAAAAACGGGCCAAGGAAACTTACCCAATTTAGCCATGAAAGTTTCTTCTCTCTTTCCTAGGGTTTCCATGTATTATTTTGGGGAATAAGATGAGAAAATAATATTATATCTCTTTTATCATCTTTTAATTAATTAAATATTTTCACTTTTCAATTTAGTCCTTGCCCTTTTTCTAAATTTACATAAAAGAGTCACCAAAATATCTACATAAATTTTATTAATGGTCTAATTACTATATAAGGACCTTAAGTTTTGAATTCCATAGCTATTTGATCCTTCTAGCTACTAGAATCTAACTTTTGCATTTTATGCGATTTGGTCCTTCCCGTAATTAAACACTTAATCGATAAAATTTTCATTTCAAAATTTTCACATGACATGTCTATCATAATACGGACCATATATTAAAATAAAAATAAATTTTATTTTTCGACTCAGATTTGTGGTCCCTAGACTACTGTTCCAATTTTATCAAAATTGCGTTGTTGCAACTCTCCCTTCTTATGAAATTTTCGTCCTCAAAAATTTTACCAGTAAAGAGATTCAGACATTACTTTCTCATAGTTTCCTCTAATTCCTAGGTAGCTCCCTCTATATCATGTCATTGTCAGAAAACTTTTACTAAAGCTACCTTTATGCTTTTCGTTTCTTTCATTTCACATGGCAGAATTTCGACCAGTCACTCATTGTGAGTCATACCAAGCTGAATTTCAATCTCTATCAGAGAAATAACAGATGACAGGTTTGATCGATACTGTCATAACACATATACACATAAAACATTGTAATATCTGTAGAACTCTAATAATAATACCAATCAACATGCAGTAGGTTTAATTCTTTTCAATGATCTCATATGACCCATTAAACCACAGAATTAATTTGCCTTTACTGCCAAACCGGAGAACTTTCTTCCATGGCGGAACTTTCAAAAATATTTTGTTGCCAATCTGAAACTCCATTTCTTTTCATTTCAGATTCACATTGGATTTCTAATGATCAAATACTAATTTTAAACTATCTCGGATTACTTCATCTTTCTTCGGTTTCAAAGAATCAAACCTACTACATGTATCTTTTCTCACTGAACTCCGTCCAAAACACCGGAGTTTTACATTTGTGACCATATAAAGCCTCGTACAGTAAAAATTTTGTACTTGACTGTTAACTATTAAAATAAGCAAATTCAGCCAGAGGCAAATTCAATTACACAACATCGAAGCACATCTTTCAAAATTTGAATCATATGTTCATATTGGTCATCGGTCTGAAAATGAAATACGGTACTAAAATGTAACCGTATACCCAGAGTTTCTTGTAACTTGTTTCAGAATTGGAATTTAAACTATAGATCTCTATCAGACATAGCAAAAACTAGCACATCATGTAATCTGACAATCTCAAAAACAGATAATTCAACAATCTATCAAGTGTGAAATCCACTCATTCCAGAATGGAATGTGTAGGCTCCCTCAAACAATCAACAATTACTCAAATAGTATCTTTCTTTTCATAGACAAGGATAATCCTGATATAAAATTCATGGTAACTTTGTCCCATTTCCATTTCGGTATTTTCACTGACTATACCCATCTTGAAAATATCATCTCTATCTTGCTGATACATCCAGCATTTAAATATAGATTCAGAAATACCACACTTCATTCCGAGCTACCAGTACTTCTTTTTCAAATCGTTGTGCATTTTATCATTTTCCAGATAAACAGACATGGTACTACTGTGATCATTCATGTAAAATTTTCTGTAAAAGTTCCAAATTCTTCAGTACACAGGCTCTATCTCGAAATAACAGACAATCATTAAATTCAAATATGCTATCCTAATTCAATAATTATTTCATTCTGTACCCATTTACCTTACAACTTATTATCACTTTTCTGGGTTTCACTATTCTATCGTAAAAAATCAGTTTAGCTCTATACTCAGCCAAAATTAAGCTTTTATCAAACAATCATAATCGGTATCCATGGCTTGCAAAGTATACACAGATTTCTTACTCAGAATATCTGTAACCAAATTTGTTCTTTTCAAATGATATACAATTGTCAAATCATAATCTTTTAAAAATTCAAGCCATATATGCTATCTCAGATTTAAATCTTTTTGCAACATCAGATACCTTAAACTTTTATAATCGGTGAATATATGAAATTTTTCACCAAACCAGTAATGTTGTTAGATTTCAATACAAAAACAGTAGCCGAAAAATTCTAGATCATGTATCGAGTAATTCTTTCCATGTGGTTTTTAACTGTCTGAAAGTACATGTTATTACCTTGCCTTACTGCATCAAGATATAATCTAACCTCATTCAATAATACATCTCTGTAATAACAAACTCATTACCCGATTTAGGTTGAACCAGAATTAATACTTCGATCAACAGAGTTTCTAACTAGTCAAAACTTTACTAACATTTGTCAGTCCATTCAAATCTTACATCTTTCTGTAATAACTATGTCATCAATGTAGCTATTTCAATTATTAACATTAAAGCTTTGAGTTTTTTCCAAAGCCACAACCATCAGATAGATTTAAAACCATTGTGCAATAATATGACTGACATTTCAGCTGTATAGATAAAGCAACACTTTAACATTAATAGTGCATCTTAACTTAAAAAAGGGAGAATCGAAAGTGTCCCCAATAATGACCAATGTAGTAATACAGTTTCTATAATCTGTGATCTCTATCACCATACCTCATGATCGAGTCAATATTTATAACGGTAATAAATGTAATTACCTCCGGTCAAAGAATATCTTCCACAAGTAACCCATGTTTACATGATAAAGAGATTGATGATATCTTAGAGAAAATTCAGAAGAGTAATATCACCCATACTTAGTAGAAACAATTGTGATAAAGACAATATAACTTGCATATTCACAATTCAGGGCTTCAATCAGTAGAATAGAAAATGATATCATATGAACCTTATCATCAAATCTTATATCAATCATGATAATTTAGAAAACCTAAGAAAAATAGAGCAATATCGCTCATGAATCAACCAAACTTTCAGTAATTTCATCTATTATAATTAGCCAGCCTTTCAATATCATAAATATTGCATCTAAACATGCACAATTTCATATGCCTCTGAGAATAACAGAACTTATAGAATACCCAGAAAAGATATTTGTAATATACTAAATTATAATAGTTGTATTCAAATATCTTTACAATTTCATCACTGTTCCACTAACTAATAAAGTCATCAATAATCTTACATTATTCAGTTCACTGAAAGAGTCAATTCAGAAGAATTTTTGGCTAATCCATTTGGTAAATATCGTATCTGGATAAGTCAATTACTCATTAATAACTTCTTCCTTAACAATGACATCACATGTTCAGAATAATCTTCAGAAAAATCTGATATCTCTTTTGATACAGTCTTTACTTACTAACCCATTTCCAATTCTGACTACATCATTAATCATTCAGCCTTTGAACTCTTTGATTCCACATTCATGAGCTTAATCTATATAAATCTTGTGAATTTCATTGTATAACACTGTACTGGTAAAGGGTGGAGATCGTAAGCCTCACAATTTAGCCTCCATAATTACACACATATCACTTAACATTTATCATTAACATGTTCACTATAAAACATTTATTTCATGCATTTATGAGTCTCGTTTCATCATAAGTAACATTTGTACTCAGGCATGTGAGTATCACTTTTAGCAGTATCAGAATTAGCTCGGTTGGAAAGCATCTCTGCTTATTTGCAAAACAATTTTCATTAGAGTCGGGAGATATCACACTATCACAGGTTATATAATGGCATGTATTTCTAAACTCCACATACGCTACGTTCAGTACGAGAATCGACTAAACCGTAGCTCTGATACCACTAAATGTAACACCCCTAACCCTTACTCGTCACTAAAATAGGGTTACAGAGCGTTACTTGGAACTTTCGAAACACTTTCTGATATTTCATATCAAACTTTACCCATATTACTCGGAATATCAAGGTCACGGTTAGTACAGTCAAGGTGTACAAGTCTATAATCAAGGGTGTACATATTCATTAAATAAATTCCATGTACAATATCATTATTTCATATTTCCATATATCAATCATCGCATATCGTCATTTTCATGTGTTTCAGGCCGATATGTATAATAACTTATTTCTTATTCATATCTTTACATGTCAAGAACCTTTACCCGTTGAATTTATTCGAAATATCGATAGACATACAGGTAGTACACTCGAGGTGTACGAATCAGAATCTGTCAATTCATGTCCAATGGTACCCATAAGGTACTATTTCATAGAATACACTCTTGAGCCACACATGTATACAACATGATTACCAGTCCAGGCTAAATCCTTTTTATGAAATACGCTCTAAGGAACTTGGTCTGGATTACCCGTCTAGGCTAAATCCAATCCATAACATATGCTCGAGAGGACTTATATCAAGATTACCCATCCGGGCTAAATCGTTTCTGTAATGAGGTCAATAGGATTACTCGTCTGAGCTAAATCCATTCAGCAACAAATGCAAGACCTCATTCATTTCGGGAAATCACATATCCATCGATTTTCCATTTGATTCAACTGGGATTTAAATATTTTTCTCAAGCATTATCGGGCATGTGGTTATTTCATACATCCACAACATTCATATAATTCAAATAAACACATTCCACATTCATTTCAAGCATATAAGTAACATTCTCATCGTTTACCCTGTCTCATCTATCGGGCATTATCATTTAATTCAAACATTTTTATTTATCGGGCTTGATCGGATATGTAATCATTTTCACATATTTATGGAATTCATACAATTTACATAAACACAATCAATGCAAGCATGTAAATGAACACAATTTAGTTACACGAACTTACCTCAACACTGTTCGTGTACGTAACATCTACTAATTCGATATTTTCCTCTTTTCCTCGTTCTAGCTCTGAATTTGGTTTATTCAGATCTATACGAGTAAATTTTACATCAATTTATCATATTTCACATTCAAGTGGACTCAATTTTCAACCTAGGCAAAATTACCATTTTGCCACTAACTTTTCAATAAATTCCCACTTCGTCCCTAGGCTCGGAAAATAAAATTTGTGCAATTTACTCCCTATTCCAAGCCTAACCAAAAACCCATTACAAAATTTATAGCACATGTATTCATAAAAATGTAGCCTTTTTCATCAAATTTTACAACTTTACATTTTAGTCCCTAAATCATGTTTTCATCAAAAATCATTTTGTAAAAGTTGTTTATCTATCAACAACCTTTCATTTTCTACCATAAATTTCTAATTTTCAGGATATACATCCATGACCCATTTTCCATACTTTGATAACTTCTAAATTTGATCCCCCAATAGATAGATTAAGCTATCCCAGTTTCAAAAATATCAAAATTACTAAAAATGGGCCAAGAAAACTTACCCAATTTGGCCATGAAAGTTTCTTCTCTCTCTCCTAGGGTTTCCATGTATTATTTTAGGGAAAAAGATGAGAAAATAAGATGATATCTCTTTTATCATTTTTTTAATTAATTAAATATTTTCACTTTCCAATTTAGTCTTTGCACTTTTTCTAAATTTACATGGATGAGTCAGCAAAATATCTACATACATTTTATTAATGGTCTAATTACCATATAAGGACTTTAAGTTTTGAATTCCATAGTTATTTGATCCTTCTAGCTACTAGAATCCAACTTTTACATTTTATGCGATTTGGTCCTTCCCCGTAATTAAACACTTAACCGATAAAATTTTCTTATCAAAATTTTCATATGACATGTCTATCATAATACGAACCATATATTAAAATAAAAATAAATTTTATTTTTTGGCTCGAATTTGTCGTCCCGAGACCATTGTTTCGGTTTCACCGAAATTGGGCTGTTACATCACGGTTTCACAAAATGTAATGTACAAAGAAAATGGCAGAGACACGAGTAAGCTCATGTAAAGCTTTGTAAGTTCGTCGATTAAACGATAAAGCTTACCAAATTAAACATAGCAATTCATATAACAAAATAAAGAGCAGAGATCCTATCAATCACATCTCTCAATAAGTAAGTATTGCTCAATAGAATAATTCTAATAAAATTTTACATTTCAATACCATTTAGAGATAAAAAAAAAACATAGCCCGATGAATGATAAGTGGATGTGAGTACACGGTTAACCATTAAGCACACTAGATGCTCAAATGAGCCAAACCAACCAACACACCAGAATACACTGTAATATAACTCGATAGTCCGCAACAAATGCAAGACTTTGGCATATCCAGTGAACAAAGAATATACATAAATCATCTCCACTGCTCAGATCAATCCCATACCACACGCAAAATAACCTATTGGCATGCCAATCATACATTATCCCACATTCATCCGACTCAAAACATTTCATTAGTGATCAAAGCTATATCGATCCATTTCTTCAATTCTCATATACATAGCATCATTATAATGTTCAACAAAAGAAATTTAATTAATCTAATATGCATGTAAATATGTTAGAATTAAACCAAACGAACTTACCTGACTAAACTGTAGCACAATAAGGTACAAGGACTATTCCGTAATTTTCTCTTTTTCGTAATTTTTAGCTCGTTCTTGATCTAAAATAATAATTTCATTCAATTAACTAATTCCAACAGATGAATCAAATAATGTTATGCAATTAAGTCCTTTTTAACTTTTTTTCAAAATTACCCTCAACATTTTACTTTTATGCAATATAGTCCCCAAGCCCAAGACATGCAAATTAACCATTTTTACTCACATTCAAGCTTGGCCAAATATACAAGGGCCTTTCTACAACTCCTATTTGCTGTTAATTCACATCGAATCCTTGTAGTTTATCACTTTTAACAATTTAGTCCTTTAACATTAAAATCATCAAAAACTACTTTACAAAATAGTCCTAACTAACAACAAAGCTCAATAATATTTCATAAAAATTCATGAATAACTCAAACTCATCAATGGCATAATTTAAAAAATTTGACAGTTTTATAAATTAGTCATCGGGTTAGCTAGATTAAGCTAATACGAGCTCAAAAATATAAAAATTGCAAAAAAATAGGCATTAAACACATACCTAATAGGAAACCCTAGCTAGGCTGAAGCTTGCTCTCCCTCAACAATGGTGGTTTCATTTTTGGCAAGATGAAGATAAGAAAAAGATGATAGTTTACATATTTATTTTTACTTATTAATTACTAATTACAATTTTAACCTTTTAATTTTAACTTAATAATTCACTAAAACATGTCCATTAATGTCCACCATAATTTCCTAGGGCATAATTACCATTTAAGGAAGGTTTAATTGCACAATTAGTCCTTCAATTATTTTAAAATTAACAAAACATGCTTAGTTTCAATTTAACCCTAAACTAATTAGGACTTAATAAGCAAATAACCCAAAAGCTATTGGGTCAATCACGTCCACCACTACTTGGACTTTTTTACCATGGTTTAATCACCATTTCGGTCCCTTGACTATTTAAAATCTATAGCGACTAACTTTTACCTCTTTTACAATCTAGTCTTTTTTAATTAATTAACTATCTAAATGATAAAATTTTATAACCAAATTTTAATATGACATTAATGACCTCATAAATATTAAATAATTAATATTTACAAACTAACACATCAGAGTTGGGGTTCCGAAACCACTATTTTTAACACCACTGAAAAATGGGTTATTACACTTTGAACACCGGTATCACTCATTCGGACTGGCCATCTGTCTGAGGGTGATAAGAAGTACTAAAGTAATGTTTTGAACCCAAATATTCTTTTAAAATTTTCTAAAATTGCGATATGAACCTTGGGTCTCAGTCAGATGTTGTAGAAATAGGCATTCCATTAAGTCGCACTATCTTAAAAACATAAATCTCGGTGGGCCTTTACAATGAGTCATAGTTAGTTGTTCTTAGGCACACACAACATTCCTCTGAAACAAACCACTCCCTCATCATTAAGTGCGAAGTCACCTTGCACTCATTGTTCCACTTGGCGAACCCTCTTCCCCAATTCCTCATCAGAACCTTACTTCGCTTTAATTTTTTATGACAACGTTGGTCTTACTTGCAATTCTTCGGGCAATCCTCCATCGTAGGGCAAACTTAGTTGTGTAAACATAGATCACAGTTCATTCATGGACTTACTTCTCAATGCATCAGCTACCACATTGGCCTTTCCTAGGTGATACTTTATTACGCAGTCATAGTCCTTTAGCAACTCAATTCACCTTCTTTGTTGTAGATTTAATTCTTGTTGGGTCAGCAAATACTTGAGGCTTTAGTGGTCTGTATAGATGACACATTGCTCGCCATTAAGATAGTGTCACCAAATCTTAAGTGTGAACACCACTGCTGCTAGCTCTATATCATGGGTAGGGTAATTTAACTCATTAATCTTCAATTTCCTTAAAGCATAAGCCATCATCTTCCATTCTTGCATTAGAACACATCCAAGTCACGTGTAAGAGCCATCACTAAAGACCACAAATTCCTTTCCTAGTTCGGGTTGAGTCAACACCGGTACTTTGGTGAGTATCTCCTTAAACTTGTCGAAGCTTCGCTGCCTCTCTTCAGTCCATGTGAACTCTTCTTTCTTTTGAAGTAGCTTCGTTAAGTGTGCTGCTATAGTGTAGAACCACTCAACAAAGTGGCCTTAACAAAGTGGCGACAGTACCTTGCAAACCTTAAAAAGCTTCGCACTTCGGTTATGCTCCCTAGTGGTTTCCACTCCACAATTGCTTTGATTTTATTTGGGTCCACACGAACCCCTTCAGCTGAAATCACATGCCCCAAAAATGTTACTTTTTTTTACCAAAACTCAAAATTACTAAACTTTGCGAATAGTTGTTGCTCTTGCAAAATCTGCAGCACTGTTCATAGATGCATGTTGTGCTCTTCTTTGGTTCGTGAGTACACCAAGATGTCATCAATGAACACCACCATACATTGATCCAAATATTCATGAAACATTTGATTCATCATGTCCATGAAAATAGCAAGTGCGTTGGTTAAACCGAAGGGCATCACCAAAAACTGTAGTGCTTATATCGTGTTCTGGATTTCTTCTTTAACACATCAGCCTCTTTCACCTTTAGTTGGTAGTAATTGTATCACAGGTCAATTTTTTAGAACATAGTAGCTCAATGTAGCTGGTCAAATAAGTCATATGTCCTCAGAAAAAGGTACTTGCTCTTGACTGTAAACTTATTCAATTGTCTGTAATTGATGCACATCCTCATACTCCCATCCTTGTTCTTTGCGAACAGCATTGGCGAACCCCAATAGGATATTCTAGGTTGAATGAAACCTTTATCCAGTAGCTCCTAGAGTTGTACTTTCAGCTCCTTAAGCTCCTTGGGTGCAATGTGATACGGTGTGATAGACACTGGCGAACTGCCAAGATACATCTCAATGGCGAACTATACCTCGCGGTCTGGTGGTAAACCTGGTAGCTCATCAAGAAACACATTTGGGAAATCTTGAATAGTTCACACTTCACGAACACCTTTCGCCAAAACCTACGTGCCCATTACAAATGTGCGATAAGCCTCGCTACTCTTTCTTAGCATCTTCTTTGCTTCAATGCTGAAACCAAGTTACACTGAGCTCGCTCACCTACCACAACTACTTTGTTCGCAAAGTGCCTTTCTTTAACTAAAAGTCGATATTGGCCTTGTGTTTGGTCAACCAATCCATTCCAATGATCATATCAAGCCCATAGAATGGAAACTCCATCTGGTTCGTATAGAAGACTTGTCCTTGTACTTCTAGTGGACACTTACAGTACACTCTATAAACTACACACTGTCCCCAAATAAACTGGTGACAGTCACGCCTTTCTCTGTAGTCTCTACTACTATTCCCAACTCACTAGCTAAACCACTTAAAACATACGAGTGTGTTGAATCAAAATCAATCAACGAAAATAAGGGAATAGTTCGTAGAGTGAAGGTACCTATTATAACATCAGTGGCACCTTACTCTTATGTCTCTCTCACAACATACACTCGTGCGAGACCTCCAGACTCTTCCTCTTCAATCATAATAGTGTGGGTTAAGGTTCACTGGCCTCTTGGCCTAGTCTCTCTATCTTTGCCTTATCCTCAACCACGAACACCAGCTCGCATTTGAGTAGAGGTCACAGATTGGACTTGTGAGCCCTTTTGTTATTCTAGACAATCCTTGATAAAGTCTTCCTTAGAACCATACTTGAAATAGCCTCCATTTTTATTATGACACTCCCCAGGATGCTTCCTCTTGCAAAGCTTGCAATACACCCAGCTCACAGACTGGTGCAAACCCTCCTTACGATCTTGAATTTCCTTTTGATGTGACTATTCAGATCTGAAGTTTCGCTTAACCTTATTTCCAACACCTCACAAGTTGTGATCCTTTTTTTATCCTCACCTAAAAACTTGCTTCTCAACTCACGGTGCCTTGATGTCTTCAATGGCTTTAGCTTTATCCATGAGCTTATTAGAGTTTGCGGTGTCGTGAGTCACCAAATACAATTGGATGATGTGGTGTAAACCAAATCAAAACCTCTAATAGTGGTTCCTCTTCTCTACTTCGAACTTAGCCACTGACAATTCACCCTGCTTCAAACTGATGAACTCTCGTTTGCGAGCTTCTAAATACTGCTCGCCCAAAAATTCCTTCTTGAAGGTTGCCACAAAGAACTCCTAAGTCAGATGATCCACGATAGTCCCTTGCCTCACAATGTTCTACAAGCGATGGGCTTCACAAGTGAGTAGTAACACAACACATCCTAGTTTCTCCTAATCAAGACATGTCATTTATTCAAGGATTTTCTCCACTCCCTCAAGCCAATACTCAACCTCAGTAGGGGTTAGTTCCCCTAACTCTACTGAATTATTTACCACCCAGTGCTCACAAAAGCTCCAATTTTAAGTCACAGTTTGCAAGTGTAGCATGAACATCAGTAGCTTGTTGAAACGCTCCTATCATAACCTGAACCAATTACTTCATACCCTATAACAACCCTACCTCGTATCAGTCACTGGAATAAGGGTATAAAGCATTACTGTAAAAATGTAACATAAAACATACATTTCATACATTAATAAAATCATGAATTAAATCATTCATTCACATACTTATCATCCCTTAATCGAGCCCTCGAGGCCCTAAAAACACTTTAGAAACAAATCGAGACTAAATTGGAAACATTTGGAAAGTTCAAGAAAAAGTTAGAAAAATTGGACTGCAAAGGTCACACGGTCGTGTGGCCAGGCCATATCACTCACACGGCTGAGACATACGCTCGTGTTTTAGGCTATGTAACATTCAAAATAGGGACACACGACCGTGTCCATGCCTGTGTGACTCACTAAGCTAGGTCACACGGCCAAGCCACACGCCCGTGTCCTAGGCAGTGTGCTAGGCCATGTAACAGATTGACTTGCATGCATTAAAACCTATAGGAGACACACGGCCATGTTGCCAGACCGTGGGCCACACATGGCTAAGTCAACGCCCGTGTCTTAGGCCATGTGGACATGAAATTTTCCAAATTCAAGCCATTTCCAACACCAATTCATGCATCCACCTAAAGACTTTTAGTGTACATTATCAAAGCATTAAAACCTTACCAAAACATACATATAATGACCAATTTAATGATCCAAAATCAATCAACCAATATGTAAGTCAAGGTACCTTAAATGCAAACATTTAAACTTACCTAAACATGCATTTATTTGATCAAATTTCCATCATCAAACCTAATTCAACTTCTAACAAATCAAACCACAAATATAACCATTACTATTCCATTACAAAACATGTCATTTGAGCCATTCAAAACATACAACATGATATAGTCACAATGACTCAAACTAAAAAGGCATCAAATGTATCAACATAGTTAACTTACATAATGTATACTAACCAAATCACCTTCAAACCATTTTCAAACATAATAAGGTAGTTCAATTATAAACTAAAACATGTCACAAGTAACCATTTTGAATCTATCATCAACATGAAAAGTGAATCATATCAACAAGCACTTTAAAGTAATCAACATCGCATAATTTGGTAAAGTGTCAAGATGTACCAAACTGATATACCTTTCTAAAGCTCACACATGCCAAATCATCATTAACACATTCGCTATAGTACCATTACAGTCGTCCTATACAAGCCATTATTAATCGTAACCAAATTACTCAAAAACTACCGATTTGTCCACTGGATAATGTAATAGATCTCCGATGAACTTCCAACCGATTGAGCTTCCGAAACGTAAGCAATGAATGCTTAATAAGCTCGTATAAAATTTAAACATAATATTTCATTTCAATAATGAACTTTATAGGATAAATATAAACTTATACCAATGCCATAAAGTTTATAAAACTACATAACCATCAATTCACAAATGGGTAAGTCTCTCAACATCACATATACTTTTCATTCATAACATAATGGGATTTTACAAGTTGTATTACATAATCATCAACCTTTTCATAAGACTATGAACCATTACATTTACTTACTTACCATTCCACTCTAAACGCTTATCATAAGTCTAAACAACATTATCAACTCATGAGTTAGTGTACTTATCCATGATATAGGTAAATTTGCCCATAGTATAAGTAGATTTCTAACATATAAGTACATCATTTAATTTATCAATCTCTTTTTACGTATAACATCATGTTACTTATGAGATCATCCATAATATATGAAATTTACCATTTATGAACATAACCTTTAATTCATTAACATTACCATATCATCATATTACATCCCAATTATGAACTTACCTTTTCATTCCCTTTTCTTACCCATTTCATTTGCATAGAACAAAGCATAAGCATAAACATCAACCATAACCACAAGCTTGGCACAAGCCTAACATCATCATCATTACACAAGTTAGTGCATTTATACATAACTCTTTTGGGATCAACCACATGATAAGCCAATTCATGAGAAAATACATCATTTGATTCATACAACCTTTTCATGAACATAAGCATATTTCCATTGAAGTTTACCATTTCAATCCTTTTCATTAATACATGATATAGTTCATTGGAACACTTACCGTTCTTTTCCATTTCATGCCCGTTGAACCACTTAGAATATCATCAAATACTCTGGAAAGCTCACACGAAGTGCGCTTAAACATATAACCGTAAAATTTCCTTTATATTGTTGCTCACATAAGCTGTAAAATGGGTCTGCTCACACGAGCTATCGGTCAGAATGTAAGCTACACGATGCTGCTCACACGAGCTATGGAGTATCCATAACAAATGTAGGACCTAAGCCATCGGTAGGATATTCAAGGCCACACCTGAAACATGAAAACCCTAATGACATGTCATTTGTATCCTACAAATTCCTAAGGTTCAACAGGGACTTAATAGCCGCCAATTCATCATAACTGTAACATCCCTATTTTGGGCCTAGTCAGAACAGTGGTTTCGGGACCACAAATCTAACGAAGAAAATTTTATTTTTATTATATTTTTATGGTCTACAATTTCACGGAATAATTTCATGAAAATTTCGTTCGAAAATTTTGACGTTTGGGCACTCAATTTAGTCAAAAGGACTAAATTGTAAAACGTTGCAAAATGTGTGTTCTAGTTCACAAAGGTACTAAGTACTTGTGAGTAATGGGTTTTTAAATTGGTGGTCCTTAAATTGTAAATAGCCCATTTTGTAATTAGTGGACAAAAATGGACATGGCATGGTATGTTTTTATTTATTTTTCATTAAGGGTATTTAAATAATTTGGCAAATAAAGCCAAAATAACTAAGAAAAAGATGTCATCTTCTTCATTTTTCTCATGCCATAACCGTATATGGAGATGGAAGACATGGCTAGGGTTTGTAAAACTTCCAAGCTTGATTGTAAGTCCATCTTTGCCCTGTTTTTAATGTTCTTTGCATTTTTGAAATCCTCGTAGCTCGATTTACCCATTTCTACCGTTAATTTGAGCTAGGGTTCATATTTAAAAATTGACCAATATGTGACATACATGCATTTTGATGTCTAATGGTAGAAAATGAGTGTTGGGTGTTAGATAAACAATTTTTGCTAAGCGATTTTACGTGAAAACGAGTAAAACATAATCGGTAAAAATACCTAATGTTCATAAGTACATGTTAGAGTGAGAATTTGATGGTGTTATAGAAGGTAAAATGATTAGCATGTCATAAAACATAAGAAAATAGGATGAAGTTTAATTTCCGAACCTTGGGGAAAAAGTGCAAATATGCAAAAGTTTAAGGGTCAAAATGAAAATTTGTAAAAATATGAATTTTGGACCCATTTGAATAATTTGAGTAATAAATGAGCTATATTTGTAATGTTAGATCAAGGAAATCAAGATTCGGTCTAAAATCGAGAAAATACCAAGTAGTGGACTTAAATGGTAAAAATGGCGATTTTTGTATACGAGGTAAGTTCATATGATTTTTAATAATGCAATGTGTATTTTAATGTTATTGCTTTGATAGTATATGAGATGTAAGTCTATATACAAATAAATGTATTTGAAATGGTTTATTTATGCTTATTTTCCATCGAACTATGATGAATGAATATATAAGTTGAGAAAAATGAGACATCCGAGAAAGTATCGACAAAGTTCCGACATCCGAAAAGCCCCGTATGAACCTTAGGAATACATAGGATTTCCGATATGTGATATCATGTAAGATCAGGTCTGGGACGTTGGCATCGACTTTTGTTTTACGTGTAAGACCATGTCTGGGACATTGGCATTGTATCTGATTTTGTGTAAGACCCTGTCTGGGATAGTGGCATCGATGTTTGATTACATGTAAGACCACGTCTGGGACGTTGGCATTCTATATGCTTTCCGTGCTATCCGTATATCCTTATGTTTCCAAACGGTTCAAACAGGCATTTCGAGAAAGTAAATGATTTTGTGAAATTGGATTCAATTCAGGTACGTTTGCATGTATATGTGCAAGAAAGCAAAGGTATGTATTTGCCATTATGTGCTTGTATGACTATGATGATTCATGGCGATATATATATCCTTGTGTATTATTTATGAACAGTAATGTTATATTATTTGATGAAAGTATGAGGGTTTGTGAAGAGATACATGTATAATATTAAAGCATGCCTATGAGTATAAAGTAACAATGAATTTATGATAGCTATTGTGATTTTGCTCCGAAACAGTGTTGAACAGCAGCAGTAGCCCGACTTTAAAAAATCACCATAAATAGTAGAAGTAGAACTAGAGGCTGAATAATATATGAAATTAAACTTAATGAGTCTAGTTTCACATAAAGGAAATGATGTAAGCAAAATAATTTTGAATTATGAGATATTTGAGTTCTTGTGAGACAGAGTCGGAGTGATTCCAGACTCCCCTATCTTATCTTTAGAAAATCACTAAAAATTGTACAAAAACAATTGTAAGTTATAATTTATATGATTAAAATCCTTATTAAGTCTATTTTCTAGAAAGATAGATGGGAGTATTATCCGAGTTTCGTATTATGAGATAAATAAGTTTTAGTGAAGAGAGGTCAGAACTGTTGGATAGCGAAACAGGGGAAATTTTAATGAATAAATTGTATTAATTGGATAAACCAAAAATTCTGAAAATTTTATGGTAAGAATATATATGGGTCTAGTTTCTGGGAAAATTAACAGATCTTAATTTGGAATCCTGTAGCTCGAGTTATAAATAAATTTCCAAATATGACTCGAGTAGACAACTTGACCAGAATATGAATAAAAGTGTAATTATAGTTGTTTTACCTAAGGAAACATATTGGTAAATTGCTTATTAATTTCATATGGACTTACTAAGCGTAAAGATTACCCCCTCTCCATTTTTTTAGTATTGGCAGGTCGGCTCAGGGTTGGAGATCATCGGAGGCAGCATCACACTATCAGAAAGTTGATGTGAAGCGTCGATAAACTTCAAGTGTTTTCAAGTGAGTGGCATGTATAGAGACTTAGTCTTTATGATAGTTGTTAGTATGATTTGGCCAAACGTATTGGCTTATTATGGTTAAATCGTATATAGCCATTGATATGGTTTATATTCGATCATTGGGTTGTAAACCTAATTGATTATGCATGCTTGATCCATTACTTTATGATATGTGCGTGGTGATGTCTTGATACAGTTGAATGTATGATATGTCATGCTTATGTGGTGGATAGATTATGATCAATAGATGTGACCATATTCTTAATGTAAAGGCGTAAGGTAAGAATAAGTAATACCGTTGTTAAAAATGAAATTGGTGTGGAACGTCTTAGTCAAGCACGTTGTTCTATGTATGTGAATTGATGGTATGTTTAGGATTGGTATAAAATGAGAATAAGATCTAGTATGTCTAGTTCTGGTTAATGTAAGAATGTGTATTACATGCATGATGGTAGGAAAATGATATATTTGTATCAAAATAGAGGATGTTGAATGTTATTAAAATCATGTGGGTGCATGTAGGGTGACAAAAAGGCTTGGAAAATAGCCTAAGAGTTAATTACACGGGCCGAGACACGACCGTGTGACTCAACCGTGTAAGGGACACGGCCTGGTGACACGGGCGTGTAGCCTGGCCATATGGTTCAACTCATTTGATGACATCATAAACAGAGAGTTACACGGGCGTGTGTGACCACACGGCCCCACCCACACGGGCGTGTGTGACCACAAGGCCCCACCCACACGGGCGTGTGACTCTCCAAAGCTAGAAAATTGTTAAGTTGCCCAAAGTTTATCGAATGTTTTTAGTTTTGCCCCGAACCGCCCCAATGTATGTTTTAGGCTTCGAAGACCTGTATAAGGGATGATGTGCATGTGTTTGAGAAGTTTTAATTTTGGGTGAAATTTGGTGACCCGATTTTGTATGTTTAAGAATGTTTAAGTCCGGTAACGCCTCGAACTCTGTCCTGGCATTGGATATGGGTGAGGGGTGTTACGATAACATTGGTACCTTTATAAAATAATTCAGTCGCATTAAAATGACATAGCAAACATTCAATTTATATAACATTAGAATGATTACAGTTCATACGAACTTACCTAGCTAAATTGCGGTAATGACTAAGTACATGAGCTATTTGTTAATTTTCTCTTCTCCTTGATTTTCCACTCCTTCTTGATCTAAATTAATAATTTCATTCAATTAATTAATTCAAATAGTAAAACCAACTGATTTTATACAATTTAGTCCTTTTTATATTTTTACAAAATTACCCTTAAGTTTTCATTTTTATTCAATTTAGTCCCTATGTCCTAATCATGCAAATAAACCAATTTTATTGAAAACCTATACCATCCGAATGTTAATAGCTTCCATTACAGCCTACATTTGTAACAATTTCACATCAAGTCCTTGAACTATTATTACTTTAGCAATTTAATCCCTAAACATTTAAATCATTAAAAATTACATAACAAAATACTTATAAATAACAACTATCTTGTATTTGCCAGAATCGAGGTGTTACATATGGCATTTATTTTTTTTACTTTTGACTAAAGTTATGGACCTCTCTATAATTAGTTCAAAACACTTTTTTTTGGTTTATTTGCAACATAAGTCTAAAGCATGTAAGGTTTTTTTTTTTCTTTCTTGTCTTTTATTTCTTGAGAAAAATAATAGATAAATAAATAAATAAGGTGTTTTGGACAAATTACAAAGATTAGTCTAAGTTCAGTCAAAAGTTAAAAGAGAATGGGATAAGGAGATTTTTAATGTTGTGACCAATTCGAACAATTATATTAATTAGAATAATTAAATTAATAAAATTAAAATTAAAATCAACAAAATAATAATGATACTATTTTAGGCTCAAGGATATAGTTTACCAAATAATAATTATAATAAAATTGGGGAAAGGACATACAATAACTAAGTGAACCGAACATCAGTTTTAGGCTAAATTCGCAGAGAAGATGGAAGGCGAAGGGGAAGAGCAGACATCAATTTGGAACAAAGAAACTGTACCAAAAGTGATGAAAATAGTGAGCACAAGGCTTGCTCAAAGAGACCTCATTTCTCTCCTCCTTCTCAGCCCTTGGATTCACCGCACTCTCATTTCCTACCCTTCTCTTTGGCTTGTACTTTTCTCATTTCTAAATTCCTTCTTTCTTTGTTAAAATTTTTATTGCTTTTTAAGATCTCAATATTTCTTCTTCTCTTTCAGTCTATTGATCTACGTGAGATGAATAATGCTGGAGATCGACTCATAGCTGCGCTTTCACTGGTTTCTCAATTTCTCATCTTCTTTTACTTTTTAACTTCTGAAATTATAAGTTCTGTTTTTTAATCCGTTTAGTATCGGTACATTGGGTTTATGTTAGCAATTAGATAAAAGGTTATGCATATAAAGTGTTAAAGTAACTCTTTTTTTTTTTTTTTTTGCTTTTTTCTTTGTAGCCAAGATACCAGCATGTGAAACAAATAAGCCTTGAATTTGCACAAGATATAGATGATGATCATCTAGAAGTCATTAAGAGCAAGGTAAAATATTGTACAGTTGTGGTTTGTAGTTTTTATATGGTTCCTTTGTTGTTGAAGAATTCAGAAAGATACAGGCTAGATGATTTAGGTTGCAATTGGATGGAATTTATGCCATTGAGATCTTAGAATCAAACCTGATTTCAAATTATAGTGTTATGCTCTGAATGGATTCATAGATGTAAAAGGCTGTTGGATATTTCTGGATCCTATTACTAGTTCACTTCACTTATAGTTATCTTGCTTATGAAGTGTGGTTAATTGTTCTATTATCTCCTGAATTTTTTTTTATAATATTTTAAGAATTTCAGTGTTTGGGATCTCTTCAAGACCTTGAGTCTTTAAATCTGAATGGCTGCCAAAAGATATCTGACAAAGGAATTGAAGCTATAACCAGTTGTTGTCCTAAATTGAAGGTTTTTTCTATTTATTGGAATGTAAGGTATTTTCAGTTTCCCTTGTTTAGTACAGATATATTCTGACTTGTGTTCTTATAAGCAATATTTCATTAAATTATAATTCTAATGCATCTTTTCATGGAACTGAACTTCAGGGCCACTGATGAAGGTGTGAAGCATCTGGTGAAGAACTGCAAATATATAGTTGATTTGAACTTTAGTGGCTGTAAGGTATTTGATGACACTGATGTAGATTCTACTTATTTTTCTACAATATAAACATCAATCCAATGAGGGGGACAGAGATTTGACTCAGCTTATGTTACACCTTTGTTTTGTATGTCCTACAAGGCCTATTGCCTGAGGTTTGCAATACAATTTAAGTTACACTAAGGATGATTCTATTGAATGAACCGGAGAAATTCCTAGGGGTAAAGTTTGTGAAACCTTGTCTTCCTAAAATAATTTTTGGGACGAATTTGAAGTGCCAATGGGGGTCCGAGGGAAAAAGATGCAGTTGGGAAAGTTGAGGGATGAAATGATTTATATACAAAAAGAGAAAAATTGCATTATTGTTCATTGAAAGAGCGATTGGAGATTTAGGTGTTCTGGGTATCAAGAGAATGCGGAAAAAGCATATTCAACTGGAGGCTGCACTAAAGATACCATGGCCTATGATTTTATGGATCACATTAGAGTGGATAATGAAGAGAGATTGCATACATTCATTTGAATTTCGGTGCAGAATAATGCCTTTTTGTTTTAGTTGATTTGAATATCCAAACATGATCATTTGCAAACTTATTCTTCACCAAAAAAAAGTTTGTTGTTTGCATATTACCTGGTTTATTGTGCAAGGGGTTTGGTTCACTACTTTACTGTGAAACTTTTATCAATTTGGTTTCATCCATTTAAATTGTTTATGGTTTGCACATTCTTGTCACTATTCAGTTGTACAAGTCAATGTATGGTATCCTTTTTTTATGTTCTTTGAATGAAGTACTTTGATGTGGCAATTACAGCATTTATCAGACAAAAGTTTGCAATTAGTAGCTGACAATTACCCCGAGCTGGAGTCCTTGAATCTGACGAGGTATGTTAATCTGCTTTGCTTAGTTTTTACTGGGTGTTGTTCATTATTATTTACTAATGTCTGGTGTGATATCGGCTTTTACATATCTTATATACACTCTGCTGCTACTTTTTCAGTTATAGTTCAGCAATTGTTTATTTAATGTAGGGACTAGATGATAAATGTCAGTAGTTAACATGGGAGTTCAACTCTCACAAAAGAAATTGATACTTCACCCTGTTGATGTTGTTTTCACTTCGTTTTTGAAGATTTTTATGGAATACTTCTTGTTTTTATACCTGTTGGGGATGCTTGTGTCTTATGATTATCTGGTTCCAGGTGTGTCAAGATGACAGATAGTGGCTTGCAACAAGTATTTGTCAAGTGCTCCTTTCTCCAAATTTTAAATCTTTATGCACTCTCCAGGTATGCTATAATGTCCTCCCACGGTAATCTTTGGGTATTTTTCTTTATAGGCTTGTGATTCCTAACTTGTGTCACTTTATTTCATTGCTTGTGCAGCTTCACAGATGAAGCTTACAAGAAGATCTCTGTTCTATCTCATCTAAAATTCCTAGATTTATGTGGTGCCCAGGTAAAAACTAAGGTTTCTGAAAATTTTTCAACAGAATGAAGTTTGTGGAAATTGATACTACTAATGAAATATTTGATCACCAGAATCTCTCGGATGACGGACTTTCCTGTATAGCTAAATGCAAGAAACTTGTGTCTCTCAATTTAACATGGTTAGTGAATCGTCTCCTATATAAATCTGTATTCTAATCTGATACAATGTAAAAGCCAGGGGGTCTTGTTTCTTTCTTTTAATAGGTGTGTACGAGTCACTGATGTAGGGGTCATAGCTATTGCTGAAAGTTGCACATCCCTTGAATTTCTCAGGTAAATCTTGAGCGAAATATTGTTTAATTTGTAAGGACCATTACAAGTATTTTGTGTCTGCAAATATTGTCATCATTATTATTTAAGCAATACCTCTCTCCTCTATAGGCTTTAATTTTTTAATGTCACTAATATTAATAGCCTACTAATAATTTCAACTTTCTTTGATAATAGCATGAAATAATCAGTTCTACGATATAATAAGTTGACAAGCTGAGAAAAAGCCATTTCTCCGTACTCTTTTTTGTTTTCATTTGGCTGAATAAATTATAAGGAACCATGTAGATATGAGAATGGTTAAATTTATAAGCACATGAGCTTCTGATGCTGATATGTTGATGATCCAAAAGTCGCCCTTTAGCCTATAAATTCTTCTCAATTAAAAGTTTTTATCTGATGTGTTGCAGTTTGTTTGGGATAGTTGGGGTAACTGACAAGTGCCTTGAGGCCCTTTCCAAGTCGTGCGCAAATACGATGACGACTCTTGATGTTAATGGATGTATTGGTATTAAGGTAAACAACTGTTCTGTCCATAAAGCATTCTGTTTGTCCTCTGCTTATTTATAGGAAAGTTATTACAGTTATTTTCTAATCAAGAATCTTTATTGTTGTAATCCCATCAAAGATGACCTCCCTTGCTTTTAGATATTGTTCTACTCTCAAGATGTGTTTGGTCGAGGAATTTTAAATTTTTGAAGATTTTTAAAACGGCAATCATTTTAAAATGCTAGTTTTTCTAATTATTGTGTTTGAATAATATTTTTTTAGAAAAATTTGGGCTACCGGAATTTCATAAACTAGAAGAAAATAATTATAAAAGAAGAATAATGATATTATAAATAATATAAAAAATATGTAATATGGATATAGCTAGATTTGTAAAAATATATAATAATCTTTTTATAATATAAAATATATATAAAAGATGTATATTGGAATTAAATAAAGATGATACTTTGAAGTTTAAGTTTTTTATTTTATAGTTGGGCCATGTGTATTAAACGAAAAAAAGATTATGAGAAACTTTGAAAACCACCACTTTCGGTGTGATTCGCATATTCAATTCCCCTTTTGAATATTTTTACAAATTTTGAAATTCTTCATTATTTTTATCCAAACAAGTAAATTCATTTTCGAAATTTTAAAATTCTTGATAGAAATTAAAATCCTCTTCCAAACCTCTCATTCAAACACACTCTTAGGGAGATGAATATACCCGTGTTGCTCTAACTTATTTTTCTTGGAAGTACCCATGTCAAACATATCTGGAAATGAGGTTGGGGATATGACCCATACATGAAAAACTTAGCAAAAATTGGACATATCTGTGTTGGACATATACCAGTATCTGATACTCCAACCGTATCTGAGTAACATAAAAATATACCCCATTTGGAATGGTATTGCTCAAATGTGAAGGCACCAACAGAACATGCACTATCGGAAACTACTATATTACGGGCTGCCCAAATGTATGTCCATGCCTGCAGTACTCAAACCCGGACAGTAAATAGCTATTTGTACATGATGGCACCGTTGAGAAGCTGCAATGTTTCCTTGCTACATAAAGTACAAAGTTTGCTAATGATTTCTGTCAAATTCTTTTGCTAAATGTATGTTGATATTGGTTGCAGAGACGGAGCCGCGATGATTTACTTAAGTTGTTCCCATATCTGAGATGCTTCAAAGTGCATAGCTGATCTGATGGTGTACTAAGTTTGCAAGAGTAACATCAAAATGATGATGCATTCTTCAAGGGGGGGAGGGGTAGATTATGTAGCATAGGCCTTTGGCAAAATAGAGAATTAATCGCATTGCCTTGTTGTAGACATGTAAATTAATTATAATGATGACAGTTGAACTGCTTTTACTGGAGTGAGGCCTCAATTGAATTTAGGAATAGGAAAGGAAAAATGACAAATTTTCTGAACCTTTACCCAAGTCTGTTGCTGCATTTTAATTTCTACATAAATTGTATCTGACTGCCTGTGATTCCCATTTGACAGTACTCATCAATGGAAATACTTTTTTTTTTTTTTACCGTTTTAATGGCTCAGTTGTTATTTGCGTTGCATATATTCTCCAGGGCACAACTCAAGTCTTCTTGTTATATATATTTTGCGATTTGGGGGAATCTAACATTCTTTATTCGTAAAATTCTTTTATTAGTCATTTGTGAAAGTTATAAAATTAGTCTGTGTTTTAATTTGATCAGTTTTAATTTATATATTTTTTAATTTGTTCAATTTTAATTTTTATACTTTTGAAGTGAGTTATCAAACTTTTTATATCCACAAGACCTACTCATTATTGCGCATGACAAATTAAGTAAACTTATTATGAAATGTATATACGTATACATCAAATGTATAATATGGATCATTGTCTCTAATTCAGTACTTTATAATAAAATTTATATGATTATCTCAATATATCTGCAAGGCTTTATACTATCATATCTAATTTCATCATTTAGATTCAAAACATAGCATCATTATTATCTCAAACACATTTTCATAATGTGTCAATTAGCGAATCCACAATAGTACTCAAATGTCTTATAATCCATTTGTTTAGTGATTTGTTATGAATCATCATTAAATTTACAACTCATGTATGTGTTGGGAATTAATTCAAAGTAGTGGGTTGTTTAGTTGACCAAGTATCTCTGTAGAATCTTTGTTAGTTCCAGATTTTCAATTTAATTGAATAAGTTGTTAGCTATTTTTGTGTTGAGGTATTTTCTTTGTAAGCCTATAAATATATGCATTTATGCTTTGTTTTATCAATTCAGTGTTCATCAATAATAGAATAACTTTGATGCATATTGTAATTGTCTCTTTCACGTTTCCTTCTTCAACAAATTTGGCATCAGAGCAAGGTTCGATCTTTTAGGCAATTGAGTGAAAGCTAGGTTTGGGTCTAATTGGTATTTGAGAGAAACACATTTTTGGGTCTTTGGGAAACACGAGAGAAGAGAGTGTGTGTCCTTGGAATGGCATCAGCTGGTTTTTCTTCCTCTCGACCACTCATACCTATTTTCAATGGTGAGAAATATGAGTGATGGAGAATCAAGGGGAAGACATTGCTCAGAACACAAGAGCTATAGGACTTGGTCAAGTACGGGTTCGCTGACATACTTGAACCTGATGAAGAAGAAAAGAGATTGAAAGAAACCAAGAAAAACAATGCTAAGGAATTGTTCATTATCTAGCAAGCAGTTCATGACTCTATTTTCTCACGAATTGCTACAGCAACCACATTGAATAAAGCATAGTCAATTTTGTAGAAAGAGTATCAAGGTGATTCAAAGGTTATAGTGGTGAAATTGCAATCACTACTACGTGATTTTGAAACCTTGATGATGAAGAATTGTGAATCAATTGCTGATTTTTTTTTCACGAACAAGGACAATAATCGGCCAATTGTGCTCTTACGACGAACAAATTTTAGACGAGATAATTGTAGCGAAAGTTTTGCGAAGCTTGACGACAAAATTTGATCATGTTGTGGGTGCTATAGAAGAATCCAAAGTTCTGACAGTTCTCTCTGTTGATGAACTGATGGGGTCTCTTCAATCTCATGAGGCGAGAATCAACAGATCAACAGAAAAGAGCGAAGAGCAAGCATTTCAAGTGAAGGAGACATTCATAAATCAAGGCGACAATGACCATTCAACAAACAATGATCGAGGAAGATGAGGATTTCGTGGTGATCGTGGTCATGGTTATGGTAGAGGTAGAGGTAGAGGAAGAGGAAAGAATGATGGACAAAGGCAATACAATGAGCAAAGTAACATAAAATATGGCATACAATGTTATCATTGCAACAAATATATGCATATAAAAGCTGATTGCTGGTATAAGGATAAAAAATTAACTTTGCGACAGAAAGTGATGTGGAAAACAAGCTTTTTATAGCTTGAATTGATGTTAACTATAAGCCAAGTGATTTGTGGTTCGTGGACAGCAGCTGTTCGAATCATATGATAGGCACCAAATCCTTGTTCAAGATGCTTGATGAGTCACAAAAGATAAAGATGTAGCTTGGGAACAAAAGGGAGATGCAAGTTAAAGGAAAAATAAAGGCACGGTGAAATTTTTTACTAGCCATGGAAAAGGAAAAATTTTGGACAATGTTCAATTTGTTCCTCATTTAGGATACAATTTATTGAGTGTTAGACAACTAATGGCTGATGGATATTCTGTCATATTTGATGATGATGCATGTATCATCAAAAACAAAAAGTCAGGCAAACAAGTCCATGTCCACATGACTCCAAACAAGATGTTTCCGTTGAATGTTTCAGTCATGGAGAACTTTGTTCTTGCTACAAGTGCAAAGGATGACTTGAAGCTATGGCATTTGAGGTATAAACATCTTAATATTAAAGGCCTGAAATTGCTAAGTGATAAAGGTATGGTTCTTGGACTACCAAAAATTGGCTCTCTTGATTTATGTGAAAGGTACATTTATGGAAAGCCAACTAGGAAGCCATTTCCTATTGGAAAAGCATGGAGAGCTATTGAATGTTTAGAATTAATTTATGCTGATTTATGTGGTCCTATGCAAACCGAGTCCTTGAGTGGGAGTCGTTACTTCTTCTTGTTCACTGATGATTATAGTCGTATGAGTTAGGTGTATTTTCTGGAAAACAAGTTAGAAACTTATGAAAAGTTCCAAAAATTCAAGTCTATGGTGGAGAACCAAAGCGGCTGCCATATCAAAGTTTTTCACACGAATCGAGGAGGAGAGTTCGTATCCAAATAGTTCAATTTGTTTTGTGAAGACAATGGCATCCGTAGGGAGTTAACAATTTCTTACACTCCAGAGTAGAACAGTACCATTGAGCAGAAGAACCAAACTGTTGTAGAGATAGCGAGAAGCATGTTACAAGCAAGAGGACTCTCAAATCAGTTTTGGGTAGAAGTTGTGGCAACATCAGTTTATCTATTGAATCTCTCGCCAACAAGGGTTGTCATGAACAAAACTCCATATGAGGCTTGGTGTGGTAGGAAACCCAATGTTGGTCATTTAAGAATTTTTGGGTGTGTTGTTTATGCTTTGGTAAAATCTCATGCTCGTAAAAAACTTGATGAAAAATCTAAAAAAAAATATTTTTATTGGTTATTGTACTCAATCTAAAGTATATAGATTGTATAACCCTCATAGTGAAAAATTTTCAAGTAGAAAAGATGTAGTGTTTGATGAAAATGCAAGCTAGGATATGATTGTAGAGTAGGTACAACAGGAGATTTCTTTTCCCATTGAAGATTCTCCAGATAAAAAACAAGAGTCGGCACTAGCAACATCTACAACACTTGAAGAGTCTTCTGAAGAACCAATTCCACTAAGGAGATCAATAAGGGTTAGAAAGCCAAACCCGAAATATACTGATGACACTTATGCATCCTGTCAATTTGCTCTAGCTGTTTCAAATTCATTGTATTATGAAGAAGCTGCTGATAAAGAAGAATGGAAAAAGGCGATGATGGAAGAGATGAATCCATCGAAAAGAATAGAACTTAGGAAATGGTCGACTTGCCAAAAGATAAAAATACAATTGGTTTGAAATAAGTGTTCGAGACAAAATTTGGTGCAGATAGAAGCATCCAAAAGCACAAAGCTCGTCTTGTGGCGAAAGGTTATGCATAGTAATATGGTGTTGATTTCGAAGAAACCTTCTCTCCAGTTTCTTTCAAAAAGAATAGAACTTGGGAGATGTTCGACTTGCCGGAAGACAAAAATGCAATTGGTTTGAAGTGAGTGTTCAAGAAAAAATTTGGTGCAGATGGAAGCATCCAAAAGCACAAAGCTAGTCTTGTGACGAAAGGTTATGCACAACAATATGGTGTTGATTTCGAAGAAACCTTCTCTTCGGTAGCTTGATTCGAAACGGTAAGGCTTGTTCTAGCATTGGCTGCACAATTGCAATGGCATATTTATCAATTTGATGTTAAATCAGCATTCCTCAATGGAGACCTACAAAAGGAGGTTTACGTAGCACAACCAGAAGGTTTCATAGAGAAGGGCAATGAAACAAAGGTGTACAAGTTGAAAAAGGCGTTGTACGAATTGAAGCAAGCCCCTCGAGCATGGTACAGCAAGATTGATGGGTATCTTTAGAAGAAATGGTACATGAGAAGTGAGAATGAGCTCACCTTGTATGTGAAAAAGGAAGGCAAAAATGATTTCATCATTGTTTGTCTTTACGTTGATGATATCATTTATACTAGTTCCTGTAACTTTCTTATTGATGAGTTTAAGTCTCAAATGATGAATGAATTCAAGATGCTGGATATGGGTTTATTGCATTATTTTCTTGGTCTTGAAGTTCATCAAGCTAAAGATGGAATTTTTATCTCATAAAGAAAATATGGCAATGATCTTCTCAGTAATTTTGGCACTTAATTGCAAGCCTACAGCTACACCCATGCATATCAATAAGAAATTGTAGCTAGAATATGGAGAAGAAATGGCAGATGCAAGGAGGGTCAAAAGCTTGGTTGGAGGTTTAATTAATTTGACTCACACTAGGCCCGATATTGTATTTCCTATTGGTGTTATTTCTAGGTTTATGCAGTAAAATTCAAAGGTTCATTATGAAGCAGCAAAACAGGTATTGCAGTACATTGCTAGAACTTTGGAGTATGGCATTTGGTACTCAAAAACTTCAAATTTCAAATTGTGTGGGTTCACAGATAGTGATTGGGCAAGTTCTTTAGATGATAGAAGAAGTGTACCAGCAAATGTTTTCACTCTAGGTTCAAGGGTGATCACTTGGGAGTTCTAAGAAGCAAGCTACAACAGCATTGTCAACCTCAGAGGCTGAGTATGTAGCACAACTACAGCAGCTTGTCAAGCTATTTGGCTAAGGAGAGTGTTAGCCGATCTTCAACAAGAGCAGAAATGTGCAACAGAGATATTTTGTGACAACAAAACTATCTCTATGACAAAGAATCCAACATTTCATAGTAGAACAAAGCACATTGATATTCATTATCATTTCATTCGTGATTTGGTAGCAAAAGAGGAGACATCATTGGAGTATTGCAGCACCCAAAAGCAGCTAGCAGATGTGTTAACAAAGGCTTTATCAAATGAGAAGTTCAGTTATTTTAGAAGTCTACTTGGTGTCTGCAACTTTGAATTAAGGGAGAGTGTTGAGAATTAATTTAAAGTAGTAGGTTGTTTAGTTGACCAAGTATCTCGGTAGAATCTTTGTTAGTTCCAGATTTTCAGTTTAATTGAATAAGTTGTTAGTTATTTTTGTATTGAGGTAGTTTCTTTGTAAGCCTATAAATATAGGCATTTATGCTTTGTTTTATCAATTTAGTGTTCATCAAGAATAGAATAACTTTGATGCATATTGTAATTGTCTCTTTCACGTTTCCTTCTTCAACAATATAAATGCTTTCAGTATTACCATATCCAATCTTACAATTATATTTCAATTCCTGAACCAAATAGTAGCAAGTAAATTGTTTGATTAAATCCAATTATTAGTTTTGTACTGTTAGAATTACGTGACCCGAATCTTTATTTAAATAAAATACAGTGATAAAATAAAATAAAAGAAGAATCCATATAGAATTACACTTCTTTTATTTTATTTTTAGAATAAGGTTTTTTAAACCTTATTAAATTCCATCTATTTGATATTGATTAGAATAAGGTGTTTCAGTCTTACTAGAATATGGCTTTACAAGCTTATAAATAGACATAGTCTATTCCTCTTGTATTAATTCGAATTCGACATAGTGAATTTTCTTCTCCTCTGCCCGTGGTTTTTTCCCGAAAGGGTTTCCATGTAAAATTTGTGTGTTCTTTATTTTATTTTATTTTATTTTATTTTCACAAATTGGTATCCGAGCTTCCGGGTTTTTCATCTCGATCACGGTAATGGCGTCTTTGAAGTATGAAATTTCGCTGTTGGATCGCAACACTAGATTTACGTTGTGGCAGATTAAGATGCAAGCAGTTCTTGCGCAGATGGATTTGGAAGATGCCCTGCTAGGGATAGATAAGATGCCTTCGACTTTAACAGATGAAGAAAAGAAGCGTAAAGATCGAAAGGCGTTAACACAATTGCATCTACATTTGTCCAACGAAATTTTACAGGATGTGATGAAAGAAAAGACCGTTACTACATTATGGAAGAGGCTAGAATAAATATGTGTGTCGAAAACTCTAACAAGCAAGTTGCATATGAAGCAGCGTCTTTATGCTCATCGTTTGGAGGAAGGTGCGTCTGTACACGAATACTTAACAGTGTTTAAAGAAATTCTCTCAAACTTGAAGGCCATGGAGGTTCAATATGATAAGGAAGATCTAAGGTTGATTCTACTTTGTTCGTTGCCCTCGTCTTATTCAACCTTTAGAGACACGATTTTATATAGTCGCGAGTCTCTCACAGTTGATGAGGTTTATGATTCTTTAACCTCGTATGATAAGATGAAGAATCTTGTAGTTAAACCCGACTCTCAAGGAAAGAGTCTCATTGCTCGTGGGAGACAAGATCGAAATGCTGATAATGATCGTAGAAGGACACAGGAATAGAATCCTCGCGGTAAATCTAAAAGTAGATCGAAGTCTTCAAACAGAGATAAAACTTGTAACTTCTGCAATAAAAAAGGGCACATTAAATCTAAGTGTTATAAGCTACAAAACAAGATTAAAAGGGAGGCTGCGAATCAAAAGGGAAATCAACCAGAAAATTTCGGTGAAGCTGATGTTGTAGAAGACTACAGCGATGGTGAACTTTTAGTCGCTTCTGTCAATGATCCTAAAGTAAGCGAAGAGTGGATACTTGATTCAGGCTGCACCTTTCACATGAGTCCTAATCGAAATTGGTTTACAACTTACGAAATAGTGTCTAAAGGTGTTGTTTTGATGGGAAATAATGCTTCGTGTAAAATCACAGGTGTTGGAACAATTAAAGTTAATATGTTTGATAGAGTTATCAGAACACTTAGTGACGTGCGACATGTTCCAGAATTGAAGAGAAATTTAATTTCGTTGAGTACTCTTGATTCAAAAGGGTACATATACACAACTAAAAGTGGGGTTTTAAAGATTTCCAAAGGTTCCCTTGTTGTGATGAAAGGGCAAAGAAAGACTGCCAAGTTATTTATTTTGCAGGGTTCTACTGTTACTGGTGATGCAGCTGTCGCTTCCTCTTTCTTGTAAGATGATGATATTACTAAACTTTGGCATATGTACCTAGGTCATATGAGTGAGAATGGCATGGTAAAATTGAGCAAAAGAGGACTTCTTGATGGGTAAGGAATTTGCAAACTAAATTTCTGTGAGCACTATGTTTTTGGGAAGCAAAAGAGAGTTCGATTCACCAGAGGAATCCATAACACGAAGGGAACGTTGGAGTATATTCATTCTGATCTGTGGGGGGCATCTAGAGTGCCTTCGAGAGGTGGAGCTAATTATATGCTAACCTTTATTGATGATTTTTTCAGAAAAGTTTGGGCGTTCTTCCTGAAGCAGAAAAGTGATGTGTTTTCCGCATTTAAGTCTTAGAAAATTATGATTGAAAAACAGACGGGAAAACAAATAAAATACCTCCACACAAACAATGGCTTAGAGTTCTGTTCTGATGAGTTTAATAAATTGTGCAAGTCAGAAGGGATCGTGAGACACTTGACAGTTCATCATACTCCACATCAAAACGGCGTTGCAGAATGAATGAACAGAACGATCATGGAAAAATTTTGATGTATGTTGTCAAATGCCAACTTACCGAAGTCGTTTTGGGCAGAAGCAGCCTCTATTGCATGTTTTTTGATCAACCGATCTCCATCAGTTGCCATTGAGAAAAAGACTCCACAAGAGGTATGGTCTGGTAATCCTGCTAATTATTTTGATTTAAAGATCTTTGGGTGTCCTGCGTATGCTCATGTTGATAGTGGAAAATTGGAACCGAAATCCATTAAATGTGTTTTTCTTGGTTATAAAGCTGGTGTAAAAGGGTATAAGTTATGGTGTCTTGAAAATAGAAAAGTTGTGATTAGCAAAGATGTTGTTTTTAATGAAACTGCTATGCTACCTAACTTATCTCTTAAAGACTCTTCCAATAAAGAAAATCAAAAGCAGGTGGAGCATCAGATTAATACAGAGTCGACTCCTCAAGCCAGTACAAAAATTGAGAATAGAGTTGCTTCTTCACCACAATACTCTATCGCCAAAAACAGAACTAGAAGAGAAATTAAACCTCTAAAGAAGTATGCTGAGGCTGATCTAGTTGCTTATACTTTAAATGTGGTTGAAGATATAGATGCGAATCAAGAGCCATCTAATTATTCTAAGGCGGTTAGCTGTGAAGACTCAGAAAAGTAGATGTTTGCTATGTAAGAGGAGATGGAATCATTCCACAAAAACAGAACATGGGATCTTGTGAAACTTCCTAAAGGTAAAAAGGTTGTTCGTTGTAAATGGGTATTTAAAAAGAAAGAAGGGACTCTAGGAGTTGAAGAACCCAGATATAAAGCAAGGCTTGTTGCAAAGGGTTACAGTCAAATTCCAGGAGTGGACTTCACAGATGTGTTCTCCCCAGTTGTTAAGCATAGTTCGATTCGAGCTTTGCTTGGTATTGTGGCCATGCATGATTTGGAGCTTAAGCAGTTAGATGTAAAAACTGCATTTTTGCATGGAGAACTTGAGGAGGACATTTACATGCAACAACCAGAGGGTTTTACAGTCTTAGAAAAAGAGGACTATGTTTGCTTGCTGAAAAAGTCCCTTTACGGTTTGAAACAGTCACCAAGACAGTGGTACAAGAGGTTTGATTCCTTTATGACTTCTCATAATTTCAAAAGAAGTAGTTTTAAATGTTGTGTTTACTTTAAGAAAAACAGTGATGGTTCTTTTGTGTATCTACTTTTTTATGTTGATGACATGTTGATAGCAACAAAAGATAAAAGAGAGATAAGAAGGTCAAAGCCCAACTAAGTGAAGAATTTGAGATAAAAGATTTAGGACCAGCAAAGAAGATACTTGGTATGGAGATTCTCAGAGATAGAAAAACAAGTAAATTGTACCTAAGTCAAAAGGGGTATATTGAAAAAGTTCTTTGTAGATTCAATATGCAGAGTGCTAAGCCTGTTAGTACTCCTTTAGCAGCCCATTTCAGACTTTCATCGGCTTTGTCTCTACAATCAGGTAATGAGATTGAGCACATGTCACATGTTCCATACTCTAGTGCAGTAGGATCTCTCATGTATATTATGGTTTGTTCACGTCCAGATCTATCATATGCAGTCAGTGCAGTTAGTAGATATATGGCGAATCCCGGTAAAAAACACTGGAAAGTAGTTTAGTGGATTTTAAGATACTTATGAGGTACTACTGATGTTTGCTTACAGTTTGGAAGAACTGAAGATGGAGTCATTAGGTATGTTGATGCTGATTTTACTAGAGACCTTGATAAAAGAAGATCTCTCACAGGTTATGTCTTTACAATCGGAGGTTGTGCAATCAGTTGAAAAGCCACTTTGCAAACTACAGTCGCTTTGTCTACCACTGAAGCTGAGTACATGACGATTACTGAGGCTTGTAAAGAAGCTATTTGGTTGAAGGGACTCTTTAGTGAACTCAATGAAGACCTTCAAATCAGCACAGTTTTTTGCCACAGTCAGAGTGTCATCTTTCTTACAAAAGATCAAATGTTTCATGAGAAAACAAAACACATTGATGTTCGATATTATTTTGTTCGTGATATTATTGCTCGTGGTGATATTGCTGTGAGCAAAATTAGTATTCATGAAAATCCTACAGATATGATGACTAAGTCACTTCCTATAACCAAGTTTGGGCATTGCTTAAACTTGGTTGGTGTTCATTGTTAAAGTTAAACCCTTAAAAGTTTTTATGGAAGAGGTGGAGAACTTGTTCATTGAGAGTTCGCGAAGAACTTGTTCATTGAGAATTCGTGTCAAGGTGGAGATTGTTAGAATTAAGTGACCTGAATCATTATTTAAATAAAATACAGTGGTAAAATAAAATAAAATAAGAATCCATATAAAATTACACTTCTTTTATTTTATTTTTAGAATAAGGTTTTTTAAACCTTATTAAATTCCATCTATTTGATATTGATTAGAATAAGGTGTTTCAGTCTTACTAGAATATGGCTTTACAAGCCTATAAATAGACATAGTCTATTCCTCTTGTATTAATTTGAATTCGACATAATGAATTTTCTTCTCCTCTGCCCGTGGTTTTTCCCGAAAGGGTTTCCACGTAAAATTTGTGTGTTCTTTATTTTATTTTATTTTATTTTATTTTATTTGCACATGTACTATGCAGACAATTGTAAATTTTCTTCATATTTTTCAATTAGATCATTATAAATCCTTTTATCTTTCGAATTTTGAAATTTCAATTTTGATACCAACGACAATTAGTAATTCATTAATTAGACTTTTAGTAAGTAATATATAAAAATAACAAGTTTACGTGGCATTACACATGATATTATGTTTGTTGCATCATATTTTAGAAATAGCCTAAGTTGATGAATTTAATGATTATCATTTGATGAGGATTGAAATTTTAAATTTTAAAAATACATTAATTAAAAATAACCAAATTAATATATATGGACTAAAACTACATGTTTTTTAAAGTATAAGGACTAATGACAGAATTTAACCAAATAAATTTAGGGTAAATTACACCAACAATTCTCAACTTTGGGGTAGTTAACAAAACAGTTACCTAAGTTTCATTTCAATCACTCAACTTTTGAAAAATAACAAAAACAGTCACTAATCTTATAAAAAAGTGACAAAATTTGAATTACTAATTGGTGCTAAATGCTTAATTCAAGAATGATTTATTGGGCTTGCGGAGTCTTTTAGGCACTAGCTGTTGCATTTTGAGAGAAATAAAGAAATGGGTAAACTCTAAAAATGTCACTAAATAATTGCCTTGCATTCGATTTTCGTCACCGAATTATTAATTTTTATTTAATTATTAAATTTTTCGAAATCAAATATTTTGGTCACTCTAAATTTATTTGAGCTTTTTTATTGTCTAAAAATAAATTTACTCTTCAATATTTACAAAATTTTCATTTTAGTTTGAATTCTAAAATATTCATATAACTTTATCTATAACTAAATTTTATCTTTTGTTTTGAAACTAGAGATGATAACTTGAGCTCACTTTTTCTTTTTACTATTTCAAGTATTGAATTTTGCTATTTAGTGATTTATTATTATTATTATAAATTGGTTGGCTAGTTGTTGCAGCCTCTACCAAAGATTTGGAATCAACTTTGCTTCATCAATTGTAATATTTAAAAAGATTTGGAATCAACTTTACTTCATCAATTGTAATATTTTAAATATGATTACCATACGATGTTCTTTTCATTCTTTTCTTCTCTTTTTTATGTCTTGGGCTGGTAAATAGGTGTATAAAAGTAATTTATGCCAAAGATGATGTTAGAAATTTTATATTGTAGGATAAAATTATAAAATTTTGAAACCTAAAGCTAATATTTCTAGATTAAGAAGCATAAATTATTAATTTACCAAAATTTAATTTATTAATTTTTTAGAATTAAAACTAAATTGGCAAATTTTGTAAATTTTGAGGACTAAATTTATTGAACTTTTTAGAATTCAAACTAAAATGACAAATTTTGTAAATATTAATGGCTAAGTTTGTTGAATATTTTATATTTAGAATCAAGTTGATATAACATGTAAACATTGAGGGCTAAATTTGTTATTAGACCAAAAAATTCAAACACTGATATAAACATCACATTTTCGTAATTAATGTCTCCCAACTCATTTTTGTAATTAATTAACTTTTTAATATTAATATTATTTTTAAAATTTTATTCAAACCAGTCTATATTTATAAAAAACCAATCCAAACTCATTTTAGATGCACCTATATTACCTTTTAGATCTTTAAAATTATTATTATATTATTTTAATATTTAAAAATTTTATATATTTTTTATATAATCACCTTTAACATTATTTCAATATTTACATTAGAGTAATATTATATATTTAGTAAAAAAAAATTAATTTATTTTATATTACATAATATATGATATTATAAATTTAAAAAAAAAACAGACGAAACCATACTTAAACCTAAATGATCAAGCCCAACCCATATTTCAACAGATGTAATTTTTTAACCCTAGTCCATTTCTTTTGGACCTAATATTTTTCCAAATACTAGATATATTCTAATTTTCAATTTACTTTTAGAAAATGATTTAAACCCTACAAAGAACGCCCTTATAGCAATAGTTTAATTTCTTGATCTGTAAAATTTATTCAAAACACTTGTAAGACCTAAAATTTTAAAGAACTCTTATCTTCAACTTAAAATGATGATGGAAACACCTTAATCTTAGAAAATGAAGATTAACAAATCTGATGTTCAAATATCAAATTTTAACATTTGCAATCTCCATTTCTAGATAATCAAATCTTTTTCTTTTTTTTTCTTCTTTTTTTTTTTTTTTTTTTTTTTTGCAATTATCAGAGTACCAGCTTTCATTTCCCCGAGACCCCAAAATGGAAGAACTTAGAAGTACAGTTCATTGATTATACTGAGCCGCTGGACCCATCATATTTCTATTGAAAGGGGAAAAAATATATGAAAAAGAAAAAGGCATAACAATGATTTTTCTATGAAACAGAGCTGTGTAACAACATATTACAAAGCAGCAGATCACAGCAAGGATCCCTCAATGAGATGCCGTGAAAAACAAATGCGGAGGCATGATCTACCCATTCTTACAATTTTACCTTTTATATCTACCATCAGCTGCTCTTCTCTTGCCCCATCTTCCAACACCTAAACAACCTAAACAACCAACAATCTTTCACTACACCTTCGGCCATTTCATTTCTGCACATACACTGTATGTATCGGCTACCGAATCACTGGCTCAGTTGGCATATATTGTGTATCATTTAAAATCAAAGATCATAACTGCATACCTTAAAAGTGTCAGCGTCTAGGCCTAGGCACACACCGAAATTCAGCTAACAGAGCTATATGATCAGAGGACCACTCTGGAGAAGGAAGTGCTGTGTCTTTCCTCAAGCTATCCTCATCCAAGAGTTCCAATAATGACTCAACTGTCAATGAATCCGCTGAAACCACAAAAAAACTGGGTCATAAACAGCTGCAATCACTACATACAAATTAATTACACAAAAATAGAAATTTGTATACAATCAATTGATTCAGGTACGATAAACCGACCTGTGTAAAGTATGTAGTCTAGAGTGCCAATAAAATCTCTCGTGCAATTTGTGAATAAAGGTTCATTGGTTGTGGGGTCCATTCTTCTCCTCTGTTGCTCCAGACCCAGACCAACACCTCTTAGAAAAGATGAGTAAGCACTAACCTGTTTGAAAAACTTTAGAATGTCAAAGCAGAATCTGTGGTACGTTTTATAACCCTGCCAACCTTTTTCAACTGAAGGTTGTTTCCTTAGTTTTCTTAAAACTAATATCAAAACATCACTAACAGTGACAGTAAGGCTAAAAACATGAGCAAAATCTGGAAGCAGTTCATGAATATAAGAGAGTTTACCAGTGGTAACTGATGAGTCAACTTGCTGTGAGGTCGCAAAATTGCAAGAGGATCTACCAATAAATCTGCATGCATTGGATCTACCTTTCCCATAGCAAGAAGTGAATGGGGTGCACTGCAGAAAATTAAACAGTGCATTAAATGTTGCAAAAGTAGCCTAACGCATATTTAATGGATCTGAAGAAGCACTAAATAATCTAACATCATGTTAAGGATAATGATTTTACCTCCCAGGAACAGAATTAAAATCCCCACACACCAACATTGGAATGTCTGCACTTGCAGCTATTTTCTCCAATCCCTTTAAGAGCGTATGCACCTAATTTAACATTTAAAACAAAGGGATCCAAACTGAGTGAACTTTTGCATTATAGGAATATGCAAGTAACTGTAAAAATAAGAGAAGAATAAGAACCTGCCAGATTTTGACATCCTTTAGCTCTTGTGGAACATTTACATGTGTGTTTGCCTGTATTCCAAAACCAGGAACAGTAGGAAATAGTTACACGAAGCACCTAGAAATTATGAAAGAGTTGCAAAGAATATCATCATTTAATCGAGTCTACTTTCATGAATCTAAAGAATAGCCCAAATGCTAGAAGGAATAAGCATGCTCAACATTTCCATGTCGTTCTGAAACAATTTTGGGTTCTAAAAGAATCAAAATGCCAACAGCCTAATAATCAAATATCTTATCAGAATCAGGAGTTGGTTAGTCATAATGAGATAGGGGGAAGTCCCATGGATTCTGGTAATTCTAATTGCTAGAATGTGATTGTGCATATTAACAATTACCACTAACAATATGATTCATATTTTTATCATAAATAAGGCACTAAAGAAAAATCATGCACATTACAACAGACAATAATAGATAAGGCTAGAGATATACAATAAAGAAGAACAAAATTAACAATCCTTACCACACAAAGAAGCTGCCGCTTCCCAGGATTGTCAGCTCCCTGATTACTGAACTTTGCTTCCAAAACCACAATTAGTGCAACATTATCCTGCAAACAAAGAGTTTTTATCGTATTATTAGCATTAGCATTAGAGAAATATTTACCATAAGAGAAAGGAGATAGATTAAAATTAGTTGCAAGTATTTATTACCTTAACCAAACGATTTAAAGCAGCTTTCTTCTGGGTAGTTTGAACGGCAACCTCAGTCAATGACTGAGCAGCCTTATTAAATTCAACCTGCAAAGACATGATTTACTTTAGCGCAACAAATGCATGTATAAATTCATACTCCACATAAAAATACTTCCAAACCTCATATTTTTTGACATGGGAAAATCTATCTCTACGGAAAAATGTGGCACAACCATCAATTGTATGGATATTTCCACTGTAAACCTGCATTATGAACAACATAAATTATACATTAAAGAGTAACATCATAAACCAGTGAAATGAGGAAACATGTAGTTCTTAAGCAACCTCATTTGTCTTTCTCTTGTATAAAGCTTGATATCCATGTTTGTCCAGCTCAGGGGCAAAAAATTCCTCAAAATGGTCATTTTGCACCTGCAAAGATGAGAACAGTTGATACTGAGACATGTCACCTAGATGCCCAAAGGAGGAAGATAATCTCCAGCTGATGATTAGATGAACCTACCGACTAAGAAGTTCTAGCATTCAAAAACATTGCTTATCATTTAACTAAGAACTCTTCTCAGTTTTTAAAACTCAAACCTTTATTCTTAAAAAAGGTATAGGGAGGGTAAAACAATTTCCTTCTATCATCACTAGTAAGTGTCTATGTGTTTATCATCTAAAAAAGAGAATAAAATCGAGCATAAACCCAAATCTAAGTCAAGACAGATGAAAATGCAGGTCAGACATCTCCGATCCAAAATATGACAGTAAATATCAAACACAGCAATTATTTGTCATTCACTGAACTCCAAAGCTGTGTCTCAGGGCAAAATTAAACTTCTGAAACAAACTACCATCAAAGTATAACTGAGTATTACCTCCTGAAGACAAACAATGTCTGCACGATAACCAACAATTTCCCGCAACAAATTCTGCCTGCGATATGGCCAAGAAAGAGCCCATGAAGGGCAATAACTGTATAACTCACTGCTCGCATATGAGTCAGACAAGATGTTGTAAGAGAGGACAGTAAAACTTCCAGAGGATGAAACACGACCATCTGACTGTAGATTTCCCAACATATCAGCTCCACTTACAGGGATCAAGCGCCTAGGACTAGGGGAAGGTGCCGGAATGACACGAGATGTCAAAATAGTATTGGGATGTCCAACAGGTTGTTTCGTCTCAGCATCTACAATAACACACTCAAACTTGAGAACATGGCCAATATCATCAGCTGTTGGTGTATATGTTTTAGAGCGTCCAACTTCAAACCAGGTTTCACCACCACTCCTCTGTGTGACTGCAGCAGGATACAGAGGTGCTGAACCATTTGTCAAGCTAGTGCTTGATGCCGAACCTGTTAAGCTAGCATTTATAACTCCAGAACCTGAGGAATTGTAACGACCAAATATCTCTTCCTCCTCATTTCCATTTTCATTTACAGCACTTGCAGCACGGTCATGCAGAACACGGTGATGCTGCCACGCATCTGAGAAGCACTTTGGAGAGCAATGATAACTTTTAGCAACAGGTATTTTAGCCTTAACACAACCAAGGCACTGCAGCGTGGCTTGCTCAGAGGGATGTACACTACACACAGCAACTTTTCTATCACTTTGTATGCGATACCTGCAAAACAAAAACGGGGAGAAAAATTAGACAGGTAATATGAACAGAAAATTTCGAAACAATCAACTTAATACATAAACACCCAGCAAATCCCACAAGCAGACAACAAATTCTAGCGAACACTTGCAATAGGGGCACAAAATAAGGTAAAAAAAATGCATTTTCCAATATAAGAATCCAGCAATCACAATAAGAATGTAATATCACCGTCTCAAAGTTTAGGTAAACTACAACGTGCCTAAAGCATTTATCAATCAATAATAAAGATTGTATTTGATAGTGGTTAAAGTTTGTCTTAAAATGAAAAGACCTAAATACCATCCAAGGACTGAATAATCAATAAATTTAATCTTATTATATTGCTACATGTAACTGATGACAAAACAAAAGTATAAAGTTGACCTAAATACCATACAAGGACTGAACAATCAATAAACTCAACTTCATATTTTACTAAACATCTTTATTATATTACTACATGTAACTGAAACCGAAACCATAACCAAAGTTTAAAGTTCTAGGATCTTTTGTGATGAAACATAAGGCAACCATTATAAATTTCAAGTTTCTATTACCTTTTCAGAAGTTTCTGGTAATTCTTGAAATAAAACTAGACTTACTTGTTCAACCTCAAGTTACTTTAAATAGCAGAAGCTTGATAATTACCAGTAGCACATTAAATGCCTTAGGAGTACCTTTCTGGTAATTCCTTCTTCCTATGATCAAATATTAAGTGTAGTTACCCTCAGTCTAAGTTGAAACGTTCTTACAAGCTTTCATAGGAGTAGTGGTGCCAGGTGGCCACAAGAATGAAAACAAAGGAAACAAATTATTGCCTTCAATGGAAGATTCTAGCTCATTGAACCTAGTTTTGTCTATGACGCATAAAGAGACAAAGAGCTCAATTGCAACAATCTTGACTCAAGCAGCGAAAACTAAATCCAAGTAAAACCAAACAAAATGGCATGAAACTCAATGCCATAATCAGAATCAAGAAACTACTTCTTGATCCTTCAAGAATTTAAAAAATAAACACATCACTAAACGAATTAATCCAGAACACGGAGTAACAAAAACAGATTGCAATCCAGTAAAAAGCAACCACACTATCTCCAAATGCACAGGTAGAAAAACTCAACTTATAGACCTCAATTCCACGCATCCCTTACGGAAAAACTCAACAATTTCACATATCCAGTATTTACTAAAAACCGTCATATATATCAAACCCAAAAACCAGACTCAAACCCCCATTGACCAAAATTAGAACTACACAAAGACCAAAACACCAAAAAGTAAAAAAGAAAAAAGAATGAAACATAAAATCTAAGAAATTGTCTTATAATGCAAACACTTGCCACCTACAAAGAGCAGTTCACACATTTAGTAAAAAGCAATCAAATAATAACACACCCAAAAGAACTAGCTCAAAATCCAATTGGCCAACATGACAACTAACCAAAATACATAAACCAAGAAATAAATAAATAAAGAGCTTAATTGTTAATTAGACATAAAAAAGTTCATACCACTTGAAAAGTTAAATGAAATTAGCCTAGCCATTGGGATAACCCCCGCCACCAACCAATAAAAAACGTAAAAGATAGATTCTTCGACGGATTTAAAAACACTTACCACTTATACCTCAAGAAGTGGCCATCAAGAGGGGCCGACTCAGGCACATCATCGGTTGTAACGGTCTTGTCAGGTCGGCGTAAGAGCACGTAAGGCGTGAGCTCGCAGCCAACAATTGGTATATCAGAAGGGAGGTGCACACGTAGCACGCTCAGCATGCTTTAACTTCTCGGGCTTCCTTGGTCGGTCACAGTTCGCAACGGTCACCACTTGGTAAACCTATCAAATAAAATCCTACACTAACAAGAGCAGCAGAGCAAGAAATGACCTCGAAATGATGCGCAATCTTATCGAGGCGGAATCCAGGCGGATCCGCCATTTACTTGACCCGAAAACCCGCCAGCCTTGACAATCGTCCTCCTTTTTTTTTCTTTTTTTTTTTCCGATTAAACAAACCCTAGAAGACTTGTTGATTAATCCCAATTATAAAGATGCAAGAACCAAGAACAGATCTTGAAATGGTATTTAGGGTTTTGAAATAAAGAATGATTGAAGGAATGAATCGAAGAAGAGATATAGAGAAAGAAAGGGGGGAAATGAGGAGATCGAATGATAGTTAGGGTTTTACAGAGGACGTGAAAAAGGAAAGTATTTATTTATAATATCTGTATATTATTTATAGAGAGAAATAATTTTTTTCAAGGATAAAAATTAATACATTTGTAATCTATCCAGCGATATATCCATATAAAATTGAGGTAATTTTAACTTTAATATTTATTCTTAAAAAAAAATATTAAAATTAAGGCAACACATGTCTATTCATCTAAGGGTGAAAAAAAATCCATTTAATTAATTTATATGGTAAGATAATCGGTTTATGTTTTTTGTGTGGTGTACTTTTGGTATTCAATTTTCAAATTATTTAAATTTAAATTTAAATAAAAAATTCAATTTAAAAACTACTCATTAGTCTAGATTTGTCCAGGGTTCCTATAAATCCCACTCCACTACGGTCAGGTTTAAACAAAAATTTTCACACCTTGGGTCGACCTGACCTCTGACCTGAGTTCAATTTCAATAATGAAAAATATTTTTAAATTTAAATTCAATTATAAAAGTATAAAAAAATATCAATTAAAATATTTATTTTTTATTTTTTATTATTTTTTAATAGTAAAATGGGCTTTTTGGGTAGACCAAGCTTGGCCGAAAACGAGTCTGGACTTGAAAAGGTTTTTGGAATCGGGTCTCGACCTAACCCATGGACACCTCTATCGTAACCTTACCCTAATAAGGGATGGCAATGGTGTGAGGCAGGATAAATTTTTGCCTATCTCGACCCCAACCCGAAGTTTAACCAATTTGCCCCGACCCAATCCCAAGTCTTAAGAAAAAACTCACCCTAAACCCGAACTTAAAATTTAATAAAATGCCTAACTCCATCTCGATACAACCTGAAATTAATTTAATTATTTTATTTTTTATTTAGAAGCATGTAAGAATAATTTTTTAATTTAGACTTAAATATTAATATATTTATTTTTTTATATATGTATTTTATTGAAAGCAAATATTTAATATATGTATATATTAGGGGCAATTTTTTGTAAATATGTCAGGGTAAGGCAAAGCGGATTTACCTCAAATCCAATCTCGACAGACTATTTTTATAGTTTCACCTGTTTGAATCCTATTTTTCAAAAAAAAAAAAATCTGACCCTCATGAATCGGGTTGGGCCGAAACCTGTCAAATTGAATATTTTTTGCCATCTTTAATCCCTACCCTTAAATAGGAATATAAGTGCACTTCAATGTGCTCAAACCCACATTCTCTTGTATCGGCAACAATGACGATGTCAACTGAGTTAAGACTCAATCAACAAAAATAATTTAATTTAATTCAACTAATTTTAAAAGAATTCGATTGGTGATTAAATCAACTGCATTATCAATTTTCAATTCAACCAATTTAACTAGTTAAACCATCTATTCAATAAGGGATAAATCCCAAAACTATACATAAACTATGGTTTAATGTACAATTGTATACATGAACTTTGATTTTGTGCAATTTTATACATAAAATTTTGATTTGATTCAATTTTTGTAAATTATTAACACAACTGTTGATATAACATCATTTTATGTTTATATATTGCATGCATAAATAATTATATTTATCTAATTTAAAAATAAATTGATGTATTTATTTCTTTAAATATGTATAATTAAATCAAAATTAAAGTTTCAAGTATATATTTGAACCACAGTTAGAGTTTCACATGTATAATAACATGACCCACAAATTAAAATTTACGTATACAATTACACATTAAATTAAAGTTCATATACAATTTTGAGACTTATTTCATTCAATAATTACAAAATAAAAAGTTTCAAAAAAATATGAAAAAATATATAAATAAAAAAAATCCCAATAATAATAACATGACCGGCAAATAAAATTTATTTTCTCTTGTCCATTTATTTTGCTGATTTGAAGAAGATGTTGAACCAAATTTCATCTGAATGATAATTCATTGATTGATTGATAAAAACTACTACAATTTACCGAATCATATTATATTGAATTTTATCAATAAACTTTTAATTAATTATTAGGTAAAAATTAACAAATTAATCATTGTAAGTTAGATCAAATAGTAAATTAGATTTTCTATTAAAAATTTCATCAATTTTTATTATTAGTAACGATATAGCTAACAAAGCAACCAAACAGCGACATATGGTATGCCACATATACCTCATATTGATATAGCATTATTGTCATATTATCAAATATTTAAAAAATAAAATTTCCTAAAAGTTAAATAAATTTTTAATTATTATTTAAAAAAAACACATACATGTTTATTCTGAATGTGGTTTTTTAAATAACTATAAAATTATAAAAAAATTAAAAATATAATTCTTAATATTTTTAAAATAATTTTTATAATTATTTAACAATATGGACAAATGGTTATTCTAAGTTCATTCTAGCCCAAACAATTATTGTCCAAGTTCATCGTAGACATTGCTTTTACTATTTTTATTTTTATGAATTTTTAATAATTTTAATATTTTTATAACTTCTTATAATTCTTTATATTTTTTTAAATATTTTTATATTTTTTATAATTATTTAAAAAATCATGCGTTGAATTGTAATTTCTCAAAAATCTCAATTTGACACATAGTGCTATTCTTGTAGCAGATACAAATAATTGGTGAGAAAAATTGAAAATGAGTAATATAAAGGAATCATATGAAAGCAAATTTGATAATTGGGTAGAAAATTATGAAAAGAATTTTCTGAAGTGAAAACATGACAAAAATATTAAATTGTAAATTTTGAGAAGTTTAAAGATTAAAATATAAATATGATCAAAATGAGAAAAGAGAATTACTATTCATGAATTAAAATAAGTATAAATTGGAATACATATGAGTTTGGTGAAAAATAATTTTTGAGACTAAATTGAAAAAATAAAAAATATATATTTATAAAGAGAAAAAAATGTAATTTTCACCCTACATTGATTTATATTAAAGATTATAAGTGATTATTAGATTTAGTTTTCATAATTACCTATTATTGTGATGAAATTATACAAAGAATCAAAAGTAACAAAATGATAAGTTTATCATAAAAGGATATTTTATGGTAGAAATATTATGAAATTCATTTGAGCCACAATTTATGAAATGTCAGGTTTAAAAGTTGGACTTGGGCTTTTAGCCCACTTGGATTTTTTTTTTAATTGAAAGAGGATGAGGACAACCCCCCCCCCCCTTCAATTTCAGTTAAGGAGCAGCCAACCATGCCTTTCATGGGAGCTCTCTCCCCCTTTCTTTCTCCTTCATTTTTTTTTTTATAAAAAATATCTTCACCCATTTTGAGATTTTGTTGTAGTCACTTACAGAATTACCTTCTAACCACATTTTCATCATCAATCATTTAATTTTTAGTCTAGGTTTTTATGAGTTTTTGAGAGAGAAAATAAAAGACATTGAGAAAGAACTTCAATAATATAAATAATGGTGTTTTTCATATTACTTAACATGATATTTGAGTTTGATTTTTATGAGAAAGCTTGGAAATATTATATGCTATTTTTTGTTATATTTTTTAATATGAGAAAATAACGAATTGATGGAAATGAAGTTTTCAAGTTTGTGTGGAAGAAAATTCAAGGTATTAGGAAGTTAATAATTGGTTTTTTTTTTCATTGAAAGAAGTAAGTACTCCTGAATTTATTAATTTGTCCTTCAATATTGTAGTTATTACTTTGAAATAAATAATGAAATTAAGAATAGCTAAAGTGAAATGTGAGTGCAAAATCCATTGCTAATAATTTGAAATAAATAATGAGTTAATAATTGTTGATAAAAATGGTGTTGTTAAGATAAAATTTGGTCTAATCTAGTAATAATAAAATTTAGAAAGTGTCGAGAGAACATTAAATACTATGATATGTGTAGAGAGAGAAAATAGAGTGGCAATGAGAAGTGATAAGTGACTAAATTCCAAAAAATACATTATGCTAATTCAATACAACGAAGTGAAATAATGGTAAATGGTAAATGGTAAAAGTTAAACTATCGATAAGGCTAATAATGTCTTGTAATGTCTTAAAGTAGAAAATGTGAAATGTCTAAAAGTGGGGGATAAAATGATTATATGTTAAGTGTTATTAGTGATGTTGTCAAGTGATGGCTATAAAGCCTTGTTGAGAAAAGGATATTGCAATTTATATAAATGTATATACGTGCTTGAATATGTTTTGGTGATATAAATTACCTAAGTGATATGTGGAATAGTGAAAGTGCATAAAGTGACATGGCTTTCTAAGTAGTCCTAGGTGAACTTGGTTAATGAGAAATAATAAGTGTTTAATACAAAATGAGAATATGTGTGTATAAGAATTGTTGTATGGAAATGATGTGTGATATGGATTTTATAATAAAAAATAAACTTATAAGCAAATTGCCCTTGTAACCTTAGTGAAATAATGAGGGTACAATTGGCATGCCATAGGGATTAGTGTGCACACTTATGTTGAACACAATGTTAGTGTAAAGACAGCAGTTTATGCCTTATGGCATAACACGTAAGTGCATATTGAAGATCCTAGTATTTAGTGTGTATAGTGTTTGGTTGGAATCTCAAGTACCCGAGTGTATTTTACTAAAGTTTATTAAAGGTGAAGTGTTAAAGTTAATTAATAAGAAATAATAATGAATACATCTGATTAAAAGTGAAACAAAAGTGAAATGTCCTAAGTGCTTATAATAAGTGTTGAGTGATATGAGTAATAAGGGAGTGATAAATGTAAATGATTGATGGTAAGTAAACTCAATAAGTGAATGTTAATGTTAGTAATAATGAAACTAGTAAACTAAGAACTTAATTAAGAAATGTTGAGTGAAATAAGTTTGAATGACATGGTTATAAGTTCTGTAATAGGAGAAGTTTGTGAATCTATATATAATATAAAACCAACTCCTTTAAGAGGCATTAGAATAAATAGAGTTAAAATTAACTTTTTAGTTTAGTTTTTTTTTTATTTCTACATAGAGCTAGTGTCACGAGACTAGAACTTTAGTCTCGCAATCCGTACGACCTTAGGTGGTCCTTTCGTTTCAAACACGCCTAAGTCAACCTAACTACCAAACAATTGAGGATTTACAAAGAATTCCTCCAAGGCATCAATTTATATAACGGAAGCAACACAAATCAAAAGAAGGCTTAATGAACAGAATAACCACAAAAAAAGTCACGAGAGGTGTTTGAGTAAATACTCTCAATTGTATTCACTCTCAAATAATACAATGGATACAAATGGATTATTTACAAGTGGGAGGAAGCTCTTTATTTATAGTTAAGCTCTCCAAAACCAATGATCTAGATCAAGTTATATCGACGGATGATATGAAGTCTATCCCTACAATCAAGAGAGTTACAAGATTTAAAATATCAAATCAAATCAAATCTTATCATATATGATCCCCCTCAATCTTCTAAGATTAGTTTCCCTATTTGCCAAGGTGGCCTAACTTTTCATGTCCGCATCATTGGGCCACCCAGGCTTCAAATGGACAGACTTCTTCAACAGCTCTTTGAATCGGGCCAACTCTTGTGGGTCAAATGATTCCCATCTAAACGATAGACCTTCATGGGATGCATGGTCACGGGCATTGAACTGCGGCTCATGACACTAGTTTGATCTTTTAAATAATTATATAAAGTTAATTTAGTATTTTAACTAAGTAAGGATAAATGTAATTTTATTATGTATTATAATTTAATAAAACACATAAGGATAAATGTAATTTTATTATATATTATCATTTAATAAAACACACTACATTTGCCTACTATTGTTATACCTCTGTCCCCATAAGGAAACGTGGTAAGCTAGAGGGACACTCAAATAGCAAGTCAATTGGCACCGAAATGGGAAATCATCCACAAGTCCTACCTTTTGGCACAACCATCCGAACAAGAGCAAGCCATCCACTACTTAAACCTTCAGTTTTTCATTGCGAATGCTCAACTACTCCATACCATTAAGTTAGAAAGAATGATAGGATTTGTCCCATCAAAGACATCTGCCCCACACGTTCTCTAATGATGACTAGATGGTAAGTCCAACATGTTAGCATCACCTTACACGGGACTGTCCCTTATAAATGCCTCTAGGAAAACTAAGAAAAAGATTGACTCTCCAAAGATACCAAGCCTATACTCTGCCAACTTACCTTCAGCTTTTAACCTTAGCCTCATTTTCACCTCCAATCTTTACAACCTCCGATTTTCTACCCTGACTGGGTGAATCAACCTCCGTGACAATCATCACCCTCTCCTCTATAACTCCTCCTTGTTGTATCACCTATACATCTTCATTGTTGCATCACTATATCAACATTGGTCTGTGAACGTAGACAACTTGGCTTCACAATCCCAGAGTGGTATCCTCGTTGACCCTACTAACCAGACCAATGATCCAGCCAATCAGATCAACTCCCTCACTCCATCTAACATACCCCTCTTGCCTAGTTCAGGCGCTTCTCCCAGTTTGAACTCTACTTAGACTCCTTCTTCTATCCTTGCAGGAAATCCTTTACAGTACGCGCGTATCCTCCTTCCTAGGGTTGAGCAAAAAAAGACCAAACTGAGAAACCTAATTGAACCAATAATTTGGTTTGGTTCAAATTGAGTTTTTTTATAGTTCAATTTGGTTTCGATTAGACAATGTCATTGAACCGCAACAATTTGGTTTATTCCATTGGACACAAAAAAGTCCAAAATAAATACCATTTAAAAATTTAAAAAACAACCCAATATTTTTTGAACATATAAGTACAATATATAAACCCATTTAAAACCTAAAACAAAACTCATTACTTTTAAATTATAAATAACCCATATATTATACTTTTACCAATTAAATTAGTTTATTGCTAACCCATATATTAAATAATGAGTAAAAATAATGCTCCTACCAAGTGTAGCATAAGAATTATAAAATACAAATAATTTAATATTTGATTATGTTCCGTTTAGTGAACATTTGCACTAATTTCAGTAAAAGGGAAGAAAATTAGTTTAGTATTTTTATTTGTTACTTTAGATATAGCTTAAACATTTTTTATTTGAATTTGCACTAAAATTTTTGGACTTGATTTGATTAGTAATTTCTTAACTTGTAATTAAATTGACAAAAACATTTATCGACGATCCCTTGGGTTTGATCCTTGGAATGCTTTAATGTTCCATTGACACTATAAATATTACAACTGACTGTATGCTTGCAGTTAAAACCACAATTTTAAATTATTTTATAAATTTGTTTGTTTTTTATGCATGTGCACATGCGGGTCAACTAGAAAAGATTGAAGCTCACTATCTCCCTCTTTAGCTTGTTGTACATCACACTCCCACCCTTTCACGGGAGTTGATGTCATTGAGAAAAAGAGAATTGATTTGGAAGGCCTTGCGGCTAGGCTTGAGACCCAACTCCCCAAGGCGCAACCAATAGAAACATCAGAGCCTATCCAATTATACTAAGAAGAGCTCAAGAAAATCACCTAGATCGCCTCGACCTTCCCTTTGAAAAGAAAGAAAGTTTGAAGTGCCTAAGACAGAGTGTCGAGACGTCTTCTTATACAAGGCAACGAATATGCCAAGAATTCACCTATCCATCATTCAACACCCCTTGGGAGTGGATCCGGGTGCCCGACTAGTGAAGTAGAAGAAATGAAAATTCTCCAACAAGAATGTCACAACTACTAAAGAAGAAGTAAATAAGCTATTAGCTGTAGGTTTCATTCGAGAAGTTACATACTCGAATTGGGTCTCCAATGTAGTAATGGTACACTAATCCAAAAATAGATGGTGAATGTTTATAGACTTCGCCAACCTTAACATGGCCTTCCCAAAAGACAACTTCCCACACCTATCCATAGATCGATTGGTATATGCTTCCATGCATGATTGTGCCTTGGTGTGCGTGTACTGAGGCTATAGAGCCAATGCATATTAAATATATATATGCGGTATACTGCAAGTGAACATGTCAAATTGTAACATATATTTATTTACAACGAGTTATCTGAGGATCGTACCCAAGGGAGGTATGACTAAAAATCAAACTAAACAGTAATAATGAGCATGCAAAACTAAGTCTAAGTAACTACTAATCTACTTAATATAGTACGACTAAATACAAAGTAAAGGTGTAAAATTAATTACTTCTAAATGACCTAATTGCATAAATATCGCAACTAGCAGATTAATTATCAAGAATGAAAAACAAGAGTTTGATTAATATCCATTGTTGTAATTAACCTAAACTTAGGGATTTTATCGATTAATTACTAACCGACCTATTAGTACCTTTCGGCCTATAATTACATCAATTAATCAATTTAGTCCACTTATTTTTTTAACTTAACGAATCTAAAAAGGGACAAATTGACTTGGTTGCAATTAGAATCTCCTTTTGATCTTGTCTATCTAAATCACTACCCGAAGGCATCAATTCTAGAGCTTAAGTTCATTCGATTTAATCCAATTAATTAGTTTCAAACCTTAAATCTTGTTAACTATTGCTCACCTCACTACGTGTGAACATCGAGAGTGTAAATACTACAACTAAATATATGAAATAGGTGGTGTCTGCTAGTATACAGGTCAAGTTGTAATATAATTTTTTACAATGGAATACGTAGTATTCCGAGGATCGTATCCAATGGAGGCTTCATTAAACTTCTACACTAACAAGTTTAAATAGTACTCAAGCAAAATCATAGTATGAAGCATCAAAGCTAAAAATATATTAGAAAATAACATGGGAAACAAGAAAACAAAATAAACAATAAAAAATCACTCAATTAAGCAAACAAAAGACTAACTCATTTCAGTGTTCATAATTAACTACCGATTTAAGGTTTTAATTAATTACCTAGTAATTAACCTAGATATTACCTTCTGGCTTCTAACTAAATTAACTAGTCGGTAGGAACTACTTATCTTTCGAACTCACAATTCAAACAGGGACAAATTGAGAGATGCACAATAGACTTATCCTTTCGGCCTATCTACTAAAATGACTTCCAAGGGTTGTCAATCCTAGGGTGTAATTTCACTCAACTAGCTCAAGCTAATTCTAAGAGAAGCCCTAAAATGTTCGTTAGTTAATCCCATGTCCACTCATTAATCTTCCTAGGTCTAGTTACCCATGGATCTAAATTCAAAAATCCATAATTTGAATTCATACATTAAAGTAAACATCAAAACACAAAACAAAGAAAAGAGAAATTGAATCCAAATATGTCGATTGTGCGCAAAAACTGAAAATCCCATGACAGATGTTGAGCAAATTGCGATCTAGAATGGAAAACACAAGTAATTGAAAAAAGAATTAAGCTAAAATTGAAAATAGCTTAAGTTTGAACAACAAGAACCATAACAATAAAACTTTAATCTAAAAACTAAACTAAAAATTAAGGAAAGAGATGCCCAATCAGTTCTTGAACAATAATATTTATAGAAGTCGTGTTAGATGACTCATTTAGACCTAAGACAAGTGACAAATCATAACTGATTGTAGCTGTATAAATGAAAACACCCTTGACATTTTAAGTTGCCTCATCTATAACATGCCAAACCTGATCCTTTAGAAAGATCCAAGTATGACGTGTCACTACTTAGAAATCATCTTAAATTCAAAACCAGTTCTGGCAAAAACTATGTAGAACTTCAATATTTGAATTAAACCATTGTTGGATTAAATATAATGTTTAAATCTTATAGCATATAAACTCAAGTATAATAACTTTATTAAACAACATATAAAACTTAATATCCAAAGCATAAAATATCATTAAGATTTCATAAAAACAAAGTCTTAACAGATAGAAGTTATTTGTACATTTTCTGCTCAAAATACACTTAGATGTCACCCCCATGTGTTATGCATAGTACTAGCAAAAAATTATCTGACAGCAACAACAACGCTCTGGCATAGTCCTTTAGAAAAGTCTTTCTTCAATTAGCAAGCTTGTGAAGAAAAATGTAACGGAGTAAGTTCGTATGAACTTAGTGAGTTCCAAAGAGATCTTAAGCATTCCAACTGCACAACTGAACCTTTAAAAAATATTTCACACATTAACATAAGGGTGAGCAAAATCTAATTCAATTCCAAAAATTCGATAAAATTTTCAAATTTTGAATTAAATAGTTTGAGTTATTTGAGTTAATCAAGTTATTTGGATCAACTCGATTAAAAAATTAAGTTTTTCGATTTAATTCGAATATGAATTACACAATTGAGTAATCTAAAAATTCGAATAAGAAAAGATAAAACTACGCCATTTTGATAAATGTTTACCTTTTCTAAAGTTAAAAGTCAAAACCATTAAGTTAAAAGGCAAAATTATTATATTGTTTATGTAGTTAAATAATTTTATACTTTGTTTACTAGTTAAATAATCAGTTCATGTAAACGCAACATTGAGTATAAAATAATAGGATTTGTTAACTTGACTCGACTTGACTTGAAATTTTTTGACTCAATTCGATCCGATTCGAAAAAATTCAGATTGAGTTCAGTTGCTAAAATAGGATTCGTCAACTCGACTAACTTGAAATTTTTTGACTCTATTCAACTCGACTCGATCGAATACTCACCCTACGTCCAATGGTGCATATAGAACTCAGATAGATTCAGTATGCCAATGGCGTATCACATAGGCGAATACAATACGCCAACTCAACATAACTCAGACAATCCATTTTCATGCCAATCACGTACCCAAAATTCAAAGCCAGATACATAACGTATGGTTTCATTCATATACATTCTTCACCATATCTTTTCATATCATTTTCACTCAGTATAGAATGTTTATACTTTCCCTATCGGAGGCTACACAAACATATCTCTTCATCTCTATCTTCACATATCAGTTTATATCAGAAGTAGTTAGTAGTGGCTTATACATGAAAAATGACCCGTACTTCATATCACAGACATATTGAACTCAAACTAATGACTCTGGATAACAATTATTCATACGCATACACTTTTCATCCTTTACAAAGAAAGAATACTTACCTTATACAACTATAAAATAAAAAAGGCTACAACACATGGAAATAAGAAGGAACTCACCAGAAATTATAGCAAAGTCTATAAAGCAGGTTCTTTGCCTTTATCACTTAGACTTTCAGTAGCTTCTTGAGCTAAAAATGAGGATAATTAATCATATCAGGTAACCAATCTATCAAATCTAAACATGCAAGCAAGAATCATTAAAACTTAATCTAGAATTAAGAAGTTTCTTAGAATTAAGAAGTTTCTTTCCTTAAACACCATTCTAATTTTATGTTTGCAGAACTAAAAAAAGGTAAATAACTCTGAGGATAACCTAGGATTCATCAATAATTACCAGTGAGCTGGTACAAACGTATAAGTTAGCTGAATACAAAGAACTCAACTTTGGAAAGGTTTTTTAGACTTAAGTTTTTAAAGAGTTCAAAGAAAATCAAGAAGAAAAAAGAAAACAAAGAAGACGTAAAGATTTTCGGAGAAGTCACCGCTATTCTTATATACTTAAGCACGAAGACAAGGTTTAGCAAAAGATTAGATAATTCCACTAACACTTTTGATTCTCGTGATTAAGTGTGCTTATAATATTTAAATACTATTTTTCGTGTTTATTATATGTGAATTTGCATGTGTGAAAGTTTCGTATGAAAATTTGATTGTTTGTATGCTTAATTTAATAATAGGACTTAATCGCGTAAAATAAAAATTTAGTGGTTATTGGTGAAAGGGCCGGATAGTGGTTGTTCTTTTAATTTGGAGGCTTTAAGTTGCAAATTACCCATGATATATTGTAATGGACGGTAAAAGACAACCATTATATGGTTGTGTTATTATATTATAAAGGTTATATATGTAATTTAGTTAATAATGTTTTATAACATAAAACATAAAATAATTAAAAGCCATGGTTCTTTATTTTGCATGACCAAAACTAGTAAAAGAAAAGAAAAAAAGAAAAGCACATGATATTCAGCCATTATTGATACAAATTCAAGGTATGTTTTGTTTCAGTTTTTAAAGAATTTTACGTTTTTGAGATCGTTGCTTTGAATACTACCCGACCCATACTTGAATTTTTTATTTCGGTGAATATTTTGAATTATGCCATTGATGAATATTTTTGTTTTGTAATGTTTGATGATGAAATATCAAAAATATGTTTTAGATTAACATTTTTGTATTGGAGTTTTTGATGATTTTGACTTTTTAGGACTAAATTGCAAAAATAATAAATTGAAGGACAAAAATGAAAAATAAATGAAACATATGGATTAGTATGGACATAAGAAAGATTCGGCCTAACTATGATATGGTGAGATTTTGAGTATTTTGTGTTTTATACAATTAGGACCAATTTGTAAAAGTATGAAATATCAGGGGTAAAATGGTAAATTTCCCATTTATGTGTTGTTGGATTAAATTGAATGAAATTGTATTTAAATGAGGTTAATTTGAAATTATATAGATCAAGAACAAAGGAAATCAGACTTGGATCGGGGAAAAACAAAAATAGTCGAATAGTCGATTTGTAACGTCCGTCGATATTTGAGGTAAGTCTTTAAGTAATTAACCATGGTTTATTTTGGGCATAGAATGTTTTACTGTGATGATTCGGATTTTATAATCTATTAGTAAAATAGCTGAATGTGATGTATCATTGAATTACTGTGGTTGAGTTTCATTCGACTAATTTAAAACCTCTGAAAGTGTGTACGTGTTACATGGAATATTGTACAATTTGATATATGAAATTTTGTGGAATGATTTTATAATTGTGATATTCGGGGTTTGAGCCTAGCAAGCCTTGTGCTGGTGACTTTGATCAAGCTTTGTGCCTAGCAGGCTTAGTGCCGGTGAATAAATATCAGACCTTGGGTCTAGCAGGCCTTGTGCTGGTGTGTGATTCAGGCTTATGCCTAGCAGGTTTTAAGCCGGTGATTTATTTCAAGTTTATATCTATAAAGCTTTACATCTATGTGGGAATTGAGCAAGTAAGTTGATTTAAATGACTTCTATATTCGGTCACATAGGTAAGTACATGTGAGCATATATTAAACTTGTATACTCGGTTGCATGTGAGCTTATATGAAACTTGAGTATTCGATTACATGTGAGCTTATATTAAACTTGTATACTTGGCTGCATGTGAGGTTATATTGAACTTGAGTATTCCATTACATGTGAGCTTATATTGAACTTGCATATTCGATTATATATGAAGTTATGGTAAATGTGCATATTCGGCCATATGTGATGTTCTTTTGAATTTGAACTTTAGGTTACATGTGATGTTTTATTTAACTTTTATAATCGGCTACATGTGATGATATAGTGAACCTTGTGTATTCGGCCATACATGTAAGTGTCTATTTAGTGATATATATATGTTTGATATTGAACATTCGGCCAAGGTAACTCATTGTGTTAAAGTATAACATTATTGATATAATTTGGTTTGTTTGAATATTTTGATTATTCATTGAGTTGTTTAATTTGCTTAAGGCTTACTAAGCTAAGTTAGCTTACTCTGTGTGTTTTGTTATTTTGTTATATAGATTTTGGTTGTAAGTTACGAGCTTAGGGGTCATTATCGAAGTCATCCACACTATCCTCAACTTTCGGTACTTTTAAAAGTCTATTTTCGAACTTATGGCATGTATAGACTAATACGTATTTTTTTCAACCTTGAATATGTATAACTTTAGCCATGCAGAAATGGCTTAATTTCCATGATAAATTCACTCATATTTTGGTTATGGTTTGAGCTCACTTTTAGTCGATATGGTATATATTATATATGAATGATATATGTGATATATGTTGTATGTTTGAAAATGGTTTAATGATGTTAGTAAATTTGGAAGTAGTTGATGTAATGATCATTGTATATATAAAAAATTCATGGTATAATTAATTGTTTTGGTTAAGGTTTTTGCTTAGGTAAAATATATTTGAATGATGTGTTTAAAAATTATAACTTATAGGGTGTTTATACATGTTTTCATGTGCGGATGTATATTTGTTTGTGATGAAATAAAGTTGAAAGGAAAATGATGATAGGTATGTGCCTATTCGGTTAATGAGATGAAAAATGACCAAATGAATAGTGATTTGTGTAATAATACATTATGGGAATTATATGAATTTTAGTAAGATGTTAAATTTATGTATATATATACATGTACATGTTTGTGTGTTCGAATGATGCTTGCCATAATGGTTTGGTTTATAATGAAAGTATATGCGTATGTTTATATTTGTTAATGAAAATGTGATTATTTGAATGATATAGATTCAGTTAAATTTTGAGGTATGATTCGTAAATGCAATATGATTAATAATGTATGTTTAATATTTAATTAGCCATGTGCTTAATATATATATATATATATATATATATATATGAGTATGACTTGTATGAATATGTGAATGTTTGGAATTTTGTTTTTATTCAGTAATGCCTCGTAACCCTAGTCCAGCAATGGATATAGGTTAGGGGTGTTACATTTTATTGGTATCAGAGCTACGGTTTAGTCGATTCTAGGACTAACGTAGCGTGTGTGAGTTTAGCTATACATGCCATAATTTATACTGCGATAGTGTGATGACTTCTGACATTTGAAAATGTGCTTTCATATAGCAAATGGATCTTGACAGAGCTGTAGCTGATGATGTCGAGAGTGTAGCGCCTGCTCCCGCACAAGGGACAACGCTAGTTGAATCTCGACTTGTCTCGAGTAGCCATGGGGGAAAGGCTAAGTAAGCCTTCTATCAAATGATGAACGATTGATTTACTCAGTAAATCCGAACTAATCCGGCTGTACAACATCTACCACCCCCGAATAATCCATCTTCGATACCTGTGGTATCCCCGATGATTGATCCAATGAGATTTAACTGGCCTCCTGTTGATAAAATCAGAAAACAAGGGGCCGAAGAGTTTAAAGCTAATGATAATGATGATGCTGAGTGGGCTAAGTTGCGGCTCGATAATACTATCCGTGTGTTAGACGAGTTATCATGTACTCCGGATGAATGTTTAAAGTGTACCATATCTTTATTACGAGACACTGCATATCACTGGTGGAATACACTAGTATCGGTGGTCCCGAAAGAGATAGTGACCTCGAAATTCTTTCAAGCTAAGTTCTGTAAGAAATACATCAGCTAGAGATTTATCGATCAGAAATGTAAGGAATTCCTAGAATTAAAACAAGGTCGTATGACCATAATCGAGTACGGACGAAAATTTGTGAGACTTAGTCGATATGCTCGTGAATTTGTTTCAACCGAAGCTATCATATGTAAAAGATTTAAAGACGGTTTGAACGAAGACATTAAATTACTGGTTGGTATACTTGAAATCAAAGAGTTCGTGGCACTTGTTGATCGAGCTTGCAAAGTTGAAGAGTGTAATATCCCGAATTAGGGCCTAATCGGAATAGTAGTTTCGTGACCACAAATCCGAGATAGAAATAATTATTTTATAATTATTTTGAGGTTTATGATATGATTGCATGATTGTGTGAAAATTTTGTGAAGAAATTCCATGCATAAAATGCTTAATTTGAAGTTAGGGGCTAAATCGAATAAGTTGCAAAACTTGCATTCTAGAAGTTTTTAGTATGAAATTGCTTTGAAATATTAATTAGGAGGTCTTAAATAGCAATTTGACCAATTTCTAAAATTTTGGACAAAAATGGGCTTGTACATGAAAATTTTCAAAGAAAGGCATTAAGGGCATTTTGGTCATTTGGATAATTAATGAAATAAAATGGGAAAAATGACACAAAATAGTCATCTTCCCCATTAGTTGCTGCCGAATGCTCCATGTCTTGTAAATTTAAGTATGGCATGTATAGCAAAATACTTATTTTGTGTAAATGATCTTATGGTATGGTGATGAAATGGTTGAGGAAGTGCTTGATAATAATAAATTATGGAAATGGTTAGTTTAGAATATGTTTGATGTTATGGAAAGTTAATAAGTTACCTAGTTCATGAAAATTCATAAAAAGGATGAAATTTGCCATAAACAGAATATTATAGCAACACTGACGTGAGTTTGAAAATTTACTAAAAATCATAGGAATTGAATTACATGATGAATTAAATATAAAATTGAAGCTTATTGTGTCTAGTTTCACATGAAATAAATGAAACGGATAAAGGAGTTATATGTTGGAAGATATTTGAATTTTAGTGAAACAGGGTCAGAGCAGTTTCTGAATCCCCTGTTCCAAATTTAGAAATTCACCATAAATTGTACAGATATAATTAGGTGGTGTATTTTATATTCTCAGAATCCTTATTGAGTCTAGTTTCATGAGAAATAAACCTCATAGTGATATAAAGTTTGTACAGAGAGAAATATGGTTCGTAGTAAACAGAGGTCAGTTCAGTCAAGTCCTGAAACAGGGGTAACTTTAACTAATAAACTGTACTAATTGGCCCAATCAAAAATTCTAGAAAAAAATTTTTAGACAGGTATATGAGTCTAGATTCAGGGAAAATTTACGGATCTTGATTTCGAGTTTCATAACTCGAGATATGATTTTTCTTGTGACAGTGACGCAAGTAGCTAAAAAGCTGTGAATGTAGAAACAAATAATTCAAAGTGCTAAAAATGTTAAATTAAGCTTAGTAACACCTCATACTCGACTCCGGCGACGGTCTCGGGCGTGGGGGCGTTACATTTAGTGGTATTAGAGCAGGTTTAGTCGGTTCTCGGACTACGTGTTATTTGTACGGATTTTGCTATACATGCCATATGTATAAATTGTGATAGTGTGACGACTTCGACCTTTTAAATGATTTTTTATAGTAAATGGATCCCGATCCATTGTGGCGAGATGAAGTAGAGAGTAATGCGCCAGCTCCGGCTGAAGGAGCAGCGCCGACTGAAAATCCACCTCCTACTGTTGGTCAGGGAGGAGGAGAAAGGGGTCGGGAAGCCTTTCTCCAAATGATGAGTGCATGGTATCACCGAGTTCGTTGCGTCGCACGAACCCAAATGTACAACCTCCCCACCTCCCCAATTCCTCAACCTGTACTCGATGCCTCAAGGTATGGATCTGATGAAATTTCATAGAAATCCAGGTTGTGAGAATCCGTAAGCAAGGGCGAAGAATTTAAAGCAAATATTGATGATGATGCCGAGAAAGCGAGTTTTGGCTTGAAAATTCTATTCGGGTATTTGATGAATTATCTTGTACACTGAAGAATGTTTGAAATGCGCTATATCTTTGTTGAGGATTCAGCTTACAATTGGTGGAAGACTTTGATTTCGGTGGTACCGAAAGAGAGAGTAACATGGGAATTCTTTCAAGAAGAGTTTCGGAAGAAATATATTAGTGAAAGATTTATGGATCAAGCGTAAAGAATTTCTTGAATGAAGCAAGGTAATATGACGATTCTGAGAATATGAAAGAGAGTTTGTTCGATTAAGTAAATATGCCGTAGAGTATGTTCCTACAGAGGCCAAGATGTGCCGACGATTTGAAGACGGGCTCAATGAAGACATCAAAGTATTTGTTGGAATTCTTGAATTAAAAGAAATGGTAGTATTGGTTGATCGAGCTTGTAAGGTCAAGAATTACTTAAAGAGAAGAAAAAGGCGAGAGATCGAGACTAGAAGTCGGAAGAAAAGACCGATGAGCGCTTCATTCTCACAAAGAACTGGAAAGTCAAGAAATATGAATCCTCGTTCTCAAACTTCAGCCGGGCAATCATATGGAAACTATAAGAAGCAAAATGTGGGTTCTAAGTCCCGGACTACTTGAAAGAACAGCAGTGTAGGAAATCCGAGATTTGTTAAACCGAGTGCCAACGGTGTGGTAGAAATCATTTTGGTCCGTGCAGAGCAAATGAATGTTTTCGATGTGGTTCTCCTGATCATTTTATTAGAGATCGCCCGAGAGAGTGAAAAGAAAAATTTCAATACAAAAACAAGTGGGGCGGATTCGAGAGGAAGATATCTAAGAAAAGCTGGAGCGAAGCAAGCGGTAAGAATGTAGTCGAGAGATGCACCAGCTAGACTGAAGGAAGGGCTCCGGCTAGAACTTATGCTATTAAAGCACGCGAAGATGCTTCCAAGCCTGATGTGATTACCGGTACATTTTCTCTCTATAATGTTAATGTTATTGCTTTGATTGATCCTGTTCTACTCATTCATATGTGTGCATGAAATTGGTGTCTAGTATGAATATACCGTTGAGAACACGTAATTTATGATTAGAGTGTCGAATCCGTTAGGCAAATGTGTGATTGTTGATAAAGTATGTAAGAAATGTCCTTTAATGATTCGGGATCATTACTTTCCGGCCGACTTGATGTTGTTGCCGTTTGATGAGTTTGATGTTATTTTGGGCATGGATTGGTTGACATTGCATGATGCTAAAATAAATTGCAAAGAAAAAGTTATAGAATTAAAGTGTGAAAATGGTGAAACACTGCGGGTTGAATCAGATAAATCAGAGTCATTGCCTAGTGTGATTTCTTCAATGTTGGCTCAAAGATATTCGAGAAAGGGTTATGAAGCTTATTTGGCGTATGTAATTAATAGAAAAGAAGTTGAAAAGAAAGTTGAATCAGTGCCGGTTGTGTGTGAATTTGCGGACGTATTTCCAGAAGAATTGCCGGGTTTGCCTCCAGTCAGGGAAGTAGAATTTGGTATTGATTTGATACCGAGAACAGCTCCGATTTCGATTGCTCCGTATAGAATGGCACCAGCAGAGTTGAAGGAATTAAAGTCGCAGTTGCAAGAGTTGACTGATAAAGGCTTTGTGAGACTGAGTTTTTCACCTTGGGGTGCTCCCGTGTTATTTGTGAAAAAGAAGGATGGTTCTATGAGATTGTGTGTTGATTATCGGCAGTTAAACAAGGTGACAATTAAAAACAAGTATCCGTTGCCAAGAATTGATGATTTGTTTGATCAGCTAAAAGGAGCGACATGGTTTTCAAAGATTGATTTGAGATCTGGATATTATCAACTGCGGGTAAAAGAGTCGGATGTGCCTAAAACTGCTTTTAGAACAAGGTACGGTCATTATGAATTTTTAGTTATGCCATTCGGGTTGACAAATGCTCCTGCTGATTTTATGGATTTAATGAATCGCATATTCCGACCATACTTGGACAAATTTGTTGTGGTGTTTATAGATGATATTTTAATTTATTCAAAAGATGAGACAGAGCATGCTGAGCATTTGAGGATAGTTTTGCAAACTTTGAGAGATAAGCAAACAGATGCTAAGTTTAGTAAAAGTGAATTTTGGCTCCGGAAGTTGGATTTTTGGGTCATATTGTTTCAGGTGATGGTATACGGGTTGATCCTAGTAAAATTTCAGCTATTGTTGATTGGAAACCACCGAAAAATGTAACTGAAGTTAGAAGTTTCTTGGGGCTAGCTGGGTATTATTGACGGTTTGTAAATGGATTTTCTATAATTGCTGCTCCTATAACCAGACTACTCCGAAAGGATGTTAAATTTGAATGGACGGAAGAATGTCACAGAGTTTTGAAGAATTGAAAAAGTTATTAACAGAGGCACCAGTGTTAGTACACCCGAATCAGTAAAGAATTTGTGGTGTATAGTGATGCTTCTCTAAATGGTTTGGGGTGTGTGCTTATGCAAGAAGGAAAAGTGGTGGCTTATGCTTGAGGCGATTAAAACCCCATGAGAGGAATTATCCTACTCACGATTTAGAATTGGTCATGCGGTGGTGTTTGCTTTGAAAATTTGGCGACATTATTTGTATGGTGAAAAGTGCTTGGGTATATACCGACCATAAAAGTCTTAAGTATTTGATGTCACAAAAAGACTTGAATTTAAGACAATGAAGATGGTTGGAGTTCTTGAAAGATTACGAGCTTGTTATTGATTATCATCCGGAAAAGCGAATGTAGTAGCCGATGCTTTGAGCGAGAAAGTTGTTGTTTGCATTGAAAGTTATGAACACTCGGTTGAAAATGTCGATGATGGTTCGATTCTAGCAGAGTTAAGAGCAAAACCAATGTTTTTACAAGAGATCTCTGAAGCTCGAAAAGATGATCAAGATTTGCAAGCCAAAAGAAAGCGGTGTGAAGTTGATACAGAGTCGATTTCAGAAATCGGTTCGATGGGTGCTTAATGTTTAAAGATCGAATTTGTGTACCAAAGAATGAGGAATTGATTCAAAAGATCCTCTGAGAAGCACATAGTGGTTGTTTCTCGATTCATCCGGTAGTACGAAAATGTATAATGACTTGAAGAAAATGTATTGGTGGAATGGAATGAAAAAGGATATATCGAGTTTGTGTCCAAATGCTTGATTTGTCAACAGTGAAAGTCTGAACACCAAGTGCCTTCGGGATTACTTCACCTATTATGGTTCCCGAATGGAAATGGGATCGGATTACTATGGATTTTGTTTCAGGGATTGCCATTAACTCCGGGAAAGAAAGATGCCATCCGGGTAATAGTTGATGGACTAACTAAGTCGGCTCATTTTATCCCTATGCGTGCACGGATTATTCTCTCAACAAGTTGGCTGAATTGTATGTTAGAGAAATTGTTAGACTACATGGAATACCATTGTCGATCATTTCGAGATAGAGATCCAAGGTTTACCTCGCGGTTTTGGCAAAAATTGCAAGACGCGTTAGGTACAAAGTTAAATTTCGATCTTGCTTTTCATCCACGGATGATGGACAATCGAGAGAGTAATTCGATTCTTGAAGATATGCTCGGATGTTGTGTATTGGAATTTCAAGGAAGTTGGGAAAAATACTTACCGTTGGTAGAATTTGCTTACAATAATAGTTATCGACGAGCTTGAAAATGGCACCTTATGAAGCATTGTATGGTCGTAAGTGTCGAACGCCTTTGTATTGGACTGAACTTAAGGAAAATCAGATTTATGGAGTTGATCTAATAAAAGAAATCAAGAAAAAGTGAAGGTAATTCGAGATTGTTTGAAAGTCGCTTGAGATAGACGAGAAATCTTATGCGATTTAAAACGAAAGGACATTGAATTTCAAGTTGGTGATAAAGTATTTTTAAAGGTGTCTCCGTGGAAAAAGGTTCTCAGATTTGGACGGAAGGGCAAATTAAGTCCACGTTTTATTGGGCCGTATGAGATAATTGAAAAAGTTGGACCGGTAGCATATCGGCTAGCTTTACCACCTGAATTAGAGAAGATTCATGATGTGTTCCACGTATCTATGTTACGTCGGTATCGTTCGGATCCTTCACATGTGGTTTCACCGATAGAAATTGAACTACAACCAGATATGACCTATGAAGAAGAACCGATTAAGATTTTAGCTCGAGAGGTCAAACAACTAAGGAATAAAAATATTGCACTTGTGAAGGTGTTGTGGCAAAAGCATGGAGTAGAAGAAGCTACATGGGAATCCGAAACTATGAGAAATCAATACCCACATCTCATTTCTTCGTAAGATTTTCGAGGACGAAAATCCATAAAGGGGGGGAGAGTTGTAATATCCCGAATTAGGGCCTAATCGGAATAGTGGTTTCGTGACCACAAATTCGAGATAGAAATAATTATTTTATAATTATTTTGAGGTTTATGATATGATTGCATGATTGTGTGAAAATTTTGTGAAGAAATTCCATGCATAAAATGCTTAATTTGAAGTTAGGGGCTAAATCGAATAAGTTGCAAAACTTGCATTCTAGAAGTTTTTAGTATGAAATTGCTTTGAAATATTAATTAGGAGGTCTTAAATAGCAATTTGACCAATTTCTAAAATTTTGGACAAAAATGGGCTTGTACATGAAAATTTTCAAAGAAAGGCATTAAGGACATTTTGGTCATTTGGATAATTAATGAAATAAAATGGGAAAAATGACACAAAATAGTCATCTTCCCCATTAGTTGCTGCCGAATGCTCCATGTCTCCATAGCTAGGGTTTCTTCAACTTTCAAGCTTCATAGTAAGTGATTCCAAGCCCCGCTTTTAATGATTTTTATGTTTTTGAAATCCCGATAACTCGATAAAGCTTATGTTAGCAATAATTTAACCTAGGGTTTATATTTGGAAAAATACCCATAGGTGAAATTTGTGTATTTTGATGTTTTATGATAGAATATGATGTTTTAAATTATGTTAGACAACTTGTACTACTCGATTTTAAGCAAAAACGAGTAAAAGGGCTTAATCGGTAAAAATACCTAATAGTCACAAGTTCATGTTAGAGTGAGAATTTGATGTTGCCATAGAAGGGAAAAGTGATCAGTATGTTGTAAAACATAAGAATAAGGAATAAAGTTTAATCCCGAGCCTAGGGGCAAAAATGTAAATATGCAAAAGTTTAGGGGTAAAATTATAATTTTGCCAAAATTTGAATTAAGGATTAATTTGATAATGTGAGTATTAAATAAGCTAAATGTGTTATTTTAGATCAAGAAAGACGTGGAAACGACCCCAATCGAGGAAAAGAAAAGATTGTGGATTAAATTGCAAAACCTTTGTATTTTGGTACCAAGGTAAGTTCATGTGTAAATAATGTAACATAATTGTGATTTTTAAGTCATTGATGTTAATTATATGATATGCTGATTTTTATCATGAAATATATGTTTTGTGGTTAATTTTGAATAAAATGCAAATTATGTGAGTTATTTGTTGAATATAAATTGTTACCGAGTATTGATTTCGGCATTCTACGGAAGACGGCAAGGATATGTGTTCAAGGAAAATCCTGTTTGAACCTTAGGAATAGATTAGGATACAAGTGACATGTCACTGGGATACTTGGGCATCCGAACTCGTTGAGTTGAGTCCGAGTTCGTGAGATGTAACTAGGCATCCGAACTCGTTGAGTTGAGTCCGAGTTCATTATGGATGCGAACGCCCGAGCTCGTTGAGTTGAGTCCGAGTTCGCTTAAGGGCGGGTTACATGGTAGCTTGGCTACATATGTGGCACTTATGTGCAAACTTCCTACGTATCCGAATTATATTCCGATGAGTTCAACGGGTAAAGTTCTACTCAAATGAAGGAATACTTGAGATGAAAAGAGACGTATTGGTAAGTGATGTGAAATGGATACTTCGGACAGGTATGTACTTAACCCTCGGGTTGAGTATTGATACAATAACGATAAGGTAGTAAAATGATGAAAGATGATTAGAAATGAGATTTATGTTTTGGTGATACCATGCTAATGTTGTTTGGTATGATTGCTTTGTTATGTTACTTATTATTTGCATATGAACTTACTAAGCATTTATGCTTACTCCTCTTTCTTACTCATTGTAGTTTTGGACAAGCCAGCTCGAGAGTCGGGATTGGTGGAGGATCATCACACTATCCTAAGAACTTTTCGGTAAAATGGCTTGTAAATTTAAGTATGGCATGTATAGCAAAATACTTATTTTGTGTAAATGATCTTATGGTATGGTGATGAAATGGTTGAGGAAGTGCTTGATAATAATAAATTATGGAAATGGTTAGTTTAGAATATGTTTGATGTTATGGAAAGTTAATAAGTTACCTAGTTCATGAAAATTCATAAAAAGGATGAAATTTGCCATAAACAGAATATTACAGCAACACTGATGTGAGTTTGAAAATTTACTAAAAATCATAGGAATTGAATTACATGATGAATTAAATATAAAATTGAAGCTTATTGTGTCTAGTTTCACATGAAATAAATGAAACGGATAAAGGAGTTATATGTTGGAAGATATTTGAATTTTAGTGAAACAGGGTCAGAGCAGTTTCTGAATCCCCTGTTCCAAATTTAGAAATTCACCATAAATTGTACAGATATAATTAGGTGGTGTATTTTATATTCTCAGAATCCTTATTGAGTCTAGTTTCATGAGAAATAAACCTCATAGTGATATAAAGTTTGTACAGAGAGAAATATGGTTCGTAGTAAACAGAGGTCAGTTCAGTCAAGTCCTGAAACAGGGGTAACTTTAACTAATAAACTGTACTAATTGGCCCAATCAAAAATTCTAGAAAAAAATTTTTAGACAGGTATATGAGTCTAGATTCAGGGAAAATTTACGGATCTTGATTTCGAGTTTCATAACTCGAGATATGATTTTTCTTGTGACAGTGACGCAAGTAGCTAAAAAGCTGTGAATGTAGAAACAAATAATTCAAAGTGCTAAAAATGTTAAATTAAGCTTAGTAACACCTCATACTCGACTCCGGCGACGGTCTCGGGCGTGGGGGCGTTACAAAGAGCTCGGGAAAGAGAAAAGGAAAGCTGATTTTGAAGCCAGAGGTTTCCGTAAAAGATCATGGAGCAAGACTTTTCATTCAGCATTGAAGAAGTTCATAGATGATTCTAGTCGATTTAAAGCTACTTCAGACTTTTTTGGACAAGACTGAGACCGACCTCCTGTGAGTTCACGAGCCACTTCAATTGTTAGTGTTGGCAATGATCGGCAGAACAGACTCGAGTGTAAGCATTGTGGTAAATGGCATTCTGGAAGTTGTAGATTGCATGATCGATCATGTTTTAAATGTGGATCGATGGATTATTTTATCCGAGATTGTTCGATGTTAGCCGAGCAAAATACTGTTCAGAACGCGATACCGAGTAACATGTCAGCACGAGGTAGTCCACCTAGACATTCGGGTAATGTGAGTGGTAGTCAGAGAGGTACAAAAGAGATAGCGGTTCGATCTGAGGCTCGTGCACCTGCCAGAGCATATGCTATACGAGCTCGCAAGGAGGCTTCTTCCCCAGATGTTATTACTGGTACTTTCACTCTTTATGATACTAGTGTTATTGCATTGATTGATCCTGGTTCTACTCATTCATATGTGTGTGAAACATTAGTATCTAGTAAGACTTTGTCTGTTGAGTCTACTGAGTTTGTAATTCGAGTGTCAAACCCCCTAGGCCGGTGTGTTCTGGTTGACAAAGTATGTAAAAATTACCCGTTGATGATTCGAGATTCATGTTTTCCAACTGATTTGATGTTGTTACATTTCGACGAGTTCGATATAATTTTGGGTATAGATTGGTTGACTTTGCACGATGTCATTGTTAATTGCAAAAGAAAGACCATTGATTTGAGATGTCAGAACAATGAGATTACTCGGATTGAACTTAATGATCTGAATGGTTTACCAGCAGTAATATCATTGATGTTAGCTCTGAAGTATGTGAGAAAAAGTTGTGAAGCTTACTTTGCTTATGTGCTTGATAGTAAAATGACTGAAAAGAAAATTGAATCTGTACCAGTTGTGTGTGAATATTCGGACATGTTTCCTGAAGAATTGTCGGGTTTGCCACCTATCTGAGAGTAGAGTTTGGTATTGAGTTAGAATCGGGGACGACTCTAATTTTGATAGCTCCGTATCGGATGGCACCTACTAAGTTAAAAGAGTTGAAAGCACAGTTGCAAGAGTTAACAGATAGAGGTTTTGCATGACCGAGTTTCTCTTCCTAGGGTGCGCCAGTTCTATTTGTGAAAAAGAAAGACGGAACTATGACAATATGTATTGATTATCGCCAGTTAAATAAGGTGACTATAAAGAATAAATACCCGTTGCCACGGATTGATGATTTGTTCGATCAGTTGAAAGGGGATTCAGTGTTTTCAAAGATAGATTTGAGATCGGGTTATTATCAGTTGCAAGTCAGAGACTCTGATGTGCCAAAAACTACTTTTCTAACGAGGTACGGACATTATGAGTTTCTAGTTATGCCGTTCGGACTTACTAATGCACCTGCTGTTTTTATGAATTTGATGAATCGAATTTTCAAGCAGTATTTAGATCAGTTTGTAGTTGTGTTTATTGATGATATACTGATCTACTCCCGTAACGAAACTGAACATGCCGAGCATTGGAGACTTGTGTTATAGACTTTGCGAGAAAAATAATTGTATTCGAAGTTTAGTAAATGTGACATGAAGTTAGTTTTCTGGGACATGTTGTTTCAACATCAAGTATTCGAGTTGATCCGAGTAAAATTTCAGCAATACTTGATTGGAAACCTCCGAGAAACGTTTCTGAAGTAAGAAGTTTTCTGGGACTTGTTGGTTACTATAGACGGTTTGTGAAAGGTTTCCCTATGATCGTAACTCCGATGACGAAGCTGCTACAGAAAGATGTTAAATTCGAGTGGTCAGAAAAGTGCCAGAAAAGTTTTGATCAGTTGAAAGCCCTTTTGACCGAAGCTCCAGTGTTAGTTCAGCCAGAATCAAGTAAAGAATTTGTTATCTTTAGTGATGCATCTTTAAATGGTTTGGGCTGTGTTTTGATGCAGGAAGGTAAAGTTATATGAAAAGATTTATTCGACGCATGATTTAGAATTGGCAGCTATTGTGTTTGCATTGAAGATATGGCGCCATTACTTGTTCGGGGATAAATGTCATGTTTATTCCGATCATAAAAGTTTGAAGTACTTGATGACTCAGAAAGATCTGAATTTGAGACAACATTGATGGTTAGAATTACTTAAATACTACGAACTTGTCATTGACTATCACCCGAGAAAGGCTAATGTTTTTGCTAATGCTTTAAGCTGAAAATCACTGTTTGTTTTGCGTGCAATGAATGTGCATATGACTATGTCTGATGATGGTGCGATAATAGCTGAGTTAAAAGTAAGGCCGTTATTTATTCAGCAAATTTTTGATGCCTAGAAGGTTGATAACGAGTTGATAGTAAAACGAGCTCAGTGTGATTCAAATGCTGATTCAGAGTTTTGAATTGATGTTGATGACTGTTTGAGATTCAGAAAACGAATATGTGTTCCGAGAAATACAGAGTTGATTCAGATGATCTTGAATAAAGCTCACAACAGTCAGCTATCTATTTATCCAGGTAGTACAAAGATGTATAATGATCTGAAACAGCACTATTGGTGGCCAGGTATGAAACGAGACATTTCTGAATTTGTATCGAAATGTTTAGTCTGTCAGCAAGTAAAAGCCGAGCATCAGGTTCCTTCTGGATTGCTACAGCCGATTATGATACTTGAATGGAAATGGGACAGAGTTATGATGGATTTTGTAACCGGTTTACCGTTGACACCGAGCAAGAAAGATGCAATCTGGGTTATTGTTGATAGATTGACCAAATCTGCTCACTTTGTTCTGGTTCGTACAGATTACTCACTTGATAAACTGGCTGAATTGTATGTTTCTCAGATCGTGAGGTTACATGGTGTGCCTATATCTATTGTTTCAGATAGAGATCCGGGGTTTACATCACGGTTCTGGAAGAAACTACAAGACTCATTAGGTACTAAACTGCATTTTAACACTACTTTTCATCCTCAGATAGATGGTCAGTCCGAGCGAATTATTCAGATACTTGAGGATATGTTGAGATATTGCATTCTCGAGTTCGAAGGTACGTGGGAAAGATACTTACCTCTGATTGAATTTGCATACAATAATAGCTTTCAATCGAGTATCAAAATGGCACCTTATGAAGCTTTGTACGGTTGTAAATGTTGTACACCTTTGTACTGGACTGAGCTCAATGAAAATAAGATACACAGGGTTGATTTGATCAAAGAAACCGAACAGAAAGTAAAAGCAATCCGTGAAAGTTTGAAAGCAGCATCAGATCATCAGAAATCATACGCAGATTTGAAACAAGAAGATATAGAGTTTCAGATAGGGGATAAAGTATTTTTGAAAGTCTTACCGTGGAAGAAAATACTCAGATTCGGTCGTAAAGGCAAATTGAGTTCGAGATTTATTGGGCCGTATGAGATTATCGAGCGAATTGGGCCGATTGCGTATAGACTGATGTTGCCACCTGAGCTAGAAAAGATTCACAATGTATTCCATGTCTCGATGCTTCGTAGATATCGATCTGATCCTTCACACGTGATTAGTCTGACCGAAGTTGAGATTAAGCCCGATATGTCGTACTAGGAAAAACCGATTCGTATTCTGGATCGTGAGATTAAAGAGTTGTGAAATAAGAAAATTTCGTTGGTTAAAGTATTGTGGCATAAACATGGAGTTGAGGAAGCAACGTGGGAGCCAGAGGATGCAATGAAAGAGCGTTATCCGAACCTTTTCATCGGTAAGATTTTCGAGGACGAAAATCCCTAATAGGGGAGAGTTGTAACAGTCTGATTTAGACCTTAATCGGAATGGTGGTTTCGGGACCACAAATTTGAGTTAGAAAAATATTTAAATACTATTTTTCGTGTTTATTATATGTGAATTTGCATGTGTGAAAGTTTCATATGAAAATTTGATTGTTTGTATGCTTAATTTAATAATAGGACTTAATCGCGTAAAATAAAAATTTAGTGGTTATTAGTGAAAGGGCAGAATAGTGGTTGTTCTTTTAATTTGGAGGCTTTAAGATGCAAATTACCCATGATATATTGTAATGGACGGTAAAAGACAACCATTATATGGTTGTGTTATTATTTTATAAAGGTTATATATGTAATTTGGTTAATAATGTTTTATAACATAAAACATAAAATAATTAAAAGCCATGGTTCTTTATTTTGCATGACCGAAACTAGTAAAAGAAAAGAAAAAAAGAAAAGCACATGATATTCGGCCATTGTTGATACAAATTCAAGGTATGTTTTGTTTCAAATTTTAAAGAATTTTACGTTTCTGAGATCGTTGCTTCGAATACTACCCGACCCATGCTTGAATTTTTGATTTCGGTGAATATTTTGAATTATGCCATTGATGAATATTTGTGTTTTGTTATGTTTCATGATGAAGTATCAAAAATATGTTTTAGATTAACATGTTTTGTATTGGAGTTTTTGATGATTTTGAATTATTAGGACTAAATTGCAAAAATAATAAATTGAAAGACTAAAATGCAAAATAATTGAAACATATGGATTAGTATGGACATAAGGAAGATTCGGCCTAACTATGATGTGGTGAGATTTTGAGTATTTTGTGTTTTATACAATTAGGACTAATTTGTAAAAGTATGAAATATCAGGGGTAAAATGGTAAATTTCCCATTTATGTGTTGTTGGATTAAATTGAATGAAATTGTATTTAAATGGGGTTAATTTGAAATTATATAGATCAAGAACAAAGGAAATCAGACTTGGATCGGTGAAAAATAAAAATAGTCGAATAACCGATTTGTAACGTCTGTCGATATTCAAGGTAAGTCTTTAAATAATTAAACATGGTTTATTTTGAACATAGAATATTTTACTGTGATGATTCGGATTTTATAATCTATTAGTAAAATAGCCGAATGTGATGTATCATTGAATTATTGTGGTTGAGTTTCATTCGACTGATTTAAAACCTCTGAAAGTGTGTACGCGTTACATGGAATATTGTACAATTTGATATGTGAAATTTTGTGGAATGATTCTATAATTGTGATATTCGGGGTTTGAGCCTAGCAAGCCTTGTGCTGTTGACTTTGATCAGGCTTTGTGCCTAGCAGGCTTAGTACCGGTGAATAAATATCAGACCTTGGGTCTAGTAGGCCTTGTGCCGGTGTGTGATTCAGGCTTATGCCTAGCAGGTTTTATGCCGGTGATTTATTTCAAGTTTATATCTATAAGACTTTACATCTATATGGGAATTGAGCAAGTAAGTTGATTTAAATGACTTCTATATTCGGTCACATAGGTAAGTACATGTGAGCTTATATTAAACTTGTATACTCCGCTGCATGTGAGGTTATATTGAACTTGAGTATTCGATTACATGTGAGCTTATATTGAACTTGTATACTTAGCTGCATGTGAGGTTATATTGACCTTGAGTATTCGATTACATGTGAGCTTATATTGAACTTGCATATTCGGTTATATATGAAGTTATCTTAAATGTGCATATTCGGCCATATGTAATGTTCTATTGAATTTGAACTTTAGGTGGCATGTGATGTTTTATTTAACTTTTATAATCGGCTACATGTGATGATATAGTGAACCTTGTGTATTCGGCCATACATGTAAGTGTCTATTTAGTGATATATATATGTTTGATATTGAACATTCGGCCAAGGTAACTCATTGTGCTAAAGTATAACATTATTGATATAATTTGGTTTGTTTGAATATTTTGATTATTCCTTGAGTTGTTTAATTTGCTTAAGGCTTACTAAGCTAAGTTAGCTTACTCTGTATGTTTTGTTACTTTGTTTTATAGATTTTGGTTGTAAGTTACGAGCTCAGGGATCATTACCGAAGTCATCCACACTATCCTCAACTTTCGGTACTTTTAAAAGTCTATTTTCGAACTTATGGCATGTATAGGCTAATACGTATTTTGTTTGACCTTGAATATTTATAACTTTAGCCATGCAGAAATGGCTTAATTTCCATGATAAATTCACTCATATTTTGGTTATGGTTTGAGCTCACTTTTAGTTGATATGTTATATATTATATATGAATGATATATGTGATATATGTTGTATGTTTGAAAATGGTTTAATGATGTTAGTAAATTTGGAAGTAGTTGATGTAATGATCATTGTATATATAAAAAATTCATGGTATAATTAATTGTTTTGGTTAAGGTTTTTGCTTAGGTAAAATATATTTGAATGATGTGTTTAAAAATTATAACTTATAGGATGTTTATACATGTTTTAATGTGCGGATGTATATTTGTTTATGATGAAATAAAGTTGAAAGGAAAATGATGATAGGTATGTGTCTATTCGGTTAATGAGATGAAAAGTGACCAAATGAATAGTGATTTGTGTAATAATACATTATGGGAATTATATGAATTTTAGTAAGATGTTAAATTTATGTATATATATACATGTACATGTATGTGTGTTCGAATGATGCTTGCCATAATGGTTTGGTTTATAATGAAAGTATATGCATATGTTTATATTTGTTAATGAAAATGTGATTATTTGAATGATATAGATTCGGTTAAATTTTGAGGTATGATTCGTAAATGCAATATGATTAATAACGAATGTTTAATATTTAATTAGCTATGTGCTTAATATATATATGAGTATGACTTGTATGAATATGTGAATGTTTGGAATTTTGTTTTTGTTCAGTAATGCCTTGTAACCCTATTCCGGCGATGGATATAGGTTAGGGGTGTTACATTTTATTGGTATCAGAGCTTCGGTTTAGTCGGTTCTAGGACTAACGTAGCGTGTGTGAGTTTATCTATACATGCCATAATTTATGCTGTGATAGTGTGATGACTTCTGACATTTGAAAATGTGCTTTCATATAGCAAATGGATCCTGATTGTAACAGCCTAATTTTTAGTGGTGTCGGAACAGTGATTCGAGATCACTAAATCCGACAAATGAGTAGGAAATATTATTAATTTAGTAATTATAAGTTAAATGTGAAGTTAGAAAAATTTTTGAAATCGTGAATAGTGCACTAAAAATAAATACTAAAATAATTAGAATTGAAAATGAGGTATCGAGATCTCGAGAAATTTAAATCGAGCCATAAATATTTTTATAAATATTTATGGAGTGTTAATAAGTTAGTATTAAAGTTTCGTCAAGAAATTTTAAAGTTCTGATAGTTAATTGAACAAAAAGAACTAAATTGTATCAAATGCAAAATTTTGGGAAATGATTAAATAACTTAAATGATAAAAGAAAGAGGGTTTAAAAGGAAAATAGACCCAAGGTCTATTTGGGCTGGACGGCAAGGGCATGAAATCAACAAGAAAATAAGGAGAATTAAGGGCAAAATTGGAAAATTACAAAATTTACTTGATAAAATTAGGACTAAAGTGGAATTATATAGATTTCTCTTTATTTTTCTGCATTCTCATCAGCAAAAACGCCATAGAAGAGTTTCCCTAAGCTGGTTTTTCATATTTTTACTTCAAGTAAGTTCAATTCTTGATTATTTCTTAAAATTTTTGTGTTTTTGTGACTTTTACAACTAGGTCCACTGAATTCATTAGTTTTTGATTCTATGAAAGAAATTGAAAGTTTCTATGAATATGTGCTGGAAGTATATGATGATTTGGCATGGAATTAGAGCTTTAAATTGTTTATATGTTGATTTTATTGAAAGAATTGAATAGAAAGTGAATGTTTGGGACCTAAGTGTAAAAGAGTTTGAAGTTAGAGTTTTATGTGGAAATTCTGAATTTCAATAGTTATGAAATAACTTATAATGTCTAGTAAAAGTATTAATTGATAAAATTATCTTAGTTTAGGGGTTAATTGACCAAGGAATGAATTGTATGAATTGTGAAATTTGGGGCAAAATGGAAATCAACATTTTGCACTACAACTGTTTTGGACAGCAGCAGTAGTCTAACTTTGAAAAATCACCAAAAATTGTAGAAATGGAAATAGAGAATGAATAAAATCTGAAATTAAAGCTTATTGAGTCTAGTTTCTTATAGAAGAAATAATGTAAGCAATGGAATTGTAAATCATGAGATATGATAAATTTTGTGAGACAAGGTCAGGATGATTTCGGGTTCCCCTGTTCTAACTTTGTAAAATCATAAAAAATTGGATAAAAATAATTATTGGATTAAATTTATATGTTTAGAATCCTGAGTGAGTCTATTTTCAAGAGAAACAAACAGGAACATCATTCAAATCCTGTACGAGGAGATAATTAATTTTTAGTGAAGAAGGGTCGGAACTGTAAGACAGCAGAATAGGGGAGATTTCAATGAATAAACTGTATTAATTGGCCCAACCAAAAATTATGAAAATTTTATGGTAAAAATATATGTGAGTCTAGTTTCAGAAAAAAATTAGCGGACCTTAATTTGGAGTTTCGTAGCTTTAGATATAAATAATTTAGTGACTATGACACGGGTGGATAGCTTGAATATTCACATAAGTAATTAGTGAAAATTATGGATAAGGTTACTTACAAGTGTGTTATTTATACCAAGGATGTGGATGGAGAGAAGGAGGAGGAAAAAATATATGAATGACTCGTGTATAAATTGATCACATGCCCGATCATAATCGATAAGTGTTGGATTAGAAATTATATAATGTTTTATTTGGAATATTTATTATGAAATTATGATTATCGTTATAATAGAAAAATTGAACTTGTGAGTTTATATGGCTAAATTTTAGTGATTATTTGTTAATTTTATGAATTTCATGATGTGTTATTTCATATGTATTGATGATAAAACTGTGAATAATGTAAAAGCATGAAAATTGAATAAATGATCAAATTGAGCATTTCAGTTCAGTGACAAGATGAATTGAAGGAAAAGGCCATGGTTGGACCCTGGCAACAAGTGATAAGTGATAGCTTCGGCTACACTTATCTGATCACGAACAAGTGAAAGTGATAAGTGATAGCTTCGGCTACACTTATCTGATCAATGACAAATGAAAAGTGAAAAGTGGTAGCTTCTGCTACCTGATCAGTGAAAAGTGGTAGCTCTGGCTACCTGATCAGTGAAAAATAGTAGCTCTGGCTACCTGATCAGTGAATAGTGGTAGCTTCGGCTACAAGTGACAAGTGATTTCCGTATAAGACCATATCTGGGATATGGCATCGGTGTGATATGTGCTACTATATAAGACCATATTTGGGATATGACATCAGTGAGATATGTGATTCGTGTAAGACCATAGCTGGGCTATGGCATCGATATGTGATTACGTGTAAGACCATAGCTGGGCTATGGCATCAATATATGAATATGTGTAAGACCATAGCTGGGCTATGGCATCATTATGTGAAGATGTGTAAGGCCATAGTTGAACTATGGCATCGAGAAAACGAAGTACTCAATTCCGTAAGATGTTCACTAATTTGAAGAAGTTTGGTAAGTATTACATGGAATTATGTAATATAAGGAAATACGAGTTGATGAGACATGAGCATAAAACTTGGTTGATGAATGAGTTCATTTGTGATTATATATTTCTACGCCTTGAGTGTATTATCCGTATGAATTGATAGTCCAAATGAGTTAATGAGAAAACTTCTAGTATGAAATAATCTGAATTCGAAACAGAATATCATGAAAACGTACTTGAAATACATTGGTATGTCTTGTATATGCTATTTGAATTCATAAATGTGGAAAGTAAATGTATTTGGAAATATGAGATGATGATATCTGTACATGGAATTTATTGATGAATACGTACATCCAAATTTATATGATAGATTTTAGTGAACATTGAAATTGCGCTCAATAAGTGATTTGGCAATTTAAAATCGTGATTGGTAGGAAGAGTTAATGAATTGCATATTTATGAATTGTTACACGTATTTGTCTGAAATACGAGGAAGTGATGGTAATTGAAACATGAAAATATGAAACTATGATATATATAAAAACATGGAATATGTTTGATAAATGTGTTCATTCATAATTATGGAATTTATGTACCTCATGTGTACTATTTGCATAAAGATGATATCTTAAATACTTTGGTGCAAAAAGCTTAAATATGAAATAGTATAAAATTGAAACAAATTGTTATGAAAATGTATTTAAATTATCTGTAAGTGTTTCGTGCTTCTCGATAATGCCTCGTACTCTATTCAGGCGACGGATACGGGTAGGGGGTGTTACACTAACAGAGTCGTAGCCGATGATGTCGAGAGTGTAGCGCCTGCTCCCGCACAAGGAACAATGCCAGTTGAATCTCGACCTATCTCGAGTAGCCATGAGAGAGAGGCTAAGCAAGCCTTCTATCAAATGATGAACGATTGGTTTACTCAGTATATCCGGACTAATCTGGCTGTACAACATCTACCACCCCCGAATAATCCATCTCCGATACCTTTGGTATCCCCGATGATTGATCCAATGAGATTTAACAGGCCTCCTGTTGATAAAATCAGAAAACACGGGGTCGAAGAGTTTAAAGCTAATTATAATGATGATGCTGAGCGAGCTGAGTTGTGGCTCGATAATACTATCCGTGTGTTCGACGAGTTATCATGTACTCCGGATGAATGTTTAAAGTGTGCCATATCTTTATTACGAGACACTGCATATCACTGGTGGAATACACTAGTATCGGTGATCCCGAAAGAGATAGTGACCTGGGAATTCTTTCAAGCTGAGTTCCATAAGAAATACATCAGCTAGAGATTTATCGATAAAAAATGTAAGGAATTCCTGGAATTAAAACAAGGTCGTATGACCGTAACCGAGTACGATCGGAAATTTGTGAGACTTAGTCGATATGCTTGTGAATTTGTTTTAACCAAAGCTATCATGTGTAAAAGATTTGAAGACAGTTTGAACGAAGACATTAAATTGCTGGTTGGTATACTTGAAATCAAAGAGTTCATGGCACTTGTTGATCGAGCTTGCAAAGCCGAAGAGCTCGAGAAGGAGAAAAGAAAAGCTAATTTTGAAGCCAGAGATTCCCGTAAAAGATCATCGAGCAAGACTTTTCATTCAGCATTGAAGAAGTTCAGAGATGATTCCAGTCGATTTAAAGCTACTTCGATTGCTTAGCTAAAATATATTTGAATGATGTGTTTAGAAAATATAACTTATAGGATGTTTATACATGTTTTCATGTGCGGATGTCTATTTGTTTGTGATGAAATAAATTTGAAAGGAAAATGATGATAGGTATGTGCCTATTCGATTAATGAGATGAAAAGTGACCAAATGAATAGTGATTTGTGTAATAATATACTATGGGAATTATATGAATTTTAGTAAGATGTTAATTTTATGTATATATATACATGTACATGTTTGTGTGTTCGAATGATGCTTGCCATAATGGTTTGGTTTATAACGAAAGTAAAAGTGTATGTTTATATTTGTTAATGAAAATGTGATTATTTGAATGATATAGATTCGATTAAATTTTGAGGTATGATTCGTAAATGCAATATGATTAATAATGTATGTTTAATATTTAATTAGCTATGTGCTTAATATATATATGAGTATGCCTTGTATGAATATGTGAATGTTTGGAATTTTGTTTTTGTTCAATAATGCCTCGTAACCTTAGTCGGTGACGGATACGGGTTAGGGGTGTTACATAAGTCTTTTCGTCTACAGTAGCTTAGTTCTATTCTAACTAAATCTCAACTTAAATAATTGATTATTTTACTAAAATAATAAAAAAAATCTAATCAAATGTGAACTTGACTAGTTAGCCAAAGTATCTGGGGTGGCGTATACTTAATAGAAGAGTCCATCAAACCATAGATCTCGCTAAAGCTAAAAGTTCGCCAATTGGGGTAACAATCACTACTCTATACTTAACCATAACAAACACTTACTCTTAACTACTATTACTTTACCAATTATAAGCCAAACAATAATCAGATACAGAGACTTCACCGAGCGGGCTGTTACATCGTCGCAGTGGTGTCATGACATTGAAGGTTGTAACATCTCAAAGCAGGGCCTAGTCGGAATAGGGGTTTCGGGACCACAAATCTGACACCAAAATATTTATTTTATGATTAGAATGAGGTCTAGAATATGAGAATATGTATGTGTTAAGATTTTATGAAGAAATTTTTTGAGTAAGGTGTTCAATTGGAAATTAGGGACTAAATTGAATAAATAGCAAAACTTGGATTCTAGAAGAAAGTTGTATGAAATTGCTTTAGATTATAAATTATAAGGCCTTGGAGAGCAATTTTCACAATTTCTAAGTTTTTGGATAAAAATGGGCTTTCATGGATGAAATTTTAAAGAAAGGGCTTAAGGGCATTTTGGTCATTTGGCATTTTAATGAAATAAAATGGGAAGAAGAAGGCAAAAATCAGCCATCTTCTCCCTTTTACCAGTCGAAATTCTCAAGTCCTCCATAGCTAGGGTTTTAAACATTTCCAAGCTCAATAGTAAGTGCTCCCAAGCCCCGTTTTTAATGTTCTTCGTATTTTTGAAATCTCGGTAGCTTACTCTCTCTATTTCTACCCGTATTTCATGCTAGGGTTCATGTTTAGAAATTTAACCATGCATGAGATACTTGCATTTTGATGGTTTATGGAGGGATATGAAAGTTGAAGGTGTGTTAAACATCTTTTCCTAGGTGATTTTCATGACAAACCCTTAAAGGGACCTTTTTGCAAAAGTTGTTAAATATGTGGTAGAAATGTAAAAATAATGGAAAATGTGGCCTGCCATAAGAAGGAAAAGTGTTCGGCTAGGCTTGGGTAAGATAAAAATTGCATGTGTTTCATTATACGAGCTTAAGGACTAAATCGTAAAAATGTGAAAGATTAGGGGCAAAATGGTCATTTGGACCAGGGGTGGAATTTAGACCTAAAAAGTACAATGTGACATGTTAATGATTTAATTTTATTATTATAGACCCCGAGAAACAAGTCCCGGAGGTCGATCGAGGAAAATGAAAAGTTTCGGAATAACCAAAACACATCACCGAAACAAGTACCAGGTAAGTTCGGATAACTTAAAGTAAACCCATATCATGCATAATTGTATGATTTATGAATACATGATGATTGCATTATTGATGGCATGAAAATGCATGGATTGTATATTTGATAATAATTTATTGGTAAATGTCTCGGTTGAGGTTAGAAAGGGAGTTCGATGGATAAACCATGATTTACATGAGACTTGAGATCCTGCATGTGTTGCAGAGAGGATTTAGCCTGGACGGGTAATCCGATGATCTCAAGTATGAAAAGGATCTAGCCCGAACGGATGTTCCTTGAATGATCGAGCCTTCCGAAGAACATGTGTGCATTGTGGATTTAGCCCAGACGGGTGATCCGATTAGGGTCTAGATTTAGCCTAGACTGGTAATTCAGATCCGAGCTCATTAAGGGTGGTTGTCGTTATAAGGGATTTAGCCTGGACTGGTAATCCCAACATTTCCTTAAGAGTTTATATTATGGGGGATTTTGCCTGGACTGGTAATCCCACCGTAAGATGTGAGGTTCGCGGGAGTGCATACTTGAAATGATCATTGATATGAATTGACGTTGACTGGATGATCCATCGAGATTTCCTAGAAACTCAATGGGACTAACCCAAGGTATATGTACAAATGACATGTTGAATGATGAGCTCATATCAGATAAATTACATGGTTTTGTGGTTGTGACTAACTCATTGATTGAGTGCATGTGATAGGGAAACCATTTTCATATTTGTTGGTTTCATTATATAATAAAGATGTGTGCTAAATAATCGGTAAGTTAACTTTCCAGTTATTTCGAGCTTACTAAGCATTTAAATGCTTATCCCCCCTCTTTTCCCTGTCTTACAGAGCTCGAGGACTCGTATAGATTGGAAGACGGTTGGAGAATCAATACACTATCAACTAGTTCAGCTTTGGTATATAGACACTTATGTTTTGTTCAATGGCATGTATAAAACTTGAGTATTTTGTTATATGTGTCATTTGATTTGCTAAGATGAAGGCTTGTAAAGCCATACTTATCTTTTTGTATATGGCCATGGAAATTGGCTTATTTTGAAGTAGGCCATGACCTACAAATCTACGCTTGTTTATGTTCACATATGATGGTTTGGTTATAATTGGCAATGAGTTATAAGAATGAGCCAACCTTAAATATGTCGAGTAGACATAGAAATCGATAAATGCAAGATGAGAATTAACTTAGCATGTATGAAACCAATGATATGAGGTTCACATGCAATGAGGTTAATCAAAGTTTCATATTTATAAATGTATAATTTGGCCTCAACATGCACTATAGTAATCTATAAGCGTAATTTGTTAGTAGAGGATGACTTAAGGCTTGGAAAATAGCCTAATAAGGTCCACATGGGTAGACACACGGGCATGTGTCTAGGCCGTGTGTGACACACGGCTCACCCCCATGGGTGTGTGGTATGACCGTGCGTCCCCTGCACCTGAATTTTTAAGTCAGTATAGAACACGGGCTAAGCACACGGGCGTGTGCCTTGGCTGTGTAAATTTAACAGTATGATGAGGTTGAAGTCAGTGTTGTACACAGGCTGTCGACACGAGCGTGTTCCAAGTCACACGGGGGTGTGTGACCACATGGCCCCATCAAACGGACGTGTTACACTTCAAAGTAAGGAAAAATTTTCTAAAGTGCCCAAAGTCTATCGAATGTTTTCAATTTTGCCTCGTATTACCTCTAGGTGTGTTTTAGGCCTCGAAGGCCTGAATAAGGGACGAGAGGTACATGTTTGAAAGGTTTTAATTTTGGGCGAATTTTGGTGACCCGATTTAATAAGTGTGTAAAAAGGGAGTTACCGGTAACGCCTCGAACCCTATCCTGATGTTGGATACGGGTGAGGGGTGTTACATTTAGTGGTATCAGAGTTACGGTTTAGTCAGTTCTAAGACTACCGTAGAGAGCATTGAGATTCACTATACATGCCATTATATGAAAGTTGATAGTGTGATATCTCCTAACTGTTTAAATTGTTTTGAATATAGTAAATGTCTTCCAATCATGCACAAGATGAGTCCGAGGGAGCCGAGAGCCATGCTCCAGTTTCCGTACAACGAGCTGTATCTAGTAGTAATAGAAGGGTTATGTCTGAAGGCTGATAAGAGGCCCGAGCCGCTTTCTTTAATATGATGTATGAGTGGTTTGGGGATTATTTGAGGAATCGCCCCAACATACCACGACCACCCCGCCCCCTAACCAACCTGATGAGGATTTGCCATGAGGTATGGCACCAGTAAGAACTGGTAAGGCCCCCGTAGATAAGCTTAGAAAGTATGGGGCGGAGGAATTTAGAGCTAAAATTAAGGATGACACTGAGAGGGCCGAGTTTTGGCTCGGGAATACCATACGGGTTTCAGATGACTTATCGTGCACACTTGAGGAATGTTTGAAGTGTGCCGTGTCTCTCTTGAAGGACACTGCGTACCACTAGTTGAAGACTATATCTTCGGTGGTGCCAAAGGAAAATATCACTTGGGAATTTTTCCAAGCGGAGTTTAGGAAGAAATATATCAGTCAAAGGTTCTTAGACTCGAAGTGAAAGGAGTTCCTGGAACTCAAATAAGGGAATAAGACTATGACAGAATACGAAAGGGAGTTCGTAAGGCTAAGTCAGTATGCAACTGAGTGGGTTGAAACCGAGTTAGAAATATGTAAATGCTTCGAGGGAGGTCTAAATGAGGAAATCAAATTGTTGATTGGGATCCTTGAAATACGGGAACTCGCCGCATTAGCTGATTGGGACAAAAAGGCCGAGGAACTCAACAATGAAAGAAAACAAGCAAAGAGAGAGGCTCAAGTTGCGAGCAAGAGATCCGGTGCTAGAACGCTCTTATTTTCTATAAAGAAATCAAGGAGCCAACATGAACGCTCTACTTCATCTGTAGGATATTTGGGTAGAATAAGAAGCTCTAGACGACGAGATCAGAAGTCTTCCTCCTCGATGGTGACTAGCGTGGGGAGTGTAGAAGACCAAAAGCCGAAGTGTAAGAGTTGCTACAAATTTCATTTCGGAGAGTACCGAATAAAGAGCGGTGCATGTTTCGAATGTGGTTCTCTTGACCATTTTCTCAGAGACTGCCCAAAAAGAATCGAAAAAGAAGTGGAAGTAAACCCAAAGTCGAGTGCTCCCATAGCATGAGGTAGACCTCTGAGATACCCTGAAAGTGCTAGTGGCAGTAGAGTTGCAGCCAAAGACACTGCAAAATTAGAGGCTCGAGCCCCGGCAAGGACGTATGCAATACGCGCTAGAGAGGAAGCCTCTGCTCTTGACGTTATTATGGGTACTTTTTCTCTTTTCAATACATGTGTTATTACCTTAATTGACCCGGGGTCGACACATTCATACATTTGCATGAGATTTGTATCTAGTATGAACATACCCATTGAACCTACAGAATTTGTTGTTAGAGTGTCAAACCCACTAGGTAAATCGGTTCTGGTTGATAAAGTCTGTAGGAATTGTCCTTTGACGATTCATGGTCAATGTTTTCCGACTAACCTTATGTTGTTACCTTTTGATGAGTTTGATGTAATCCTCGGTATGGATTGGTTAGCCTTTCATGATGTAATTGTAAATTGTGGTAGCAAGAATATTAAATTGAAATGCCCAGATGGTAAGATTCTAAGGGTTGATTCAAGAGATTTGGGCACGTCGCCAGCTGTAATCACGGCAATGGTTACTCAGAGATATATGAGGAAAGGGTACGAAGCCTACATTGCGTTTGTGTTGAATACGAAGGAAATGGAGTTGAAGATTGAGACTGTGCCAATAGTATGTGAATATCCAGACGTATTTCCGGAAGAATTACTCGGATTACCTCCTAAAAGAGAGGTAGAGTTTGGTATTGAATTGGTGCCAAGAATAGCTCCCATTTCAATTGCTCCATATAGAATGGCGCCAATCGAGCTGAAAGAATTAAAAGCACAATTGCAAGATCTGACGGATAAAGGTTTTGCTAGGCCGAGCTTTTCACCTTGGGGTGCCCCCGTATTGTTTGTAAAGAAGAAATATGGTTTAATGAGATTATGTATAGATTACCGATAACTGAACAAGGTAACTATCAAGAATGAGTATCCTTTGCCAAGGATTGATGACCTATTTGATCAGTTGAAAGGAGCCACGGTGTTCTCTAAGATAGATTTGAGATCTAGTTACTATCAGTTACGTGTTAAGGAATCGGATGTGCCAAAGACAACTTTTAGAACCAGATACGGCCACTATGAATTTCTGGTTATGCCATTTGGATTGATGAATGCTCCGGCCATATTCATGGACCTAATGAATAGGATCTTTCGGCCATACTTGGACAAGTTTGTCGTTGTGTTAATTGACGACATCTTAATTTATTCTAAAGATGAGTCAGAGCATGCGAAGCACCTGAGAACTGTGTTGCAGACTTTACAGGAATAACAATGGTATGCTAAGTTTAGCAAGAGTGAATTTTGGCTCCACGAAGCTGGATTTTAGGGTCATATTGTTTCGAGTGAAGGCATCCGAGTCGACCCAAGTAAAATATTTGCTATTGTTGAATGGAAACCACCTAAAAACGTGATCGAGGTTAGAAGCTTTTTGGGCTTAGCCGGTTACTATCGAAGATTTGTGAAAGGATTTTCCATAATAGCAACTCCAATGACGAGGTTGTTGCAGAAAGACATTAAGTTTGAATGGACAGAGAAGTGTCAGCTGAGTTTCGAAAAGTTAAAGATGTTACTGATGGAAGCTCCTATTTTAGTATTACCTGAGCTGAAAAAAGAGTTTGTGGTCTATAGCGATGCATCCCTGAACAGACTAGGTTGTGTACTTATGCAAGATGGAAAAGTGATAGCCTACGCTTCACGACAGTTGAAACCACATTAGAAGAACTACCCGACCCATGACTTAGAGCTCGCCGCCATTGTCTTCGCCTTGAAAATTTGGAGGCATTATTGATATGGTGAGACTTGTCGTATATTCACAGACCACAAGAGTTTAAAGTATTTGAAGACTCAAAAAGAGTTGAACTTGAGAGTGATTGGAATTAATAAAAGACTATGAGCTGATCATTGACTATCACCCGGGAAAGGCGAATGTGGTTGCCGACGCGTTAAGCAGAAAATCTTTGTTTGCACTGAGATCCATGGATGCTCGGTTAGCTTTGCTTGAAGATGGTTCGGTCTTGGCAGAGCTAGAGGCTAGACCGACATTTCTTCAGGAAATTTATGATGCTCAAATTAATAATAGAGACCTGCAAGCAAAAAGGGCTCAATGTGAGTTAGGCATTGAATCAGATTATCGGATCGGTCCTGATGGATGTTTGATGTTTAGAGATAGAGTTTGTGTACCTAAAGATGATGAACTTATTCAGAAAATCTGGCAAGAAGCGCATAACAGCTGTTTGTCTATTCATCCGGGAAGTACCAAGATGTACAACGATTTGAAGAAAATGTACTGGTGGAACGGCATGAAAAGAAACATTTCTGAATTTGTATCGAAGTGCCTGATATGTTAGCAAGTTAAAGCTGAACATCAAGTGCCTTCAGGTTTGTTACAACCTGTAAGGTCCCCGAATAGAAGTGGGACAAAGTTACCATGGACTTTGTGATAGGATTGCCATTGACTCCGAAAAGGAAAGACGCTATATGGGTTGTGGTGGATAAGTTGACAAAGTTGGCTCATTTCATTCCAGTAAGAACATACTACACTCTTGATAGATTGGCCAACTTATACATATCTGAGATTGTGAGATTGCACGGGGTACCGTTGTCGATTATTTCTGACAGAGGCCTGAGGTTCACTTCGAGATTCTGGAAGAAGTTACAAGAAGCCCTAGGTACAAAATTGAGTTTTAGTACAGCTTTTCACCCCCAGACCGATGGTCAATCTGAGTGGATGATTCAGATTCTTGAGGATATGTTGTGATGTTGCATCCTCGAATTTCAGGGTAGCTGGGAAAAGTATTTGCCATTGCTAGAATTTGCCTATAACAACAGTTTTCAAACAAGTTTGAAGATGGTGCCTTATGAAGCCTTCTATAGCAGAAAGTGCCGAACTCCATTGTACTGGACAGAACTCAAGGAAAGTCAAATTCAAGGAGTTGACCTGATTAAAAAAACTGAAGAAAAAGTTAAAGTGATACGAGACTGTCTAAAAGCGGCATCAGATAGGCAAAAGTCATATGTTAACCTAAAAAGAAAAGAGATTAAATTCCAAGTTGGAGATAAAGTATTCTTGAAAGTGTTTCTATGGAAAAAAGTTTTGAGATTTGGTTGGAAAGGCAAATTGAGTTCGCGATTTATCGGACTGTATGAGATCATTGAAAAAGTTGGACCAGTAGCCTATCATTTGGCGTTGCCACCAGAATTGGAAAAGATTCATGATGTGTTCCATGTATCCATGTTAAGGCGACATCGATCAGACCCCTCCCATGTGATTTCACCAGCAGAGATTGAGATTAGACCTGTAACATCCTGAAATAGGGCCTAAACAGAACAGTGGTTGCGAAACCACAAATTTGAGGTAGAAAAATTTATTTTATTATTATTTTAAGGTCTATGGCATGATTACATGATTGTGTGAAAATTTTGTTTAGAAATTTTATCGATAGAGGGTCCAATTTGATATTTAGGGACTAATTCGAATAATTTGCAAAACTTGCATTCTAGAAGTTTTTAGTATGAAATTACTTTGGAATATTAATGAGGAGGTCTTAAATAGAAATTTGACTAATTTCTAAAATTTTGGACAAAAATAGGCTTGTACATGAAAATTTTCAAAGAAAGGTATTAAGGGTATTTTGGTTATTTGGTAATTAAAAGATTAAAAAAAGGAAAAAAGATGGCAAAATATGTCCATATTCTTCATTAGGACGAAAATTAAAGGGTTCTCCATAGCTAGGGTTTGTTTCAAGCTTCCAAGCTCCATAGTAAGTGATTCCAAGCCCCGTTTTTAATGTTCTTTACGTTTTTGAAATCCTGGTAGCTCGATTTAGCTTATGCTAGCAATAATTCAACCTAGGGTTCATATTTGGAAAAATACCCATAGGTGAAATTTGTGTATTTTAGTGTTTTATGATAGAATATGAGGTTTTAAATTATGTTAGACAACTTGTGCTACTCGGTTTTAAGTGAAAACGAGTAAAAGGGCTTAATCGGTAAAAATACCTAATAGTCATAAGTACATGTTAGAGTGAGAATTTGATGTTGTCATAGAAGGGAAAAATGATCAACATGTCATAAAACATAAGAAAATAGGATTAAGTTTAATTTCCAAGCCTTGGGGAAAAAGTGTAAATATGTAAAAGTTTAGGGGCAAAAATGTAATTTTGCCAAAGTTTGGGTCAAGGACTGTTTTAATAAATGTGAGTATTAAATAAGCTAAATTTTTTTATTATAGATCAAGAAGAACAAAATTCGGAGTTAGACCGGGGAAAGAAAAAGATAGTGGACTAAATCGATATAGTTGATCGTATTTTGTTTCGAGGTAAGTTTGCGGTAAATAAATGCAATATTCTTTTATTTTATGTTAATGTTGTTAATTTCCAGAATGTGTATATTTATTTTATGAAATTAGTCAAAGAAGACTCAAGTATGAATTGACGGAGAAGTAATTTCAGAAAGTCCCGGTTGAACCTTAGGAAGGTGTAGGATACAAATGTCATGACATTAGGGTTTAAGGATACCATGTAAGACTATGCCAAGGCATGGAAATTGGTAAGGTTTCTAAGGCAAGGAAATCATGTAAGACCATGTCAAGACATGGCATTGATAAGTTACTATAAGGCAAAGGTCCCATGTAAGACCATGCCAAGGCATGGCATTGGTGAGTTCATAAGGCAAGGATACCATGTAAGACCATGTCAAGACATGACAATGGTAAGTTTCAAAAGGATACCATGTAAGACCATGACAAGTCATGGCAATGGTAAGGTACCCATGTATCCTTAGTATTCCAAGTGGTTCAACGGGAAAATTTAAAGAGAATATCAAGGTAAGGTAAGGTAAGACGAGTTATATTAAAAAGGTAAGACAAGTTCATGCTAGAAGAGCAAAGGTAAGTACACAATGTTCATGTATGCTTAATAGGGAAAGGGTTAAGTAAAATGTATTAATAAATTTGATTAAGTAAGTAAGTATTTAAGTAAAAGAGTAAGTGAAGAAGTTTAAAATATGTCCATGACAATTAATGAAGTTGCATTAAGTAGTATCATGCCAAGTAGTAAGATAATTCTTATGAATGTTGTTATTTATTTGCATGCGAACTTACTAAGCTTAATGCTTACCCCCTTTATTTTCCTTCTTTTATAGTTTTTTCAAGCTAACTCGGGGATCGTAAAGTATGTCAGAGGTCCGGGCACACGATCACGAGGATTATTTTGGTATAGCTAGACGTTTCATTTTGAGTATGTCATGTATAGCATCGTAGCCATTTTGTGTGTATGATCTTATGATATGGTTGATGAATGGTATGTAAATGCTTGATAATGATTAGCTGTTGGAATGGCTAATCAAGGACATGTTTGGTGTTATGTATGCCTAAATGTTAGTTATTCCATGGAAATCATGAAAAAAAGTGAAATTAGCTTTAAAACAGTATCGAACAGCAATAATGACATGAATTTGGAAAATCACTAAAAATAGTAGAAATGGATTTAGATAGTGAATGAGATATAGAATTAAAGCTTGATGAGTCTATTTTCATATGGATGGAACAAAATAGGTATATGAGTTATATTTTATGAGATATTTAAATTTTTGTGAAACAGGGCTAGAGCAATTTTTGGATCCCCTATTCCGACTTTGGAAATTCACAAAAAATTGTACAAAGATAATTAGAAGTCATGCTTTATATGTACAGATTCCTTATTGAGTCTAGTTTCAGGGAAAATTTACGAAATTGGATTATGAGTTTCGTAAATCGAGATATGAATTTTTAAGCGACTATGACGTAGTTAGCTAGCTTGTCTAGAAGTTCTAAAATAAATTGTTTGAGCTGTTTAATTAATGAATTAAGTCCGTTAACACCTCGTGCTTGACTCTGGCGACAGTCTCGGGTTCGGGGCGTTACAAGACCAGGCATGACCTATGGAGAAGAACTGGTCAAGATTTTGGCTCGTGAGGTTAAATAGTTGAGAAATAAAAATTTGGCTTCAGTAAAGGTTTTATGGCATCGACATGGTGTGGAAGAGGCTACATGGAAACCAGAAGAAACCATGAGAAACCAATATCCGAACCTGTTTACTGGTAAGACTTTCGAGGACAAAAGTCCCTAAGGGGGGAGGAATGTAACATCCCGAAATAGGGCCTAGTCGGAATAGTGGTTTCGAGACAACAAATCCGACACCAAAATATTTATTTTATGATTAGTATGAGGTATAGAATATGAGAATATGTATGTGTTAAGATTTCATGAAGAAATTCTTTGAGTAAGGTGTCTAATTGGAAATTAAGGACTAAATTGAATAAATTGCAAAACTTGGATTCTAGAAGCAATTTGTATGAAATTGCTTGAGTTTATAAATTATAAGGCCTTGGGGAGCAATTTTCCCAATTCTTAAGTTTTTGGATAAAAATGGGCTTGCATGGATGAAATTTTAAAGAAAGGGCTTAAGGGTATTTTGGTCATTTGGCATTTTAATGAAATAAAATGGGAAGAAGAAGGCAAAAATCAGCCATCTTCTCCCTTGTACCAGTTGAAATTATCAAGTCCTCCATAGCCAGGGTTTTAAACATTTCCAAGCTCAATAGTAAGTGCTCCCAAGCCCCGTTTTTAATGTTCTTCGTATTTTTGAAATCTTGGTAGCTTACTCTCTCTATTTCTACCCATATTTCATGCTAGGGTTCATGTTTAGAAATTTAACCATGCATGAGATACTTGCATTTTGATGGTTTATGGAGGGATATGAAAGTTGAAGGTGTGTTAAACATCTTTTCCTAGGTGATTTTCATGACAAACCCTTAAAGGGACCTTTTGGCAAAAGTTGTTAAATATGTGGTAGAAATGTAAAAATAATGGAAAATGTGGCCTGTCATAAGAAGGAAAAGTGTTCGGCTAGGCTTGGGTAAGATAGAAATTGCATGTGTTTCATTATACGAGCTTAAGGACTAAATCGTAAAAATGTGAAAGATTAGGGGCAAAATGGTCATTTGGACCAAGGGTGGAATTTAGACCTGAAAAGTACAATGTGATATGTTAATGATTTAATTTTATTATTATAGACCCCGAGAAACAAGTTCCGGAGGTCGATCGAGGAAAATGAAAAGTTTCAGAATAACCAAAACACATCACCGAAACAAGTACTAGGTAAGTTCGGATAACTTAAAGGAAACCCATAACATGCATAATTGTATGATTTATGAATACATGATGATTGCATTATTGATGACATGAAAATGCATGGAATGTATCTTTGATAGTAATTTATTGGTAAATGTCTCGGTTGAGGTTAGAAAGGGAATTCGATGGATAAACCATGATTTACATGAGACTTGAGATCCTACATGTGTTGCAGAGAGGATTTAGCCTGGACGGGTAATCCGATGATCTCAAGTATGAAAAGGATTTAGCCCGGACTGGTGTTTCTTGAATGATCGAGCCTCCCGAAGAATAGTGTGCATTGTGGATTTAGCCCGGACGGGTGATCCGATTAGGGTCTAAATTTAGCCTGGACTGGTAATTCAGATCCAAGCTCATTATGGGTGGTTGTCGTTATAAGGGATTTAGCCTGGACTAGTAATCTTGACATCTCCTTAAGAGTTATATTATGGGGGATTTAGCCTGGACTGGTAATCCCGCCGTAAGATGTGAGGTTCGCGGGAGTGCATACTTGAAATGATCATTCATATGAATTGACGGTGACTGGATGATCCATCGAGATTTCTTAGGAACTCAACAGGACTAACCCAAGGTATATGTTCAAATGACATGTTGAATGATGAGCTCATCTCAAATAAATTACATGGTTTTGTTGTTGTGACTAACTCATTGATTGAGTGCATGTGATAGGGAAACCATTTTCATATTTGTTAGTTTCATTATATAATAAGGATGTATGCTAAATAAATGGTAAGTTTACTTTCTAGTTATTTCGAGCTTACTAAGCATTTAAATGCTTATCTCCCCTCTTTTTCCTGTCTTACAGAGCTCAAGGACTCGTATAGATTGGAAGACGGTTGGAGAATCAACACACTATCAACTAGTTTAGCTTTGGTATATAGACACTTATGTTTTGTTCAATGGCATGTATAAAACTTGAGTATTTTGTTATATGTGTCATTTGATTTGCTATGATGAAGGCATGTAAAGCCATACTTATCTTTTTGTATATGGCCATGGAAATTGGCTTATTTTAAGGTAGGCTATGACCTACAAATCTACGCATGTTTATGTTCACATATGATGGTTTGGTTATAATTGGCAATGAGTTATAAAACCGAGCCAACCTTAAATATGTCGAGTAGACATAGAAATCGATAAATGCAAGATAAGAATTAACTTAGCATGTATGAAACCAATGACATGAGGTTCACATGCAATGAGGTTAATCAAAGTTTCATATTTATAAATGTATAATTTGGCCTAAACATGCACATAGTAATCTATAAGCGTAATTTGTTAGTAGAGGATGACTTAAGGCTTGAAAAATAGCCTAATAAGGTCCACGTGGGTAGACACACGGGCATGTGTCTAGGCCATGTGTGACACACGGTTCACCCCCATGGGTGTGTGGTATGGTCATGCGTCCCCTGCACCTGAATTTTTAAGTCAGTATAGAACACGGGCTAAGCACACGGGCGTGTGCCTTGGCCGTGTGAATTTAACAGTATGATGAGGTTGAAGTTAGTGTTGTACACGGGCTGTGGACACGGGTGTGTCCCAAGCCACACTGGCGTGTGTGACCATATGGCCCTATCACACGGGCGTGTTACACTTCAAAGTAAGGAAAAATTTTCTAAAGTGCCCAAAGTCTATCGAATGTTTTTGATTTTGCCTCATATTACCCCTAGGTGTGTTTTAGGCCTCGAAGGCCTGTATAAGGGATGAGAGGTACATGTTTGAAAGGTTTTAATTTTGGGCAAATTTTGGTGACCTGATTTAGTAAGTGTGTAAAAAAGGGAATTACCAGTAACGCCTCGAACCCTATCCCGGCGTCGGATACGGGTGAGGGGTGTTACAAAGGTAGTATACTCTTTTTGCACGTTAAGGTTAGGTGTCACGACATTGTGTGGTTGGTGTCGTGACATCGAAGACAGAATGATCCTTTGAGTCCATTGGAGCGAGTGTTGTGACATCCAGGCTTGGTGTTGCAACATCAAAGGCAATCCACTGACTCTTCTGCTTGAAGTGATGTCCTGTACATTTAATTGGCATGTTAGTCTTCCCTTAGGCTCGGATTGGCCTAAAAGGTCATAAAAAACTCAAAATTTATCATTTTATTAACTTTTTACTAAAACGAAAATCTAACTAAAATAATACTGAAATGCTTAGAAATAAGCTCATTAATTTTCAAAAAGATCTTGATTCACTACAACGAATTGTGGCATATCAACCTCCCTCGTTCTTAACTCGTTGCTTGTCTTCAAGAAAACAAAACATGTCAAAAGAAAAAGCAATTAAAAAGACGACATTTGAGTATGTATCATATAAGCAGTTAGTTCGAAACATAGTTGATATAAAATTTTGTTAACATGCAACTTCAACATGATATATAACTGATTCTCAATTTTGAACTTCAAACAGGTTATTTCATTAAATTATAAGGTGAACAAGTGAAAAGACCATTAAATACATTATTCCATCAAAATGACTACACAAGTATCATATTTATTTTTGGGGAATACAAGTAACTATCATTTTACATGCTTAGTTTAATTTTCATCAATAAATAGAGTTGCCTAAGTCACATAGGACTTTTCGGCTTGTAACATTCTGAGGCCTAAGATTGGTTCAAATTTCAAGGATAAGACACTACAAAATGGTTTAAGCATGAAAATAGTTTAGCACATCATATTGTATTCTATACACCCCTTGATATAGATTTAAGCTCACCTCATTTTATCCCATTCTCTCACTTTTCTTTTCTTTCGTTATGTAAGACATGATATGATATTGGCAACTACAATCAGCTTAGTGAGTTTCTCGTGCAACATGAATGATATTGTCCTTCATTTTTGTGATTTTGATTTAATCATTTTATTTCGCTCATTTTCACTCACACCGCTTTTAATCCATTTTACGCTTTTATATCTCTCGCTTTGCTTTTAACCCCCACAATGCTTTTGTTCTCTCATCATTATCATTTTAGGCACTTTTGCTTGCAAGAATCCTATACTTACTATATTATACTGTTTCTTGCTTTTCACTCTAATTTTTATTTTGGAAACCTCCTTAATATATCTACCTATCCCTCAATATGTATGGCCCAATGTCTAAGTTTGTGCATTTATGTTAGGGACCAAAAAAGAGAGAAAAAAATTATTTTCGGTAAGGTTTCTTATGAAGGTTTATACAAGAAGTGGGTTTAGGTGCAAGTCACGGTACTAGGATATACATGTATCTAGTTAGCTTTTTGGATATAGGGTTTACCAAATAATGCCTTAGGTCACCCTTAGGCACTTCAATATTCATGGATTTAATTAACTAAGTTATAAAATTCTAACTACCTACCGTTCAATGAAACATGCATGCCTCCCTATGTATTCATTCATCATGTAGTATAGTCAATTACTTTTTCTTATTCATAGTGTAATATATTGAACTTACTAGTTTAAAAATTAAACACTTTAGAATCTGTTACTATCATGCCAAATTTACAGCATATACAATCAATCCTATTTATATGTTTCTAACCAATCACTTGTATTTCTACAACTCAAGCACAAATCACACACAAAACATAAAAATTTAAGCGAAAACTAACTAAAATAACTAAAAATAGTAAAGAAAATTATTAAAATTTTCTATGTTACCCCCTACACTTTAGATGACAGATTATCCCCAATGTGCGTCCCATATAAGTAAGAGAAAGATACTACCCATTTCTTCGTGAAAGTGCCACAAGGTATGTTAAGTCATTCTCCTCTCGTTCATTTTAGCTCTTATTGTAGTCCTTCCTCGTATGCGGTTCCTACACAAAAAACAAACAATAATTTTTTTTTTCAATTTGTTCATAATAATAAAAAATTCCTACTCTAAAGCAAAAATTAAAATTATCCATGTTTAAAACTATTTACAATCCTCCCAGAAATAAAAATAAAGTTAAATTATTTTTTGGAATCGATTTCCAACCATTCTTCCATGCGTGCCTTCCCCTTGTCTCTTCCAACAAACTGTTTAGATGCTCTTCCACTTGATGAGTGGGTTGGATGGGTTGGGCTGTGAATATGCACACCTTTTACGGAGGGTCTTTCTGGTTGGAATGGCTCATCATAATTATAGGCAGTAGGGGAATCTTCCTCCATCTCCTATTCTACTTCTTCTTCCTCCTCCTCCTCCTCCTCATTATCATCATCATCATCATTTTCCTTACTTTCTTCCTCCTTAGATTGGTTGTTGGATTGCATCGGGGCATGTTTATTCAATGGAGGCTAGGGTACTCACAAATCTTACCTCTTCACATAATCTTAGCCAATTGGCCCCATCTACTGCATCCACCGTATGATCTATTCTGAGTTGAGAATGTTACTTCCGTCTTGGCTTTGCCGAGCCTTTGTTTTACCCTTTCTTTTCAGGGATTGTGCTACACCCATCTTTTGTTTCCGTCGTTGGTTCCACTCATTGATTTGCTTTCCATGAAGCTTTGTAAACTGTGTATAGATAGTGTCTCTAGTTAGAATCCTTGTTAGATTCATAAATTGCTCTATCGCGGTCATAGGAACCTTTGCCTTTTTGTACAAGGTCGTAACAAGGTGTGGGAAGAAAATCTTGACCTTCTAGCTACAAACGCATCAGACCATATTTTTGTAAATTCATCTCCCTATGCTAACTTATTTCTTCTCGATTATGATTGCTTCCATGATTTTAGAAAGATTGCTTGTTGTGGAGCTTCAATCTTCTTAACCTGCAAGAAAAGAATTGAAAATCTAGATATTTCGGTTGTGCGTAAGAACTAAAAATCCCGTGGCAGAAGTTGAGTTAATTGCGATCTAGAATAGAAAACACAAGTAATTGAATAAAAGAATTAAGATAAAATTGAAAATAACCTAAGTCTGAACAACAAGAACCCTAACAATAAAACCATAATCTAAAAACTAAACTAAAAATTAAGGAAAGAATAATTAGGTCCTGAGCAATAATATTTATAGAAGTAATGTTAGATGACTCATTTAGACCTAATACAAGTGACTAATCATAATTGAATGTAGCTGTACAGATGGAAACACCTTTGACAATTTAAGTGGCCTCGTCGCAACGGTGTCGCGACATCCTCAGGCTGGTATCACGACATCAAAGGCAGTATACTTTTTTTGCACGTTCAGGTTGGGTTTCACGACATTGTGTGGCAGGTGTCATGACACCAAAGGTAGAATGGTCCTTTGAGTCCATTGGGGTGGGTGTTGTGACATCCAGGCTTGGTGTTGTAACATCCAAGGCAGCCCACTGACTTTTTAGCATGAAATGAAGTCCTACACACTTAATCAACATGTTAATCTTCCCTTAGGCATGGATTGGCCTAAAAGGTCATAAAACACTCAAAATTGCTCATTTTATTAACTTTTTACTAAAATAGAAATCTAACTAAAATAATACTGAAATGCTTAGAAACAAGCTCATTAAGTGTCAAGAAGATCCTGATTCACCACAACGAATTGTGACAGGCCGCTACTCCCACCTCAATTAACCAATCTCCTTAAGGAATTAGTTACTACCCATTCTAAATATACCCAACCCAATTAATTCGTGGAACATTAATATAATGAAAAATAAAAAGTAAAGGGTTAAGAGATATTGACTTGCCACAAAATGTGGTGGTAGTTTTAGTATATTTGAACACTTAACGAGCTTATTTTCCATCCGTTTTATATTTAATTATCACATTTTTGGCTTTTGTAGTTTAGATTTAATTATTTGCAAAATTAGTGGTTTTACGCAAGAATTTATGTTAATTGACCTATTAAGCCAATATGGGCCTTAAGTTGTTTTTAATATGCTTAATTGAGTGTGCTTGATGTGTATTTGGCAACTTAACAACCTTACGGATGACACCCGAGTGTAGCACAAGTTTCCCGAGATGTAACACATGAAACCAAAAATCCAAGCCCAATATATTGGTGTCGTGTCACGACACACTTTGACTATGTCGCAACATAGGTCTGAACGTGGGAGGCACAAATTGACAAGGTTAAAATTGCTTGCAAAATTAATAATTTTTGAGATTATGGCCTGTAATATACCTAATGAAGGTTTCTAAATATCCTTATAAATAGTAAGGTTATTGCTAATATGCAAGCAAGCCTTTAGGAGTTGTAGTTAGTAGATTTAGGTTTTATTTTGTTTTATTTTTAGTTTCTAAATTCTTTGTTCTTTTCGAATAGGTTCGGTTTTAACCTATGTCTTTTTTATTAAAGTATTCAATAGTGTTTTTTCATTTTTTTTCAAACATCAAGATCAGTTAGCTGTCAAGAGATTACACAACTCCGAGCACATTTGATTCAATCAACTGAGTAATTTCTTTCACTTTCTCTTTAATTTATTTGTGTTATTTTACATGTTTAAATTAAATCTAAGAGTTATGACATACAGATCCATGAGAGGCTAAGTCTCTAGGGAGATTAACGAGTGGATATGGGAGTAGTTAACGGGGGAATTAAGGTTTCTTGATAGGAATGAACTGGTTTGAAATTATGTGTGCCTAAACCATAGAATTGACGACCCTAGGAAGTAATCTAGGTTAAACGAGGTCAGGAGATAAGCGAGTTCCTATCGATTAGTTAATAAGTAGAGGTCAAGAGGTAATACTAGTTACTTAATCGTTAATTCCATTTAAACCCGAATTCTGAAGTTGATTACAACCACTGAAACGAGTTAATCTCCTGCCTATTATTCTGATTTAATTGTTTGTCAATTTCCTATTTATTCAATTCAATTTAATTTAGTTTATGCTTGTTATCTATTTTATTGTTTATCATAATAAATTTTTAGAAGTAGATTTCTGATTTAATTTGTCCTCCTTTGGGTACGATCTTCAGAATACTTCCATGTGTTCCGTTGTACCCATCTATATTACCAGTTGACCCGTATGCTTGCAGGCACTGCTGTTTTAGTTTTATATATTTTTGGTGTGGTATTTTCTAGTCAAATGTTCATACATTTGGTGGTAGTCAAATTATTGGCGCCATTGCGGGGGAGGTTTCGACATTAAATCAAAATTTTATTTTTCTACAATTAATAAGATAAATAGGAAAGTTAAAAATTATATTGTAACAACCCGTTTTCAGTAAAATCGGAATAGTGGTTTCGGGACCACAAATCCGAGTTAAAAAGAAAATTTATTTTAAAATTTTTGCATGGTTTGCATCATGATAGGAAAGATGTATGAAGATTTTGATAAGAAAATTTGATCAATTTCATATTTAATTATGAAAAGGACCAAATTGCATAAAATAAAAAAGTTGAATTCTAGTAGCTATAAGTATCAAATAGCTATGAAATTCAAAACTTGAGGTCCTTATATGGTAAGTAGACCATTAATAAAAGTTGTAGATATTTTTGATGAATCATCCATGGAAAATTAGAAAAAGAAAAGGACTAAATTGAAATTTAGAATAAATAAAGATGATAATAGCCTAATATCATCTTATTTCATCATCTTCCCCAAATTTTCTATGGAAACCCTAGGAAAGAGAAAGAAAATCAAGCAAGCTTAATTAGGCAAGTAATTAAGTCTCGTTTTTAGTAATTTTTATATTTTTGATATCGGAATAACCTAATCTATCTATTTTGGGGATTAATTTGAAACGATATTAAAGTATTGAAATTTTTCCATGGATGAATATGCTGAAAATTTGAAATTTATGGTAGAAAATTGAAGGTTGTTGATAGATAAACAACTTTTGTAAAGTGAATTTTCATGAAATTATGATTTAGAGACTAAACTGGAAAGATATAAAATTCATGGAAAATTTCTGATTTTTATGAAATATATGTTCTGTAAATGTTATATGTAAAAATTGGTTAGGCTTGGAATAAGGATTAAATTGCATGAATTTCATTTTCTGAGCCTAGGGACGAAATCGTCATTTATGAAAGTATAGGGGCAAAATGGTAATTTTGCCTAGGATGTGAATTGAACTAAATTGAATATGAAATGGATTAAATTGATGTTAAACTCATTTATATAGATCCGAATAACTCAAATACGAAGTTAGATCGAGGAAAAGAAAAAGTATTGGATTAGTAGATTTTCGTATACGAACAAGTGACGAGGTAAGTTCGTGTAACTAAATTGTGTATTTATATGTTTTAAATTGAATAATATGTATGTGAATTGTATTATTGTTATGAATGTGAATAAAATCTTATATTTGACAAGCCTGATACATGATAAGTCCTGTTTGAATAATGAAATTCGATGGATATAGGATTTCTTGATTGATTGTGGTCTTGCATATGTTGCGGACATACCATAGCTTGAAAGAGCATCCTGTTATAAGCCCTCTCGAGCTTCCTGTTACATGGTTCCTGCGAGCATCCTGATTGGTATTGATCCTGCATGTGTTGCAGATATATCGCAGCTCTTTGTGAGCGTCCTGTTATATGATCGGTTGTGATCCTGCGTATATTGCAGATATAAATGCAACTCTTTATGAGTGTCATGATATAGGCTCCTTTTGAGCTTCTTGACATGGCTCGCTTTAACATCCTGTTATATGGCTATCCGGAGCTCCCTGATAATAACTCTTTGGAGTTACCTGTAAGCTCAATGGGCTTCCTATTCTAAACTCTTATGAGTTTTCGGATTTAGCCCGGATAAACTTTCTGTTACATGGCTCTTATGAGCATCCTGTTATATGGCTCGAGAAAGTGCTTCCTGATTATGTTCCCTAATCGGGTACCCCTGAATATGATTTGACGGTTTATAGTTTTGTACACTTTGAGTGTACTACATGTGTATCCATCGATATTTCAAATAAATTCAACAGGAATAGTTTTGACATGGTTGAATTGAACTTAAGATGATTGATTATAGAAATGCACATGTTATATGGAAATATGATATGAAAAGTGCATGTTTATGAAAGTTATTTTATAATGAGCTCATCTTTGATTTTTGATGTTTACATGATATACATAACTAACAAGTTTCTTGAGATCATATGTGTTTAGGCAAATGACCATAATTATTTGGATGCATATTTGTATACTTATTTTGAATGTACATAATTAGTAAGTTAAATTCTTGTTATACGAACTTGCTAAGCATTTGAAATGCTTACTCGATTTTCTTTTCTCTGTTTTATAGTGCTCGGAAGATCGTAAAGGTTAGAATTGGTCGAAGCATCATCACACTATCCTTCAGAACGTTTTGGTATAAATAGCAAACTTATTTAGTATAATGGCATGTATAGGCTAACTTGACCAATGTTGGCATGTAAATGGTTGTTTGTAATCTAGCCATTGGAATGTCTAGTACTAGTATATTTAGTGAATATATACTTGAGGTTATAATATGGTTAATATATGTTTGTTTGATATGGTTAGATTGAATTATGGTAAACATATATGTCTTATAAAAGGTGAGTTTGAATACATATGGTGATATATCATGTATAATATTAATGTTAGCTTGGTTTTAATGTCTTAAATTGGTTGATATTTGTATGCAAGTATTAATATATGTACAAGACAAAATTTGGGTGAGAAATAAGGCTTGGAAATGACCTTATTTTGTCTACACGGGTGTGTGTCTCAACCGTGTGTGACACATGGCCATGTGCACAGGTGTGTCATTTGGCCATGTGTCCCCTGAATCTTAAAATTTGAGAACCAGAATGCTCAGAATTGGTCACACGGGCAGAGACACAGGCGTGTGTCTCAGCCGTGTGAAACACACGGCCCAACGCATGAGCATGTGTCTTGGTCGTGTGAATCTTGCACCTAATTTTTGAAAGTTAAATAGTCCACACGGCCTAGCACACGAGCGTGTGGTTGCAAGTGTGACCTAAGTCAGTAGCTACCCTAATTTGAACACGGGCTGGGACATGACCGTGTACCTCACATCAAATGTCCACACGGCCAAAGATACGGGTGTGTCACTTGGCCGTGTAAGCCACATGGCTTGACCACACGGGCGTGTGTCCCCTGCACCTAAGAAAAATTTGAAATTTCGCGAAAAATTCTCTAAGTTACCGATTTAGTCCCGACTTGTTTCCAATGTATAAATAGGACCTCAAAGGTCCATTTAAGGGACAATATGATTGAATTATGATTTTTTCGGATATGAATAGTAAAAGACATGAATTAATTATATTTTTTCTGTAAACTCCAATAATGCTCTGTAACCCTATTCTGGCGACAGATATAGGTTAGGGGTGTTACATATATATGCAATTTTTTATTTTCATTTTTAATTTTATTCTTAGATCGTAGTGTATGACTTGAAGCGGAGGTATCCCAATCGAGCCATCCCCCAATTCGGAATAACTTCTAAGGCGTAACCATGAAGAAAGAGAAGGCAATCTAGCCGTGGTAGTCAGTTTACCTCAGGAGAACCCTTTGTTTGAAGATCCACCAGAACAACAAGAACAAATCCATGGAGAGATACTGATGGGTCAACAAATGTTGCACGAGTTCACATTACCTAAATTAGATGCCGTGCGAGGCATTATTGAAAGTTCGATGATCAACGAAAATAATTTCGAGATAAAGAAAACTACAATCTAGATGATCCAGAACACATTGTAGTTTAGGGGAAATATGGTAGAGGATTTGAATGAACACTTGAAGTGGTTCCTTCAACTTTGCCACACCTTTAAGTATAATGGAGTAACCAATGATGTTGTTCATCTCCAATTATTTCCATTCTTGTTATGCGATAACATAGCTAATTGGTTAGATTCACTAAAGCCAGGTTCCATAACCACTTAGGACGAACTAGTGGAAAAGTTTCTGTATAATTTTTTCCCTATCAGCAGAACCATTCAGCTAAGATGTGATGTCGCCAGCTTTAAGAAATTTGAAGGTGAAACACTATACGAGACATGGGAGCGTTTCAAATCTATGATATGAAAGTGTCCCCACCATGGATTGCAAGAATGGCTTCAAATCTAAATTTTCTACAATAGTGTAGATAGTAACATTAAGTCTAATATAGATGGAGTAGCAGAAGGGTCTCTTATGCATCACACATTTGAGATAGCATGTCAAATTATAAGCAACATTGTAATGAATTTGTATATGTGGCCAAATGAGAGATTTATGTACAAACCAAAACCCCCGACAATGAAAGCAATCAACGAAGAGGTCAAATATCAACAAATGTTGGAGAAGCTGAATCGGTTGGAGACGATTGTCAAACCTACAAGAGTAGCGCCATATGTGGAGAACATATTTCAAATTAAACATATTCAAGCCTAAAATAAGCTAGCCGAATTTCTTATAGTCCTTAAATAGCCCATATATTTCATAATTTCACAATAGTTTCTTGAGATTTTACTACTTTAACAATTTAATCCTTAAATGTCAAAATCACTAAATATTACTTTACAAAATAGTCCTATTTAGCTATCAAGCATATAAAACCATCATCAAAATTCAAAAACTTCATAAAATCAACAATGGCACATTTCAAAACGTCTAATAGTTTTACGAATTAACCTCTGGGTTAGCTAGATTAAGCTACAACAATCTTAAAAACATAAAATTTACTAAAAATGGGAACCAAAATCACTTACATGCACCCTAGGAACTTGGTCGAACCTTGAGCGTGCTTAAAAATGGTGTAAACGGTGGTGGAAAAACATGAGAAAGAAGATGACCATCTTTTTTGTAACACCTCTTACCCGTGTCTGACGCCGGGACAGGATACGAGGCATTACCGGACTTAAACATGCACATACATGTAAAACTGGGCCATAAAATTTCAATCATATCAGAATCATTCGATCACATACAAAATGTCCCATACACGAGCCTTCATGGCTCTAAAAATGCATTAAAAGCGGTTTGGGACTAAACTGAGAACTCACGAACATTTTTACAACACTTAGAAAATTTTCATATTTGGAGAGTCACACACCCGTGTGGGTAGGCGAGGTGGTCTCACACGCCCGTGTCCTCAGCTCGTGTAACTCTCTATTTATGACGTCAGCAAATATTTAGGGTCACACGGCCAAGTCACACGCCCATGTTCTAAGGCCTTCTCCTCCACACGGCTGAGATACATGGCCGTGTGGTCAACACTTAGGCTATTTTCCAACCCTTTTTGTTGCCTTAATCTTTCACATACTCAAATACTTTAAAGACACATATCATAGCATCATTTTAATTATTTAGCATGCCTCACTAAAGCACATTTTTCACAATCAACCATAACATACTACCCAATAATTAATCTCTACTCATTCAACAAATGTCCATGTTCAATCATTATCAACTTAATGCTAATTTACGCATTTATTCCATAGCCATGACCACCCCGAATGGTCCTAGGGCATTCTCATGCACATATGTTATTTACTATTCATTCATGGTAGAAAATTATAATCATATCACAAAGCATCAACACATGGCAAGGATAATTAGGCTTATAAGCCGAAACATTATAAGCCATATCTCATGGCTATATACAATGAATCAATATAAGCCAATACATTTGGATAAATCATAAGAACACATATCAATAACTAAGCTCCTATACATGCCATTCACTTGAAGATGCTTAAGACTTATCAATATCCCCTATTGATAGCTCGATAGTGTGATGCTGCCTCCGACGATCTCCAACCCTGTGCTAACCTGACAACACTAAGGAAATGAAAAATGAGGGGGTAAGCTATATAGTTTAGTAAGTCCATATGAAAATAATAAGCAATTTATCAATATGATTCCATCAATTCTTACAACATGATTCCAAGGTAAAATAATCATAATTGCACTTTCACTTATGTTCAAGTTAAGCTATTTACTCCAGTCATAGTCACTCAGTTACTTATAAATTGAGCTACGAAACTCCAAATCAAGATCTACTAATTTTCCTTAAAACTAGACTCATGTATCTATTTATCATAAAATTTTCATAATTTTTGGATTAGCCAATAAGTACATTTTATTCTTTAAAGTCTCCCCTGTTTTGCTGTTTGATAGTTCTGACCCTCTACACTAAAAATTAATTATCTCTTCGTAAAAGATTTGGATAATGTCCCTATTTTTTCTTTCAAAAATAGACTCAATAAGGATTTTAATAATATAAATTATAACCCATAATTATATTTGTACAATTTTTAATAATTTTTCCAATTCAGAACGGGGGATTCCAAAATCATTTTGACCCTATCTCACAAAAATTCAAATATAATAGAATGAAAAATTATTTTGCTTTCACCGTTTCTTTTATGTGAAAATAGACTCAATAAGATTTTATTTCATACCTTATTCAACTTTTAATTCGATTCGCACTATTTTTAGTGATATTTTAAAGTCACACAACTGCTGCTGCCCAAAATTGTTTTATTACAAATTTCACTCTTACATAATCTCACTTACTCCATTCCATCTTACCGAAAGTTCGCTCAACTATCGAGCACATTGCTCATAAATTTTCACACACATATATCTACACTTATTCATCACATAGTCATATTCAATTACACTAGTCATTACATGATCACACGTATTTTCACTTAGTCAATTTCCCGTTGAACTCATTGGAATAATAATAGATACTCCGTGGCCTACACATATTACCACCCTTGTAACTGAAGCTATTTGGTGCACATAGTAGCCTACACTTAGTACTACATCTGTGACCAAAACCATCTCTTACACATAGTGGGCTGCACTTAGTACTACATATGTGATCGAATCTATCGAGTACGCATAGTAGCCTGCACTTAGTACTACACGTGCGACCTAACCATTTGGTACACGTAGTAGCCTGCACATAGTACTACACATGTATTCTCACAACGAATCATTCATATCTTTTCTATTCTGAAGGTCCAACCAGGAAATTACTCACTTTTCAACATTTTACCAATTCATCCATAATTAACTTAAATTCATAATTTACATCAAGTGATCATTCATTATACAACCACATCTCATATAATAACAAAATATTATAACATAAGTAAAAACGATATATTATTTACATACAAACTTACTTGTTTCAAAGAAATATCATGTTCCATCAAATTTTCATTATATTCAATCATCCCATCACATGTTATCGACATTTGAGCTATCGATTACTTTATGGGTACATCACGTTACCATACACAATATCATTAACATATAAATCAATACAACCATAGCAAAATAGATTTCAAGTGTAACAACAATAACATGAATATCATGCTTATTTAATCACATGAACTTACCTTAAATGCAATTACGGCCAACAATTCCAATTTAGTCCACAATCTCGATTTTCTTGATCTAACATTTCAAATATAGCTCATTTATTATTCACGTTAATCAAATTGACCCAAAAATCATACTTTTACAAATTTTCATTTGTACCCCTAAACTTTGTCATAGTTACACTTTTGCCCCTAGGCTCATAAAATGATTTTTATTCAATTTTTTTGCACTTTAAGTCTAGCTGAATCATTTTCATAACTATAGAAGCCCAAAATTTCCACTAAATCACACTTTTATGAAAAATTTTATAACTTTTACAATTTAGTCCTTTTTAGCTTTTTCACCGAAAACTACTTAGTAAAAGTCATTTCTCCAACCATAAACATGCATAATCTTCCATTAAACATAAAATTGCACAAATTTCTAACATGGGTTAAACCCTAGACCTTTATCATAACTCAAATAAATGGTAGAAATAGGTAGATCTTGTTACGAGGATTTCAAAAATGTAAAAATCATTAAAAACGGGGCTAGAACGGACTTACAATCGAGCTTGGAAGCTTGAAAAACCCTAGCTATGTCTTCTCCATGCAAGTTTCGGCCATGGGGTTGAAGATGGACAAAAATTGGCTTTTAATTTTGTTTTTAATTCATTTTAATTACTAAATAACCAAAATGCCCCTAACTTAAAAATATTCTATTTCACCCATTTCATGTCCATTTTTGTCCAAAAAAATTAACCAATGGTCTAATTACCATTTAAGGACCTCCAATTTAAAATTTCATAACAATTGGACACCTCTGTATGTAGAACTCAACTTTTGCACTTTTTACGATTTTGTCCTTTTGACTAAATTGAATGCCAAAACGTCAAAATTTCCTGACGAAATTTTCACAAAAAAATTCCATAGAATCATAGACCATAAAAATATAATAAAAATGAATTTTCTTACGGCGAATTCGTGGTCTCGAAACCACTGTTCTGATTAGGTCCTAATTCGGGATGTTACATTTTTCTTTTGTTTTTGTTAACTTCAAGTTTCTAAAGCTATTGAACCCATTTGAACTAACCTTAAAATTAACCTTGAAATTAATTATTTACTAATTTACCTTTGAAATTAACCTTAAAATTTTACCAAATAATAACCTTAATCGTCCAATATAATTATTTATGGTTTAATTACCATTTAAGGCTATCAAATCAAGTTTCTAAAGCTATTGAACCCATTTGAACTAATAACAATAAAAATTTTTAACTTTCACGATTTAGTCCCTTTTACTTAATTAACTATGCAAACGTTAAAAACTTGTAACCAAATTTTAATTAAATCTTATAATAATTCTATAAATAATAAATAAATAATAACATACTGACTCACTTGTCAAAATTGTGGTCCCGAAACCACTATTTTTGACACCATTGAAAACGGGTCGTTACAAGTTGCATGTAATTGATTTATATTTGTTTGTAACATCCTATTACTTAAGTCGAATGACCGGACCCGGTAAGGGGTGTTACAGTAGGATTCTTTGTTTAATGTTCTAGCGGACTTCTTTTTTGCCATAAGGTGAACCTGTCCTCCACTGGATCATGCCGTAGACATTTAACTCCAATGAGTCTATAACCATTTTCATGGTGTCACTCTATAAAGCCAATAGCTAACCATTCTCATAGTGTCACTCCGTAAAGCTAATAGAAAAATTCCACAATGACGCTCCGTAGAGACAGTAGACCATTTGTCTTGCCAAACTTCCTTTCTCCCCTTTCAATCTGTCCATTCTTACATCACGTCAAATTTCCTATCTTTAACTAATCCACCAAAGTAACTCCCTCCGTGCTTTGCATTTTATAAACATACATTTCACGCATAACATTACGCTTACTTTTACAACATAGAGTATGCCAAATATCAAAACATCAATACACGACCATATTATGCATTTTGAGAACATACTTGCAAGCATTCATATAGTTTCACAGCTATTTGCATTCATAACCTTTTCAGTTAGCAAAGATCATGTATGACCCAATAACTCAAATTGGACTTGACTACCTCCGGACGTACCAATGCTCTGAGTAGGAATCCTGCACAAAAGATATAAAAGGCGGTATTCGCAAGTATATGGGCCAGTTTGTAATATAATTACAATGAAATAGGTAAGTATTTCGAGGATCGTACCCGAATGAGGCGAGTACTAAATTAATTCTAACCTAAGCATGAATAGATCTAATTAGTACTTTAATTAGACTATATTATGAAGAATAAAAAGAAAGGTATTGGTGATCTATACTAATAATACTAATAAAATAAAGTAAAGAAATAAATAAAAAATGAAAAATTAAAGAGTAAAATATATCAAATCTGGTCATGGGTGATTAGTTTGCATAGGTTGTCATAATCAGTTGTCACTTCAGGTTTTCTCGTTCTATCAATTAGTCGATATCCTAGTAGGATCTTCCAATCTTCTACTAGAATAATGAGTCAACAAGAACTATTTATCTCTCGACCTCATAGTCCAAATTGGTTCAAGGTTAAGGTGTTCACGGATAGGCCATACCAAATTTGGGTTAATTCCCACCTTACTGACTTCCTAGGGTTGTTAGGCTTACTGTATAGGTTCTTCCTTTCCTGAATAGTTGATCCGTTAAGTGAACCCTACAAAGTAGTTAATTAATCATACCTCTACTCATTAATCTCCCATAGGAGGATTAGTTCTTTATGGATCTAATAAACAGTATAAACTTGAGAGAAAGAATAAATATGAAGAATAATTCAAGAGAATAAAGTTTAAAAGAAGTCTGATTTGTATTAGAATTAAGCGTAGAATCCTCCTTGAGTTTGATTATGTTCCAAAAATCTGATTTCTCCTAGAAAAGCAAATAATAAGAACTGAAATAAAATCTAAAACATAAGAAAAGAGAGAAACTAAAGACTAAATCTAAAGAGAAAATTATACAATACGAAAGCTACCCATAACATGTGTTAAATGAGTCTATTTATAGAATTTAGAGTGGCTGTTGTCCTTAACCCTAGGTCAGCTGCCGTCCTCATGCTTAGTATTCGATTGTACGGGCCAAAACACCCCTGGCTTATAATTATTTTCTGTACTTAGGTTATGCTGTGACACACCAGGTCTTGTGTCACGACATTGAAAGCAGTATGCTCATCTTTAAGGTATCTTCAGAGGTATGTCGCGACATTATCAGGTTGTATTGCAACATCGAAGGCAGTCTTGAAATTCTCTTATTCTGCTCCCTCTACTGCGACATCCACTGCTCCATGTTACAACACAATAACCTGTATCAAGTTATTATGCCTTCTAGTAGTCTCATGCATGCTCATAGAGTATATTAGCTCACCCTTAGGCCTCATTCAGCCCCTAAGGTCAATAAAAGACTCAAATACTATATTAAATTTAACTAAAATTATGAAAACATAATTAAAACTTAACTAAAATGCTTATGTTCAAGCTCTTAAAGTGCAAAAACTAGTTTAATCTGCTACACCGAATTACGAAAGATCAAACTCCCTCACACTTAAGTCATTGCTTGTGCTCAAGCAACACAAACAAAAACAGTAAATGAAAAGACGATCCTTGAGCAAGTATGATACAAATGTTAGCTTTGGAGCAGATGAATAGTTTTTTTTCATATTCACACATAATCTTGGCATGATATATAGCTGACTTTTGGTATCAAACACCTAAGTTTAGTATATTATAAAACATAAAAGCATTAAGGGTCTCGAATGTAGGAATCCATCAATAAATTATACAAGTAATTTGATTAACTTAGCAGAATACAAATAGTTACAAATGCAATTATTCAGCACGATTTCAAATTGTGAATAAGTCTACCTAGATCACATAGGGCTTTTCGACTTGAAACGTTCTGAGGATTAGATAGGTATGGATTTCTAGAATAGTAAGCATAAAATAGTTTCAAGCACGAAAATAGTTTGGCACATCATATTGTCCCCTATTCTCCCCTTATTCTCCCCCTTAGTGACCCTTTTCCGCTTATCGCCTTATTTCTCATTCTCTCACATTCCTTTTATCTCCTTAAAGGAAATGTCAGCGTCATATAGTAACTACAGCTAGCTCACGAGTTTTTGTGCAATAATGACCAAGTTTTTCTATAGTTGTAACTTTGTCACTTTTTTCTTTATTTTTCACGGTACCTCACTCACAATTGTTTTCACTTTTCTTGTACTTTACTACTATTTTTTTATTTCTTTTCTTTGTGCCCTTTTAAGCTAAACTATAATCAATATACTCTCCTAATCTTTTCTATCATTCTATTTTTACAAAACCACCATAATGTATCTACTTATCTCTCAATATGTATGATCAAACGTCTCATGTAATTCAATACCAAAGAAAAGGGTAAGCACAAATTATTGTTTTTAGCTCGGGTTTTGTATAAAGGTTCATCAAGAAGTGTTTTCTAGCTCAAAGTAGGTACAAAGGATGAATAAATAGGGTTAGCTTTTTGGCTCTGGTGTATACCAAACAATACCATAGGTCATCCTTAGGCATCTCAATATTCACAAATTTGGTCAACCAAATAATCACAAATTTAACAATTTATTATTCATACTAGCATGCTCGTTTCCTTGTATTCTCTATATCATTTGGTACATTCGATTGCTTAATACCTATTTACAATGTAATATATTGAACTTAATAGTCTAAGAATAAAAAATTTAGAATCACCTATCCTCATGCCAAATTTATTATAAATACAATCGACATATATACATGCTCCTATCCACTCACTTGTATTTCTACAAGCTCATGCACACAATTAACAAGAAAAATCAAAGAAAAGCATAAAAATTTAAAACAAATTTTCTATGTTCCCCCCCCCACTTTAGATAACACACTGTTCTTATTATATCCCTGTACAGATAAGGAAAGAAGTTAACCGATTGGTCTTGATAGTTCTGCAGACAATTGATGAGTGCTTCTTCCCTAAAAATTTACACTATTTATGTTTTTGCAGTGTAAGGAGTTTGTACAAAAATTCATAAACATATCAATTGAATTCTTTAATAGTTTATTAAATATTATAATATCCTAACACTTAGTTTGATTCCCTAACATAATTTAAACCTAAACAAAAAATATAGTTTTACTAAATATATATAATTTTATGCATTAATCATCTTCCTCTTGGAGTCCTCGTCTTCTTCTCTCCTCAGTTTGTTTCCTCTATAAATCATGTATTGCTTATAGACATCGTCTCTTAGCAGCTTATTCGGAGGATTCATCTCTTTATCCAGCTGCTCCATAGACACTCCTGCTCTCTGGCATAACCTTGTAATTAGATGCGAAAAGAATACTCCTTTTTTTCTATTTTCATGCACATTCGATCATATTTTGATATATCCATGTGTTGATGCATAATTACTTCTTTTGCAAGATGGCATAAACTAAAATCGCTTGGATCGGGCTAATACCTAAAAGATCAGCTGTAGTCTAGATCCTTAAACACATAAATTTCATCCATATCTTTTCCTTCGGGGTCATTAATGCTTAGGTGAATGTCTTAGGTATTGTTGTTCTTGTCTTATATGTCTATAATTCTTTTCCTTCTATTAAGAATCTCAAAATCTCTTCCATGTCTACATTCTTGAATTACTTGAGATTCGTTTTGTACAAGTAATCCGGATAATAATATAGGGCATCATAAAACTGATAAATACTTCTTTCAGTTACTGGGAAATTAACTCATCTAACTTTCACAAAGGTTCACATCTCATAGAATGGTCTTGTCACTTCTCTTTCTTTCAATGCCAGATAAAATTCTTGTACTATAGGTATTACTGTTAGTTTTTCAGGTGGCAAACAAAAATTATTCCATTTCCTTTTGTGTTGCAATCTCCCACATGCCTTCACAATAAATCATTAATGGATCAAATCCTTATTCTTGGATAACGTGTAAGGCTGGAGTTCCTGTAGATATTCGTCTATGCGACTTTTCTAAAATCTAACAGCTGAATTCATAATGTTTATATAAAAATTCTTTTCAAACCTGAACTGGCTATCATGGCTTTTCTTATTCTTGTCACATTCTTGAACAGTGGCAAAGGAATCTTGTTTTCTCCCTTAATGATGTGTAGGTAATGAGAAGAGTGATATGACCTGTTTTTCTTTGAGGAAGATAGTAATATACTTTGGGAATTATAGTTGTGTTAGGAAATATATTTTTAATTTTTAGAAGTTTAAATAACTCTAAATCTACCAGAATTCAATTAAAAAGATGTCAATAGTTAGTTAAAATTTAAATAGCAGATTACGTAGGTTTGTCGCGACATCCTTTAGAGATGTCACGACGTCAAAAGCAACTTACCTGTTCCAAATTTCATGCGATGGATGAGATGTTGAGGTCGCGACACTAAGACTACTTTGCTTTAGTGTTTTCTGTTGTGTCACTTGTTTCATTTGTTTCCTATTTTTTCTTTAACTGATCCTCATTCCCATCTTGGCTCCATATGGTATTGTATTGTAAGGTCTGAGTGTCAATGATTTCCTTTGTTGTTCCGCCAAAGTAATGTTTGACTTTCTGCCAATTTACAAGAAAATATTGACCTCCTTTTTCGATAAGTTCTATCTCCCCATGAGGTGTCACCTGGTTTATGGTATATGGACCAATCCATCTTAGTTTTAGCTTACCAGCGAATAATTTCAATCTTGAACTAAATAACAACACTTTTTTTCCAGGTAGGAACTCTCACTTCTTAACCTTTGTATCATGCCGAAGTCTGCTCATTTCTTTGTATAATTTCATATTTTGATATGGCATGAAACAAAATTCTTCTGGTTCCTGTAATTGAAATGATCTTTCTTTCTTTACTAGATCTAGATCTAAATTCAATTCTTTGATTGCCAAGTATGCTTGCATTTCTAATTCAATCGGTAGATGGCAATTTTTTCTATAAACTAGTTGGTAAGGAAACATACCTAGCAGAGTTTTGTACACTATTCTATAAGCCCATAATTCATCATCTAATCTTGTTGCCTAATCATTTCAACTTGAGTTTACGGTCTTTTCTAAAATGCTAGTAATTTCTCTATTGGATACCTCTGCTTGGCCATTAGCTTGAGAATGATACACTGTTGTTATTCGTCGTCTCACACTGTATTTGGCCAGGGCATCTTCAAACTGTTTACCATAGAAATGTGATACTTCATCACATACCAACGCACAGGGTGTCCCAAATCTAAAAAAAATTATTCTTCCTTCAAAATCTCACCACTATTTTAGTGTCATTGATGGGTAATGCTACAACTTCCACCCATTTAGAGACAATCAATAGCTAGCAGAATATATTGGTTCCCAAAAGAATTTGGGAACTGTCCTATAAATCCAATTCCCCAAACATCGAATACCTCTACTTCAAGTATCTCAATTTGTGGCATTTCGTATCTTTTTGATATACTCTCGGTTCTTTGGCATCTCTCACATCTTTGAATGAATTCATAAGCATCTTTATTCATTATCAGCCAATAGAATCCTGATTGTAGTTCTTTTGGGGCCATTGTTTTTCCTCCAAAATGTCCCCCACATAGGGATGTATGACATCCGTGTAAACAATCAGCTACTTCCTCCTCTGCTACACATCTTACCAATTAATCTGCACACTGCTAGAAGACATACATGTCTTCCCAAATATAATTTTTCACTTCGTGCATGATCCTTTTTTTTTGTTGTCATGATATTTGTGGTGGAAAAATGCCCTTAGCGATATAGTTTACATAATCAGCATACCATGGAGTGCCATTATTTCTGAACCTTGTTTTGTGGATGTCTACTCTAAACAACTATTCTTGAACAAAAGTCTTTTTTGTTTCTTTAGAATTTAGTTGTTTTGGGTCATTCTCTATTTTGGATAGATGGTCTGCAATTTGATTTTTAGTTCCTTTCCTATCCATTATCCATAAATCGAACTCTTGAAGCAGTGATACCCATATCATGAATCTAGCTTTCATTTCCTTTTTCTTCATGACATATTTTAATGCTGAAAGATCAGTGTAAACATAAAATCTATTTGCCATCAAATACGACTGAAATTTTTCACAAGCAAACACAACAACAAGCATTTCACAATCAGAATTAGCATAAACAATATATGCATCTAACCATTTAAGCAATTCTTGTTTTACCACTTCCTTTATAGCTAGATTAAACTAGCATTGTGTATCCACTACAGGTTTTTTCCTTCTTCTAATCTAATCTTATGCTGACACAACACAAGATTTATTCCCTTAGTGTCAGTGATTGTCCATCTTACGACTTTTCTGTGTGTTTTTAAAACACTTAATAAAACCCTTTCTTGTTTTGAACTTAGCCCGGTAGCTATAATCACCGATAATATATTTTGTTTCCCAAATATCCATATTTTAAGTGTTTCGATAAAGGTTTTAATTTTATCTCAGGAGGCTTAATAATGGAAGGCATCATTTTTGTTGTGCTTAGAATAATTTGTTCTGGTTGCCCCTTATTTTGATGCCACCAATCTAATTGAAGAGCTATCTAAACATTTTCCTGTTCAGTATCATACCATTTTTCTTCTTCTGATTCATATTCATGATCCTTCAAGTTTGTTGTAATGGTCTCCAGTTTATTGCACTTTTGCTCATTTGTTTTGTTATTTTTCAACTCCCTAACTTCTAATTCTTGACGTTTACCCCAAGCAAATTCATTTTCACTGAATCTTTCTAATATTTTCCTGACTTCCTTTCTTATTTTTTCCAGATGCTTCCCCCGGTCATAATATCAAACTTTTGCCTCTTCTGGCTATCCAACCCATCCTAAAAGTGTTTGATTTCAACCATAAAATGTATGCCTCATCCCAATACTGATCTAATAATCGTTTTAAATTTTTACCAGGCTTGTCCTAATGTTTCAGCAATATGTTGTTTGAATTGAAGTAGTTTTTCATAAATACTGAGTACCTAAGTCATAGACAAGACCCGACGGAGGAATAACTGCACAAAATCAGTCCATTTAGTAATAGTATCAGGTGGGAGTGCATCTAACCAAGCTTTCACTTTCCCATTCAATGCAAAAGGGATTAGTAATAATTTGATAGTGTCTGGCGGAACTCCAACATAAGTAACAATGTTGCATAAATATTCAAATTGTTGTAGAAAAGCTATTGGATTCTCTATCTTAGGATCATTAAATGTGACATTAGAAATACATGTTAGTAAGGAATGATTTAACTCAAAATGTGAATTATAAATAATGGGAGGGTAATACTAGACTGCAACTAGTCCGTATAAAAAAAATGTTCCTAATGCTTGCGTCATGCTTCCTGTATTAAAAAAGAATTAAATAAATGTTAGTATTTTAAGATTTAAAATTCATATATATAATAAATTAATTTTTTAATTATTCTATCCACATGCAGAAATTAAATTTAAATTAGTGACGTTGTCTCCCCGGCAATAGCGCCAACAACTTGACCGCCTCAGGATGTACCAACTTCTTGAGTAGGAATCCTGCATAAAAGATATAAAAGTTGGTATCCACAAGTATTCGGGTCAGGTTGTAATATAGTTACAATGGAGTATGTAAGTACTACGAGGATCGTACACAAGGGAGGCGAGGACTAAACTAATTCTAACCTAAGCATGAATAAATCTAATTAATACTTTAATTCAATTATATTACAAAGAATAAAAAGAAAGGTTTTGGTGATATATACTAATAATAAAAGAAAGTAAAGAAATAAATAGAACACGAGCAATCAAAGAGTAAAATATATCAAATTTGGTCATGGGTAACTAGCTTGCTTCGGTAGTCATAATCAATTGTCACTTCAGGTTTTCTCGTTCAACCAACTAGTCGATATCCCAGTCGGATCTTTCGATCTTCTACTAGAATAATGTATCAAAAAGAAATAATTATCTCTCGACCTCATAGTCCAAACTGGTTTCATGGTTAAGGTGTTCACGGATAGGCTATACCAAATTTGAGTTAACTCCACTTTAGTGACTTCCTAGGGTTGTCAGGCCTAGGGTTTAGGTTCTTCCTTTCCTGAATAGTTGATCCGTTAAGAGAACCTTACAAAAAATTTTATTAATCATACCTCCACTTGCTAATCCCCCACAAGAGGATTAGTTTCTCTTAGATCTACTAAACAATATAAACTTGATAAAAAAACTAAAACATAAGAAAAGAGAAAAACTAAAGACTAAATATAAAGAGAAAATTATACAATACGAAAGCTATCTATAATATGTGTTAAATGAGTCTATTTATAGACTTTAGAGTGGCTGTTGTCCTTGCTTAGTATTTGAGTATGCAGACCAAAATGCCCCTACTCATAATTTTTTCCTGTACAGAGGTGATGTCGCGACACAGCAAGTCCTGTGTCATGACATCGAGGGCAGTATGCTCATCTTTAAGGTATCTTTAGGGGTATGTCGCAACATCCTCAGGCTGTGTTGCGACATCGAAGGCAGTCTTGGAATTCTTCTATTCTACTCCCTTTGTTGCGACATCCACTGCTCCATGTTGCAACACAATGACCAGTATTGAGTTATTACGCCTTCTAGTGGTCTTCTACACACTGATAGAGTATATTAGCTCACCCTTGGCCTCATTTATCCTTTAAGGTCAATAAAAGACTCAAATTACACACTTTACTAAATTGAACTAAACTTACGAAAACATAATTAAAACTTAACTAAAATGCTTATGTTTAGGCTCCTAAAGTGTGCAAACTAGTTAATCCACTACACCGAATTACGATCGATCAGGACTCAGTGCAGAACATACAAGCAGCACAGCAACCAGAACAAACCAGAGTAACATTCAAATAGTTGAGTATAGAAACCCACCTACTATTATTCATCCTCACCAGCTTAGCTTTTCCAAATGCCAGAGCTTCTTTCACCTTGGCAGCTAAGCATGATAAACCATACACCAATTAAACTGAAAGTATTCAAAATTTAAAAAAATAACCAAGAATCTAGTATCATGTAAAAGCTTTTCAAAGATTTCAAAATCCTTACTTCTCTTTTTCTTAAATTCACAAATACAAAGAAATTAAAACACTTACCAGCTTATCGAATTCTCTACTTTCTAGACTCAACCATTCCGATCATTGCCCCATGTCGAGCTTTCCTCAACTTTCTCTTTTTCGGGGCAACAAAAGAATATGATGTAAAAGAGAAGAAAATAAAATAGAAATGAGAAGAATTATGCATGCAGAATAATCCTCCTTATACATATATATAACCCCTTTCACGCATGGTAACCAAAGTCCCAAATAAGTCAACCATTGTTAATTATTTTGTTCCCCACTAAGGAACCAATCAGTTCCAATTTAACTAAACCAGAATTGAGACCCAACTAATTTCCATTAATCCACTAAAAATTCCAAATTTCTAGTAGAGCCCACTAAATTTACCATCTATTTTAATTAAATCCCAAATCTTACTTAATTTCTAGACCTTAATGAGAAATAAGTGGACAAGGGAGATGCTTTGTTTTGAGCATCGAAGCGGATGGCTCTCAAAAGATAGAGACATAAATGTGACCGACTAGAATGACAGTACATCAGACATGACTCAAGTAGAATAAATCCTGAATCTATTTATGGATTTATTCACTTGTAGTCTGACAAACCTTAATATTGAGTGGATAATGGACTATGTATGTGTGACTTGTATACTTTGACGTAAGTTAAAGCTTAAGTTCAAATAGATAAGGAACCGAAAGCTATTGCGTTGAGTATACAACTTCTGCAATATGTAGCATCATCCACAATAGAGGAATTCATAGCCTAAGAAATGGGTAAATGATATCATCTCATTAGCATTACATGATAGATGACAAGTAAACATGGACACGAATCATTTGTCTTTGTGATGAATGACTTAATTAATATTTGATAGTAATTGAGTTTTCATGAAGGAAGATGTAATGGTTACCATGAGATAAAATATGATCATATTGAGAGAATGAATTTATCCAAAAGAGATAAAATATATTCTATGAGTGTAACACACTTATGATAAGGTTATTGGACAAACACTGATCAAGTAGCTTTTGTAATGGTATGTAATTGGTGAGAGCTTAGTCAGGATACTATAGTGGAATGACTTCATGACTAAATGAGTTTATAATTAATAGGTGAAAAGATGAAGCTTAATTATAAATGACTTGAGCCTTAATTATTTATGTTCAATTGGTTCCTCCACTAGCTCATTGAAACAAAAAATGAATTGCATATAGAATCAAATAAACAAAAATGAATAGAAATGATAAAGTTAGTAAAATGGGATACATCAAGGAATGAATGTGGTTTCTCACTAAGTTTAATGACCCAATTTATAGTGATGTTGAAAAATATGGTTTCAGACCATATTTTCGTAAATCAAGTCCATAAATATTAAATAAGGATATTTACAGAGTTTTTGTATAGATGAATTGAAATTTGGTTAAGCAATTCAACCGAAATTGTGAGTAATTTTGGCTTAGGGACGAAATCATAAAATTTTAATTGTTATAGATTTTTAATTTGATTAAGGCTTGGGGACTTAAATAGTAATTATCCAAAGGACTAAAATGGCTAATAGACCAATTTTAAGTGGATGATAGTGGGATGTGATGTTTAGTATCATTAGCCTAAGTTAATTAAGGATTATGGTTTAATTAATTATGGTTATGTAAATTAACTAAGTTTAATTAAAATTAATCAAACTATATAAATTTATTAAATGGAAAAAATATGCAAAGTCATCACCTTCTTCCCAAAGAACCATCGTCCACTATTTGATAAGAAAAGAATAAGCTTTTAACCTAGTTTCATATTCGACCCTTAATTTCAAGTAAGTCAGTAGCCATTTTTCTTTGATTTTTGTAGATTTGAGGTCATGGAAGCTTGATTGAGCTAGCCCATGTATCAATTTGTAAAACTATTAAACTTTTAGAACATTTTCATTATTGAGAAATGAATGAAATTGTTAGAAATTATGCTTAGATTGTGAAAAATGACTAACTTGTAAAGCTAAATTTTTAGTTTAGTACATTAGGGACCAAATAGAATTAAATGCAAAAATTTTATGAATTGTGATAGTACTAGAAGGAACATATGTTTTCTCCCCACTTATTAGCTAAGTTGTCCCCATTTTGTTATCTTTAGCACATATTTTAGCATTTTCAGTTCAGTAAATTACACTTTATAACTCAGTAGATCTTAGCTTATTTATCCTTAATTTTGTCATGCTTTGGTACTAATGTCGCTGCATGAGTATTTCCAGATTGTGCCTAGAATTATCACCGTGCCTGACAGTTGTCCGGATAATAACAAAAAGGTGTGAGTTGGCCAGTCTGGTACAACCAACTTGTATGTACAGAGGCAACATGATTCTGATGAAAGAACACCTAGGCTATTTGGTAGAATATAAATATTCTCGTGAAAAGAAAAAAGAGGGGCTTTTTGGGGGTGGGGTATCATCTTTTTCAACCTATCTTTTGAAGCTTTTCGGCTATGGTGGCTTAAGCCTCCTACTGGTGAACCGACGTGAAAGGGATGCAGATTAGTTCTTGATGAGGAGCCCTGAGAACAACACAAGAGAGAGTTGAGAGATCAAGTCGAGATTTTCTAGGAATAGTACTCTCTACTTGTTTCTTTTATATTTCTTTTCTAAACGCTGGTGATTACTTTCTATTTCATGTTTGTACGGAAGTATACATGATTTCTGGGTTAAATGTTATTTTATTCAATCTTGTTTCTACTGTTTAATCTTTGGGTTTGAATGTTTTTATCATGGAGGTGTTATTGCGATCACTGACACTGAAAAGTGCAGCGACAGTTCAAGCTAACAGCATGACAACGGAAGTTGCTTAAGGATTAAAATAATTTAATCCACTTGTTCTTAATAGTGTTCTATTGCCATCACCAGAAGGTGTGGCTATTGTGCATGTTTAAGTCTTAGACTAAATATAAAAGTTAAGCTTGGTAAGGTATTTATTTTAATTTAATGCATTGATAATCACCTATCCTATTATACCTTGTGAGCACTTAGTATTCTGTTGAATATTCACATTAGGGATCCCATTTTATCATTATCATATTTTATCTTATTGTTTTCAAGTTATTGTTTTGACAACTACTCACACAATTTATCTCATTTCTATCTACTTATTGCACTAACATTGATAGAAAAAAGACAACCATCCTCGTAGGATCGATATCTGGCAGCTCTGTATATCGATAGCTCTATCTACTATACTTGCATCGATAGTGTACGCTTGCACATTATTGTTGTGACGTTAAACAACCGATCAATTTTTGGTGCCATTTTCGGGGATTGCATTTGTTTGATGTTTATTTTTGTTCATTTTATTTCATAATATTTAGTTGTTACTAACTTGTTTTCTTTTTGTTGCTATTTTCACATTTTATTTTAGGTGTTGTATGACTTAAAGCAATTTGAAGTTTATTGCCGGTTTTGATCCAAAAATTGAAAGAACCGTTCAGAGGAAACTTCAGAAACAAAGGAATATGACTTTACCAAGAAACTATGAAGTCATACCCCCAATGCAACATCAAAATGCTAATGACCCACAGTTGCCGCAAGACGCTCAAATACAAAACCAGACTATACGAGATTTTGTAGAACCTATCTTGGATGACTTACAACCGGGAGTTGTTAGGCCAACAATCCAAGCTGGAAATTTTGAACACAAGCCAGTAATGTTTCAAATGTTGAATTCTAATTGGCAATATGCTGGACTGCCACATGAAGATGTACGAGAACATCTTAATTCATTTATTAATTTGTGCTTCCTTTAGTCAATAGGCGTTCCTGACGACTCTTTGAAAATGCAATTATTTCCTTATTCCTTGCAGGGAAGAGCACGTACTTGGTTCCTTGGGCTACCTACAAGATCAATTACTTCTTAGAATACACTAGCAACATAGATTATTTTGCAATTTAACCCGTTGACAATGAATGCTCGTCTTCAAAATGATATTACAGCTTATCATCCGCTGGATGTTGAGAATCTTCACACCACATGGGAATGTTATAAATCTTTGCTTCGACGTTGTCCTAAGTACGACATTCAACAAGAAACACAAATTGGGATTTTCTATAATGGGCTGAATTCACACACAAGGAATCTTGTCAACGCATCAGCCAATGGTCCTTTGTTGGATTGTACTTATAATGATGCTATTAGAATTCTTGAGAGAATTGCTCAGAATGATTATTGATATCCTATCTCTAAAGCTGTACAAGCAAATGCTACTCCGGAAGTTATTGAATTGGACGCAATATCTGCACTTAGTGCTCAAGTTTCTTTTCTTGCAAATATGATAAAAAATATGTAAGGGACTAGTGACGTTGCACCTATACAAGCCGCTCAACAAGTTGATGTTCCTACCTTTTGTTGTGAGATTTGCAGTGACAACCATAGCTATGAAGATTGTCCATAACATACAGAGAATGCCTTTATGTTAGTAACATTCGGAACAATTCTTATAGCACCTCTTATAATAATTCTACGTGCAACCAACAGTCTTGGGGAACTCAGAATGCTGGACAAAATGTCGTTACATTCCGAAATAGGAATATATCTATTCAAGGTAATTATAATTCAAGACAAGGGAATTACAATCAACAACAACAAAACTACAATCAACATACTCAGATGCTTCCACAACAAAGCTAGATGCATCCACACCAGAATCAGACATAGCCACAACACTCTTTAATGTCACATCAATATGTTTAAGAATGTCGATGACAATAGTACACACAAGCTTCTCCTTTTAACCCATTAGCAACTCTTGAGGCTTTAATGCGAGAGCATATAACTCGCATAGAAGTTATTGTGCAAGGAAATTCATCTTTTATTTGGGCGTTGGAGGCATAATTAGGACAAGTTGCTTCAAATCTGAATACTCGACCACTGGGCACACTACCTAGTGACACGAAAAATCCGAATCCAAGGGGGAAAGAACACTACAAGGCTATCACTCTCAGGAGTGGTAAACAAACTGACGAGCCGACCACAAACTCTACTGTAGCACCTCAAGATGCTAGTGAAGTGATCCTTGGTGAAAGGGTTGAATCTGAAGAGCTTGTCAATGCACTAACAAAGAAGTTCCACAAATTGTCACTCATATGCTTAATGTCTGACCCTCAAAATTGTCGACGCATTCAAAGGTGCCGGCGTAATTAGATGTATCTCCACCTTTACCTTTTCCACAAAGATTCAAGGAGAAATAGCAGGATAAGTAGTACTAACAGTTCCTAAACACATAAAAGTAACTTCAGATCAATATTCCTTTAGTAGACGCTCTTGTGCAAATTCTAAATTATGAGAAATTTATGAATAAGCTCTTGTCCAAGAAGAAGAAGCTTAGTGATATGGAAACTATTGCACTCATAGGAGGCTTTAGTGTTGTTTTGACAAATAAGTTGCCCCCTAAAATGAAAGATCCTGGGAGCTTTACTATCCTATGTTCAATTGGCAACTATTATTTGGGCAAGGCTTTATACGACTTGGGAGCTACCATCAATTTAATGCTACTATCTACTTTCAAAAAGTTGGGAATTGGTCACATGAAACCTATTGCAGTGACATTTCAACTAGCTGATCGATCCTTGGCTCAACTTGAAGGGCATATCAAAGATATATTAGTTTGTGTGGATAAATTTGTTTTTCTGGCTGATTTTTATCATACTTGACTGTGAGGCAGACAAGGAGGTTCCCATAATCTTAGGATGACCATTTTTAGGCACCGGATGAACTCTTATTGATGTTTACAAAGGTGAAATAACCATGCAACTTAATGATGAGTACGTTAACTTCAGTGTTTTTGAATCTATTCAATGCAAGGATAAAGAAGAGTGCCATACTGTCGATATGCTAGATGATCAAATTGAGGAAGAATTCAATGACCAAAGCACAATACTTTCTGAGGAGTTTGCAGTGACATCTAATGATGAATTTTTAGATAATTGTCACATCATGGTTGAAGCTAATAATATTGAACTCAGGCATGGATGGCAAATTGAATCCTTAGACTTAGCCAATAGAACAACTCCAATTTTCAAGCCATCTATCGTCGAAGCTCCTACTCCGGAATTGAAACCACTATCTACTCATCTTAAAGACGTCTTTCTTGGTGATAACAATACTCTCCTAGTTATTGTCTCTGCAACACTAGATGTAACTCAAGAAGAGAAATTGGTCCATATTCTTAAGTAACATAAATGAGCTATTGCTTGGAGTATTGCCGATATCTAAGGCATTGGTCCATCTTTTTGCATGCACAAGATCAAGTTGAAAGATGAAGGAAAGAATTCAATTGAGTAACAAAAAAGATTAAACGAGAAGATGAAGGAAGTTGTTAAGAAAGAAATTATAAAACGGCTTGATGCTGGAATTATTTACCTTATTTCTGATAGCAATTGGGTAAGTCTAGTGTAATGCATCACTATGGTTAGCAATGACAAAGACGAATTAATTCCTACACGTATTCCTACAGGATGGCGAGTCTGTATGGATTATCGCAAACTTAATGCTACCACAAGGAAGGATCACGTCCCACTTCCTTTCATTGACCAAAAGTTGGATAGGTTTGCTGGAAGAGCCTATTACTCCTTCTTAGATAGCTATTCTGGGTACAATCAAATTGCTATTGCACCGGAGGATCAAGAGAAAACAACTTTCACCTATTCCTTTGGTACTTTTGGTTTTCGCTATTTGCCTTTCAGCCTTTGCAACACACCAGCCACATTTCAAAGGTGCATGATGGCAATATTCTCAGATATGATTGAAGATTCTTTAGAGGTTTTTATGGATGATTTCTCAGTCTATGGGAATGATTTTGACCATTACACTGACAATTTGGATAAAGTATTGTTGTGATATGAAGACACACACTAACAATTTGGATAAAGTATTGTAGTGATTTGAAGACACATCTTGTTCTAAATTGGGAACATGCCATTTCATGGCAACTGAAGGCATTGTGTTAGGCCATCGCATCTCTTGTCAAGGCATTGAAGTAGACAAAGCTAAAGTGGAAATCATTAAGAAATTACCTCCACCAACAAATGTGAAAGGTATTCGCGGTTTTCTTGGGTATGCGGGGTTATGTGCGAAGCAAGCGACTTTGCTGTGGGTGCTGTTCTAGGACAACGCAAGGGAAAAATATTTCATGCCATCTTTTATGCTAGCAAAACTCTTACAAAGGCTCAAATCAATTACACCACTACAGAGATAGAATTGTTGGCTGTAGTTTTCACTTTCGATAAGTTTCGTTCTTATCTTGTCAGCACAGAGGTATTTACTGATCACTCGGTGTTGAGATATCTTTTCATGGAGAAGGATGTAAAACCAAGATTGATATGCTGGATCTTACTGTTGTAAGAATTTTACATCGAGATAAAATATCACAAGAGTTTAGAGAATCAAGTTGTAGACCATCTGTCTTGAATAGAAGTTGGTAGCAAAGATGGAAACATACTTCAAATTGTCAACACATTTCCAGATGAGAAGTTATTTACTGTAGATGTAACCTCTTAGTATGCATATTTGGTTAATTATCTAGTGTGTGGAAAACTCTATTGAGTTTCATAGGCCATAAAAAAAAAGATTTCTTCGTGAAGTAGTGAAGTATCATTGAAATAATCTATATTTATTCAAGGTATGCAATGACAACATTATTCAGCGTTGTGTTCTGGAGAGGAGATGTTTTCAATCCTAAAGCACTGTCATGATGCTCCTTATGGATGTCATTTTAGTGGCATGTGAACCGCTGCTAAGGTTCTCTAATCAGGATTCTACCGGCCTTCATTATTCAAAGACACCTACAATTTTTTGAATCAATACAATAGGTGTCAGTGCACTGGTTCTATATCCCGACGCAATGAAATGTTGCAGCAACCAATTAGTGATCATTCATTGTAATCAAGTGGCAGTCGTACTGAATAGATATTGAGTTAATCATAGAATTACTACTAATTATCATCCACAAAATAATAGACAAGCTGAATTATCGAATCAACAAATTAAAAAAATTCTTGAGAATATTGTGAACGCTTCGAGGAAAGATTGGTCTTCCAGATTGGATGACGCTTTATGGGAATTGTGGATAGCATACAAAACTCCATTAGGGATGTCGCTGTATCAACTAGTTTTTGGGAAAGCATGTCACTTTCCAGTTAAACTGGAGCATAAATCAATGTAGGCAATTAAGTAAGTGAACATGGACTATGAAGTTGCTGGAAAGAAAAAGCTGTTGGATATATCACCGAACTAGAGGAGATTCAACGAAATGCCTATGAAAATGCTACCATTTACAAAGAAAAGACCAAATGATGGCATGACAGAATTATTTTGCAACGACAATTTATCGCGGGTCAACAAGTTTTATTATTCAATTCTAGACTGAAACTGCACCAGGATAAATTGCGCCCTCGTTGGTCTGGACCTTTCGAAGTTGTCGAAGTATTTCCTTATGGTGCGGTCACAATCAAAGATTTAAATGATGGACACCAGTTCAGAGTGAATGGCTAGCAATTGAAACATTATTTTGGGAATATTTATCAAAAGCAGGCAGCGACCATTAAAATGGTCAAAAAATTTTAATTTTTATGGAATTTATTATTATGTAATTTTATTTTATTTTTATTTCTGTTCAATTTTGTTTTACCTTTTTTTCTTGTAGAATAATTAGGTATCATTGTCGACGCACTTGGGCTTTATTGTCAACGTTGTTCGTACTATTGTACTGTTACGTATGACTCACCGTGAAAGAAGGGCATATCAGAATTTTTAGATCCCATCATTTGATAAAAAATGACCTAACCATTTGATTTGTCTGAACGAGCGCAATTTCCATCAGATATATTTATTCTTGTCAGCTTTATATCTCTTCACAAAAAATACACCTTTTCATCTTCTTTCACTCGCTATAAACCCCTTTCATTGTGTTGACTGTAACACTTACAAAGCAGCCATTTTTATTCACTTTCTCTTTCCCAAGCTCGTACCTTTACAACTTTAAACCATATTCACTCCACAAAACGAACAAAATATGGCAAGAACGAGAGGATCAGTCAAGAAAGCCATAAAGCCTGTTGAAGAACACTCACCCTCTGCAACTGCAGTTCATGAATCAGAATCCTCCATGCCAATGGAAAAAAGAGCTGGTGATTTTTTTAACAAAAGTGGCCAAGGATCTATTTCAAGAAAACATTTTGGAGCAAAATTTCCACCCAGAACAGGGCATTCTCCTTTCACAATAGTAAGACTTAGACAAGCAAGTCTACAAAACCATCCCTAAGCTGAAGTGGGAGACTTTCTGCACTCATCCTGAAAGCTATTTTCCTTAATTGGTACGTGAGTTTTACACTAATTAGTACGTGAGTTTTACACTAACCTTTATGACCATGAGTTAGATTTCATCTTTATTTGAGAAGGATTAATCTCATGGGATACTAAAAAAATTAATGAGTTGTACAACACTAAAGTGGATGTAGATGAACATTCCGAGTTTATTGAGGATATCACAGACGATAAAAGGGGCTTGTTGGTGGAGGATTTATGTGTCGAAGGTGCATTGTGGACAGGTTCACATCAAAAGAATTATACAATGCACTGTTGCTTCCTAACACTACAAAGAAAAATTTGGTTTCATTTTGTCAACTGTAGGCTACTAGCCTCTACTCACAGCACCACAATCAACCTTGATAGAATGTGCCCGATACATTTAATTGTCAAGGGTAAAAAGATTAATGTCGGTGCAATACCCCACCAGGAAATTGCTGACTGCGTCGCAAGACAAACTAGAATTTTGGTTTTCCCATCGTTGGTAATGCTATTGTGCCAGCAGAAAGAGATCGCACCCTATGATGATGAAGAGGTCCTGGAGAATAAGGGCTTGATAAATGAAGCCTCTATTGAAAGAATGACTGTGGCAAAGATACACTGACAATGAAGGGGGTAGAGACCAGCAAGACAAGGAAGGGCAAAACCAAGGGAGAAACCAAGGGAACAAACCTGACTACAGGCACATCATTATTGCGCAAAATGCAAGATATTGAGAAGTTGGCCAGTTCCATCAGCAATAAGAAAATCAGGCTTGTCGCTATAATAGAAGATATGGATAGATCACAAAATTTATTCTACGTTTATACCAAGGCTTATAACAACTCTATTGTAACCGCATTAAGTGAGTTAAGCCCGAACCCACTCTTAGAATTTCCAGTGTTCCCACCGATCATCTGAGATTATGAACCCTTATCCGAAGCAAATGACTTAGGGGACCTAAACAGATTAGTGGAATCCTATCCCATTATGCACGTCTCTAATGATGAGAAAGAAAAGGACTCAAGGGACATTGATGAATGTAAGCTAAGCATTGATAGCCTGGTCGAGTGTGACTTCATTGCTGGTCAAGAGGCGCCTGCTGTTGAGGAAGAGTTGATGTGGGAGAGAAGGAAGTCCGTGTTGCAATTGTGAACGAAAAGACTGAAGAAGAAAATACTGAGAAAGAAGCTACTGAGAAAGAATCCGCTGAGAACATTGTCAATGCATCCGAGTTTGTGGGTGCAACTACCTATAATTCGAAGCGATATGGAGCTAGGCCAATGGAAGCTGCAAAGATAACTAGTAAGAAGCACCAAAACTTATTGGTGATAATGGTCTATACTGGACCACTCAAGGTGACCCCTCTCCTACACAAGAAATAACCAATATTGTCGGGGCAGCACCAAAAATTGAGGAGCAGTCCGAGGACCATGCGAAGCCCAAAGAAAAAAAAGAGAGAAAGCACTCCAAAGACAAAAAACGCAAGAAGGAGGAGAAAAATAGGAGGAAGAAGAAGAAACATCGTGCAGCCACATTGATGGCAGAAGAAAACTGAGTTATTTTATTTTAAGTTTTAGTTGAAGTATTCATGCATTGTATGTAGTTGTAATTTTCTTTTTGTTAGTGCACATTTTCGTTGCATTTTCATTGTCATTTCATTTTTAATGTTAGTACACTGGGGACAATGCAAACTTTAAGTTTGGGGGAATGCATATGGGGTTTGGAAATACGCCCACATTTCAAAAAAAATAGTTTAATGAACCATGCAAGGTTTATTTGTGGTTAATGCAAATGTGTTTGAAAATTTTTGTTACATTCGATGCTTAATTCTTGAATAATGTGAATTATTGATGAATGAGTTGGATAAATTTGACTGAATGTTGTATCTTCAATTCTTTGATGAATGATTTAGGTTGCATTAGTAATGAATGACTAGTAGCATTCCTTGAATCTGAAATGAATTTGCCTTTTATAGTTGTTTATATATATAGTTATGAATAAGAGACATTCCAAAATGGGTGTATTGTGAATTGTTAAAGAGGGAACACTCCAATGCAAGCGTTAGAAAAATGATTCTGGCTAAAGGTTATCGTTGCATGAGTGTGTGTCGGCGCAATCCAGGAACAAGGGTACAGTAATGCAATGATATCCCTTATTCACAAAAAAAAGAGAGACATATATTATCCAATAAATGTTGTATTGGCAGAAAGAATTTAGGATTTAAAGCATGATGCTGGTTTTGATGAAGTTGTAATCTTATTCATTCTTACTTATATATTGTCGATGCAACATTCTGTCATCTGAATTTAACTTATTCATTGGGATTTTAGAGGATTCAAGTTACTAGAATGATCATTTGCCTTAGTGAATTCTTGTGTAGCCTTGCTAGTTTCTGTTTTACTTGAGGTCAAGTAAAAACTCAAGTTTGGGGGTGTGTTAGTACTAGAAAGAACATATGTTTTCTCCCTACTTATTGGTTAATTTGTCCTTATTTAGTTATCTTTAAGACATATTTTAGCATTTTTAGTTCAGTAAATTGCATTTTATAACTCAGTGGATCTTAGCCTATTTATCCTTAATTTTGTCATGTTTTGGTACTGATTTTGCTGCATGAGTATTTCCAGATTGTGCCCAGAATTGTCACCGTACCTAACAACTATTCGGATAAGAACAAAAAAGGGTGAGCTGGCCAGTTTGGTGCAACCAACTTGTACGTACAAAGGTAGTATGATTCTGATGAAAGGACACTAAGGCTATTATTTGGTAGAATATAAATATTCATGTGAAAAGAAAAAAAAGGGCTTTTTTTGGGGGTATCATCTTCTTCAACCTATCTTTTGAAGCTTTTCGGCTATGCTGGCTTAAGCCTCCTACTGGTGAACTGATGTGAAAGGGATGCAAATTAATTCTTGACGAGAAGCTCTGAGTACAAGACAAGAGGGAGTTGAGAAATCAAGTCGAGATTTTCTAGGAATAGTACTCTACACTTGTTTCTTTTATATTTCTTTTCTAAACGCTGGTGATTACTTTCTATTTCATGTTTGTATGGAAGTATACATGATTTCTGGGTTAAATGTTATTTTATTCAATCTTGCTTCTATTTTTTAATCTTTGGGTTTGAATGTTTTTAGCATGGAAGTGTTATTGCGGTCACTGACACTGGAAAGTGTAGCGACAATTCAAGCTAACAAGCATGACAACGAAAGTTGCTTGAGGATTAGAGTAATTCAATCCACTTGTTCTTAATTGTGTTCCATTGCCATCACCAGAAGGTATGGATAATGTGCATGTTTAAGTCTTAGATTAAATATATAAGTTAAGCTTCGTAAGATATTCATTGCAATTTAATGCATCGACAATCACCTATCCTATTATACCTTGTGAGCACTTAGTATTCTGTTGAATATTCACAATCAAGATCCCAGTTTATCATTATCATATTTTATCTTATTGTTTTCAAGTTATTGTTTTGACAACAACTCTCATAATTTATCTCATTTCTCTCTATTTATTACACTAACATTGATAGAAAAAAGACAACCATCCTAGTGGGATTGATATCTGACAGACTCATATCTGTCTACTATACTTGCATTGGCAGTGTATGCTTGCACATTATTGCTATGGCATTAAACAACCAATCAAATTATTGGTAGGGTTAGAAAATAGAAGGTCCCTAATGAGTCATGGTGAAATCGGATTCTAATCCAAGACCCTAAATTGAAAGTTCTCTTGTCCTAGTTGAAGGGAATAAATTGAATAAATTAAAAAATATGTGAAGTTTGATATTTGATTATGATTTAGCTAGAAAATGATACTGTAGTATGTTTTGTGATTATTCGTAGTTAAGGACAACAACAAACAACCGAAAGGGAAAGGAAAAGCGAAAATTTTTGACGAGTGATGCGCAAGACCTTGGTTTGTATTTCTATGATTTAGGTAGAAATATTCAATTATGTATGCATGCTTATTGATTGATGAGCTAGTGGGATTATCCTTTTGTGATAATATGAAATATTTTGATTAATTTACTATGGTTGAGATTGAATATCGAAATAAAGACTAAATTGAATAGAATAAAAAGTAGTATGATTTAATTAATAAATGATAATTGGTAAGAAATTGAGATAAAATATACTATGTTACATGATAAATTGATGATGAATCGTGAATAATGTAATTCGGCTAAGTTAGAAATAATTGGCAAGCCATAGGATTGGATTATGTATTGGTTTATGCACTTACACGCCAGGATGTACTTTATGTGCCACTATGCGCTTTGTACAACAGGATGTGCTTCGTGCACCAATATGCACTTTATTTGCCAATTTCTCTTACTCGGTTTTTCTATTAATGCACTTCAGTGCTAGTTTGATGTGTTGGTTCGATGATCCGTGTATCTATCTGTAACATCCCAAAATAGGGCCTAGTCAGAATAGCAGTTTCGGGACCACAAATCTGACATTAAAATATTTATTTTATTATTATTATGAGGTCTAGGATATGAAAATATGCATGTGGTAAATTTTCATGAAGAAATTCTAAGTATAAGGTGTTCAATTGGAAAATAAGGACCAAACTTGGGTTCTAGAAGCAATTTGTATGAAATTGCTTTAGATTTTTAATTAGAAGGTCTTAAAGAGCAATTTTCCCAATCTCTAAGTTTTTGGACAAAAATGGGCATGTATGGATAAAATTTGAAAGAAAAGGCTTAAGGGCATTTTGGTCATTTGGCTAATTAATGAAATAAAATGGAAAAATAAGCAAAAAAATCAGCTATTCCTCTCCACCTTGCTGGCGAAATTTGAGAGCCACCATAGCTAGGGTTTCTTCACTTTCTAAGCTCAATAGTAAGTGCCCCCAAGCCCCTTTTTAATGTTCTTCGTATTTTTGAAATCCTCGTAACTTGCTCTCTTCATTTTTACCCATATTTCATGCTAGGGTTCATGTTTAGAAATTTACCCATGCATGATTTACTTTTATTTTAATGGTTTATAGAGGAATATGAAATTTAAAGGATGGTAAACAACTTTTACTAAGTGATTTTTCATGGAAATGGCTTTAGGGACCATTTTGTAAAAGTTGTAAAAATGGGTAGAAAGATGAGAAATAATGGAAAATATGGGCTACCATAAGAGGGAAAAATATTCGGCTAGGCTTGGGTAATATAGAAATTGCTTGCATTTCATCATACGAGCCTAGAGACTAAATCGTAAATATTGTGAAAGGTTAGGGGCAAAATGGTCATTTTGCTCAGGGTGAAATTTAAGCTCATAATGAATAATGTGAGTTACTAAGGACTTATTTTTACTGTTATAGACCCTGAGGAATAAATTCCAGAGGTCGACCGAGGTAAACAGAAGGTTTCAGAATAACCGAAACACAAACCTGAAGCAATTACCAGGTAAGTTCGTGTAACTCGAAGTAAACTTTAAATATACTTGAAAATGTATATTCTTAAATGCATGTTAATTTGGATATTGATCGCATGACAATCCAAGAAATGTGATAGTGTAAAATGAAAAAAAAAATGACAATTTCCCTGGTTGAATGAAAAAGGGAGATTCGATGGGTAAATTCTTATTTACATGACATGAGATCCTGCATGTGTTGCAGAAAGAAATTTAGCCCAGACGAGTAATTCGATGATCTCAGTATGGTAAAGATCTAGCCTGGACGGGTGTTCCTTAAGTGATCGAACCTCCCGGTGAATATATGTGCATTTTAGATTTAGCCCGGATAGGTAATATGATTAAAGACTAAAATTAGCCTGGACTGACATTTCAGATCCGAGCATATTGGAGTAATTTTCATTGTAAGGGATTTAGCTTGGAATGGTAATCTCGATAAAACTCCTTGAATTTATGTTATGAGGGGTTTAACCTGGACTAGTAATCCCACCGTAAGAGTGAGGTTCAGGAGAGTGTGTATTTAAAATGGTCACTAGCATGACTTGACGGTAAACGGAATACCCATTGAGATTTCTGAAAAATTCAACGGGACTATAATGAGAAACGAGAATGGTAATGTTGAATTAATGAGCTCATCTAAGATTAATGCTATATTTTTTGAGATGAAACTAACTTGCTGATTGACTGTATGTGATAGGAAATTTATACTATGCATGTTTGGCAAGAATACCTTTTAGGGTTGTATGCTAAATAACCGGTAAGTTTACCTTCCTGTTATCTGAACTTACTAAGCATGTTAATGCTTATCCCCTTTCCTTTCCCTGTTTTATAGAGCTCGTGGACTCATGAAGATTGGAAGATGATTGGAGGAATCATCACACTATCACTAGTCTTGCTTTGGTATATGAATACTTTTATTTTGTTATAATGGCATGTATAAGGTAATGGTCATATTTTGTTATATGTGTCATTTGGTAAGCCAAAGTGTTGGCTTATGGTATTGATAATTCTTTTGTATATGGCTATGGGATGTGGCCAATATTGAGATGGGTTGTAATCCCTATCTATTTTGTATGCCTATGTTTACTTGCCTCATGTATTATGATAGTATGATATGCCATGGAAGAATGTGTTAAATGAAGCCAAATAATTTGAATATGGTAAAGGCATAAAATGGTATATGGTATCAATAAGGCCCAAGTATGAAATGTGAAATGGGATAATGAACATCCTTAATGGAAAAAGGATAACCTAGCATGTACTAACCAATGATATTAAGTTACCATGCAAATGACCATATCAAAGTGGTTTAAATACATATAGGCCATGTGATATGCCATAGGAACTTTTGAGTGTGTATGAGTGATTTTGAGTGACCAATGGCTTGGAAAATAGCCACCAAATGGTCCACACGGGTAGGCACATGGGCATTTGTCTAGGCCATGTGTGACACACGGTCAGCTCCACGGGCATGTCGTCCAGCCGTGTGTCCCCTGCACCTTGAAATCTCAGGCAGCAAGCTTAGTAGTAAACACACGGTCTGAGACATGGCCATGTGTCTCAGTCATGTGGAGGACACGGCCTCTGGCCATGGGCGTGTGCCTTGGCCTTGTGCCTCAAATTGCATGATGAAGTCATAAACAGAATGCAGCCTAAAATCATACGGGTGACCACACGGGCGTGTGCCTGGCCGTGTTGAGGACACGGGCGTGTGCTCGGCCATGTGAAAACCACTGCAGCTTTGAAATGAAAAAAATAAATCAAAATAATTCCGCATGGGCAAAGGACACGGGCATGTCCCTAGCACACGGGCGTGTGGAAGGCCTCCACACGAGCATGTAAGGCCAGGGTATGAAATTTTTCCACGAATTTTCTTAAGTTCTCAATTTGGTCTCGGGCCGTTTTAAAGCATGTTTTGGGCCTCGTAGGCCCATAATAGGGACAATATAATATAATTTGATTTAGTTTGACTTGAAATGAAATTTTACAGCCCGTCTTTTCCTGAAATGTCCTCGTATGTTTGCGGTAATGCCTCGTACCTTGCCCCGGTCTCAGGTATGGGTAAGGGGTGTTACACTATCTGAGTTTGAGTTAGGTTAACAGGGGTTGTTAATAATAATCTTGATAACTTATACCAAAATGAATTAATATCATGCTTAAAATGTAACACCCTCTACCCAACCCGAATCACTAGATCCGGATATTAGATGTTACAATGCAAAAACACTTAACAAAAATTTATACATCTGGCGTGATCTATTCTAAAACATACTTCTTATTTCTTTTGTACTATTACTTAACATAAAAGAAATTAATTAGTAATTACATTAAATCTTTGCACAGCACAAAGTGATTCCAAACTTTGACACTCAATACAAAACTTATTTCCTTGGAAAATGAATGTACTCCTCAGAAGAATATCCAAAGAGAACCTCCTTCAGTGGACTCTCACACTAAATTTGATAACTATCATATTATCAATCAAATCACATCTTGGATCAACCCTAAATCAAAACTTACACTGATGGTGAAACGTTCTAAATCATCCAGAAGAATTCGAGATGGCTTATCACATATCATGAGAACGCCAAATTTGGTGAGCAACTTAAACATTAGATAACCTTTATATAGCATGAAGCCCTCAAATTGGCATATACCATAGCATTTTAATATCTTCAATACATAGTGTTGACAAACTTGAGACTGTAGAACACTTACTTGTTCATAGTTACGGATACACCAGATTTCTTGAACTGACAGACTAATATTATGAATTCACCCTTAAGATAACATTGCTGGAGACTCTTTCAGAAGTTTTACTTAGATCATATTCATATTCTACCATAAGACTAACTAAGTAGAGAGATCATCAAACTTACCAATTCTCTATCATCACATTAGTTAGTTGAGAAGTCTTGAAGTTTACCCATATCACGTGGTTGCCTTCAAAAGTACTAACGTCAAGAGTGTGAATACAGCTACAAAATATATGGAATTGAGGCGGTGTCCGCAAGTATACGGGTCAGGTTGTAATATAGTTATAATGAAGTAGGTAAGTACTCCGAGGATTATACCTAAGGGATTGTAGTTTGGGGAAAACTACTATCAAGCCAATTACTGGAAATAATTACTAATCTACTTGAGTCACGAATTAGTAGTGTTAATATAGAAACAAGATGATGATAATACTAATAAACTAAATAAATTGAATTAAATCTAAATATACTTTTAAGTTTATGTATCAGCTTCTCCTATCCCTTATTTCGACTACTCGAGTTCCTTTAGCTTAGATCCAATTGTTTTACCTAATTAATTATTAATATAGGGTTCTAATCAATCAATTAGTCGATACCTTAGAAGGATATTCTGATACATCTACTAGAATAGCGAGTCCTTATCTTTCGACCTCACAGTCCAGACCGGTTCGGGTTAAAGTGTTCATGGATAGGTCATACCAATTTTGGGTTAATTCCCACCTAAATGACTTCTTAGGGTTTCCAAGCTTAGGGTTTAAGTTCTTCCTCTCCCAAACAACTGACCGCTAAGAAACTTAATCCTTCAATCAATTAATAAGATTAGAACAGTTAAAATTGTGCGAGATATGGAGAAAGCATAAATTGATTCTGATCATTACACAAACATTAAAGTAAACAATGTTAAAGAAATAAATATAAAGAATAGAATAAAGCAAAAGAGATGCTCATGGATTTATTAATGAAAGCATGGCTCCAGAACAATCTCCACTCGCGAGAGTCTCACTTCGGAATAGGATCTTTGGATTACAAAAACATAAAACACCCTAAGGAAAAACTAAGAATGAAATTAAAACCCTAAGTATATTTTCCGTCTCCTTAAAATTGTGTGTTCAAGTTGATTACAATGGCATTTATATAGGGTAAACTCAAAATATTAAAGAGCTTAAAATATTCTTGAAGTCCTTAGAGTTCGACTAGGATAGATACTCCTAATTTCCCTAAAAAATGTAATTAAGATCTGCATGAGTTTTTGGGTTGCACAGGGGGTTGGTTGCAACATAGGCCTGCGATGTTGCAACCAACTGGAAACACAAAAATATACACACTTTTTCATATCCTTTTTAACTCAAATTGATGAAGTTTCGGTAAAATTATTGTTGAAAAATATATAATTATTATAAAATAATTATTCTGGACTTAAATTATTAACATAATTAATTTTATAATAAATTTTGATTAATTTTTATTATTTTCGATAGATTTGTACAAAGAGCAAAAAACGACTTGGCAGACACTACTAGAAGCGTAAAACTGAGAAACAATTTTGAAGCATCAAGGAGAATTAATTTTTCAGTCTAAGACAGTACAAATTATGTATATTAATTCATAATATAATTAATTTTAATTTATATCCAATTTAATTTAGGTTAAATAAATTATTATTAATTAATTATGACAAGTGGCCCAGTTGAGCTGAACCGAGAAAAACCAAACCGACTGAATACTGGGCAGCCAAAAATCGTCCCACATGCTGATCCAATCAAATTACTTGGCTGATTAATTAGCTTGCAAAATGGCCCTTGAAGACTTGTTCAAATTGCAAACAAACCCCTCCACTATTTGTGCTTTTCTAGATTTGCCCTAGCCTCAATATAGCAAGTTTAAAAACTTCAAACTTGCCACATGTGTAGCCAGCCATGGGAGTTATCTTTGGCTGCTAATTTTGGCTGTTTTTAGTAGCCCTCTCACCCTATAAAAACCCCCCTTGGCTGCTCATTTCAACACCACAACTTTCTCATCTCTTCTCTTCTCTCTCAACTTTCTCTCTTTATTTTTCCATTTATTTTCCTTTGTCCTCTTGCTGATTTCACTTCTTGAAAAAGAGTCTTTCATCCATCATTTGGAGCAGCATTCAAGTGTTCGTAGAAGCCTTGGTTCAACAAGAACAAGTGAAGAAGGAAGAGTGGAGCAACCCAGCCAAGCAACGAAGAAACACTGGATTTGCTTCTTATTCCCCATCTTTTTAAATTCTGTTGTTGTTATGGTGAACATGTCTATGAATATTTATGTTGATATGAGGTATTTAATTAATATGGCTTAAATTTAATTCGTGTTGGGTTGATTGCATTTCATCTTCTTAATTTATTAAAATTGTGTTTGTATTGTTATAGGCCTCGGTAAGATGTTTGATTAAGTAAAACCATGACTAAGTTATTCTTGTATTACAATTGTAAGGTAACTAATGAATTAATTATTTAAACTAATTGAAATTGTAATTAATTGACACTATACTTAATCAGTGCATACTTAATCATCAAAGGTAGCTGAGGATTAAATTAGCAACGGTATCGAGCGATACAATTGCCTTGCATAACTTGTAAGATTTTTGTGATTAAACTATTTCAAGGTAGAAATACATCGTTACCTTACGTAATCTTTTATGTGCTTATGTGGTTAAATTAATTTTTTGAATTGGCATAGAGATATATACAAGAGATTATTTTAATTTCATAAGTATGTATATGCATTAACACATTTGCCTATTAAAGTTTGTTTAATCAGTTGAATTGACATAGAGATATAGTCAAGAGATGAATGGATTTTTGTAGGTAAGTATGTTCATAAGTTAGCAAATTACCGAGTTGCCGTGAATTTATTCGTAACAACATAAACATGAGTTTAATAATTCTAAGTTAAGAAATGTAATTAATCTAACACAATTATGTCACATTGATTAAAATCAACTTCTGAAATTGTGCATTAGAACTTTATTATATTTTATTTATTTTACTTTGTTTTCTAGTTTTTAATTATTTCTCAAATCAAAATATTTTTCTTCACCAAACTGTTTTAAATTGTATTCACAAATATTTCTTTTCACAGTCTTTGTGGGTATGATAACTCGACATTTACTTGTCACTTTGTTATTTGTTGCAATTGTGTACACTTACACATTTCTGTCGTTCCACCAACCTCGAGAGTATGTCGCGACATAGGAGGGTCGTGTTGTGACGTCAAGGGCTGTTTTGCTCCAAAACATGTTTTTGACTTCTGTCTGCGATGTTGAGACTTTAGTGTCTTGGTGTCGTGACATAGGCATCAATTTTGGCCCGAATAAGAATCTTTAGCTCCCGACTTGACCTACAAGACCATGTAACCTTATTTAGAAATATAAAATGTAATAAAAACTACTAGAAAGCATAAATTACTAATTTAAGTGTGAAAACCTAAATATATACTAAGATGCTTTGATTTAACTATGAAACAAGCTAATGTAAATAATAGTGTATATCATGGCAAATCACTCCCCTACACTTAAAATGTTGCTTGTCCTCAAGCAACCAAACACATATAAAAAATAAAAAAAATATATGAAAATGACTTAATTTCTTTTTTTAAACAAGCAAAAGTTAGTGAAGATGGATGCAAATAAGAATCTCACACCTCAACTCCCCCACACTTAACTTTTTTGCTTGTCCTCAAACAAACCAAATCTAGACACATAACATGCAATAATAAGACATCCCTTGGATTTTTTTACTACTATGAACATGGTTGTCAAATATTAAAGGGATAACAATACTTATCGCACATGTAACTTAATCTGGATAGTTTGATGCCTTGAAACTTTTTAAAGTAAATTAGGATTAGTTTACAAAGTTACATTACTAACAAAATAGAAGTAATTCCCATGACCAAATATTTAACAATACCACCATAAACATAAATCAAATAAATATGGAGCAGACACAATCATGTGAATAAAAAATATTCATTAGGTATAATTGTTAGCAATTTTGGAAGATTATGCACAGAGAGCGCTTAAGTCACATTGGTCTTCTAGGCTTGTTGTAACAACCCTCACTCGTATTCAACACCAAAATAGGGTTACGAAGCATACCAGACTTACAACACATTTAAACATACATTTCACATTCAATTAATCAAATCATATATTTATTCCTGTCATAACTAATCATTTTGTCCCTAATATGAGCCTACAAGGCCCTACACATGCTTTGGGAGTGGTTCGGGACTAAACCGATAACTTAAGAAATTTTTACGAAACTTAGAAAATTTTTCTCAGAACAAGGGACACATGCCTGTGTGGCCTGGACGTGTCTCTCACACAGCCACAAACACGCCCGTGTCACAGGTCGTGTGGACTTATGAAATGGGAGTACATGGCCGTGTCCCAGCCTGTGTCCGACCCCATGTAACTCCCTCGCTTGGGTTACACGGTCAACACACACACTCGTTGGGCTAGCTCGTGTGCCCTAAAAATGGCCATACACACCCGTGTGTCATGTCGTATACTAGGCCGTGCCAAACCTGTAGGGTATACTGACTTATGCCACACGTCGAAGTCACATGTCCATGTGTGAGGTCGTGTGGAGTATATTGACTTGGTTTCAAATTCAACACCAGGGAACACACGGCCGTGTAACATGACCGTGTGTCGCACACGGCTGAGACACACGCCCGTGTCTCTACCATGTGGACAAAAATAAGCTATTTACCAAGCCAATTTGCCACCCAAATTTGAATGTACCTACAACACATAAATTTGCACCATCCCATGGCATAAATAGACATTTAAACTAGCCAATTCAAACCTAATTCATGTATATTCTATACCACGTTTCTCATTACACATAAGTTGCAAAATAGACCAATCCATTTATGCCCAAAATCTCATAAACTTAGATCATCAATATGGCTACTTAAAACATGCATTCTTTACCTTGATTCACAAACAAATAACATCACCAATATCAACATTCAACTTCCATAATACCAACTATTAATAAGCATCACAAAACCGACCTCAATTTACATAACATAAACTATAGGCACATACACATATACACAAGCACATTAACTCAAAATAAGCCAACTCTCATGGCTATTATATACAAACCAAGACATATACATTTACAAGCCATTTCAAATGGCCAAAATCCTTATCAAAACATAACCAATATGACCAAAGTCCCTATACATGCCATATACTCAAAACAAAAGCTTAAAAGCACCAAACTGTTTGTAGGATAGTGTGACAAAATCTCAAACGGTCCCCGAATCCGAGTTAGCTTTAAATTGACTATAAAACATAGGAAAATAAATGATGTAAGCTATAAAGCTTAGTAAGCTCGTATGAAATAAACTTAATATAATCATAACCACATAATTCAACAATTGGTTATAGATACATGAATTCACATCAACTACCAAACCTTTCAATTACTCATTCACAAAACTATATACTTTCTTCACCATTTCTTCGATTCAAAGCTAATATGCTTTATGCACATACCTGTACCATATCGTACCAATCTCATTCTCAAGCACATCATTCATTTACCCGTTGAACCATTCGGAATAGAAGTCAGATACTCAAGAGTCTTACCAAATCAAGGTAACTTATATCCGAAGTACTGATTTCATGGCTCGAAGCCAAATTGGTATAACTCGCACCCGAGGTGCTAATTTCATGGCTTGAAGCCAACTCAATGTATCCCCTAATGACATGTCACGAGTATCCTAGACTATCCTAAGGTTCAACCGGGATTTTGAATGCCGAATTACTATCGAGTCATTATCGAACTTATCCGAAGTCTCGTATTCACAACTTATACTATATCAAAGCATTTACAATATACATATAATGAAATTTATCACATACGAACTTACCTCAGATGTGAAAACGACGGAATAAGTCGATTAGTCGATAACTTTAGTTTCCCCCCGATCTAGATCCGAATTTCGCTTTTCTTGATCTAAATATATTCAAAATTAACTTATTTAATAATCTTTCTATTCAATTTAATCAAAACACACATTTAAGCATATTTACACTTTTACCCCTATAATTTCACCACTTTTATAATTTAGTCCTTATTGCACAAAATCACAAATTCATGAAATTTCTTTAATACCCATGATAGCTAAATTACTATAATGCCCCTAGCAACCCACATTTATCAAATTTTCACACTTTTAACAACACATTTTCACATTTTCACAAATAAATCCCTATTTTGCATTTTTACTCAAAATTACTTTACAAAATATGTAAATCTAGCAACAAGATTTCATATTTCATCATCAAACATCAAAGAACACATATTTTCATCAATGGAAACTTTCAAAATCTTTAACAGTTTTGCAAATAGGCCCTGGGCTAGCTAGAACTAGTTGCAACGATCACAAAAACATAGAAATCATTAAAAATCGAGCAAAAACAGACTTACAATTTAAGCATGCAATGACCAAACCCTAAAATGCTCTCCAAGCTTTATTTTTCTTTCTCAATTTGGTTGAAGATGATGAAGATGGACATAAAATTGTTTTTGTTTTAATTAATTAACCTTATTAGACATATTACCAAATTAACCTTAATGATAAAACATTTATATCATCCATTTCATGTCCATTAATGTCCACTTACCTTATTAATGGTCCATTTATTACTTAAGGACATCTATATTTAATATTCATAGTAATTTAGTGTATTTAACAAATAGAATTCAAATTTTACGCTTTATGCGATTTAGTCCTTTTATCAAATTGACCATTCATACGATAAAATTTCTTAACGAACTTTTCACATGAACATAATATCACACTGTAGACACTTAAAATAATATTAAAATAATTTTTCAACCTCAAATTCGTGGTTTCAAAACCACTGTTCTGATTTAGCTAAAAATGGGTTGTTATAACTCTCCCCCTTAGGGATTTTCATCCCCGAAAATCTTACCAACAAAAAGGTTAGGGTATTATTTTCTCACAGTTCTCTCGGGTTCCCACGTAGCCTCTTCGACACCGTGTCGTTGCCAAAGTACTTTCACGAGAGCTATGCTTTTATTTCTCAACTGTTTAACCTCACATGCTAGAATTCTGATCGGTTCTTCGTTGTACGTCATATCAGGTTGAATTTTTATTTCTGCCAGAGAAATTACGTGTAAAGGATCCAATCTATATCGATGCAACATCGACACATGAAACACATTGTGGATCTTTTCTAACTCAGTCGGTAAAGCTAGTCGATATGCCACTTGACCTATTCTTTCAATGATCTCATACGGCTCGATAAATTGCGGACTCAGTTTACCTTTACGACCATATCAAAGGATTTTCTTCCACAAAAACACTTTCATAAATAATTTATCACCGATCTGAAATTCAATGTCTTTCGATTTCAAATCCGCATACGATTTCTGTTGATCAGAATCTGCTTTCAAACTGTCGTGAATTCACTTTCTCTTCTATTTCTCGGATCAAATCAACCCCGTGAATCTTTTTCTCACTCAATTCAGTCCAATACAACGGAGTTCGACATTTGTAACCATACAAAGCTTTGTACAGTGCCATCTTTATACTCGATTAAAAGCTGTTGTTATACGCAAATTCAACCAATGGCAAAAATTTCTCCCAATTGCCTTCAAACTCTAAAACACAACATCGGAGCATATCTTTGAGAACCTGAATTACTCTCTCAGACTGTTCATCAGTTTATGGATGAAATGCTGTACTAAAATTCAACCTTGTACCCAGGGCTTCTTAAAATTTCTTCCAAAATCTCGACGTGAACCTCGAATCTCTATCCGAAATAATTAAAACTAGCACCCCGTGCAGCCTAACAATCTTAGAGATGTACAATTTAGCCAATTTATCAAGTGAATAATCAGTACGTACCAGAATGAAATGTGCCGATTTTGTTAATCGATCAACAACAACTCGAACAACATCTTTCTTTTTCAGAGTCAGGGGTAATCTCGACACGAAATCCATCGTAACTCTATCTCATTTCCACTTAGGTATCATTACTAGCTATAGTAGTCCTGAAGACACTTGACGTTTAGCTTTCACTTGTTGATAGATTAAACATCTCTATACAAACTCTAAAATATCTCGTTCCATGCCTGACCACCAATATAACTGTTTCAGATCATTATACATCTTAGTACTTCCAGGATGAAAGAAATAAACAACTACTATGTGCCTCATGTAAAATTTTCTGAATCAACTCTGGATTTTTTGGTACACAGATTCTATCTCAGAACATCAAACAATCATTGGATATGATTTGGTTACTCTGAATCACTAGTCAACTCACATTGCACTCTTTTAGCTTGCAATTCACTATCACATTTCTGAGCTTTGCCAATTTGCTGAAGAAATACTGGTCTAGCCTTTAACTCAGCTAAAATTGAACCATCATTAGACAATGTCAACCATGTATTCATTTTTCTTAAGGCAAACAACGATTTTCTACTCAGAGCATCTGTAACTACATTAGCTTTCCCTGAATGATAATTGGAACGACAAAAATGTGCAAGTGTACACAATCACAACAAGTAATAAACTGAGAAGTAAATGTCGTGTTATCGTACCTACAGGGACTGTGAAAAGAATTATTTATGAATGCTATTTAAAACACTTTGGTGAAGAAAAATATTTTGTTTGAAGAGGGTGATTAAAAACTAAGATATTAAACTAAGTAAACTAAATAAATAAATCTCAAATGCACAATTTCAAAATACGATTTTAATCAAGATGACATAATTGTGTTAGATCAATTACATTTCTTAACTTAGAATTATTAAACTCATGTTTATATTGTTACGAATAAATTCACGGCAACTCGATAATTTGCTAACTTATGAACATACTCACCTATAAAAATCCATTCATCTCTTGATTATATCCCTATGTCAATTCAACCAATTGAACAAATCTTTAATAGGCAAATATGTTATTGCACATACATTCTTATAAAATCGAAATAATCTCTTGTACATATCCCTATGTTAATTCAAATGATTAGTTAAATCTAATAAGCACATAAAAGACTATGTGAGGTAACAAGGTATCCCTACCTTGAAACAATTTAATCACAATAATCTTGCAAGTTATGCAAGGCAAATGTATCGTCAGATACCGTTGCTAATTTAACCCTCAGCTACCTTAGATGATTAAACATGCACTGATTAAGTATTGTGTCCATTAATTACAATTTCAATATGTTTAAATAATTAATTCATTAGCTATCTCACAATTGTAATACAAGAATAACTTAGTCATGATTTAACTTAATCAAGCATCTTATCGAGGCCTATAACAACATAAACACAATTTTAACAATTTTAGCAAACGAAATGCAATCAACCTAACATGAATTAAATTCAAGCTAAATTGATTAAATTAACCATTCCAACAACATAAATATTCATAGATATGTTCATCATAACAACAAAAAATTAAAGAGATAGGGAACAAGAATCAAATCTGGTGTTTTTCTGTGGCTTGACTAGGTTGCTCCGTTCTTCCTCCTCCGTTGTCCTCGTCAACCAAGACTACTATGAACACTTAATTGCTGCTCCAAATGGCTGATGAATGCCCCTTTTCCAAGAGGAGAAATCAGGAAGAGAGCAAGGGAATTTGGAATGGAAAAGAAGAGAGAAAGTGGAGAGAAGAGAGAAAAGATGTGAATGCTTGAGATGTGTTTCAAATGATCAGCTTAAGGGGGGTTTTTATAACTGAAGAGGGCTACTAAAAATAGCTAAAATTATCAGCGAAAGATCCCTTCCTTGGCCGGCCACACATGTGGCAAGTTTGATGATTTCAAACTTGCTAAATTAAGCTTGGGGTAAATCTAGAAAGCCACCATTTGTGGAGGGGTTTGAATGCTATTTGATTAAGTCTTCAAGGGCCTCTTTGCAAGCTAAATAATCAGCCAATAAGCTGATTTGGGTCAGCACATGGGGCAGTTTTGGATTGTCCATTACTTGGTCGATTCGGTTCACTCAGTTCGGCTCAATTGGACCACTTTTCATAATTTATTAATAATAATTCATTAACCCAAATTAAATTGGATATAAATTAAAATTAATTATATTATGAATTAATACACATAATTTTGGACCGTCTGAAGCTGAAAATTAATTCTCCTTGGTACTTCAAATTGCTTCTCGGTTTTGTGCTTCTAGCAGTGTCTACCGAGCCATTTTTCGCCCTTTGTGCAAATCTGTTGAAAATAACCAAATTTCATCAAAATTAATTATAAAATTAATTAAAATTCAACATGTTCATATTTTAAGTACACTTTAATTTTTTTATAAAAATTAATTATTTTCTGATAGGAATTTTATCGAAACTGCATGAATTTAAGTTAAAAAGGGCATGAAAAAGTGTGTATATTTTGTGTTTCCACACCCTCAAACTTAATTCATTACTCGTCCCAAGTAATGCACAAATTTGAAAAGAAATTATCAGAAACACTTTTGAAAAACTCCTTCAGAACAACATTCTTCCCAGAATTATGAATTTAATATACTTATGCTCAAAAACAAGAAATTTGATAGTTATGCTACTTAAGTATACATATCATTCAAATTAATCTCAACAACTATTATGATAGCAAAACTAAACTAAATGCTTCCTTTACAAATACATTTTAACCCTTACCTATTTGATTTTATTTCCTTATTCAAGATTAAGCTGTAACCATTAAGTTTAACTTATGCCTTCATATGTTCAACAGAGCAATTTCTCTCCACTAATGTAGGTAGAATTGGAACTTGAATTAATAGGTCTTTAACAAGGTTGTAATGTGGCTGGGCTTAGGGGTAGGTATAAGATAGATAAATTTAGGCTAAAAATCCTAGACTCAGCTTGCATCGGACCTTCGAAATAATTACCTTTAATACATCAATTTTCTTTGCTTTCACATGCTATTTTGTACATCTTATTTTAAGAACTCGTGTTCTTTTTTTTTTAATTCAAGCATTTTATTGTATGTACTATAATTTTTTAGAGCATTTGATACTTCTTTTCAACTCCCCAAAACTTATTTTTAAAGAATACTTTGAATAGTACTAAGTCTAGTGTTTGAGACAATTTTAAGATAGTTAAGAGAGAAGTGATGGCTAAATTTGCTAGGGTTCAAATAAAATTAGGCCATATAGTCTCAAAGTTGGGTTTCAAAGGATAAAAATTTCATCATGGTTGGCTTGAAAGGCCCAAATAGTCCAAACAACAGTTGCTTAAATCATTTTCAATGCTCCATGCTTCCTAGGATTTCGCCTCAAAAAACTACTAAGTCAATTCTAAAGACTTTAAACTTTCATGCATGCCTAACTTTCCTAAGGAACTAAAATTTTATGGTATGATTTGCATGCTTTATTAAAAATACATTTATGTCATTATTAAGCTAACATAACAATTATTGAAATAATCAAACTTTATTTATACTGAAGCTTAGCATACTTAACAACATTTCAAATTATTGAACAAAATATAACCTAATCATAACTGAAAGAAAAATTTATTCTGAGTGAAAATAATTTCAATTTTCGATCCCTCTACTTAAGATGAACAATGTCCTCATTGTTAAAAGTAAATAGATATTATACACCAGGTAGGATTCTAGAGAAGAGGAGGTGAGTCAATTTGACTGCTTAAGTACCAAGCTCTCTCTAATCCAATCCTAAACATGTATTATGCGAAATTAAAAAAAATCATAATTAAACTTAATCCTAAAATAACCTAAGAACATAAATAAAATAAAGTCAAGATCCCCCCTTTATTTATTTGTATATCCTTCTGAATTTGACTCATCTTTTGCTCCATCATCTTTGTTTTTGCATGAATCACTTCGCTCCCTCTTCGATAGTGGACTCCGTGATTCAAATATGAAATCTAGAAACTCAGGCATAAAAATAAATGGGTCATTATACATTTTTGTAAAAGCGCTTCTCATGGAGTCATCCCTTATTTTTGAATATCTCCAATAAGCTTGTTGCTGCCACTGCATATGTTGCATTATGTTCATCAACTTTGACAACTCATCTTGAGGATCTGGGTGAGGTGGTTGACCTTTGAACATTGAAGTCTCAACATCAAGTTCAGCTTCAGGTTCTATTGGTTCCACCCTATTAGGGATATCAACTGATTGCATTGGCTCGATCTTTGTAGGATCTTCTTCTTCTTCTTCTTCTTCTTCTTCTTCTTCTTCTTCAGGATCCTCACTTTTTTCAACTCGATGTTGTAGAATAGAGTTTCCAGCTATTCAGTAGAGGTCCCAATTTGTGATTTTGCCCTGGCTATAACCTGTCTTCTTTACGTTTGAAAGAATTTTAGCTTTCAAGCACAAAATTGTTATTGTAAAAGGAAAGTAAGCTAGGAAAAACGTCTAATAGCACAATTCTGCATTTCTCTCAGGATGATTTTTCCCACATCAATGGTCTTTCTAGTTGAAATTGAGTATAATATGACCATTCGCTCCAATGAAATCATAGTTCCATGTGAACTAGGCATAAGGCTGAATCAGATGAAATAGAACCATACCTTAGCAAGTGGTGTCAAATATTCTCTTTTACAAGTGTGGATTCCTTACTTTAACATAGTCCACTTAGAACCTAGAATTGTAAGTTCCTCGAGTATTTCTTGCAAATTTTCAAGCTTGATATTGCTCATTAAAGAAGAATGTTCATCGTTTTTGAAATTAGGTAATTCAAAGAACTCATTAATAGCATTTGAGGTTATTGGTACCTTGAATCCACGGACAGATACTTCCTTCAATTCCCTTAATGTTAAATTCGCATACTAACTCCTCATTCACACATGTATTTTCTCACAAAACAACTCCCAATTGAGAGTTTCAGCAACCTGACGAATTTGTGCCATAAAATCAATATAATTGAATGTATATGTTGATTCTTGAAAACACTTTTGTATCTCGCTTTGGCTTCTTCACAGTAGAATTTGCTTTGTGATTCATCAATTTGGGCATATGCACGAGTTCTTTTGCAAGGCATGATTAACCTGAACATAAGATGGAAAACAATTTCTCAAAAATTTAATTAATATAAAATATTAATAATTCAATAAATTAAAAAATTAAATGATTAAATAAAATTTAAAATTTAAGAGAAAAAATTTGTCTTACCACCTTTTTATAAAAAATTAAGAACTCCTAACAAATTAATTAGAAAACAAAAGAGGTCGATTTAGGATATGTCGGAGGATTATCGGCTAAGGATGGGGTGTTGGTGTGAGTAATAGGGCTAATGTGCCGCACGAATATTGAGTAGCAAGCAGACAAGTCGAGAAGGATCGAGGAGCGGCACAACTTTGGTGTGGCGCGTTGCTCGATGTGAGCAACAACGTGGCGTCACGTGAGCTAGAGCGAAGAGCTGGTGCTGCGCCAAGGAGTAGCGATAAGGAGCGACTGCTAGTGCGCCTTTGTGCGTGAGCTGCTGGGTGCGCATGGAAGCAGTAGATGTGCGCGGGGTGAGCTGCTAGCCGAATGACTGTCGGGCAGTGTTGTGGCTGAGAAGTTGGAGGCTTGTGGCTAGGGAGTTGAAAGCTATGGCACTAGGTGGTTTGGTGGGATAGAAGTTTGAATGAAGAAAGATGGAGAAAGATGAAGAGTTAAAGTAGAATTCTTAGAAAAATTTAATAATTAAAAATTCTAAGTTCTAATTCTATTCAAAGTAAATAACAATTAATAATTAATATAATGCATATTAAATTATTATTTGCTATTAATTTATTAAGATAAAAACTTATCAAATAAAATATGATTAAATTAAATTTAATCTAACTCTATATAAAGTTGATAATAATTAATATATATTTAATGAATATAATTATATATTAATAATTATCATATTTTTTTATTAAACTAAAAACATTTATTCTAGATGCCTTTTGAAAATATTTACAAAAAGAGGCATCTAATTTTTAATATTTACAAAAAGAGGAACCAAATTTTAAAAATAGTTCAATTAAGTCCCTAGACTTAATGAAAATTTGAAATTGAGTTGCAATTTTAAAACTTGGATCAAAATTGACCCTTTTTATTTGAAAATTTAAAAATTTATTTTGCCATTTAGGGAATAATTTCCCAGAAAATTATGTCAAAATCAATTCATAGAAAAGATTGGAAGGGTCACAAGCGGTCTCGCTTAAGTTCCAATCTCCTAGACAGAATTTATTTAAACATACTAATCCCAAAAATACATCCTAAATCATTTATTTAAAACGAAAACAAGAAAATTTAATCATTTGATAAAATGAACGAGATTTGATCCCGTTCAATTTTATCTCCCCAGTAATGTTTCAAGCGTTGAGCCTTAACTCGAAAATTACCTCCCTTACTTTGAAGTTCAACAACTCCGTATGGATAGACTCAATGAATCATTAATTGACCAGACCAACGTGATTTTAATTTACCTAGAAAGAACCTTAATCTGGAATTGAATAACAAGACTTGCTAACCTGCTTCAAATTCTCAAACTCGAATGTGCTTGTCATGCCATTTCTTGAGTCTCTCCTTAAGTAATTTGGCATTCTCGTATGAAGACATTCGGAATTCTTCTAACTCATTAAGTTGAAACACTCGTTTCTCTTTAGCAATTTTAAGATCCAAGTTGAGTCGTTGGAGAGCCCAGTAAGCTTTGTGCTCTAACTCCAAAGGCAGATGATAAGTTTTCCTAAAGACCAACCTATAGGGTGACATCCCTAAAGGTGTCTTGTATGTTGTTCTGTAAGCCCATAAAGCATCATCTAGTCTTTTGGACCAATCTTGTCTATTTGGGCAAACTACCTTCTCAAGTATGCCTTTGATCTCTTTGTTTGCCAATTCAGCTTTCCCATTCATCTACGGATGGTAAGCTGTGGCAACCTTGTGCTTCACTCCATGTTTGTCAAGTAACCATTTCAACCACTTGTTCATAAAATGGGACCCTTCATCACTAATGATGGCTCGTGAGGTTCCAAACCTTGTGAACACATGCTTCTGCAAAAACTTCATCACAAGCTTAGCATCGTTTGTCAGATATGTTTTAGCCTCAATTCACTTAGACACATAGTCTACAGCTACCAAGATGTACTTGTGACCAAAAGATGGAGGGAAAGGACTGAGAAAGTCAATACCTCAAGCATCGAACAATTCTACCTTAATGATGTTTGTTCGAGGCGTCTCGTTTCTGTTGGTGACATTTCCAGCCCTTTGACATTGATCACAACTCTTTACGTAAGCATATGCATCTTCAAATAGTGTTGGCCAAAAAAATCTACCTTGCAATACTTTGGGAGCAGTGCATGTACCTCCTAAGTGTCCCCCACTCGGAGCTGAGTGACAGTGGTATAGAATCTTATGTACTTCATCTTCTGCCATGCACCTCCTGATCATTTGATCTACACACTTTTTAAACAAGTATGGTTCTTCCTAGAAATAGTACTTCACATCGTGGAGAAACTTTTTCCTTTGATGATATATCTTATCAATCGGCATCAAACCACAAGCTAAATAGTTAGCAATATCAACAAACTAAGGGGTATTATAGACATGATTTACCTTCAGTATGTGTCCATCTGGAAATATTTCCTGAATGGGTATAAGTGGAGAATTCCCTTCTTGCGGCTCCAATCTGGACAAGTGATCAGCTACTTGGTTTTCTACTTCATTTCGATCTTGAATTTTTAAATTGAACTTTTGAAGTAGAAGTACCCATTGGATTAGTCTTGGATTAGCATCTTTCTTGGCAAGCAAATATAAACAGTCACATTGGTACCTACAAGGTAAGATCGAAACTTGTCAAAAGCAAACACAATAGCAAGTAACTCTTTCTCTGTTACCATATAATTTAGTTGAGCTCCTGTCAAAGTTTGACTGGTGTAGTAGATGAGATGAAAAACTTTGTTCCTTCGCAGGCCCATGACAGCTCCTATCGTGAACTCACTTGCGTCACACATCAGTTCAAATAGCAAATCCCAGTCTGGTGTGACGATTATGAGTGCCAAAACTAGTCGACTCTTCAAATCTTTAAAAGCTCTTAAGCACTCCTCATCAAATTTAAACGCCGCGTCCTTCTCCAATAATGTGCATAAGGGTTTAGCAAGTTTGGAGAAGTCCTTGATGAATCTTCGATAGAAACCGGCGTGGCCCAAAAAGCTCTTAACACCTTTTACAGATGTTGGAGGTGGGAGTTTCTCAATAAAATCTACCTTTGCTTTATCTACATCGATTCCATGTCTCGTTATCCAATGCCCTAGAACAATACCTTCTCGTACCATGAAATGACACTTTTCCCAATTGAGTACGAGGTTTGTTTCTTTGTATCGCCTTAGTACCTTGGCTAGATCGGCTAGGCAATCATTATATGTATCTCCGAATACTAAAAAATCATCCATAAAAACTTCCAAGTATTTTTCAGCCATATCAATAAAAATAGACATCATACATCTTTGAAATGTAGCAGGTGCATTACATAAACCAAATGGCATACGCCTAAATGCAAATGTACCGTACGGGTAGGTGAATGTTGTCTTGTACTGATCTTCTGAGGCTACTGTAATCTGATTATACCCCGATTATCCGTTGAGAAAATAGTAATAGTCTCACCCTACAAGTCTATCCAGCATCTAGTCTAAAAACGAAAAAGCAAAGTGATCTTTCCTAGTCGCCTTGTTCAGCTTCCGGTAATCGATGCAAAATCTCCATCCCATAACCGTTCTAGTTGGTATCAACTCATTATTCTCGTTTTCAATTACCGTGATACCCCCTTTCTTTGTCATGCACTAGACCGAACTTACCCATGAACTATCTGAGATGAGGTAGATTATACCTGCATCTAACCACTTGATGATTTCTTTCTTGACTATGTAAGAGTATTCCCGAAGATCAATCATGAGATGGTTGTAATAACATACTTGATTTATCATGTTTTAATATAAGGTGTTTCCATTATTATTTCAGTTTTTCTTTCTATGTGTATAAATAAACTGTTTTATAATAATGTCCTGAGAATAATATGATTGTTCTTAAAAGATCCTTAGTCAAGTATTATTGTTGACTAGGACAACAATAATGCATTGAGACTAACATGTAGTTGATTGATGATAAAGAGTTTTCATTGATATGGAGTGTCAAAATCAACGCATGAAAATGTTTGTTAGAAAACAACATATTGGACTGACCCGCTATGAGTATGTTTCTTGGATTATTATGTAATTGTCACAACATTACTCATAGTGATTAATATGTATATGATCCTCAGACTTGAGATCGTCATTATCCCAACATCGTGAGTTGTATATTTTGATAAAGTCAAATGTACACCGTAATTGGTTGTTCTATAAAGGCTGATGTTGGATATACCACAATCTATGTAGAGGGATATGGTTGATCAATATAGAATAGGTCCCTCCTACATAATGGGAGTAATATATTAGGTCACTTGATTGAGTGAGACTAGAAATGCATGGCCATGCTCAAATAAGTTGACATGAGATGTCATACTTATTTGTATATCATAATCTACTCAAGATATCAAAAAACATGAGATGGACTATGCAAGTGTGACTATTCCATGACCTGTGTTCATTCCAGAGATAAAGGACTTAAGGATTAATGCATGAAAGATAAATCACAAAAAAGGTTATGTCGAATCATGACTTCTTGTAGCTTAGGTAGCAATGATGCATTGCTAGATGCCACTCATTGTATGTAACATTAGAATTGTTCTAGTATTACTGCTAATGTTACAAGAGCCTACAGCGTCACACCATATGGTTGAGATGATCGGAATAAAACATAGTTGGTATTGTTTTTGGTTGTCACATGAATTAAATTAATTATAGAATTAATTTAATTGGGCAATCAAATATCGAATATATTATATGTGCAAGAATGTTGTACACATAATGAGAACATAATTCTATTAATATACAAAGTTGGTTCGTATATAAATTTAAATAAATATAGTTTACCGAAATCTTTGTTATAATTAATGTAATTATAATTTTTGGATAAAACATCATTATATTTATTTATTTTAAAATATTCGATATAAATATACCAAATTTAAAAGAGGAGTTATATATATAGATAATAACCCTAAAAAGAAAACCTAGTTTTGTTTTTGAGTGGTCTAGCAGCCGTCAAAACAAAGAAATCTCAAAAAACCATTTTGGGGACTTCTTCCGTTCATTGTCAACTAGGTGGACTATGTAGAGGTTGGCATCTGAAAAGTTGTGACTTGGTTCGATAGTGGTTCAGAATTCTCATTGCCGAGGCGTCGCTGTCTACTCAGATTGAAGTTTCAGTAATTTCGAAACCATTTTCATTATTTCGGTTTTCCCAATTCGTTCCTCGCACATGGATCCATGGTTGGATTGCCGAAATTTTATTTTTTCGCTGCACCTTGGTGGCACCGGTATTCCAGCAGACTACATCCTTCATGATGGGGTTCGGTCTTCGTTTTCCATCAATAGTCCCTTTTTTGCCATCTTCCAGTATAATCTTGTGCATGCATACAGATGGACTAATTCAGCGAATATCGGCTATGGTTCATCCGATAGCCTTCTTAAATTGTTTCAATACCAGGATGAGTTTCTTTTCTTACTCAGTAGTTAATTCTGCTGAAACAATCACAGGCAGAGTAGAAGAGTTACCTAAATAAACATATTTTATATGTGAAGGAAGTACCTTGAGTTCTAATTTAGGTGGCTCCTTGATTGACACTTTTGGTTGGGCATAACCCTTATTCTCTAACTCCAAAGATTCAAAGCGGGATTACGGATTAAATCCCCTTTGATTAGCTTCTAACAAAGCAAAGTATTCATCCTCCTCTTCATCATTTAGAGGATCTGATGTCAAAATCCGTTCCAATGGGTCCTCAACATAGTTGAGTTCCTTCTCCACGATTAAATCCTCTAAATCGGACACTGCAGAACAATCATCAATTGTGTCAGGAAATCGCATAGACTTAAAAACGTTAAATGTTACCTGATTATCCTAAACAAGCATAGTAAGCTCGCCCTTCTGTACATCAATAAGAGTCATTTCAGTTGCTAAGAACGTTCTTCCTAGGACGATTGACACCTCTTTGTCTGCTTCAAAGTCTAAAATCATAAAGTCAGCAGGAAAGATAAATTTGTCTACACGTACCAATAAGTCCTCAATTTTTTCCTTCTAGATGTGCTAAGGATCGATTTGCTAATTGAAGTGTAACCATAGTAGGTCTAACTTCACCTATCACCAACTTCCTAAATATTGACATGGGCATCAAGTTGATACTAGCACCCAAGTCACATAGTGCCCTACCACAATATGTTGCTCTAATGTTGCAAGGTATGGTAAAACATCCAGGATCCTTCAATTTTAAGGGTATTTTGTCTTAAAGATATGCACTACATTCCTTCATTAAGGCTACCGTCTCAAATTCTCCAAGCCTTCATTTTTTAGACAGGATATCCTTCATGAATTTAACGTAATTCGGCATTTGTTCGAGTGCTTCAACCAATGAGATGTTGATATGTAGTTGCTTGAGTACGTTTAGGAACTTCTTGAGTTGAATTTCCTACTTCTGAAGTCTTTGAGAGTAGGGTGGTGGAGGTTTCTTTACTGGAACTAGTTGATTCATCTTCTGTGGTAATTTTGCATCTAACAGAGTTGTTAGTTGATCAGAATTAGCTGGTTCTGAAGTTACCTTTGTCAGATTTTACAGATTCTGGTTCTTGTGAAATTGGAATTTCAATACTCAGTTGAACGTCCTCTGAGTCTTGAGCATCAGCTGGCTTCTTTTTAACTCCGATGGTGTTGGGCTCTAATGTCTTTGCGCTCCTCAATGTCAATGCTTTACAATGCTCCTTCCCTGGATTCCTTGAATTCACCGTATCACTAAGTAAAGCACCTTGTGGTCGGTTTCTGAGTTCAGTTGCAAGCTGGCCCATTTGGTTTTCCTGGTTTTTCAATGTATCTGCTTAGCTTTAGATTAAGGCATCATTCTTGGCCATGTATGCCTTCAACAATTTTTCTAAGCCATTGGATGGTTCAGCTTGGGTTGGTTTCTGAGCTTGTTGGGGAAAACTAGGTGGCTGGGTCGATCTAGGTTGGGCATAAGTATTACTGGGTCCAACCCCTTGGTTACTCCAGGAAAAATTTAGGTGGTTTCGCCATAATGGGTTATAGAAATTGGATTGCAGTCCTTGCCTTCCTTGATTTTGATTCTGGTTACCCATGTAATATACGGATTCTGGGTTCGATGGACATTCTTCAAACAAATGTCCTTCTTTACAATAGACACAGGCTATATTTTCAAATTGATTTGGTGGTTGTGCTGTAAAACTATTAGACCCATTAGTAGTAAGATTTTTTAACATTGAAGATATTGATGATACCTGAGATGTGAGTGAAGTAAGAGCATCTACTTCATGTATTCCAGCAACTTGTCTTCCTGGCGTTGCTCGATTAGTTGGCCATTGATAATTGTTGCTGGCAATCCTCTCAATGATTTCATAAGCCTCAATATAAGACTAAGAAAGGAGAGCACCATTAGTAGAAGCATCCACTACCATCCTCGTGTGGGCATTGAGACCATTATAAAATGTCTCAAGTTGGATGCAATATGGGATTTCGTGATGAGGGCACTTTCATAATAATTTTTTGCACCTTTCCCATGCCTCATACAAGGACTTATCATCCATTTGTTGGAAGGCAGTGATCTCATTTCTCAACTTAGCATTTTTGTTAGGCAGGAAATACTTCATAAGGAATCTTTCTGCTAACTCTTGCCATGTGGAAATTGAATTTGAAGGCAATGAATTCAACCAGGCTCTAGCTCTATTTCTTAGCGAATACGAGAACAGCTTCGATCGTAATGCATCTTTGAGTACTTCGGCTAACTTGAAAGAATCGCTCACCAACATAAACAGTCCTAAGTGTAGGTGAGGATCTTTGGTAGGCATTCCACTGAATTGGCCCACTATCTGAAGCATCTGGAACATGAGTAGCTTCAGCTCAAACTGTTGTGCCTCAATTTCGGGTCTCCTAATATCTGGATTAAGATAATGAAATACTGACATGGCATACTATCTTAAAGCTCTATCCCTATCATCAGCAATAAGGATAGGATTTTGAGCAGGGTTTGCTCCGTTTCCTTGATTCGAATTTTCGAAGTTCATCTCTTCGGTCTGTCTCTAACTTGCTTGTCTTTTTCGCTATCGAAAAGTTCGTTCAATCTCAGGGTCTACAGGGAGTAAATCAATAATTCATTCAATACACATAAACACCTGAGATAATTACAAAAAAATTAATTAAGTTAAAATTTGAACAGAAAAATAAACCAATATGCAAAACTAAAAAATTCACAAATAATGACTTTTTAAAACAATCCCCGGCAACAGCGCCAAAAACTTGGAACGACAGAAATATGCAAGTGTACACAATCGCAACAAGTAATAAAGTGAGAAGTAAATGTCGAGTTATCGTACCCACAGGGACTGTGAAAAGAATTATTTATCAATGCTATTTAAAACACTTTGGTGAAGAAATATATTTTGTTTGAAGAGGGTGATTAAAAACTAAGATTTTAAACTAAGTAAACTAAATAAATAAATCTCAAATGCACGATTTCAAAATACGATTTTAATCAAGATGACATAATTGTGTTAGATCAATTACATTTCTTAACTTAAAATTATTAAACTCATGTTTATATTGTTACGAATAAATTCACGGCAACTCGGTAATTTGCTAACTTATAAACATACTCACCTACAAAAATCTATTCATCTCCTGACTATATCCTTATGTCAATTCAACCGATTGAACAAATCTTTAATAGGCAAATATGTTATTGCACATACATTCTTATTAAATCGAAATAATCTCTTGTACATATCCCTATGTTAATTCAAACGATTAATTAAATCTAATTAGCACATAAAAGACTATGTGCGGTAACAAGGTATCCCTACCTTGAAACAGTTTAATCACAATAATCTTGCAAGTTATGCAAGGCAAATGTATCGTCAGATACCATTGCTAATTTAACCCTCAGCTACCTTGGATGATTAAACATGCACTGATTAAGTACTGTGTCCATTAATTACAATTTCAATATATTTAAATAATTAATTCATTAGCTATCTCACAATTGTAATGCAAGAATAACTTAGTCATGATTTAACTTAATCAAGCATCTTATTGAGGCCTATAACAACATAGACATAATTTTAACAATTTTAGCAAACGAAATGCAATCAACCTAACACGAATTAAATTCAAGCTAAATTGATTAAATTAACCATTCCAACAACATATATATTCATAGATATGTTCATCATAACAACAAAAATTAAAGAGATAGGGAACAAGAATCAAATCTGGTGTTTTTCCGTGGCTTGACTAGGTTGCTCCGTTTTTCCTCCTCCGTTGTCCTCATCGACCAAGACTGTTATGAACACTTAATTGCTACTCCAAATGGCTGATGAACGCCCCTTTTTCAAGAGAAGAAATCGGTAAGAGAGCAAGGGAATTTGGAATGGAAAATAAGAGAGAAATTGAAGAGAAGAGAGAAAAGATGTGAATGCTTGAGATGTGTTTCAAATGATCAGCTTAAGGGGGTTTTTATAGCTGAAGAGGGCTACTAAAAATAGCTAAAATTAGTAGCCAAAGAGCCCTCCCTTGTCTAGCCACACATGTGGCAAGTTTGATGATTTCAAACTTGCTAAATTAAGCTTGGGGCAAATCTAGAAAGCCACCATTTGTAGAGGGGTTTGAATGCTATTTGAACAAGTCTTCAAGGGCCTCTTTGCAAGCTAAATAATCAGCCAATAAGCTGGTTTGGGTCAACACATGGGGCGGTTTTGGGCTGTTCATTACTTGGTCAGTTCGGTTCACTCGGTTCAGCTCAACTAGACCGCTTTCCATAATTTATTAATAATAATTTATTAACCCAAATTAAATTGATATAAATTAAAATTAATTATATTATGAATTAATACACATAATTTCGGACCGTCTTTGGCTGAAAATTACTTCGCCTTGATACTTCAAATTGCTTCTCGATTTTGTGCTTCTAGTAGTATCTGCCGAGCCATTTTTTGTCCTTTATGCAAATCTATCGAAAAGAACCAAAATTCATCAAAATTAATTATAAAATTAATTAAAATTCAACATGTTCATATTTTAAGTACACTTTAATTATTTTATGAAAATTAATTATTTTTCGACTGGAATTTTATCGAAACTGCATAATTTAAGTTAAAAAGGGTATTAAAAAGTGTGTATATTTTTGTGTTTCATATAATCTATTACTAACTCATAGTCTTTTAGTAGCTCGAGCCATCTCTATTTTTCGTAAATTTAAATCTTGCTGAGTCATAATATACTTTAATCTTTTATGATCGGTATAGATGTGGCATTTTTCACCGTACAAATGATGACGCTAAATTTTTAATGCAAAAACTACAGCAGCCAACTCTAAATCGTGCGTCGGATAGTTCTTTTCATGCGGTTTCAACTGTCTCGAGGCATAAGCTATAAGTTTTCCTTTTTGCATCAAAACGCAACCCAAACCATTCAATGATGTGTCGTTGTAAACCACGAATTCTTTACCCGACTCAGGTTGAACGAAAACTGGTGCTTCGGTTAACAATGCTTTCAACTGATCGAAACTCTGTTGACATTTCTTAGACCACTCGAATTTCACATCTTTCTGTAATAGTCTGGTCATCAGTGTAGGAATCATTGAGTATCCTTTTACAAAACATTGATAGTAGCCAGCTAACCCCAAAAAGCTTCTGACTTCGAATACATTTCTCGGTGGCTTACAATCAACAACTATTGAAATCTTACTCGGATCAACTCTTATACCTTCCGCTGAAACAATGTGCCCCAAAAATTCGAATTCTCTGAGCCAAAACTCACATTTGCTGAATTTATCAAGTAGTTGCTTGTCTCTCAAAGTTTGCAACACAATCTGCAAATGCTCGGCATGCTCAGACTTATCTCAAGAATAGATCAGAATGTCATCAATTAACACAACAACAAATCTTTCTAAATACGGTCTAAATATACGGTTCATCAAATCCATAAAAATGGCAGGAGTATTAGTTAAACCAAAAGGCATAACAAGGAATTCATAATGTTCGTACCTCGTTCTAAAAGCAATTTTCGGCACATTTGAGTTTTTAACTCTCAACTGATAATAACCCGATCTCAAATCAATCTTCAAAAACATTGTTGCCCCTTTTAACTGATCAAACAAATCATCAATTCTCGGCAAAGGATACTTGTTCTTCTTTACTAACAATACTAGCGCACCCCAGGGCAAAAAACTAGGTCGTGCAAAACTTGTATCTGTTAACTCTTGCAACTGAGATTTCAACTCTATCAATTCTATCAGAGCCATTCTGTATGGAGCTATAGATATCGAAGATGTTCCCGGTACAAGTTCAATAGCAAACTCAACCTCTCTAACCAATGGCAACCCAGACAATTCTTCTGGAAATACATCCAGATATTCACAAACTACAGGCATCAATTCAATCTTCATTTCAGACACTTTTGCATCTAAAACATAGGCAAGATAAGCTTCACAACCTTTTCTCACATATCTCTGAGCCGACTTCGACGAAATCACTATAGGCAATCTACTTGACTCATTTGATTCAATTCGAAGAATGTCACTATTCTAACATTTTAGTTCAATGATCTTTCGTCTACAATTCACAACAGCATCATGCAGAGTCAACCAATCCATACCCAGAATTACGTCAAACTCATCAAAAGGTAGTAGTATCAAGTCAGCCAGAAAATAGTAACCTCGAGTCATCTAAGGGCAATCCTTGCCAAAATTTATCAACTAGAACATATTTGCCTAAAGGGTTCGATACTTTAATAACAAATTCTATAGACTCAACAGCCAATTTCTTACTAGACAATAAATTCTCACAAACATACAAATGTGTCGATCCAGGATCAATTAAAGCAATCACATTAGTGTCATAAAGAGAGAATGTACCGGTGATAACATCAGGTGATGACACTTCTTCGCGAGCGCGAATAGCGTAAGCTCTAGCTGGTACTCTAGCCTTGGATCTCATAACTGAATCCCTAGTCACACCTTTGCCACTAGACACATTCCCTATATTTCGTGGTGGTCTCCCTCTCGCAGTCATATTGCTTGGTCTTGCATTTTGAAATTTATCTTTCTCAGATAACTCCAGACAATCTCGAATAAAATGACTTGGCAAGCCACATTTGAAGCAAGCTTTATTACTCTTATTCCAAGACTCTCCAAAATGTCGTCTCCTACACTGTTGACACTCGGGTTTATTGTTTCTCACATTGCCAACGCTTGAGATGGAATTTGCTTGAGCTTTAGGACTCACATGTTGATTTCCACGATCTCTATTTTGGTATACCACTAATGCATTTGATCGACTATATGGATCTCAAAATTTCTTTGATGAAGAAAGATAAGGTTTATGTAACATCTCGAAATAGGGCCTAAATGGAATAGTGGTTGTGAAACCACAAATCTGAGATAGAAAAGTTTATTTCGATTAATTTTTATGATTTACTGAGTGATTAGATGCATGTGTTAGAGTATTGATAAGAAATTTTATAGATTGCATGTTTAATTTGCCTATTAGGGCATATTTGCAGAAGTTGCTGTAACAACCCGATTTAAGGCCTAAACGGAATGATGGTTTTAGAACCACGAATTTGAAGTCGAAAAATTCATTCCGATTAAGTTTTAAGGTTTTTTTATTGATTAAAGTATTTTGTAAAAATATCGTTAAGTAATTTTACTGATAAAGTGCTTAATTGGACTTTTAGGACTAAATTGCAAAAGTTGCAAAATATGTGTTCTAATTCATAAGTACTTGATTGAAATGGGGGTTTAAAGAGGAGGTCCTTAAATGGTAATTAGACCATTATATTTCGTTTGGACAAAAATGGGCATGAATAGGACAAAATTTTAAAGAAAGGCCTTAAGGGCATTTTAGTCATTTGGTACTTAAAAGAAATAAAAAAGGAAAATAAAGCCAAAATTGACTCATATTTTTCATGGAGGCCAAAATTAGCATGGGGGAAGCCATGGCTAGGGTTTTCAAGCTTTCCAAGCTCAATAGTAAGTCCGTTCTAGCCCCGTTTTTCAAGTTCTTTACATTTTTGGAATCCCTGTAACTTGATTAAGCTTATTCTAGCAATAATTTAAGCTAGGGTTCATATTTGGAAAAATACCCATAGGTGAAATGTGTTTATTTTGATGTTTTATGGTAGAATATGAAGGCTGAAATTATGTTAAACAATTTTTGCTAAGCGGTTTTAAGCAAAAATGAGTAAAACGACTTAATAGGTAAAAGTTGTTATTGTTCATAACTATGTGTTAGAGTGAGAATTTTATATTTCCATAGAAGGGAAAAATGATCAGCATATCATGAAACATAAGAATAAGGGATGAGTTTAATTCCCGAGCCTAGGGGCAAAAGTATAAATATGCAAAAGTTTAGGGGTAAAATTGTAATTTTTCCAAATTTTGAGTTAAGGACTGTTTTGAATAGTACATTAATTAAATAAGTAAAATATGATGTTTTAGATCCCGGAAAATGAGATTTGAACCTAGAATGGGAGAAAAATCGAAAATCGGAAAAGTTGGTAAAATGATCGTTTTAGTATCGAGGTAAGTTCATATGTATAATAAGAATTAATTTATGTATGTTTCAATGTAAAATTGATATATTTACTATGATTGCCGAGGTGTTAAAAGTAAGTGTAATTATGATGATTTAAATGTTCAATATTAATTCGACATGGAAATGAGAAAAAATGTAAGTTTGTATGTAAATAATACATTATTTTTATTATGTTTTTATATTTCAGCATATTTTATGTATTGTAGCTGATTTTTGAATCATAATTGACTATTGGAAGTATGGAATCAAGTATTAGAAAGAGAGAAAATCCCGATTGAACCTTCTGAAAGATTGGATGATACAGATGGTATGTAGCTAGGTCACATGTATGGTGCTGAGTGCACATCATGTGTACAAGAGAGTTACGAGACATTATGATGTAGCTAGGTCGCATGGGTGATACTATGTGTACACCATGTAGACAAGAGAGCTACGGGATATATGTAGCTAGGTCGCATGCATGGTTCCAGGTGAAGGACACCATGTAGACAAGAGAGCTACGAGATAAACTGGCTAGGTCACTTGGGTGGTACTAAGTGTTAACCATGTGTACAAGAGAGCCAAAATTATGTGTACAATTGAGCTAGGTCACATGAGTGGTGCTAAGGGAAGGCCACTATGTGTACAAGAGAGCTTCGATTTTAAAGGTGGGCTGTGTGCGATACCATCGCGTATCTGTTATTATTCCGAAGCGTTCAACTGGGAAATTGATTAAATGAAATTGTGTATGACTTTGTGATGATAAGTGTAAGTATATACGTGTGTAACTTATGAGCAATATGCTTGATATGTGATTGAAAATTAGAAAAATTGTTATGGGTAAGTGATAAATACAATTGAAGTGTGAAAGATCAAAATTGACAATAAAACTGTTATGGATAGTTGCAGTGATGTGAATCTAAAATTTATAAAAAAAATAGTAGAAATTTAATTAGAGACTGAATGAGATATCAAATTAAATCTTAATGAGTCTATTTTTATATAACGGAAACAGAGAAAGCAAAGGAATTCTATATTATGAGATATTCAAGTTTTTGAGAGACTGGTTCAGAATGACTACGTGATCCCCTGTTCTTACTTGGAAAAATCATTAAAAATTGTACAAAAATAATTAGGGAATATAATTTATATTCTTGAAATACTTAATGAGTCTAGTTTCAAATAAAATAAACGAAAACATCCTTTTAATTCTGTACATGGAGAAAATTGATTTGTAGTGAAGAGTGGTCAGAACAGCTGAGCAGTGAAACAGGGGTAACTTCAATGAATAAACTGTACTAATTGGCTAGACCAAAAATTCTAAAACTTTTATGGTAAGAATATACGTGAATCTAGTTTCAAAAAAATTAACATTTTGTAATTTGGAGTTCTGTAGCTCCAGAAATAAATAATTTAGCTGCTGGTACTCTGCTAGACAGCTTATTTTGAGCTTGTTTATGATTGTAATAGTGAAAGTATGTGTGTGTTTGTGATGGTAATATTCCGAGAACATATTGTGACTTCATTTAAAGTATGATAATGTATTGTTTATTAATATTTACATACTTACTTACTAAGCTATAATGCTTACTCCCTTCCTTTCCTTTTTCCTATAGTGTCTCAGATGTTAGCTCGAGTTGGAGGTCGCCGGAGGTTAAATCACACTATCAAACTATTGATCGATATATAAAGGTTTTAAAGTATTTTTAAGTCTTTGGTATGTATGGAGACTCGTTTAATTGTTACTAAGTTGCTAGGAATTGGCCTAAAATACTGACCTATGTTATTTGAAGGTCTTTATTGTATAAAGTCACTTAATGTAGATAGTCTTGATTATGTTATTAATTAAATGATGCAATTTATGAATGTGCATGCTTGCCTATGTGTGTGGTTGAATTAAAGCATGATATGGGCCTTGTAAGATCTTTTTAAGGGAAAGCTTGAATGTGCTTGAAAATTTTTTAAATTAGAGTGAAATTATGAATCGGTTTTTATATGATGATTATGATTAAGTCCGGTAATGCCTCGTACCCTGTTCCGGCGTCGAACACGGGTAAGGGGTGTTACGGTTTATTCATCGGTCTTTTTCTTAAATCTCTAGCCTCTGAATCAGCTTTCCTCTTTTCTCGGCTAACGTTTTCAGCTTTACAAGCCCAGTCAACTAATACAACAAATTCTTTCAAATTTAAAATCCTGACCAGAAGTTTAATGTCTTCATTCAAACCATTAAAAAACCGCTTGCACATGATCTCTTTGGTAGAAACATACTCTCTAGCATATTTGCTCAACCGTACAAATTCTCTCTCATACTTGGTTACGATCATACAACCCTATTTAAATTCTAAAAAAATTTTATGCTTTTGATCCAAAAACTGTTGGCTTATATATTTATTCCTGAATTCGGTCTGAAAGAATTCCCAGGTGACCCGTTCTCTAGGTACCACAGATACTAATGTATTCCACCACTGATACGTGGTATCTCTCAATAATGAAATGGCACACTTTAAACTCTTAGCTGGAGTACACAATAGTTCATCACATACCCAAATAGTGCTTTCAAGCCAAAATTCAACTCTCTTAGGATCGTCATCAACGGTAGCTCTGAACTCTTCAGCCCTGTATTTATGAATTTTATCAACCAGAGGCTTATTTAGTCATTGGAATTCCACAACTTAAGGGGCTACAGGGATTGGTTTATGATTAGGTGGGGGTGGAGGTTGTTGAGCAGTCGGATTTGTCCGGACATACTGCGTGAACCATTCGTTCATCATTTGGAAGAAGGCTTCTTTACCATCTCTTCACTGGCTACCCGATATGAGCCTAGATTCAAAAGGCGTTGTCCCTTAAGCGGGAGCTGGCGCATTACTTTTAACCTCATCAGCTACAACTGGATTGGGATCCATTTACTATATGAAAACACATTTTAAAATGTCAGGAGTCATCACACTATCACAGTTTATATATAGCATGTATAGCTAGACTCTCACATACGCTACGTTAGTCCTAGAATCGACTAAATCGTAGCTTTGATACTAATAAAATTTAACACCCCTCACCCGTATTCAATGCCAAAATAGGGTTACGGAGCATTACCAAAATTACAACACATTTAAACATACATTTCACATACAATAATCAAATCATATATTTATTCTTGTCACAACTAATCATTTTGTCCCTAATATGAGCCTACAAGGCCCTACACATGCTTTGGGAGTGGTTCGGGACTAAATCAATAACTTAAGAAACTTTTACGAAACTTAAATTTTTTTTCTCAAAACATGGGACACACGCCCGTATGGCCTGGCCATGTCTCTCACATGGCCACAGACACGTCCGTGTCACAGACCTTGTGGACATTCGAAATGGGAGCACATGGCTGTGTCCCAGCCCGTGTTTGACCCTGTGTAACTCTCTGGCTTGGGTAACATGGCCAACAAACACGTCCGTGTGGCAAGCTTTTGTGCCTTAAAAATGGCCATACAAGCCCGTGCGTCATGCCGTGTGCTAGGCCGTGCCAAACCTGTAGGGTATACTGACTTATGCCACACAGCCAAGTCATACGCCCGTGTGTGAGGCCGTGTGGAACATACTGACTTGGTTTTAAATTCAACACCAGGGAGCACTCGGCCGTGTAACATGACCGTGTGTCGCACATGGCTGAGACACACGCCCTTGTGGACAAAAATAGGCTATTTACCAGGCCAATTTGTCACCCAAATTTGAATGTACCTACAACACATTAATTTACACCACCCCATGGCATAAATAGGCTTTTAAATAAGCCAATTTAAACCTAATTCATGCATATTCAATACCACATTTCTCATTACACACAAGTTGCAAAATAGACCAATCCATTCATACCTAAAATCTCATAAATTGAGATCATCAATATGGCTACTCAAAACATGCATTCTTTACCTTGATTCACAAACAAATAACATCACCAATATCGACATTCAACTTCCATAATACCAACTATTAATAAGCATCACAAAACCAACCTCAATTTACATAACATAAACTATAGGCACATACACATATACACAAGCAAATTAACTCAAAATAAGCCAACTCTCATGGCTATAATATACAAACCAAGACATATACATTTACAAGTCATTTCAAATGGCCAAAATCATTTCCAAAAGCTAACCAACATGACCAAATTCCCTATACATGCCATATACTCAAAACAAAAGCTTAAAAGTACCAAATCATTTGTAGGATAGTGTGACGAAATCTCCGACGGTCCCAGAATCTGAGCTAGCTTTGAATTCACTATAAAACATAGAAAAATAAATGATGTAAGCTATAAATCTTAGTAAGCTCATATGAAATAAAATCGATATAATCATAACCACATAATTCAACAATTGATTATAGATAAATGAATTCATATCAACTAACAAACCTTTCAATTACTCATTCACAAAACTATATACTTTCTTCACCATTTCTTCAATTCAAAGCTAATACGGTTTATGCACATACCTGTACCATCTCGTACCAATCTTATTCTCAACCACATCATTCATTTACTCGATGAACCATTCAAAATAGAAGTCAGATGCTCAGTAGTCTTACACACTAAGTACCTATACCATGGCCCAAAGCCAAATCAAGGTAACTTATATCCGAAGTACTGATATTATGGCCCGAAGCCAAATCAGTCGATATTCATGGCCCGAAGCCAAATCGGTATAACTCGCACCCGAAGTGCTAATATCATGGCTTGAAGCCAACTCAATGTATCCCCCAATGACATGTCACTAGTATCTTAAACTATTCCTAAGGTTCAACCAGGGATTTTGAATGCCGAATTACCATCGAGTTATTGTTGAACTTACCTAAAATCTCGTATTCACAACTTATACAATATCAAAGCATTTAAAATACACTTATAATGAAATTTATCACATACAAACTTACCTTGAATGTGAAAACGACAGAATAAGTTTATTAGTCAATAACTTTAATTTTCCCCCGATCTAAAACTGAATTCTGCTTTTCTTGATCTAAATATATTCAAAATTAACTTATTTAATAATCTCTCTATCCAATTTAATCCCAAACACACATTTAAGCCTATTTACACTTTTACCCCTATAATTTCACCACTTTTACAATTTAGTCCTTATTACACAAAATCACAAATTCATGAAATTTCTTTAATACCCATGATAAATGAATTACTATAACGCCTCTAGCAACCCACATTTATCAACTTTTCACATGTTTAACCACACATTTTCACATTAACACAAATAAGCTCTTATTTTGCATTTTTACTCAAAATTACTTTACAAAATATGTAAATCTAGCAATAAGATTTCATATTTCATCATCAAACATCAAAGAACACATATTTTAATCAATGGAAACTTTCAAAATCTTTAACATTTTTGCAAAATAATCCCTGGGCTAGCTAGAACTAGTTGCAACGATCACAAAAACATAGAAATTATTAAAAACCGAGCAAAAACGAAACTTACAATTTAAGCATGCAATGGCCGCACCCTAAAATGCTCTCCAAGCTTTATTTTTCTTTCTCAATTCAGTTGAAGATGATGAAGATGGACATAAAATTGTTTTTGTTTTAATTAATTAACCTTATTAGACAAATTACCAAATTAACCTTAATGATAAAACAATTATATCATCCATTTCATGTTCATTAATGTCCACTTACCGTAATAATGGTCCATTTATTACTTAAGGATCTCCGTATTTAATATTCATAGTCATTTAGTGCATTTAACAAATAGAATTCAACTTTTATGCTTTACGCAATTTAGTCCTTTTATCAAATTGACCAATCAAACGATAAAATTTCTTAACAAAATTTTCACACTAACATAATATCATACTGTAGACACTTAAAATAATATTAAAATAATTTTTCAACCTCGGATTTGTGGTTTTGAAATCATTATTCCAATTTAGCTAAAAAGGGGCTGTTACACTTGTAACATTCTGAAGCTCAGGACGGTATGAGTTTAAAGAAAGATATGGCTCAAAATGGTTTAAACACTAGAAATGTAATGCCTCAAATTTTGGGCCTAGAAGTATTAGGTATTGAGCATGGAAACTGTTAGGAGGCTACACATAAATATTTAGTTGTGCAAGAAAGTGACATAACTGTGTATCTGATTCAGTGGTTAAGTGTTCTGAGTGTTCTGGGAGTGTTGAAAAGTCCTAAGTTCAAGCCTTGGCTTAGGCAAAAATTTTGTTTTAGTGGATAAACCTTTGTCTTTAGTCAATAGGCTTTTAGATAAAAATGGGTAAAACATGATATAAAAGGGCCTGCTGGTCTAGGGGATAAGTGGCGTGTGGTAGTTACTTGAGGTCTGAGGTTTGAATCCTGGTGGATGCAGTGGAGTGTTTTTGTAACACCCCTCGCCCGTGTCCGACGCCGGGACAGGGTTCAAGGTGTTACCTTTCTTGACTCAACCTACTATACAAAATCGGGCCATAAAAAAATTTTAAACAATTTAAAAACTTCTCTTTCCACATGTAATCTATCTCATAGACGGACTTATGGGGCCCAAATTATACATCTGGGGTGGTTCAGAACCCAACCGAGAACTCATGAAAAACTTAGAAAAGTTTCATGCATCAAGACTCCACACGCCCGTATGGATATAGAACACACGGCCGTGTGCTAGGGACACACCGATATCCCGAACCCGTGTCTAAAAACCTGGGCATTCTACCTAAACCCCAAGGCCCAAGCACACACTCATGCCCTATAATCGTGTCCTTCACACGGCTATGTCTCTTTCCCGTGTACTACTAGCATGCATACTGACTTTATGGCACGGCCTGGGCAGACGCCCGTGTGGCTTGTCCGTGTACTAAAATGACTTTAAAGTTTTAAGTGCAGGGGACGCACAGCCACAACACACCCCCATGGGTGTGAGCCGAGTGTCACACACGGCCTAGACACACGCCCGTGTGTCTTACTCGTGTGGACAAACTAGGCTATCTTCCAAGCCATTTTGTCACCCATTTTGCACAACCTGCACAAGATCATTTCAATATACAAATTTCATCATAAAGGACACCAATTCATCCATAGAAAGAACATTGTATACATTCATCAAAGTGAATAATAGCCATTATTCCAGGCTTGATACAAAATGAAGGGCTTATGACTTGAGCCAAAATACATAAATAATTCTCTTAATCCAACATCCTAGTCTAGCCCTATACATGCCACCTTAAAAAATATAAATCAAGCTATACCGAGTATTACAGCTAATAGTGTGATTGATATCTTTGACTTTAAGGGATCCTTAAGCTAGCTTGGTGACACTGAAAGAAAAAGGAAAGGAAAGGGAGTAAGCATAAAGCTTAATAAGTTGCATATAAATAACTATACAACAATCCCACCATTTACCATCATGCTTATAGCTCAAAGGTAAACATAACTTAACTTACTCATTATCATTTACTCGAGTCTCATTTTCTAAATTTAAGCTTGTTACTCATGCTTACATATAGGTACCTGTAACACTCACAACATGATCATCTTTTCTTTATCAAAATTGAACTATAACTTTCACCATTGAACTGTTGGAATACTACTGGATATTCCATGAACCTTCAACATGGGATATATTGCCGATGCCATGTCCTAGACATGGTCTTACACTGGCTCTCATATATGCGTACTGATGCATGTCCCAAACATGTCTTACACTAGCACAACTCCTAGTCGATGCGTGTCCCAGACACGTCTTACACTGGCTATCTCTGTCAAGGCCGATGCATGTCCCAGACATGTCTTACTCTAGCACTCATCTCTGTGCCGATGCCATGTCCCAGACATGGTCTTACACTGGCTTTCATAATGTGGCCGAAGCATGTCCCAGACATGTCTTACACTAGCGCACAAATCACCCAGTGTCATGGCACAAATATCCAGTTCATATCCTGAGGTTTCAACGGAATATTTCTACTATCTCAATATTACAAGGCATTCTCAATTTATAACTTAACAAATCGTACAATATCAATTCAATGAAAATATGAATACAAGTATTAACATTGTAGTTGTATTATTTACATACAACTTACCTCAGTTTACAAAAAGTACTTGACTAGTCGGCTTATTTGGATTGCTTGGCTTTTCCCCGGTCTAGGCTCGGTTTTGGAAAATCTTGATCTATAATAATAATATACATCCATTTAGTCGCTAAACACAATTAGACATTCATAAATTCACAACTTTGGTAAAATGACCATTTTGTCCCTAAGCCTTGGCAAAATGACCATTTTACCTCTATGCCCAAAAATTAATTTTTATCGAATTTCCTTGTATTTCAAGCCTAGCTAAACTCTTTTTACTACTATGGAAATCCCAAATTCTCACTATTTCACACACTAACCACCTATTTTGCAACTTATGCAAAATAATCCTTTTAGGTGTTTTCATAGTCCTTTTAGGTGTTTTCATGCTAACACCTTTCACAAAAGTTTTTTATAACACAACTAGGACTCATATTCTTCCATAAAAATTCAGCATATATCACAAGTACATCCATGGCAAAATCCTAAACTCTTGACCATTTTGTAAGATATCACCCTCATTTGAAAGCTCATGCTTCAAGGGTCTCAAAAATATAAAAATCTTCAAGAAAAAGCATTAAAATCACTTAATTTCAAGGAAGTTTCTTTGCTGAAAGTTAAAAGCTTCAAAACCCTTTTCTTTGCTAGTATTTTCGGTCAAAGAAGAAGGAAGAAAATGAAAAATTTGAAGCTAATTCCTTAGGGTACCATTTTATCACCTAATATGACATCACCTTTCCAAATACATTGACCATTTGAAATTTCTTGTCCCATGGCCGGCCAAGCCATATTTAGGCGTCTAATTTCACTTTAAATCTCCCAATTTTAATACTCTAGCTATTAGACACATTTGGGTACTAAAATGCAACTTTTGCCTTTTATGCGATTTAGTCTTTTATCGCAATCGGGCTTGAAAACATTAAAATTAACTCACCAAATTTTTCATGGACTAATATAATAGTACCATAACCTCATAAAAATAATAAAAATATTTTTTCTATCTTCGGATTTGTGGTCCTGAGACCACTGTTCTGACTAAGACCTAAATCGGGTTATTACAGTTTTATTTTGCTACCGTCCCATGGGAGTGTTGTGGTTTGACTAAATTCTGAAGTGGTTGAGAGGAATTTGAATTGAGTAGTTAAGGGATCGATTTGAGTGATTTGAGGAGGGATTTTAGGAGAAATTATAGGGATTTCAGTTGGGGGAGAGTTGGTGCCGAAATAGTAACCTACCCATTCAGAATTCAGCTGTGGGTTGTCTATTGCTCTCTATTTCGGCTGCTATGAGCATTTTGGGTTCCTTTCTTTTCTTTGGAGGCCGAATTGTGCTTGGGGAATTTCGGAAGTATCTAGTTTCGGGTTTGCATTTTGAATTCTTCCCCTTTTCTCCTTGGCCGGATGTTCTTCTTTCTCCTCTCTCATTTCTTTTAGGTCTAACAACTCCCCTCTTTTACATCTTTGTTTTGGTTGATTCCCTTCTCTACTCCCTTTTCTTTCCCTCTCGATTCTTTCCCCTTTTCACCTTGTTATCTTGGCTAAATACTTCATCCCTCCCTCTCTATTTTTGTTTTCAATTTTGGCAAGTGTTCTTTGATCAATTGGGTTCAGGCGCACGGTTCTTCTCTCTCTCTCTCCCAATTGCTTTCTCGTTGGCTGAATATTGGTAGGTAAGCCTCTGCCTTACTTCTTTCCCCCTTTTCGGCTATTCACTTTGCTGAGCACCATCTCTTTTTTTTTTCTCTTCTTGTCGATTACCCTTCTGTTTACATTTTAGATCAATCCTCATTTTCAATTTTTTGTATTCTAAATCACTGATCTACAATCTGTTCTGTCGTTGTTGGTAAGTGGTTTAGAGTTTGTTTTAAGGAATCATAGGTTACTATATTGAAGATGGTGTTGGGCGGTAAGTGTGGTGCAGTTGAGATCATATTATATGTAACGCCCCGTACCCGAGACCGTTGCCGGAGTCGAACACGAGGTGTTAACAGACTTAATTCATTACTTAAACAGCTCAAACAATTTATTTTTAAAATTTCCAGTCAAACTAGCAATCTGTGTCACAGTCGCTTAAAAATTCATATCTTGAGTTCTGAAACTCAAAATCCAATTCCGTAAATTTTCCCTGAAACTAGACTCATATATCTATTTACTAATTTTTTTCTAGAATTTTTGGCAAGGCCAATTAGTACAATTTATTAGTTAAATTCTCCCCTGTTTCAGGGTTTGACTGCTCTGACCTCTGTGTATTACGAATCAGATATCTCTCTGTACAGAATTTCAATGACTATGAAGTTTGTTTCTATTAAAACTAGACTCAATAAGAAATCTGTACATATAAATTATGACTTCTAATTATTTTTATACAATTTATGGTGAATTTCCAAATTCAGAATAGGGGATCCAGAAATCGCTCTGGCCCTGTTTCACAAAAATTTAAACATCTCATAAAATATAACTCATATACCTGTTTCGTTTCTTCCATATGAAAATAGACTCATAATTCTTCAATTCCATATTTTATTCATCATCTAATTATATCTCTAATATTTTTAATGATTTTTCAAATTCACGTCACTACTACTGTCTGAATCTATTTTATGGTAAATTTTACCTATTTCATGGTTTCCATGGATTAACTAGCAATTTGACATACATAACACCAAATATGATCATAATTAGTCATTCCAATGGCTAATCATTACCGAGCATTTTTATACTACTCAATAACCATATCATAAGACCATATATACAAAATGATTATAATGCTATACATGCCATACTCAAAATATACAAGCCATTATGCCAAGATGGTATACGGATAGTGTGAGCGTGCCTCCGACCGTTCCCGATTTTCGAGCTGGCTTGTCAACACTACAAGGAATGAAAAGGAGGGAGTAAGCATAAATGCTTAGTAAGTTCACATGCAAATAGCAAGTAACATAACCATATAAGCAAACATAAAACATCATTTGCATAATCATCACCAAGACATTCATATCATATTTTCATTTATCATCTTACCATATTGTTGTTATATCGATTTTTCAACCCGAGGGTTAAGTACATACCTGTTCAAAGTATCCATTTCACAACACTTACCAATACATCCCGTTCATCTTGAGTATTCCTCCATTTGAGTAGAACTTTACCCGTTGAACACATCGGAATATAATTCGGATACATGGAAAGTTTGCACATAAGTGCCACATATGTAGCCAAGCTACTATGTAACCTGCCCATAAGCGAACTCGGACTCAACTCAACGAGCTCAGGCGTTCGCATCCATAAGTGAACTCGGACTCAACTCAACGAGCTCGGATGCCTAGTTACATTTCACGAACTCGGACTCAACTCAACGAGTTCGGACATTCGCATCCATAAGTGAACTCGGACTCAACTCAACGAGTTCGGATGCCCAAATATCCTAGTGACATGTCACTTGTATCCTAATCCATTCCTAAGGTTCAACGGGACCTTTTTCCCAATCATGTGTCTCAACCATCTTCTACGGAATACCGATACCGATACTCGGTAGTATTTCACATTTTCCAAGTATATCACATAATTTGACATATTATCAAACAATTATCACGAGTATAATATTTCATAATAATTATCATATCATTTAAATAACATAAAAACATTTAAAATAATAACTATGTTACCAACATTTACATATGAACTTACCTAGTATGCGAAAATGGCTACTTTTAGCATTTCGTCCACAACTTGGTATGTTTCCCATTTTAGCCCGAATTTCAGTTTTCCTTGCTCTATCAATTAAAATATAGTCTAATTAGGACTCACATTATTCAAATTGACCCAAAATCATATTTTGGAAAAATTACAATTTTGCCCCTAAACTTTTGCATATTTACACTTTTGCCCTAAAGCTCGTAAATTAAACTTCAGCCTATTTTCTTATGTTTTATTACATGTTGATCATTTTTCCCTTCTATGGCAACATCAAATTTTCACTCTAACATGTACTTATGACTATTAGGTATTTTTACCGATTAAGCCCTTTTGCTCGTTTTCACTTAAAACCGAGTAGCACAAGTTGTCTAACATAATTTAAAACCTCGTATTCTATCATAAAACACCAAAATACACAAATTTCACCTATGGGTATTTTTCCAAAAACCCTAGGTTAAATTATTGCTAGCATAAGCTAAATCGAGCTACCAGGACTCCAAAAACGTAAAGAACTTGAAAAACGGGGCTAGAATGGACTTACAATCGAGCTTGGAAGCTTGAAAAACCATAGCCATGGTTTCTCCTTGCTATATTCGGCCATGGGGTTGAAGATGAGCAAAATTGGCTTTTAATTTTGTATTTTAATTCATTTTACCCCTAAATGACCAAAATGCCCTTACTACTAAACTTTCCAAAAATTCCATCCATGTCCAATTTTTGTCCATAAACTTAGAAATTGGTAAAATTTCTATTTAAGTCCTCCTAATTAATATTTCAAGACAATTTCAACTAGAAACTTCTAGAATGCAAGTTTTGCAAATTATTCGATTTAGTCCCTAATTTCAATTTAAGCACTTTAGGCATAGGATTTCATCACGAAATTTTCACACAATCATGCAATCATATCATAAACATCAAAATAATTATAAAATAATTATTTCTATCTCGAATTTTGTGGTCACAAAACCACTATTCCGACTAGGCCCAAAATCAGGATATTACATTATACTTCAAGTACGTGTTTAATAAAAGGTTGTGACTTTTATGTAGGTGGTGATCGAGGTTGATTGACACGTCTCCTAAGGACCAAGGGTACGATTACGATTGATTTTTGGTAAGGAGATTATGATCAATTTGGAACTCCATTAGATCCCTTTTGAAACATGAGTTAAGTAACTGATTAGATGTCATTTTGAGTTAGTTCAAGTATAAGAGTATTCGGAGCGCAGATTACCTTCAAATCGCATCAGGTGTGTACAAACACTACCTTTAATCGTAGATCAGCAAAAGCCGAAATAAGTGAATGATGATACTACACGAGCGCTCGTGTGGCACTCCATGTGACTAAACATGGGCGTTTGATCGTAGAGGCCACCATGAGCGATTTCATGGGCTTAGGCCATTTTGGGTCAAAATGGGCCGTGTGAGCCCTACGGATACATGGACTACACACAGGTAAACCATACGGAGGTGTGAAGAATGTTGGGCCAGGCTGTGTAATCCACACGGCCAAGGCCATTTCTTGGTTATATGGGCCACAAGGGCGTGTGGGTGCACATGGGCCGCAATATGGGCCTTGGGCCCATTTTCACTGTTTGACTGTTAAGGTTGCACGGGTCGCCCGAGACGACTGTGGACCTACTGTTGGGTCAGTAAGTTTACATAGACCCCCTATATATGATAAAATGGCTATTTTTCCCTTATATAGTAGAGGGATTGTTTTGCCTCTATCTAATGTATATATATATGGACATGTATGATTGTATTTTAGCATGCTAGTTAAGCTGTAATGGATACATGTATGATTCTATGATATGACATGACATGATTGTATGATGCATTGCATTGGGATGGGTTTATACTGATCGGAGGAAGTGTACTGAAAGGCTTCGAGCCTAAATTACTGGCAGCCTAGCTACATATTACTGTATAGTGCCGCAACCGGTGCTAATTCTAGAGTGTAGGGATAGGTGGGTTGATTATATCCCCTCATGGAGTGTAAGGTTGGACGGAGTTGGAATGTAGTGGCTGGATGGGTAGGACTTATATACTATTTAAACTATTACTACACTGATTATTGTTACTGTAATGGGCTAAGGCCCAAACACATGACTATTTCTGTAATGAGATGGGCTAAAGCCCAAACTGATACTGTCATAGTTGCTAAAAAGGGCTTAGGCCCAGACTGTGCTTGTGTTCTGATTGTTTGCTTATATGGATGGGATTACACACTGAGTTTTCGTAAACTCACACATCTATTTATCTGTACAGGTAATCCCAGTCTTAGGCGGATCGATGCTGCGAGGGACTCGAAGGTGGCCACACAACCGCATATACTTCCATATTTTATTTCGATTTTAAGTAATTTTATTTTGGGTATATTTTTATGTAATAAGGCCTCTCTAAATTTTTAATTTTTAAATTGGGACTTTTACTTGCTTTGATAAATAACTGCTAACTATAGGAAAAGGACGCGAGTTTTCAAAAAGACAACTGTTTTTCAAAGACACTGCGATTACTAAACTAGTTTTGAAGGGCTTCTACATGCAATAATGTTTTACAATAAAAAAAATAATAATAAAGACGTTTTAATATGATTAACTTTTTGACAAACAACTCACACTTTTGAACAAACGTATTAAAATAAATCTTAAGTCACACAAAGAGGTTTAATAAAGAACGGATTTTTCAATGATATCACATTTTACAAAAAACACTTCAATGTGACACCGCCAGATTCGACCGTAACTTCTAGGCCTAGTTTGAGGTGTTACAGTTAGTGTTATCAGAGCCAAGTTACAAAACTCGGCTGTGGATTTGGGATTTAAACTTGAAGAACTGATTTTTTTTCGATTGAAAAAAAATTACTGAATGGGTGGTACACCGAGTCTTCGCGCCGATCCTGTAAGTTCTCTCTGAAAACTGTATTTTGATTTTGATTGAAACTGCCATAGGTAGGATTACTGAGACTATTATAGATAGTAAACTATACTAAAATACTCTAGTTAGGGTAAACTAGAAACTATAGTAAGACTGTGATCTGCGAAAATGAACTCTGAATTACTGATATTATTTTCTAATAAAATATCTATAATAAACAACTGGAACTGTAAATTGATGCATAAAACTGTTAATTCAGAAAAAACACGATTAGACAATGAGCACAATATGTACTTGCGGACGGGGTACAAGAGGCCATGGTAAGGGCCGTAGAGGGCTCGAGCTAGGTCCTCGTCATCTGGTAATATGCCTAACGTGGATGTGAGTGAGACGTCAGTGTCACCCGCCATTGTGGCTGGGGATGATGCGCTGTCCCAAGCTATTTTATGGATTCTGGAGAGCGTCGCTGGACCCAATATTAGTGTTGTGGGTCGTGGGTCAGTTACGGAACGACTTCGGTCCAATGGAGTAGAGATTTTTAGGGGTATTGCTGGAGTTGCCCCTAATGTGGCTGGGTATTAAATTGACGCACTGTCCCAATCTATCTATAGGTTGTACTGAAAGAACTCAAGTTAAATGTGGTGGTGTTTTGGAACGAAAGTGCGCAGCAGGAGCATAGTGGTGTAGCCTGTGTTATGCGACTAATCTGATAGTTGGAAATTTTAGGGACGAAATTTCTTTAAGGAGGGGTTAATTGTAACGCCTCGAATTTTGGGCCTAGAAGTATTAGGTCTTGAGCATGGAAACTGTTAGGAGGCTATACATAAATATTTAGTTGTGTAAGAAAGTGACATAACTATGTACATGATTCAGTGGTTAAGTGTTCTGAATATTCTGGGAGTGTCTGAGAAGTCTTAAGTTCAAGCCTTGGCTTAGGAAAAAAATTTTGTTTTAGTGGATAAACCTTTGTCTTTAGTCAGTAGGCTTTTAGATAAAAATGGGTAAAACATGACAGAAAAGGGTCTGCTGGTCTAGGGGATAAATGGCGTGTGGTAGTTACTTGAGGTTTGAGGTTTGAATCCTGGTGGGTGCAGTGGAGTGTTATATTTTTTCACCGTGCCATGGGAGTGTTGTGGTTTAACCGAAATACTGAAGTGGTTGAGGAAAATTTGAATTGAGTAGTTAAGGGATCGGTTTGAGTGATTTGAGGAGGGATTTTAGGAGAAATTATAGAGATTTGAGTTGGGGGAGAATTGATGCCGAAATGGTAATCTGCCCACTCAAAATTCGGCTTTGGGTTGTCTATTACTCTCTATTTCAGCTACTGTAAGCATTTTGGGTTCTTTTCTTTTCTTTGGAGGCTGAATTTTTCTTGGGGAATTTTTGCAGTATCTAGTTTCGGGTTTGCATTTCGTACTCTTCCCCTTTTCTCCTTGGCTGAATGCTCTCCTTTCTCCTCTCTCATTTCTTCTAGGTCTAACAACTCCCCTCTTTTACATCTTTGTTTTGGCCGATTCTCTTCTCTACTCCCTTTTTCTTTCCCCCTTTTCGGCTATTCACTTTGCTGAGCACCATCTCTTTTTTTTTCTCTTCTTGTCGATTACCCTTCTGTTCACATTTTAGATCAATCCTAATTTTTGATTTTTTGTACGCTAAATCACTAATCTACAATATGCTCTGTCGTTGTTGGTAAGTGGTTTGGAGTTTGTTTCAAGGAATCATAGGTTACTATGTGGAAGATAGTGTTGGGCGGTAAGTGTGGCGTAGTTGAGATTGTATTATACTTCAAGTATAGGTTTAATAAAAGGTTGTGAATTTTGTGTAGGTGGTGATCGAGGTTGATTGGCACGTCTCCTAAGAACCATGGGTGCGGTTACAATTAATTTTTGGTAAGGAGATTATGATCGATTTGGAACTCCATTAGATCCTTTTTGAAACATGAGTTAAGTAACTGATTAGATGTCATTTTGATTTAGTTCAGGTATAAGAGTATTTGGAGCGTGGATTACCTTCAAATCAAATCAGGTGTGTAAAAACACTACCCTTAGTCGTAGATCGGTAAAAGCCAAAATAAGTGAAGGATGACGCTACACGAGCGCTCGTGTGATGGTCCATGTGACTAAACATGGGGGTTGGATCATAGAGTCCACCATGAGCGATTTCATGGGCTTAGGTCATTTTGGGCCATTTTGGGCCGAAATGGGCCGTGTGGGCCACACAAATACGTGGGCCCCACACTTGTAAACCACACGAAGGTGTGAAGAATGTTGGGCCAGGCTGTGTAATCCACACGGTCAAGGCCATTTCTTGGTTATATGGGCTACACGGGCGTGTGGGTGCACATGTGCCGCAATATGGGCCTTGGGCCCATTTTCACTGTTTGATTGTTAAGGTTGCACGGGTCGCCCGAGACGACTGTGGACCTACTGTTGGGTCGGTAAGTTTACCTAGACCCCCTATATATGATAAAATGACTATTTTGCCCTTATATAGTAGAGGGACTGTTTTGCCTCTATGTGATGTATATATATATGGACATGTATGATTGTATTTAGCATGCTAGTTAAGCTGTAATGGATACATGTATGATTCTATGATATGACATGACATGATTGTACGATGGGTTTATACTGATCGGAGGAAGTGTACTGAAAGGCTTCGAGCCTAAATTACTGGCAGCCTAGCTACATATTACTGTATAGTGCCGCAACCGGTGCTAATTCTAGAGTGTAGGGTTGGACGGAGTTGGAGTGTAGTGGCTAGATGGGTAGGACTTATATACTATTTAAACTATTACTGCACTGATTATTGTTACTGTAATGGGCTAAGGCCCAAACACATGACTATTTCTGTAATGAGATGGGCTAAAGCCCAAATTGATATTGTCATAGTTGCTAAAAAGGGCTTAGGCCTAGATTGTGCTTGTGTTCTGATTGTTTGCATATATGGATGGGATTATACATTGAGTTTTTGTAAACTCACACATCTGTTTACCTATACAGGTAATCCCAGTCTTAGGCGGATCGGTGCTGCGAGGGACTCGAAGGTGGCCACACAACCGCATATACTTCCATATTTTATTTCGATTTTAAGTAATTTTATTTTGGGTATATTTTTATGTAATAAGGCCTCTCTAAATTTTTAATTTTTAAATTGGGACTTTTACTTACTTTGATAAATAACTGCTAACTATAGGAAAAGGACGCGAGTTTTCAAAAAGACAATTGTTTTTCAAAGACACTACATGCAATAATATTTTACAATAATATTTTACAAATAAAAATAATAATAATAGAGACGTTTTAATATGATTAACTTTTTGACAAACAACTCACAATTTTGAACAAACGTATTAAAATAAATCTTAAGTCACACAAGGAGGTTTAATAAAGAATGGATTTTTCAACGATATCACATTTTACGGAAAGCACTTCAATGTGACACCGCCAGATTCGACCATAACGTCCAGGCCGAGTTTGGGGTGTTACAAGAAATACTTAGGCAGGTGACATTTTCCCTCTCTTCCCCTTTAATGTCCTATCCAAGCTCATTGCCATTTGTCTCCCTCTCTAACCTACCTTATTTCTCCATGTAAGAAGATACAAACTAATACTAGCAACTATGGTTGGCTTAACAGGTTTTAGTGCACTGATGACTGAGTTTTCTCTCACTTTTGTGACTTTTTGTTTTGTCACTTGACTTTTTACTTTTTTTCTCATTCACAATGCTTTTGTCTTTAATTTTTACTTTTTTTCTCGTTCTTCTTTTGACTTTTTATGGATTTTTTTTCTTTTTTTCACACATTTTTGCCCGACCTATAATCACGGTATCACATTGTTTCTTCCTTTTTCGCTCTTTTTTTTTATAATCACCATAATGCATCTACCTAAATCCTTAATATCTATGGCCTAACATCTATCTTGTAATGTATTAAAGGACCAAGGATAGGGAAGAATTCAAGTTTTCAATTTTTGTGTGGTCTTTGTGTTTCAAATTTTGTAGGTTCATCAAAAAGGAGTTATCAGGCTCAAATAAGGAGACCTGGCTATTCAAACAATGCCTTAGGTCATCCTTAAGCATCCCACCATACACAAATTCTTTCACGCTTCGAATTAAACCAAATGAATAATAATCAATTTATGCATTCATGTCTCTACGACTATCTATAAGACTTATATCTCATATAGCATCATCAAACATTCTTACTTAGGTACATCTAATCTATTATGCAATTTAACTAGGTAACTCAATCAATTTCCCTTAAAAATAATCAATTTATCTTATATCAATAAAAAATTTCATGCTTGAAAAGAACCATTACATGCTTTATTATCTTCAACCGCTATTGACAATATTAATATAATCCAAACACCACGCAACAAAAATAATAACAATTTTTTTTGGTCAATAAATAATCATTTAAATTCAAGTGAACACACAAACAAAAACACACAAAAAATTAATCTTATGTACTTCCCCCCACACTTTGAAACATAGATTGCCCCTAGTATAAAATAATTAAAGTGCAAACAAGAAAATTTCCTTGAGCAGGTCGAACCCTTGTTGTTATGATAATCTTGGGGTTTGTGTGCTTCAAGCGGACAGAGAGTACCTAAAAACATTCTATGAAAAGAAATATGAGATATAATATAAATAAAATAAAAAAATAAAAATAAGAAGAAAAAGACAAAGTGTCAAGAATGGATGGCAGAACGTCTACAAATATTCCGATGAACTTGGGCCTTCAATGTTGCAAGGTGCGTACTATCTACGATGTCGTGACATCAGGCCTAGTTTCTGATTTCTTTGATTTTTTTTCTATCACTCCATGATATCTACACCTATTATGAAAAAAAAACTAAACACAAATAAAATTAATAATAAAATAAACGAACAATAAAATAGAAAAAAACTAACAAAATTTAAAGTAGGAAATAAAAGTTCTTTAAAATTTGGGACGATCTGTGTCTCCACCATAGAAGAACTTCTAATTGGTTCTTAACACTTTGATTCAATGTTTGTTCCTCTATTGATTTATATGAACTAGCCCTTTCGGTCATTCCAACAATTTTACCTTATCTTCGACTGACACGACATCCACATTACAAGCCATTTGGTACCAAATCTAAGCCAACCCCAAATCATTTTGGGGGTATTATTGCCTCGAGCTTCCTCCCCTCAAATTCATGTAAAGTTTTGGTCACTCTAATTTTTTGCCCTTTTTAAATGAGAATGAGTTGAACTCATCGATCTCTTCGCCTAGTAGCTTCTTTGCTATGGCCAGAACGTGTATTGGCTCCTTTACACTTTTATCCAGAATCAGTTTACGCTCCATGTTAGGGGTTACTTCTACTTTTATGTCAGCAACTACATCTATTGTTATATTTGTTTCTACATTAATTGGATCGGGAACACCTTCGAGTATGTTTAGTTCATTAACATAGTCCCTAATTCCAAACTCTTATTGATTTCCATCATTTAAGTCCGAACAATTGTTGGTAATATAGTGGTCATCATGGTCAGAGTTGAGAACATCATGTATGACCTCTTCCCATGGAGATAATGCCTCTGATATCTCTCAGAACATTGTCATCATTTGTGTCATCTTATCTGACATTCTTGATAAACTGTTGGATGTCTTGTTCTTAGCTTGGTAGGTTTGATCACACTCGAATGGATGTTTATTCGGCTCATGTACGGGTTCCTCCGGATACTTGCTTTTATCTTTATGGTCATAACTCCCATACGTATCATAAGGTAACTTGTCCAAATGTTCTGGCATATTGTATTCATTGTTATCACTCTATTGGTTTATCAAAGCTCCATTAAACCAAATTTGTCCTTCATTATTGAGCCACTCATCATAACAAAAGGACAACTCATCTGACTCAGACCCACTATCGTCGTCATCAAATTTATCCATGTATGCATCTATGATCTTGGCTAAAGGTTTGTCGGGCTTAGTTGTTCCACATGACAATATCTCTAGTGGATTAGAAAGAGACTCTATTGGGTATTCGAGCATATCAATATTTTTATCATCTAATTGATACAGAGGTTCATATGAATACCCTTCTTTTCCATATTTGCTATACAAACTCCATTGGTCTATTGAATCTCCATCTAACCAACTTGATTCCATGTCATCGTATAAATTATCCCACCTCTTGCCTTCATACCAACTGTAATAATCATTAGTTGCACTCATGATTAAATTTACTTAATCAACAAGGGAAATAATAAAATAATAAAAATGATGAAAAATAAAAATTAAGCTGAAATAATAAATTAATAAAATTACCACAGCATCTAGCTCATTCATCCTTTGAATAATATTATTTGTAAGTAATTGATTCAATAAAAAAATATCACCATCGCAATCCCCGACAACGACGCCAATAACTTGACCGCCTCCGGATGTACTAACGTCCAGAGTGTGAATACTACTACAAAATATATAGATTTGAGGCGGTGTCCGCAAGTATACGAGTCAGGTTGTAATATAGTTATAATGAAGTAGGTAAGTACTCCGAGGATTGTACCTAAGGTATTGTAGTTTGGGGAAAACTGTTATCAAGCCAATTACTGGAAATAATTACTAATCTACTTGAGTCACGAATTAGTAGTGTTAATATAGAAGCAATATGATGATCATACTAATAAACTAAATAAATTGAATTAAATCTAAATATACTCTTAAGTTTATGTATTGGCTTCTCCTATCCCTTATTTTGACTACTTGAGTTCCTTTAGTTGAGATCCAATTGTTTTACCTAATTAATTATTAATATAGGGTTCTAATCAATCAATTAGTCAATACCCTAGTAGGATATTCCTATACATCTACTAGAATAGCGAGTCCTTATCTTCTGACCTCACAGTTCAGACTGGTTCGACGTTAAGGTGTTCATGGATAGGCCATACCAATTTTGGGTTAATTCCCACCTACATGACTTCCTAGGGTTTCCAAGCCTAGGGTTTAAGTTATTCCTCTCCCAAACAGTTGATCCACTAAGAAACTAAATCCTTCAATTAATTAATAAGATTAGAACAGTTGAAATCATGCGAGATATGGATAAAACATAAATTGACTATAATCATTACACAAATATTCAATTAAACAATATTAAAGAAAGAGATATAAAGAATATGATAAAGGAAAAGAGATGCTCATGGATTTATCGATGAAAGCATAGCTCTGGAACAATCTCCATTCGCGAGAGTCTCACTTTAGAATAGGAACTTCCAATTACAATAACATAAAATACCCTAAGGAAAAAGTAAGAATGAAACAAAAACCCTAAGTATATTTTATGTCTCCCTAAAATTGTGTGTTTAAGCTTATTACAATGGAAATTATATAGGGTAAACTCGGAATATTAAAGTGCCTAAATATTCTTAAAGTCCTTAAAGTTCGACTAGAACAGATACTCCTAATTTCCCTAAAAAACGTAATTAAGATGTGCATGAGTTTATGAGTTGTGCAGGGAGTTGGTTGTAACATAGACCTGTGATGTCGCAACCAACCTCGAGAGTATGTTGTGACATAGAAGGGTCGTATAGCGACATCGAGGGAAGTTTCGCTCCAGAACTTAACTTTGGCTTCTGTTTGTGATGTTGAGACATCAGTTTCTTGGGGTCGCGACATAGGCATCAGTTTTGACCCGAATAAGCATCTTTAGTTCCTGACTTGACCTGCAACACCATGTAACCTTATTTAGATATATAAAATGTAATAAAAACTACTAGAAATCATAAATTACTAATTTATGTATGAAAACCTAAATATATACTAAGTGTAACAGCCCGATTTAGACCCTATTCGAAACTGTGGTTTTAGGACCACGAATCCGAGTCAAAAAATATTTAAAAATTATTTTCTGTGTTTATTATGTGTGAATTTATGTGTGTGAAAATTTCATTCGAAAATTTTATCGTTTGAGTGCCTGATTTAATAAAAGGGCTAAATCGCGTAAAATAAAAATTTGATGGTTTAATTTGTAATGGCTGAATTGTGGTTGTCTTTATAATTTGAAGTGTTTAAGTTTTAATTAGACCAAAATTAAAGGTGATGGACGGTTGTGACCTTATTTTATAATGGTTACATATTAATTAATAAAGGTCAAAAATGGTAAATGGTAAATATGTTAACATAATAAAACATATAATAAAATATCATGCATTCATCTTTTATTTGCATGACCGAATGTTAAAGAAAAGAGAAAGAAATAAGGTTTTCAAAGTTTCAGCCAAGGTTTTGCTTGATTAAGGTATGTAACTAGCTCGATTTTTGATAATTTTTACGTTTTTGAGATCGTTGCAATGAAATGTACAAAGCCCATGCTTTAATTTTTTATTTTGATGAATATTTTGAGTTATTCCATTGATGAATAATTGAGCTTTGTGGTGTTAGTTGATGAATTATGAAATATATGTTTTGGATTAATATGTTTTGTATTGCAATTTTTGATGAATTTGAGTAATTAGGGCTAAATTGCAAAAATAATAAACTGAGGGACTAAAATGTGAAATAAATGAAAAGGAACATTTGGCCTAAGCATAGTGTATTCAAATTTTGGATGTTTTGTGTTTTGTGCAATTTGGACTAATTTGTAAAAGGTGTGAAATGTCAGGGGCAAAATGTTAATTTGCCCATTTATGTGTTTTTGGACTAAATTGAATGGAATTATGTATGAATGAGTTTAATTTGAATATGTTTAGATCAAGAACTAAAGAAATCGGATTTGGATCGGGGGAACCAAATTTGTCGAATAATCATCCCGTTCCGATTATTTTTGTACAAGGTAAGTTTATAAGCAAATAGATGTTAATTTTAAATAAATACGAGTTTTATATGCTAAAATGAACTATGTGAAAGTATATATGTGGTAGTCGCATATGAATATGCTTGGGGGTTATGTTTACAAATTCGATTCGACCGAGTTACGACGTCCGAAAGCCCTGTACGAACCTTAGAAATAGCTAGGATACATATGTCATGACATAGGATTTTCAATATGTGTTCTTGTGTAAGACCACGTCTGGGATGTTGGCATCGATATGTGATTACGTATAAGACCATGTCTGGGACATCGGCATCATATTTGATTCGTGTAAGACCCTGTCTGGGACAGTGGCATCGATATGTGATTACATGTAAGACCACGTCTGGGACGTTGGCATTGTACGATATGTGTGATTATTCGAGTATCCTATTCAATTCTGAATGGTTCAACGGGCAATGATAAGTTATGATCGAATTTGTAGTCGAGCTAAAGTGATCAGGTATGTGACAATTAAATTGCTTATTTGAAAATAAGGTAAGTTGACTATTTGATATGTGATATAAATTATATATAATGCAAATGAAAATATATGTGTATATGAAAAGTATATGTGGCCAAATGTTATGTATAAGTGTTATCATATTTGTGATCTATGTGCAAACATATATGAATGGTTATATTCGACCTTATGACTACAAATTATAGATATACATAAGATGATTCATAAGATACAATCTTGATTATGTATATTTGATTGAGTATAGGTTGTTTCGGCCTAATGATATATGTATGAAATAGTAAAAGTGTGAAATACATGTTTATACTAAAGGTTAACTGTGCATTCGATTATGTGATAATTAAATGCAAATGATATTTTAATGAAATGCAAAATTATGTAGAAGACATGTATAATTTAGTAATTTATTTGCTTATGACTTACTAAGCTATGATAGCTTACTGTGTGTGTATGTTTGTCTCTGTTTTATAGATTTTAGAGACTAGTTACAAGCTCGGGGATCGTCAGCAAAGTCTAACACACTATCAACTGTTTTTGGTATTTTTATAAGCTGAATTTCAAACCTATGGCATGTATAGGCTAGATTATATTTGGATATGTTTGATTTTGGTTTGTGTATATATATATATATATATATATATATATATAAGCCATGCGAAAATGGCTTGTTTATTTTGTTAAGTTTGGTTTCAAGGTTTGATCAAATTATGGTTATGTTTGGTTGTGGTTTTGGTGATTCGATTATGGTTTATACATAGATAAATATATGTGAACTTTTTTGATATTCTTTGTTAAGGTGTTATTATGTGATTTGGTATTAAAGTATATTCAGTTATGGCATATAGGTGATATTATGGTTGGATATATGGTTGAGTAAAATGCTTAATGAATGGTTGTAGCTTGATCATGTTCAAAGGCAATATGTATTTTAATGATATATGATATGCGTGAGATATGCTTGATATCATGGATGGATATATTCGGCAATTGAGATTGAAAATGGATAATTATGTGAAATGTGGTAATTGTTTATTGATTTGTCATAGATATGTGGTTAATTGAGTAGGTAAAAATGCAAAATGAGTTATTAATTATGGAATGGTCATTTAGGTTGGAAATGCAAGTATTTAAGTTGAATAAATGGTACATTATGAATTGAATATAAATTTTGGCTATATATATATATGTGTGTGTGTGTGTGTGTGTGCATAACTGAATTTGTATTCAATAAATTGGTCTTATGTATGACCTTTGATACATTGCAAGAAAGGTGATATTAACATGTTTAGATTCGGCTTTGATACTTTATAACATTAGACAAGTGTTTGCTATGTTATATATATATATATACACATTTGTGATGTGTTTGATGTGAAATGCAAATTATGATTGACATATTGGTTTGGTTATATGAAATGTTTCATGCGTGTAAAGTAATAGAGTAAAATGAAAGTAGACATTGAATAAAGCATATGTATTCAGCATGTTTTAATATTCGGCTATTGCGTTAGAAATTGACCATATGAATAGTAATTCATGCTATAAGATAACAAAATGGTTATATGCGAATTTAATAAAATTGCTTTCTGCTTTGTGTATTAATGATTAAGTATATTATAAAAGAATGAGTATACCGTAATTCATTTTGTGGTCGTATGAATTGGGTGTGTTTGGTTATGTTTTTTTGTAAAGATTTAACTTGTATTTTGGACTAATAATTTAATATAATGACTTAGATATTAAGCATGCAAAATGGTTCTTGTTTTTATGTACTATGCGCATAAAGCTATAGTAATAGAACTAATATTGATTTTTTTGAAAGATATGTTATTGCAGTTTATGTTATAAGCTTATAAGTCATGATTCAAGAATTGTTAAACTGAAGTTACAAATGTATGCCTTCGAATATGATCTGAGTGATTATGTGAATGTATGAAAGTTGTATCTTTTTTGGTAATGCCTCGTAACCCCATTCCGACAATAGATACGGGTTAGGATTGTTACACTAAGATGCTTTGATTTAACTATCAAACAAGCTAATGTTATGTGTAAAAATGATGTAAATAATAGTGTATTTCATGGAAAATCATCACGACACCGAAGCGTTTGACCAGACTTTGCCACAAGGACATTGCAAAATACGTAACACAAATAACACATAATAAGCCACACATGTTTCATCGGATATGCCATAAAGGCCTTACAGAACACGCCATGAAGGTGTGACAAAGAATTACGTGTTTACTGTCCCGTTAGACTATCTCAGAGGTTTCCATGGGGTTTCTCCCATATGGTCTTATATGTAACTTCATATCATGATCTGCCAGCCCAATTCATATTTCACTAGAGGCATCACCATGACTGTGTTTTTTTTACAAAAAATGCCATAGGTCTCAGCCTTATAGACTTACACATCCCCATGCCGTGTTTTGTCAATCCTATTTACATGTCATCGGAGGCTACACCATGATTATACTTGTTAATGTGATCTGCCCGTTTGGTTAGCAATGTACCTACCTTACTGGAGGCATCACAAATGGATGTTTGTTCATCCCACACAAAATAAACTTACTTAGATTCATTCATATGCCTGAGTTAACATGCATTTACATCACACATCATACTATTCATGTAGTGACTCATTTACCTTAACTGTGAACTTGCAACAACATTAGGATGTTTTAATCACTTACCAATTATCCATGATGATATCAACATGTGTCTTTACAATTAAAATGAACTTACATGAGTCAAAGTAGAGACTTACTTGAAACTCACCTACTGTAGTTTAGAGTTCCCAAAGTCGAAAGTTCTTTTTAAACTAGCAGCAACAATTGCTTAAAGAACATGGATAAAAATTATTTACAAACATTCTATTATCATTTGAACTACCGATGACCCCCATGCAGGGCCTCCCATTCATAACTCATTGTTTATAATCTTCTTAACATCCTTATCTTTCAAAAACTTATCATGTCAAGCTATTAGACTTACCAGAAGGTGAAATAACCATTGATTAACTCAAAACCTTAGCTTCCAACTTAAAAAGAAGAAGAGAACATTTAAGTTTAAGAAGAAGAACTAGAGAGTAATATTGAAGAAAGAAAAACCCTCCAAACGTTCCCTTCTCAACACATATATACCCCACAATACCTCTTAATGGGTCTAGACAAGTTTCAAATGCATATAGAAGTTTTCCCTTTAATGTCCTACACAAATAAAAAATATATAAAATAAAATTTGATGTCGATGTTATTTGACTAGTCAAACCATTCAACTGACTCTCATCCAATCACTTTACAGAACCTATCTTGCATATATTTTGAGCAAACGTTGCGTACCTACCTATTGCGATAACTCGTATATGGCGTGGCCTTACAAACACTTTAGCCCCTTACAACTTTAATGTATACTTAGTAGGCGCATAATGCTCAACCAACATTCCAAGGCGTAGTCTTCGCTTGTCATACTCTTTCTTCAATTGAAAAATGCTACGAGAATAAATCCTGAAATACTCCTACGGGTGGATACTCTATACGCCAAATATTAGTTCACTCGAAGCTTATAAATTGGTAGACTAACTACCAAAACGTGCCAAAATAGATAACCTTCACATCCACCCTAAACCTAGCCTAGATGTCATGGCCGAATCTTGAAGATCACATTGGCCAAGTTGTTAGCGCAGAAAATCATTTTCACTATTTCCTTAATAATTGTCTTTATTTTTAAAAATGCCATTTTGTTTCTCTTAAAGAAAAGCCAAATATCGTCTATAATTTTCTTTTGAAAGATTTTGTCAAATCGTCTAAATTAGAAAACTCTAGTATTGATAGTTTCTAGAAAACATCATTTTCAAAATAAACGTCTGACCGCCTCTAGACGTACTAACGTCTAAAATGAGAATACTGCAATAAAATATAGAATAACAAGGCGGTATCCACAAGTATATGGATCGAGTTATAATATAGTGTTAAAATGAAGTAGGAGAGTACACTAAGGATCATACCCAATGGAGGCAAGTGCTAGATCAATTCCAACCTAAACACTAAAAGATCTAATTAGTACTTTTAAATGAATTATAGTACGAGAGCATAAAAAGGGTTTTTATGGTTTTTATAGTAATAAACTAAGAGAACATAAAATAAATAAAACTCAAGAGATAGAAGAGTAGAGTAAATCAAATATAGATTATAGGTGATTAGCTCGTTTCGGTAATCCCCATCAACTGTTACTTCAGGTTCCTTTTCAATCAACTAGTCGCTACCCTGGCAGGATCTTCTAATCTTCCACTAACAAAACAAGTCAGTAAGAACTACTTATATTCTGAACTTACAATCTAGACTAGCTTGGGTTAAAGGTGTTCATGAATAAGCAATACCAATTTTGGGTTAATTCCTACCTTGATGACTTTCCGGGGTTGTCAGGCCCAGGGTTTGTTTCACATTCTTCCTTTCCTAAACAACTGATCCATTGAATGACCCTACAAAATAGTTAACAGATCATACCTCCACTCACTAATCCCCCAAAGAGGGATTAGTTCCTCATGGCTTTCATAAACAACATGGAATAGATGGAAAAATTAATCATAATGAATGAATTGAAGTAAAAAGGTTAAGAAAAGCCTGATTGATATTGATAATAAATGTAAATCCATAGAAGTTGATCTCCTTCACAATTCAGATCTATTGAAATAAAACAAAGACAAATAAAATAAACTCCAGAAAATGTAAGAAAGCAAGAAAACAAAACTAAATCTAAAGAAAGACTCTAAGCTAATGGAATGGTGTCCATAACATCTGCTAAAGGAGCCTATTTATAGCTTTCAGGTCGTTGACGTCCTTAACCCTAGGTCAGCTGACATTCTTGAGCTTTAAGTTTGATTGTGCAGACCAAAATTCCTTTGCTTCATGTTTATTTTCCATCCCAGAATCAATGTCACAACACACCAAGACCTATGTCGCGATAGAGGTGGCAGTATACTCCTTATTAAGATGTCTTTAGGGGTATGTCGTGACACCCTCAATCTATGTTGTGACATCAAAGCAGTTTCGTACTCTCTCCATTATGCTCTCTATATTGCATCATCGGCCCATCCGTGTTGTGACATAGCATCCAGTATCAGTTTAAAATGCATTCTAATGGTCTCTTGCATACTTACAAGGTACATTAGCTCTTCCTTAGGCCTCCTTTGGCCCTTAGGGTCAATAAAAGACTCAATTTGCACATTTTATTGAAGGTAAGCAAAACTAAAGAAACTTAACTAAAATAAAATGAAAATTCTTGTATTCGAGCTTTTTAAATGTAAAAACTAGTTTAATCTACTACACCGATTTATGGCATATCAACGTCGCAATGAAAATTAACTTACTAAAACTCATTTTGGACATTTCGAAAATGTAGGTTTAATATATATATATGTATCTCGTAAATTACTAGGTTGTTAGATAAGTAGCATCGAGTTTTAAAATCAAAGTATTGTATTTGAAAACAATATCGTCGAGATGAATTTAACATTATTGTGAAAAATCCATTGTAGTTATCATTTTCGTAAATCCTCTTAAGTGATAGTTTAAAAATGTAAATCATGAAAAAACCATCCAAAAACCAAAATCCAAAGTCCAAAAGAAAGTTCCAAGCCAAGGTCCATAGAAATAAAAACACATCCCAAAGTATATCAAGTACCAAATAAATAAGTTTTTCTGAAAAATGTCCGAGAGCACCTCCGAAAGCCGAGCCCATCTTAACCTCCATTATTATCTAAAAGTTCAAAACAAAAAGGGGTGAGCTTAAAAAACCCAGTGTGGGTTGCAATCCATAATAACAGAAATTAACACATAAAAGCATCAGTTTAAGCAAATCATATTCATACAATATTCAGTTTATAGAATCACATTTATCAGAATGCATAATGACGATGTCAATGCAAACTTTTTTTTCAAAATCAATGCAGATATTTTGAAAAATAGATCCTATCCATCTCCGCTACACACCATAATGAGTTCCCCAAAAATCATCCATCCAATAACACACCAATATTGTGGACAAGCCACCATATAGTGCAGTCGAGCTACCAAAATAGAATATTGTGGTCGAGCCTCCAGATAATTGCAGATACAAAATATTATGGTCAAGCCGCCATAAATTGCAAATATACTGCCAGATACTTCCTCTGTACACATTATGTGATATGGCATACAGAACAGATTTTACAGTAGGCATGTTTTACATGCAAATCAAATTTATTTTCTGTTTAACATAGTGGCATGCTTAACATGCGAATCAAAATCAGAATTATGGCATGCTTAACATGCTAATCATAGGTAGAACAATAGCATGGTTAACATGTGAATCATAATCAGAATACTCATAATCACATATGTATTAGAATATCAATATAGCAATATCATGTTTACAATACATGTATTATCCAAATTGCCATATATCACATGTCATGAGTGTAAGGAAATTACTCATCAATATTTTTAACAGAAAAACTAGACAACCCATATTTCACCATAGTGTGAAGTTTTGGAAACACTTACTTAAAATCCTCTTTTAACAGATTTATACCAATCCATACGAACACTTAAAGTATTCGCCCAATATCACTTTTTAGATAATTATTTAAACAATAATTAATTATTTGAAATAAATCTTTATCTTGATTGAATATGATATCAACCATTGTTAACAAAAGTAAATCCCCACACCTTTGCAATTTTGTTCACAATAATCCTAATTCCAACTTCTGACGGGAGAGTTTTATTCCCAAGCCTCTAAGTTTAAAACCATTCATATGCATTAGAATTGGTTACTAAAATAAATAATCCTTCAATTATTTTATTTGTAGAGATACTTACGTAATCCTTCGACTTATTTGCACAGTTTTAAAAGTGCGGGTACGAATCCAGTGTTTTTTATTTGCACTTTAGTGAAACCTATAAATCAAAATGGTTAGTGTTGTCTTAATCAAGTATGTATCTATATAATATACGAGAGTGTAACAAGAACAGAAGTTTGACTATACTTAAGTAGTAATTGAGGAAAAGGACTCAACTCTTACCACAAAATATTGATTAGAGAAGAGGATTCATCATTAAATGGAAAAAATCATATTATAAAAATAAAAGTTAAAAAGAAAGAAAAATTGAATGTGGGGTAATTTTCTATGAACAAAAATCAGAATTGAGAGGTTAAAGAAAATAATTACGAAAAGAGGAAGAGAAAATAAGAAAATCTGGAATTTTTAGTGGTGACCGAAGGTGGCAATGTGGTGATGGTGACTACAATGGTGGTGCGATGACGAAGGAAGAGAGATGGTGGTGAGATGGAGGTGTGGTGGTCTTTTGTGGTGGTGGAGTGGAGGAGAAATAAGAAGAAAAGGGTGACTTAGGTGGTGAAATGGAAGAAAAAAAAAGATAAAATGAAGGAGAGAAAAATGAAAAAAAATAAAAAGTGAAATGGATATGTCTAGGTGCATGACCGACCAAGGTAAGGTAAGGAAGGAAATTTGGTATGTTGAGGGGACAAATGCATGGAAAGGGGATCATAGGAGTGAAAAAGGGGATAAAAAGGGGAATGTTGACCTTGCAATAAAGGAAATAAACTTCCCAAGTATGGCAAGATGTGGGTTGTATGGTGAGATTATGGGGGCTTGAACTTAGGACCACTTAGAATAAATTCACACACTTAACCACTAGGCTATTTAATATGAACTAGCGCAAATAAATAAATAAAATATAGGGCGTGACACACGCCCTTCTTTTGGATTCGCCACCTTTGGGGTGTGACATGAGATTTTGAATATGTTCATATATGAATTGAATTGAGAAGTATGTAATATCTCATTTTTCAATGGTATCAGAAACGGTGGTTTGGGACCACAATTCTAATAAGTTAGTATTTTATGTTTATTTAATGTTTATATAGTTATATTGGAGTCGTATTAAAATTTGGGTAAGAAATTTTAATGTCTAGTTAGTTAATTTAGTAAAAAGGACTAAATTGTAAAAGATGCTAAAGTAGCTTCTATTAGTTAAATGTGCTTAATTATTAAACAAAACCTAAAATAATGGACTTGATTGATAAATAAACCCTATGGTTAGTTAATGGAAAATTATGGACATGCTATGTTAATAATTTCATTAAGATTAAAAGGTTAATTTGGTAATTAGTTTTGTAACAGCCCGATTTTGGGCCTAATCGGAACAGTGGTTTCGGGGCCACGAATCTGACATAGAAAAACTTATTTTTATTACATTTTCATGGCCTACAATTTTACGGAGTGATCTTGTGAAAATTTCGTTCAAAAATTTTGACGTTTGAGCACTCAATTTAGTAAAAAGGACTAAATTGTAAAAAGAGAAAAAGTTGAGTTCTACATGTTAGAGATGTCTAATTGTTATGAAATTTTAAATGGAAGGTCCTTAGATGATAATTAGACCATGTTACTTTAAGTTGGACAAAAATAGATATGAGGTAAGATCATTTTAGTATTTTGAGAAAAGGGCATTTTGGTCATTTGGTAATTAAATGAATTAAAAACCAGAAATCAAGCCAAAATTTAGTCCATCTTCTTCATGCTTGGCCGAAGATTTCAAGGAAGACATAGCTAGGGCATTGCCACTTTTCAAGCTCGATTGTAAGTCCATTCTTGCCCCGTTTTTAATGTTCTTTACATTTTTGAAGTCGTTATCACCTGATATATCTATTTCTACCATTAATTTGAGAGATGATTGAGGTATAGGGTTTGACCCATGTTAGATATTTGTGTATTTTGATGTCTAATGGTAGATTATGCAAGCTTAATGTTAGATAAATAACTTTTGCTAGGTGATTTTTGATGAAAATGTCAAAAGGACCTATTTGTAAAAAGATTTCAAAATGTGTTATAAGCATGAAAGAGGTTCGGCTAGGCTTGGGTCTTGATGAAATTGAATAGATTTAATTTTACGAGCCTAGGGACTAAAATATAAATATGTTAAAGTTTAAGGGCAAAAATGTAATTTTGTCATAATGTAAGTTTTGGACTGAATTGAGTAATGTGATTAATCAATGAGTTAAATTTGATACTATAGATCAAGAGAAACGAGGTTCAGACCTAGATCGGGGGAAAAACAAAGTATTTGACGATTGGGTCATTTTCTATTATTTTTGGTACTGAGGTAAGTTCTTATATAAATAATGCATTGTTTTAATTATGTTTTAAATGCTTTATTGTTGTATGAATTGTGATTGACTTATGGATGTATTCGACAAAGTTACGACAAGCGTGAAATTCCAGTTGAACCTTAGGAATAGATAGGATACAAATGTCATGACATTTGGGTTACTAAGGTTATGTGTAAGACCATGTCTGGGATATGGAATCAGTATGAGACTTCGTGTAAGACCATATCTAGGATATGGCATTGATATGAGATTACGTATAAGACCATAACTGGGCTATTGGCATCGATATGATATTACATGTAAGACCATATCTAGGATATGACATTGGTATGGTACCGAGTGTACGGGACTCCCAAGTATCCATTAGTATTCCAAGTGGTTCAACGAGTAATTTAACAGGTATGTCAAAGAAGAGAAACATCATGTAAGTATTACAAATTGGTATAGGTATGTGTGCAAAGTTTATAAGCATTAACTTCATGAAATTGTGAGTTCATGATTTCCACGAGAATGATTTTGTGAAAACGTTGTGATTATCGGCCTATGCTTGTGATGTATGAAATTCATGATAAATACGATTAAAGACCATGTGATTGGCTTTCGGGCCGAATTGGGTTATGATATAGCATGTTTTATTCACACAAATTGTGATTTATCGGATATGAGAAAAAGGAATGATTAGCATAATTGCCTATTAAAATGACTGAAGATATGAGCTTTAACAATTGAAAGATGTTAAAATATATGCTTGAAAAGTGAATTCTCATAATTAATGTGTATGTTTATTATGAGGTTTGAAATGATTGGTTGATTGTGGTAATCGATTATAATGGAGAGATTACGGTTGTTAAATTATGCTTGCAAATTGATATAGCAAACAATGTGACTGAATAATTTATAACTATGAGGTTTATAGCAATTTATACTATTTTGTTTTGTGTTTATATTGTTAGACTTGGTAAATGATTAGTAAAAGTTGCTTATTATGTTCATACGGGCTTACTAAGCTATATAACTTACCCTCATTCCTTTCCCATGTTTTATAATACCGTCAAGCTAGCTCGGGTTGGAGATTGCCGGAGATCCTATCACACTATCAAACTATCATTTGGGTATTGATGAATTCAAGTATTTTGAGTTTATGGCATGTATAGGGACTTGGTCATTTTGTTATTTGTGTCATTGTGTTTTGGCCAAAAGCATTGGCTTGTAATTGTCAAGGGTTTGCTTTGATATTTGGCCATGTAAATTGGTTTATTTTGGATAACATGGTTGTGAGCCTAAGTACATTCATATATATGTCAATGTCTTTGGTGATATGATCATGGTATGCTTGGTGAATGTGAACTGTTTAGAAATGTGATTTATGGCATGAATGTGAATGTTTGGTAATGTGGTCTATTGATGAGATGATAAATTTATGTGTACAATAAGGTAACTAGAAAGTAGTTAAATGAAGCCTAATGACACGGCCTCGGGACACGGGCGTGTGTCTTGGCCGTATGATTTTAATTTGTTCTTGGGTGACAAACAGAGAGTTACACGGGGTTGAGACATGGGCGTGTGTGACCCCACAACCTACCCATACAGGCGTGTCCCAAGCCACACGGGCGTGACCCCTGTTTTAACAAAAATTCTCTAAGTGTCATAAAATTTTTTAAAGTTCTCGGTTTAGTTCCGAACCACTTCCAATGCATGTTTTGGACCTTATAGGCTCGTTTTTGGGACAATGTGATTGATTGTTAAAAAGTTTTAATTTAGTGCAAATTTACAACTCGAAATGTATGTTTGCTTATGTTTAAGTCCGATAATGCCTTGTGCCCTGTTCCGGCGTCGAATACGGGTAAGGGGTGTTACAAGTTTAATTAAAGAATAGAAACAAAAGAAAATGAAAATGGTATCGTCATCTTCCCAACTCTCTTCCATAAAGAAAAAAAAGAAACTCCATTTTTGGAGCTTGAAGTTTCGATTAGCAAATTGGTGCATGTAAGTGTTTCTCTCACCCGTTTTTAGTAATTTTTATGTTTTTGAACTTATTGTAGCTTAAACTATTAAACTTGGGGATGAAATTGTAAAAATGTTGAAGTTTTAAAGATTGGTTAGTAATGGAATTTTGGTGTTCATGAGTTTTAATGGTAGTTGTATATATTTGAATGTTGATTAGGATGTTTTTGTAAAAGAATTTGTGTTAATTTTGAGTTTAATGATCAATGTGTAAATAACTAAAATTTACATATAAATTTTGTGAATTATGAATAATTAGGGACTGTACTAGTTTAGAAAGAAGTTAGGCTTTTAAAAGTTTCACCGTGGAAAAATATTATTCATTTTTTACTAAAGAGGAAACTTAACCCGAGATTCATCGGACCCTATGAGATTCTGGGACTAGCATATCATTTAGCTCTTCCACCAAAGTTATCTAAGATCCACGACGTATTTCATGTGTCAATGTTGAGGAGATATCGCTCTAATCTAGATCATGTGGTTTAGTTGAAGACATTGGAGGTGGAACCAAATTTGGCTTACGAGGAAATGCTTGTGTGTATCCTAGACAGGGAAATTAAGATGCTCAGGAATAAATAAATTCCTTTGGTTAAAGTCTTGTGGCGGAACCATAAAGTTAAAGAGACTATATAGGAGAGAGAAAGTACCATGAGATACCAATATTTTTATATCTTCATAGGTACAAAATTTCAAGAAAGAAAATTTTTTAAGGGTGAGGGAGTTGTCACACCCTGGTCTAGCGAGCCGGATCGGTTTGTGAAACTATGCCGGTGAAGACCGCCTAAGTTACGAGACTTAGAACATATAAGGTTGGTAACTTCGTGGTAGAAAACTTCATAGAAGTTCACCAATACTACGGAGTACCATTTCGAGTGATGACGAGATCGTAGTTAGGGCAAGGACCTTATTAGGCAGACTTTCCTGCTAATAAGATCACCACCCGTGCTTTTAGTGTCATTACTAAAGTAAGAATGATAGCTTGTGGGATACGTTTAAGTCACCTAACATCCAAGTAGAGGCAACGTGTCAGTAATTAGGACACTTGGTGAGCCTCGTGGGATGTGATTAATTAGTGGATGCATGCAAGAATGAGTAATGATTAGATATAATTCTGATTGAGATTTGGAAGAGAGTTATTTATAAATAGGATAGTGTGATAGTGGAAAGAAGATTTCTGATTCATCTTCTCTATTAGACTTTATTATCATCGAAAAAAACTGAAGAGTTATTCTTTGCTAATAAAGGTGTTGACTGTTAAAGCTTAGGGAATCTTCCATACTAGTTACCTACTAGTAAATTCTTCAACCTTCCTTTAAGCTTTACGAGATAGATAGAAGCTAACGTAATAAAGGTTGGTAGAATTTCTTTGAATACTGGGTATAAAGGAAACTTCTACCTAGAAACTATTTACATGTCCAAATATTCATGTTATATTGTAAAGTTTTGGTTATTTTTTATGTTTAAAGGAGTTGTTTTGTTATTTTAGCTAAAGAAACGAGAGATCTCAGTATAACAGGGAAGGACCAGTACAGTAGGCAAGCTCTGAATAAAATATTCTGGTAAGTTCCTTTATACCTTGAGTCTGGTATATGCATTAATTCATTTACCCCTAATCACTGTACAACTAGGTAAGTGGCTCTGTCATTTGTCTCTGGTGTTCATGTCTAAGGAAACAAATTCAAAGAGTCAATGCATGCAAGTTTATATACGGTTAAATAAACCCAGAAAACTTGGTATATACATGGTATGAGTACTCTTTCCTTAGTGCACAAGCTCTATATTTAGACTGGTGTAGGGAGGTTATGGAGGGATGTGGTGTATAATGGTAAAGAAGACATAGGGATTGGTGAAAACTCGGCCTTGTGGGAGAACACCTATGTGTTTAAACAAGGAGGGGAGTAAGGAAGATATGAAAAGATGTTTTTTAAATAACTTTAAAGAGTGGAAATAAATATACAAGAAAAATTGGTTCTTGGAATCAGGATCAGAAGCTAGCACAAGGAAGGGAGTACGTGAGAAAAAGGGTCCATGTGGTAATGCATGGTGCATAAAAGAGCAAACAGTAAGCCTTTCAGTTATTAAATGATAGTCCACACAAGTGACACCTTTTTGTGGAATAGTTATGCTCATAACCGTCAAGTATGAGTTTAGAAATCAGTGTTGTTTGCCAATAGGCTGAGTTTGATGGAGATAGTATTTTCCAATTGAATTACGGATCATAGGGATGTATCCGTCAATATGGAACACTTATCTGTTAGCTTGAGTCCCATTCCTTACTATTTAATACGAAATATAGTGGGATTAATTTCCCTAGGAACTCACTAAATTCTCATGAACTTACCCTATTTCTCCTTACTTTTAGGTTCTTAGGTTGAGCGTGGTGATTAAAGGGATATAGCTAGATCTGTGGCCATTTGTGAGCCTTCATATTTTCGTGGGTAACATGTAATTGCTTGGGGTACTTGGAAAGCTGTTAGATACTTCAATTTTAAAACTATAAGTTTGTACTTGAAACATTATTTTGAATACTTCGAATGTTGATCAGCAGCCTCAATGGCTTATCATTATTTGTGATTCATAAACATTGTTTAAGAAGTTGCTAAAGGCTAATTTTTAGTATGGCGTGGTAACATTTTTTTTAAAAAAATGTTTCTAAGGGAATATCGTCTTAAATTAACGGAATACCATGTTGGGACAAGAAAAAGAGGGTACTCGCCAAAATGGACGTTTGTTTTAAAAGGGGAGAGTTTGTGTCTCCAACAAGTTAACCTATGACATTCCATACTCAGATTCGATGATCGGGTTGAGCGTGGGGTGTTACATCAAACCACAATTCTGACGAGTGAGTCCGTAAATATTATTATTTAATATTTACAAATCAACTACAATGTTATAGTGAATTTTGATTTGATCAATTTTGCTAATTGGACAGTTAATTTAAGTACAAGTAGTTTTGGAAAATGAGGTATTGAGACCTCATTTCTGTTAACTGAGCCCGTGAATATTTTTATTAAATTTTTACGATATTGTTATATAAATGAATTGAAGTTTTGTCCAAAAATTTTAGTGATTGGATGGTTAATTTAGGTGCAATGACTAAATTGTAAAAACTGTAAAAATTAATCGGTATTGAATTTTATTAGTTAAATGGCTTAATTAATGATGGTGCAAGGGCCTAAGTGATAAATATACCCCTTTCTATTATGGTGGATGGTTGGTGGCCCTTTAGTTTATAAAATTTGCTTACTTTATATTAATAAATAATATATGATAAAACACTAAACTAAAGTCATCATCTTTAACATTTCTTCTTTCCATTGAATTTCCACTAATTTTAAAGAGAAATAAAAGCTTCAAGCTATCAAATCATTTGGCCCTTGCATGGTAGCCCCCCAAACCCCCCTTTTTTTTATAAATTTTATGTTTTTGATATTGTTACAGCTTAATCTAGCTAACTCGGGTATTAAATTGTTAAACTGTTAAAGTTTGTTAAAGTTACCATTGATGAATATTAGATGTTTTTTATAGAAAATGGTAGATTTGAAAGCTAAAAGATGTTTAAAGACTATTTTATGAAGTGATTTTTTTGTTAGTTTTGCATTTAAAAACTAAAATGAAAAGTTGATAAAAGTAGCATGAAATTTCGGTAAATTCATATTTTAGAGGGCTGTAGAAGGGCATTATTGAAATTGAGTAGAAAAATGAGGTTCAATTGTAAAAGTGATAGATGTTTCGGTTTAAGAGATTAAATTGAATAAAAAGCAAAACTTTCAAAAATTGTGATAAATGAATAAAAGATGCCATATACAAGAAATGAGATGATTTAAAGTGTTTGGAACTGATAATTAAAAATAAATTACTGTATAGGTCAAGAACTGGTAGATAATTAAGGAAAAGGGAAATTTACAAATTAGTCCCTAACACTCCTGCTTTTGTTGTTTGCCCCTGGTAAGTTCATATAGTATAACTAAGTTTTAATTGATGTTGTATTATGTTTAAATGTGTATTTATGTTTTATTGAAAGTTTGAATTGGTTATGAGTTAGTATACAAAATGAGGATTTAACTTAATTGAAATGGAATGGTACTGAATGGAAATGTTGAGATTAATCCCAATGAACTTAGTAAAAGTCTCGTACACGAGGTTATAGGTTGATGCCCGATGATTCTGAGCTCTAGCATTTGTTGTGGGCTCGAAGATACACATGACACAAGTTTAACTCAGACAAGTAAACTGAAGTTGTTTTATAGGTTTAGCATGGACAGGTAACCTTACATGTATATAAAACCCTAGCCAAGCTATTTTTTGTGTCGATAGAAGTTTAGCCCGGACAGGTAACTTGACACTAGTGTTTATGGTTAGCTTGAACAAGCATTTGACATTTTTTTCACCTGTGTACTGAGTTCTTATATAAGTTTTCATCAGGTAAAATAAAAGATGAAAAATGTGGAATTACGAAGTTGATGTTGGCAAAAAATACAAATGAAATGTGGAAATTATGATGTTGACATGAGCAAAGTGATGATTACAAATTGATACATGAATAATTTTTTACTTGAAATTTGTACTTTACCATTTGTAATTATATAGGTGGTCATGATTTGAATCTAACTTGGTTGATGTTATTGTGAATGTCATGATAGGTGAAATTGTTTGCATATTGAATTGTAATTGTTCAATGAATAAGGTAAGTCATTTGTTTATATTGTATGAGCTTATTAAGTATTTATAATACTTACTCGTTACTACTTTCTCTGTAGATTTTGGGCGTTCGAAACGTGTCAATTGGATCAACGAGAAGCACACACCCTTCGTCTCCTGTTTTGGTAGACTTTTGTTGTTTCGAGTTTGGTTATATGTGGCATGTACATAGGTGGTCAAACATTTGTAAAATCATATATGTATGTTTTGGTATGGTTGAACTTTGCACATACGCATATGGTAACTTAATGCAATGTTGATTAGTTGGCTATATAGTCTTGTACATGGAATGGCTTATGTGAATGGCAAAGTTTAGTAGATGATATGCATATGATTCAATTTATGCTATAAAATGATTAAATGTGATGATATAACTTGTGAAGAGTTATGCTTATTGATTATAATGGTGCAAAATGTGGCATATTAGTTGTATGTTTAGATGGTTATTGAAATTGAAGTTTTGGCCTGCAATATATATGTTTTGGACAAGTTTTGTTTGTTATTGAATGCATAAGTTGTTAAGCTTGGTAAAATAAGAAACTAATGTGATGTGGTTGAATGGTTTTGTAGTTGGTTAATTACATGTGTTGGTATAAATGTTAGTTGATTTTGTACAGGGTATTTGACCATTTATGTATTATTTAAAGCATTGGTTTGATTTGGTACATGGTAGATAATTAAAAGATACATTTTTGCTCCACACGGGCTAGTATACTGGCGTGTGCCTCACACGAACTAGCCACATGCCCTTGTGGGTACTATAGGTTTGGTAAGTTTTGAACCACACGATCACAGTTAGTTACACGACCTGGACATACGACTGTGTGACTTATGCACACATAGGCACAGTTTTTCATACGACCTGACCACACGGCCGTGTAAAATCTATTTTCATGTTTTATCTTATTTGTTTCAAAAGTTTTAATTTGGTCCTCATTAAATTTCGAACTTGTTTTAGAACTTTCATAAGTTCATTTTAAGCCCGATTTTGTTTTCAAAGAATGAATTGTATGTTATATGAGATTTATTAGATATTAAATGAATTTTTGATTTCAAATTTCATGTAAATGTTGTTATTTGCTATAGCATCCCGTAACTCGATTTCGGCGTTGGGAACGAGTTAGGGATGTTACAGTAAGAGGGGTAGTAAGCCTTTACTATGTCACTCTGCTCCCAACCTTCAAATCCATTTCGATGTTAGTCATGGGTAACGTTTTGGCCTTCTTGTTCTTGGTAATTGCAACCTTCAAAGTTTAGAGACATAACTTCTTGTTGGGTTCCTACAAACAACACCAATTGTTATAACACTAAAGTTATACAATATGTTAAGTAGTACAACAAGAGAGGTTTACACTATATGGGGTGCGAAAAGTCATTAAATGAGTCACTTAAGGGTTTGGGGTTAAGTAGTGGTAAGGTGTATACTATGTGGATAGGTTTTCCTTTACTTTTACTCTAGTGTTAAAGGGGATATTTATAGGAATGAGGTGGTTTGGAGTAGATCCCACATATTGAGTTCCCTACTTTATGGTATGCCATGATAGGGTGGCGGATGTTAACAGAGAGATTGTTGGAGTTGATTTAAAGAGATACGATAAAACACTTATCAAGTCGAGATGTGATGGATTGATAAGTGTCATCTTAATTGTTTTTCATGTCTTTTGAAATTTGTGTAAGCTCGCAAGGTATGTAAAGTGTTTAGACGAGGAATATTGCTTTTTTTACACTGTCATGAAGTTGAGCTTCACCATGTATAAGGCCACGGTTTAACACCTGATGAGGGAACCAAATAGCGAGAATATAATGATAATTATTATAGTATAAATAGTACAATTTTAAAAAATAAAATCATATTATAATTAGATAAATTGAAAAAAGATCACTTAAACAATAGTATTAACTATAATTAATAAGACGCCGTTGGCCCGTTAGGGGAGCTTTTTATTTATGACGCAAGCCCCAAATTGTACGGTCACCTAACTACATTTGTAGATTTTTTCTCATTCTCTCACATTTTTTCAAGCTGCAACCAAACAAAACCCAAAGAAAAGGCAAAGAAAAGAAAAGAAAAAGCTTTGATTTTTTAAAAAAGAATCTTCAAGTAAAAAATAAAAGTAAAGGCACCCGATATTTCAGCTTCCTGACCCCATCTTTCAAAAGAATTTCCACCAAGGTTTCTTGTGTTCCTCTCATCAATTTTCGTAGGTTTTTTAAGTTTTTTTTTTTTTTTTTTTTTTTTTTTTTTTTTGCAATTTGCTTGTATTATATTAATCGCATTTCTTTAGTAAACTTTTTTTTTTTTTATGTTTTCTGTTTGTTGTCTTTGCTTGCATTTTCATTGATCAGGTCTGATCTACAAGAAGGGAGAGGATAAGAGGACTGGATTTAACTTTTATTTTTTTTTTTGGTGTTTTTGTTAGGATATTTATTTGGTTTTCTTAGGTTTTCGAAATAATGAGAACTTCGTGGGCAGATTCTGTAGCAAACTCTGCATCTGAAATTGCAGTTTCAGACAATAGCTCAGTACCTCGTCCAACTCGATCCACTTATGTCCCGCCCCACCTTCGTAACCGTCAAGCTTCGGACGCACCTAACCTGCCAGGTCTGGCTACTGAGAGGGCAGCTTTTACCGGAACCGCTGGTGGGTCCCTGGGCTCCCGATGGAGCAGCGGCCCGCCTAAGCCCGAAATGGGGCGGCCTGGTCCGGGTTATGGTTACGCTGGAGCTGGAGCTGTAGCTGGACGAGGTGGCAGCGGCGGTGGTTGGAATAATAGAAGCAGAGGTTGGGATAGGAGAGAAAGGGAAGTAAACCCATTTGATGATGATGTTGATGATAAGACTGATGATGCCGAACAAGCTTTTAGTGAGCAAGAGAATACGGGGATCAACTTTGATGCTTACGAGGATATTCCGGTGGAAACCAGTGGTGAAAATGTACCCCCTCCTGTAAATACATTTGCCGAAATAGATTTAGGGGACCTGTTGAATCAAAACATTAGAAGGTGCAAGTATGTGAGACCCACTCCCATTCAACGCCATGCTATCCCTATAGCATTAGCTGGAAGGGATCTAATGGCTTGTGCTCAAACCGGGTCAGGGAAGACAGCTGCTTTTTGCTTTCCAATTATTAGTGGCATTATGCGGGAGCAGTATGTTCAGAGACCACGTGTAACACGAACAGTTTACCCTCTTGCTCTCATTCTATCACCCACCAGGGAGCTTTCTTGTCAGGTGGGATCTTTAGAACATGTAATGTAATCTTTTTGAATGGTTTAACACATTTTTGTATTGATATTGTTGATAATAATGCACTTTCAGATACACGACGAGGCCAAAAAGTTCTCATATCAAACTGGTGTCAAAGTGGTGGTTGCCTATGGAGGAGCACCAATTAATCAACAGGTTGTTATCCCCTCAAGTTTGGTTTTGAGTATCATTCTTGCTCTATATTTTTGACATTTATAGTTCTTGTTTTTTGTGTCTCATGCTAAACTAATTTCTATATTATATCTATGTACCACGAATTTGATCATTTATATATATTTGACATTAATCCAAGGTTGTAATTGTTTTTAGGATTTCTTTCTAATTTATGTTTTTCCTTTTCTTTTATTTTTTTGCTTGGATGTATTTACCAATAGAACTAACAAAAGTAGAAAGGGTCTAGTTATTGATAGAAGGAAGAATGTTGCTGATAGATTTCTGATTTTGACTCAAAGTAGTTCTTGGTTTATTTCAAATAGGTTGTAGTTGTTTTTTTTTTGGGGGTTGTCCTTTTACAGTACTGTCTTCCTTGGGCTGGAGTGTGAAAGCGAGTTATTTGTTTTTTCACAAGCTGTCAGATGGGGTAAGGTTGAATGGTGGTGATAGGGATATTAGCTTGTTTAGATTAATTGTCAAGGAAACTTAGTTTATACACTATATCCAATTATGTTGACTGACTTTCTTTTATGCTCTTATGGGATCTTTTTTTTTTTTTTCTTTTTTTCCCTTCTTTATTCTCTAAATATATCTACTGGTTTTTGGCTTAAGTCTCCTTACAAATCCCTACATCCTGATAACATTATTATCATTATTATTTTGTTTTTTATGCTAATGCTTTGTTCTATACTTAGTTGCGAGAGCTGGAGAGAGGAGTTGATATTCTTGTGGCAACTCCAGGACGATTGGTTGATTTGCTAGAGAGGGCTAGATTATCATTGCAGATGATTAGGTACTTGGCCCTTGATGAGGCAGATCGGATGCTTGATATGGGTTTTGAACCACAAATCAGAAAGATAGTGGAGCAAATGGACATGCCTAATCGGGGTGTGAGACAGACAATGCTGTTTAGTGCCACCTTTCCAAGAGAGATACAGGTTGTTTATAACTGTTCAATAAGGTTCCCTTTTTTGTTATAGCTGTATTTCTTGAGATATGCAATTCATGTTTTCACTTATAACTGAAAAATGTTTCAAGTTGCTATTGACTTCCTCCCGTTCTTCTGAAATTTAATTTTGGTCCTGGTTTCAATTCTTCCTGCTACCTCTATATATGTTTTATAGAAAATGGAAATTGTTTACCAAGCACAGTAAGAGTGCATTCATTACCATTAGCTCAGAGCACTAAATGATTGGGTGGGGTTGGCTATTCCACTTTCAAAATTTACCAAATCCAAAGAAGTAACCATGTTCTTTTACCTTGAATTTTGCTTAGAGTAAATTCCAAATGCAATCAAGATAATAGTGTGACCTCTCGATAATGAAAAGAAGACTATCTAGATACATCACATAATTCTTTTCTAAATTGGTGGCTTTGCAGAGACTTGCCTCTGATTTTCTTTCAAATTACATATTCTTGGCCGTTGGGAGGGTTGGTTCAAGTACAGATTTGATTGTTCAAAGGGTTGAATTTGTTCATGAGTCTGATAAGAGGAGCCATCTCATGGATCTTCTGCATGCACAGAGGGAAAATGGAGCTCATGGCAAGGTAACGTGAGACTATCATGTATGAACTTTCTTATTGAAGTTCCTTTATCTTGGATGTTGTTAAGGTGTGCACCTAGTTGTTGTGCCTCAGTGCTAGGAAACAAGATCACCTCACATTTTTTATTGAAGCACATTTGATGAGGCGTGCTCTTTTGCAAGACGGTAGGTGCAATAAGAGCTCGGCTGGTTGAAGTTCACTTAATTATTATTGTAATATCTTTACTATTCAAAAGGGGTGTAATATCAGTCTATTTCTCGATGTCCAGTATTCAACTGAGGCCATGGGATCATAAGGAAATCATGCATATTGGCCAATAAAAGAGAAGAAAATTTTGCATGTTTTGTAGGATAAATTGGACCACATTTTAGAGTTTATTATTAGAACTATATACACCTTAAGCTTATTTTATATAATATATACAGACACATGCAATGTTGTGCCTTGCTTTACTCAGCTTGCGCATTTTTTTCACCTTGTGCCTTGGACAATATATGGTTCTAGTACGCAGAGTACACCTTGCACCCTTGACAACACTTCTTACTCCATATTTTTTCCAATAGAAGTTAATTAGTGGATATGTGTTTCGGTTAATATTTACTGTTCAGGTGCTAATTCTGGTATTTAGTCTCATTTAATCATTAGTTCTGGGATTATTAATAGCTGTTGATAGTTGTCTTTTACTTTGCAGCAAGCTTTGACATTAGTTTTTGTGGAGACCAAAAAGGGAGCTGACTCATTGGAACATTGGTTGTGCATTAATGGATTCCCAGCGACAACCATTCATGGTGATAGGACTCAGCAGGTAATTGTTAGAAAATAACTTTGCTAGAGAGAAGTGAAAGACTATGGTCTTTGTGGTTTTCTGGGAGTGTATGCTTGTCCTCTGAGTGGGTTGTTTAATATGATGACTATCTTGATTTTCTGGTTGTCTATGTTATGTGCTAGTCTTATTTATTCTATTGAGTGGGGTTCTATCATTCTGGTGATTTCTTTCTGTATGTAAACTTGAATATTAGGAACTTTGTGGAAAGCCAGAGTTGGACAAATGATCTGGATTCTGCATTATGGCATTTGTTAGATATACTAATCCATATCGTTAGTGATATTAAAATGCATTCATTCTCTCTTCTAATTAATTCTTCTTCTATGATCTATTTTTATTTTGATTCCAAATACATTTCAGACGTTTTCTAGGATTGTTTAAATAGCCTGATTCTAATGTGGTACAAACCTTAATATAGAAAGAGTCTCTTAAATAATGCTATATGCTATATGTTTACCTTAATGTAGAAAGAATGTCTTTAAATAATGCCGTGTATTTGCAGGAAAGGGAACTGGCATTAAGATCTTTCAAAACTGGAAAGACCCCAATTTTGGTAGCAACTGATGTGGCTGCTCGTGGTCTTGATATACCCCATGTAGCTCATGTGGTCAACTTTGATCTTCCCAATGATATTGATGATTATGTCCATCGGATTGGAAGGACAGGGCGTGCTGGTAAATCAGGGTTGGCTACAGCTTTCTTTAATGAGGGCAATTTGTCCCTGGCGAGGCCTCTAGCTGAGCTGATGCAAGAAGCAAGTCAAGAGGTACCTGTTTGGCTCACTCGTTATGCATCCCGAGCTCCTTATGGAGGTAGCAAAGGTCGACGATCTGGGGGAGGGCGTTTCGGTGGGCGTGATTTCAGAAGGGAAAGTTCATTTGGTAAGAATCTGGATTACTACGGTGGAGTAGGGAATAGTGGTAGTGGATATGGAGTTCCTTCTAGCAATTATGGTGGAGGATATGCTCCCGGGGTGACAAGTGCTTGGGATTAGGTCACACTTTATACTGGATTAACTTTTTGCATGTTTGAGTATATATATATTCCCTCCCTCAGATTTGGAGAATAATTTTTCTCAAATTCCGTATTTATCTGGATTCTAACATAGGATATATATTAATGAGGGCCCTTATAGGATTGATATTGTTTGTTGATTGATGATGCTGTCGTTGGGATAGTGACAAAGGAGACTAACCATTTAAGTGTGTCTACGACTGGTTCACTCATAAGGAGGTTGTGGTTAACATTTTAGGGCTTGGGGCGCCTTAGTAGCTTAGGAGGACCCTAGGTTGCAATGTTGGTAAGGTGTGCGTGTGTGGTAAGTTACGTACATTTGCAACCAAATTATGGGTGAGTGGTGAAAGAAGAGATGGGCGTATGGCCGTGAGTGATTACTTTTAAATTTTTTTAAAACTTCCTTTTATGTAATTAGCAATGTTTTTGCAGAGTAAACTTTTGCACAATCCAATGTTTTCAGAATGATGATGTGCGTTTTGGAAATCAACTTTATCAAGTGTTCTGAAAAAAAAAAAAGCGGTGTTTTTCATTACATTGCTATCAAAAAGTAAAAATAATTTAATTTAAATGATACATTAAATATAAATTTAAAGTATTTTAAAGAAATTTGTAACATCCCTAATCCGTTGCTAGAATAGGGTTATGAAGTGTTATTAGAATTTACAAATTAAACAGACAGAAAATACAATCATTTCATATCATAAATTATTTATGTCAAAAATTAATTAAAATCATACATGTCCCTTACACGAGCCATCGAGACCTAAAATATACATTAGAAACAAATCGGGATTAAATCGAAAATTCAATTTTTCGAAAACATTTAATATTTTCAACATTGCAAGGGTCACATGGTGGTGTGATCAGGCCGTATGGCTCATACGGTCAAGAGATACGCTCGTGTGGCTGTGTAATTTATTGACTTACATTCGTTTAAAAGATACAGGAGACACACGACTGTGTGTCACATACGGCTGAGACACATGCCCGTGTCTCTACCCGTGTGAATGAAAATAAGCTATTTTATAAGCCATTTTTCTCACCCAACAATGCATGTATCTACAGTTATCATCATACATGTAAACAAGTCATATTAAAGCATCCAAAACAAGCAAAAATCAAGCCTTAAATATATATAATATCTTCACATACAACCATTATTCCTTCAAACACCTCAGATGACAGATCATAATATGTGTATTCATGTATTCAGTATACTCATATGTTTAACTAACTTATTTGCATAATTGTACCTATGGTTCACCAAGCTAATTTGAATTATTTCAAACCAAGTTACCTACCTACCAAAACATACCAAAACACATGTATATAAATGCACATTTAGCTAACATTTTACCTTTCACTATACAACCATAAACCAACCCATATTAACCATATAAGGCAAATATGCACAAACCAAAATGTGACAAAACACAAGCCAAATAAGTCACTAATATTAACAAAACTCATATAGGCCAACATTAACCAGAATACTTATACATGCCATTATAATTAAAATCAAAACATTTGAAAGTACTGATAGAACAGATGAATAGTGTGATATAACTCCGACAAAATTTCCAACCTGATTGAGCTTTTGATTATCTAAAAAGTAAAGGAAAACAACTACACAAGCAACAAATGCTTAGTGAGCTTATATAAACCTTATTCATATAAATTCATTTCAAATATAAAATTTATACATATAAAAATAATCCAATATTGATACCACAATACTCATGAAGCTATGTTCATTGATTCACAAGGTGAATAAATTCACAGTATCAATTATACATATTATCCAAAGCTTAGTAGGATTTTATATATAATTTTAACTCTTCCAAATTTCTTTATTTTCATTTGCATTTCTTTACTTTCCACACTTATTCCATATGCCTAACACATAAGTCATAATCATATCATTCAACCATTGTCACAAGCTAGTGCATTTAACCAAAACTTTTTTCGAATTGATTACTTGATAAGTCATTTCATAAGAAATTGTATAATTTAAACCTTACCGCTCTTTTATGAGCACTAGCATATTTTCACTTAAATACTTACCATTTCAATACATCAAATAAATAATCATATTACCATTCAACCAATAGCTTGACATTTGCCTAAGCATCAAGCAACAATACTGGTTAGCGTACTTGCACATATTGCATATAAATTCAACATTGATAAACTTATTTTCTCAACATGTCACACTTAAGTTTATTACTCCTCACAACATACATAATTTTCTTGTATCAACATATCAAAGATAATCACATATTTACATGTCATGATACATATCATTCTCTTGTCATTTCTTCATAAACATATATCATTCATTTCATTATTCTAATATTTCATGTACCATCATTTTCATGAATTTCATGTATATACCGGTAATAGTTCATTTTAAACTCATGTTATCTCATATCAGAACTTTGCCTGTTATATCATTTAAATATCAATGATTACATTTATTTTAGATCAATACCAATAATAACCTTAAGTTTTCAATTATTAAATCCATATATCACTTACCAACCTTCATCACATCGGAAAACGTCTTACGAATATGGGTACATCGTTTTCTTTGTGCAATAGTCCAACTATAGTCTTACATATGCATTGCCATGGCCCCGCTATGGTCTTACATTCGTAGTGCCATAACCTAGTTATGGTCTTATCACCAGAATGCCATAGCCCACCTATGGTCTTACATATAAACACTGCCATGGTCCAACTATGGTCTTACGTTCATAGTGTCATAACCTAGTTATGATCTTTTCATTAAAATTCCATAGCTCATCTATGGTCTTACATTTAAACATTTCCATGGTCCAACCATGGTCTTATCCATCAATTCATCTTTTTTCACGAAACGACAATCCTACGTTCTACTCATTTTAAACATTCAATTCAATTTTCATACTTTTATCACAATCTTAATTTCAACAACAAAATATAAATAAATACATTATATCATTCCTACATTAATAATAACCATGAAAGTTTAACCATATGAACTTACTTGGCTGAATTGCAGAAATACCAAGATTTAGGGGCATTTTGGTAATTTTTTATTTTTCTCGATTTTCCACTCGTCCTTGATCTAAATTAATAATTTCATTCAATACAATAATTTAAAAAATAAAACAATTCATTTTATGTAATTTTATTTTTTTATATTTTTACAAAATTGCCCCTAAAGTTTTACTCTTATTCAATTTAGTCCTTGAGCCCAAAACATGAAAATTCACCATTTTTAATACAAATCCAAGCTAATTGAATATTCATGGCATTTAATACAACCCATTTTTGTAATAATTTTACAATAATTCCTTGTATTTTTACTAATTTAACAAATAAATCCTTAATTGAAAAATTCATCAAAATCACTTAACAAAATACTTTTAAATAACCACTAATATCTCAAATTCATCATTTAGTATAAAAAATTATATAGATTCATCAATGGAAACATCCAAAATCTTTAACAAATGTAATATTAAATTGAACTTAATTGTAAAAGTCTCAAAAATATAAAAATTACAAGAGAAGGGCAAGATATTAAAACCAGCTTGAACTCTTTCTCCCATGGCTGTTTTGGCCGAATTTTTAGAGAAGAAATGCCTAGAAACTTTTAGAACTTTAATTTATATGTTTTAATTTCATTATATTTACCATTTTGCCCTTCGTTTACTTTTATTATTTAATCTTCATGTGCCATCCCACCTCATTAGTTTAGGCATATTTACCACCTAGGTTCTTCTTTACTTGTTAATCATGTCATTTAATCACTCAATTATTATAATTAATAAGTTTTGCACTATTTTCAATTTAGTCCTTTTTAATTAATTAACTATCGAAATATTAAAAATTTTCAACGAAACTTTAATACTACCTTAATGACACTCCGTAAATATTTATAAAAATATTTACGGCTTGGTTTATAGAAATGAGGTCCTGACACCTCATTTTCTAAAACCACTTAACCAAATAAATCTTTATAAAATACAAATTACTAATTCAAAAACCTTTCTAGAACCATATTTGACTCGTAAATATTAAATAATAATATTTATGAACTTACTTGCTAGATTTGGTGGCTTTGAACCACTATTTCTGACATCACTAAAAATCGGGCTGTTACAAAATTAATATAAATTATTTAATTTTTTAGAATAAATAAATATAGTACAAACATTAAGAATTTTGTCTTTATCTTGCCATGTTTTGTATCATATTTTTAAAATAAATAAATATAGGATAAATTATCTATAAATTTATCTATACCTACCGTAGATGAAAGCAGTAAGAGAAGTCGGTAGTGTTGGAAAAAATTCAGTTTCAAAATAGTTTTCTTACACAACTAAAAATTAAAAATTTGAAAATCGACCTGACTTATGATATTTATAACAATAAACCTTAATTGAATTTGTACCTGTATTTTTAGTTTAGTGGACGTTCGTTGTTCCCAAATTTTAATAAAATGATCTTTTCTGCTATTATCATACCACAAACTACTTCGAATGTGGACTCGAATCAATTGAATCGAAACATTGAACTAGAAAAATTCTCTTCTTTTGGGGTGAAAATGAAAATTCTCTCTTCATAATAGAAACTGATAGAATTGTTATTCCGGAAAAATATTTGTAATAGTTGTGAATAAATTCTTTCTACTTTTCGGTAGAATAACAACCTCTGAAAGTTATGTTAATAGCACTACTGGTGCCATCTATTTATAGGAACAGAAGATAGAACCCTTATTGAGTTGTAATGGTTTATTTCAAATAGAAAAATGACATCCTACTTAGAATAGGACTAGGGTGACGACACACCCTAGTGTTCCTATTATGGTTACCGCCCCTTTCATGTTCATGAGAGATTTTTGGGTCTCTCTCACATTGGGTCCAATTATGAGTACTTCTTAAGCCTTTTTGATCTAGTACTCTATAATGTGATCCAACCCGATTTAAATTTTCTATTTCCTAAAATAAATTTTAATGTTTATATATAAAACAATTTTTTATCCATATTTTACCCCCAACAAAATTTTGACGATTTTATTCCTAATAAAATTTTCACAATTTTACCTTTGGTAAAATTTTGATGATTTTGCCATGGTAAAATTTTGAGAAAATATATTTAATATTTCACAACTCAACATGTTCACTATGACCGAATGATTTATTTTCATTTTCGGGTTTCAAAATAGTTCAAAAACATAAACTCATTCTTCTGATTAATTTTGAAGTAATTCATAAATGATTGCAAATTGACCATTTCCATTTTTGGAAACCTACATTCATTTTCAAATAATTTTATTTCTCCATTTTAGATAAAACCATAATCATTCCTTAATATTTCTCATTTCTCATTTCCTATTCATTCCGTTCATTTCTATTCAAACACGCAATTCATTTTTGGTTTCAATGAGCTAGTGGAGGGACCAATTGGACATATATAGTTGAGGCTCAAATGATTTATAATTAAATTCCAACTTTTCACCTATTAATTATAAACACATTTAGTCACGAAGTCATTCCACTATAGTATCGTGATTGAGCTCTCCCTAACAACATACCATTACGAAAGCAACTACTCAGTGCTCGTCCAATGACCTTGTTATATATGTGTTACCCTCACAAGATATCTTTGATCTCTTTGAGATAATATCCATTCTCCCAATATGATCATATTTTATCTCATGGTAACCATTACATCTTCCTTCATGAAAAGTTAATCATTATCAAATAGTGATCAAGTTATCCATCACAAAGACGGACGACCCATGACCGTGTTTACTTTTCATCAACCACGTAATGCCAATGAGAGGATATTATCTACCCATGTTTTGGACTATGAATTCCACTGTTTTGAATGATGCTACATACTATAGAAGTCGTACAACAATGCACCAACTTTCGGTTTGTCTACTAATACAAATTATCTTTCCGTACTACGATCGGACCATGTAATACCACTTAGTATTAGTTAAACATTTAGACAACTTATGAGCAACATTTTCTTCCATTTTGCTTTGTGTGCCTTGGTCCTGAATTCGCCTAGTATTAACTTACCAACCCCATTGCAAAACAAATATCTAGACGTGTGCATAGCGAAACATACATGAGACTTCCTACTGCCGAAGCATAAGGAACCTTTCTTATGTTCTTTCTTTCTTTCACTGTCTTATGACAATCTTCTAGAGAGAGATGAAATCCCAATACGGAGGGTTGATTTCCCTTTTTTGAATCAGTCATTGCATAACGCTCCATTATATTGTCTATGTATGAAGCTTAAGATAGTGCTATCATTTTGTTCTTTTGATAGTTTAGGATTCAAATACGTAGAAAAAGATTAGCTTCTTGCAAGTCCTTTATGCTAAATTGATGGGCTAACTATAGTTTAACCGATGACAATGTCTTTACATTATTCCCAATAAGTAGAATATCGTTAAGATATAGAACAAGAAAGACCACCTTTTTATACCCTAAACATTTATAAACATAAGGTTCATTTATGTTTTGGTCAAATTCAAAAGTTTTGATCACTTGATCTAATCTTTGATTCCTTGAGCGAAACACTTGCTTAAGTCCATATATGGATCTATGCAGTTTGCAAACTTTATATTCATTTCCTTTAGTAATATATTTGGTGGGTTGCATCATGTAGATGCCCTCTTGAAGATAACTGTTCAAAAATGTTGTCTTGACATTCATTTGCCAGATCTCGTAATTGAGAGCCATCATAATGGATAGTAATATGTGGATTGACTTGAGCATGGAAACCAGAAAGAAGATTTTTTTGTAACCGATGCCTTCTTTCTAAGTATAACCTTTTTCTACAAGTCTGACCTTATAAGTTTCCACTTTTCCATTCGCATTTCTTTTCCTCTTGTAAATCCACTTACACCCTATGAGTTTTATCCCTTTCGATAAGTCTACAAGTTCCCACAATGAGTTGAAATACATGAGTCCATCTTAGCTTTCATAGTTATTTCCTAGAGGTTGAAATCAACACTCTGCATCATTTCGTCATATGTGAGTGGGTTATCATCTTTATGTTCTGCAGACTTAGTGTTAAAAATACTTTCGCTAGATTGGAAGAACTCAGGCCTAGGAGAGACCCTTCCACTATGATGAGGCTCTTTATGATGCTGATAGTTTGTAGGTCTACTATTAGGAGTTGATTCTGGAACCATTTTTATAGGGTTTTGTTTATTTCCCAAAAGCTCCTCAAGTACCTCTTTATTACGAGTTTTGAAGTCATTCATGTAACTTTCTTTAATGAAAGTAGCATGAGTTGAGACTATAACAATTTCCTCTTTCGGGTTATAAAATAAACCACCTTTTTTCCTTTTGGATGTCCTACAAACATGTACAATTCTGTCCGTGAGTCTTGTGACACCCTTTACTCGACCCGAATAACCGGATCCGGATATTAGATGTTACCACATACAAACACTTAGCATAAATTTTTACAAAGTTGTTAATAATTCTTTTTCAACATACTTCTTGCTGTTTTATTCAATTACATAAGATATAAAGAAAGAGTACCCAACAACACAACAGATACTTAAAGATACTATAAGACATTACATCACAATAATTTGTTAAAAACAGACTCCCCTTGGTGTAGAGAACTACATGCCGAACTCTTAAGATATTTTCTGTATGCATAGTAACCCTGCACGCTGCCTTTCTTTGATGCATTCTTGGATTGTCTCTCTTGGTGCACTCATTCGTACATCAACACTTGAAACAAGAACAACACTTGTACATTCAAGAGAACTTAGTGAGCTATAGTACAAAATACCCCTATAGTACAAAATACATTGGCGGGTACTTTCGTAATATTGAATATATGCTTATATGCTAGTTTCCATACTGAACATATCATTTATGATTTGGGCGGACACTTCCATAATATCATACTTGTAGTTATACACCAACTACCATACTTAACATACTAGCTTTCACTTCACTTCTTGGTTGACTTCAGATCTTACTAGACAATATTCTATTATCTTTTTCCCTTAGAACAACAAAGGTACTTCTCTAAGAAATATCACTATAGAGTCCACTTCCTACGGATTTTCTCTTCAAACAATACTTACTATTTTTCCCAAAATGGCTGTTCATAGATACTATTCATGGGTAGATACTTACTATCTAGATTAAGGTTTAGTGAATTCCCATGCTGAGTTCTATACTATCAGTCTATCAATCAAATCATATCCCAGTTCAAAACCAACACATGTTCATACTGATAATGAACTATCAGATCATTTAGAAGAATTCTATACATCTCTGTTACAAGAAACAAGAATAGCCAAGATGAAAAACAACTTAGATTCCATAAAATCCCAGAATGAGACATAATACTATTCAGATATGGCAGATACTGGATAACTCAGATTTCAACCCTACATAGCATAGACAAACTCAGATCGACAAATACTTATATCTCTCATAACTATGAATACACTAATATTCTAAATTGGTAGACTACTATGGCGAATTCTCTCTTTAAAAATACAAATACATACTTTCTTTCAGGAAACTTCCTTTAAGACCCATTCAATTACACCACTGAACTAATCTAACCAATTTAACTTTAGATGTATCATATCCTTATTATAGAATTATCTATCAAAGAACTCTCAAAACGTTCCCATAACTTACCTTAAAGGCGAATAACCATATTCTACCACATAGACATCACTAAATACACCAATGAGATGATACAAAACTTGCCACATTTTCCATACAGAATACGCCACAAAGGCTTAACAGATTATGCCATATAGACAATATTCAAAATCACGGGTTTTTTGTCCTAGAGAACTTTTATAGAAGGCGTCATGAGTTCCTTCCTTATGGACTTATACAAAATTCGTGTCTTGATCTGTTAGTTCAGTTTACATATTACCGAAGGAATCACCATAAATATTCTTATCATTATAATATTCCATGGGTCTCAGCCACATGGACTTGCACATCCTCATTTTGTGATCTGCTAGTTCAGTCTTCTTTTCACCGGAGGCAACACCATGAGTGTTTTCGATGTCATATAATGCCATGGGTCTTAGCTACATGGACTTACACATACCTTCATTTTGTAATCTGCCAGTCTGGTAAGCAATATGTTTGCCCTACCAAAGGCATTCCAAATAGTGGTTTTCACTCAGAAGTTACTTACCTAGATCTTATTCACATACTTGATTGATTCTTACCTTGTCATATCATATTTCACTTACTTACCATTTAACTTCTTATTCAAACAATATCTTACACATAACATCATTGCATTCATTACACATGTACAATCTTTTCAATATTTCACACGCACACATACCAATTGTCCAAAAGATTCTCGTTTTATATATTTCTATTTGTACTATTCACATGTAGGAGCTAGGATATAGACTCTGTAACAACCCGTTTTTCAATGGTGTCAGAAATAATAGTTTCAGGGCCACAAATTCAATGAATGAGTTTGTAAATATTAGTATTTAATATTTATAAGTCAAATATAATATTGTATTAAATTTTTGATATGATAAATTTTTTAATTAAATGATTGGTTAAGTATAAATGGTTTTGAAAAATAAGGTATCGGGACCTCATTTCTATAAACTGAGCTCGTAAATATTTTTATTAAAATTTATGGAGTGATTATATAGGTAAATCGAAGTTTGGTCCAGAAATTTTAGTGATTTGATAGTTAATTAAGTAAGAAGGACTAAATCATAAAAGCTACAAAAGTAAGCCATTATTAGTTTATATGTGTTAAATGGATATAAAAACATGAATTGAGAGTTTTAAATAGTAATTACGCCATAAGTGTTTATAGTGGACGGTTTAGGTAAGTTATGTTTTGAAATTTCATTTAATTTCAAAGGGTAAAATGGTAAATAAATTTAAAAAGTATAAACCAAAATAAGAAAAACATGTTCATCTTCTTCATTTTGTCCTTGGAAACTAAAAATCACCATTTTAAAGCTCCCTTAGGTTTAACCAAGCTCTAGTTAATGCATGGTATGTAACACCCTGATTTTGGGCCTAGTCGGAACAGTGGTTTCGGGACCACAAATCTGACAATGAAAATTTTATTTTTATTATATTTTTATGGTATACGAGTTTATGAAATAATTTTGTGAAAATTTCGTTCAAAAATTTTGACGTTCGGGCACTTAATTTAGTCAAAAGGACTAAATCGTAAAAAGTGCAAAAGTTGAGTTCTACATGTTAGAAGTGTCAAATTGTTATGATATTTTAAATTAAAGGTCCTTAAATGGTAATTAGAGCATTGGTTAATTGTTGGACAAAAATGGACATGAAATGGGTGTAATAAAATAATTTAAATTAGGGGTATTTTGGTAAACTAATAATTAAAAGAATTAAAAAGGGAAATAAGCCAAATTAACTATCATCTTCTTCATTCAATCGTTTCTACTAGAAGCAGCCATGGTTAGGGTTTGTTCAAACTCCCAAGCTCGATTGTAAGTGCTCCCTAACCCCGTTTTTAAAGTTCTTTACATTTTTGAAATCCCGATAACTTGTTCTACTTATTTCTACCATTAATTTGAGCTAAGGTTCATGTCTAAGAATTTACCCATGAATAATATGCATGTATTTTGATGTATAATGATAGAAAATGAAGGTTGGGTGTTAGATAAACGACTTTTGCTAAGCGATTTTATGTGAAAACGAGTAAAATGACATAATCGGTAAAAATACCTAATGTTCATAAGTACATGTTAGAGTGAGAATTGGATGTTGCTATAGAAGGAAAAAATGATCAGCGTGTCATAAAACATAATAGGATGAAGTTTAATTTACGAGATTTGGGACAAAAGTGTAAATATGTGAAAGTTTAGGGCACAATTATAATTTTGCCAAAATATGATTTTGGGTTGATTTGAATAATATGAGTCCTAATTAGGCTATATTTGAAATGATAAAGCAAGGAAAATCGAAATTCGGGCTAAAATCGGCAAAATACCAAGTTGTGGACAAAATGGTAAAAATGACCATTTTCACATACGAGGTAAGTTCATATGATTTTAATAATGCAATGTGTATTTTAATGTCAATGTTATGATATTATATGAATTGTAAGTATACATATATGTGAATAATTTGATATTATGTAAATGATGTAACATTACTATATGTTGTTGATGTCTTTATAATGGTATGATGATTATTGTTTACGAATTGTTGCATTCTATGATTATTGTTGAATTATTATACAAATTATGTGGAATACTTGAAAAATATGAGTTGCCACCGGAGTATCGATATTGACATCATGAGAAAGATGGCAAAGACTTATGATCGAGGAAAATCCCGTTTGAACATTAGGAATAGATTAGGATACAAGTGACATGTCACTAGGAAATTGAGATCCGAACTCGTTGAGTTGCGTTCCGAGTTCGTGAGAATTATGAGGCATCCGGTCTCGTTGAGTTGCATTCCTAGTTCACTTATGGATGCAAGCATCCGGACTCGTTGAGTTGTGTTCTGAGTTCATTATGGATGTGAACACCCGAGCTCGTTGAGTTGCGTTCCAAGTTCATTATGGGTGATTTCGTGTATCCGAATTATATTCCCATGTGTTCAACGGGTAAATCTCAAGTGAACGAAGTGAAATACTCCAGAGGAAAGCGACATGTTGGTAAGTGTTGTGAAATGAGTACGATGAATAGGTATGTGCGTAAACTCTCGAGTAGAGAACTCGATATGTTGTAATTGTGTGGTAAGAATGTTCATGAGAATGCTTTTGTGATGACCTTGTGATTATGAGTCCATGCTTATGAAGCATAATTATGTATTCTTACCATGATGGATGAAATGATATTGTATAGATTTGGTGAATAATAGTGGTGAATGAGTAAATTCAGCCTTGATAGTTTTGGGTTACTGTAGTGGTGCAATTTTGGAAATTCACCATAAATTGTGGAAATTGAGTTAGGGGCTGAATAAAATATGAGATTAAAGATCAATGAGTCTAGTTTCAGATAGAGGAAATGATACATGCAATTGAACTTTATGTTATGAGATATTTAAATTGTTGTGAGACAGAGTCTGAATAACTTTGAGATCCCCTGTTCCTATTTTAGAAATTCACTAAAAATTGTACAAAAATAATTAGGTGTTATAATTTACATGTATAGATTCCTTATTGAGTATATTTTTAAGAAAAATAAACGGAATAGCCCTTTGAATTCTTTATAAAGAAAAAATTGATTCGTAGTGAATAGAGGTCAAAGTAGCTGAAAACTGAAATAGGGGAAACTTTAATGAATAAAATGTACCAATTGGCTAAACCAAAAATTATGAAAACTTTATGGGAGAAAGGTATATGAGTCTAGTTTCAAGGAAAATTAACAGAACTTAATTTTGAGTTTTGTAGCTCCAGATATAAATAATTTAGTAACTATAATTTGGTAAAATAGCTTAACCTGAACATGTGTAAATTGTACAATTTTAGTGTTTTATCTTAGAAAAGCATGATGGTAATTGCTTCTTAATTTCATATGGAATTACTAAGCGTAAAACTTACCCCTTCCTCTCCACTTCTTCAGTTTTGGCAGGTCGGCTCGGGGTTGGAGATCGTCGGAGGCAGAATCACACTATCAAGCTAACACTTTTGGGAGAATTAATTCAATATTTGAAATATCAAGTGAGTGACATGTATAGGAAGTTAGTTTGTGATATGTATTATTATTATGACTTTGGCCAACCGTATTGGTCTGCATTGAGCTATCATATATGGTCATGAGATATGACCTTTATTCATTATGGGTTGTAAATTTAATTAAACATGTTATGTATTATGTTTGTGATGTGATGATATAGTTAGGTTTGTTTGTTAAGCATGATTAGTAATATATCCTATAAGTTGAATGCATGCCTATGGATAATGAATTAAATATGTAATACGGAGATGAGTGATGTTGCCTTGGACATGGATGTTTAAGGGACGATATGCATGTGTTTGAGAAGTTTTAAATTAAATGAAAATTTATGGCCCGATTTTCGTCTTTGTGTATATTTAAGTCTGGTAATGCCTCGTACCCTGTTCCAGCCTTGGATACGGGTAAGGGGTGTTACATGGTATGTGTTTTTCAATCCATTTTTGGTAATTTTATGTTTTTGATATTGTTATAGCTTAATCTAGCTAACTCGAGGACTAATTTGTAAAATTATTAAATGTTTAGAATTTTTCCACGGATGAATTCATAGTGCTTTTGAATTTTAATGATAGATTATTAAGCTTGATAGATAAATATGACTATTTTGTAAACTGATTTTTGTTAATTTTAAAGTTTAAGGATTAAGTTGTTAAAATTGTAAAATAACGTGAAATTCTTGTGATAAAGTGATAAATGTGGGATGTTTAGGGACCATATAGAATTTGACCCAAGGGTTTTTGGGTTACTTTGTGATAATTGTGATAATTTTGGTTTTAAAGATTAAATTGAATAAAAGGTGAAAGATTAGGGTAAATGTGGAAAATGTCATTAAAGGGTCAACAATACAAATTTAAATGTTTTATGATATTGAATTGGTTATTTGAATAAAATTTTTATATTTAGATCAAGAAAAGGATTAGTTAGTTGATAAACGCGGGAAAGGAAAAGTCGTCAAGTAGTCATCGTCGCGTGTCGTTAGTTATCGTATTTTGGTAAGTTCGTATTACATTTTTTATATTGTTTATGTTTAACTTATTACATGTTTAATAATATGAAATTTAATTTTGTGATCATCTATTGGATGATTAATGATTCGAAAGGATAAAGTTGAGTATGAAATTATCGAAAAAGAAGGATAAGCCCGTGTGAATTAAGTGAATAGTAGGATATAAGTGACATGTCATTAGTGTGTAGCAGGCTTTGTGTTGGTGTATATTTAGAAGGCTTTGTGCTGTTGTATATGTAGCAGGCATTAGTTGCTGGTGATTTCAGTAGCAGGGTTTTACTTAGTAGGTACTATGTATCGGTGATGGATACCGTACTGATGGCTTCAGGTATTTTCTGAAGCTTGTGTGAGCAATATCACATATTGGTTGATGTCCTTAAGTTAGCTCGTGTGAGCATTAGCCTCCCGTGTTTCTGAAGTTGATTTACTATTGTTCTCCGGGCAAAAAAATTCTCTATTAAAAAGAAAATGGAATGAGATGACATGATGATTTGTATTTTAGTATATGATTATTTAACACGTTGTGTTTTGATGATATGAATTATTCAGGTTTAATTATTTCAAATAGTTGAAATGATGATCTACGATAAAGGATTGTTAGTTTCATGATTTGTATGTTTTATAGTTAAGTTAATAGGTATGAGCTATTTTGTTTTACGAACTTACTAAGCTTTATGTAAGCTTACTTTATCAGGTTTTCTTCTTTGTAGATCATCAGACTTTTACTGTCGATTGGAACATCATTGGAGATCACACTATCTAAAAACTCATTCGGTAGCTATCATTTTGACTCGGTTATAAGTGGCATGTAAATAGGGTTTTGGATATGTAATTTATAAGAATTTTGCTCACATGATGTGCACTTGAAATCATGGTATATGTGTTGATGTAAATCCTATTTGGTAACTTGGCTAGTTGTGGTTTGTGATGGTAGATGCATATTTGATATCTAGATGCAATTAAATGGTTGTTTTGGTGTGTTAGGTTAATAGGCAACCTTGAAATGCTTTGTGCTTGAAGAATGGCTAAATTGGTTATGGTAAGATATGATTTTAGGATGAGTTAAATGAGTATTTGATGGTTTGGTTTATAATTGAATGCTGGTATTTGTTATCTTGAATTTGAAGGATGTTTGAATGAATTTTACTTATGGTACATGTTTTGATTGGATGGTTTTTGTATATATTTGGAATTGTGGTATCAATGAGGGCACATTGGTTAGGCATATAGGTTAATTGTCAATTGGTATATTTTAGCATGTTTAGGTACATTTTGAATAGGCTTGAATGTTGGTTATTGCATAGCTTGGAGCCCAAGCATTTGAATGTGAAACGGCTTGATTTTGAAGGTAGTTTTGGGCATACACGGCCTGTGACCTGCTACACAGCTATGTGTCCCACACGGTTGTATGGCAAGACCCTGTTGTTGCATGATTTTAGGTGTAGGATTTTTCACACGGTCACAGTTAGTTATTGGTTCATGATGGAATGTGCAAGTGTAAACAGTCGTTATCAATTAATAAGTAAGTAAAAGAATTATCTTCTCCATAAGGATTGTATTTGTTAATCAAATCATTGCAAAATTATGAGATTATATGTAACACCTCTAACTCGTATCCGTCGTTAGAATAGGGTTACAAAGCATCATCGAAACTTTCAGAACATTTACAAATAAATCATGTCAATCACTGTTCTTTTTCCGAGATTATTCATAACGTCCCTTAGATGGACCACCAAGGCCCAATACGAGCATTAAAATCGAGTCGAGACTTAATCGGAAACTCTAAGATTTTTCACAAAATTTCAATATTTTTCCAAGGTGCAGGGCTCACACGCCCGTGTGACCCTTAGACACGCCCGTGCTGCATGCCGTGTTCGACCTCGTGTAACTCTCTGACTTATGCACACGGCCATTCCACACGCTCGTGTGCTATGCCGTGTAGCACACACGGCTGAGACACATGCCCGTGTCTTTGCTCATGTGCTCAATTCTGAGCATTCTGTTTTCTTGAATTAAAGGTGCAGGGGACACACGGCCTAACCATACGCCCATGTACCAGGCCATGTGTCACACCCATTCTTATCTTCATTTCTAACCCAAAATCATACCAAATTCCTGCACCAAACTTATATCCAAATACCAAACAGTCCAAGCATTGAATTCAAGCAATTTATAACATCTAATATGATATATTGTTACATGCACTCATGCTTATCTTACATTTTATAAGCATACTCATTTTAACCTTTCTTAATCAATCAAAAATAAACACTAATGTTATCTCCATAAAATTAACTTAAATATATATACATGTACCAAAACATAATCTTCACTAGCCATTCCAACGACTAGATTACAATAATCATTTACATTTACATGCCAATATGACCAATATAATCTATACATGCCATTGAAACCATAATTGCTTTATCATATTGTACCGACATGGGCTGATGGATAGTGTGAGTGTTCTCCACTAAGCTTCCAATCCAACAAGCTTTCGATTTACTGTAAAACAGGGAAATAAAACTAAGTAAGCATAAAATGCTTAGTAAGTTCGTATAACATGGTACTTAACTTACCATTCAATCTATTTTGAGGTAACTATGTAAGGAATATTCAATCAATTTGACCTCAAGCCCTACACACATCCTCATTGCTCTTGTTAGTCATATGTTCCATTATAGCATCAAAACAAATATGGGCTCAACAACAATCAAGTTTCCATGCACATATACTTTCCACAACATTTATTCATTTATCATGTATAAATCATCTCTTTATATTACAAGTATAATTTCTTAATAGTTCATCTCTAGTTCAGATTATTTCATGTCAGAACTTTACTCATATCATTTGAAATATCAAGGTCACACAAGTAGTAGTACACTCAAGGTGTACAAGTCTATAATCAAGGATGAACATTCTCATCAAATAATTTCCATCTACAAATATCATCATCTCATACTTTCATATATCATTTGTCATGTATCATCATTTTCTTGTATTTTAGACGGATACGTGTAATAACTCATTTTATTATTCATATCTTCTCATGTCTGGATTGTCACTTGTTGAATTTATTTGAAATATCGATGGATACACAGGAGGTACACTCAAGGTGTACAAATCAAGATCCATCAGTTCATGTCCAATGGTACTCATAAGGTACTATTTTAGAGAGTACACTCTAGAGCCACACATGTATACAACAGGATTACCAGTCCAGGCTAAATTTTTTTTTATGACATATGCTCTAAGGAGCTTGATCTGGATTACCCATCCAGGCTAAATCCAATCCATAACATATGCTCGAGAGGACTTATATCAAGATTACCCGTCCAGGGTAAATCCTTTCTATAATGAGGTCAATAGGATTACTCGTCCGAGCTAAATCCCATCAGCAACAAATGCAGGACCTCATTCATTTCGGGAAATCACATATCTAACGATTTTCCATTTATTCAACTGGGATTTAAACATTTTTCAAGCATTATCGGACATGTGATTATTTCATACATCCATAACATTCATATAATTCAAATAAACACATTCCACATTCATTTCAAGCATAAAAGTAACATTTTTATCATTTATCATTTTTCAGGCATTATCGTTGACTGGGCTTTGTCAGATACAATTTCAATGTCACACACACACACACACACACACACACACACACATATGATATCTATATTCAAACATATAAACATACACAAATTAGTTACACGAACTTACCTCGACAAATGTTCGTGTACGTAAAATATACTAATCCGACATTTTCCTCTTTCCTCGTTCTAGCTCCGAATTTAGTCTATCCGGATCTATACGAGTAAATTTTACATCAATTTATCACATTTCATATTCAAGTGAACTCAATTTACATCCTAGGAAAAATTAGCATTTTGCCCCTAACTTTTCCATAAATTCCCAATTCGTCCCTAGACTCGGAAAATAAAATTTATGCAATTTACTCCCTATTCCAAGCCTAACCAAAATTTCACCTTAAAATTTACAGCACATATATTCTACAAAATATCAAAATTTTTCTTCAATTTTTACAAATTTACATTTCAGCCCCAAAATCATGTTTTCATCAAAAATCACTTTGTAAAAGTTGTTTATCTATCAACAACCTTTCATTTTCTATCATAGATTTCAAATTTTCCGCATATTCATCCATGACCTAATTTCCATGCTTTGATAACTTCTCAAATTGATCCCCCAAATAGATAGATTAAGCTATCTCAGTTTCAAAAATATCAAAATTACTAAAAACGGGATAAGAAAACTTACCCAATCTGGCCAAGAAAGTTTCTTCTCTCTCTCTCCTAGGGTTTCCATGGAATATTTTCGGGAAGAAGATGATAAAAATGATTTTTATTTCTATTTAATTAATTTATCATCTTTAATCATTTTGATTTTCAATTTAGTCCTTAGCCTTTTTCTAATTTTCCATGGATGAATCATCCAAAAATATTTATTAAATTTTTATTAATGGTCTAATTGCCATATAAGGACCTTAAGTTTTGAATTCCATAGCTATTTGATCCTTCTAGCTACTAGAATTCAACTTTTGCATCTTATGCGATTTGGTCCTTCTCGTAATTAAGCACATAATTGATAAAATTTTCTTATCGGAATTTTCACATGAAATTTCTAACATAATACGAACTGTGTAATAAAATGAAAACAAATTTTATTTTTGGGTCGGATTTGTGGTCCCAAAACCACTATTCCGATTTCACTGAAATTGGGCTGTTACATTATACTCACCACGGCAAGTATAGTTAAGAGTGGTGCAAGATAGGGTAAAAATTTAAAAGATGATAATATGAAAACTTATTATGTAGGTAAATAACAATAAAATAGGCTATATGGCTCAAACTTAGGTTTCAAGGGTTAAATTCATATGGTAGGCTTGAAAAGCTCAAACGATACAATGAAAATGTGCTTAAATCATATTTAGATTCTTATGCCTCTTAGGATTTCACCTCAAGAAAGTTACTAAGACAATTCTAAAGACTTAAACCTTCATGCATGTCTATTTCTAAGGAGAGAAAATTTTCATGGCAAAGACTGTATGAAACTAATGAAAATAAAAGCATATTATAACTAAGCTAACAGAACAAGAACTTAAATAAATTGAAAAATTATACTTGCATATGTGCTAACTTATTAACAAAAATTGGTTCTAAGCATCAATTTATTTCAACATATTTATGTGAGTCATGAAGACGGCTTAAGTACCAAGTCTTTCTTGAAAAACCCAATCCTTAGACATATACATTCACATTGCTACACTACTATGTTTTTTTTAATAAAGAACAAAATAAATGGAAGATGTTGGCTTAGTTTATTCATGAATTGCAAATTATTCAACTTTATTATGTATAAAATAAAATATTCCTAAAATAAATAAATATGTCTTAAGAGCATCACTAAGAAAAAGAAATTCCCCTTTTATTAATCAGAATCATCCCCTTTTGTCTTGTTCCTTTTCCCTCTCATTCTTGTTTGTATTCATTTCCTCTTTTTTCCATTACCCAAAGACATGATTTGGGAACTCAGGAATGAAATTGTTAGATATATTTTTAAAAGTATTTCTTATGGAATCATCTCTAATTTTTGCATAATTCAAATAAGCCTGTTGTTGGTTATACATAAATTTCCACATATCTATCATAGTTGAAAATTCCAATTTCTTCATAGTGTTTGAAGAAGTGGGCATTGGAATGGTCAACTCAGGATTAACACTTGGCTCAACTGGTTTAGCAATATTTGGTTCCACTCTCGGTTTAGGGCTGTTTGGTTCGCCTTTAGGTTCTACTTCTTCTGTTTCATTTACTGAGTCAACTTTTGGTTCATATTAGGTTGACGACTCATCAAATTCTAGTTTGTTTGGTTTATTCTGCTCGATCTGGTTCAATTGTTCAACATTCTCCACTAACCTTTCAAGATCTTGTCTTGTTATGCTAATGACCCTTCAAGTTTGCTTTTGGTTTAACTTGGGCCCTCAAGCAAAGTAAAGTAATCAATGATGGAAAATAAGCACTTCCTGTATTTTTCCTTGCATAATCTTGGATTTCTTTGAGAATATTTTTCCCAAATTGATTGACACTCTATCATAATTGCATATAACAAAAGCATTCATTCCAACGAGATAGTGGAACTATGTGAGATAGGCATGAAGCTATATCGAACAAAGTAGAACCAAACGTTAGCCACTGGTTTTAGGTATTCCCTTTGGCAAGAATGACTGCCGTATTTTCTTATAATCTATTAGGATCCTCGATTTGAAATAACATTAAGTACCTGTTGAAGAAAATCCCAATCGATATTTGCATCATGGTAGAGTACTCATCTTCTTCAACATTAGGTAGATTAAACAAATCATTAATGGATTTAGAAGTAAGGGGTACCTTATTTTTACGAAAAAGAACCTCAGAAATGTTTGGCACATTTAAATTGACATAGAATTCTTGCACTAATTCCTCTTTAGGTAGTGAAAGTCAATCAAAAATTTATTTCAATTTAGAGCCTCAATTGTCTTTCGAATTGACAAAGGCACAATCATCATGTCATTGCTCCCCAAATTGAAATCTTTTTCTGTAACACCTCTTACCTGTACCTGAGGCTGGGACAAGGTACGAGGCATTACCAGACATATACACTTACATTAATACGAAATTGGGCTACAAAATTTCATTCAATTTAAAATAAATCAAAAACATGTACATTGTCCCTTTTATAGACCTACGAAGTCCAAGTACATGCATTGGAATTAGTTAGGACCCAACCGAAAACTTTAGAAAAGTTCAGAAAATTTTTCTTTAATACAGAGCCACACACCCGTGTGAGACAGGGGACATGCCCGTGTGCTCTCGACACTCCCGTGTCTTTAGGCCGTGTAACTCTCTACTATGACGTCTGCACCAAAATAAAGTCACACAGCTGTATCACACGCCCGTGTGTCCAGACCGTATGGTGAAGTAAAAATAAATGAATTTTTCATAAAAATGGTACAGATTTCACACGGCCAGAGTACACGCCCATGTGGGTAGGCCGTGTCTCTCATACAGCCAAGACAGAAGCCCGTGTCTTAGCTTTTGCGTTTACCCGTGTGGATATTTTAGAGGCTAATTTCCAAGCCAATTGCCACCCTCAAGCACTCATTTACACAAACATGTTTCATAGCATGCAACATAACCTATTTAAACACTCAAATATTCAATATCATGGCACTATCATGTCTTCTTAGTGTCATCTTATTTACACATTCTATTAGCCATACCTTTTAAAAATATTCCACACCAATCTCATGCATAAACAAGATTTTTCATTTTAATTCCAAGTTCCAAACTCTTTACTATGATCATCTCAAGTCATTAAGTCATCCCTTAATTTCAAGCATCTAATTCACATCTCACCATATACCCATCAAACAATCACATAACACATTGTCAAGGCATTGGCACATACATGCATGAACAATTAGATTTCACAACCCAATAATCAAGTATAAGCCATATCACATGGCTATTACAAAATAAATCATCAACATTATAGGCCTTTACAATTTGGCCAAAATAGTATGACACATATCACAAAATAACCAAGTCCCCTACACATGCCATATTCAAAATATCAATTTTACTATAACCAAATGTTCTTTTGATAGTGTAATCGAATACTCCGACGGCTTTCGATCCTCGAACTAGCTTGGCGAAACTACAAAGGATGGAAAGTAAAGGGGGTAAGCATTAAAGCTTAGTATGTCCATATGCAAATAATATGCAATGAGAACAAACAGATATCATACAACATCTTGATAGCATAAATATAAAGATTGTTCATCATTCAAACCTTTTTGGACTTAATCATTATGTATATATTTCCTTATAATGAATCATCATTTACCAAGGTATTTCTTATAAGCGTAGCGTACATACCTGTACCATTTCATAGTATAGCATACAACCATACATTCTTTAATATGCCTTCCTTGGGAATTTCATTACATCATCCATTGCATTACCCATTGAACATTCGGAATAATATTAGATACGCGGAAAACCTTGCACCTGAGTGCCACTTACACATACGTAGCCAAAGCTACCTTAAAACATGTAACGCTCGTAATAGAGCTACTCAAGGGCCTACTCACACAAGCTGTCGGTCAGGGCGTAACTACACGGGCTTCTCACACAAGCTGTCAAGTGTCCGACACACTCAAAACTACCTAACCACCGGTAGGACACCCAAGACCAGCATCCGAAACCAAATTACATGTGTCATAAACATCATGAACTCAGACCAACTCAATGAGCTCAGATGTCACATATATCATGAACTCAGACCAACTCAATGAGTTCAGATCATATACTTTTCTAGTGACATGTCACTTGTATCCTAAACTATTCCTAAGGTTCAAACGGGATTCTTCCTCACATGTACATAACATCTCAATCGCACTTGCTCGTGATGTCGTGAATAACAAACATAATATCATTCATACTTTCATAACCACCATTAGGCATAACATCCATAATGAAAATACAATATTTACCACATAATAACAATACATCAAAATATGCTATATTGTCACATTATTTACACATGTACTTGCCTCGGTACAAAACGATGAGAAACGAGCCTATTCATCGTAAACTTTATTCTTTCCTCGATCAAGACCCAAATCATGTTTTTCTTGATCTATAATGCCAAATTTAACTTGTTTAATAATCACATTGTTCAAATAAATCCATAATTCATATTTTAGTAAAATTACCCTTTTTACCCCTAACTTTTCACTTTTTTACAATTTAGTCCCTAGGCTCGTAAAATGAAATGCATGCATTTTCTTTGTTACCCAAGCCTAGCCAAACTTTCCTTGTACTCTTAACAGCCCATACTTTTCATCAAAATCAGATTTTTATCACTTATTTTACACCTTTTACGAAATAGTCCTTTTTAGTGGTTTTCATGAAAAATCACTTTGTGAAAGATGTTTATCTTACACCAAACTTTCATCTTCCTTCATTAAACATCATACATGGATAAATTTTTGAACATAAACCCTACTTCAAAATCAGGGTAGAAATAGGTAAATTAAGCTACGAGGACTTCAAAAGTGTAAAGAACATTAAAAACGGGCTAGGGAACACTTACTATTGAGCTTGAAAATATCAAAAACCCTAGCTATGGAGTGCTTAGAATTTTTGGCAGCCACATGAAGGAGATGAGCACATTTTTGCTTTGATTTCCCTTTTTATTCTTTTATTTACCAAATGACTAAAATGCCCTTAAGGCCTTTCTTTCAAAATTTTCCTATGCATGTCTATTTTTGTCCAAAATTATAGAAATTGGTCAAATTGCTAATTAGGACATTCTAATTTATAATCTAAAGTAATTACATGCTTAAAGCTTCTAGAACACAAGTTTTGCATCTTATTCAATTTGGTCCCTAAAGTTCAATTGGACATTTTATGCATAGAATTTCTTCATGAAATTTTCACACAAGCATGCATATATATCATGGACCTCATAATAATCATAAAATAATTATTTCTATCTCATATTTGTGGTCTCAAAACCACTATTTTGACTAGCCCCTAATTCAAGATGTTACAACTCTCCCATTTTAGGGATTTTCGTCCCCAGAAATCTTACTAGTGAAAAGGTTTGGGTATTGTTTCCTCATAGCCTCGTCGGGCTCCCATGTAGTTTCTTCAACCCCGTATCTTTGCCATAAGACCTTCACAAGAGAAATACTTTTTTTTCTCAATTGCTTGACTTCTCGAGCCAAGATCTTAACCGGTTCCTCACCATAAGTCTTATCCAGTCGAATCTCAACTTCTGTTGGTGTAATCACATGCAAAGGATCTGATCTATATCGGTGCAACATAGACACATGTAACACATCATAAATCTTTTCCAACTCAGATGGTAAGGCCAACCGATAAGCAACTGGCCCTATTCTCTTAGTGATCTCATACGGCCTTATAAAACGAGGACTCAACTTACCTTTTCTGCCAAATCTCAAAACCTTTTTCCATGGTGACATTTTCAAAAATACCTTATCACCGACTTGATACTCAATTTCTTTCCGTTTTAGATCCGCATAGGATTTCTGTCTATCTGAAGCGGCTTTCAAAGAATCACGAATCCTCAAACAACCATTGGAGTCACTCAAAAAATTCGGATCACTGTTGGACTCAAATCGAATTCTCTTAGCTTGCAACTCTTTATCAATTTTCTAGGCATCACAAATCTGTTGAAGAAAAGTTGGTCTAGCTCTCAACTCAGCTAGAATTGAGCCATCACTGGATCAGGTCAGCCGTGTATTCATAGCCCTCAAGGTAAACAACGACTTCCTACTCAAAGCATCAGCGACTACATTCGCCTTTCCCGGATGGTAATCAATCACAAACTCATAATCTTTTAATAGTTACAACCATCTTCATTGCCGCAAGTTTAAATCCTTTTGAGTCATCAAGTACTTAAGACTTTTGTGATTGGTATAGACATGACATTTCTCGCCAAATAAATAATGTCGCCAAATCTTCAAAGCAAACACTATGGCTGCCAGCTCTAAGTCATGTGTCGGATAGTTCCTCTCGTGAGGCTTCAACTATCTAGAAGCGTAAGCTACGACTTTACCTTCTTGCATAAGTACACATCTTAAACCATTCAAGGAAGCATCACTATAAATCACAAATCCTTTGCCTGACTCGGGTTGTACCAAAATTGGAGCATCAGTCAATAATGTTTTTAATTTCTCAAAACTCTGTTGGCACTTTTCTGTCCATTCGAACTTGATATCTTTCTGTAACAACTTCATCATCGGAGTAGCAATTATGGAGAATCCTTTAACAAATCGTCTGTAATAACTGGCCAAGCTTAGAAAGCTTTTAACCTTAGTTACATTCTTCGGCGGTTTCCATTCAACAATAGCCAAGATTTTACTCGGGTCTACTCTAATAGCATCACGTGAAACAATGTGGCCCAAGAATCCCATTTCTCGAAGCCAAAACTCGCTTTTACTAAACTTAGCATACAACTGTTTGTCTCTCAAAGTTTGCAAAATAGTTCTCAAGTCTTCAGCATGCTCGGATTCATCACGAGAATATATCAATATGTCATCAATAAAAACAACCACAAATTTATCCAAATACAATCAAAAAATACGATTCACCAAGTCCATAAATGCTGCAGGAGCATTTGTTAAACCAAAAGGCATGACAAGAAATTCATAATGACCATACCTCGTCCAAAAAGCAGTTTTCGGCACATCCGAGTCTTTCACCCTCAATTGGTAGTAACCGGACCTCAAGTCTATTTTAGAAAACCATGTCGCTCCTTTTAATTGGTCAAACAAGTTATCAATCCTTGGCTAGGGTTACTTATTCTTAATTGTCACCTTATTGTGTTATCGATAATCTATACATAACCTCATGGATCCATCTTTCTTCTTCACGAATAACACCGGAGCACCCCATGGTGAAAAGCTCGATTTCACAAAACACTTGTCGGTCAATTCTTGCAACTGTGACTTCAGTTCTTTCAATTCAATCGTGGCCATTCTTTATGGAACAATTGAGATAGGTGCTGTACCAGGGACTAACTCAATGCCAAACTCAACTTCCCTAACAGGAGGTAATCTAGGTAGCTCTTCTGAAAACATATCTGGATACTCACATACAATAGGCACTGATTCAATCTTCGATTCAGACTCTTTCATATTCATCACATAAGCCAAATAAACTTCACATCCCTTTCTCATACATTTTTGAGCACACATAGAAGAAATCACAATTGGAAACTTATCTGACTCATCTGGTTCAACCTGGAGAATTTCACCATTTTCACATTTCAATTCAATAACTTTTTGTCTACAATTCACTATAACATCATGAAATGTTAACCAATCCATGCCCAATATAACATCAAATTCATCGAACAGCAATAACATCAAGTCAGCCGGAAAATAATGATCTTTAATCATCAAAGGACATTTCTTACATATCTTATCAACTAAAACATGCTTGCCTAACGGGTTCGACACTTTAATAATAAATTCCATGGACTTAACAGGCATATTCATGCTAGATACCAATTTCATGCACACATATGAATGAGTAGAACTAGGGTCAATCAAGGCAATAAAAAATGTGTCATAGAGAGAAAAAGTACCCGTAATCACGTCAGGAGAAGATGCATCCTCGCGTGCACGTATAGCATAGGCCCTAGCCGGAGCTCTAGCCTTGGATCTCATCACTGTATCTCTTGTTACATTCTTACTACTATCCCATTACCGGCGTTTCTTGAAGGTTTTCCCTTTGTAGCCGTACTACCCGGCCTTGTACTCTGAATTTTTTCTTTCTCGGCCATCTCAGGACAGTCCTTGATATAGTGGTCTTAAGAACCACATCGGAAACAAGCTCTATCGCTCACCCTACATTTACTAAAATGACCTCTACCATACTGTTGGCACTCAAGTTTGGAAGCTGTAATGCCCCAAAAATTGGGCCTAGAAATATTGGGTTTGGAGTCCGAGTTTGGGTAGAAGATGGCCCGAGATAGAATTATTGATGTTTTAACTTTTTACGAGAAATTATTATCAATATTGTTATTAATTATTTAGTGTAGGATCTAAGTGAATTACGATGGATTTATAGTGTGGGAAAAGGCTTGGGTTCGATTCAAGACTCTAGCAGAAAAAAAAATAAATTTTATGCTACCTTAGGGAATCTGGGTAGTAGGCCTTATTAATAATTTGGGCTGAGTTTTAGCACAAACAAGCACCTGGCCCCGTGGCCAAGCATGCTAGGAGGGCGTGGCAGGTGCCTGGGTTCAAGGCACGATGCGCGCAAATGGTTTTTTTTCTTTAGTATTCAGGTTACAGTTAATATAGGGGTTAAGAGGAGTTGCGAGCATAATCCAGCACAAGGAGTGCCCGTGGCACAGTGGCAGCAGCGTGCTGGGCACACAGAGAGGGCGCAGGTTTGAGTCCTTGCGCGGGCGAATTCTGTTTTATTTTTTTTTAAAGCAGGCAAAACTGAAGCAGGTAAGGGTTATAAATTATTGTGGCAGAATTATATCGAAAAAAAGGTTGCATCCCAGTGGCCAGCAGCGTGGGGGTGTGCCTGGAGGACCCAGGTTCGAGCTGTTGTGCACGTGAAGGACTCTCTTTTTGCTGCACGCATGGGGGGAGTAATTTAGTTGGACCGAAACTCTTCCAAGCAGCAAATTGAGTCGGCCAAACGGTGGGAAAAATGGTGGCTGCTAATCGGTAGGAAGGATTTGGATAGAATTCAAATTAGGTGGTGGCTAAAATTAAGGAGAAAAACATGGAATTTGAACTTGGGAAGGATTTTATGCCGAAATAGGACTCATGGTAGTACCAGTTCGGCTATAGGAAATTAAATGCAAAAAAAGCTCTTAAAATTTTGGCTTGTATGGGTTGTTTTTCTTCTTTGTTTAGTTTTGGGTATTTTTAAGTGTTAGTCGATTTAGGTTGGGGCCATTCACATCTATTATTATTTTTGAGATCGACCTTCATTCTTTTTGTTCATCTTTTCTTCACCAAGCTTAATCTTCTACTCCTACTCATAAGTCCTTTCTCTTTGATTCTCTTCTCATTATTGCCTAATATAGAGACTTTTCTCCGTGCCAAAAAGCTGAACCTCACAACTCTCTTATCCTTCTGCTGACATCTCCCCTCTACTTCACAAACTTTTATTCTCCATCTCGTTCCTTCAAAAGCCGAATCACCTAGATCTATTCTCTATTCGTATTTTGGGTTAGATCTATAACAAATCGGGAATAGAAAGGTACTTGGGAATGTTTTTGGCAAGTAAATATTTGGTAAGTGCTCAGAGTCCCTTCTCTATCCATTATTTGGTGATTTAAAGAAAAGCTAAAAACCCCTATATGCAAAGGGTGCCTGTCGACTAAACTAAAAGGGTTTAGTGGTGTTATTTGATTTGTTTTACTCTAGTGTGGATTAAAGGCTACTGATCGAGGGCTTGGATAATTGGAACGACTAGATTTAGATCTAGTCCATATTCTGGCAAAGGCAACTCGTGTGTGGAACTCGTTAATGTTTCATCAAAAAATAGGTGTGTAAATGACACCCATTAGTAGACTAGATCGGCAAAAGCCGAAAAGCTAAAATACCGAAAAGCCGACATTTTGAGAACTTGCGAGCGTGCGAGCGCTCGTGGAATTGTTTGTATTGATAACTTTGGTAACTTCAACGGTAAGATTGCAAAGTACACAATTTCGTGCACCTCGGTAAATTTGGGTTTCGATGGGCCGAAATTGGGTAATGGGCTAACGGGCCCATTTTGGTAAAAACGTCCGATAAGGATTCTAAAGACACGTTAATAACTATAATGAGCATGAAACCCTAATAAGACTGATAAAATTACTGAAATACCTCTATAAGGTAGAAGTACCGTAATACCCCTAAAGGGGTAAGTTTACGATTACGCCCCTCGAGGGTAAATAACTATTCTTACGCTATAATCTGACTGCCTTTCTGAAGCATGCCTTGTTAATTATATATATTTTGCATACATGTCATACTGCATGGGGTTGGGTTTTGTTATGGAGGAAGAACCCGTTCTGGAGGCTGTGCCACATATTCGATATATAAGCGACTTTGCTGCGCGGATTATAGTTAGTGCCGCAACCGGTGCTAACACTGTAAGTGTAGGGATGGCGTGGGTGATTTATTCCCCACAGGAAGTGTAGGGATGGACGGAGGCAAGTGCAGGGTTGGATGGCGTTATCATGCATTAATCATATGAGACTGTTTTGAAATGGGCCCAACTGTGTTAATATGGGCAAGGCCCAATATATCTCGACTTGTAATAGGGCTACGGCCTAAATTAATATTGATATGGGCTAAGGCCCAGTTAACTCTGATTTCTGAATAGGGCTTAGGCCCAGTAAAGCTTGAACTGATTTGGGCTCTGGTTGGGATACTTTATACACTGAGTTTTCCAAACCATAGTGGACTTGGAGCCGTGACGGATACATGTTCTGCAAATTCGCTTTTCTTCATGTGTTTTGATAAGCACTTACTTACTTTAATTGTTTTGGATTTTTAAGTTGTAACAAGGCCGCTTTACTTATTTTTAATTGTTCTTAGTATGTTTTATTAGCTTGGATGTGATATTGTTTTGATTGTTTGAAATTGAATAGCTCTAGGGTGCGTTTTAAAAAGGTTACTTGATTTCAAATTATCGCGTTAACAAAGCAAAGCTTCCGCAACGAAAATGTTTTCAAAATTAACAACCTTTTCAAATGGTTTTAAACGAATTGGTTTTCCCTGAACAATCACTCAGTTAAAGTGTGGCAATGGTTGTGTGCATGTCTAGGATTGGATCCGTGGAGAGCTGGGTACTTAAGCAGTCTAACTAACTCACCTCCTCTTTTTTGGCATCCTACCTGGTGCACAGCTTCCATTCACTTTAATCTATAACGAGGATATTCTTTAACCACTAAGAAAGACAACGCTACAATGTGACACGCTGGGTTCGATCATAACGTCTGGGCCGGGTTTGGGGGTGTTACAGAAGCTCTATCATTACCCACACTAGCTACAGAGGTAGCTTGAGATCTAAAACTCGAATTTTTCTTCTTACGGTTTCTGTATGAATGCCCAGCTGACACATAAGAACGAGAATACACATTTATGGAGTTCTTAGATTGGGATAGAAGTGACTTGCTCATCGGCCTCTTCCTTATATCTCTAGCCTCAGCTTCGGCTCTTCTACTTTCCTTGGTCAGCTCTTCAGCTTTACAGGCCCGATCAACAAGCACAACAAATTCCTTTAGCTCAAGAATACCTACTAACACTCTTATGTCTTCATTAAGTCCGTCTTCAAACCTTCTACACATTTTAGCCTCAGAGGATACACACTCTCGAGCATATTTGCTGAGTATGACAAACTCTCTTTCATACTCAGTAACTATCATGCGACCTTGTTTCAAATCGAGAAACTCCTTACGCTTTTGATCGATGAATCACTCACTGATGTATTTCTTTTGGAACTCTTCTTGAAAGAATTCCCATATGACCTTTTCTCTCGGAACCACCGAAATCAGTGTTTTTCACCAATCATATGCCACATCCCTCAACAAGGAAATAACACACTTCAGACATTCATCAGGTGTGCAGGACAGTTCATTGAATACCCAGATGGATTTCTCTAGCCAAAATTCTGCTCTTTTGGGATCATCATCAGCATTGGCCCTAAATTCCTTGGCTCATTACTTTCGAATTCTATCTACTGGGGTTCTATGAATCTCATAAAATCTATACCTTGAGGCACTTGAGGCATGGGTTGGGGATTTGGAGGGGGTGGAGGAGGTTGCACGTTCTAGTTCGTTCGAACGAACTCTGTGTACCAGGTATCCATCATGTGGAGAAAGGCTTCTCTGCCTCCTTCTCCTCTACTAACAGTTTGGGTCTACTATCAAACGGCACTGCTCTTTCAGTAGGAGTAGACACGTTACTTTCAACATCATCTACTACTACTCTATGGGGATCCATTTACTATATGAAAACACATTTTTAAATTGTCAAGAGTCGTCACACTATCGTAATATATGTATGGCATGTATAGCTAGACTCAAACACAAGCTACGTAGTTTGAGAACCGACTAAACTATAGCTCTGATACCACTAAATTTAACATCCCTTACCTGTACCTGAGGCTGGGACAAGGTACGAGGTATAACTGAACATATACACGTACATTCATACAAAACCAAGCTAAAAAATTTCATTCAATTTAAAATGAATCAAAAACATGTACATTGTCCCTTTTATGGACCTACGAAGTCCAAAAACATGCATTGGGATTAGTTCAGGACCCAACTGGAAACTTTAGAAAAGTTTGGAAAATTTTTCTTTAATACAGAGCCACATGCCAATGTGAGATAGGGGACACGCCCATGTGCTCTTGACACGCCCGTGTCTTCAGGCCGTGTAACTCTCTGACTATGACGTCAGCACCAAAATAAGGTCACACGGCTATATCACACATCCGTGTGTCCAGACCGTGTGGTGAATTAAAAATAAATGAATTTTTCATAAAAATGGCGGAGACTTCACACAGCCAGAGTACACACCCATGTGGGTAGGCCGTGTTTCTCACACGGCCAAGACACATACCCGTGTGTTCACCTATGTGGATATTTTAGAGGCTAATTTCCAATCCAATTGCCACCCTCAAACACTCATTTACTCAAACATGTTTCATAGCATGCAACGTAACCTATTTAAACACTCAAATATTCAATATCATGGCATTATCATGTCCTTCTTAGTGTCATCTTATTTACACATTCTGTTAGCCATACCTTTTAAAAATATTCCACACCAATCTCATGCATAAACAAGATTTGTCAGTTTAATTCCAAGTTACAAACTCTTTACTATGTTCATCTCAAGTCATTAAGTCATCCCTTAATTTCAAGCATCTAAGTCACATCTCACCATATACCCATCAAACAATCACATAACACATCGTCAAGGCATTAGCACATACATGCATGAACAATTAGATTTCACAACCCAATAATCAAATATAAGCCATATCACATGGCTATTACAAAATGAATCATCAACATTATAGGCCTTTACAATTTGGCTAAAATAGTATGACACATATCACAAAATAACCAAGTCCCCTATACATGCCATATTCAAAATATCAATTTTGATAGTGTGATCGAATACTCCGACAGCTTCCAATCCCAAGCTAGCTTGGCGGAACTACAAAGGATGGAAAGGAAAGGGGGTAAACATTAAAGCTTAGTAAGCCCATATGCAAATAATATGCAATGAGAACAAGCAGATATCATACAACATCTTGATAGCATAAATATAAAGATTGTTCATCATTCAAACCTTTTTGGACTTAATCATTATGTATATATTTCCTTATAATGAATCATCATTTACCAAGGTATTTCTTATAAGCGTAGCGTACATACCTGTACCATTTCATAGTATAGCATACAACCATACATTCTTTAATATGCCTTCCTTGGGAATTTCATTACATCATCCATTGCATTACCCGTTGAACACTCGGAATAATATTAGATACGCGAAAAACCTTGCACCTGAGTGCCACATACACATACGTAGCCAAAGCTACCTCAAAATGTAACACTCTTAATAGAGCTACTCACGGGCCTGCTTGCACAAGCTGTCGGTCAGGGCGTAACTATACAGGCTGCTAACACAAGCTGTCAGGTATCCGACACGATCAGGTCTACCTAGCCACCGGTATGACACACAAGACCAGCGCCCGGAACCAAATTACATGTGTCATAAACATCATGAACTCAGACCAACTCAATGAGCTCAGATGTCACATATATCATGAACTCATATCAACTCAATGAGTTCAGATCATATACTTTTCTAGTGACATGTCACTTGTATCAAAACTATTCCTAAGGTTCAAACGGGATTCTTCCTCATATGTACATAACATCTTAACCGCACTTGCTCGTGATGTCGTGAATAACGAACATAATATCATTCATACTTTTATAACCACCACCATTAGGCATAACATCCATAATGAAAATAGAATATTTACCACATAATAACAATACATCAAAATATGCTATATTGTCACATTATTTACACATGTACTTACCTCGGTACAAAACGATGAGAAACGAGCCTATTCGTCGTAAACTTTATTCTTTCCTCGATCAAGACCCAAATCACATTTTTCTTGATCTATAATGCCAAATTTAACTTGTTTAATAATCAAAATTTTCAAATAAACCCATAATTCATACTTTAGTAAAATTACCCTTTTTACCCTTAACTTTTCATTTATTTACAATTTAGTCCCTAGGCTTGTAAAATGAACTACATGCATTTTCTTTATTACCCAAGCCTAGCTGAACTTTCCTTGTACTCATAACAGCCCATAATTTTCATCAAAATTAGATTTTTATCACTTATACACGTTTTACAAAATAGTCCTTTTTAGTGGTTTTCATGAAAAATCACTTTCTGAAATATGTTTTTCTTACACCAAACTTTCATCTTCCTCCATTAAGCATCAAAATACATGCATGTCATACATGGGTAAATTTTTGAACATAAACCCTACTTCAAAATAGGGGTAGAAATAGGTAAATCAAGCTATGAGGACTTGAAAAATGTAAAGAACATTAAAAACGAGCTAGGGAACACTTACTATTGAGCTTGAAAATGTAAAAAACCCTAGCTATGGAGTGCTTAGAATTTTTGGTAGCCACATGAAGGAGATGAGCACAGTTTTGCTTTGATTTCCCTTTTTATTCTTTTATTTACCAAATGACTAAAATGCCCTTAAGGCCTTTATTTCAAAATTTTCCTATGCATGTCTATTTTTATCCAAAATTATAGAAATTGGTCAAACTGCTAATTAGGATCTTTTAATTTATAATCTAAAACAATTTCATGCGTAAAGCTTCTAGAACACAAGTTTTGCATCTTATTCAATTTGGTCCCTAAAGTTCAATTGGACATTTTATGCATAGAATTTCTTCATAAAATTTTCACACAAGCATGCATACATATCATGGACCTCATAATAATCATAAAATAATTATTTCTATCTCAGATTTGTGGTATCAAAACCACTGTTTCGACTAGTCCCTAATTCGGGATGTTACATTTTCCAGCATCATGGGCTAAGTTTTGAAGATAGAATCAAACCTTTCTATAACAACCTGTTTTCAGTGAAATCAAAACAATGGTTTTGGGACAAAAAATTCGAAGTTGAAATATTTATTTTATTATGATTTTATTTCCTAAAGCATGATATTAGTACCGTATAAAAATTTTACCGTTTACATGCTCAATTTGATAAAAAGGACTAAATCACGTAAAGTGTAAAAATTGAGTTCTAGTAGCTAAAGGTTTTAAATAGCTATAGAACTTTAAATTTTAAGTCCTTATATGGTAATTAGACCATAAATGGTGATAGTGGAATGTGTTGGCTTGGTATTTTAGAAATTAGTAATATTTTATAAGGTTATAAAGGTAAAATAATTAATAATGATAAAATAACATAAGAATTATATGTCCATCTTCTTCACAAAAACACTTCAATTGATTCTAACATGGAGAAACCATAGCTAGGGTTTGGCATGCTCGTTTTGCTTGACTGGTAAGATATTTTGTCTAGTTTTTAATTATTTTTATGTTTTCAAGATCGTTGTAGCTTAATCTAGCTAGCCCATGGACTAATTTGTGAAACTATTAAACTAATAGGGTTTTTCCATGAATGAATATAGGTTTTTTTTTTCATGTTTTGTGGAAGAAATTGGATGGTTATTGTTAGATAAACAACTTTTGTTAAGAGATTTTTGATGAAATTGTCAAATAAGGATTAGATTGAAAAATAGAAACCTTTACATGGTGAAATTGTAAAATAAATGAAATATAAGGCTTGCTAGGTACCTAATTGATATTCAGCTATGATGGGTTGTGGTTAAATTGCAAAATTTCTATTTTTATGAGCTAAGGACTAAATTACAAAGAAATTAAAAGTATAAGGGCAAAATGTAATTTTCCAAAATATGAATTAAGTTAAATTTATCTGTTTAGATCAAGACAGGCCTCGTATGGCTTTAGATTGAGGCAAAGAGAAAGTCTCGAATTAATCGTCTCCGTATCTACCTATACTCAATGAGGTAAGTTTGTGTTATTAAATTGTGTTTATATGTTTTACGCTGAATTATGTATGAGTTGTGAATTGCCATATGTATACATGATTGCATATCCAATGACGTACGACAATTACCGAGCTCCATTTGAACCATAGGAATTCATAGGATACAAATGACATGTCATTAGGGTTACATAATTTGGGTGTTGGTCCTGAACATCCTATGGATGGCTGAGGTCCGACATGTATTGTGGATACTCCACAACTCGTGTGAGTAGCATCATGTAGCTATGTTCTGACCTATAGCTCATGTGAGCAGGCCCATATTCACAGCTCATGTGAGAATTCTGATTCACAGCTCGTGTGAGCATACATGTACAAGATTTGATGGATTACAGTTATATGAGTTAGCACACTATGTGTGAGCTATCCCTGGTATCCAACAGTATATGAGTTATGTGAGTTATATGGATTACAGTTATATGAGTTAGCACACTATGTGTAAGCTATCCTGGGTATCCAACAGTATTCTAAATGGTTCAACGGGCACTATTCTGATACAAAATGGTAAGAGTTCGATGCAGATTATTATATTGACACATTTAAATTATATTGAAATGTTATTACATGGTATATTGAAAGTAGACATGGACGATATATGTATATGCTACATGAATAAATGTTGTGCTCATCCATGTTCTTAATGCCTTATTATATACATGATTAAGCTTTTGCCAAGTATAGTTGGATTGTGCCATGTTTATCTTACCTAATATGTATCTAACGGTAAGTTGTGTTTTATATTATACGAAGCTTATATGCTTACTTTGTGTTATTTTCTATGTCTTATAGTGCATCTAAAGCTCATTCGGGTTGGAAGCTTGTTGGAGCTATATCACACTATCCATCTGCTCTATTGGTACTTTTGGGTGTTTAATTTTGGTTATAATGGCATGTATAAGTATTTTGGCTAATGTTGGTCTATATGTTTGGTTATTGAAATGATCATTTGGTTTGGCTTGAGTTATGGTATTTTGGTGTTCAAATGAATTTGGTTTTGGCATGTAAATATTAGCCGTAATATGGATGATGTTTGGCATGATATGCTTGAATTATGGAAGATGAAATTATAGTTTGAATATGCATATTATATATGGTTTGTAACTTGTTGGAAATTTTGTGAATTGGTACTTTGTTTTGAATGACTTATATGATTATTGATGTTAGTGGTTGACTAGTATATTTAGTACCATTTGGGTATGTTTTTGGTAAGTGAAATTTATGTATGTATTGATGCAAACATAGTTGGAAGTTAGTTGATCATTTTGGCCAAATTGATTACATGGTTATACATGTTTACATGTTGTCATTTGAGGTGCCTATGGACATATTGGTTGTATGTTAGTATACCTTATGCATATAGCTTGATTATGCTTGATCTTGGTGCCTTGTTATGGCTTGTATATATGTGCAAATTTAGGTGTAGGTATATGCTAAGATGAGTGAGAAAAATGGCTTGTAAAATGGCATATTTTCGTCCATACGGGTAGAGACACAGGTGTGTGTGACACATGGCCAGGCGACACGGTCGTGTGTCCCCTATAGCTTTCAAAGTTTTTCAAGTCAGCTTATTACACAGCCTAACACACAACCTAGAACACGGGCGTGTGAGGTTATTTCGAAGGGTACACGGCCTGGCACACGGAAGTGTGGCTTAGTCATGTGACCCAAGTCAGTGAGTTACACAGGCATGGACACAAGCTGGGACACGGCCGTGTGTCCCTACTTTGAATGTCCACATGGCCTGAGACACAGGCGTGTCTCCTGGCCGTGTGACCCCTGTAGTGTTGAAAATTTTCACTATTTTCTGAAAAATTCTATGAGTTTTCGATTTAGTCCCGACTTAATTTTAACATGTTTTTAGGGCCTCGAGGGTTTGTATAATGGACAATATGTATGATTTAGATTGGTTTTAATATGATTATTGATATGATTTTTAATGTTTGAAATTTATGTTCATTTTATTTGAAAACTTCGATAATGCTTCGTAACCCTGTTTCGATGATAGATATAGGTTAGGGGTGTTACACTTTCCATCGCTTCCTTATCTTGAATCACAATTGGATTTTCAGCAGAAGTCTTTGAAGATCTCATTCTCTTTTGGGACATGATGAATCGATAAGGATTTAGGGGAAAAAGGTAATCAACAAAGTGATTATGGTGGCTAGGTTTTCGATAGTAAAAAGGTTACGGTGACAAGAGGATATTTTTAGAGGTAGCTTTTTCTGTAAGAATACATTGCACTCTTTCATTAATGGTATAGTGTCGAACTTAGTAAACCTATTTTTCTTGGACAGGATGTTCTTTCTGATCTTGACATAGTTAGGCATTTGTTCTAAGGCTTCTACCAACGGGATATTGATGTGAAACTGCTTTAGAACATCCAAAAACTTCTTGAATGACACCTCCTTCTTCTGCTGCTTGAGTCTTTGTGGATACGGAGGTGGTGGAACTTTGTCTTGCACTGGACAACTTCTCTGAGGAAAGAAATTTGCATCTGAAGAAGGTGTTACCTTATCCTAGTTCACTAATTTAGATTTTACCTATTTAGTCTTTGTAGAATATGGCTCTTCTGGTGCAGGGATTTCAACTACCTATTGATTTTCCTTTTCCTTGGCAAGTTCATCTTCAATCTTAACTTCCTTGGGTTCCAAAGTCTTCTCACTTCGTAAAGCACTACTTTGTAGTATTCATTACACAAATTCCTTGGATTTTTTGTGTCACTTGACAGGGCTCCTTGCGGTCTATTACGAAGCTCTGTAGCTAATTGACCCATTTGGTTGTCCAAATTTTTCAATGTTGCTGCTTGGCTTTGGTTTAAGGCGTCATTCTTAGCTATGTATGCCTTCAACAAATTCTCCAAATTGTTGGACAGTTCAACTTATGGTGGTTTCTGAACTTGTTAATTAATCCTTGAGGTTGATTTGATCTATGCTTCATGTAGGTGTTGTTCGGTCCACTTTCTTGGTTACACCAAGAGAAGTTTGGATGACTTCGCCATGAAGGATTATAGATGTTGGAATGTGATCCTTGTCCACTTCTATTTTGGTTTTGATTCCCTACATAATAAACAAACTCAGGATTTGATGAACAATTCGGAAAAGAATGTCCGTCCCCAAAAATACACAGGAAACATTGTCAAATTGACTTTGGTGGCTGAGTTGTAATATTATTCAAATCGTTAGTAGTAAATTGTTTCAACATTGAAGAGATAGAAGATACCTGAGCTGAGAGTGAAGTGAGAGTGTCTCCTTCATGCACTCCTTTACTACAAATTTTCCTAAAGCTGTTCGATTTGTTGGCCACTAGTAGTTGTTACTGGCTGTTCCCATGATAATTTCATAAGCCTCATTACAAGACTTAGAAAGGAGAACACCATTTGTAAAATCATCTACCACCATCCTAGTATGTACATTGAGACCATTATAAAATGTCTTTAGTTGGATGTAATGTGGAATCCTGTGGTGAGGGCACTTGCGAAGTAATTGTTTAAATCTTTCCCATGCCTTGTATAGGGATTTGTCATCCATTTTCTTGAAAGTGGTGATATCATTCTACAACTTAGTGTTTTTTTCTAGGTGGGAAATACTTTACCTGAAAGGGTCCAGCTAATTCTTGCCAAGTAGAAATTGAATTTGGTAACTATGAATTAAACCATGCTCATGTTCTATCTCTTAACGAGTAAAGAAATAATTTCAACCGCAATGCGTCTTTAGTTACACAGGCTATCTTGAAGGAATCATCACCTCCATGAACAATCAAAGGTGAAGATGGGAATTTCTGTAGGCATTCCACTAAATTGGCCCAGTGTCTGAAGCATCTGAAACATCACAAGCTTTAGTTCAAACTGTGGTGCCTCAATCTCCGGTCTCCTAATTCCCGGAGTTAGCTCATTAAAAAAAGTGGCACAACATACTGCCCTATAGGTTGATCCCTATCATCAGCAATAAGGATTAGATTACGAGCATAAGTGGCTCCATTTCCTTGAACTCCATTTTGATTTTCAAGGTCTATTCTTGCAGCTTGTCTCTGGGATAATATCTCTTGTCTTCTTTGTCTAAATGTCTACTTGATTTCAGGGTCTACAGGGAGTAAATCGATGATTCGATCTATGCTTATAAACACCTGAAAAGATAATCACAAAAAATAAAAAAATAATTAAATAAAAATAAAAATAAAAATAAAAATAAAAAAACCAAATTGCAAGAAATAATTTCACAAATAATGATAAAGTTAACAGTCCAAGGTAATGGCTTTAAAAGGTTAGTTCCTGATGGAATGTGTATGTGTACATAGTTGTTATTAAGTAATAAGTAAGTAAAAGAGTTATTGTCTCCACAGAGACTGTATCTGTTAATCAAATAATTGTAAAATTATAAATTTACAAGTTGGTAAGAAAAACACAATATTTTAGGGTGATGGATGTTAAATTATATTAATTAACTAAATGCAAATTATCCTAAATACAATGAAATGTAACAAATGCAATGAGATGGTTTAGCAGCAATTTCACAAGTTTAACGACAATAACATGAATAAGCTAGAATAATTGCAACACTTGACTTAATTCATTTTTCATCATGCTTAACAATTTTCCAAAAAAATTCCATGGCAACTTGATCATTCATTAACTTGGAATCTGATATAAGTTCTTTCAAAATCTTATACTTAAAAAAACATGTATATTTCTTTGTCCATATTTAACTAAGGATTCTTTAGAATTTATGTGAAGTAACAGGGAAGGGTTAGGTTTGAAACAATTTAATCACACAAACTTAAAAGTTATGCAAGGTAATAGAGCTCTTTCGAGTTATTACGAACTTTTAATTTAATTGAGTTAAGATCTAATTTAAGCATGCACCTTCAAATTATTGTGTCCATTAATAGCCATCTGGTTAGGATTGATCAACTAATTCTAATGCATTCAAACATATTTTAATGCATGAAATACATAAATGATTTTAATTGGAAATATGAACAATTGAGGCACAGAACATCATAAACATGAACCAAATGAACTTCATCGAATTAATGCAATCATTCCAACTAAAACAAAATTAAGTCATCATTGTTAATGGAAAAACATCAAAACAATTTGCAAACATTTTGAATAACTAAGAAAAAAAATAGGAAGAAGAAACTCTTGATGATTTTGGTGGTTCTTTGAAGACTGATCGTGGTGGCTTCCTCTAATCCTTGTGATTGCTCCTTCACAAAATGCTCCTCAAGGTGCTAGCCAAGAGTGGTTTTCCTAAAGGGAAAATGCTAGCTAAAAGAAATGGGGAAATGGGAATGCTTAACCGTGGAAGGGAGAAAGAAAGTGAGTTGATGGAAAAGTGAAGAATGAATGAAGGATGAATGAATGATGTTTGGAATGGGAGATGAGAGGTGGTATTTGTAGTTGAAGAGTAGCATGAGAGTTTACTAGAAATATCTTGGAGATACCTTGAATTGCTTCTTTTTTTGGAGGTTGGGTGGTTGCTTGATTCATGCTTGAGTTCATGCATGAATCATGCATGGGAGTGGACGATAATCAAGGTGGAAGTTGGGGGCTGATTTACAATTTCTTTACATATGTAGGGACCTTCAAATTAATTATCCCCAAGTTAATTTGGGTAGCTCTAATGCCTTTTCCAAATTTGGATCATTCTCCTCCCTTATTGGATGGTTTTGACAACCCAATTGAGAGCATACTTCATTCTTTTTAGCAACCACCTTCCAAGTTGGGTTGAATTGAATTTATGAGTCCAATTGATGAGCTTGCTATCCACATGAAGTAGATATTAACTTGTGTTCATGTATGGTATTATTGACTCCCACATGAATTAATTTAGTAGTCCAACTACAGCAAATTGAGTAAAAATTGACATATAGCATAAAATAGCAAAAATATGTAAAATTAATCCTAAATTGTATAAATTACAAACTTCACTCAATTTATGTATAATGTCTTAATATGAATTAAAATGACTCAATTGGCTACCCACATGAACGGAGTTTGCAGAAATTATGAGTAAAATGGTGCTAATAAAACCTATATAGTTTAAATGTATCACACCCCTAAACTTAATCCATTACTCGTCCAGAGTAATGTTTCATGCAAAGAAAAAAATTAGGGCAATCTTGAACAATATTTACCAAGAACCAACTTTTCACATAATCATGTAGCAACAAATTTATTCTCTCAAACTCTTTTTGTTGATAACTTGCTTGCAAGCAGATATTATTTCAAAATCTTATGTTAAGTACTAGAAAATGCTATCATAAGTCGTAATTTGCATGCATCCCAAAGTCATATATATAATTCACTATTCAATAAATTTCCCTTATCTTGTCAGACAAACAATCCTAAGGTTTAATTATTGGTCTTCATATGTTGCACTTAATAATTTCTCTCTACTATAGTCGACATAATTATAAAAATCAATAGGTCTTTTATAAGGTTGTAATGGGGCTAGGCTCAAGGTAGGGATAAAGAGAAGTGATTTTTAGGCTAAATCATCTTAACCCTAACTTTATCTTAAATATTTTAGGGCACAGTCTTCGTACTAATGGGTTTTAACACCCCCAAACTTAATTTGAAACTTATGCTCAACAATATATCTCAACACTTGAGTAGAGATTTTTCTTTTTCTTTTTTTTTGAATCATGTACATCTTTCTGAATTTCCCCCCCGAATTTTACTCACCAAGACAGGTATAGTTAAGAGGGGTGCAAGATAATGTAAAAATTTAAAAGATGATAATATGTCAACTTATTAACAATAAAATAAGCTATATGGCTCAAACTCAGGTTTCAAGGGTTAAATTCATATGGTAAGCTTGAAAGGCTCAAACGATCAAAAGAAAATGTGCCTAAATCATATTTAGATTCTTATGCCTACTAGGATTTCACCTCAAGAAAGTTACTAAGACAATTCTAAAGACTTAAACCTTCATGCATGTCTACTTCTAAGGAGAGCACATTTCATGGCAAAGACTATAAAATCAGAAATTATACTTGCATATGAGCTAGCTTATTAACAAAAATTGTTTCTAAGCATCATTTTATTTTAGCATACTTATGTGAAAATTGAAAATTTTAAAAATCATAGAAGATTGGCCCTTACCCCCATTAAAAAAAAGCAATGTTCTCATTGCAAAATAATAAAGTAGTGAATGAAAACTGTATACCAGGTAGGACTCAAAAAAGACAGGTGAGTCATGAAGACCGCTTAAGTACCAAGTCTTTCTTGAAAAATCCAATCCTTAGACATATACATTCACATTGCCACACTACTATGTTATTTACTAGAGAACAAAATAAATGGAAGATATTGACTTAGTTTCTTCATGAATTGCATATTATTCAACTTTATTATGTATAAAATAAAATATTCCTAAAATAAATAAATAAATATCTTAAGAGTACCACTAAGAAAAAGAAATTCCCCTCTTTTATTAATTTGAATCACCCGCTTTGTCTTGTTCCTTTGCCCTCTCGTTTTAGTTTGTATTCACGTCCTCTTCTTTCCATTACTCGAAGATATGATCTGGGAACTTAGGAACGAAACTGTTAGAGATATTTTAAAAGTATTTCTTATGAAATTATTTCCAATTTTTGCATATTTCCAATAAGCCCGTTGTTAGCTATACATAAATTTCCACATATCCACCATAGTTTAAAGTTTTGATTTCTTTATAGTGTTTGAAGAAGTGGGCATTGGAATGGTCAACTTAGGATTAACACTTGGCTCAACTGGTTCAACAATATTTGGTCACACCCTCAGTTTAGGGTTGATCAGTTTGCCTTTTGATTCTGCTTCTTCTATTTCATTTACTGAGTCAGCTTCTGGTTCATATTTAATTGAGGAATCATTGGATTCTAGTTTGTTCAGTTCATATGACTTGATTTGGTCCAATTGTTTAACATTCTCCACTAACCTTTCAAGATCATGTCTTGTTATGCAACCTTGATCATAACGACACTTCAGGTTTGCTTTTGATTTAACTTGGGCCCTCAAACAAAGTGAAGTAATCAATGATGGAGAATAAGCACTTCCTGTCTTTTTCCTCGCACAATCTTGGATTTCTTTGAGAATAATTTTCCTAACATTGGTTGACTTCTCTATCATAATTGCATTTAACAAAAACATTTGTTCCATCGAGATGGTGGAACTATGTGAGATAGACTTTGATCTGCCATAATTTGGCGTAGCAAATTAAACTAATTATTGCACTTTAGGAGCTTGAAAACAAGCATTTTTAGTAGATTTGAATTATGTTTTCTTAAGTTTTAATAAGTTAATAAAATGTGCAAATTAAGTCTTTTATTGACCTTAGGGGCCAAATGAGGCCTATGGGTGAGCTAATGCACTTTGTGAGTTTAGAAAAGACTTTTAAAAGGTAGATTAAATTGATACTAGTCATTACATCACAACACGGGATCACCAATATCGCAACATAGGGAGCAGAACAGAGGAACCTCAAGACTGCATTCAATGTCATGACACAGCCTGAAAGTGTTGTGACATACCTCTGAAGATATCCTAAGAGGAGTACATTGACTACTATGTCAGGATAGAAGTCATGGTGTGTCGCGACATCGACTCTAGAATAGAAATTAAATATGAAACAGGGGCATTTTGGTTTGCACAATCAAACTTAAAGCTCGAGAACATCAGCCGACCTAGGGTTAAGGACGACGACCACTTAGAATTTATAAATAGGCTCATTTGGCACATGTTATGGATGTCATGCAATTAGCCTAGATTCTCTCTTTTAAATTTAGTTTAGTTTTCTTCTTTTCTTAGGTTTTTATAATTTATTTTCAGTTGTTCTTTATTTACAAGAGATCTGATTTGTGGAGGTCGTCAAAATCTATGGATTTATTTTCATCTTTAATACAAATTAGGTGTTTTCTTAAACTCTACACTTCAATCCATTTATCATGTTCTCTCTTTACACCAATTCCATATTTGTTTGTGAAAGCCATGAGCAACTAGTCCTCATATGGGGGATTAGCGAGTGGAGGTATGATTTATTAACTGTCTTGTAGGGTTACTCAATGGATCAACTATACTTGACAAACCCTATGCTTGACAACCCACGGAAGTCATCAAGGTGGGAATTAACCCAAAATTAATATTGCCCATCCATGAACACCTTCACCCCAAACCAGTTTGGATTGTGAGGTCAGAAGATAAGTAGTCCTTGCTGACTCGTTATGTTAGTGGAAGATCAGAAGATCCTACTAGGGTAGCGACTAGTTGATTGATGAAGAACCTGAGACAAAAGTTGGTTGGGATTACCGAAGTGAGCTAATCACCCAAAATCAAGATTTGATTCACTTTACTAGTCTATCTCTTAAATTTTATTTCTTTTATATTATATTATTTTATCATTATAAAAAGCCTAAAAACCCTTTTATTCTGTTCTCATATTATAACTGATTTAAAGTACTAATTATATCTCTTAATGTTTAGTTTAGAATTGATCTAGCACTCGTCTCCCTTGGGTACGATCCTCGGAGTACTCACCTACTTAGTTGTAAAACTATATTACAAATTTACCCGTATACTTGTGGATACTGCCTTGTATTTCTATATTTTATTGTAGCATTCACACTCCAGATGTTGGTATGTTAGGAGGCAGTCAAGTTGTTGGTGTCATTGCCGAGGAGGCAACATCACTAGTTGAACTTTAATTTTTGCATGTAAATTAATAATTAGGAAAATTTTAAGTTATAGATACGATTTTATTTTATTTTATTGATACTAATCTTCTCTTTTTTGGGTTTAGGTATGACTTATAGTAGGGACACACCTATTGTAGCATCCACAGATCCAGAGAGATCAGTTCGAAGAAATCGCCAACAACAATAGTAGCAGCAACAACAGATGCAAGATCCACTAACACTTGTTGTAAGTAACGTACCACATGAGAATCCACTATTCAATGATGCTGACGATAACGCCCTAAGAAACCCACCAGCACCCTAGCTACTCGAAAATGTACATATGGCTCAGAACGAGAGAATCCTAAGGGATTATGCCTTACCAAGCTTGGACATGGTTCAGGAAAGTATAGCAAGGCTAGCAATTAAAGCTAATAATTTTTAGATCAAACTGATAATGATTTAGAATAATCTGTAGTTTAAGGGCACGATGACAGAGGACCCTAATAAGCATTTAAAACGATTTCTCCAACTTTGTGATACTTTTAATTATAACGGGGTCACTGATGATGCTATTCATATTTGGTTGTTCCCTTTCTCCTTGATTGATAACACCTTTTCTTGGTTAGACTAATAGGCACCAGGATCTATCACAATATGGGATGAACTCGCTAGAAAGTTCTTATAGAAGTTCTTCCCGATTAGCAAAGTAGTTCAACTAAGAAAAGAGATTGCTATCTTTAGACAGATGTAGGGAGAAAGCCTTTATGAGGTGTGGGAACGTATCAAAATGTTGATTCAAAAATACCCATACCACAGATTTTTTTGAGTGGATTCGACTGTAGGTATTTTATAACGGGTTGGATGCGAACGCACGATCTAAATTATACGGAGTAATAGGAGGAGCCCTTATGAACAAGACGTATAAGGATTCATAAAAAAATATTGAAAACATGACATTGAACTCCTGCCAATGACCGATTGAATGATTCACATATAGCTAGAAACTCGCTATGGTTAAAACTATTAAAGAGGATGACAAGTATTAACAGATTGTGGATAGACTTAACTATATCGAGTCTACTTAACTATATTGAGTCTACTTAACCGTATCGAGTCTACTTGTACACCGTCTATGCATGGAGGAGACAAACCGCTCTTCTACTATATCAATAATCCCACTAAAGATGTAAACTACAGGGTGGAAACCCTTATTCAAATACATATAACCCCAGCTGGAGGGATCACTCAAACTTGAGATGGGGAGGAAATCAAGAAGGAGGTAACAACTGAAATCAAGATAAAACAACTAATTGTCAACCTATTTGCAAAAAAATTAGGATAGGGTCAATCCAAGTGACCATAATATATGTAGTTAACATCTGGATAGAATTAAGGGAGAAATGTAGTCAATGAGAACGAATGTCAAGCATGTGCTGTCTGAGTGCACCATTTCAACAAGAACATTGAATAAACTTCAGGATCAAGTGAGCATATTAATGAGAATGATGGGTAACATCAAAAGGAAAATTGACATAGGTATTCCTAGTAATACAGAAGATAATCCACGGAGGGAAGGTAAGGAGCACGTGAAAGCGATTGTGCTCCGATCAGGCAAAGTACTGAGTAGAACAAAAACCATTACTCTAGAGACAATTATGGAGAATAATGACGATCCTCAAGAGGAATCATTAGAGATGGGAGATAAGCCATAACCAAAAAAGGTAACCACATTGGCAGCAGAGACATAGAAAGAAATAACTAAAGATTCTTCTGATGCAAAAATCCCATTCTCTTCAAAACTAGAGGGAAAATAAAAACGGGGTGAGGATGAATTCGTAAGCTTCCTAAACTTGTTCAAAACATTAAATGTTAACCTGCCCTTAGTCGAGTTAATAGAAAAAGTTCCTAAGTACACCAAGTTTTTAAAAGAAATTATGTCTAGTCATAGGAAAATTAAGGTAGGTGAACAAGTTAGTATCAGTGCTTCTTGTAGTGCTATTATCTCAATATGGGTTCCCGAAAAATTAAAAGACACAGTAAGTTTTACTATTCCCATAGAGATTGAGAGCATTTATTTTAATAGAACTCTATGTGACTTAGGAGCTAGAATTAATTTGATACCTTTAACTGTCTTTCAAAAACTAGGGTTAGGGGATCTTAAAAATATGTATATAACACTACAGTTGGCCTATAGATCTTTAGTTCATCCAAAAGGTGAAGTAGAGGATGTGTTAGGCAAAGTGCGTAGTTTCATTATTCCAACATATTTTGTGGTACTTGATTTTGAGGAAGATCATAAGATATCGATCTTATTAGGTAGAACTTTCCTGGCCACTTCTAGATCCACCGTTGATTTAGAGAAAAATGAATTGACTATGAAAATCAATGGTGAGACTGAAAATTTCACCATTGGACAAATTTCCCGGTTTTTAAATTTCCGGTCAGTTGTTTTAGTTTTAAATGCAATGCATCTAGCCTACTTTTCACACCATTTACATCAGATTAGAGAGCTATAAAATTTATTTTCTTTGCATGGTTTTAATGATTTATCATCAGAGAATAGATTCAACAAATTTCCTTCTCAAAATACTCTCTTTTCACCCAAAATTATTCAAAAAAATAGCCAAAAATATTCTAAAATTTCTTAAGATTCTTGAATCAAGATTTTCAATCAAAGGATTTAGAACAAATAAAAGGTAATTATTATTTCTAAACTTATTTTTATGACGATTAAAAGCATATTTACATGATTTGAGTGATAATTACATGATTTTTTTTATCAATGCATCTTCTTCAAAAGCTTAAGGTGCTTTAATGGTGGATCTTGAATTTTGAGAGGAAATCCACAAATCAATGGATGTTCCAAATCAAAATGAATATATTAGAAGGTTTTTAATCTTATCTATCAAGATTAAACATGTTTTGTAAGGTAATTTAAGGAAATTCGAATTTCATCATCTTCATGAACTGATTTTCTGGATTTTTGTGAAATTGATTTAAATGTGAAATTGATGCTTAGTATATGTTTATTTGGTGTAGTATTGATGTTTAGAAGTGATTAGGAGGGCTGGAGTGATCGATTTTGTGAGGAATTGAGTTTTCAATTTGATGATATAAATCCGGTAAGGTAACTTTGAGTGAGAATTTCGTGTAGCGTAGTTGATGAAAATGTGTTTATTATATCTTTTGGAAGGTGGTAATATCTATTTTATCTCTGTTGAATCTCTGAATCTTGAAGAGGATTGAGCTAGTCGAAGTTGAAGCTTGGATTTGCTTGGTTGATCACTTGGTTGTGGTTGAGTTAGTTGTGTGGTGAGTGTTATTAAAGGGCGATTTGGTAAATTGACCCTCACTTATGCTTAATTGGATGCTTAATTATTGATTGCAAATATTTAATTGGTAGGTTAATTTTGTAAGATTATTGATATATGTTTAAGTGATGAAATTTTTGTTAAGTGTTGGTAAGTGAGCATCTAGTGATTTTATGTGTTTGATTAGATTAATTATAATGGTGAACTAAGAAAGTATGGTGGAGTTTTTGGTTCATGGTATGTTGATATTTCAATTGATAAATGAACATTGATAATAGGTACTTGGTATACTAGATTTAATTTTATGTTAAAATGACTATGTTACATGATTCATATATGCATTTTGGAACTTTAAGCTGAGCACATTATTGACTGAAATTATGTTATGATTGTTTGATTATATTGGCATTTTAGCATGGTGAATCCATTGAATATAGTTGGCATGCCATAGGATTTTTGAGTACTCACTAAATTTATATGTTATTTGTAAGCAATCAGGCTTTAGGTGGACTAATTTGGAGTAGATAATGGAGTATTGAGTTTGTGTCTCCACTTAACGAAACTGATTTGAGGTGATATAAGAGAGCATGTGGCCTTGACTCACTCAATCTGGGACTGATTCTGATTTTGATTGTGAGTAGTGAGATCCGTTTATCCAATGTATGATCACCCGATTAAGCCATGATTGTATATGCCAATATAAATGTATGAATTTTTATATGCTAAATTGATGATTATATGCCATGATTAATTATGATTTTTGATACATGGTTGAGCATATGACATTGAACTATTATGGATTGATATTATGACTGAAAATTTGTATTTGATTGGTTTCAATTTAAGCATGATTTGGGTGCTAATTTACTCGTTGTTTTATTAACATTCACTAAGCTTTTTAAGCTCACACCATCATATTTGTCCAGTTAATTGATGGGATTGAAGAGTTGAGGTGTAACAGCCCGTTTTTAGTCAAATCAGAATAGTAGTTTTGGGACCACAAATCTGAAGTCAAAATAATTATTTTATTATTATTTTAATGTCTACAGCATGATAATATGATTTTGTGAAAGTTTCGTTAAGAAATTTTATCGTTTGAGTGTTTAATTTGATAAAAAGGACTAAATCGCGTAAAGTACAAAAATAATGTTCTAATAGCTTAGGGTACTAAATGGCTATGAAATTAAATAGTTAAGGGATTTATGTTGTAATTATACCATTGTAAATGTTAGTAGACATTTATGTACATGGTTTAAGTTAATTTTAATGGTTTAATTTAAGGTTAAATAAGTAAATTATTAAATAAACATAGTAAAAATAATAAAACAAAATAAGCTTTCATGTTCATCTTCTTCTAGTCGATTGTTAGGGAGGAGAAAACACCATTTTTGAGCTTCAATATTTGACTATATATCCTTGGTCCATGTAAGTTCATTTTTGTCCCATTTTTAATAATTTTTATGTTTTCGGAGTCGTTGTAACTTAGTCTAGCTAGCCCAGGGACTATTTTGCAAAACTGTTAAAGGTTTAGGGTTTTTCCATTAATTAATGTTGGTGTATTTTGATGTTTGATGATAGAAAATGCATGCTTGTTATTAGATAAACAATATTTGTAAAATGATTTTTGAAAAAATTGTCAATTAGGGATTAAATTGTGAAATGTGTAAATTTTGTGGTTAAATTGTGAAATAAATGAAAAATATGGGCTGCTAGGGACATAATTGAAATTCGACTAGCATGGGTATAAGTTAAATTTCATGAATTTGTATTTTTATGAGATAACGACTAAATTGTAAAAATGTTGAAGTATTAAGGGTAAAAGTGTAAAATTACTTTAATGTGTATTTTAGGCTAAATTGAATAGAATGATAATTGAATTAGTGAAATTCGATTACATATAGATCAAGAAAAGCGAAATCCGGATTTAGATCGGGGGAAAAACAAAGTATCGGACTAGTCGATTTATTCCGTCGTTTTAGCGATCGAGGTAGTGCATATGTAATAAGCATTATTATAATTGTATTATTAATGCTTTAGTATTGCATAAATTGTAAATACGACCTTGTAGATACATTCAACGACGAATCTTCAAGTGTGAAATCCCGGTTGAACCTTAGGAATAGATTAGGATACAAATGATATGTCATTAGGGGTTATGTGATTTGGGTGCTGGTCCGTACGTCCTACCAGTGGCTGAGTTATCTGGCATGTGTTGCGGATTCTTATCAGCTTGTGTGAGCAGCACTGTGTAGCTTCGTAATGACGGTTAGCTTGTGTGAGCAGACCCATTGATAGATCGAGAGTGAGCATTATATGTGATACGAGATTGAGATAGCTTCGGCTATGTATGTGCCACTTAGGGTGCGAGATTCCCGAGTATCTGATAATATTCCAAATGGTTCAACGGGTATATCAGAGATGTAGTTGAGTATGAATTTGGTACGAGATGGTACATGTATATACATGAACCGTACAAGCTTTGAAATGAGGAAATTTATGAAATTCATAACTAACTTGGTGAATGAAAATGTGGTAGGTTTGTGAATCATCATGAGATATGTTATGTTTAAATTACTTAAATTGTGTATATATGGGAGGTTGAGTTTAATGCTATATGAATTTACTAAGCTTTATAGCTTACATTGTTTATTTTTCGTGTTTTATAGTGAAATCAAAGCTAGCTTGGATTCGGGAATTGTTGAAGACCTCATCGCACTATCAATCTATCACTTTGGTAACTTTGAATCTATGTATTTGGTATATGGAGTGTATAGGAAGTATGGTCATTTTGGTTATGGTTTGGTAATGAAATTAGCCATTTAAATTGGCTTGTAAATGTTGTGTGTTTAGTTGTGTTATTACCTATAAGAGTTAGCTTATTTTTGGCATATTGATGATGTCTGTATGTATGTGAAAAAGGGTCTTTAATATGTTGTGCTTAATTGCCAATGTAACACCCCAAACTCGGCCTAGACGTTATGGCCAAATTTGGTGATGTCACATGAAAAAGTTTTGAAAACAGGTCGATTTGATGAACTAAACATTCATAAAACCCATATTCCTTCGTGTTTAATACAGAAAACATTATTTTAACAATTTATTTGCCAATTACTTATTACAGTGGAAGCTTTAACCATTCATGTTTGAAAACGCAGTCGTATTTTTTGGAAAATCATATCTATCTAAAACCATTGTTTTTAATAAAATATTTTACCAAAGCAATTAAATTGAAAATAACCAGTTAAAAATTTAATAGTCCAGAGAGTCCCCAAAAATTACAACTCTCAAAAAAATTACCAAAACATAGATAAACCATAAATAAAAGAATTTCAGCAGTTTTATGAATATGTGGTCATCACTGAGTCACTACAGCACCGATCCGCCTAAGGCTGTGGATTACCTGACGAATAAACAAACAGACATGAGTTTATGTAAACTTAGTGTGTAACCAAGAAGAATTAAGTATGCAAACATACAAAATTACAATCGCAGATAGAAACAGATACAGATCTAGATTCAGATATGAGATTACAGAATCAGATTCAGGTATACAAAATCCTACCCCCATCCTCTACACACCATCTCCGACCATCCCATCACACCATGTGGGGTTAAAAACACCCACCCATCCCTACACACCACGTTGTGCCATGAAGGCACATATATCAAAAAATAAGCAATCAAGCTACCAAAATATGGGCGATTAACGCCGTATAGAATACTTCCTCCTCGCATATCAATCCCACCCCGAACAGTTATAGAGCATACATATAGAGTTAACAGACCGATCATGCTTAACATGCTTATATAAACAAATAACAGATATTTATAACATAGATATGCTCAGAACTATATTTCAGTCTAACATATCACATAGTTTTAGGGTTTAGTTAGCCTTTATCGACCCTATGGTAGGCCCACAGTCGTTAAGACGATCCGTGTGACCCTACAGAATATTTCCATATAATGGGCCTACATGCCCATATGGGCCCACACGCCCGTGTGGCCCACACACCCAAATTGACCTTGCAAGTGTTGCCCACGCAGCCTAGCCCAAAATTTCCACACCCGTGTAACAGGCCTATGTGGCCCACACGGTTGTGTGCTGGGCACGGCCATGCCTTTGTTGACCACACGGCCGTGTACTCACACACGGTCTACCACACGAGTGAGCACACGCCCGTGTGGCATAGACAGATTTATTTTTTGACTTTTGTCGAATCTCGTATTTCTACATTTCGGGTACACACCTGATACGTTTTCGCAGCAAAAGCAATCCGAGCCTTCAAAAGCCTAAAAACAGAATACCGAACACCTTAATCCATGAATTGCATCAAGAAAACACTAAATCAGACAATACGCTCACACATTTACCGTTCACTAAAACCACCGCACACACAATCAAACTATTTAAACGAAATCCACTACAACACTGCCTTCTCCAATGCAACCTTACAAAAACCAAAATCCCTAATAAGAACCCACACGCCAACCGATAAGTAATCCAACAGAGACTACTTACCACAACTTACCAAATTGATTAACTAACATTTATTGAAAAGGAAGAACAAATTTTGGAAGAAAAGAATAGGGAAGAAAGCAATGATCACGTCAGAATTTTGGGAAAAGGAAGCCAAAATTATGAAAAAAAAAACAAAAAATAAAAAGAGAAAAAGATAAAAGATAAAAGATATGATATCCCATCCCTTTATTTTCTCCTCAACAACCCACTAACAACCACTTCTCAGAAACCCAACTCTACCAAAATTCTACTAGATAACAGAGTAAAAATAAATACCCATGCTAACAGAGGGATTCGAACACAGGACCTCCAACCCACCAACACCCTTACGACTTGAACTAGCAGGCTCATTTTGATATGAAATTACAGGCAATTAAATATAAGCCCACAGAACAAAGGTAGGGTTTAGATCCAAAAATAACCCTAAAGCTAAGGCTTGAACTTAGGACCTCTCACACACCCCCAGAACACTTAACCACTGAAGCAGATACATAGTTGTCAAGTACTTATAAAAGTATAAATAAAACAATTAGGGCATTACAACTCTACCCCCTAAAAGAAATTTCGACCTCGAAATGTACCTGATCAGAACAGATGAGGATACTACTGGTGCATCGAATCCTGCGGTTCCCATGTGGCCTCCTTAGAGCCATGATTCCACCATAGAACCTTCACTAAAAGAATGAAATTTCTCCTCTGAACTTCGATGTCACAACCCAGAATCTGAATCGGCTCCTCCTCAAAGGTCAAATCTAGCCTAACCTCGATCTCTTCAACAGAAACAATATGAGAAGGGTCAAATCGGTACTGCCTCAACATCAAAACATGGAAAACATCGTGGATACGATCTAACTCTGGAGGTAGTTCCAACTGATAAGCAACCGGTCCCACTTGCTTCAGAATCCTATACAGCCTAATAAACTTAAGGCTTAACTTGCCTTTATGACCGAATCTAAGAAATTTCTTCCACGGAGAAACCTTAAGAAAGACGAAGTCCCCCATAGAATATTCAATATCCCTCATATTTAGATCTTCCTAAGACTTCTGCCTATCAGAATCCACTTTCAGACGATCCTGAATCAGTCGAACCTTATCCCCAGTCTTAAAAACCAACTCAGGACCTAAAACCCAACTCAGTCTAACATAGCGGAGTATGACCCCTACGACCATACAGACCCTCTTACGTTGCCATCTGGATGTTAGACTTGAAACTGTTATTATAGGTGAACTCAGTTAGCGGCAGATAATCCTCCCAACTACATCAGAAATCAATCACACAACTCTGAAGCATATCATCCAGTATCTAAATCACCCTCTCAGATTGACCATCGATCTAAAGATGGAACACAGTACTGAAGTCCAATCTCGAACCTAGAGCCTCATGCAACTTCTTCCAAAACCAAGATGTGAAGCGAGGATCTCTATTAGAAATGATCGACACAGGAACCCCATGCAGTCTAACTATCTCGGAGATAAAGAGCTTCACTAACTTTTGTAGAGAGTAATCCGTCCAAACCGGAATGAAGTGAGTAGACTTGGTCAATCGATCCACGATGACCTAAATAGAATCCTTCTTAGTGGGTGTCAAGGGCAACCCACTAATGAAGTCCATCGTCACACGCTTCCATTTCCATAAGGGAATTTTAATAGGTTGTAGCAAATCTGAAGGCAACTAGTGCTCAGGCTTAACTTGCTGACACATTAAGCATCAAGCCACAAAATCAGTAACCTTGCGCTTCAAACCTGGCCACCAGTATAGTTCACGAAGATCCCGATACATCTTATTACCACTGGGATGCATAGTATAAGGGCTACTATGCATCTCCCTCAGAATCGACTGTCTCAGATTAGAATCATTTGGCACATAGACCCGTCCTCGAAAACATAATACACCATCATTATTTAACCCAAAATCAGAAGTAGTACCACTCTCAACCTGACGGAACCGTACATCTAGAGTCTCATCCACTAACTGTTTATCTCGAATCTGATCAATTCAAGTCGGCTTAATCTGCAACTCGGCTAACAAACTCCCATCATCAAACAGACTAAGGCAAGCGAACATTGCCCTCAGATCAGTCATCGCTCTATGGCTTAGAGCATCGGCCACCACATTGGCCTTACCAGGGTGATACCCTATGGTGTAGTCATAATCTTTACGCAGCTCAATCCATCGCTGTTTCCTAATGTACAACTCCTTCTAAGTGAGGAGATACTTGAGGCTCTTGTGATCGGTATAGATAATACACCTCTCACCATACAAATAATGCCTCCAGATTTTCAACGCAAAGATTATTGCAGCCAACTTGAGATCATGCGTTGGATAGTTCCCTTCGTGTGTCTTAAGCTAACGGGATACATAAGCGACAGCCTTACCATCTTGCATCAGAACGCAACCCAATCCAATGTGCGAAGCATCACTGTAAACCACAAACTCCTTACCGAATTCAGGCTGTATCGATCAGGAGCCTGAGTCAGAACAGACTTAAGCTTTTCGAAGCTTGATTGTTGCGCATCAGTCCAAAAAAACAGAACACCCTTACGCAGAAGCTTAGTCAAAGGAGCTACAATTAGAGAGAATCCATCAACAAGCTGACGATAATAACCCACCAAACCCAAAAAGCTACGGATCTCAGACACATTCTTAGGCTGTTTCCAATCCAGTACAGCTTCAATCTTCCTCGGATCTATACAAATCCCCTCAGTAGAAACCACATACCCCAAGAAGGTTACCTCTCGTAACTAGAACTCACACTTACTCAACTTAACGTAGAGCAGTTTTTCTTGGAGAGTCCAAAACAAAACTCTAAGATGCTCATCATGCTCATCCTCAGTCTTAGAGTAAATTAGAATGTTGACGATGAAGACCACAGTGAACTAAACCAGATAGGGCTGAAATACTCAGTTTATCAGACAGCTACAACATTCGTCAATCCAAAAGGCATAACTAGGAACTCGTAATGCCCATAACGAGTCCTAAATGCAGTCTTATGAACATCAACCTCCTTAACCCTCAACTGATGATACCCAAATTGAAGATCAATCTTGTAAAACAAAAAAGCCTCTTAGAACTAATCAAACAGGTTGTCGATCCTCGAAAGCGGATACTTATTCTTCACAGTCAACTTATTCAGCTGTAGATAATCAATGCACATCTTCATGGTCCTATCCTTCTTCTTAACAAACAGAACTAGTGCTCCCCACGAAGACACACTCGGACGGGTAAAACCACGGTCTAGAATCTCTTGTAGTTGAGCCTTAAGCTCAATAAGCTCTTTCGGTGCCATATGGTAGGAAGCGATAGACACCGGAGTTGTACCCAGAAGATGCTCAATCCCAAACTTGACTTCCTAACTTGGAGGTAAACCCGGTATCTCCTCAGGAAAAATATCCAAAAAATTCCTTACAATTCTGGTATTCCTAACAGAAGAGTCCCCAAAACTAGAAACACTGACGTAAGCCAAGTATGCCTCACACCCTTTCTGAACCAATTTCTCAGCCACAAGAGCGGAGATCACATTAGACAAGTAATCTCGACGCTCGCCAATCACACCCACTTTCTTATCATCCTCAGTCCTTAAAACGACCCTCTTAGTCACACAGTCCAAACTAACCTGGTGCTTAACCATCCAATCCATGCCTATAATTAAGTCAAACTCGCCAAATGGAAGCTCCATCAGATCTACTAGGAAAACAGTGCCTTGCAGCTCTAACTGAACATCCCCATAGAGTTTACTAACTTGGACAGACTGCCCCATTGGACTCAGTAGTGTGATCTCACTAGAAGTACTTTCAATGATTACCCCTAAGTTTCCAGATACAGTGCTAGCTACATAGGAGTGTGTAGAACCTATGTCTATAAGAGCAGTATAAGGTACATAAAAAATTAAGAACGTACCGGTGATAACATCTGAAGTATCTCTGTCCTCTCGGCGTCGAGTAGCATAGATGAGTGCAGGCTGCCTCACCTTAGTCTGATTAACACCCCTGCCCAGTGCTCTCCCTCGGTGGCTGCTGAACTGCCCTCTAAGGCTGCATAGAACCCGGAGCTTACGTCTGATCTGTCCGCTATAGACAATCTCTAATACGATGCTCTAAAGATCTACACCTTAAACAGGCCCCAATTCTCCTCCAACACTCGCCCGGATGGCGCCTACCACAACCACTGCATGGCTGCAACCCAGCTAGAGTAATAGGAACCCCTACTCTAATAGGCCAATCAGATCTGGCCTTTTTCTTAGGCCTCTACACCGAACTTGAAGGCTCCGAATCCTTCTTGTTCTTACCACTCTCTATCCCTGTTCTGGCACTCTACGCGTTTAACATCCTCAGCTATCTTTGCCTTCTCTACCAGAATGAAAAACTCTCGCTCCCTCTGTGGAGCAATTAGTACCCTCAAACTATTTCTTAACCCATCCTCAAATTAAACACACCTCTCGTACTCAGACGCCACCATGCCTCGAGCGTAGTGGCTCAATCTTTGAAACTCAGCCTCATACTCGGCTACAGATTTATTGACCTGCATGAGATTCATGATCTCACGTCTATGAGCATCCACATAACTAGCACCCACATACTTGCTGTGAAAGGTGGTCTTAAAGAAATCCCAAGTCAAATAATTAGGTTGAGTACCCTCCTCAACCGTCAACCACCACTAATAAGCCTCATCATGAAGTAGAGAGACTGCAACCTTCAGTTTTTGTTTAGGAGTATAGTCCAAATTGTTCATAATTCTCTCGGTGGCCTCTAACCAATACTCGACCACACTAGGGGCGACTCCAGTGACACCCCTAAATAACTCAGCACCATTGGACCAAAGTCATTCAGTTACTGACCCTCAGCCCTCAGCATGGCCTGGGACAGTGCGCCGTCCCCAGCTGAGCGACTCTGAGACCCAGTCTTAGTAGCAAGCAATACTGGTGTCCCATCGTATCTAGATTTGGCATACTTTCTAGAGAGAAAGACTCAGCTCGAGCCCCCTACAGCCTCTACCACGGCCACGAGTACCATGTTCGCAAATTCCATAAGCGCTCATTGTCTAATTCGAGTTTTATCTATATTAAAAATTTTATGCAACAATTTCAGTTTTTATTAACAGGTATTTTATGCATAATCCATCAGAAGTTCAGAAGTGTTTCCAGAAGTTTCAATTTTCCAACTATCTTAGTACAGTCTCAGAAGGTACTGCCTATAGTATTTTCAGAATAAACTATCTCAGTTTTAGAAATACATACAAGATCGGCACTAGAGACTCGATGTACCACATACTTTCTCAATTTTTTAAATAATTTTAAATCCAATACTTTTTCTTAATAAAACAAAATTTTGGAACCCAAAATTCACATCAGATTTTTTCAACCTGGCTCTGATACAACTAAATATAACACCCCAAACTCGGCCTATACGTTTTGGCTAAATTTGGTGATGTCACATGGAAAGATTTTGAAAATAGGTCGATTTGATTAACTAAACATTCATAAAACCCACATTCCTTCGTGTTTAATACAGAAAACATTATTTTAACAGTTTATTTCCCAATTATTTATTAGAGCGGAAGCTTTAACCATTCATGTTTTAAAACACAGTCCTGTTTTTAGGAAAATCATAGCTACCTAAAACTATTTTTTTTAATAAAATGTTTTACCAAAGCAATTAAATTGGAAATAACCAATTAAAAATTTAACAATCCAGAGAGTCTCCAAAAATTACAACTCTCAAAACAATTACCAAAACATAGATAAACCATAAATAAAAAAATTTAAGCAGTTTTATGAATATGTGGTCATTACTGAGTCACTGCAGCATCGGTTCGCCTAAGACTGTGGATCACCTGATAGAATAAACAAACAGACGTGAGTTTACGTAAACTCAGTGTGTAACCCAGCAGAATTAATCATGCAAACATATAGAATTACAATCATATACAGAAACAGATACATATCCAAATTCAGATATGAGATTACAGAATCAGATTCAGATATACAAAATCCTACCCCCATCCTCTACACACCATCTCCGACCATCCCATCACACCATGTGGGGTTAAAAACACCCACCCATCCCTACACGCAACGTTGTGCCATAAAGGCACATATATTAGAAAATAAGTAGTCAAGCTGCCAGAATATGGGTGATTAACACCGTACAAAATACTTCCTCCTTACATATCAATTCCACCCCGAACAGTTATAGAGAATACATACAGATTTAACAGACAGATCATGCTTATACGCTTATATAAATAAATAATAGATATTTTCAGAACTATATTTTAGTCTAACAGATCACATAGTTTTAGGGTTTAGTTAGCCTTTACCAACCCTAAAGTAGGCTCACAATCGGTTAGGACGACCCGTGCGACCTTACAGAATATTTTAGTATAATGGGCCCACATGCCCGTGTGGCCCACACACCCAGATTGTCCTTGCCCGTGTGGCCCACACGGCCTGGCCCAAAATCCACACGCTGGTTTGACATGCCCGTGTGGGTCCACACGCCCAATTGGCCTTGCCCGTATGCCGACACGACCACACTTGAGCCACCACACGGTTGTGTGTTGCACACGGCCATGCCTTCGTCGACCATACGACTGTGTACTCGCACAAGGCCTACCACACGGGTGACCACACGCCCGTGTGGCATCAACAGATTCATTTTTTTAGCTTTTTTTAATCTCATTTTTCTGCGTTTCGAGTACACACCTAATACGTTTTCGCAGCAAAAGCAATCCTGAGCCTTCTAAAGCCTAAAAATAGAATACTGAACACCTTAATTCACAAATCGCATCACGAAAACACTAAATCAAACAATACGCTCTCACACTTACCGTTCACTAAAACCATCGCATGCACAATCAAACCGTTGAAACGAAATACATAGCAACACTACCTTCTCCAACGCAACCTTACAAAAACCAAAACCCCCTAATAAGAGTCTACACACCAATCGATAAGTAATCCAACAGAGACCACTTACCACAACTTACCAAACCAATTAACGAACACTGATTGAAGAGGAAGGATAAATTTTTGGAAGAATAGAATAGGGAAGGAAGCAAGGATCACGTCAAAATTTGGGAAAAGGAAGCCAAAATTTTGAAAAATAATAAAAAATAAAAAGATAAAAAGATAAAAGATATGATATCCCATCCCTTTATTTTTTCCTCAACAACCCACTAACAACGACTTTTCAGAAACCAAACTCCATCGAACTTCTACCAGATAACAGAGCAAAAATAAATACCTATTCTAACATAGGGATTCGAACACAAGACCTCTAACCCACCAACACCCTTACCACTTTAACCAGCAGGCTCATTTTGATATGAAATTACAGGTAATTAAATATAAGCCCACAGAACAAAGGTAGGGCTTGGACCAAAAATAACCAAAATTGCTAAAGCTAAGGCTTGAACTTAGGACCTCACACACACACCCAGAACACTTAACCATTGAAGTAGATACACAGTTGTCAAGTATATACAAAAACATAAATAAAAAGATCAGGGCGTTACAGCCAATTATAGGCTTGTTGTGAATTAGTATTATGGATTCCAAATGGTTGACATTTAAGTTTGGTTTGCTAGTGTTTCTAGGTAAAGTAATGCATAATTGTAAGTTGTCATTTAGGTGATTTGTGATTGTGAGTTTAGCATGAATGAAATGATCAAATTTGATACTTGTCTATATTGTGGTTAATGGTATGGAATTAACATGAATTATGCTTGGTTGAAGTTGGATGAATGCCTATTTATGCCATGTTTTAGTGCCATTTGGTTTGGTGTAGATATATGCAAATTTGGGTGGCAAAATGGCTTGATAAATAGCCTATTTTTGTCCACGCATGTAGAGATACGGGAGTGTGTCTCAGCTGTGCGTGACACACGGTCAGGTTACACGGCTGTGTGTCCCCTGGTGTTGAATTAAAAATCAAGTCAGTATGCTCCATATGGCCTAGCACACAGGCATGTGGCTTGGCCGAGTAGCATAAGTCAGTATACCCTACAGGTTTTGGCACGGCCTAGCACACGGCCTGGAACACGGGCTGATCACATGGGCATGTGGTTGGACGTGTGACCCAAGTCAAGGAGTTACACGAGGTTGGATACGGGCTGGGACACGGCCATGTGATCCCATTTCGAATGCCTATACAGCTTGTGACACGGGCGTGTCTTTGGCCGTGTGAGACACATGGTAGGGCCACACGGGCGTATGTCCCTTGTAATTTGAAAATTTTTCTAAGTTTTCTAAAAGTTTCTTGAGTTATCAATTTAGTCCCAAACCACTCCTAAAGCATGATTTGGTCCTCGTAGGCTCGTATTAGGGAGGATATGAATGATGGTGATTCTTATATGTTTGAAATGGAAAAATTATCTAAAAAATGTATGTTTAATTGTGTTATAAGTTCGGTAATACTCTGTAACCCTATTCCGACAATGAATACGGGTGAGGGGTGTTACATGAGGAGCCAAGCAAGAGAGTTCCAAGAGATTAAGGCTCGGTAGAGATTTAGGTACAAGTTTTAGATATGTTAACTGGGCATTTTGGGACTTCCGGGACTTAGTTTAATTTTGGTTGTAATTGGACGTGGACATTGGACATTTTTAATTTTGGAAGGTTTTATAATATCATATATGCATGTTTGAGTTTGATTATTCAATAATTTATGATGTATTGTTGCTTGATAACATGGTGATTGATAACACAGTGTGTAAGGCATGATGTTTACACTAACCATTATTTAAATAAAGCTTCCATTGAGTGGTTTACTAGCGACTAAGGTACAACACTTGTTTGAACTAACTGGTGGGTGATATACATGAAATTGAATGTTTAATTCTATTTAATTGAGGCTTAATTGGTGTTAATAAATTAAATTAAAGGTGTATGAATATGTATGATATTTAATTGTAGCTAAATCGGGTTTAATTAGCCATTAAAATACTCAAAATCAGGTTTAAAATTGAATTTTTCGCACAAAAAAAACTACAATGGACTGTTGGGGTTTGAATTCTGGTCTTTTTAAATTGGTTCTCTAGTTCGTTTAAATTACAAATTAGTCCTGTAACTTGGTAAGTCTAATTAGAGCCTTAAATGATAAGGAAAATTGATAAAATTTGTTAGAAACGCACTCAATTTAATTTTTAGGGTATAATACTGATAGTTTGAAATTGTTACGATTTAGTCCTTAATGATAAAACTTGAATTAGATAGAAAATAAACTCGGATTAAGCTGAAATTTTTAGGGCTTACATAAATTGTTTAGAAAAGGATTGGTAAATGTATAGATCTAAATTCGGGTTAGTTTAACCGTATGTGGTAAAATGATAAAAATGCCCTTAGGTTAAATTACTTATAAAAAGTTTAAAATTGGTTCACAAATTTCTTCCACATTAATAAATAACTATTAAATGGATAAGATTGAGGTATTATAAGGTCGGGGTGTGTCTTGGTAGGTCGTTAGCTGGAGAGTCACTTAGGTGGCTAATGTAATGCTTCGAATTCGGGTCGGTCTGTCTCGATCGAGTTAGGGTTTCATATGGAATTAGAAACCTTAGTTTCTATGGAAGGAAATTCTGAAGAAGACCTGTTGGAGAACAATTTAGGGTCTAAACCATTCAAAGATGAAAAAGGTAATGAAGGTATGGCTTTGATGGAAGCCAATCTGAGGAGTTAACCACTATGATTCTAACCGCTACAATTGGAAGTTCGGGAATTTACACAACCCAAATTGTTAATCAAGGAACTGCTTAAGCTTGAACTAAAGGTACTTCCATCCTATTTAAAATACGTTTATCTTGGTAACTATTCTACTTTGCCTGTGATTGTTTCAACAGACTTAATAGAACATCAAAAGGAGTAATTGATTGTTGTTTTAAAGAAATTTAAAAAGGCAATTGGTTGGACCATAGTTGACATATGAGGTATAAACCCTTCCTTCTGTATGCATAAGATTATTTTAGAGGAAGGTGAAAAAGGTAAAATTGATGGGCAATGGAGACTTAACTCTATCATGAAAGAAGTAGTACAAAAGGAAGTGATCAAATGGTTACATATGAGAATTTTTTACCTCATCTTAGATAGTTCTTGGGTAAGTCCAGTACAATGCGTACCAAAGAAAGGAGGAATCACAATTGTCAAGAATGAACGTAATGAGTTAATCCCAATGAGAACTGTCATGGGTTGGAAAATCTACAATGCGTACCAAAGAAAGGAGGAATCATAATTGTCAAGAATGAACGAATGAGTTAATCCCAACGAGAACTATCACGGGTTGGAGAATCTATATTGACTATAGAAAATTGAACAAAGCCACTCATAAGGATCATTTTCCATTACATTTTATGGGCTAGATGTTAGATTGACTGGCAGGTAATGAATTTTACTACTTTTTATATGGATATTCAGGATACAACCAAATAGTTGTAGCCCCGGAAGACCAACATAAAACTAATTTTACCTGTCCGTACGGTACATTTACTTTTAGGCAAATTCTTTCGGCTTATGTAATGCACCTGCCATATTTCAGCGATGTATGATGGCAATTTTCACTGATATGGTTGAAAACTATGTTGAGGTTTTCATGGATGATTTTTTTTGGGTAACACTTATTTTACTAATTTGCCTAAGGTACTTATGTAACATCCCTTACCCGTATTAGACACCAGAACAGGGTACAAGGCATTACAAGACTTAAACACAAGCAAACATACACTTTCGGGTTATAAATTTGCGTTAAAATTTGAAACTTTACGGAAACATTCATATCGTCCCTTAAACGAGCCTACAAGGCCCAAAACATACATTAAGAGTGGTTCGGGACTAATCTGAGAACTTTATAAAACTTCCCAAAACTTAGAAAATATTTCATCAAAATAGGAATCATACGTCCGTGTGCTTAACTTGTGTAACTCTCTGTTTATGACGTCATCAACAATTTGAAGTCACACGGCCAAGTCACACACCCGTGTGCTTAGGCTGTGTGGGAAATTTAATTTTCATAATTTTTCCTAAAAAAGGTGCAGACTTCACACGCCCTGGGCACATGCCCATGTCCCTGGGTCTTGTCCTTCACACAGCTGAGGCACACGGTCGTGTCTCTGCCTATGTTGCCAATTCAAAGCTAAAATTCAAAATATAGGGGACACACGATCATATCACACACCCATGGGACAAACCGTGTGTCACACACGGCCTAGACACACGCCCGTGTGTCTATCCATGTGGACAAAAATAAGGCCATTTACCAAGCCATTTTGCCACCCTTACTTGCACCAACATACACAGTAACAAGCATCACAAATCCAAGTATATTCATACAACCAATTCAGCCACAAACAAGATATCAATGTATCATTTACATGCAACCATCTATCACATACAAACATCACCTACTTATTAACTCAATCTATGCAAATTCACACATCCATGAAAACATCATCATATGCATATATATACTTAAGCCAATATTAACCAATTTCAATGGCCATTTACAAAATGAATTATCAAATAACATAAGCCAACACTTTTGGCCGAATCAACTATGACACATAACAAAAGACCAAGTCCCTATACATGCCATAACTCAAAATAATGAAATCATAAGTACCCAAAATGATAATTTGATAGTGTGAATGGATCTCTAACCGTCTTCAATCCCCGAGTTGGCTTGGTGACACTATAAAATAAGGGAAAAGAAAGGGAGTAAGCTTTAAAGCTTGGTAAGTTCCTATGAAAATAATAGGCATCATAAACACATTTTAACATATTCTTAACATGAAGTAAATTAACATAGGTATCATTGTAAATCTCATAATCAAACGTGGCATAGATGATATTAAAACCTTAACATTGTAACTTACTTAATCGAACCTTACCGTGGGTTCATCACATATCGAGCTCATTAAGCATGAGTTTTGTGTACATACCTGTACCATCTTGCAACATACCATTGTCTTCCACAACATACCATAATCTTTCATAACTTTAACATGACCGTTAAGTTACCCGTTGAACCACTTGGAATACTAAATAATACTCGGGAAATCTCACACACATAGTACCATACCAATGCCATATCCCAGATATGGACTTACATGAGATCTCATATCGATGCCAATAGCCTAGTTATGGTCTTACACGAAATCTCATATCGATGCCATATCCCAGATATGGTCTTACACGTAATCTCAACTAACCCTAATGTCATGACATTTGTATCCTAACTATTCCTAAGGTTCAACTGTCGAACTCATTCAAGGAGTAAATCATAATTCATACAATAATAACACAATTAAAATATAAATAATAATGTATTATTTACATATGAAGTTATCTCGATACAAAAACTGTAGAAAAGGGATCTAATCGTCAAACACCTTATTCTTTCCCCGATCAAGGTCTGAACTTCATTTTTCTTGATTTATATTAACAAATTTAACTTATTTAGTATTCACATTACTCAAATCAGTCCAAAAATCACATTATGGAAAAATTACCTTTTTGCCCTTAAAGTTTTACATTTTTACAAATTAGTCCCTAGGCTCGTAAAATGAAATGTATTTAATTTCTTGGTTACCCAAGCCTAGCTCAACCATATACATTCTCATATCAGCCTACATTTTCATCAAATCAGATTTTTACTATCCATTTTACATCTTTTTACTAGTATGTCCTTTTTAGGTATTTTCATGAAAAATCACATAGTAAAAGTTGTTTATTACACATCAAACTTTCATTTTCTACCACTAAACATCAAAATACATGCATGTCACACATGGGTAAATTTTTAAACTTGAACCCTACTTCAAAATAATAGTAGAAATAGGTAAATCAGGTTACGAGGACTTAAAAAATGTAAAGAACATTAAAAACGGGACTAGAATGCACTTACTATCAAGCTTGAAAGTTGACAAAACCCTAGCTATGGTGAGCTTGAGATTTCCGGCCAAGGTAGGAGAAGATGGACACAATTTTGACTTGATTTTCCCTTTTTATTCTTTTATTTACTAAATGACCAAAATGTTTTTTTTTTTGCCAAACTTTAAAATTTTACCTCACCATGTCTATTTTTGTCCACTAACTTAACAAATGGCCTAATTATTATATAAGGACCCCTAATTTAAAATCTCATAACAATTGGACACCTTTAACATGTAGAACTCAACATTTGCACTTTTTTACGATTTAGTCCTTTTGACTAAATTGAGTGGCCAAATGTCAAAATTTTCAAACGAAATTTTCATGAAATCATTCCGTAAAACTGTAGAATAGAAAAATATAATATATTTTTTTCTATGTCAGATCTGTGGTCCCGAAACCACTATTTTGACTAGCCCCAAAATCAGGTTGTTACAACTCTCCCACTTTTAGGGATTTTTGTCCCCAAAAATCTTACCAGAAAAGAGGTTTGGATACCGTTTTCTTATGGCCTCCTCTGGTCCCATGTAGCTTCTTCAATACTGTGTCTTTGCCACAAAAATTTCACTAGAGCTATACTTTTATTTCTCAACTGTTTAACTTCTCGAGCTAAGATTTTAATCAGTTCTTCACCATACATCATATATGGTCGAATCTCAATCTCCATCAGAGAAATCACATGTGAAGGATTGTATCGATACCGTCGCAACATCGACACATGAAACATATTATGAATCATTTCCAACTCTGTCGATAGCGCTAACCGATATGCCACTGACCCTATTCCTTCAATAATTTCATACAACCCAATAAAACGTGGACTCAACTTGCCTTTATGGCCAAATTTAAGAATCTTCTTCCACGGACATACTTTCAAAAATACTTTATACCCAACTTGAAACTCAATCTCTTTTCTTTTCAAATTAGCGTATGGTTTCTGTCTATCAGAAGCAACTTTCAAACAATCTCGAATTACTTTTACTTTCTCTTCAATTTCTTTAACAAAGTCAACCCTGTGAATCTGTTTCTCGTTAAGCTCGGTCCAGTGCAAAGGCGTTCGCACTTGCGTCCATACAATGCCTCATAAGGTGCCTTTTTTATACTCAACTGGTAGTTGTTGTTATAGGCAAACTCGACTAATGGTAGATATTTTTCCCAACTACCCTCAAATTCTAGAACACAGTATTGAAGCATATCTTCAAGTATCTAAATTACCCTTTCAGATTGACTGTCGGTCTGTGGATAAAATGCAGTACTAAAATTCAATTTCGTACCCAAGGCTTCTTGCAACTTTTTTCAAAACGTCGAAGTAAACCTCAGATCTCTATCTGAAATAATAGAAATAGGTACCCTGTGCAATCTCACAATCTTAGCAATGTACAACTCAACTAGCTTATCAAGTGAATAATCAACACGTACCGGTATAAAACGAGTTGATTTCATCAATCTATCAACCACAACCCATACGGCATCTTTCTTTCTTGAAGTCAAAGGCAAACCCATTACGAAATCCATCATAATCCTATCCCATTTTCACTCAGGTATCATCACTAGCTGAAATAGACCCGAAGGCACTTGGTGTTCGTCTTTCACTTGTTGACAAATCAGACATCTCGAAACAAACTCGGATATATCTCTTTTCATGTCCGTCCACCAATACATTTTTTTCAAATCATTATACATCTTCATACTATCTGGATGCACAGATAAACAACCATCATGCACTTCATGAAGAATTTTCTGAATAAGTTCATATTCTTTGGTACACAAACTCTACCTCAGAACATCAAACAATCATCGGGTCCGACATGAAAATCTGAATCACTAGCTGATTCACAATGAGCTCTCTTGTCTTACAAATCACTGTCACATTTTTGGGCTTTACAAATTTGTTGAATAAACATCGGCCTAGCTCTCAACTTGGCTAGAATAGAAGCATGATCAGATAAGGTTAATATCGTGTTCATTACTCTTAAAGCAAATAAAGTCTTCCTACTCAAGGCATCTACGACTACATTCTCTTTACCCGGGTGATAGTCAATCACCAACTCATAATCTTTCAACAACTCGAACCATCTTTGTTGCCATAAGTTCAAGTCCTTTTGAGTCATCAAATACTTTAAATTCTTATGGTCGGTAAAAACATGACATCTCTCATCGTACAAATGGTGTCGCCATATCTTCAAAGCAAACACAATAGCGGCTAATTCCAAATCATGTGTCAGTTAATTCTTCTCATGTGGCTTCAATTGTCTTGAGGCATAAGCTATCACATTGCCTTCTTGCATCAACACACATTCTAGTCCATTCAGTGATGTGTAGCTATAAATCACAAATTCTTGCAACTGAACTTTCAATTCTTTTAATTCAGTCGGAGCCATCCTATACGGAGCAATAGATATCGGTGAAGTACCAGGGGCAAACTAAATGCCAAACTCAACTTCTCTAACTGGAGGTAACCCTGGCAACTCTTTCAGGAACACATCCGGATATTCACACACCACCGGCACTGATTCAATTTTCAATTTAGACTCTTTTGTGTTTAACACATAAGTTAGATAAGCTTCACAGCCTTTTCTTATACATTTCTAAGTTGACATTGAAGAAATCACCACAGGCAATCTATCTAACTCATCTGATTCAACCAGAAGAGTTCCACCATTTTCATATTTCAATTCAATAACTTTCTGTCTACAATTTACTATAGCATCATGTAATGTCAGCCAATCCATACCCAAAATAACATCAAACTCATCAAATGGCAACAACATCAAGTCAGCCGAAAAACAGTAACCTCTAATCATCAAAGGACATTTCTTACATACTTTGTCATCTAAAACATGCTTGCCTAAAGGGTTTGACACCTTAATCACAAATTCGGTAAACTCGATAGGTAATTTCTTATTATTTACCAAATTTATAAAAAAATACGAATGAGTAGATCCAGGGTCAATCAATGAAATAACATCAGTATCATAAAGAGAAAAAGTACCGGTAATAACATCGGGAGACGTTGCTTCTTCACGACCACAGATTGTATAGGCTCTCGCCGGTGCTTGAGCTTCGGATCTCACAGCTGTTTCTTTAGTCACAACATTACTATTGGCTCCATTTCCAGTATTCCTCAAGGGCCTTCCTCTAGAATCAGTATTATTAAGCCTTGCACCTTGGAATTTCTCTTTCTCTGCCATCTTCGGGCAATCTTTGATAAAATGATCTTGAGAACCACACTTAAAAAAACAAGCTCGGTCAATAATTCTACACTCGCCGGGATGACTTCTTCCATATTACTGACATTCGGGTCTGTTAGACTTTACATTGCCCACATTCGCCATTGAGGTGGCTTGAGACTTAAAACTCGAATGTTGTTTCTCATGATCTCTATGTGAATACCCTGTTGAAAAAATTCGAATGGGAATACAGTTCGTCGACTTCTTAGACTGAGATGGGAATGACTTACTCATCGGTCTCTTCCTAGAATCTTTAGCTTCAAGATCAGCTTTCCTTTTCTCTTTATTCAATTCTTCGGCCTTACGAGCCCGTTCAACCAATACCACATACTCCTTCAGCTCTAAGATCCCAGCTAGCACACGAATGTCTTCATTCAATCCATCCTCAAATCTCTTGCACATGATGGCCCCGGTGGAAACACACTCTTGAGCATACTTACTCAACCTGAAAAATTCTCGCTCATCCTCTGTTACGGTCATACGACCCTGTTTTAGCTCAAGAAATTTCTTACATTTCTGATCGATGAATCGTTGGCTAATATACTTCTTTTGGAACTCCTCTTGAAAGCTCTTGGTACCACCGATAATAGTGTATTCCACCAATGGTATGTAGAATCTCTCAGAAATGAGATAGCACACTTCAAACACTCATCTATGTGCAGGACAACTTCTCAAATACCCTGATGGAGTTTTTAAGCCAAAACTCGACTCTCTCGGGATCATCATCCATAGTAGCTCTAAAATCCTCAGCCCCATGCTTTCGGATCTAATCAACCGAGGGCTTACTCATTGTTACAAAGTCCATACCTTGTGGGGCTATGGGAACCGATCGAGGAATGGGTGGGGGTGGAGAAGGTTGGGGAATTGGGTTTGTTTGAACAAATTCCGTATACCACTCATTCATCATATGGAGAAAGGCTTCCCTGCCTCCTTCTCCTTGACTAACCGTAAGGGGTCTACTATCAGACAACGTTGCCCCTTGAGCGAGAGCCGGCTCATTACTTTCTACTTTATCAGCCTCAGCTCGATTGGGATCCGTTACTATATGAAAACACGATTTACAATTGTTAGGAGTCATCACACTATCACAGTTCATTTACGGCATGTATAGCTAGACTCTTACACATGCCATGTTAGTCCAAGAATCGACTAAATCGTAGCTCTGATACCACTAGATGAAATACCCCTTACCCGTATTCAATGTTGAAACAGAGTACAAGGCATTACCGGACTTCAACACAAGCAAACATACACTTTCCAGTTATAAATTTGCATTCAAATTTAAAACTTTTCAGAAACATTCATATTGTCCCTTAAACGAGCCTACAAGGCCCAAAACATACATTAGGAGTGGTTCGGGACTAATCTGAAAACTTTATAAAACTTCCCAACACTTAGAAATTTTTTCCTCAAAACAGGGGTCACACGCCCGTGTGCATAACCCATGTAACTCTCTGTTTATGACGTCATCAACAATTTGAAGTCACACGGCCAAGTCACACGCCCATGTGCTTAGGCCGTGTGGGAAATTTAATATTCATAAATTTTCCTAAAATAGGTGCAGAATTCACACGTGTAACGCCCCCGTACCCGATACCGTCGCCGAAGTCGAGCACAATGTGTTAACAGGCTTAATTCATTAATTAAACAGCTTAAACAATTTATTTTAGAATTTTCAGACAAGCTGGTTAACTATGTCACAGTCTCTTAAAAATTCATATCTTGAGTTATAAAATACAAAATTAAGATCCGTAAATTTTCCTTGAAACTAGACTCATATATCTATCTACTAATTTTTTTCTAGAATTTTTGGTCAAGCCAATTAGTACAGTTTATTTGTTAAACTTTACCCTATTTCCGCATTCGATGGATTTGACCTCTGTTTACTACGAACCGCTTTTCTTTTTGTAAAGAACTCAAAAGACTATGCCGTTTGTATCTATTAAAACTAGACTCAATAAGTAATATTTAAATATAAAGAATAACTTCTAATTATTTTTGTACAATTTTTGGTGAATTTCCAAATTCAGAACAAAGGATTCAGAAATTGCTCTGGCCCTGTTTCAAAAAAATTTAAATATATTATAAAATACAATTCTTTTACGTATTTTCTTTCTTCCACATGAAAATAGATTCATTAGGCTTCAATTAAATATTTTATTCATTATCTAATTCTATTTCTAAAATTTTTAATGATTTTTCCAATTCACATCACTGTTGCTATGTGATTCTGTTTTATAACCAATTTCACCATTTTATGGTTTTCCATGGACTAACACATTAAACATACATGACATCAAATATGATCTAGATTGGCCATTCCAATGGCTAATCATTTCCAAACCTTTTTTTACCAAACCATAACCATATCGTAAGATTATTTACACAAAGTGAGTATAGTGCTATACATGCCACACTCAAAATATACAAGCCATTTTACCAATTTAGGTCTTCGGATAGTGTGAGCGAGCCTTCGACCTATCCTGATTCTCAAGCCGGCTTGTCAAAACTACAATGAATGAAAAGGAGGGAGTAGGCATAAATGCTTAGTAAGTTCACATGCAAATAACAAGTAACATGATCATGCAATCCAACATAAACATCATTAAGACACTCATGTCATAAGAATACTTACTATCTCACCACAATTTTGTCTCACCAAATTCTCAACCAAGGATTAAACTCATACCTGTCCATTTTCACTTCTTCAACACATTCATCGTCAATCACTTTCGTTTTAAGTACTCTCCCTATTCTCTTAGGATTCTCCCGTTGAACACATCAGAATATAATTTCAGATATGCAGATCGTGTGCATGTAAGTGCTATACTCATAGCTAAACAAGCTCAATAGCTTTTGAAATCTATATAGCCAAGCTACCATGTAACTCACCCATAAACGAACTCGAGCGTTCGCATCCATAAGTGAACTCGGACTCAACTCAACGAGCTCGGATGCCTAGTTACATCTCACGAACTCGGACTCAACTCAACGAGTTCGGAACTCAACCATCCTAGTGACATGTCACTTGTACCCTAATCTATTCCCAAGGTTCAAACGGGATTCTTCTCAATTACACATTTTTATCGCCTTCTTCGAAATGTAGAAACCGATACTTGCTAGCATCTCATACTTAACAAGTTGTTCACATAATTTGCATATTACAAAATAATAATTCACAAAACATAATATTTTATGATAATAAGTATCATATCATATAAATAACATTAAATCACTTAAAATGAAAATTATGTTACCTTATTTACACATGAACTTACCTCGATATAAAATATTAGGAATCGAGCCTATTCCTCGTAAATTTTGTTTTTCCCTCGATCACGACTTGAATCTTGTTTCTCTTGATCTATAATACCAAATTAATTTATTTAATACATACATTCATCAAAATAGCCCTTAGTACGAATTTTGGCAAAATTACCATTTTGCCCCTAAACTTTCACATATTTACACTTTTGCCCCAAGGCTCATAAATTAAACCTCATCCTATTTTTTATGTTTTATGACATGCTGATCATCAACATCAAATTCACACTCTAACATGTACTTATGAATATTAGGTATTTTTACCGATTAAGCCCTTTTACTCGTTTTCACTTAAAACCGAGTAGCACAAATTGTCTAGCATAATTTAAAACCTCATATTCTATCATAAAACACCAAAATACACAAATTTCACCTATGGGTATTTTTCCAAATATGAACCCTAGGTTAAATTATTGCTAGCATAAGCTAAATCAAGTTACCGGGACTCCAAAAACGTAAAGAATATTAAAAACGGGGCTTGAAATCACTTACTATGGAGCTTGGATGCTTGAAACAAACCCTAGCTATGGAGAACCCTTTAATTTTCGTCCTAATGAAGAAGATGGACATATTTTGTCATCTTTTTTCCTTTTCTTAATCTTTTAATTACCAAGGGACCAAAATACACTTAACACATTTCTTTGAAAATTTTCATGTACAAGCCCATTTTTTGTCTAAAATTTTAGAAATTGGTCAAATTGCTATTTAAGACCTCCTCATTAATATTTCAAAGTAATTTCATACTAAAAACTTCTAGAATGCAAGTTTTGCAAATTATTCGATTTAGTCCCTAATTTCAACTTAAGCACTTTATGCATAGAATTTCGTCACGAAATTTTCACACAATCATGCAATCATATCATAAACCTCAAAATAATTATAAAATAATTATTTCTATCTCGTATTTGTGGTCACAACACCACTATTCCAATTAGGCCCTAATTTGGGATATTACAACTCTCCCCTCCTTTAAGGATTTTCGTCCTCGAAAATCTTACCGGTAAACAGGTGTGGGTATTGATTTCTCATAGTTTCTTCAGGTTCCCATGTAGTCTCTTCTACCCTGTGCTTTTGCAAAAATACTTTCAAGAGAGCGACACTTTTAAAAATACCTTATCACCAACTTGAAACTCAATTTCCTTTCGTTTCAAATCCGCATAAGATTTCTGTCTATCCGAAGCAGCTTTCAAACAATCTCGAATCACTTTCACTTTTCCTTTGATTTATTTTATTAGATCAACTCCATAAATCTGATTTTCCTTGAGTCCAGTCCAATACAATGGCGTCTGACATTTACGACCATACAATGCTTCATAAGGTGCCATCTTCAAACTCGTTTGATAACTATTATTATTAGCAAATTCTACCAACGGTAAGTATCTTTTCCAACTACCTTGAATTTCCAATACACAACATCTGAGAATGTCTTCAAGAATCTGAATCACTCTTTCTGATTGTCCATCAGTTTGTGGATGAAAGGCTGTGCTGAAATTTAACTTCGTACCTAATGCCTCTTGCAACTTTTGCCAAAACCGCGAAGTAAATCTCGGATCTCTATCCGAAATGATTGACAAAGGTATTTCGTAAAGTCTAACAATCTCACTGATATACAATTCGGCCAACTTATTAAGAGAATAATTCGTACGTACCGGAATAAAATGAGCCGATTTAGTCAGTCTGTCAACTATTACCTAGATCGCATCTTTCTTCCCCAGAGCTAACGGCAACCCTGATACAAAATCCATAGTAATCCGATCCCATTTTCATTCATGAACCATGATAGACTGGAGTAGTCCCGAAGGTACTTGGTGTTCAGCTTTCACTTGTTGACAAATTAAGCACTTTGATACAAACTCGGAGATATCTCTTTTCATTCCATTCCACCAATACATTTTCTTCAAGTCATTATACATTTTCGTATTGCCCGGGTGAACCGCCAAACAACCATTATGTGCTTCATGCAAAATCTTTTGAATCAACTCATCATTTTTCGGTACACAAATTCGATCTTTAAACATCAAGCAACCATCAGAACCGATTCTGAAATCTGACCTTGTATCAACCTCACATTGTTTTCTTTTGGCTTGCAAATCTTGATCATTTTTCTGAGCTTCACAAATCTCTTGTAAAAACATTGATCTTGCTCTTAACTTTGCTAAAATCGAACCTCATCTAATACCTTTAACTGAGTGTTCATAGCTCTCAAAGCAAATAGCAACTTTCTGCTCAAAGCATCGGCAACCACATTCGCTTTTCCCGGATGGTAGTCAATAACAAGCTCGTAATCTTTCAATAACTCCAACCATCTTTGCTGTCTCAAATTCAAGTATTTTTGTGACATCAAGTACTTAAGACTTTTTTGGTCGGTATATACTCGGCATTTTTCACCATACAGATAATGTCGCCAAATCTTCAAAGCAAATACTATAGTAGCCAATTCCAAATCATGAGTCGGATAATTTCTTTCGTGAAATTTTAAATGCCTCGAAGCATAAGCCACCACTTTTCCTTCTTGCATAAGTACACATCCTAAGCCATTTCGAGAAGCATCACTATGCACCACAAATTCTTTACCTGATTCGGGTTCTACCAACACTAGTGCTTCAGTCAGTAACTTTTTCAATTTCTCAAAACTCTGTTGACATTCTTCCGTCCACTCAAATTTAACATCCTTTCGAAGTAGTCTAGTCATAGGAGCCGCAATTATAGAAAATCTATTTACAAACCACCGATAATACCCAGCTAGCCTCAAGAAATTTCTAACCTCAGTTACATTTTTCGATGGTTTCCAATCAACAATAGCCGAAATTTTACTAGGATCAACCTGTATACCATCACCTGAAACAATATGACCCAAAAATCCAACATCCCGAAGCCAAAATTCACTTTTACTAAACTTGGCATATAACTGTTTATTTCTTAAAGTTTGCAAAACTATCTTCAAGTGATCGGCATGCGCTGTCTCATCTTTTGAATAAATTAAGATGTCATCTATAAATACCATAACAAATTTGTCCAAGTATGGCCGAAATATGCGATTTATCAAATCCATAAACACAGCAGGAGCATTTGTTAACCCGAATGGCATAACTAAAAATTCATAATGACCGTACCTTGTTCTAAAAGCAGTTTTAGGCACATCCGACTCTTTTACTTGCAGCTGGTAGTACCCAGATCTCAAGTCAATCTTTGAAAACTATGTCACTCCTTTCAGCTGATCAAACAAATCATCAATTCTCGGCAACGGATACTTGTTCTTGATTGTCACCTTGTTTAATTGTCGATAGTCAACACACAATCTCATAGAACCATCCTTCTTTTTCACAAATAATACGGGAGCACCCCAAGGTGAAAAACTCAGTCTCACAAAGCCTTTGTCAGTCAACTCTTGCAACTGCGACTTTAATTCTTTCAACTCTACTGGTGCCATTCTATACGGAGCAATCAAGATCGAAGCTGTTCTTGGTATCAACTCAATACCAAATTCTACTTCCCTGACTGGAGGTAAACTCGGCAACTCTTCTGGAAATACATCCGCGAACTCACACACAATCGGCACTGATTCAATTTTATTTTCAATTTCTTTTGTATTAAGTACATACGCCAAATAAGCTTCATAACCCTTCCTTAAATATCTTTGAGCCGACATCGAAGAAATTACACTAGATAATGCCTCTGATTTGCCTGGTTCAACCCGCAGAATTTTACCACTTCCACACTTTAATTCTATAACCTTTTCTTTGCAATTTACTATAGCATCATGCAATGTCAACTAATCCATACAAAAAACAACATCAAATTCATCAAACGGCAATAACATCAAGTCGGCCGGAAAGTAATGACCCCGAATCATTAAAGGACATTTCTTGCATACTTTATCAACTATCACACATTTGCCAAATGGATTCGACACTCGAATCATAAATTATGTGTACTCAACAGGTATATTCATACTAGACACCAATTTCATGCACACATATGAATGAGTAGAACCGGGATCAATCAAAGCAGTAACATTAACATCATAAAGAGAAAATATACCAGTAATCACTTCGGGTGATGAAGCATCTTCATGTGCCTTTATGGCATAACTTCTAGCTGGAGCCCTTGCTTCTAGTCTAGCTGCTGAATCTCTGACTACATTCTTGGTGCTTGCTTTATTTCCAGCTTTTCTCGAATATCTTTCCCTCGAGTCTGCACCACTAGCTTTTACACTCTGAAATTTTTCTTTCTCAACTCTCTCTTGGCAGTCTCTAATAAAATGATCTGGAGAACTACACCAAAAACATTCATTCACTCTATATGGGCCAAATTGATTTTTACCACACCGCTGGCACTCGGGCTTAAAAAATCTCGATTTCCCCACACTAGCCACGAAAGTAGTCTGAGATTTAAGACCCACATTTTGTTTCTTAGAATTACCATATGATTGTCCGGCTGAAACCTGAAAACGAGGATTCATATTTTTAGATTTTCTAGATTGCTGTGAGAATGAATTGCTCCTCGATCTTTTCTTCCAACTTCTAGTCTCAGCCTCGACTTTTTTCTTCTCTTTAAGTATTTCTTCAGCCTTGCAAGCTCGATCAACAAGTACTACCATTTCTTTTAATTCAAGAATCCCAACAAACACTTTGATGTCTTCATTAAGTCCGTCTTCAAATCGTCTGCACATTTTAGCCTCTGTAGGAACATATTCTCTAGCATACTTACTCAACCTGATGAACTCCCTTTCGTATTCAGTAACTGTCATGTTGCCCTGCTTCAACTCAAGAAACTCTTTACGCTTCTGATCAACAAATCTTTCACTAATGTATTTCTTCTGAAATTCTTCTTGAAAGAACTCCCAAGTCACTTTCTCTTTCGGCACCACTGAAATCACTGTCTTCCACCAATGCTAGGCTGAATCCCTCAACAATGATATAGCTTTCCTCAGGTGTACAAGACAATTCATCAAATACCCGAATAGAATTCTCAAGCCAAAACTCTACTTTCTCGGCATCATCATCAACATTTGCCCTGAATTCTTCGGCCCCTTGCTTGCGTATTCTGTCAACTGCAGTTCTGAGAAATTTCATCAGATCCATACCTTGAGGCATCGTGGGTACAGGTTGAGGAAACAGGGGAGGTGGAGGAGGTTGTGCAGTCAGGTTCGTACAAACGAACTCTGTATACCAAGCATTCATCATTTGGAGAAAGGCTTTCCGAGCCCCTTCTCCTCCTCCTTGACCAATAGTAGGAGGTGGATTTTCAGTCGGCACCACCCCTTAAGCCGGAGCTGGTGCATTACTCTCTACATCATTAGCCACAGCTGGATCGGGATCTATTTACTATAAAAAAATCATTTAAAAGGTCAGAAGTCGTCACACTATCACAATATATATATATGGCATGGCATGTATAGCAAAACCCGTACATACAACACGTTTGTCTGAGAACCAACTAAACCTAGCTCTGATACCACCAAATGTAACACCCCCGTACCCGAGACGCCGTCGGATTCGAGCACGAGGTGTTAACAGGCTTAATTCATTAATTAAACAGCTCAAACAATTTATTTTAGAATTTTCAGACAAGCTGGTTAATTGTGTCACAGTTGCTTAAAAATTCATATCTCGAGTTCCGAAACTCAAAATTAAGATACATAAATTTTCCATGAAACTAGACTCATATATCTATCTACAAATGTTTTTCTAAAATTTTTGGTCAAGCCAATTAGTACAGTTAATTAGTTAAAGTTTATCCTATTTCCGCATTTGACTGCTTTGACCTCTGTTCACTACGAACCACTTTTCTCTTTGTACAGAACTCAAAAGACTATGTCGTTTGTATCTCTTAAAACTAGACTCAATAAGGAATATTTAAATATAAAGAATAACTTCTAATTATTTTTGTACAAATTTAGGTGAATTTCCAAAGTCAGAATAGGGGATTCAGAAATTGCTCTGGCCCTATTTCACAAAAATTTAAATATCTTATAAAATACAACTATTTTACCTATTTTGTTTCTTCCACATGAAAATAAGTTCATTACTCTTAAATTAAATATTTTATTCATCATCTAATTCCATTTTTACTATTTTTAGTGATTTTTTCAATTCACATCACTGCTGCTGTGTGATTCTGTTTTATAACCAATTTCACCATTTTATGGTTTTCCATGGACTAAGTAACACATTAAACATACATGACTTCAAATATGATCTAGATTGGCCATTCCAATGGCTAATCATTTCAAAACCTTTTTTTACCAAACCATAACCATATCATAAGATTATTTACACAAAGTGAGTATAGTGCTATACATGCCACACTCAAAATATACAAGCCATTTTACCAATTTAGGTCTTCGAATAGTGTGAGCGAGCCTTCGACCTATCTCGATTCTCAAGCCGGCTTGTCAAAACTACAATGAATGAAAAGGAGGGAGTAAGCGTAAATGCTTAGTAAGTTCAAATGCAAATAACAAGTAACATGTTCATGCAATCCAACATAAACATTATTAAGACACTCATGTCATAAGAATACTTACTATCTTACCACAATTTTGTCTTACCAAATTCTCAACCAAGGATTAAACTCATACATGTCCATTTTCACTTCTTCAGCACATTCATCGTTAATTACTTTCATTTTAAGTACTCTCCCTATTCTCTTAGGATTCTCCCGTTGAACACATCGGAATATAATTTCGGATACGCGGATAGTGTGCATGTAAATGCTATACTCATAGCTAAATAAGCTCAATAGCTTTTGAAATCTATGTAGCCAAGCTACCATGTAACCCGCCCATAAACGAACTCAGACTCAACTCAACGAGCTCGGGCGTTCGCATCCATAAGTGAACTCGGACTCAACTCAACGAGCTCGGATGCCTAGTTACATCTCACGAACTCGGACTCAACTCAACGAGTTCGGAACTCAACCATCCTAGTGACATGTCACTTGTATCCTAATCTATTCCCAAGGTTCAAACGGGATTCTTCTCAGTTACACATTTTGATCGCCTTCTTCGAAATGTAGAAACCAATACTTGCTAGCATCTCATACTTAACAAGTTGTTCACATAATTTGCATATTACAAAATAATAATTCACAAAACATAATATTTCATGATAATAAGTATCATATCATATAAATAACATTAAATCACTTAAAATAAAAATTATGTTACCTTATTTACACATGAACTTACCTCGATACAAAATATTAGCAATCGAGCCTATTCCTCGTAAACTTTGTTTTTCCATCGATCACGACTTGAATCTTGTTTCTCTTGATCTATAATACCAAATTAATTTATTTCATACATACATTCATCAAAACAACCCTTAGTACGAATTTTGGCAAAATTACCATTTTGCCCCTAAACTTTCACATATTTACACTTTTGCCCCAAGGCTCGTAAATTAAACATCATCCTATTTTCTTATGTTTTATGACATGCTGGTCATATTTCCCTTCTATAGCAACATCAAATTCACACTCTAGCATGTACTTATGAATACTAGGTATTTTTACCGATTAAGCCCTTTTACTCGTTTTCACTCAAAACCGAGTAGCACAAGTTCTCTAGCATAATTTAAAACCTCATATTCTATCATAAAACACCAAAATACACAAATTTCACATATGGGTATTTTTCCAAATATGAACCCTTGGTTAAATTATTGCTAGCATAAGCTAAATCAAGTTACCGGGACTTCAAAAACGTAAAGAACATTAAAAACGGGGCTTGGAATCCCTTACTATGGAGCTTCGATGCTTGAAACAAACCCTAGCTATGGAGAACCCTTTAATTTTCATCCTAATGAAGAAGATGGACATATTTTGTCATCTTTTTCCTTTTTTTAATCTTTTAATTACCAAATGACCAAAATACCTTTAATACCTTTCTTTGAAAATTTTCATGTACAAGCTCATTTTTGTCCAAAATTTTAGAAATTGGTCAAATTGCTATTTAAGAACTCCTCATTAATATTCCAAAGTAATTTCATACTAAAAACTTCTAGAATGCAAGTTTTGCAAATTATTCGATTTAGTCCCTAATTTCAACTTAAGCACTTTATGCATAGAATTTCCTCACGAAATTTTCACACAATCATGCAATCATATCATAAACCTCAAAATAATTATAAAATAATTATTTTTATCTCGTATTTTTGGTTACAAAACTAGTATTCCGATTAGGCCCTAACTCAGGATATTACAACTCTCCCCTCCTTTAAGGATTTTCGTCCTCGAAAATCTTACTGGTAAACAGATGTGGGTATTAATTTCTCATGGTTTCCTCAGGTTCCCATGTAGTCTCTTCTACCCTGTGCTTTTGCCAAAATACTTTCACGAGAGCGACACTTTTAAAAATACCTTATCACCAACTTGAAACTCGATTTCCTTTCGTTTCAAATCCGCATAAGATTTCTGTCTATCCGAAGCAGCTTTCAAACAATCTCGAATCACTTTCACTTTTTCTTCGATTTCTTTTATTAGATCAACTCCATAAATCTGATTTTCCTTGAATTCAGTCCAATAGAATGGCATCCGACATTTACGACCATACAATGCTTCATAAGGTGCCATCTTCAAACTTGTCTGACAACTATTATTATAAGCAAATTCTACCAACGGTAAGTATCTTTCCCAACTACCTTGAAATTCCAATACACAACATCTGAGCATGTCTTCAAGAATCTGAATCACACTCTCTGATTGTCCATCAGTTTGTGGATGAAAGGCAGTGCTGAAATTTAACTTCGTACCTAATGCCTCTTGCAACTTTTGCCAAAACCGCGAAGTAAATCACGGATCTCTATCCGAAATGATTGACAAAGGTATTCCGTGAAGTCTAACAATCTCACTGATATACAATTCAGCCAACTTATTAAGAGAATAATCCGTACGTACCGGAATAAAATGAGCCGATTTAGTCAGTCTGTCAACTATTACCTAGATCGCATCTTTCTTCCCCGAAGTTAACGGCTACCCTGATACAAAATCCATAGTAATCTGATCCCATTTCCATTCAGGAACGATGATAGGCTGGAGTAGTCCCGAAGGTACTTGGTGTTCAGCTTTCACTTGTTGACAAATTAAGCACTTTGATAGAAACTCGGAGATTTCTTTTCATTCCATTCCACCAATACATTTTCTTCAAGTCATTATACATTTTCATACTGCCCGGGTGAACCGCCAAACAACCATTCTGTGCTTCATGCAAAATATTTTGAACCAACTCATCATTTTTCGGTACATAAATCTGATCTTTAAACATCAAGCAACCATCAGAACCGATTCTGAAATCTGACCTTGTATCAACCTCACATTGTTTTCTTTTGGCTTGCAAATCTTGATCATTTTTCTGATCTTCACAAATCTATTGTAAAAACATCGATCTTGCTCTTAACTCTGCTAAAATCGAACCATCATCTGATACTTTTAACTGAGTGTTCATAGCTCTCAAAGCAAATAGCAACTTTCTGCTCAAAGCATCGGCAACCACATTCGCTTTTCCCGGATGGTAGTCAATAACAAGCTCGTAATCTTTCAATAACTCCAACCATCTTTGTTGTCTCAAATTCAAGTATTTTTGTGACATCAAGTACTTAAGACTTTTGTGGTCGGTATATACTCGGCATTTTTCACCATACAGATAATGTCACTAAATCTTTAAAGCAAATACTATAGCAGCCAATTCCAAATCATGAGTCGGATAATTTCTTTCGTGAGATTTTAACTACCTCGAAGCATAAGCCACCACTTTTCCTTCTTGCATAAGTACACATCCTAAGCCATTTCGAGAAGCATCATTATGCACCACAAATTCTTTACCTGATTCGGTTTGTACCAACACTAGTGCTTCAGTCAGTAACTTTTTCAATTTCTCAAAACTCTGTTGACATTCTTCCGTGCACTCAAATTTAACATCCTTTCGAAGTAGTCTAGTCATAGGAGCAGCAATTATAGAAAATCCATTTACAAACCGCCGATAATACCCAGCTAGCCCCAAGAAATTTCTAACCTCGGTTACATTTTGCGATGTTTTCCAATCAACAATAGCCGAAATTTTACTAAGATCAACCTGTATACCATCACCTGAAACAATATGACCCAAAAATCCAACATCCCGAAGCCAAAATTCACTTTTACTAAACTTGGCATATAACTGCTTATTTCTCAAAGTTTGCAAAACTATCTTCAAGTGCTCGGCATGCGCTGTCTCATCTTTCGAATAAATTAAGATGTCATCTATAAATACCACAACAAATTTGTCCAAGTATGGCCGAAATATGCGATTCATCAAATCCATAAACACAGCAGAAGCATTTGTTAACCCGAATGGCATAACTAAAAATTCATAATGACCGTACCTTGTTCTAAAAGCAGTTTTAGGCACATCCGACTCTTTTACTTGCAGCTGGTAGTACCTAGATCTCAAGTCAATCTTTGAAAACCATGTCGCTCCTTTCAGCTGATCAAACAAATCATCAATTCTTGACAACGGATACTTGTTCTTGATTGTCACCTTGTTTAATTGCCGATAGTCAACACACAATCTCATAGAACCATCCTTCTTTTTCACAAATAATACGGGAGCACCCTAAGGTGAAAAACTCGGTCTCACAAAGCCTTTGTCAGTCAACTCTTGCAACTGCGACTTTAATTCTTTCAACTCTGCTGGTGCCATTCTATACGGAGCAATCAAGATTGGAGCTGTTCCCGGTATCAACTCAATACAAAATTCTACTTCCCTGACTGGAGGCAAACCCGACAACTCTTCTGGAAATACATCCACGAACTCACACACAATTGGCACTGATTCAATTTTCTTTCCAATTTCTTTTGTATTAAGTACATACGCCACATAAGCTTCATAACCCTTCCTCAAATATCTTTGAGCCGACATCGAAGAAATTACACTAGATAATGCCTCTGATTTGCCTGATTCAACCCGCAAAATTTTACCACTTTCACACTTTAATTCTATAACCTTTTCTTTGCAATTTACTATAGCATCATGCAATGTCAACCAATCCATACCCAAAATAACATCAAATTCATCAAACGGCAACAACATCAAGTCAGCCGAAAGTAATGACCCCGAATCATTAAAGGACATTTCTTGCATACTTTATCAACTATCACACATTTGCCAAATGGATTCGACACTCTAATCATAAATTTTGTGTACTCAACAGGTATATTCATACTAGACACCAATTTCATGCACACATGTGAATGAGTAGAACCGGGATCAATCAAAGCAGTAACATTAACATCATAAAGAGAAAATATACTAGTAATCACGTTGGGTGATGAAGCATCTTCACGTGCCTTTATGGCATAAGTTCTAGCTGGAGCCCTTGCTTTTGGTTTAGTTGCTGAATCTCTGAATACATTCTTGTTGCTTGCTTCATTTCCAACTTTTCTTGAATATCTTCCCCTCGAGTCTGCACCACTAGCTTTTACACTCTGAAATTTTTCTTTCTCAACTCTCTCTGGGCAGTCTCTAATAAAATGATCCGGAGAACCACACCGAAAACATTCATTCGCTCTACATGGGCCAAAATGATTTTTACCCCACCGCTGGCACTCGGGCTTAACAAATCTCGATTTCCCCACACTAGCCACGGAAGTAGTCTGAGATTTAAGACCCACATATTGTTTCTTAGAATTTCCATATGATTGTCTGGTTGAATCCTGAAAATGAGGATTCATATTTCTAGATTTTCTAGATTGCTGTGAGAATGAACTGCTCGTCGATCTTTTCTTCCAACTTCTAGTCTCAGCCTCTACTTTTTTCTTCTCTTTAAGTAGTTCTTTAGGCTTGCAAGCTTGATCAACAAGTACTACCATTTCTTTTAATTCAAGAATCCCAACAAATACTTTGATGTCTTCATTAAGTCCGTCTTCAAATCGTCTGCACATTTTAGCCACTGTAGGAACATATTCTCTAGCATGCTTACTCAACCTGACGAACTCCCTTTCGTATTCAGTAACTGTCATGTTGCCCTACTTCAACTAAAGAAACTCTTTACACTTCTGATCAACAAATCTTTCACTGATGTATTTCTTCCAAAATTCTTCTTGAAAGAACTCCTAAGTCACTTTCTCTTTCGGCACCACTAAAATCAATGTCTTCCACCAATGATAGGCTGAATCCCTCAACAGTGATATAGCACATTTCAAGCATTCCTCAGGTGTACAAGACAATTCATCAAATACTCGAATAGAATTCTCAAGCCAAAACTCTACTTTCTCGGCATCATCATCAACATTTGCCCTGAATTCTTCGGCCTCTTGCTTACGGATTCTGTCAACTGGAGTTTTGAGAAATTTCATCAGATCCATACCTTGAGGCATCGGGGGTACAGGTTAAGGAATCGGGGGAGGTAGGGGAGGTTGTGCATTCAGGTTCATACGAACGAACTCTGTATACCAAGCATTCATCATTTGGAGAAAGGCTTCCCGAGCCCCTTCTCCTCCTCCTTGACCAATAGTAGGAGGTGGATTTTCAGTCGGCACCGCCCCTTAAGCCGAAGCTGGTGCATTACTCTCTACATCATCAGCCACAGCTGGATCGGGATCCATTTACTATAAAAAAATTATTTAAAAGGTCAGAAGTCATCACACTATCACAATATATATATCATGACATGTATAGCAAAACCTGTACATACAACACGTTAATTCGAGAATCGACTAAACCTGGCTCTGATACCACCAAACGTATTGCCCCCATACCCGAGACCGTCGTCGGAGTCGAGCACGAGGTGTTAACAGGCTTAATTCATTAATTAAACAGCTCAAACAATTTATTTTAGAATTTTCAGACAAGCTAGTTAACTGCATCACAATCGCTTAAAAATTCATATCTCGAGTTCCAAAACTCAAAATTAAGATCCGTAAATTTTCCTTGAAACTATACTCATATATATATATACATTAATTTTTTCTAGAATATTTAGTCAAGCCAATTAGTATAGTTTATTAGTTAAAGTTTCCCTGTTTCCGCATTCGACTCCTTTGACCTCTGTTCACTACAAACCACTTTTCTCTTTGTACAGAACTCAAAAGACTATCCCTTTTGTATATATTAACACTAGACTCAATAAGAAATATTTACATATAAATCATAACTTATAATTATTTTTTTACAATTTTTGGTGAATTTCCAAATTCAGAACATGGGATTTAGAAATTGCTCTGGCCCTATTTCAGAAAAATTTAAATATCTATTTTGTTTACCTATTTTGTTTCTTCCACATGAAAATAGATTCATTTGGCTTAAATTACATATTTTATTCATCATCTAATTCTATTTCTAATATTTTTAGTGATTTTTACAATTCACATAACTGCTGTTGTGTGATTCTATTTTGTAACCAATTTCACCATTTTATGGTTTTCCATTAACTAAGTAACACATTAAATATACATGACATCAAATATGATCTAGATTGGCCATTCTAATGGCTAATCATTTCCAAACCTTTTTTTACCAAACCATAACCATATCATAAGATTATTTACACAAAGTGAGTATAGTGCTATACATGCCACACTCAAAATATACAAGTCATTTTACCAATTTAGGTCTTCGGATAGTGTGAGCGAGCCTTCGACCTATCCCGATTCTCAAGCCGGCTTGTCAAAACTACAATGAATGAAAAGGAGGGAGTAAGCATAAATGCTTAGTAAGTTCACATGCAAATAACAAGTAACATGATCATGCAATCCAACATAAACATCATTAAGACACTCATGTCATAAGAATACTTACTATCTTACCACAATTTTGTCTTACCAAATTCTCAACCAAGGATTAAACTCATACCTGTCCATTTTCACTTCTTCAACACATTCATCGTCAATCACTTTCGTTTTAAGTACTCTCCCTATTCTCTTAGGCTTCTCCCGTTGAACACATCGGAATATAATTTCAGATACGCAGATAGTGTGCACGTAAGTGCTATACTCATAGCTAAACAAGCTCAATACCTTTTGAAATCTATGTAGCCAAGCTACCATGTAACCCGCCCACAAACGAACTCGGACTCAACTCAACGAGCTCGAGCGTTCGCATCCATAAGTGAACTCAGTCTCAACTCAACGAGTTCGGAACTCAACCATCCTAGTGATATGTCACTTGTACCCTAATCTATTCCCAAGGTTCAAACTAGATTCTTCTCAATTGCACATTTTGATCACCTTCTTCGAAATGTAGAAACCGATACTTGCTAGCATCTCATACTTAACAAGTTTTCACATAATTTGCATATTACAAAATAATAATTCACAAAACATAATATTTCATGATAATAAGTATCATATCATATAAATAACATTAAATCACTTGAAATAAAAATTATGTTACCTTATTTACACATGAACTTACCTCGATACAAAATATTAGCAATCGAGCCTGTTCCTCGTAAACTTTGTTTTTCCTTCGATCATGACTTGAATCTTGTTTCTCTTGATCTATAATACCAAATTAATTTATTTAATACATACATTCATCAAAAACAGCCCTTAGTACGAATTTTGGCAAAATTACCATTTTGCCCCTAAACTTTCACAGATTTACACTTTTGCCCCAACACTCGTAAATTAAACCTCATCCTATTTTCTTATGTTTTATGACATGCTGATCATTTTTCCCTTCTATAGGAAAACCAAATCACACTCTAACATGTACTTATGAATATTAGGTATTTTTACCGATTAAGCCCTTTTACTCGTTTTCACTTAAAACCAAGTAGCACAAGTTGTCTAGCATAATTTAAAACCTCATATTCTATCATAAAACACCAAAATACAAAAATTTCACCTATGGATATTTTTCCAAATATGAACCCTAGGTTAAATTATTGCTAGCATAAGCTAAATCAAGTTACCGGGACTCTAAAAATGTAAAGAACATTAAAAACGGGGCTTGAAATCACTTACTATGGAGCTTGGATGCTTGAAGCAAACCCTAGCTATGGAGAACCCTTTAATTTTCGTTCTAATGAAGAAGATGGACATATTTTTCCATCTTTTTCCTTTTTTTAATCTTTTAATTACCAAATGACCAAAATACCCTTAATACCTTTCTTTGAAAATTTTCATGTACAAGCCCATTTTTGTCCAAAATTTTAGAAATTGGTCAAATTGCTATTTAAGACCTCCTCATTAATATTCCAAAGTCACTTCATACTAAAAATTTCTAGAATGCAAGTTTTGCAAATTATTCGATTTAGTCCCTAATTTCAACTTAAGCACTTTATGCATAGAATTTTGTCACGAAATTTTCACACAATCATGAAATCATATCATAAACCTCAAAATAATTATAAAATAATTATTTCTATCTCGAATTTGTGGTCACGAAACCACTATTCTGATTAGGCCCTAATTCGGGATATTACAACACGCCTTGGGCACACGCAAATGTCCCTGGGCCATGTCCTTCACACAGCTAAGACACACGGCCGTGTCTCTGCCCGTGTGGCCAATTCAAAGCTAAAATTCAAAATAAAGGGGACACACAGCCAGATCAAACCCCCGTGGGACAAGCCGTGTGTCACACATGGCCTAGACACATGCCCGTGTGTCTACCTGTGTGGACAAAAATAAAGACATTTACCAAGCCATTTTGCCACCCTTACTTGCACCAACATACACAATAGCAAGCTTCACAAATCCATGTATATTCATACAACCAAGTCAGCCACAAATAAGATATCAATATATCATTTGCATGCAACCATCTATCACATCACCTACTTATTAACTCAGTCCATGCAAATTCACACATCCATAAAAACATCATCATATGCATATATATATATATATGTAAGCCAATATTAGCCAATTTCAATGGCCATTTACAAAATGAATTATCAAATAACATAAGCCAACACTTTTGGCCAAATCAACTATGACACATAACGAAAGACCAAGTCCTTATACATGCCATAACTCAAAATAATGAAATCATAAGTACCCAAAATGATAATTTGATAGTGTGAATGGACCTCTGACCTTCTTTGATCCCTGAGCTAGTTTGGTGACACTATAAAACAAGGGAAAAGAAAGGGAGTAAACTTTAAAGCTTAGTAAGTTCCTATGCAAATAATAGGCATCATAAACACATTTTAACATATTCTTAACATAAAGTAAATTAACATAGGTATCATTGTAAATCTCATAATCAAACTTGGCATAGATAATATTAAAACCTTAACATCGTAGCTTACTCAATCGAACCTTACCGTGGGTTCATCACATATCGAGCTCATTAAGCATGAGTTTTGTGCACATACCTGTACCATCTTGCAACAAACCATTGTCTTCGAAAACATACCATAATCTTTCATAACTTTAACATGACCGTTAAGTTACTCGTTGAACCACTTAGAATACTAAAGGATACTCAGGAAATCTCACACATATCGTACCATAGCAATGCCATATCCCAGATATGGTCTTACATGGGATCTCATATCGATGCAAATATCTCAACTATGGTCTTACACGAAATCTCATATTGATGCCATATCCCAGATATGGTCTTACATGTAATCTCAACTAACCCTAATGTCTTGACATTTGTATCCTAACTATTCCTAAGGTTCAACCGGGATTTTCTCGCTTGTCGAACTTTGTCGAACTCAATCAAAGAGTAAATCACAATTCATACAATAATAACACAATTAAAGCATAAATAATAATTCATTATTTACTACAAACTTACTACGGTACAAAAATAGTAAAAAAGGGATCTAATCGTGAAACACCTTATTCTTTCCCCGATCAAGGTCCAACCTTTTTTTGTCTTGATCTATAATAAGAATTTAACTTATTTAATAATCACATTACTCAAATCAGTCCAAACATCACATTATGGAAAAATTACCTTTTTTCCCCTAAAGTTTCATATTTTACAAATTAATCCCTAGGCTCGTAAAATGAAATGCATTCAATTTCTTGGTTACCCAAACCTAGCCGAACCATATATATGCTCATATCAGCCCACATTTTCATCAAATCAGATTTTTACTACCCATTTTACACCTTTTTACTAATAAGTCCATTTTAGGTATTTTCATGAAAAATCACTTAGTAAAAGTTGTTTATTACACATTAAACTTTCATTTTCTACGATTAAACATCAAAACACATGAATGTCATACATGGGTAAATTTTTAAGCGTGAACCCTACTTCAAAATAATGGTAGAAATAGGTAAATCAGGTTACGAGGACTTAAAAAATGTAAAGAACAATTAAAAATGGGGCTAGAATGCACTTACTATCAAGCTTGAAGGTTGACAAAACCCTAGCTATGGTAAGCTTGAGATTTTCGGCCAAGGTAGAGGAAGATGGGCATAATTTTGACTTGATTTTCCCTTTTTATTCTTTTATTTACTAAATGTCCAAAATACCCTTTTTGCCAAACTTTAAAATTTTATCTCACCATGTCTATTTTTGTCCACTAACTTAACAAATGGTCTAATTATCATATAAGGACCCCTAATTTAAAATCTCATAGCAATTGGACACCTTTAACATGTAGAACTCAACTTTTGCACTTTTTATGATTTAGTCCTTTGGACTAAATTGAGTGCCCAAACGTCAAAATTTTTGAACGAATTTTTCACGAAATAATTTCATGAAACTATAGACCATAAAAATATAATAAAAACAAATTTTTATATGTCGGATCTATGGTCTCGAAATCACTATTCTGACTAGCCTGAAAATTAGGCTGTTACAACTTAAAAGACACGAGGAGACGAATCTTGTCCTTAATTGGGCGAAATGCCACTTTGTAGTTAAGAAGGGAATTTTCTTAGGACATAAAATTTCCAAAAATGGAATTGAAGTGGATAAAGCAAAGGTGGATGTAATTGAAAGATTACCACCACTATTTGGTACGAAAAGAGTTAGAAGTTTCTTAAGCCATGTCGGTTCTTATCATAGATTTATGAAGGATTTTTCAAAAATTTGTAAACCTTTATGTATGCTTTTAGAAAAAGATATTATTTTTTATCTTAACAAAGCATGTTTAGAAGCTTTTGAGAAATTGAAAAACTGGTTAATCTCAACCCCAATAATTGTTACACCTAATTGAAACTCATTTTTTGAGTTGATGTGTAATGTAAGAGATTTTATTGTTGGAGCTGTGATGGATCAAAAAAGGAACAAAGTGTTTCATCCTATCTACCATGCAAGCATAACTTTGACAAAAGCCCAGATCAATTATACGATAACTAAAAAAGAAATCTTTGCTATAATTTTCTCTTTTGACAAGTTCCATTCATATCTTATAAGTACCAAAGTTACATTTTTTACCAATCATGCGACTATTAAGTATTTACTCACGAAGTAATATGCTAAACCGAGGCTAATTCATTGAATACTTTTACTCTAAGAATTTGACCTTGAGATCTAAGAAAGATGTAACATCCCGGTTTAGACCCTAGTCGGAATAGTAGTTTTGGGACCATAAATTTGAGGTTAGAAAATTATTTTATTATTATTATTGGTGTTTATAATATGTGATTTGATATGTTTGAAAGTTTCGTGTGGAAATTTTATCATTTGTGTTCTTAATTTGATAAAAGGACCTAATCGCGTAAAATGCAAAATTTGCGTTCTATTTGTTAAAGTGCCTAATTGCTATGTCTCTTTAATTGTGAGGTCCTTATGTGGTTATTTGACCATGTAATGTATTGAATGACATTAATGGCCTTAATATAATGGTTTATTAATGTTTTAATGTAAGGGAAAAATGGTAAACTAATTATTAAATGAATTATAATTAAAATAAAGGCATGGAATTGGTCATTTGGTGTTTGTTCTTGCCAAAATTATCAAATAAAAGAAAATAAAAAGGGTTTATAGGGTTCGGCACTTGAGTCACTTGATTAAGGTATGGTTTTGACTCGGTTTTTGATGATTTATACGTTTTTGAGATCGTTGCTTAGTAATCTATCAAGCCCATGCCCTAATTTTTGAATTGGTTGATGATTTTGAAAGATGCCATTGATGAATTCATGTGTTTTATGATGTTTAATAATGAATTATGAAAGTTTAGTGCTTGATATACATGTTTTGTAAAGTGATTTTGAGTAAAAATACATATTAGGTATTTAATTTAGAAAAGTGTAAATTGAGGGGTTGAAATGTGAAATAAATGAAATATGTGGGCTTGTATGAACTCTATGAACATTCGACCTAACATGTGTAAAAGGAGATTTTGTGTATTTTGTGGTTTTGTGAATTAGGGACTAAATTGTCAAAATATGAAAATGTGAGAACTAATTTGTAAAATCTCCTAAATATGTGTATATGGATTGAATTGAATGATTTGTTGAATAAAAGGGTTAATTTTGAATACATATAGATCAAGAAAAAAGGAATTCGGATTTAGATCGAGGAAAATAAAAGATTATCAAGTAAACAATCCGAATCATCAATTCCGAGTACGAGGTAAGTTCGTACATGATAAATGATGTTACAAGTATGTTTTAATGCTTTGACAATGCATAAATTGTATATATATTTGACTATAGTTTGAGTAAGATGATAAATAGACTATGTTCGGCACTAAGTGTGCGATTGGAAATAGTTTTGGTTAGAAATTGCACTAAGTGTGCGAAATGGAATAGCTTCGGCTATATGAGGCACTAAGTGTGTGGTATTGAGATAGCTTCGGTCATTTGAGATGGCACTAAATATGCGGGATCGCTCTAGCTTCGGCTAACCATTAAAGCACTAAGTGTCGAATTCTTAAAGCATGGAAAGACTTCGGAAAGAATTAATGTATTCAAACAAGAGGTGAGAATGAAAATGAATAAATATGGGAAAGTTTAGGTATGTACGAAACCAATGTGGTAGATGATTCTGTGTGTACAAAGCTTGATGAATTAGTATGAACATATTAATTGTGATGAAATAGAAGTGATGGATGATTGTGTTTATTAGATGATGTTTTGTATTATATAAATTGTTGATTATATTTAGTACGAACTTACTAAGCTTCAAAGCTTACTGTGTGAAATGTTCTCTATTTTACAGTGTTATAAAGCTAGCTCGGATCTGGGGATCATCAGTGGCTCATTCACACTATCGGACATCTATTTGGTACACTTTTGAGTTGTATATATGGTATATTGCATTTATAAGCTAGTGTCATTGTGGTATGTTTTGTGTTGTGAATATTAGCCATGAGTTTTGGATTGTAGTTGTTGATATCTATGGTCTCTTAAATTGGCCTAAATGGTATGTTTACTAAACAAGTTATATAATGTATGTTTTGTTTATGTGATGGTTTAGTTATGAAATGTTGAAATGGTAAATTTGTGGTATGAAATGAGTGATAAGATGATGAAATTATACTTTTGAAAATTATGTGAGTTATAATGAATTTGGTATATCTAGGTTGTGGAATTGAGTAGTGAATTAGATGGTATTGAATGACATGTAATATATAAACAAATTAGTTGATTTGGTTGCTTATGAATGTATACAAAGAATGCTAAAGTGTTGTGGTTTTGGAGTACTTAAGTTAGTTAGGAAATGTGGCTTAAACCAAGCCTAATTTCACCTCACACGGTTGAGCACACGGACGTTTCTCTTGACTGTGTGTAAATTGTAATTTAGCTATTCAAGTCAGTATCAAGCACGGCCTAGACACACGGGTGTGTCTGGTGCCCGTGTGAGGCACACAGCCTTGGTACATGGGTGTGTGTGGCCATTTCGAAGGGCACACGAGCTAGACATACGGGCGTGTGGTCAGCCGTGTGACCCAAGTCAATTTTGATCACGGCCAAGGCACACGGACATGTCTTGTGGCCGTGTGGACAAGTCAGTATGTATGCCCTGTTTTGCTAGGGCCTTGACACACAGGCATGTCTAATACCGTGTGAGGCACACGGCCTATTCACACGACGTGTTACCTTTATAACTTAGGAAAATGTTTAAGTTTTGAAAATTTTTGTATGAGCTCGGTTTAGTCCTGACCCCATTCTAAAGCATGTTTGAGGTCTCATTGACCTAATATAAGGGACTTTGTAATGATGTATGACCTATGATGTTATGATGATTGAGAAATGAATGCTAACTGTGTCAACTTGTCCAGTAATGCCTTTAACCCTATTCCGGTGATGGATACAGGTTAGGGGTGTAACATCCTGATTTTTGAATTTTCGTAATTTTTTAGAATTTGGTAAGTTTTTTAAAATTTGGTATTTGGTAGTGAAAATTCATAGTTGGAATATGTAAATGGGCCTATGGAAGGCCCACGTGCTGGCCAAAACCTGGAAGAATTTTTAAATTTTGGACTTAAGGAGTTAGGGGCGTTGGATAGGTGGCCTTAGTAATAGATGAGGGTAAAATGTAGCACAAAAGAGCCCTTGGCAAGGTGGCTAAGTGACGCCACTAATGAGCTAAAAAAAAGTGGCGTGTAAGTGGTTGAGGAGAGCCAAGGTTCGATTCTTTAAGCTGGCAATTGTGGTGTTCTTTTTATGTCTTGAGCAGTCAGGAGTTGGAAGTTAAATGAAACTCTGTTGGAGAGAGTTTGAATCAGTCAAACGCATGGATTAAGGAGTGATAAGGGGAGAGATTTTGGGGATTTGGAGAGAAGCTAAGAGTTGGTCGAATAGTGGGAATTGGAGAGGGGATTTCGGTAGAGGAGTATTTGGCTAGTATTTTGGCATTTAGGGACTTAGTTTTGCCGTTTTCTTCTATGTAAACACCATAGGATTATTCTTTTCTTCTCTAGCCGAAACTACCACCCTTTCCATCCATTTTTTTCTTTCATTTTCTTTTCTGAAACCAGCCTACTATTCCCTTCTTTTCAACTACTACTTCCTTTCTATCTTCACCTTTGCCAAATAGCCAAGAGCCGAAACTTTTTGAAGGTTGGTGGTGTCAATTTCTTTGAGACCGGTATTCTACTGTTCTCTTCAATTGTTGTGGTCAATTTCTTCTTCTGCTAAACTCTAAACAGTACACAAGGAAGACTATGGTAAGTATTCATACTCCAACCGATTCAGTAGTAAATATTAAGAAAAGGCGAAACCCCCTATAGTTTAGGGGGGCTATCGTTTTGAGGTATTGGCCTTACTGGGCCTTTTTCATTTGATTTTTATGGTTTGTGTAGTGAAATAGACAACTTCGGAGGAGCAGCAAGGCTTGGAGTATCGGTTTGGATAAGCTTGGATCGAATCATCGGACCCTGTGAAGGTAAGTGATCTATGGCCATTAGGAGTTCTTTGGCCGAATAAGGTAAGGTGGATTTTGGGTTTGATAAGCATGACTTGTTGCACACTGAGTTTCCAAACTCACCCCTTTTCCTTAACCTTGCAGGTGAGCCTTGATGTGGAGACTTGGAGCCGGAGGGGATTCAGAGTGGCCGTGGTGATCGCTTTCGAACTTTGTAATAAGTAACCGGTTTATTTCTTTCTATATAAATTTTATCTTTATTATTATTATTATTTGGTTTTGGGTAATTATATTTCTGGGATTATTTTATTTTATACTCTATATTTTACTAAGAATAATCCAAAATGGGTTAGACTTAGGGCGCGTTTTCAAAATGATACTTGTTTTCAAAATAGCGCAACGATACAGTTAATCGGTTTATCAAAAAAATCTACTTAAATGAATTCCAACTCATTTTTTTTCAAAATCTAACCTTGCACCAAAGTGTGGCAATGGTTGTGGGCATGTCTAGGGTTGGATCCAGTCAAGAGTTTAGTACTTAAGCAGCCTTCATGGCTCACCTGCTCTATTTCGGATACCTACTTGGTGCACAACTTCCATTCACTTTATAAACTTAGCAAAGACTATCTTTTAAAACACTAAGAAGGACGTTGAAAGAGGCATGGGTTTTCTTAAAAACTTCAATGTGATACGTTGAATCCAGCCATAACGTCTGGGTCAGGTTTGAGGTGTTACATTTAGTGGTATCAGAGCCAGGTTGCAACAACTCGACTGTGGGTTTCTAAACGGGTTAAAATTAAGAATTTCAAAACAAAGGTATTTTAAATTAATTTTTAGGAAATTTCTATCTTCTGTGACCAAATACATATTTTTTAAGTTTTAAATGGTTTGGAGAAAGACGTGGCACACTGAATCCCCGGCACCAAGTCTGTAAGTACACTTTCTTTTACACCATGTGATATTGATATGATGTTATAGATAGAACTGAGACCCTACTATAATACTTTAGATAGGGTAGAGTTGTAAAATAGTAGGATTGAGACTGTAGCTAGGCTACGATGTTGCGAAAATAATCCCTGAACTGCTATATGTCCATAAGATATCTCGTAATAAACAACTGAAATATTAAACTAATGTCATAAAATTCGTAAACAGATAATTCGATATGAGTATAAGAGAAACTCGTGGACGAGGCCACGAACGTGGTCATGGAAGGGTGCAAGCTGAATCTTCATCCTCAGGGCATAGGCCAGTTGAGGAGGCATCCGTGCCACAGGTAATTGAGGCTGGGTTACACGATCGGGCTGCAGAGGACGATGCTTTGTCCCAAGCAATGTTAAGGGTTTTGGAAAGGGTTGCTGGAGCTAGCACTGAGGTAATGAATAGGGGATCCATCTCTGAGCGACTCCGGGCTAACAGAGCAGAGGTTTTTAGGGGCATATTTGGAGTAGCCCCAAATGTGGCTGAATATTGGCTAGAGGCAACAGAGCGGATTATGGACGACCTAGATTTCTCTGTGGAGCAAAAGCTGATGGGGGCCGTGTCGTTGCTACGAGATGGGGCATACCGGTGGTGGATCACTATAAAGGAGAGTACCCCGATCAAACGAGTAACCTGGGAATTGTTCAAGAGTGCTTTTAAGGGGAGGTATGTTGGAGCTAGTTATGTGGATGCCCGTCAAAAGGAATTTTTGAATCTAGCTCAGGGCAATAAGACTGTTCCGGAGTATGAGGCGGAATTCTTGAGGTTGAGTCGATATGCTAGCGGGATAGTTGCAACCGAATATGAGCTCAATGTTCGATTCGAGGATGGCCTCCGCGATGAGCTTAGGGTGCTGATAGCTCCACAGAGGGAGCGTGATTTCGCTGCGTTGGTAGAGAAGGCTAAGATAGCCGAGGAAGTAAAACGAACTGAACGACAGAATTGTGAGAGGGATCGACCCAGATTCAGGAGGGATTCTGGACCCTCGGGTGCTGCATATAGAAATGTTAAAAGAGCTAGAATGGAGGAACCGGTTCGAGCAGTTCCGATGAATACCCTTAGGCCGCAGACTTGCAGAGATTGTGGCAGAGCACATATGGGGGAGTGCTGGAAACGAACTGGGGCATGTTTTTGACAAGGGAACATAAGTTCAGAGAGTGTCCTCGGAGAGTAGCTCAGGATCAAGTTGCGGAGCAAAGAGGTGTCCAACCGCAGCGAGGAGGACCACCACCACAGAGAGGCCATGGGCAAGGTAAAGGTGGCAATAGTAATGGACGAGGACGTGGGGCACCTAGCAGGGGTGCTGGACATGCTGAAGCTCGACAGCCGGCGTTGGTTTATGCTGCACGGCATCGTGAGGAGGGTGATACTCTTGATGTTATAACCGGTACATTCCTCATTCATAGCAAGCCTTACACTGCTTTGATTGATGTGGGTTCCACTCACTCGTATGCTGCTTGTGATGTATCTGGGGCATTGGGTGTGCTTCCTGAGGAGACTGTGAGTGGGGTATCAGTGATAAGTCCTTTGGGACACTCGGTTAAGGTAGATAAACTCTTTAGGGAGGTACCTTTAGAGACACAAGGTAGGATATTTATGGGAGATTTGATGGAGCTGTCATTTAGGGAATTTGATCTTATTTTGGAAATGGACTGGCTAACTAAGCATAGGGAGACGTTGGATTGTGCTGTTAAGAGAATGGTGCTAAGAACTGCTGAGGATGAAGAGATAATGGTCATAGGGGAGCGAAGGAACTATTTGTCCAATGTTGTCTCGGCTTTAAGGGCTGAGAAATTGATTCAGAAATGTTGTGAGGCGTTTTTAGCATTTGTGAGTCAAGCTGAACCGGAGGGGATGACTGTGGAGTCAGTCAGGACCATCAAAGAATTTCAATATGTATTTCCGGAAGAACTTCCTAGACTACCTCTGAACAGAGAAGTCGAGTTCGAAATCGACTTGTTACCTGGAACAGCTCCAGTGTCCATTGCACCTTATCGGATGGCACCAAAGGAGTTGGTAACTGAAGGCTCAGATTCAAGAATTGTTGGGTAGAGGGTTTATAAGACCAAGTGTTTCTCCATGGGGCGCACCAGTGTTGTTCATAAAGAATAAAAATGGGACCATGCGGATGTGTATTGATTATCGACAGCTGAACAAACTGACGATTAAGAACAAGTATCCTTTGCCAAGAATCGACGATCTGTTCGACCAACTGAGAGGAGCTTCAGTATTTTCTAAGATCGACCTTCGGTCAGGATATCATCAGTTGAGAGTCAAAGAAGAGGATATTCATAAGACGGCATTCAAAACTCGATATGGTCATTACGAGTTTCTAGTTATGCCCTTTGGTTTGACTAATGCACCGGCAGCATTCATGGATTTGATGAATCGTATTATTTCACCGTACTTGGATCGGTTCAGAGTTGTTTTTATCGATGATATCTTGGTGTACTCGGAAACGGAAGAGAAGCATGATGAGCATCTTTGTATTGCGCTGCAAGTGCTAAGGGAAAAGCAACTCTATGCAAAGTTCAGTAAGTGCGAGTTTTGGTTGAATGAAGTAACTTTCATGGGGCATGTTGTGTCTGCTGAGGGGATAAAGGTAGACCCTCGAAAGATTGAGGCAATTCTGGAGTGGAAGCCACCGAGGTCAGTAACAGAAATCCAAAGTTTTCTGGGGTTGGCAGGTTATTATCGAAGATTTGTGGAAGGATTTTCCGTGTTGGCAGCGCCGTTAACGAAACTTATAAGGAAGGGAGCACCGTTTGTTTGGACAAATAAGTAGCAAGAGGCTTTTGAAAAGATAAAGAAGGTTCTGACTGAGGCACCAGTGTTGATTCAGCCAGAGTCTGGTAAAGATTTCACTGTGTACAGTGATGCGTCACATGTAGGTTTGGGCTGTGTGTTGATGCAAGAGGGTAAAGTGGTCGCTTATGCTTCACGACAGCTTAAGCCTCATGAGGTAAACTATCCTACTCATGACTTGGAGTTAGCAGCGGTGATTTTTGCGCTTAAGATATGGAGACACTACTTGTATGAGAGAGATGCATTATCTATACGGATCATAAGAGTCTTAAGTACTTGTTGACTCAAAAGGAGTTGAATCTTAGACAGCGAAGGTGGATAGAGTTGTTAAAGGACTACGACTGTTCGATTGAGTACCATCCAGGTAAGGCAAATGTCGTGGCTGATGCGTTGAGTCGTAGAACTATGGCAGAATTGAAGGCAATGGTTGCTCGTTTAAGCTTGTATGACGATGGAAGCTTATTGGCAGAGTTACAAGTAAGACCGACTTGGGTGGAGCAGATTAAGAAGCAGCAGTTGGTGGATGAGTCGTTGGTTTCTCGATTTCAGCAAGTTGAGAAGGGGGAGAATCCAGACTTTGGATTAAATGGTGATGGGGTTCTTTGTTTTCGAGGAAGAATTTGTGTGCCAAAGGACTCTGACTTGAGATTGATGAGTTTGAGGGAGGCACATGGTGGACCTTGTGCTATGCATCTAGGAGGGAGTAAGTTGTATCGAGACTTGGGAGAGCTATATTGGTGGCCTGGGCTTAAACGAGAAGTGACCGAATTTGTGGGAAAATGTTTGACGTGTCAACAAGTAAAGGCCGAGCATCAACCGCCTTGAGTTATTACACAACCAGTGAAGATACCACTCTGGAAATGGGAAAGGGTAACTATGGATTTTGTGAGTGACCTGCCATTGACACCTTCCAAGAAGGACTCAGTTTGGGTAATTGTGGATAGGATGACGAAATCTACCCATTTCATACCTGTCCGAACCGATTACTCACTTCAGAAGTTGGCCAAGTTGTATGTGGCAGAGATAATGCAGTTGCATGGAGTGCCAGTATCAATAATTTCTGACCGAGACCTAAGGTTTACATCTCGGTTTTGGCCGAAGTTACACGAAGCATTGGGAACGCGATTGGATTTTAGTACGGCTTTTCACCCTCAGTCGGATGGGCAGTCAGAGAGGGTCATTCAGATTCTAGAAGATATGTTGAGGGGTTATGTTATCGACTGTAGGGGCAATTGGGAGGATTACTTGCCGTTGGCGGAATTCGCATATAAAAACAGTTACCAAGCAAGTATTCAATGGCTCCTTACGAGGCACTGTATGGGCGAAGGTGCCGTTCGCCTACTTGTTAGGCTGAGTTGGGGGAAAGGCAAGTACTTGGACCGGAGTTAGTAGCGAATACTGAAGACAAAGTTAAGGTGATCACGAATCGGTTAAAGGAGGCAGCGGATTGACAAAAGTCTTATGCTGATCTGAAGCATAAGGATATTGAATATGTTATAGGGGACATGGTCTTTTTGAAGGTTTCGCCTTGGAAGAAGATATTGAGGTTTGGTAAGAAGGGCAAGTTGAGTCCACGGTTTATTGGGCCTTATCGGATCCTTAAGCGAATAGGGCCGGTGGCTTATGAGCTAAAGTTACCTCCAGAGCTGGATTGTATTCACGACGTCTTTCATGTGTCCATGCTAAGGCGATATCGTTCTGACCCTACTCATATCGTGCGATTCGCGAGAATTGAGGTACAATCGATTTGACCTTCAAGAAGAACTCAATGCGATATACTTGATCGTGACGTCAAGGTGTTGAGAAGAAAGTCAGTCCCATTGGTGAAGGTACTTTGGAGAAATCATGGCAAAGAAGAAGCTACTTGGGAGTCAGAGGAGGCGATGCGTCAACAATACCCTCAACTGTTTAGATCAGGTAAAATTTCGAGGCCAAAATTTCTTTAAGGAGGGTAGAGTTGTAACATCCTGATTTTTGGGTTTTCGTAATTTCCAAGAATTTGGTAAGTTTTTTAAAATTTGGTATTTGGTAGTGAAAATTCATAGTTGGAATATGTAAATGGGCCTACGGAAGGCCCACGTGCTGGCCAAAACCCGGAAGAATTTTTGAATTTTGGACTTAAAGAGTTAGGGGCATTGGATAGGTGGCCTTAGTAATAGACGAGGGTAAAATGTAGCACAAAAGAGCCCTTGGCAAGGTGGCTAAGTGACGCCACTAAGGAGCTAAAAAAAAGTGGCGTGTAAGTGGTTGAGGAGAGCCAAGGTTCGATTCTCTAAGCTGGCAATTGTGGTGTTCTTTTTATGTCTTGAGCAGGCAGGAGTTGGAAGTTGAATGAAACTCTGTTGGAGAGAGTTTGAATCAGTCAAACGCATGGATTAAGGAGTGATAAGGGGAGAGATTTTGCAGATTTGGAGAGAAGCTAAGAGTTGGCCGAATAGTGGGAATTGGAGAGGGGATTTCGACAGAGGAGTATTTGGCTAGTATTTCGGCATTTAGGGACTTAGTTGTGCCGTTTTCTTCTGTGTAAACACCATAGGATTATTCTTTTCTTCTCTTTTTCTTCTCTAGCCGAAACTACCACCCTTTCCATCCATTTGTTTTTCTTTCCTTTTCTTTTCCGAAACTAGCCTACTATTCCCTTCTTTTCAACTACTACTTCCTTTCTATCTTCACCTTTGCCGAATAGCCAAGAGCCGAAACTTTTTAAAGGTTGGTGATGTTGATTTCTTTGAGACCGGTATCCTACTGTTCTCTTCAATTGTTGTGGTCGATTTCTTCTTCTGCTAAACTCTAAACAGCACACAAGGAAGACTGTGGTAAGTATTCATACTCCAACCGATTCAGTAGTAAATATTAAGAAAAACCGAAACCCCCTATAGTTTAGGGGGGCTGTCGTTTTGAGGTATAGGCCTTACTGGGCCTTTTTTATTTGATTTTTATGGTTTGTGTAGTGAAATAGACAACTTCAGAGGAGCAGCAAGGCTTAGAGTATCGGTTTGGATAAGCTTGGATCGAATCATCGGACCCTTTGAAGGTAAGTGATCTATGGCCATTAGGGGTTCTTTGGCCGAATAAGGTAAGGTGGATTTTGGGTTTGATAAGCATGACTTGTGCGCTAAGAATGGTGATTCTTAATTTTAGGTTGTCGTGGGAGACTCTGTTAGCAAACGTCACAAAACAGGTGTGTAACAACCCTCGTAGTAGCTTAGGCTAATATTCGCAAAAAAGCGGAAATGCCAAAATTCTGACATTTATGGAACTTGAGATTTTGCATGTTGTTTTAGATGCGATAAAAACAATATGAACGGTGTTTGGATCGATGGAACAGGTAAGAGCGCAATTCTGTGCACGACGGTAGGTTGGGCCTCAATGGGCTAAAATTGGGCCCAATGGGCTTTCGGGCCCATTTGGGTAAAATTGATAGAAAATGGAATTTGGAAAGATTGCATGTTAACATGGTTAGTAATGTTGTAAAATTTGGATTATGTGGGCTTAATGGGCTAAATCGGCATTCGTAGGACCCATTAGGGGTTTTGGGCCCAAAAGCCCGAATTTGATAAAGTGGGTTAAAGATCATTTTTTAAACACTCGGAAATATTGATAATTGTTAATGAACATGGAAAACCCTGATAATTGGTAAAGTTACGAAATTACCCTTATAATATGAAAAATGACTATTTTGCCCCTAGGTAAAACTGACCATTATACCCCCTAGGGTTTAATTATGAATATGATGCATGAGATATTGTTATACATGATATGACATGATATGCACATGATATGATATGAGATGTACTTGATATGCTATGATATGCTCATTATATGCATGGGTTGGGTTTTATATAAACGGAGGAAGTGCTTAAAGGGCTTTGCCCCAGTTTACCGAAAAGGGCTTTGCCCCAGTTTATCAAAAAAGGGCTTTGCCCCAGTTATTAAAAGAGGCTAGGTCTCCAGTTATGTGATAAAGCAGCTATGCTGCCAGTGGAGAGTTTGGTTGGGTGGGTTGAGTTATTCTCCACATGGAGAGCTTGGTTGGTACGGGTGGAGAGTAGCGGATGGTGGGTTGAGTAGTCTCCCCAAATGGGCTTGCATACATTCATTGGTATTACATGTGATATTGAAATGGGCCTATGGGCCATACATTCTGATAAAGGCTTCAGCCCGGTGATATGATTTATGAAAAGGCTTGGCCCGATGAATCAGATTAAACGAAAGGCTTCGGCCCAGTATATGTCGAGACTGAATTAGGGCTTAGGCCTAGTATGCTGATATTAGTTTGGGCTCTGAAAGAGGCTTGTTGCACACTGAGTTTCCAAACTCACCCCTTTTCCTTAGCCTTGCAGGTGAGCCTTGATGTGGAGACTTGGAGCCGGAGGGGATTCAGAGTGGCCGTGGTGATCGCTTTCGAACTTTGCAATAAGTAACCGGTTTTTTTCTTTTTATATAAATTTTATCTTTATTATTATTATTATTTGGTTTTGGGTTGTAATAAGACCATTTTAATTATCTTTCTGGGATTATTTTATTTTATACTCTATATTTTACTGATAATAATCCAAAATGGGTTAGACTTAGGGCGCGTTTTCAAAATGATACTTGTTTTCAAAATAGCGCAACGATACAGTTAATCGGTTTATCAAAAAAATCTACTTAAATGAATTCCAACTCATTTTTTTTCAAAATCTAACCTTGCACCAAAGTGTGGCAATGGTTGTGGGCATGTCTAGGATTGGATCCAGTCAAGAGCTTGGTACTTAAGCAACCTTCATGGCTCACCTCCTCTATTTCGGATACCTACCTGGTGCACAGCTTCCATTCACTTTGTGAACTTAGCAAAGACTATCTTTTAAAACACTAAGAAGGACGTTGAAAGAGGCATGGGTTTTCTTAAAAACTTTAATGTGATACGTCGGATCCGGCCATAACGTTTGGGCTGGGTTTGGGGTGTTACAAGGGTTGTTACAAAAGAAAAGGTTGAAAATCAAGTAGTCGATTATCTATTGTGGTTGGAACATAAAGAGGTAACTTCTTCACTTGTTCCAATTAATGAGAATTTTCTTGATGAACATATCTTCGAGGTAAGTTGAATCTATGAAACATATTGGTTTGCTGATTTTGCCAATTATTTAGCATGTGGAATAGTTCTTCGAGAAATGGCATACCAACAAAGGAAGAAATTCCTTCATGATAGTTGGTACTATTTCTAGGAGGATCCGTTTTTGTTTAAACAATGTGCAGATAACATAATCAGGAAGTGCATAGCTGGAAGTGAGATTGACGAGATTTTATACCACTGCCATTCATCTATAAGTGGGGGATACTTTGGTGGTTCCTGTACAGCAGCAAAGATTTTACAAGCTAGATTCTTTTGGCCTACAGTGTTTAAAGGTGCATATGCGTATGTGAAAAATTGCAATCGATGCCAAAGAACTGAAAATATATCGAGGAGGAATGAGATGTCCTTGACAAACATTCCAGAGGTTGAACTATTCGACGTATGGGACATTGATTTCCTAGGCTCGTTTCCTTCTTCCTATAGGAACAAGTATATTTTGGTAGCTGTGGACTATGTATCCAAATGGATTAAAGCCGAGGCCTACCCAACAAATGATGCTAAGGTAGTCATGCAATTCCTACATAAGCACGTATTTACACGGTTTGGGACTCCTAGAGCTATAATTAGCGATGAAGGATCTCACTTTGTAAATAAGTGGCTTAAGTGGCTTCTAGAAAAGTATGATGTGAAGCATAAGATTGCTACTGCTTATCACCCATAGTCAAATGGGCAAGTTGAAAGGGTGAATTGTGAAATCAAAGGTATTCTTGAGAGGGTGGTGCGCCCTAACAGATCAGATTGGTCTTGAAGGCTCAATGATGCTCTATGGGCCTATCGAACTGCTTTTAAGATGTCGTTAGGAATGACTCCCTATCGATTAATTTTTGGAAAAACATGTCATTTGTCGCTTGAATTAGAGAATAAAGCTTACTGCGCTTTGAAGGAATTAAATTTGGATTTTAAGCAAGCCGGTGAGAGAAGGATGTTACAACTTGATGAGTTGGAAGAGTTGAGGTTATTTTTATATGAGAATGCCAAGATGTTAAAGAAAGATCTAAGAGATGGCATGATAGTCGTATACAACCTCGTGAGTTCAAAGAAGGTCAGAAATTGTTGTTTTAATTCAAGGCTAAGGTTATTTCCTAAAAAACTCAAGTCCTGATGAAAAAGACCTTATACGATCCACAAAGTTTATCCATATAAAGCTATAGAATTGTATGACTACCATGAAGGTACGTTTAAAATTAATGGTCAGCGTCTCAAGCACTATTGGGATGGTGAAGTTGAGTGAATTAAAACCTCGTTCACTTTATTAGACCCTTAATTTTTCATAAACCTACTTTTTAATAAAATGTTAGAAATTATTTTCTTAAATTAGTACATTCAATTAATTTTGTCTAAGGAGATTGGAACTTAATCGGGATCACTGTGACCCCTCCAACCTTTTCTAGGAATTAATTTAATGTAATCTTTTGAGAAGAAAATTTCTAATTAATTTTAAAATTTTTAGTTTTGGTTTTAGTTTTAGTTTTACTTTTAGTTTTAGCTTTAGTTTTAGTTTTAGTTTTAGTTTTAGTTTTCATTTTTATTTTTGTCTTTAATTTTTATTTTATTTTAATTTGTTTATGTTTAATAAAGGGGGTCAAATTGGCCCAAGTACTAATTAGTTTATTTATTTTTAAGCAGTCTAGTTTGTAAATGTAGTTTGGGCTTAGGGCCCAAAACAGCAAAGAGGAGAAATTTACCCATTGTTGATGTTCATTAGGGTTCCCTAAAACCCTAATTTTGCCACCTTTTTTTCCCTCCATCTATACTTGCCGCCTAAGTCATTTAAAGTAGCTAAATTTTTTTACAAGTTTGCCCTAATTCACCACTATATAAACCCCTCTTTACCACCATAATTTTCACAACCCTTCAATCAATTAGCTTAAACCCTAACCACTCATTCTTTTTCCTTTTAGCCGTCGGCCTAAATCCCAAAAATTTTCCCCAAAATCCTTTCCTTGTCACAAAACCCTAGTCTTGTAGCCGCAAGCTTTTTGCCAAAGCAACCCTATTGCCGGCACACTCCTATCGCCACAGCATCCTATCATCATCGCAAGCTTCATGCCACCACAAGCCCGTCACTGTCACAAGTCGATCATCATCGCAAATCCCTTACTTCCTTCATTACCAACTTTTCTTCTCTTCCTATTGCCAAAATTTTGCCTATTTTTTTGGGAAAAGTCACCATGTCTTGCAAAAGAACTAGATCTTCCAAACCCTCTGCCGAAAAACCCATTGTGATTCAAGATGAGGAGGTAAAAGAAAGGTTTGATTCAATCTTCAAGAATCAACCTATAATGCCGAAAAAAGGTTTCAACTTGGAAAGTAATGATAAGATGGTTGTGCCTTTACCGATTTGAAAGACAATTGATGCCCTCAATTGGAATTATTTTTGCAATGCATGATCATTACCCGATGAGGAGTTAGTTCTAGAGTTTAACGCCAATTTGACTAAGCCAGATGTGACTGAAGTTCTTGTTCATAAGAAGAAGGTACCCCTTAAATTCTAAGTCCATTAATGATTTGTTTAACTTACTTGATGTTGAAGAAGATGAATACTTTGCCATGATGAAAAACATAAATTGGTATTTTCTTCAGCAAGTGTTTAATGTTGTGACAAATCCAAGATCCTAATGGATTAAAGGAAAGTTTGGTAGTCATTCTTGACGAAAGGAATATGTAAAATCGTTGGCTAAGGTATGGTTCTACTTTGTTTGATATAGTTTGATGCCTATCTCACACAATTCCACCATCTTAATGGAGCAAATATTTTTGTTGTATGCAATTATGGCAAAAAGGTCTATCAATGTTAAGAAGATCATTCTCAAGGAAATCCATGATTGTGTTAGAAAGAAGACCATATGAGCTTACTTTCCATCATTGATAACTTCACTTTGCTTAAGAGCCCAAGTTAAAACAAAAGAAAACCTAAACGACCCATATGTTCAAAGTTGCATCACAGCTCATGATCTTGAAAGGTTAGTGGAGAATGTCCATGAACTAAACCCACCTAAACCGAGTGAACCAATAGAACCAAAAACTGATGAGTCATCGAACAAATTCGAAACTGAGACTAACTCAGTTACTGAAACTGTAACACCCCTTACCTGTACCCAAGGTCGGGATAGGGTACGAGGCATTACTAGACTTAAACATACACATACATGTAAAATTGGGCCATAAAATTTCAACCAATTCAAAAACATTAAAACACATGCATATCGTCCCTTATACGGGCCTACAAGGCCTAAAACATACATCGAGGGTGGTTCGAGACTAAATCGAGAACTTACAAACTCTTTACAACACTTAGAAAATTTTCTAGTTTTGGAGAGTCACACGCCCGTGTGGGTAGGCCGTGTGGTCACACATGCCTGTGTGGCTTGGACACACCTGTGTCCTTAGCTCGTGTAAGTCTCTGTTTATGACATCAGCAATGAAATGGGATCACATGGCCAAGTCACACGCCCGTGTGCTAAGGCTGTGTTCCCCACACGGCTGAGACACACGGCCGTGTCTCTGCCCGTATGGCCAACACTTAGGCTATTTTCCAAGCCTTGGTCAACCATAAACCCTCACACATTTATACAACATCAAGAACATATAAAATTGCCTCCATTTAATGATTAAACATCTTCATTTAGGCCATAAACATAGCATTTGCATGTCATGATTCATGTATTTTACACACTCATTTGGCCTTGTCTATTATGATATCACTTATACTTTTATATCATGGTTACCATCATACCAGAAGATTTCAACTTAATCATTAAACATTCATATTCAAGACTAACTCATAACTTTATAACATACCAACATATTTCACATGCGTAGAATAACATGCTTGTCTAAGACATTACGCACCACATCAAGTCACATACTCACATCACATGAAACTTTTAAGCTTGTGCATGCACATATAATAGGGTTACAACCCAATAATCAATATAAGCCATATCTCATGGCTATATACAATTGAATCATTATAAGCCAATACATTTGGCCAAATCATGAAACACATATCATAAAGTACTAATTCTCTATACATGCCACTCACTTGAAAACACTTAAGATTTATCAATACCCCAGCTTGATAATTTGACAACACTAAAAGAAATAGAAAAGACAGGGGTAAGCTTTATAGCTTAGGAAGTCCATACGAAAATAATAATAAGCAATTCATCAACGTGCTTTTTCCAAATTCTTACAACATGTTCTCTTGGTAACACAATTGAAAGTACACATAATTCCAGTATTTGCTCATATTCTAGTCAAGTTGTCTACTCGAGTCATAGTCACTAAATTATTTATAACTTGAGTTACAAAACTCTAAATTAAGATCTGCTAATTTTACCTAAAATTAGACTCACATACCTTCTTACCATAAAATTTCTAGAATTTTTGGTCTAGCCAATAAGTACAGTTTATTCTTAAAATTTACCCCTGTTTTGTTGTTTGACAGCTTCGGCCTTTCTTTACTAAAATTTATTTATCTCTTAGTACGGGATTCAGTTAATGTTCTCATATATTTCTATTGAAAATAGTCTTATTAAGGATTTATTCATATAAATTCTAACCTATAATTATTCTTGTAAAATTTTTAGTGATTTTCCAAATTTAAGATAGGGGAGCCCGAAATCACTCTGACCCTGTCTCACAAAATTTTAAATATCTCATAATATGAAATTCTTTTGTTTATACTGTTTCCTCTATGTGAAACTAGGCTCAATAAGATTTAATCTCATATTTTATTTAGTTTCTAATTCAATTTTCACAATTTTTGGTGGATTTTCAAAGTCGGACTACTGTTGCTATGCAAAACTGTTTTAGTGCAATATAATGATAACTATCATAAGTTCATTTTCAAATAATCATGAACTCACCATTTCATGGATTCCATGTTCAATTACACAATGACATAATAACATAACCATAAAGATTATTCACCATTCAAGCCTTTTTGTATACTTATCATATGTTCATATATATACATATACATAAACTTTCTCACCATAAGTCATTCTTTATCAAGGCATTGCTCATGTGTTTAGCGTACATACCTGTACTCACTCGTAGTATATCACATAACCATACCTTCTTTAACATGCCCTCCTCGGGACTTTCATCACATCCATTGCATTACCCGTTGAACACTCAGAATACTATTGGATATGTGAAAAACTTGCACATAAGTGCCACATATACATACGTAGCCAAAGCTACCTCATATCATGTAATGTTCACAATGGAGATACTGATGGGCCTGCTCATAAAAGCTATCAGTCAAGGTGTAACTACACGGGCTACTCACAAAAGCTGTCAAGTATCCGACCACTTAAGGATTACCTAGCCACCGATAGGACACACAAGACCATTTCCCGAAAATTAATCACATGTATCGCATCCATTATGAACTCGGACCACTCAACGAGCTCGGATGCCACATATATCACGAACCCAGACCACTCAACGAGCTCGGATTTCTTAATTCCTAGTGACATGTCACTTGTATCCTAGACTATTCCTAAAGTTCAAACGAGATTTTCCTCACTTGCACATGGCACACTTTGTCGTACTTGCTCGTGATGTCGTATGTAATGGCCATAATATAATTTATGCTTACAAGTTACCATTAGGCATAGCATACATAATAATGATAAAACATTTATCACATAATGTCAACACATCAAAATATATTACATTGTCACATTATTTACACATGTACTTACAATTCATGTAACATCAAGCATTAGCATTCAAGTATAACATTGCATTATTATTGACGTACAAACTTACCTCAAATCCGAGCACATCTAATTATTCTATTTTAGCCCATAATCTCGTACTTTCCTGATTTAAGCCTGAATCTCGGTTTTCTTGATCTAACATTTCAAATATAACTTATTTATTACTCACATTATTCAAATTGACCCAAAAATCATAATTTTACAAATTTTCATTTTTACCCCTAAACTTTCACATATTTGCAATTTAGCCTCTATGCTCATAAAATGATTTTTATTCAATTTCTTGGTACTTTAAGCCTAGCTAAACAAATTTCATAACTACATCAGCCCTAAATTTCCACTAATTCAAACTTTTATGACAAATTTTATAACTTTTACAATTTAGTCCTTTATGCATTTTTACCGAAAATCACTTAGTAAAAGTCGTTTTTCTAACCATAAACTTCCATAATCTACCACTAAACACCAAAAAAGATGCACATCACTCATGGGTAAATTTTTAAACATCAACCCTAGCTCAATAAATGGTAGAAATAGCTAGATCTTGTTACGAGAATTTCAAAAACGTAAAAATCATTAAAAACGGGGAAAGAATGGACTTACTATTGAGCTTGGAAAGCTTGAACAAAACCCTAGCCATGGCTTCCATGCAAATTTCGGCCAAAGGTTGAAGATGAGCATAAATTTGGCTTTTATTTTCCCTTTTTATTGTTTTAATTACCAAATGACCAAAATGTCCCTAACCTAAAAAGATTTTAGTTCACCTATTTCATGTCCATTTTTGTCCAAAAAATTAACCAATGGTCTAATTACCATATAAGGACCTCCAATTTAAAATTTCATAGTAATTAGACACCTCTAGCTTCTAGAACTCAAGTTTTACACTTTTTACAATTTAGTCCTTTTTGCCAAATTGAGTGCCCAAACGTCAAAATTTTCGAATGAAATTTTTAAAAAAACCATTCTGTATAATTGTAGACCATAAAAATATAATAAAAACAAATTTTACTGTGTTATATTTGTGGCCTCGAAACCACTATTTCGACTAGGCCCTAAGTCGGGATGTTACAGAAATAGAAGAAGCAAAACCTAAGGAAGAATCGAATGATCCTGAACTAATAAAGGAACCAGAAGTATCTGAACCAAGAGAGAAGCCGAATGCTGATGAGCCAGTTGAACCAAGTGTTGATCTTGAGTTGACTATTTCTATGCCCACTTCTTCAAGTACTATGAAGAAATCGAAATTGTCAATTATGATGGATATGATGAAATTTATGCATAACCAACGACAGGCTTATTGGAAATATGCAAAGATTAGAGATGATTCTATAAGAAATACTTTTAAAAATATCTCTAACAATTTTGTTTCCGAGTTCCTAGATTATATCTTCGAGTCATGGAAGGAAGATGAGAATGAAAGCGAGGATGGAACATCAAAGGATGAAGACAAGGAGGATAAGTCAAATAAATAAAATGGAGAATTTCTTATCTTTAGTTTTTATTTCTTTTTAGGTGTTTATTTTAGAATTTTGCTTTCGGATAATAAAATAGCAAGCATGAATAAATAAGCCCAATGCCTCTTTAATAGAAAAATAAAGTGATGTGGTAATGGAAATGAACATGTCTAGGATTGGATTGTTGAGAAAGACTTGGTACTTAAGCAGTCTTTATGACTCACCTCTCTTTTCTTGCAACCTTAATTGGTATTCAGTTTTCATTCATTACTTTGTTTTCGCAATGAGGACATTGCTTCTTTTTAAAGGGGATAAGGCATTTCGCATGAATTTTAAAGTATGTTTCAATCTTTTTACTTAAGAATGCTGAAATAAATGAATGTTCAAAAAGAATTTTTGTTTATAAATTTGTTCAAATGCAAGCATGATTTTTTATTTTATCTAAGTTATTCATATGTTATCTTGAGTGATGGAATGCTTGTCTAATCTTTAGTCTTATGTATTATTTTCTATGAAAATTTTGGTTTCTTTTGAAATAGACATGTATAAAGGTTTAAGTCTTTAGAATTAACTTATTAACTTTCTTGAGACGAAATCCTAAGAGGTATAAAAATCTAATATGATATGGGCACACTTTCTTTGGATCGTTTGAGCCTTTCAAGCTGACCTTATTAAATTAACCCTTGAAACTTAATTTTTGAGCTTAATGGCATGTTTATTGCAAAGTACCTACATTATTAGCCACATTATCATCTTTTTAATATTCTTTTGTACCTATCTTAACTAAATTTGTCTTGGTGATCAAAGTTTGAGGAAAGATATGAAAAGATGTACATGTTCTTCCCATTAATAAAAAAAAGGAGAAAGAATGAAAGAACAAAGGTAAGTTTGTTCAGAAGGATAAAAAGCAAAGAAAAGTTTGCCCAAGTTCTATAAATAGTCAAAGTTGAGCATGAGTTCGAAATAAGTTTGGAGGTGTTCCAAAGATCCAATTTTATGAAGGTTGTGACACTGAAAGATCTAAGAAAAGTTAGAGTTAAGATGATTGAACATAAAAATTTACTTCTCTTTATCCCTACCTTTAGCCTAGCCCCATTACAACCTAATAAAAGACCTATTGATTGGATGATTATACCAACTACATTAGTGGAGAGGAATTACTAAGCTCAACTTATGAAGACCACTAATTAAATCTTTGGATTGCTATGTTTAGTTTATAAGGAAAGCATATTGATTGGTGATGTTATGTATGATTTGAAAATGCATGCAAGTTATGATTCATGTTAATGTTATGATGTGCTTAGTATAAAGTTTGGAAATAATATTTGCACTCGAGCTACCTATTAATTAAAAAGTATTTTTGAGCATGATTTTGTTTATGCATAATTATGTGCGAAGATTGATGTTGCTTTATCATTTTACAAAATTTCATTAGCAAAAGTTGTGTGGTGCATAAACAGTACTCGGGATGGGCAATGGTTTAAGTTTGGGGGAGTGTAAACTCAAAATTATATAGGGTTTTTCTACATATTTTTAACACCTTTTTACTTAATAAATATGATAATCTTGAGTAATTGTTATTAAAATAAGTGAATTTTACTTAATTAGTAATATTGGGTATGAATTTATAAGTATGTGAAATTGTGATGAATTACATGATTTTTGTACATATTTTATATTATTTCATATTAATTTATTAATATGTGATTTTTCACTATGTAGGAGGGCCACTGAAGATGTGATTAATGTGAATGAAAGATAGACATGCACAAATCAATTCATGTGGACGACAAGACCATGCAACTTGGGTCATGAGGTTGATAATTTGACCTAGTAAAAGATGTGCTAAAAGATGAACATGTCTGCTAAATTATTGGACTGAGAAATCGTCTAACAAGGAGGAATTAAAAGCCCAGTTTTGACACAAGTAGATGGCTACCCAAAAGCAAGCTTTAGGGTATTTAATTGAAGGTCCTTACAGTTGGAAAATAATAAAAAATTTCCCAACAACTTTGCTATTGAAATCATCCACACTATGACTATTAATAGCCTTGGTTTGAATTCAAAATGAGGAGACTAAGTTATCCTCTTCTCCTTGAAATGTGGCCGGCCATGTGTGATAGAAAAAGAAGGACTTCAAATTCTATTTTTAGTAAAATTCACCCCTTACCTTCACCTATAAATACCATACATCAATCTCTTAATCCCTTATTCCCCACAACTCATTTCTCCTGTTATTAGCATTTAATTTACATTCCATTTCCCTTTTCCTTCCTTTGTATAGCCACCATCTCCCTTCTATCCTTTAGCCATAAAAGCTTTTTCAAAAGCATTCTTTGGCCGGCCACCTTAGGAACTCCTTAGCAAAAGAAGCATCGAGCAGAATAGAGGTGCGCATCAGTCAAAATAGATCCAAAAGGCTGTTGAACTGAATTAGTCAGAATAGATCCAAAAGGCAGCTGAACTGAATATCAGCAATGATATTTGAAATCCTATTTGCTAGGATGATTATGTTAATTCAATAAGATTTATTTTATTCATGTTAAATGTGTTTAGGCCTTAGTCGATCATGTTTTCAATTAATATCATGATGCATTTGATTCATACGTGATTGGGTGCACTCAAATTAGCTGAGCGATCCTAACCAGACTATGACTAGTAGGCACATAATTGAAAAGTGAAATGCTTAATTTAGATCCTTAAACCCTACTAAGTTGAGGCTCATAATATCTTTAGTTAGCTCTATTATCTTACATAGTTTTTCGATTTATGTGATTAAACTGTTGCAAACGTAAATATCCTTGTGACCTCGCATAAATACTAAGAAACCCTTAGTTAATATGATCATTAAAATGGATATTTAACAAAGTAAAAGACTCCGAAAGGACTTAATTTGATTTCCAAACTCATGAAAAATCGAGTTGCCATGGAAGTATATTCGAACATTGTTAAGCATGATAAAGTAAAATTGAATTGATTAATATAATTATCCTAGCCCATTAATATGATTGTTTTTGTTGCTAAAGTCATTCATTCATGCATTTAGGTAAATTGCATCTAGATTAGAATTGCATAGGGATCAATCTTTGCATCTAGTTAATTTTACTTAGTTTAATCATCACCATCCAAATTATTGAGTTTTTACATCAAACTATTAATTATAATTTTGCAATTAATCAGTTAAGCTTATACAATCCCTGTGGAGACGATAGCTCATTTTACTTACTTATTACTTGAACGACTATGTACACTTGCACAAACCACGTTACAACTACCTGTGGGGTAATTTCATAATTTCTCTAAACTTTTGGGCCAAGTTGTGTATTAGAAAAATATCTCTAGAAATTTTCTAAAAAAACCTCTTTAGAGAATTTTCTCTCTACAACTTTCTCTTGAATTCAAATGTGTAAAATAATGACCCAAGGCTCTCTTTATATAAGGAGAGTTTAGAGAGTTCAACTATGATTAAACTTAATCACTTTAATATCAAATTAATATAATATATCAATAAATATTAGATTAAATTTAACATTAAATCTTATTAATAATAGAATGTTGATCATTTAATATTAAGATAATCATTTTAATATTAAATTAATAAAATACTATTAAAATAAGTTTTAAATTAAATTTAATATTAAACTATTAAAATAATACTATTTTTTGAATAGTTAATTTGAAATCAAATTCTCTGGTAGAGTCTCAATAGGAGTGTAACTCTTCCACTACTCAACCACCGAAGATCAACCACTGTTGGCCACCGGAACACTGCCGTCGTAGTTGCCGACACCGCCATATCCGGTGATGCAAGCGCGACACCTTTATTGCACCCAGACCCAGTTCGACTACTGTCAGTTCAGTCCAGGTCAATGACAACCCGACCGGTCTGATCTAGCCACTGGTTGGACTGTCATGGTGGTTTCATATACTGGGCCTGATTTGGCCAGTTCTTGGGTCTTGGTCTCGATTTTAGGCTCCTGGGCCCAATTTACAATCTCAGGTCCAATTTTCAAGTTTAATTACCCTTTTGGCCAATTGTTTGACTTGAAAATTAATTTTCAAAAATATCATATTAATTTTAATTAATTTTATTAATTTAATTTTACTTTATCAAAATAAATTTTCTCAAAAATCACTTAGATTTTCCAAATTAATTTTTCAGGAAAATTCTTTAATCAAATTCTCTTATTGAATAATTCTCAAACCATCTAATTTTATTCCACATCAAATAAATAGATTCAATTAAATTATTTCCAAAGTCAGAGAATTTTCTTCTGATTCAAATGCAATCTGATCGAGCTTTTGTTGAGCTAGCGAAGGGACCAATCGGATATATACAATTAGGCTCTAATAATTGCAATTATGTCTAGAAGCATCGTTCTAATAATTTGCAATTACTTAATCATGGAATCGGTCCAAAAGAAGTACCATGATTGAAAACTCATTATTGCATACTTTTTACGAAAGCAATTCATCCAACTACTTTGTCCAATGACCTTGTCAAGTGTGCGTTACCCTCATATGATATCCTTGATTCCTTTTAGTTAAATTTATTCACTCAAACAATCCTATTTTATCTCATTGTCACCATTGTGTCTTCTTAATGATTAATATGATCACTGTCAACAAATGACTATGATAATTTGCTCTTTCGAGAACTAGCAACCAATGGCCATGTTCTATATATCATTCCACACAATGCTAATGAGAAGATATCATTAACTCTTTAATTAAGCTATGAATTCCACTGTTGCTAGTAAAGCCATGCCATACACATGTCATGTACCCAACATATCGGCTATGAGCTCAATCATCTTTAGAGCATAAGCCTCCACTTATATCAAAGCACATGAGTTACATATGCATGGTCAGTGACTAACTTAGGATTTAGGTAAATCACACCATGAATGTCATAAGTAAATTAATTCATGGATTCAGAATTAATTCATTTTGGGTCCAGTCCAATGTATCATTCTACCAATGAATACATCTATGTCTCTACTTGTGGAGTCAACTGCTCCGATAGCTAAGACTAGCCATCTCCCCAATTGGAATTGTAGACGACATAATAATCCTTCACAGTATTTGAATCAAATGCTCACTTTGATTCTTTTACGGGATTACTGACTCATTTAGATTATCTATTGAAGTAAGTTATCTTTCTCACAATGTAAACGTTCTTACAATGCCACTTATCTTTAGTTTGAACTTAGACAATCAATGAGCTAATATTTTCTTGTTACAATTTCTCTATGCATGCAAAATATAAAAGACAGAAATACAAAAGACATAATAGTGACATGTGAAAATAAATTTATTTATTTATTTATCATTCAAATAAATAGAAAATAGTTACATATTTACTACAATATGGACACATTTCCTAACAATCTCCCACTTGCCCTAGTAAAGTAAATGTGTCATGTTTTGCATTCTTATATCCTTGATATGTTTGTTAAAACTCCTAGTTACAAAAGTCTTAGAAAATGGGTCCGCAAGGTTATCTTTAGAAGCTACTTTTATCACATCTACAATTCATTCGACTACTGCCTCTCATATCAAGTGATACTTCTAATCAACGTGTTTCGTCCTCTTGTGACTTCTCATTTCCTTGGTATTAGCTATTGCAATACTTTTATGACATTACAGTGTTATAGTTTTTTCCATACTAGGAATGACTTCAAGATCGGTTAAGAACTTTTAAAGCCATATTACTTCTTTTGTTGCCTCAAAAGTAGTCACATACTCAGCCTCCATAGTAGAGTTAACAATGCAAGTTTGTTTTACACTTATCCATGAGATGGCTCCATGGCCTAGAAGGAATACATTTCTCAACATTGATTTATTTGAATCTTTATAAGTTTGGAAGCCTGAATATGTATATCCAACAAGAGTAAGGTTCTCCCCAGAATACACAAGCATATAATCCCTGGTTCTTTTAAGATACCTTAATATATGCTTTATAGCTTACCAATGCCTAAGACCTGGATTCGTCTGATATCGACTAACCATTCCTACCGCAAAACAGCTATCCGAACGTATGCAAAGCATCACATACATAAAGCTTCCAATTATCGAAGCATATGAAAACTTACTCATATGCTCTCTTTCTTCTGCTGTCTTAGGATAGTCATATAAAGAAAGATAAAAACCTAATGTAGTTGGTTGAACGCCTAGCTTTGCATCAGTCATTGCAAAATGTTTCAATACCCTATCGATGTATAAAACTTGAGATAGAGTTATCATTTTATTATTTCGATCCCTAATAATTTGAATTCCAAGAATATAACTAGCTTTACCCAAGCCCTTCATGCTAAACTGTTGAGCTAAGCACAATTTAACTGATGACAATTCTCCCATATCATTTTCGATAAGTAGAATATCATCAACATACAAAACCAGGAAGACCACCTTTTTTGTCCTTTATACGCTTATAAGCACAAGGTTCATCAGCATTTTGCTTAAATCCAAAAGTCTTAATTGTTTGATCCAATATTTTATTCCATGAGTGAGACGCCTACTTAAGCCCATAAATGGACCTTAGCAGATTGCAAACTTTTTGCTCCTTTCCTTTGACAACATAGCTAGTGGGTTGAGTCATGTAAATGGTCTCATCAAAATAGCCATTCATGAATGATGTCTTGACACCCATTTGCCAGATCTTGTAATCAAAAGCAACGGCAATGGATAAGAATATGCGAATAGACTTGAGCATGACTACCTGAGAGAAGGTCTCATCGTAACCAATGCCTTCTTTCAATTTGTAACCTTTCCCTACAAGTCTAGCTTTATGTGTTTCCACTTCCCCTTCCGTATTTCTCTTCTTCTTATAGATCCACTTACACCCTATGGGTTTAATTCCAATCGGTAAGTCTACAAGTTCCCACACTATATTGGATTTGATAGAATCCATCCCAGCATCCATGACCATTTTTTAGAGGTTAGAATCAACGTCTTGCATTGCCTTATCGTAAGTGAGTGGATCATCATCCTCATGATTGGCTTCTGTATTATAAATACTACCATCGTAGATGGAAAAGTCTTGTTTCTTAGAAACTCTCCCACAACAATGGATTCCCTATGCTATTGATCATTTGCAGGTCTTTCTACAACTTTCTCAAGAATTGAACCTGGTGATTGTTCTACCACTCTAGAAAGTTCCTTGAGTACTACTTTACTTTGAGGCTTAAATTTATCCATGTAGCTTTCCTCGAGGAAAGTAGCATGAGTAGAAACTTTAATCATAATATCTTTCAGATTATAGAATAATCCTCCCTTTGTTCCTTTTGGATATTCTACAAACACACACAATTCTATCTGTGCATCCAACTTCTTTGCATCCTTATCCAGAACGTGTGCTAGACAACTCCATATTCTAAAGTGATTTAGAGCGGGTTTCTTTCCATGCCACAGATCATAAGGTGTCTTACAAGTAAACTTGGTTGGCACATCGTTCAAAATATAGCAAGCCATTTGTATCGCATATCCCAGAAGAAAGTAGGAAGTTATGAATAGCTTAACATTAAATGAACCATGTCAAGCAAGGTTCTATTCTTTCTTTCAGCTACGTCATTCTATTGTAGAGTGCCTAGCGTAGCCAATTGGGATAAAATCTCATTCTCTGTGAGGTATCCTAAGAACTCGTCAAACAAGTATTCCCCACCTCGGTTAGACCAAAGATTCTTTATGGATAAACCTAATTGCTTTTCCACTTTCGCATGAAACTCTCAAAATTTATCAAAGGTTTCACTTTTGTAGTGTATTAGATACACATTCCATATTGAGAATAGTCATCAATAAAAGTCACGTAATAATTGTAACTTCCTTAGGCACTGATGCTCATAGGACCACATACATCAGTGTGCACAAGTTCTAAAGGTTGGTTGGACCTTGTACCTTTTGCATTGAAAAACCTCTTATTCATTTTACCTTCCAAGCAAGATTCACATTGTGGAAGACTAACATCCTTAAGCATACTTAAGGGACCATCTTTCATGAGTCTAGTGATTCTTTATTGGTTAATATGACCAAGTCTTAAGTGTCATAGGTACCCCTCATTAGAGTGAGAAGTTTTAAGTTTTTATTCACTATTTCAGTTTGAAGCATCGAGTAGTTATTTGGTTTGATAAAGTAGAGATTTTTTTCCATCCATCCATTACAGATTAAAGAATAATTTATGTAAATAGCAATCTCTTTATTAAATATCACGGTATAGCCATCATAAAATAAACATGTTATAGAAATTAAATTCCTCTTAAAATGAGGTACACGTTCTTTAAAATAATCTTCCTAAAATTATCAAGTGTAAAATAACTTCTCCCACTGCTTCGACTGAAACATAGCTCTCGTCTCTGGTTGACAACAAGATGCTCTTGTCACGCAAATTTCTCGTTTCGCTAAACCCTTGTAAAGAAACACACACATGGTTAGTGGCTCCAGAATCAATAACCTAGTTGTCAATTGATTCTCCCACTAAGCAAGCTTTAACTATAAAGAGTTTCATACCTTTGCTCTTTTCGGCTAGGTAATCCAAATACTCCTTGCAATTTGATTTGAAATGCCCTTTCCTGTTGCAGAAGAAACATTTGATATTTTTTGGATATTTTGACTTCTTAGTGTTCTTCATATCCGCACGAGATGGAACCAAAGACTTAGTTGGCTTCTTCTTTCCCTTAACTTTTTGCTTCCCCTTAGAGGATAAGGGTCCCATAGTTAAGTTTGCTTTAGGTTTCTCTTGAACTGACTTGCCACCATTCGGCATCAACTCATAGGATTGTAATTCCTTTATAAGCTGAGTTGGTAAGTGTCTTATTCCCCAAGTTATAAACGGCCCTAAAACCAGAAAACTCGTTGGTTAAGGATTTGAACACTATTTCAATATAAGTGTTCATATCTAGTTCAGTGTCATTATCCTCTGCTTTTGCAAAGAATCCCATCAGCTCAAGCGTATGTTCTTTGACTGAAGTGTAGATTTTCTGTTGAAAATTCATCAAATTTGAATTGTGGATTGTCGAGCCAATACAACTTGGCCTCCGAGCAAATCTTTCAAATTTTTCATGATCCCTTTGGTAGTAAGGAAATTCTCGCGTTGCTTTTGTAACACACTATTCTTGCTCGCTAACATATAACATCGAGCAATTAAGTCAAAATCTCTCTAGCAATTTCTCGATTTGGGCTGAGCTTAAGCAGGGCACGTTTTGTCCAGAACGAATTTGTGTTTCTCACAGTTGGGAACTATTAGTAAGTTTTGTTTTCATTCATGAAAGTTATCCCCATTTAATTTATTCTCAGTAAGAATGCTAATAAGAGGAGTAGGAGACATATTTGAATTGAAAAAAATAAAGATTCACTAACTACTATATTTGTATTAAGCAAATATTTTTCATTTAAGCAACATATCAAGAATGCAATATGATGCATACGTCTTGTATTAAAACGTTGACACAATATTTTTCCGTTGCTATGATCATTCTCACACTCATCAACCATGTCACCTTGGGGACCCATGATTAACTAGCAAGAACATGGATTATATCCAATTAGTTCGTGAATCTTAATTCTCAAGACTCCACACGAACTAATGACCGTTTAATGTTTGACCATCATCTCTAACTTAAATATCATTTCTTGGGAAACTATTTAATAAGAGATGATCTTGAGTGTGTAACCATTGACTCAACACCCATCATGAACATGCTCTTATTTGTGAGTCATCTTGGGACAATCTCTCTGAAAGTTATGCATGACTAGTTGTCCTTAAAAGGAAATCTCATCTAATGAACCCACATGACAAAGTTAACCTTGGGGTGTGGCTAGAGTAGGAACCGACTCAAAACTTTATCATGCTATCACTTAGAGACCATCAATGGAGGTTGTAGGTCTTATTCAAGGACCTTCTCCCACTCAATATTTTAAAAGCATGTAAGGTTTTTTATCCCAAATTTCAAGAATAATCATACAATATTCCTAGTGGCATTGTTACTTAATCTAAATAACTTGCTTCCAATATATGCGTAGCATGTTATGAAAATTTAATAATATTCACATTCATTCATAAGAATCAATCAATCATAAAACAAACAATTTTAATTCTCCACAGTTTTTCTTTTTAAGGGAAAAATTGAATAAGTGAATGTGAACTGTGCACCAGGTAAGGTCCTAGGAAAGGAAGGTGAGTCAAACTTGACCACTTAAAAACCAAGAATTTCCTAGCTAGAGCCAATCCTAGACATGCACATTCTCATTACCACACTTCTAATTTTTCAAACAGTTAAATGTGGATCATCTCATATACATATCACAATTATAACATTACATAATATAAATATTATAAACAATTATAAAATAGATATATAATGAGATAGGTAATTAAAATAAAATTGTCAGCCAAGGTTTCCAAGGTTTAATTTTTAGAAAAACAAAATTATATAATTTTTTTGCCAAAAGGCATTCCTTGGGTCTTCAACCGCCTATCGCATCTTTTTCTTGTCATGGACTCCTTTTCAAGAAATTATATTTAAGTCCCATGTTTGTTTCTAGCTCACAAGAATTCTATGAATTTAAAAAAAAACCTTATGTGGAGATGCACAAAAAATGTCTCTGTAGGGGTGTTAGGGTACAATTACTGTGGATAGGTGTATGTGCCCTTTGTTGATTGGCTTACTTGTCAAATAGCATTTTTGGAGCATGCTGTCACGCATCATAAACGTGATCAAACTTTCGCAACTCATTCAGAGGCATGCTTCTTGTCCCTAGTTGTTTATAAAAAGGAGTCTTTGGCCTTAGAGCATTTCATTCTCATCACCAAAAGATTAGAAACTCCTTATTTTATTTAGCTTTTTTTGTGTACTCATTGTCTTCTCACTCGAACGGTCATGCCTTTTTATTATTCTCCATTTGCAAGAGTGTTGCTCTTTTGTTTTTGGTAAGCCTTTCTTTTCTTTAGTTTTTTCTTTCTTTCTTATTCTTTCTAGTATCTATTCTTAGTGACGCCAAGGCATGGGAGGAGCAGTGCAAGCTCGTCATAAAGGTCAAAGCTTGGGAGATTAAATGATGTAATAGTCTTTAAACCTTTTATTGATTGTAGCACTAATAAAAAAGAGATAGAAATGTATCATTGTGTCATTGACTCTATGTACACAATTACGAATTCGATTTCATTTGTGTGTGAGTTTGCAATAACTTTATTGACCTGCCTAATGTCTATATACAATGTCAGCCATCTTCCTACTATTGTATATGTTTGAGGCGAGATTTCATTTACCTCTATAATTATTTTTGTGTGAGGTGTTGCACATTTATCATGTGTCTCCTAAGTAGCTCTCAAGGATATAAAGATGGAATTTGGTGGCTGTTTTCTTGGATTTCCATATTAACGAGTAGCTTCCTCACTTGATAGGCTTTCAAATTTTGTTCAAGCTGACTCCCTCTAATTAAAGAAGGGATCAAGGAATACAAGGGATGTTGTACTCCTCCTCATTATTGCGAGGTGCCTTATTGTTTCCCACTTTTATCTTTTGATTTCTTTTTATCCATTACTAATTGGAAAATTTATAATTACAACTCTCATGGCAGAAGCATCAATGAAGCTAGTGACAAGATGACTTGGTGAGTCAGATAATGGAAAAAAGGGTGCCATACTTGATAGTGTACTTGGTAGTGCAAGGATTTTTAATAAAGAGAAAACATGATAATAAAGATAAAGGAAACAAGTTTTAAGTGATGTTTGGTTTTAAAGCAATGAATGATCCAGTAGTCAATGAGTCAAATAAAAGAATGTTTATGGGTAGGATTGATTTGCCAAGTGCTAATTAGCTGAAAGATCTTATCATGAAGCTCAAGGGGATTCCCATTATCATTAAAGGTATGCATTTTTAGAGGAAAGGCACCATTAAGGTTTTATTCATAGATATTTGGAGTATCATTCGACAATTTTGGAAAATTTAAGGGCGACTTCTTTTCCCATAAGATAAGATGAAATGGAATGGACTTTTTCACTCGAAGGATCATAAACTAATTTAGCATTGGAGTAGAAAGCCTGTCCAAGATGGCCACTTTAAGAAAGGCATTTATTCTAACTCCACTCATCTAAAAGATCAACATATCTAAATTGAAGATCATTTTTAAGGAAGTTGTAATCTAAAGGATAGGAGACTTTCTAACAACCCATTTTCAGTGAAATTGAAACAGTGGTTTCGGGACCACAAATCTGAGTCAAAGAAAAATTATTTTAAAATTATTGCCTAGTCTGCATTATGATAGGAATGTTATATGAAAATTTTGATAAGAAAATTTTACCGATTTCATGATCAATTATAAAAATGACCAAATTGCATAAAAATACAAAAGTTGAATTCTAGTAGCTAGAAGGATTAAATAGCTATGGAATTCAAAACTTGAGGTCCTTACATTGTAATTAGACCATTAAGAAAAAGTTAGTAGATATTTATGATGAATCATCCATGGAAAATTAGAAAAAGAAAAGGACTAAATTGGAAAGTGGAAAAATTAATGGATGATAAATAAATTAAATAGAAATATCATAATATTATTATCATCTTCTTCCCCAAATACATGGAAAGCCTAGGAAAGAGAAAGCAAGTTTTCTTGGTTTAATTGGGTAAGTAATCTTATCCCGTTTTTAATAATTTTTATATTTTCGAGACCGGAATTGCCTTAATCTATCTATTTTGGGGATTACTTTGTAAAGATATCAAAGTATAGAAATTGTGCCATGGATGTAAATGCTGAAATTTTGAAATCTATGGTAGAAAATGAAAGGTTGTTGATAGATAAACAACTTTTGTAAACTAAATTTTCATGAAATTGTGATTTAAGGACTAAATTGTAAAAATGTAAAATTCATGGAAAATTTCTGATTTTTATGAAATATATATGATGTAAATATTATATGTAAAAATCAGTTAGGCTTGGAATAAGAATTTAAATTGCATGAATTTCATTTTCCGAGTCTATGAATGAAATCATCATTTATGAAAAGTATAGGGGCAAAATGGTAATTTTGCATAAGATGTGAATTAAATTAAATTGAGTATGAAATGGATTAAATTGACATAAAATTAATTTATCTAGATCCGAAAAGACCTAATATTGAGTTGGATCGAGGAAAACAAAAAGTTTCGGATTAGTAGATTCTTATATACGAACAAGTATCGAGGTAAGTTCGTGTAACTAAATTGTGTACATTTATATGTTTGAATTAAATATTATATATGTGAATTTTATAATTGCAATGTATATGAAATTGATTGAATATCTGATAATTTCTGATAAATGTTAAGTCTCGTTTGAACAAATGAAAATCGATGGATACAAGTTTCCCGTAATGGTTGTGGTCTGGCATATGTTGCAGACACGCCATAGCTTGAAAGAGCATCCCGTATTAGCCCTCTTGAGTTTCCTGTATAAGGTTCTTTCGAGCTTCTCGTTATAGATCTTCAGAGCATCTCGATAGGTTGGGATCCTACATTTGTTGTGGACACACCTTAGCTCTTATGAGCATCCCGATTGTAACACCCCAAACCCAGCCTAGACGTTATGGCAGAATTTGGCGTGTCACATTGAAGTGTTTTTCGAAAACCATGCTTTCATTGAAAACCCTTCTTACTATTTAAAACCTCTGGCCATTTTATTCCCTGTGAAAACCTCAGTTTATGTTGGTTTATTTTGCAAAATGTGGTTCACTGGGAAGTTATTCTTATTTGAAACGGAGTTTGTTGTGGAAGCTTAATTTAGAATAGTCGATTTACGAAAACATGATGTTAAAAGTTAAGTTGCGAAAACGTAGTGTTTTGAAAATAGTTATTTTTTTGGAAAACCGCAATCTACTTCTAACAAATATAAAACATAGTAAATAAAATCCCAAAGTTAAAATAAAAACCATAAATTAAGAGAGACCATATTACAACCCAAATAAAAAATACTCAACAGTAAATAAACAAATCTGAAAACGTAAGCAGTGTGTGGCCATCTCCGAGTCCCTCGCAGCACCGATCCACCTATCGCTGGGGATTACTTGCACAGTTAATAAGTGGGATGAGCTTAAGAAAACTCAGTATGTAATCCCCTAGCATCCAACCAATTAGTCAAAAATAGAATTTAGAACCATTCTGGGCTTGAGCCCTATTCAGTAACAAAACAGTCTGATTCAGAATGTATGTAGGCCCAAAGCCCAATTCTTTAACATTTGGGTCTCAACCCATCACAGTATCAATTGGGTCTAGCCCATCTTAGAATCACTATCAGTTGGGCCTAGCCAATATTAGAATCAATATCAGTTTGGCCTAGCCCATATCAGAATCAATATCAGTTGGGCCTAGCCCATAACAGAATAAAACCCATATGAATAATGCATGATAACCCATCCAACCCTGCACTACCTGTGGGGAATAAATCACTCACGCCATCCCTACACTTACAGTGTTAGCACCGGTTACGGCACTAACTAGAATAGCAGCAAAGCTGCTAATATTAGAATATGTGGCACAACCACCAATACAGTTTCTTCCTCCATAACAATATCCCAATCCAAAACAGTATGTCATGTATGTAGAATTTCATGCACATAATCAGTCATACAAATCACAGACAAATCAGTCATTTACCCTCGAAGGGCAAAACAGTCATTTTACCCTTCAGGGGTATTTTGGTAATTTTACACTACAAGGGTATTTTTGTAATTCTACACTACAGGGGTATTTCGGTAATTTTACAATCTGAGGTCTTAACGACCCAACCGAAGGTCCATCGTCACCTTGAGCGACTTAAGTAACCTAAATAAACATAACGGTGTAAGTGGGCCTAAGGCCCATTACTCGACCCAAGTGGGCCCACAAGCTCATGTAGCCCATTTAGCCCAAATTTAGATACTGTTATGTGTACACCATAACCTAGTTCATTAATAGCCACTTACCATAGATTTTATCCGTGTGGGCCCACGAGCCCATTGGGCCCACACGGCCCATTTTGACCCATCGAGGCCCAAAACAACCTAAGTCATGTGCGCGACACGAGAAGTCTATCTACTTCCCGCTTAACAGCGAAATTTACCCACATGGGCCTACGGGCCCACTTAGGGGTGTGCAAAATTTGGGTAAAACCAAAAAAATTCGGTTAACCGACTGAATTCAGTTAATCGGTCAGTTAACCGAATTAATTCGGTCAGCGGTCGATTAATAATTTTTGAGTTTTTGATTAACGGTTAATTCGGTTCGAAATCAGTCGGTTAACCGAATATTTTCAGTTTAACTGAAAATATTAATAAATAAATTTTTAATATATAAATAACTCACTATTTATTCAAACTCAATTTAACATAAACCCAAGTACCCAACCCAACCCAATCATAAAAATTACAAACAATTTAATAAATAAAAATAAAAATAAAAATAAAAAACATATAATTTTATACAAATAATTCGGTTAATTTGGTTAATTTGGGTAATTCGGGTAATTCGGTTAATTTTATACTTATTTTAACCAAAAATAAAAAATATAATTTTTGGTTAATTCGGTTAACCGACCGAATTAACCGAAAAAAATTCGGTTCGGTTAAAGGTTAAAAATTTTGAAGGGTCAGTTAATTCAGTTAATGTTATTTCAGGTCGGTTAACCGATTGAACACCCCTAGGCCCACTAGGCCCATACGGCCCATTTAACCCAGAACTGTTCACGATTGTACGAACGACATAACCCATTCCAAAACATACCACATAACATACATTTTATCCGTGTGGGCCCACAAGCCCAACCATATTCCACCTAGCAGTTGATTTGACACAAGTAGGCCCACGGGCCCATTGGGCATATTCGGCCCATTTCGTGGCCCAAGTGGCCCACTACAGCCTAAGCCCACGAATTTGCTCATGGTGGCCTTCCTCGTCGTACGCCTACGTTCTGTGAGCTCGGTTCACCACACGCGCGATCGCACGCTCGTGTGGCATCATACGCCATATTTTCGGCTTTTCGACATTTGCCATTCTACAGTCTATTCAGTGTGTGAATACACACCTGTTTATAAGACCGCACCGAAATCCACGACCACCAACCTAGATTCAAATCATAACCCAATATCAGTCTTAATTGCTAGGGTTAAACACCCTCTTAGTAATCTCTAAATATGATACATACTTCTTACCTTGGTTAAGCAAGTACGAAATAATCCCTCCTAAAACCAGTGATCACCAATCCTTGGCACATCCTGTATTGAATCTTAATCACTTTAATCATCACCATAAACAAAACTAACTAGATCCGAAAGAACAACAACTTACCACTATGCAGAACTAAGACCGGTTGACAAAAGAAATCGGCCTATACCCACACAAGAGTCGAAACACTTGATCCTTTATCATGAATCGACAACACGGAAGATGTTAAAAAAAAAGATCACAACGGTGAAGAGAAACAAGCGTAAACCAAGAGCACATACCGATTTGTCAGAGAACCTCTACTAGCCGAAAATAGAAAAAAAGAATAGAGGGAAAATTTATTCGGCTAACCCAACACATGGAAGGAGAAGAGAACTGAAACAACAGAAATGGGAGGAAAAAGTAGATATATTCGGTCCAAGGCAGAAGAAGAAGAAAATGCTAATGACCGATTGAAAGAGAAGGAACATGAAGGTTCGCCATAGGTGATGAAAATTAAGAGAAAAGAGATGAGGGGGAGAAGAAAGCCGAAAGAAAAAGAGTAAAAAATAAAATACCCGAATGGTCTAATAATGAGCAATCGGCCTCAGACAAAAACAAAACAAACACCAAAACCTGAATTTGCATAAAAGACTAAAACTCCAAGACCGCAAAATGTTTACAAAGTTTCCCCCTAGCCGAATTTGTAATACAAAAACCTCCCCATTCGGCTACAACTCTTCCGATTTCAAATTCCTTGATTCACTCCTTAATTCTCTTCATAATCCTCTCCTTGATTTCCTCCACAAATCACTCCAACTTCCCATTCAAATTCAATTCAAATTCTTATGACCACTTCAACCACAGAGTTCTAGTCCAACTTCACCTCCTACACAGCTCAAATAGAAAAATAAATACTCCATTGCGCATCTCAAGACTTTTTCTATGTCAGATCTCACAGTAACACAACATGCCACCTTGCCACTCCATCATAGGCTTTTTCTGTGTCATATTTTATCCTCAATTAATTATAAAGTCTATAGGCCAAAGTCTAGGTTCCTTTAAAACAAAAACCAAAATAAATTGCAAGAGCCAAGACTTGAACCCAGGCTCCCTTGCAGTCTTAATCACGCTATTGCCACTGGACCACATGCTTCCTTGTGTCATTTATTTGACACAATAATTTAAAAGGCCTTCATCCAGACATCCAGAGTTTTATTTTCTTGCTAAAGCCCAGGTTTGAACCCAAGATTTCTCCAACACTTCTCAGGGCCATTAACCACCAAAGCAGACATTTAATTGTGTCATTTTCTTGCACAATTAAATACTTATATTCCACCTCCTTACGGACCTATACTCAAGTCTCAATACTTCTAGGCCCAAATTCAGGGCATTACATCGATTATAGGCTCTTTATGAGCTTCCTATTAAATTGGCTCTTAGTGAGCTTCCCGACAGTGCTCACTTGAACTTCCCGATATATGGATATCCAGAGCTTCTCGTTACATGGCTCTTTGTGAGCTTCTTGATAGGCTCTTCATGAGCTTCCCAATATGGTTCTTTGTGAACTTCCCAATTATGGCTCTTATAAGCTTCTTGTTATATAGCTCGGATAAGCTTCACGATAGACTCTTTATGAGTTTTTCGAAATGGCTCTGTATGAGCTTCCCGTTATAAGGCTCAAGAGTGTGCTTCTCGATTATGTGCTCTAAAGGGTACCCCATATATGAATTGACGGATTAATGATAGGTACATCTTGTGTGTACTACCTGGTTATTCATCGATGTTTCAATGATTCAACGGATAAAACTCTTGATATGAGAAAATATGAGAATTAAATGAATTATATCTTAAATATCCCTGAAATACCTGGAAATGGAAGTATGATGAGCTCATCTCTGTTTTCTTGCTAATCATATAAAATTTCATGGCTAACTTGTTTGGTGTGAGCATGTGTCTAGGCAATTGGCCATATAGTTTTGGATGCATGTCTGTATGCTAACTTTAAATGAATATGATTGGTAAGTTAATTTCCTGTTATACAAACTTACTAAGCATTTGAAATGCTTACTCAGTTTTCTTTTCTTTGTTTTATAGTGCTCGGAAGCTTGTAAATTTTAAAGTCGGTAAGAGCATAATCACACTATCCTTCAACTCGTTTTGGTATAAATAGCAAACTTATTCTGGTATAATGGCATGTATAGCCTAACTTGGTCAATGTTGACATGTAAATGGTTGGTTGTAATCTAGCCATTAGAATGGCTAGTAATGGTATTATTTTGTACATAATTATAAGGCTATAATATGTTTAACATATATGTGTGTATGGTATAGTTAAATTGAATTATGGTAAATTATATGTTTTCACAAAAAGGTAAGTTTGGAAATACATGAATGTAAATGTTAATATATCATATATAACTCTTGTGTTTGGCTTGGATAAATTGTCTTGAATTGGTTGTTGAAAATGCTTAAGTGTTGATGTAGGTGCAAAGTAAAAAGGGTGAGAAATAAAGCTTGGAAAATGGCCCTATTTTGTCCACACGGGCATACACACAGGCGTGTGTCTCAACCGTGTGTGACACACGGCCATACGCACAAGCGTATGGTTTGGCCGTGTGTCCTTTGCATCATAAAAATCAAGAAACAAAATGCTCAGAATAGAGCATATGGGCAGAGACATGGGCATGTGTCTCAGTCGTGTGAGACACACGGCCCAACACATAGGCGTTTGTCCTGGCCGTGTAACCCTTGCACCTAATTTTTTAAAAATTAAATTGTCCACACGGTCTAACACACGGGTGTGTGGCTGGCCGTGTGACCCAATTCAGAGAGTTACATGGGTAAGGACACGGGCTGGAACACGACCGTGTGCCTCACATCGAATGCCCACATGATTTGGGACAAGGGCGTGTCATTGGCCATGTGGCTGGCCACATGGGCATGTGTCCCCTGCACCTAAGAAAATTTTTGAGATTTCGTAAAAAAATTTATGTGATCTCGAATTAGTCCTGACTCGTTTCTAATATGTATTTTGAGCCTCGAGGACCCATATAAGGGACATTATGATTGATTGTAATTGATTTTCAGAAATGAATAATAAATAACATAAATTAATTGTAATTGAACTGTAAACTCTGATAATACTCCGTAACCCTATTCTGGCTACGAATACGGGTTAGGGGTGTTACATTTATTGGTATCAGAGCTACGGCTTAGTCGATTCTCGGACTAACATAGCAAGTACGAGTTTAGCTATAAATGCCATTATATAATTTGTGATAGTGTGATATCTCCTGACCATTTTAAATGTGTTTTTCATATAGTAATGTCGTCCAATCAAGCTAGAGATGAATTCGAAGAAGCTGATAGCAATGCTCCAGCTTTAGTTCAAAGAGCTGCATCTAGTAGTAAAAGGCCCGAATCTGAGGGCCGAGGTGAGGAGGCAAAAGGAGCCTTCTTTCAAATAATGAATGAGTGGTTCATAGAATTCTTAAGAACAAATCTTACTGTACAACAACCACCCCTCCTGCTCCTCAACCAGTTCCCGATATGCTAAAGGTACAGAACTTGTTAGAACTAGTAAGCCTCCGGTAGATAAAATCCGTAAATATGGGGCAAAAAAATTCATGGCTACTGTCGATGATGATCCGAAAAGGGATGAATTTTGGCTAGAAAATACAATAAGAGTTTTGGATTAATTGTCTTGTACATCTGAAGAATGCTTGAAATATGTTGTATTTCTGCTAAAAGACTTAGCCTATCAGTGGTGGAATACCATTATTTCTGTTGTATCGAGAGAAAATGTTACACGAGAATTTTTCCAAACAGAATTCAAAAAGACGTACATTAGCTAGAGATTTCTTGATCAGAAAAAGAAAAAAATTTTAGAGCTCAAACGAAGGAATATGACTGTATCTAAATATGAGCATGAGTTTTTTCAGTTAAGCAAATATGCCAGATAATGTATTTCGATCGAAGTTGATATGTGTAAACTGTTTGAAGAGGTATTAAATGAAGACATCAAGTTGTTAGTTGGAATTCTAGAATTAAAAGAATTTATTGTACTGGCCGACCGAGTACATTAAGCTGAAGAACTAAATAAAGAAAAGAGGTAGGCAGAGATGGAGGTCTGAACTTCAAGTAAAAGATTTATGGGCAAGTCACAATCATCGGCTTCAAAGAAATCAAAGAAATATCATAATCATTCTACCACATCTGTGGGATATTCCGGGAGAGACTGAGGCTCTCAACGCTCTAATTCAAGATCTCCATCTCCATCTGTGACAAGTGTAGCAAGTGTTGGAGTACTAAACCAAGATACAAACATTGCAATAAATTGCATTTTGGTGAATGCGGCATAAGAAGCGAAGCTTGCTTTAGGTGTGGTTCTTTTGAACACTATCTCAGAGACTGCCCAGAAATGCCTAAAAAGGATATTGTTCAAACCTTTAGGTCGAACAATCCCGCCTCGAGAGGCAGACCACCCCGTCACCTCGATAATGTTAGTGGTATTCGAGGTGTGACAAAAGATTCAACAGTTAAATTTGAAGCACGAGCACCGGCGAGAACATATGTTATACGTGCACGGGAGGATGCTTCTTCACCTGATGTTATTACCGGTACATTTTCTCTTCTTGATACTGATATTACTGCTTTAATTTATTCTGGTTCAACATATTCATACATATGCACAAATTTTGTGTTTGTTAAAAGTTTACCTGTTGAGTTCACTGAATTTGTGGTTAAAGTTTCGAGCCCTTTGGGCCAGTATGTTATGGTGGATAAATTTTGTAAAAGTTGTCTACTGATGGTAAAGGGTTATTGTTTCTCGGCTGATTTGATTCTACTACCTTTTGATGAATTTAATGTAATTTTGGAAATGGACTAGCTAACTCAACATGATGCGGTGGTGAATTGTAAAAAAAATACATTGTATTGAAATGTCAGAATGGTGAATTACTTCATGTTGAATCTAATAAATTGGATGGGTTATTTAATGTGATCTCAGTTATATTAGCACAGAAATATGTCAAAAAAGGATATGATGCTTATCATACATATGCTTGCAAATTGATATAGCAAACAATGTGACTGAATAATTTATAACTATGAGGTTTATAACAATTTATATTATTTTGTTTTGTGTTTATATTGTTAGACTAGATAAAAGTTTGGTAATATTTGCTTATTATTTTCGTACGGACTTACTAAGCTATATAGCTTACCCCACTTGCTTTCCCATGTTTTATAGTGCCGTCAAGCTAGCTCTAGTTGGAGATCCCCAGAGATCCTATCACACTATGAAGCTATCATATTGGGTATTGATGAATTCAAGTATTTTGAGTTATGGCATGTATAGGGACTTGGTCTTTTGGTCATATGTGTTGGCTTATAATGGTTCATGGTTCATTTTGTATATAGCCTTAAAAGTTGGCTAATGTTGGTTATGAGTATATTTGTATTAATTCCATTTGTGAATGTGGAAACTTGCATAAATTGATGTGGAAAGGTTGATGTTTTAAGCATGTTTAAAAATGGTATGAGAATGACATGCTATTGTCTTGGTTGTGATTATCTGGTTGCTCTTCATGCTTGAGTTTGTGTCATGTGATATTGAGTAGATATGTACAAGTGAGGGTGGAAAAATGGCTTGGTAAATAGCCTTGTTTTTGTCCACACGGGTAGACACACGAGCGTGTGTCTAGGCTGTGTGTGACACACGGTCAGCCCCATGGGTTGTGATCTGGCCATGTGTCCCCTGTACCTAAATTGTTGCAAAAAAAATGCTCAGTATTGAGTACACGGGCAGAGACACGGGCATGTGTCTTAGTTGTGTAAAGGACACGGCCTCGAGACATGGGCGTATGCCCTGGCCGTGTAACTTCAATTTGTTCTTGGGTGACAAACAGAGAGTTACACAGGTTAGGGACACGAGCGTGTGTGACACACGAGGGACAGTGTTTTTACACACCTGATGCGATTTGAAGGTAATTCGCACTCCGAATACTCTTATACCTGAACTAAATCAAAATGACATCTAATCAATCACTTAATTCATGTTTCAAATGCAATCTAACAGAGTTCCAAATCGATCATAATCTCCTTACCAAAAATCAATTGTAATCGCACCCTTTGTTCTTAGGAGACGTGCTAATCAACCTCAATCACCACCTACACAAAAGTCACAACCTTTTATTAAACCCATACTTGAAGTATAATACAATCTCAACTGCACCACACTTATCGCCCAACACCATCTTCCTTATAGTAACCTATGATTCCTTAAAACAAACTCTAAACCACTTACCAACAACGACAGAGTAGACTGTAGATCAGTGATGTAGCGTACAAAAAATCGATAATAAGGATTGATTTGAAAGGTAAATAGAGGGGTAATCAGCAAGAAGAGAAAAAAAAATAGATGGTGCTCAGCAAAGTGAAAAGCCGAAAAGGGGGAAAGAAGTAAGGTAGAGGCTTACCTACTAATATTCAGCCAACGAAAAAACAACTGAGAGAGAGGGAGAGAAGAACCGTGCGCCCAAACCCAATTGATCAAAGAACACTTGCCAAAACCGAAAACAAAAATAGAGAGGGAGGGATAAAGTATTCTGCCAAGATAATAAGGGGAAAATGGGAAAGAATCGATAGGGAAAGAAAAGGGAGTAGAGAAGGGAATCGGCCAAAACAAAGATGTAAAATATGGGAGTTGTTAGACCTAAAAGAAATGAGAGAGGAGAAAGGAGAGCATTTGGCCGAGATGAAAAGGGGAATAGTGCGAAATGCAAACCCGAAACAAGATAATGGCGAAATTCCCCAAGCACAATTGAACCTCCAAAGAAAAGAAAAGAACCTAAAATGCTCATAGTAGCCGAAATAGAGAGCAATAGACAACCCAAAGCCGAATTTTGAGTGGGCAGATTACCATTTTGGCACCAACTCTGTAACACCCCCTAACCCGATTCCGTCGCCAGAGGGGTTATGAGGTATTACCTAACGATCACAACAACCTTTGAACATTCATATAGTAAAATTTAACTGTATAATAATATGCTGCCCAGCCAAATTTAAATATAAATTTAACAACTCATTTGCTTATACTTACTTACAAAGTCAATTGACCATTTTACAAATTCATTTAAAAAAAATAATAGGTTAAACCAATTGCCATCAATGCTTGATATTTACTCAACAAAATAAGGTATATATAAGTACTTAACAAAAATTTATGTGCATGAAGTATCATTTTAACAAGACCAAATGTGCATCATTTCTCATCAATGTTTAAGTAAAATAACCATGTCCATTTCAATCATTTTGAATGTCTATATAAAACCATATATTTATTCAATATGCATACCAAAATCAGATAGGTAATAAATCGAATATAAATACCAATCATTAAGCTTAAGACATATTCATGCTTGCCATTAACACCGAATATCAATATTCAACCCATAATTGATCAAATTATAAGTAAAATTTTCGATTATAAACCTAGAACATATAAAACAACTCACTTACCGCAACATATACATATCATAATTAATCTTACACCACTATAGCATATAATACTTAGACTCGAATAATGCTCATTATTCCATCATCTTCAATTCTTACTAAACTAATATTATAACCCATATTGATCATTACTATAAACAAATACACCTAATTTAGACATCACAAATAAAGGAAAACTCAAACCACAACCAAACATAACCAAACTTTAACATGTAAATTAAGTCATTTTCGCATGACTTAACCATTATACATATATAAAATTTAAACATCTCCAAAAGAGTTATTAGCTTATACATGCCATAAGTACCAAACTAACTTTTAAAAGTACCAAAATATTGATGATAGTGTGGATGACTTTACTAACAACCCCCGAGCACGTAACGATCTCCAAAATCTATAAAATAGAGACAAGAAAAACACATCCAAAATAAGCTACCATAGCTTAGTAAGTTATAAGCTTCAACAACTCCAAATTAAATTTAATAGACTAGTATCATCTAATTAAGTCATACTACTAGATCATTTAATAAACATCTTACCATATTCAAAACAATTTATTTATCATATGGCCAAATTCAACTAAGTCCAATATGCATCTGCTCAACCACAATATACTACATTACTCACAAACACAAAAAAAAAAAAACGAATGCATTTAGCATTCATCATCGAATAACATTAATATATTCGATCACAAAGCCATTAAAACCAATCTATCTTTATACATACTTTAAATTTATAATACTCATCACATGGAATCGATGCTCACCTACACAAACTTGAGCTATACATCATAGTTGTTCATCAAGAAATTTGAAGCTTTAATTTATTCAACCATTTCCGATCTACTCAAATAAATCTCACACCTAGTGCTAATGTTTACTCGGAAAATATATATATAGTTTGCACACTTAGTGCTTAATATTTAAACTCGCACACTTAGTGCTCAATATTTAAACTCGCACACTTAGTGCTCAATAACCACATTCGCACACTTAGTGCAAAATTCACATCCGTAATCGTTTACACTCGCACACTTAGTACCTAAATTCTATTACTCAATACACATCAATTTAAATTCATCAATTTCTTTTAAATTTGGCAACATCAATTTTTCATGTAATTCAATTCGGTTCATCTACTTAATTTGATTTAAATTTTTATCAACAACAGCACAAAAATTTGCTTAATAACTTACCTCAGATATCGACGGACAGTTGAGTTCGACTACTCAACGATTTTTTATTTTCCCCGATCCACGTCCGATCTTTTTGGTTCTTGATCTAAAAAGTTCCAAATTAAGCTCATTCAAATAAAACTTCATTCATTTAAATCTAAATACACATAATTGAGAAATTTACCAATTTACCCCTAACATTATGCACTTTTACAATTTAATCCAATTTTTACAAAACACAAAATATGAAGAATTTGCATGTACAATGCTAAGGCCAAATGTTCACTAGGCATATATAAGTCCTCCCATTTCACAAATTTTACAATCTAATCCTTCAATTTAATAGTTTCAAAATTTAACCCTAAATGCTCAAAATTACCAAAAATTTCAATACCAAAAATGTTAATCTAACACATTTATTTTATTTTTTAACATCAAACATAAATTTCATCAAACTATTAACAATGACACTTCATGAATACATAATCAATTTCAAAATTTCAAGCATGGGCTTTATAATATTCATAGCAACGATCTCAAAAACGTAAAAATTAATAAAAACCGAACTCAAATCACTTACCTAATTGAATTTGCAAGGACCAAAAATACCAAAGCTTAAACTTTCTTTTCTTTCTCTTAGTTTCGGCCAAAATGAGAATAAAAAGATGAACACTTTCATCTTTTATCAAATATATTATATTAACATATATTAAAATATATCATAATGTCATAATATAATAAACAATTCAAGTTACTATTTCATGCATATTGGCCGGCCACTAATTCCTATTTATGGCCAAATTGCAACCTTAATATTCCATAGTATAAAAACAATCATAATTTGGCCCTTATACATTAACCCTTAAATTTTTCATTTTACGCAATTAAACCATTTTTCATCAATCGACCTCCAAACACTAAAATTTTTAAACGATACTTTCACATAAGCAACTTCACACATTTTAATCATAGAAAATAATATTTAAATATTATTCTGACTCAGATTCGTGGTCCTGAAATCACCGTTCCAATTAGGGTCAAAATTGGGCTGTTACAAACTCTCCCCCAACTCAAATCCCCATAATTTCTCCTAACATTCCTCTTCAAATCACTCAAACTGATCCCTCAACTACTCAATCCAAATTCCCCTCAACCACTTCAGTATTTTGGTCAAACCACAACACTGACATGGCACGGCACCAAAATAAAACACTCCACTACAGCCACTAGGATTCGAACTTCAGACCTCAAGTAACTACCACACGCCAGCTATCCCATAGTCTAGTAGGCCAATTATGTCATGAAATACCCACATTTATTTAAAATCCTAATGACTAAATACAAAGGTATCCACTAAAACAAAATTTTTGTCTAAGCTAAGGCTTGAACCTAAGACTTCTCAGACACTTCCCAGAACACTCAAAACACTTAACCACTGAATCAGATACACAGTTGTATCACTTTCTTGCACAACTAAATATTTATGTGTAGCCTCCTAACTATTTCCATGCTCAAGACCTAATACTTCTCGGCCCAAAACTCGGGGCATTACAACCTTTTTCTTTAAGTGAGCCTTTGGAGCACCCCCAAACTTATAAGCTCATACATTTTTCCTTTTTGGAGACAGAGCAAATTTTTCTTCGTTCTTCCTTCGTCTCTTTTTTTTTTTCCATGAGCACATACATGTTTTTGAAAATTTCCTCAAGCGTTGATTACCAAGACAACTTTAGTTAAGATGGGTGCACAAAATTAGGATAACTTAAAAATATGGTAATGTGGCTTATAATGTAGGTTCATTGCAATAAACAGGCCTTTAAGCTTAAAATTATAGTTTCAAGGGTCTACTATCATAAGGTTGGCTTGAAAAGGCTCAAACGATCCAAAGAAATAGTGCCTATATCATTTTAGATTTTTATGTCTCCTAAGATTTCGCCTCAAGAAAGTTACTAAGTCAATTCTAAAGATATAAACCTTCATCCATGTTTAATCTCAAGAGAAACTAAGTTTTCATGGCAAACATTACTAAGGCTAAGATCATACAAGCATTCCATTCTTCATGATAACATACTTTCACTCAGATAAAATCATCATTCATACTTGCATACAAACTATCTCATTAACAAAAAAATATCTCTAAACATTCATTTATTAAAACATACTTATGAAAGAAATGATTGACGCATACTTGAAAATTTTAAAAATTTGAGCAATTTACTTGCCTTACCCGTCTTTAAAAAGGAGCAATGTCCTCATTGTAACACCGCTAGTCTGTATCCGTCTTTAGATTTGGATTATGAGGCATTACTGATCAACGGTTCAACTCCAAACATTTACATAAATATATACATTCATTCAAGTCGAATTCATTTATAATGGAAAATAAAACCAACTTACGTTTCAAAACAAGTATTGACATATATCTGAATAAACATTGTTACAACTAAACTCAACGTATTACTTACAATATCAAATTTATGTGCATAGTATTATCTAACACTCACATGGTCAGACATACTTCAAATACTAGTCATGTGGTTATTCATATGGTAACTAATTTACATACACATTTAAAATTTACGAAGTCATAAAGCATATATAAACCACCTCTTATGTGACTTTAAAAAAATAGGCAAAATGAACTTGCATGTTTTACTCTTTAATACAAGTGAATCAATAATTGGGCTACTGAACTATTAATCATTAGTGCCATTTGCAAATTTAACATAAGAGCAAGTCCTTAGAATTCATGTTTAATCATGCAACCATATTATAAAATCTAATAAATATTCCCGAATAAATGTTTAATACATTACACCATGGCCGAATAGACTAAGATATATATATATATACAAAATATGCAATCAACCTTAAAGTGGTGGTCACCATTAGCATTAAACACATGATAGCACAATTGACCAATTATTTACAAGACACATGCATTACTCATCACTTGACAGACAAATTAGTTAACTTGTAAACACTTATCTAATATTTCCTTTCTAATTCTTCGTGTCTATCATCACTAAACCGAGTCAAACATATAACACTTAATATACATAAATTGTAAGCAACTTGCGCACTTAATAAAATCAATCATTCGCATGTTTATATATATGTATGTAATATCTATAATATAATCACTTTATGCCCTAGTAAGTATAAATAAATTTTTCAACTAAATTAAGGTGACCGAATATTTCATACACACATATAATATAATCACATAATTAAACATAATTCAATTCAACCTTTAACACATAATATATTTATCAAAAGGCTTGGACAATAATTCAATCCCAAACTGAATTCAACCTAAAATATAAAGCCATTATCATTGCACAATTTACTTACCACATACCAAACCATGATTAAACAAAATAACATATGTCAAGCCAAAATCATGGATAGCAAAGCTAAGCACATATGAAACCGAAATCAAACATAAGTAACAAGCCATTTTTGCATGGCCTTAGTTACATAGCCAAAGTTAACCTTTCCAAAATATACTTTAGCTTATACATGCCATAATTTCTAATTTAACTTAATAAAGTACCCAAAGTAGTGGATAGTGTAATGAGCTTCGCAGACGATCCCCGAGCTTGTAACTTGATTTTTCTAAAATCTATAAAACAGAAACAAATATTCACACGATAAGCTATTTTAGCTTAGTAAGCTATAAGCAAATAAACAGCTCAGTAACAGAAACAATTTGATAAAATACTACATTTCCGTGTGCAAAGCTACCTTAGCCGAATGCTCCCATGAACATATTAGCCAAATATCAATCGGCTTCCTAAGTTAAATTATCAATATGTAATCCATTTCACAAGTATACATATTTATATAAGCTCAAGAATTCATTTAAAACATCACATACACAAAGTATATTCATAGCCTATTAAATACATGATTACATATAAATGTATATCTAAGGATCATTTTCTTATTATCCACACCACTTGTTCAAGCCGAATACATTTAATTTAAAACATGGAAATTCATGCGTTATATCATATATACTTATATTATCAAACAAGTCATATACACACCTTATCATTGATATCTAGCAAGCTAATTCATACCTGTCACTTCTTTTGTTCATTTAACACATTCGATTACAATTTACCTTTGCCCGATAAACCATTCAGAATTGGATAGGACACTTGGATAATCACATAAATCGTACAATGCTAATGTCCCAGACGTGGTCTTACATGTAGCCACATATTGATGCCACTGTCCCAGACATGGTCTTACTCGTAAACACATATTAGAATCACAAATCGATGCCATAGACTTACTCGCACACATATATTGGAATCCTATGTCATGACATATGTATCCTAGCTATTCCTAGGGTTCATACGGGGCTTTCGGACGTCGTATCTCGATCAAATCGAACTCGAAAATTTCATAGCCAAAATTTAACATATTCGGCCTTAGCATAATTTAATTATAACATTTCATAACAACATGTAATTATAACATTATACTATCAATAAACACATCTATTTGCTTATAAACTTACCTCGGATGATACAAAACGGAATCGGGTAGCTAGTCGACAACTTTCGTTTTTCCCCGATCCAAATCCGATTTCTTTGGTTCTTGATCTAAACATATTCAAATTAAGCTCATTCAAACATATTTTCATTCAATTTAGTCCAAAAACACATAAATAGGCGAATTACATTTTACCCCTAACATTTACAATTTTTACAATTTAGTTTCTATTGCACAAAACACAAAATACACAAAATTTCACAACACCCATGTTAGGCTGAATAGTACCCATGCTCATACAAGTCCATATATTTTATCAATTTCACATTTTAGTCCCTCAAATTATTATTTTTGCAATTAAGTCCTAATTACTCAAAATCATCAAAAACTCCAATACAAAATATGTTAATCTAAAACATATCTTTCATTTTTCTTCATCAAACAACAAAAATCGTAAGCTATCAACAATGGCACAACTCAAAATATTCATCAAAATAAAAAAAAAATTAAAGCTTGGGTTTTGTAGTACTCGAAGCAACGATCTCAAAAATGTAGAAATTATCAAAAACCGACAAGAAAACGAACCTTGATTGAGCTAAATAGATGGCTGAACCCTAGGTGGTTATTCTTCTCTTAAGTTTCGGCAATTAGGAGATGAAATAAAATGATGAGAATGATTTTATTTTATGTTATAATATGTTATAATATGCCTTTTTATTTCATTTCTATTTTTACCCTTAAAGAAATAATAATAATATCATTTAACCTAAGTCCATTACCATCCTACTCCTTATATAATGGGCTAATTTCATCATAACTATTCCCATCTAGAAAGCCATCCATAAATAAGCCATTTTCAAAATAAACTACCCACTTTTCAATTTACGCGATTAAGTCCTTTTATTTAATCGGACACCTAAACGACAAAATTAGATCACGTAAATTTCACAGATATAAATTCACACAAAATAAAAGTAGAAAATAAATTTTAAATTTTTTTCTAACTCGGATTCATGGTCCCAAAACCACCGTTCCAATTAGGGTCTAAATCGGGCTGTTACAACTCTCCCCGCCTTAGGGATTTTCGTCCCTGAAAATCTTACCAGTGAATAAGTTCGGATAGCGTTCTCTCATGGTATCTTCTGGTTCTCATGTCGCTTCCTCAACTCCCTGATTATGCCATAATACTTTAACTAACGGAGTCTTCTTATTCCGCAACTCTTTAACCTCCCGAGTCAAAATGCGAATCGGTTCTTCTTCGTAAGTCATATCAGGTTGAATTTCAATTTCAGACGGACTAATCACATAGGAAGGATCAGATCGATACCTCCGAAGCAAAATGCGAATCGGTTCTTCATCGTAAGTCATATCAGGTTGAATTTCAATTTCAGACGGGCTAATCACATGGGAAGGATCAAGTCGATACCTCCGAAGCATTGAAACGTGGAATACATTGTGGATATTTTCTAACTCAGGTGGAAACAATAATCTGTAAGCCACTGGCCCAATACGCTCTATTACCTCATACGGTTCAATAAACCTTGGACTCAATTTGCCTTTACGACCGAATCTGAGTTTTTTCTTCCACGGTAAGACTTTCAAAAAGACTTTGTCTCCGATCAAAAACTCTATATCCTTACGTTTCAAGTCCGTATAAGATTTCTGATGATCTGACGCTACTTTTAAACTATCACGAATCACTTTCACTTTCTGTTCAGTTTCTCTGATCAAGTCAACCCCATGTATCTTATTTTCACTGAGTTCGGTCCAGTATAATGGCATACGGCATTTCTGAACATACAAAGCCTCATAAGGTGCCATTTTGATACTCGATTGTAACTGTTATTATACGCAAATTCAATCAGAGGTAGATATCGTTCCCACGTACTTTCAAACTCGAGAATGTAATATCTCAACATATCCTCAAGTATCTGAATGATTCGCTCAGACTAGCCATCTGTTTGCTGATGAAAAGTAGTATTGAAATGTAATTTCGTACCCAGGGCATCTTGTAATTTCTTCCAAAACCACGATGTAAACCTCGGATCTCTATCTGAAACAATAGATATAGGCATACCATGTAATCTCACAATCTGAGAAACATACAATTTAGTCAGTTTATCCGGTGAGTAGTTTGTACGTATCGGAACAAAATGAGCCAATTTAGTCAATCTATCAACAACAACCCAGATTGCATCTTTCTTGATCGGTGTCAACGGTAAACCAGATACAAAATCCATTGTGACTCTATCCCACTTCCACTCAGGTATCATGATAGGCTGAAGGAATCCTGAAGGCACCTGATGCTCAGCTTTTACTTGTTGACAGACTAAACATCTTGCAACAAAGTCAGAAATGTCTCGTTTCATACCATGCCACCAGTAAAGCTGTTTCAGATCATTATACATCTTTGTACTACCTGGATGAATAGATAACCGACTACTATGAGCTTTATTCAAAATCATCTGAATCAACTCTAAATTTCTCAGACCGCATATTTGGTCTTTGAATCTCAAACAGTCATCAGCATCAACTCTGAATTCTGAATCAACATCCGTTTCACACTGAGCTCGTTTTGCAATCAATTCATTATCAACCTTCTGGGCATCACATATTTGTTAAAAAAATAATGGTCTAGCTTTCAATTCAGCTACTATCGAACCATCATCAGACATAGCCATATGCGTATTCATTGCTCGCAAAGCAAACAGTGATTTTCAGCTTAAAGCATCAGTAACAAAATTAGCCTTTCCTGGGTGGTAATCAATCACAAGCTCATAGTATTTTAGTAATTCTAACCATCGACGTTGTCTCAAATTCAGATCTTTTTCAGTCATCAAATATTTCAGGCTTTTATGATCAGAATAAACATGGCATTTCTCACCGAACAGATAGTGACGCTAAATTTTCAATGCGAACACAATGGCTGCCAATTCTAGGCCGTGTGTCGGATAGTTCTTTTCATGTGTCTTTAACTGTCTTAAGGCATAAGCTATCACTCTGCCTTCCTGCATCAGAACATAGCCCAAACCATTTAATGATGCATCATTATAAATAACAAATTCTTTACCCAATTCTGGCTGAACTAGCACTAGAGCTTCTGTCAAAAGGGCCTTCAACTGGTCAAAACTTTGTTGACACTTCTCTGACCACTCGAATTTAACATCTTTCTACAATAGCTTAGTTATCGGAGCTACAATCATAGAGAAACCTTTCATGAACCGTCTATAATAACCAGCAAGTCCTAGAAAGCTTCGAACTTCAGAAACATTCTTCGGGGGTTTCTAATCCAATATATTGTTGAAATTTTGCTTTGATTAACCCGAATACCTGATGTTGATACCACATGACCCAGAAAACTGACTTCACTTAACCAGAACTCACATTTACTGAATTTTGCATACAACTACTTATCTCGCAAGGTCTGTAACACAAGTCTCAAATGTTCAGCATGTTCAGCTTCATCACGAGAGTAAATCAGAATGTCATCTATAAGCACAACCAAAAACCGATCCAGATACGGTTTGAAGATCTGATTCATCAAATCTATGAAAATAGTAGGTGCATTAGTGAGTTTAAAAGGCATAACCAGAAACTCATAGTGTCCGTACCTTGTTCTAAAGGCAGTCTTTGGCACATCTGAATCGTTAACTCGCAACTGATAGTAGCCTGATCTCAAATCCATCTTCGAAAATTTTGTAGCCCCTTTCAGTTGGTCAAACAGATCATCAATTCGTGGCAATGGATATTTATTCTTTATGGTCACTTTATTAAGCTGTCTATAATCGATGCATATTCTCATAGTTCCGTTTTTCTTTTTCACAAACAACACAGGTGCACCCCAAGGAGAGAAACTCGATCGCGCGAAACCTCTATCTGTCAATTCTTGCAACTGAGCTTTCAATTCTTTTAATTCTGTAGGTGTCATTCTGTACAGAGCTATAGATATCGGAGTCGTCCCAAGTATTAACTCAATACCAAACTCTACCTCCCGAATAGGTGGCAATCCTGGTAATTCTTCAGGAAACACATCTGGGTACTCACATACAACTAGCACTGACTCAATGTTCCTTTCAGCCACTTTACTATCAAGCACATATGCAAAGTACACCTCGCAGCCTTTTCTCACATATTTCTAAGCTAACATCGAAGAGACCACTGCTGGTAACCCTTTCAAATCACTTGATTCAATCCGAACAGTCTTATCATTCTGGCCCCGTAAATCAATAGTCTTTCTTTTGCAGTTCACAACAGCATCATGTAAAGTCAGCCAATCCATACCCAGAATTAAGTTGAACTCATCAAATGGCAGCAACATCAAATCAGCCGGAAAGCACAGATCTCGAACCGTTAAAGGACAATTCTTACACACCTTATCAACCATAACACACCGACCCAAGGGGTTTGACACTCTAATCACAAACTTAGTAGACTCAACAGGCACAGTCTTGTTGAATACTAATGTCTCACATACATAAGAATGATTAGAACCAGGATTAATCAATGCAATTACATTAGTATCACAAAGAGAGAATATACCAGTAATAACATCTGGGGATGAAGCCTCCTCTCGCGCACGTATAGCATAGGCTCTGGCAGGTGCACGAACCTCAGATCTAATTGTCGTATATTTAGTCCATCTCTGACTGCCACTGGTATTACCAGCATTCTTGGGTGGTCTACCTCGAGCTGCAGTGTTACCCGATCTCGTATTCTGCACCGAATTTTCTTCAGCTAACATTGGGCAGTCTCGAATATAATGATCTATTGATCTAAATTTAAAACAGGCCCGCTCCTGCAATCTATAACTACTGAGATGTCGTTTACCACAGTGCTTACACTCGGGTTGATTTGATCTGACATTAGCCACACTCACTACTGAGGCAGCTCTCGAGCTCACTGGTGGTCTATTTTGATCCCGTCTGGAGTAACCTGAAGTGGCTTTAGAACGGCTAAAATCATCTCAAAACTTCTTTGATGCTGACTGGAATGACTTACCGGATGTTCTTTTACGTACATCTCTAGCTTCAAAGTTAGCTTTTCTTTTCTCTTTCCGAGCTTTTCAACTTTGCAGGCTCGCTCAACAAGTACCACAAACTCTTTTATCTCAAGTATGCCAACTAACAGTTTCATATCTTTATTCAGCCCATCTTCAAATCTTTTACACATTATGGCCTCAGTAGAAACACACTCTCAGGAATACCGACTTAGTCTCATGAATTTCTGCTCGTATTCTGTCATTGTCATCTGACCCTGTTTCAGCTCCAGAAATTTTTACGTTTCTGATCGATAAATCTCTGACTAATATATTTCTTAAAGAACTCAGTCTGAAAGAATTCTAAGGTCACCTGCTCTCTCGGAACTACTAATACTAAGGTATTCCACCAGTGATATGATGTGTCTCGAAGTAAAGATATAGCACATTTCAAACATTCATCAGGAGTACAGGACAGCTCATCAAACACACGGATGGTATTATCAAGCCAGAACTCAGCCCGCTCAGCGTCATCATCATCTTCAGAGGCTTTAAACTCTTTAGCCCCACGTTTTTGAATTTTATCGACAGGTGGTCTATTCAATCATAACGGGTCACTTACTTGAGGTATAGCAGGCAACAAAGATGGATTAATCAGGGGTGGAGGTTGTTGTGCAGCCGGGTTAGTCTGAATATATTGAGTGAACCAATCATTCATCATTTGATAGAAGGCTTGTTTAGCCTCACTTTTTGGATTACTCGAAGTCGGTGGAGAATCGACTGCATTTGTCCCTTCTGCGGCGGCGCGCTACACTCGACATCATCATTACATGACTCTGTCGGGATCCATTTACTATACGAAAACACATTTCAAATGTCAAAAGTCATCACACTATCACAGTATCTAATTATGGCATGTATAGTTAAACTTAAACATGCTATGTTAGTCCTATAACCGACTAAATCGTAGCTCTGATACTAAAAAATATAACACCCCTAGTTCGTATCTATTAACGGATTTGGAATATGAGGCATTACTGATCAATGGTTCAGCTCCAAACATTTACATAAATATATACATTCATTCAAGTCGAATTCATTTATAATGGAAAATAAAACCAACTTACGTTTCAAAACAAGTATTGACATCTATCTATATAAACATTGTTACAACTAAACTCAACTTATTACTTACAATATCAAAATATTTACGTGCATAATATTATCTAACACTCACATGGTTAGACATACTTCAAATACTAGTCATGTGGTTATTCATATGGTAACTAATTTACATACACATTTAAAATTTACTAAGTCATAAAGCATATATAAACCACCTCTTATGCGACTTAAAAAAAAAGGCAAAATGAACTTCCATGCTTTATTATTTAATACAAGTGAATCAATAATGGGCTACTTAACTATTAACCATTAGTGCCATTCACAAATTTAACATAAGAGCAAGTCCTTAGAATTCATGTTTAATCATGCAACCATATTATAAAATCTAATAAATATTCCCGAATAAATGTTTAATACATTACACCATGGTCGAATAGACTAACATATATATATATATATACAAAATATGCAATCAACCTTAAAGTGGTGGTCACTATTAGCATTAAACACATGATAGCACAATTGACCAATTATTCACAAGACACATGCATTACTCATCACTTGATAGACGAATTAGTTAACTTGTAAACACTTATTTAATATTTCCTTTCTAATTCTTCGTGTCTATCATCACTAAACCGGGTCAAACATATAACACTTAACATATATAAATTGTAAGCAACTTGCACACTTAATAAAATCAACCATTCGCATGTTTATATATATGTATGTAGCATCTATAATATAATCACTTTATGCCCTAGTAAGTATAAATAAATTTTCAACTAAATCAAAGTGACCGAATATTTCATACACACATAATATAATCACATAACTAAACATAATTCAATTCAGCCCTTAACACATAATATATTTATCAAAAGGCTTGGACAATAATTCAAACCCAAACCGAATTCAACCTAAAATATAAAGCCATTATCATTGCACAAATTACTTACCACATACCAAACCATGATTAAGCAAAATAACATATGTCAAGCCAAAATCATGATTAGCAAATCTAAGCACATATGAAACCAAAATCAAACATAAGTAACAAGCCATTTTCGCACCAAAATTAACCTTTCCAAAATATACTTTAGCTTATACATGCCATAATTTCTAATTTAACTTAATAAAGTACCCAAAGTAGTGGATAGTGTAATGAGCTTCGCAGACGATCCCTAGCTTGTAACTTGATTTTTCTAAAATCTATAAAACAGAAACAAATATTCATACAATAAGCTATTTTAGCTTAGTAAGCTATAAGCAAATAAACAGCTCAGTAACAGAAACAATTTGATAAAATACTACATTTCCATGTGAAAGCTACCTTAGCTGAATGCTCCCATGAACATATTAGCCAAATATCAATCGGCTTCCTAAGTTAAATTATCAATATTTAATCCATTTCACAAGTATACATATTTATATAAGCTCAAGAATTCATTTAAAACATCACATACACAAAGTATATTCATAGCCTATTAAATACATGATTACATATAAATGTATATCCAATAATCATTTTCATATTATCCACACCACTTGTTCAAGCCGAATACACTTAATTTAAAACATGGAAATTCATGCGTTATATCATATATACTTATATTATCAAACAAGTCATATACACACCTTATCATTGATATCTAGCAAGCTAATTCATACCTGTCACTTCTTTTGTTCATTTAACACATTCGATTACAATTTACCTTTGCCCGATAAACCATTTAGAATTGGATAGGACACTTGGATAATCACATAAATCGTACAATGCCAACGTCTCAGACGTGGTCTTACATGTAGCCATATATCGATGCCACTGTCCCAGACATGGTCTTACTCGTAAACACATATTAGAATCACAAATTGATGCCATGGACTTACTCGCACACATATATTGGAATCCTATGTCATGACATATGTATCCTAGCTATTCCTAGGTTTCATACGGGGCTTTTGGACGTCGTATCTCGATCGAATCGAACTCGAAAATGTCATAGCCAAAATTTAACATATTCGGCCTTAGCATAATTTAATTATAACATTTCATAACAACATGTAATTATAACATTATACTATCAATAAACACATCTATTTGCTTATAAACTTACCTCGGACGATACAAAACGGAATCAGGCAGCTAGTCGACAACTTTCGTTTTTCCCCAATCCAAATCCAATTTCTTTGGTTCTTGATCTAAATATATTCAAATTAAGCTCATTCAAACATATTTTCATTCAATTTAGTCCAAAAACACATAAATAGGCAAATTACATTTTACCCCTAACATTTACAATTTTTACAATTTAGTTTCTATTGCACAAAACACAAAATACACAAAATTTCACAACACCCATGTTAGGCCGAATACTACCCATGCTCATAAAAGTCCATATATTTTATAAATTTCACATTTTAGTCCCTCAAATTATTATTTTTGCAATTAATTCCTAATTACTCAAAATCATCAAAAACTCCGATACAAAATATGTTAATCTAAAACATATCTTTCATTTTTCATCATCAAACAACAAAAATCACAAGCTATCAACAATGGCACAACTCAAAATATTGATCAAAATAAAAAATTAAAGCTTGGGTTTTGTAGTACTCGAAGCAACGATCTCAAAAACGTAGAAATTATCAAAAACCAACAAGAAAATAAACCTTGATTGAGTTAAATAGATGGCCGAACCCTAGGTGGTTATTCTTCTCTTAAGTTTCGGCAATTAGGAGATGAAATAAAATGATGAGAATGATTTTATTATATGTTATAATATGTTATAATATGCCTTTTTATTTCATTTCCATTTTTACCCTTAAAGAAATAATAATAATATCATTTAACCTAAGTCCATTATCGTTCTACTCCTTATATAGTGGGCTAATTTCATCATAACTGCTCCCATTTAGAAAGCCATTCACAAATAAGCCCTTTTCAAAATAAACTACCCACTTTTCAATTTACGCGATTAAGTCATTTTATTTAATCGGACACCTAAACGAAAAAATTAAATCACGTAAATTTCATAGATATAAATTCACACAAAATAAGCATAGAAAATAATTTTTAAATATTTTTCCTGACTCGAATTCGTGGTCCGAAAATCACCGTTTCGATTAGGGTCTAAATCGGGTTGTTACACTCATTGCAAGAACAAAGTAATGAATGAAAATTGAACACCAGGTAGGGTTGTAAAGAAAGAGAGGTGAGTCATTAAGACTGCTTAGATACCAAGTCTTTCCTAATAACCTAATCCTAGACATGTTCATTCCTATTACCACATCACTTAGTCTTTTTCTTTTTAAAGAAGTGTTAAGTTAATTCATGCTTGTTATGTTTTATTCTGCAGAAATTAAATCCTAATTATGAAAGAAATAAATTCCAAAAGACTTAGAAATAATTAAATAAATAACAAGACAAGAATCCCCCTTGTATTTTTCAGCTCCATTTCTGCTTGCATAGTCGGTACCTTCAATCCATGTCTCAAAGATAGCATCTGGGAACTCAGGAACAAAAGTATTAGAGTTATTCTTAAAAGTATTTCGAATTGAGCCATCTCTAATTTTTGCATATTTCCAGTAAGTTTGTTGTTGATTGTCCATGAACTTGCACATATCCATCAAAATTGACAACTCCGTTTTCTTTGAAGCACTTGTGGATGTCGGCATAGGAGTTGAAGATTTAGGTTCAACACTTAGTTTGACTGGTTCTTCTTCTGGCTCAATCCTTGGTTGAGGGGTTTTAGATAGCAAATTTACATTGCATAAACGTGCTCAGAACAGAACATCAGTCTAACAAAACACATAGTTTTAGGGTTTAGTACGCCTTTACCGACCCTACGAAAGGTCCACAGTCGATTAGGACGACCCTTGCGACCCTACAGAAAGTTTTAGTATAATAGGCCCATATGCCCGTGTTGGCCCACACACCCAGATTGGCCTTGCCTATGTGGTCCACACGGCCTGGCCCAACAACCCACACGCCTATGAGAAATGCCTGTGTAGCCCACACGCCCAACTTGGCCTAGCCTGTGTGGCCACACGGCCACACTTGAGCCACCACACAGCCGTGTCTTGCACACGACCATGCATTCGTCGATCAACGGCCGTGTCCTCATACACGGCCTACCACACGGGCAACCACACGCCCGTGTAGCCTCGACAGTAGCTTTTCTTGAAACCTCGATTTTCGTATTTCAAGTACACATCTGGTAACTATTCGACGTGAAACCACTCCCGAGCCTTCCAAAACCTATAAACAGAGTAACCATCAGCTCATAGTACCCTAATACGAGCCTAACGCGATTAGACCTAATTTATAGAAACCAACTTACCACTTACCAAGAATAAGAAAACAAGCACAACCTAATCAAGTCGCTGAAGTGAATAACGATGCCTTACCACCTTCTCCTGAGCCACAGAATTCAACAATTACCCCCAATATCAATTATCCACACAAAGCACAAACTCAAAACTAACCTTAACAAAAACCAAAGCTAACTTACCAACCCGATTGAAGAATCCAAAACATAAAAGCAACAATTGATCCGAAAAATAACAGTAACAAGCAGAAGAAATCGAGAATTGAAAGTGACAACAAAGGAGGAGGGAAGAAAAACGTCAAAGAGAAAAAAGAATTGACGTCAGGAAATTTTGGGGAATTTCCTTCTGGAAGATAGAGAAATAAAAATTAAAATTAAAATAAAAGATAATATAATCCCCTATTTTACTCCCCACTAACCCCTTAACATCCAACTTCTAAGAATCCAACTCCCTCAAGACTCTATCAGGAAATTGAGCAAAAAGATTAGCATTAACGCTCACGCAGATATTCGAACCTAGGACCTCCAACACACTAACTCCCTTACCACTCGAACCAGCAGGCTCATTCTAATATGGTTTTACAGACAATTAAAAATAAGCCCACTGAACAGAGATAAGGCTCAAATCCAAAAATAACAAAAATTGCTAAAGGTAAGGCTTGAACTTGGTACTTCTCACACATACCCAAAACACTTAAGCACTGAAGCTGATACATAGTTGTGTCAAATACCTACAATAACAAAAATAAGAACGTCAGGTTGTTACAACTCTACCCCCTAAAATAAATTTCGACCTTAAGATTTACCTGATCAGAATAGATGATGATACTGCTAACGTATCAAGTTCTTAGGTTCCCATGTGGCCTCCTCAATGCCATGATTCCGCCACAGAACCTTCACTTAAGGAATGGACTTCCTCCTCAGAACCTTAATATCGCGATCCAGAATCTAAATCAGCTCCTCCTCAAAGGTCAAGTTCGGTCTAACCTCGATCTCCTTAACAGAGACAACGTGAGTGGGGTCAGACTGATACCGCCTCAACATCGAGATGTGAAACACATTGTGGATACAGTCCAACTCTAAAGGTAGCTCTAACTGATAAGCGACCGGTCCCACACGCTTCAAAATCCTATACGGCCCAATAAACCTAGGGCTTAACTTGCCCTTACGATCGAATCTTAGAACCTTCTTCCATGGAGAGACCTTAAGAAACACGAAGTCCCCCACAAAATACTCAATATCACGTCTCTGCATATCTGTATAAGAGTTTTATCTATTAGAAGCCGCCTTCAGACGATCTTGAATCAGTCTAACCTTATCCTCGATCTCAGAAACCAATTTAGGACCTAATACTTGTTGTTCACCTAACTCAGTCCAACATAACGTAGTGTGACACTTACGACCATATAAAGCTTCTTAAGATGCTATATGGATGCTAGACTAGAAGCTATTATTGCAAGCGAACTCAGCTAGCGGTAGATAATCCTCCCAACTACCTCGAAAATCAATCACACAGCTCCAAAGTATATCCTCTAGTATCTGAATCACCCTCTCAGATTGACCATCGGTCTGAGGATAGAACGCAGTACTGAAGTCTAATCTCGAACCCAGAGCCTAGTGTAATTTCTTCTAGAACTAAGATGTGAAGCAAAGATCTCTATTAGAAATGATCGAAACAGACATCCCATGCAGTCTCACAATTTCAGAAATGTAGAGCTTTCCTAACTTTTGCAGAGAATAGTCCGTTCGAACTGGAATAAAGTAAGCAGACTTGGTCAATCGATCCACGATGACCCAAATAGAATCTTTCTTAGTGGGTGTCAAGGGCAAGCCACTAACGAAGTCCATTGTCACACGTTTCCATTTCCATAAGGGAATCTTAACTAGCTGCAACACACCCGAAGGCAACTAGTGCTTAGCCTTAACCTGCTGGCATGTCAGACATCAAGCCACAAAATCTGTAACCTCTCGCTTCAAACCTGACCACGAATACAACACATGGAGGTCGTGATCATCTTATTGCCGCCAAGATGCATAGTATAAGGGCTACTTGTAACAACCTGGTTTAGACCCTATTCAGAACAGTAGTTTTGGGACCACAAATGTAACACCCCAAACCTGGCCTAGACGTTATGGCCGAATCTGGTGCGTTACATTGAAGTGTTTTATCGAAAACCTTATTTTCATTGGAAACACTTCCTTAAAGTGAAAAATCCTTAATATCTTTGTAAAATCTCTTTCTAGTTACGAAAGTTTTATTTAGAACATATGATTTTGAAAACTCGTCATTTTAAAAATTGAGTTACGAAAACGTAGTGTTTAAAAACAGTTATGGTTTAGGAAAACCATGTTTTACTATTAATAAATATAAAGCATAAAAATGATAATAGTCCTAATTTGAAATATTAGCCAGAGGAAAGGCCTTGTTACAACCCAAATCAAAAAGAAATAATTTAAAAGCAAAATATTAAGAATTACATAAAGACTAAGTCTAAACTTTTTATGCTAGTTGGCCACCTCCGAGCCCCTTCATCCGTCGAACCGCCTACTGAAGATCACTTGAAAAGTTTAGAAGAAGGGGGTGAGTTTCAAAAACTCAGTGTGTACAACCTTCAACGAGTATAAAGCAATTATCAGTCATTTTGGGCCTAAGCCCAATTCAATAACGGTGGCCTTTGGCCTTAGTTGGGCCAAAGCCCACATCGCAATAATATCACAATAATGTCATACAAGCAATGCTGTACAATGCAATACAGTGCAATGCAACCCACCCCAATAATCCAACTGATACACATCAACCCCGTCCCCTGATACACATCATGTGGGGATATAAATATCGACCCATCCAACCGATACATATCACTGGTAGCCTGATTGCGGAACTACCTCCATTGCAGCAAGCTTCCAATCATATATTGGGCTTGAAAGCCATCAATGGATCCACGATTGTCAAGCAACCATACGATCCTCATATACTTCCTCCGTTCCATAATTCCCAACCCAGATGCAACCTAAACAGAATATCGTATGTATGCAGCAGATATACATGTAACTTCCATAAATCTTACATACAACACATAGGGGTATTTTGGTTATTTTTGCCCTTAGAGGCATTTTGGTAATTTTCCCTTATTACGAGTTTTTACTTACCTTGGCCCGTTAACAAATCCTGTGAGCTAAGATGAACGAACACTATGCACCAGGTAGGATTCCAGAGAAAAGGAGGTGAGTCATTAAGACCGCTTAAGTACCAAGCTCTCCTTAGATCCAATCCTAGACATGCATATACCCGTTGCCACACCTTAACCCTATGACTTGTCCACGGTCACAATAAATTAATTAAGTTTTATGTCTGTTTAAGCAGTTATTGGATACTAGGCCTAAAACCCTTTACAAAGCCCTAACAAATCTACACACATGCACATGGCCCACTAGGCTCAATCTCATTCATATGGCCCATTAGGCCCAAATCACATTCATTTGTCCCATTAGGCCCAAATCATATTTATATGGCCCACTAGGTCCAATCACTTCCAAAGTCATGCTTTAATACGATTTTTCATCACATAACATCATTTTCCAATTTTGCCAATTATGTGCCCTACAGCCCATCGACCCATTTAGCCCATTCTGGCTCGATTGGCCAAAACATAGCCCAAGTCCATGAAATCGCCCATGGGGTTTCAGATAACCTATCGGTTGGAATCGCCCATGGGGCTTCAAATAACCTATCAGTTTCTCCCTTATAAGTGTTCGCGCACTCGCAAGACTACCGTAGCCAAACTTTCAGCTTTTCTGCATTTTGGCTTTTCGGCATTTTAGTTTTTGCAGATCTACTGTGTGTGTGTAGTGTATGTACACACCTTCAGCTTTATATCAAGCTATCATAGGGTAGAAGTACACACCTTGTCACTTGGAGTACTAAGTATTCATAATCGCCTGAACCTATATTCAACATTATACTCTATTAGTCACATCCCATTAATTCAAAATAAATCTATTACTTACCGAAGAACAACCTATACTTGCCTTGACTAGATTGATCGGCTGCGATCTGCCTACGTAACTCGAAATCTGAAGTAGTTCCCCTTCCGCATCTAGGCGGAAAGTCCCTAACGGCTGACACCTTACGTCACTTAAACTTGGGAGCCTCTATCCCAACCTCTCTGCTAGAACCCCATTTTTCCATCAGCTAATACTTAGCCAGCGATCATACTTTTGAATGAGAGGAAGAAAGAGAAATAAATAGAGAAACCATAGGTTAACGAAAGTAATGGTATTTGTAAAAGATAAAGAAAAATCAGCTTTTAAGAGTGTAGAAACGAAAGAACTTAGAAATATTTAACAAAAGCCGAAGAATATCTAACTTACTTACCAATTGCGAGATCGCTTGCCAACAAGAAATCAAACCCCCAAAGTGTATGAATCGACTTTTAAATGCAAAAGAAATAGTCGGCTAAGTTGAAGAGGAAAGAGGTTGATTTGATTAAAATAGGAAAGAAAAGATCAAGAGTTTGGCTTAAAGAAAAGAGGAGATGATATGCGACTGAAGCAAACAAAAACAACAAATGCCTTTACTTGCCCATACGACACACATATATATACTAAATAAATAAATAAAATACAAACCTACCCTCCCCAATCGACTTAAACTCATCTAGTTAAATTCCTTTCAATTTCTCCAATTTTTATCATCATCATATCCACACTTAATCCTCATCCTATTCCCCTTGATTTTAGCCAACAATTCCAATTTGAATTACATTCAAATTGCTTCCACTGAATAGCAATCCTTCCCTAAGTAGCAAAATTAAATTCCCTTTTGCGCATGACACCACTCGAACTCTAGCCCTTCAACTTCCCAACACATTGCTGGCCACTGCACCACATCCTATCTTGTGCTACCATTCGGTCATAATTAACTATAAGGCTTATATGTCTAAGCTTCAGTTTTCTTAAAGAATAAAAATTTAAACTTTTCCAGGCCTAGGATTCAAACCTACAACCTCTCAGATCTATAGCATACTTCTCGCCACTACCTCCTTAAGCGCTCTTGTGCCATATTCCATCCCTAACAATTCTTAAGGCCTATTAACCCGTAGCCAGGTTATCCTAAAAATATTTGCTACCATTTAGATTTGAACCCCCGATCTCTTAGCTGTGCTATATGTCCCTTGCCACCACAGCGTCTACCTTATTTGTGTCATTTCTCCTCCCCAATTAATTATAAAGTCTTTCTGCCGACCTCCAAGTTGTTTTAAAAAAAACCCACCACAACTTTTGCTCATGCCGCGACTTGAACCAGCACCACTCCTTACTCCTAACGCCATCATACCACTGGGCCAAGCGCATCCTTTGTGTCAACTTTCCACCAAACATATTAATAAGGCCTAAACACTAGCTTCCCTACTAATCATATGCGCAATAAAAAATTTCGCCAAGGCCAGGACTTGAACCTTGGACTTCTTGCTTGCTACCAACGCCTTTTGCCACTAGGCCAAGCATTTCCTTGTGTCAAATTTTACCCGGCCTTATTAATAAGCCTTCCACCTAATGCTTAGGGTCTTTTAGAAAAAAATGCAAAATTTTGCTAAAGCCTTGGATAGAACCCAGGACATTTTCCACACTACCAACCCTTCCTAAATCACTTAACAATTAAACTAAACATGCAATTATAAAATATTTAAACACATTTCTTTTATTCGAGCAGCCTTCTAACCGATCCCAAACTCATGGCCCATTACTTCTAGGCGCAAAATTCAGGGTGTTACAACAAATTCGAGTCAAAAAAATATTTTAATATTATTTTTGGTGTCTACAGAATGTTAATTTATATGTGTGAAAATTTTGTGTGAAAATTTTATCGTTTGTGTGTCTGATTTAATAAAAAAGACTTAATCGCATAAAATGTAAAAGTGGCTTTCTATTTGTTAAAGTACTTATTTGCTATGGTTTATTAATTGTAAAGTCCTTAAAATGAAATTAGGCCACTATTAATGTTAGTGGACGGTAATGGACTTAATATATGTGATTGTATAATATTTTAACTAAGGTTAATTTTGTAAATTAGAAATATAAGTTAATAAAATTAAAACAAAACAAATGAAAGCCATTATTCATCATCTTCTCACCGAAAATTAGAAAACAGAATAGGGTTCTTGAGCTTCGAATATTTGGCACTCTTGAAGCATAATTCGGGTATGTGTTTTGCTCGATTTTTGATGATTTTTACGTTTTTGATATTGTTATTTTGAATACTAGCTAGCCCATGCTTGAATTTTTGAATTTGATGATGATTTTGTGTTTTTCCATTGTTGAAAGCTTGTGGTTTTTGTTGTTTGATGATGGAAAATAAATATATGTTGTTAGATTAATATGTTTAATTAAGTGATTTTTGGTAAAAATGTCTATTAGGACTAAATTATAAATTTTGTAAATTGAGGTTCAAAATGTGAAATAAATAATAAAAATGGGCTGCTAGGGACCTTAGTGAAATTCGGCTAAGCATGGGTGTGGTTAAATTTTGAATATTTTGTGTTTTGTGAAATAGGGACTAAATTGTGAAAAATGTGAAATGTTAGGGGCAAAAGTGTAATTAGCCCATTTATGTGGATGAATTTGATTGAATATATGATTAAATAAGTTTAATTTATATTAATTTAGATCAAGAAAAGAAGAAATCAGAATTGGATCGGGGGAAATCTAAAGTTGTCGAATAGTTTATCGGAGGTAAGTTCATAAGTAAATAAATGTTGTTAAATTCGACTGTATATATATTTTAATTGTGTTGAATTGAATTATTATTTGTATAAGTATGTTCAAGCCAAATTTGTATAAGTATGGGAGAAGTATTTACGAGCCTAAATTGATCAAGTTACAACATTCGAAAGCCCCGTACGAACCTTAGGAATAGTTAAGATACATATGTCATGACATAGGATTTCAATATGTGATTCGTGTAAGACCACGTCTGGGACGTTGGCATCGATTTGTGATTTACGTGTAAGACCATGTCTGGGACATCAACATCGTATATGAGTTCATGTAAGACCCTGTCTGGGACAGTGGCATCGATATGTGATTACATGTAAGACCACGTTTGGAATGTTGGTGTTGTACGAGCTTTACGACTATCCGAGTATCCTTATTAATTTCGAATGGTTCCACGGGCAATATTAAGTAAAGATCGAATGTGAAATCGAGCTAAAAGGGTCAGGTATGTGTTAAGTTAAATGATTGACAAATTAAGGTAAGTGTATTCTTATGATTTATATATGAAATATGCATTATAATTTAGAATTATTTATGTTATGAATATATGTACATTTGGCCATTGACATTATGTGATTAATGTTTATGAGTTAATGTTTGAGTTGATAAACATACTTCATGTACACAAGGTCATAATTTGTTTTGTTTGATTTGGTTTATTTGAATTATACATTATTGAAATGTTTCATTTACTTATGACTTACTAAGCTATTTAAGCTTACCATGTGTGTTCGTTTGCTGTTTTATAGATTTGGAAGCTAATTACAAGCTCAAGGATCGTCAAGGAAATCCATTACACTATCGATTGTTATTTTGGTACTTTAAATAGTTTGAACTTTGAACCTATGGCATGTATAGGCTAGCACTTGTTTTGGTTGATTTTGAAAGTGTATATAAATATAGCCATGCGAAAATGGCTTGATCATTATGCTTATGTTCAGTTATAATTGATCATGGTTTGAGGTCATTTTGATAAGTATGCTATATGACATATATGAATGGTGTTTGGTTTTATGTCTTGATTTGGGTGATGACATGAACAACTTATAACTAGGTCATTTAATAAGTTTGGTATATGGTAAGATTTGCAAATTTGGTCAGTCTTGAGATTTGGCATTGGTAATGGAGTAGTTGATGAATTTATAGCCGAATATATAAAGGTCATTTTAATTCATTTGTATTAGACTAAATTGTAAATATAGATGATGGTTTTAGTTTAAATTATGATTCGGTATAGGTGATTTAAATCATGTAGTTAATTGAATAGGTTATATGATTATTGCTATTGATATGTTTTGTTTGAGGTTTGGTAATGAAAAATCAAATTGTTAAGTTTAATATTTGAGTTGAAATGTGAAATATTTGTGGTTAAATAGTTTGGTATATGATAGATAGGTACTATGGTTTGATTTGGCTTGATAATAAGGTAATACGATGATTATATTATGTGTATGTTCGATGGTCATTTAAATAACTATAAGTGACCCATTTGTTTAAATGTTAAGTTATGAAATAGCATGTCTAGCTTAAAATTTGGATGATGAAAATGTTAGAACCTAGTGAGGCTAAATTTGATAACTGAATGGTTGTCTATTTGAATTGTTGTTTCAATGAGTAATCATAAATGTGATATATATATATATATATATGTAACAGTAAAATTCGGCTTAAGTATGCGGTTCATTTGTGTGGTTGATTATATTAGTTAGATTGTGAATTAGGTATGGTATGACTTGACATTGTGATAAAAAAATAGTTCAATTTGATTTGGTAAAATGCGTATAATGTTATAATGCTTAAAATGCTATGATTTGGTACTTGTATTTAGAAATGGTTTGATAATGTTTAAAGTATAGTTGGTTACGTTATATAGTTACCTATGTTTTATGTGCAAATGAATATTAATCCGTGATATATGGCCAAAATGGTTTAATATGCGCATGTATAAAGATTTCAAACCGTTATGGTTGTATTTAGCTAAGGATATAGATGTCTTGTTATATGCTCTGTATATGAAATGAATTATGGTTGTGTTATGACTTAGGTATTCGAATGTTATAGAAATGGTTGCCATATGGTTCGAACTTTGTAATTATGAAACTTGTGCGAATTAGTTTTGATATTTAACTATGATCTAACGATGTATGACTCTTGAATGTGAAATAATTGTGAAACGTTCTGATATGTTCGGTAATGCCTCATAACCCTAGTCCAGTGACGGATACGAGTTAGGGGTGTTACACTACTATGCGCCTCTCTCAGAATAGACTGCCCCATATCAGAATCATTCGGTACATAGATCTGTTCTCAAAAACATAATACCCTATCATTATTCAACCGAAACTCAGAAGTAGTACCAGTCTCTAACTGACGAAATCGCGAACCCAGAGATTCATCCCCTAACTGCTTATCTCGAATCTGATCAATCTAAGTTGGCTTAACCTATATCTCAACTAACAGACTCCCATCATCAAACAAACTAGGTGAGCAAACATCACCCTCAGATCAGACATCGCCTACAACTTAGAGCATCGGCTACCATATTAGCTTTACTAGGATGATACTCAATGGTGCAGTCATAATATTTGAGCAGTTCAATCCATTGTAGCTGCCTAAGGTTCAACTCCTTCTGAGTAAGGAGATACTTGAGACTCTTGTGATTGGTGTAGATGATACACCTTCCACCATATAGATAGTGTCTCCATATTTTCAACGCAAAGACCACTGCAGCCAACTCAAGATCATACGTCAGATAGTTCCCTTTGTGTGTCTTAAGCTGACGGGACGCATATGCCACAACCTTACCATCTTGCATCAGAACACATCTCAAACCGACGTGCGACGCATCACTGTACACTACAAACTCCTTTCCAAATTCAGGCTGTATCAAAATAGGAGCCTGAGTCAGAATAGAATTAAGCTTCTCAAAGCTCGATTGTTGAGCATCAGTCCAGAAAAAAGGGACATCCTTACGCAAAAGCTTAGTAAGAGGAGCTGCAATCAAAGAGAACCGCTCCACAAAACGCCAGTAATACCCCGCCAAACCCAGAAAGCTACGGATCTTAGATACATTCTTAGGTTGTTTCCAATCAAGCATAGCCTCTATCTTTTGAGGATCCACACGAATACCCTCAGCAGAAACCACATGCCCCTGAAAAGTTACCTCTCGCAACCAGAATTCACACTTGTTCAACTTAGCGTAGAGCTGCTTTTCTTGCAATATTTGAAGCACAACCCTGAGATGTTCATCATGCTTGTCCTCGGTCTTAGAGTATACCAGAATGTCATCGATGAAGACCACGACAAATTGATCCAAATATGACTGAAACACTCTATTCATCAGATCCATGAATGTGGCCGAAGCATTCGCCAACTCAAAAGGCATAACTAAGAACTCATAATATCCATAACGAGTCCTAAATGAGTCTTATGCACATTAGCTTCCTCAACCCTCAACTGATAATACCCAGATCGAAGATCAATCTTCAAAAATATAGAAGCCCCTCGAAACTGATCAAACAAGTCATCGATCCTCTAAAGCGGATGCTTATTCTTTACGGTCAACTTGTTCAACTGTCGATAATCGATGCACATCCTCATGGTCCCATCCTTCTTCTTAACAAACAGAACTGGTGCCCTCCATGGAGACACACACAGACGGATGAAACCACGGTCTAGAAGCTCTTGCAGTTGAGCCTCAAGCTTATTAAGCTCTTCGAAGCCATACGATAGGGAGCGATGGACACCGAAGCTATACCCAGAAGAAGCTCAATCCCAAACTCAACATCTTAGTTCAGAGATAAACCTGGTAACTCTTCAAGAAAGACATCTGGAAAATCCCTTATAGTTCTGATATTTCCAATAGAAGGGTCTCTAGAACCAAAAACACTAGCGTAAGCCAAGTACGCCTCACACCCTTTCCGAACCAATTTCTCAACCACAAGAGTGGAGATCACATTAGACAAGTAATCTCGGCTCTCACCAGTCACTACCACCTCCTTATTGTCTTCAGTCCTCAAAATGCCCCTCTTAGTCGCGCAGTCCAAACTAACCCGGTGCTTGACCAACCAATCTATGCCTAGAATTAAGTTGAACTCCCCAAATGGAAGCTCTATCAAAACTGCCAAAAAAATAGTGCCTTGCACCTCTAACGGCACATCCCTATAGAGTTTACTAACCCGGACAGATTGTCCCAACGAACTCAGTATAGTGATCTCACTAGTAGTGCTCTCAACAGTAACCCCTAAAGTTTCAGATACAGTACTAGCTATGTATGAGTGCGTAGAACCTATATCTATCAGAGCAGTATAAGGTACATCAGAAATTAAGAACGTACTGGTGATGACATCTGGAGTATCTTTGTCCTCTCGGCATTGGGTAGCATAAACAATTGCAGGCTGCCTCACCTTAGTTTGACCAGTACCTCTGCCTGGTGTTGACGCTTGCATCTGATCTGCCTACTGTGGACACTCTCTGATACGATGCTCCAACGACCCACACCTCAAACAAGCCCCTATCATTCTCCAACACTCGCCCGGATGGCTCTTACCACAGTCACTACACGGCTGAATCCTGGTAGGGGCAACAGGAATCCCAACTCTAACTGGCCCATCAGATCTGACCCTTTTCTTAGGCCTTGGAACAAAACTTGAGGGCTCCGAATCCCTCTTATTCTTACCCCTCTCTATACTTGTTCTGGTGTCCCATGCACTTAACATCCTCGGTAATCTTCGCCTTCTCTACCGGAACAACAAGCTCTCGCTCCCTCTGTGGAGCAATTAGTACCCTCAGATTGTCTCTTAACCCATCCTCAAATCGAATACACCTTTCGTACTTAGACGACACCATGCCTCGAGCGTAGCGACTCAATCTCAGAAATTTAGCCTCATACTCGGTTACAGATCTATTGCCTTGCATGAGATTCATGAACTCACGCCTGCAAGCATCCACATAACTAGCACCTATATACTTACTCTGTAAAGTGGTCTTAAAGAAACCCCAACTCAATCGATCAGACTGAAAGCCCTCCTCAACCGTCAGCCACCACTAGTAAGCCTCATCACGAAACAGAGAGATGACACCCTTCAGTTTCTGCTCAGTAGTGCAGTCTAGATCATTCATAATCCTCTCCGTGGCCTCCAACCAATACTCGGCCACATTAGGGGTGACTCTAGTGACACCCCTAAATAATTCAGCACCATTGGATCAGAGTTGTTTAGTTACCGACCCTCGGCCCCTAGCTCCAAAATGGGGTCCAGCGACCCTCTCCAATATCCTCAGTATAGCCTGGGACAGTGTGTCGTCCCCAGCTGAGCGACTCTAAGACCGGGTCTTAGTAGAAAGTGATACTGGTGTCTTACTTATATCTAGATTCGGCATACTGCCCAAAGAGGAAGACTTAGTCGAGCCCCCTATGGCCTTTACCACGTTTGCAAATTTCATTAGCGCTCATTGTCTATTTTGAATTTAATCCACATTAAAAAGTTTATGCATCAGTTTCAGTATTTATTAATAGATATTTTATGCATAATTTATCAATAGTTCAGAAGTGTTTTCAGAAGTTTCAGTTCTGTTTTCTAACTATCTCGGTACAGTCTCAGAAGGAACTATATACAGTATTCTCAGAATAAACTATCTCAGTTTCAGAAGTACTTACAAGATCGATGCTGGAGACTCGGTGTACCACATACTTCCTCAATTATTCAAATCATTTTAAATTCAATTCTTTTAAAAACAAAATTTTGGAACCCAAAATTCACAGTCGATTTTTGCAACCTGGCTTTGATACCACTAAATGTAACACCCCAAACCTGGCCTAGACGTTATGGCCAAATCTAGTGATGTCACATAGAATGGGTTTGAAAACGAAGTTGTCTTGTAACATCATTTCGGTTAACTAACTCACATACCTTACCTCTATTTTAGAAAACATTGCTTTACTAGTTTATTTGCCAAAAATCTAATAACAGCGGAAGTTTTAATCGTTTTGGTTTGAAATTACAGTCGTGTTTTTAATAAAAACATTGTTTGTGTAAAAATAGTCGTTTTTAATAAAACATTTTAGCAAAGTAATTATATAGTCAAAATAATCCAAAAATAACCAGTTAAAACAAAATAGTCCAGAGAGTCCTCAAAATTACAGGTCTCAAGTGAAATCCAAAATAAAAATAAACCATATAGTAATTTAATGCAGTTTAACAGAAGAGTGGTCATCGTTGAGTCTCTATTGCACCGATCCACCGAAGACTGATGATTAGCTAATAGAAAAACAAATAGATGTGAGTTTACGAAAACTCAGTGTGTAATCCAATAGAATTAAGCATGCAAGCCTACAATCATAATACACATAACCAGAAACAGATACAAATACGGAATCATGTCCTTTTCAGACACAGTAACAGAATCAAATACAATTACAGATATGAAAAATCCTACCCTCATCCTCTACACACCATCTCCGACGATCCCATCACACCATGTGGGGTTAAAAACACCAACCCATCCCTACACACCACGTCATGTCATTAAGACACATATCAGGTAATATATGTAGTCAAGCTGCCAGAATAAAGGCGTTTAACGCCGGTCAGACCACTTCCTCCTCATATACATACCCCACCCTAGAACAAATACAGAACATATATACAGAATTAATAGATAGAACAAGCTTATATAAATAGATAGCAGATATACATGGTATAGACATGCTCAGAACAGTACTTCAGCCTAACAAAACACATATTTTTAGGGTTTAGTAAGCCTTTACCGACCCTACAATAGGTCCATAGTTGTCTACAGTCAATTAGGACGACCCGTGTGACCCTATGGAAAGTTTCAGTATAATGGACCCACATGCCGAGATTGGCCTTGCCCATATGGTCTACACGGCCTGGCCCAATAACCCACACGCTCGTGTGAAATACCCGTGTGGGCTCACACACCCAACTTGGCCTAGGTCATGTGGCTCACACAGCCACACTCGAGCCACCACACGGTTGTGTCTTACGTACGGCCATGTATTCGTCGATCACACGGCCATGTCCTCACACACGGCCTACCACATACCCGTGTGATGTCGACAGTGGCCATTTTTGGCTTTTGTTGAAACCTTGATTTTTGCATTTCGGGTACACACCTGGTAACAATTTGGTGTGAAACCACTCTCGAGCCTTTCAAAACCTATAAACAGAGTAACCATCCCTAATACGAGCCTAACACGATTAACGCCAATTTATAGAAACTGACTTACCATTTACTAAGAATAAGAAAATGAGCACAACCTAATCAAGCCGCTGAAGTGAATAACAATGCTTCACCACCTTCTCCTGAGCCACAGAATTCAACGTTTACCCTTAATATCGATTATCCACATAAAGCACAAAACTCAAAACTAACCTTAACAAAAACCAAAGCTAACTTACCAACCCAATTGAAGAATCCAAAACGTAAAAGCAACAATTGATCAGAAAAACGGCAATAACAAGCAGAAGAAATCGAGAATTGAAAGTGACAACAAAGGAGGAGGGAAGAAAAATGTTAGAGAGAAAAAAGAATTGACGTCAGGAAATTTGGGGAATTTTCTTCTGGAAGAGAGAGAAAGAAAAATTAAAATTAAAATAAAGGATAATATAATCCCCTATTTTACTCCCCACTAACCCCTTAACATCTAAATTCTTAGAATCCAACTCCCTCAAGACTCTATTAGGAAATCGAGCAAAAAGATTAGCATTAACACTCACACAAAGATTCAAACACAGGACCTCCAACACACTAACTCCCTTACCACTCGAACCAGCAGACTCATTCTAATATGGTTTTACAAACAATTAAAAATAAGTCCACTGAACAGAGATAACGCTCAGATCCAAAAATAACAAAAATTGCTAAAGGTAAGGCCTGATCTTGGGATCACACACACACACCCAAAACACTTAACCACTGAAGCAGATACATAATTGTGTCAAATACCTACAATAACAAAAATAAGAACGTTAGGGAGTTACATTACATTTCTCCCCCCTTTAAATAAATTTTGTAAAATTTCTATGATTTTCCTAACCATGAATCTCATTATCTATTTATTGTTCAATTCTTTCTAATTTGATCATCTTCACAATTCTTTTTTGTTCTACACTTCTATTCACATAACATTATTTTTCATTTCCTTGATACTCCTCTTCTTCTATTCAACCTTATCACAAATATCTGAAGTCCTTGTAAAATTTTTGGCACCTCACATACAATGATGTCCTTTTCTTAACTCTGTAACACCCCTTACCCATACCCGATGCCAGAATAGGGTACGAGGTATTACCAGATCATAATACATACCATTAAATAAAACTGAGACAAAAATATGGCATCCAATTGGATCATGAATCATTATAACATATGCCTTTAACAATATTAGCCAATTTCAATGGCTTTGTACAAAATAATCTGTCAAATACTGTAACTAATATTTTATACCTAGGCAATTATGACACGTAACAAAATAACTAAGCCTAATAAACATGCCATAATTCAAAATGTTTAGTTCAAATACCAAAAGTATTGATAGTGCGGACAGATCTTCAACGATCTCTAACTCCTGTGCTAGTTGGATGACACCATAAAACAAAAGAGAGAAAAGAAAGTAAGCTTATAGCTTAGTAAGTAAGTATATAAATAATGAATAAGGAATCTAATATGTTCACAAAATAACTCAACCATATCTATTTTTAATTTCAATATTTACTCCAATTTGATCAAGCTGTCCCTCTTGCGTCATGTTCACTGAATAAATCATAACTCGAGTTATGAAACTGAAAATTAAAATCTGTAAAATTTTCCTGAAACTAGACTCATATTACTTCTTACCAAAGTTTTTCTAAAATTTTTGGTTCAGCCAATTAGTACAGTTTATTAGTTAAATTTTCCCCTGTTATACAGCTCGACTGATCTGACCTCTGTTCACTACGAATTGGTTTTATCCATATACAAAAGTCAAATAGCCATGAAATTTGTTTCATTCAAAACTAGACTCAATAAGGAATCTAGGCATATAAACTATATTTCTTAATTAGTTTTGTACAATTTTTAATGATTTTTCAAATTCAGAATAGGGGATCACATAGTCATTCTGACCAAGTCTCACAAAAATATAAATATCTCAAATTATAGGATCCCTTTACTTGCTCTGTTTCTTTTACATGAAAATAGTCTCATTAAGATTTAATTTCATATCTCATTCAGCCTCTAATTAAATTCTTACTATTTTTGGTATTTTTCAAATTCACATCATCATGTTCATCCAAAATAGTATTATTGCTAATTCACTCTTTCACACTTTCTTTGTATTAACCTCATTTTAACATGCATATCACAATTCATTTTCACCATATTTCATACATCACAAGTATAGGTCCATGATTACAATGTCACCATAAAATCATTCCGTTGAACACTTCGGATCAATCCTCGATACTTGGTGGTTTCAGCACATAGTTTCACCCATCATATTTCACATAGTTTGGCTCTCTTGTACACATGGTGAACACTTAGTACTACCCATGTGACCTAGCCAGTTTATATCGTAGCTTTCTTGTCTACATGGTGTCCTTCACTTGGAACCACACATGCGACCTAGCTACATTTATCCTCTCCCGTAGCTCTCTTCTCTACATGGTATACATCCTGTATCACACATGTGACCTAGCTACCCCATAGTATCTCGTAGCTCTCTTGTACACATGATGTGCACTCAGCACCATACATGTGACCTAGCTACGTGCCATCTGTATTATCCAATCTTTCCAAAGGTTCAACTGGGATTTTTCTCTCTATAACTTATTTCTATTCTTCCAATAGTCGATTATGATTCAAAATAAGCTAAAATATATAATATGCTGAAATATAAAATGTAAATAAAGATAATGCATTATTTACATACAAACTTACCTCGGTGCAAAATATGGAAATTTTACAATTTAGTCCAAAATCTTTTCCTTCCCCCGTTCGAGGTCGATTCCACGCCTTTCTTGATTATTGAGCTTGAAAGCTTGGAAAAAACCCTAGCTATGGTGAACATACAAGTTTTGGCCAAGGAAGAAGATGGATGGACAAAATTTTGGCTTATTTTTCCCATTTTATTTCTTTTAATTACCAAATGACAAAAATACCCTTAAGGCCTTTCTTTAAAATTTTGTCCTATTCATGCCCATTTTTGTCCATATAAAGTATAATGGTTTAATTGCCATTTAAGGACATCTACTTAAAACCCCCATTTCAATCAAGTACCTTATGAACTAGAACACACATTTTTCACCTATCTCAATTTAGTCCTAAACATCAAATTAAACACCTAGTCATAAAATTTTCAACCTCAGATTTGTGGTTTCGAAACCACTGTTTCATTTTGGCCCTAAATTGGGCTGTTACAAACTCTCTTTCTCCATTTAGTAAAAATTACCTAATCTCATTTCCTTGAAATCATCTTTAGATTTCATATATTTTCAATTCATCAGTGATGTATAACTTTCTTGTCATTCTTCAAACTCTTATCATGAGCATACGACTTTTTTACTTGAATATACTCTTCATTACTTACTTCTAATTTATTTATTATTCTTCTTCACTTAATCCATTCTTAAATATATAATGTATACTTATCCTATCGTGTCAACTATCAATTTTACTTCTCACTCAATTTATTTTATCATATCACCTCAAATACCAAATACATACTTGTCTTTTCCTAACTTTGCAACTTATTTCCCTAATCATTTACAATATCCATCACTTTCCAATTTCTTATAAACCTTTTTCTATCTCTAAACACTTATATCATTTTATTTCTTCTCACTTCCTTCGTAATGCACTTTTTTGTGATCATTTGCCAATACTTCTTATTAATATCTCGCAACTTTTCAATCTTTAATAATTTCTACTTCTTTTCCATGTTTGCTTCAAAGTATCATCGCTTTACTTTTGTCCTTTACATATATTTTACCTATCATTGGAAATCATTTCCATTACTTGTGAATCTTTAGTACCCTTTAGATTATTCGCAATACTTCACTACTCTTCCTTTATTATGAGTACACTATTAAGCATTTCTATATCCACATTCTCTTTTTAATTCAATTTCATTTAGTCATCCTCTCTATTTTATTAAAATTTTCTCTTTATATACTATCACTTTACGCTATGCAAACACTTTTATTCTTCTCTAATATTGGTTTTCTTTCATTTCTTGTCTCAAATATTTCAAATTCTTATACCATTTTACATGGTATTACTCATAAAGCTCTTCTCTTGTTTATTTTCCTCATACTCGATCAAAGGTCTTTCCTCTGTCCAAATTTTCTTACAATCATCTTCATAGTTTCATATTTCTTCCTTCTATTTTAATTCTACATTCTTTTCAAACTCATATTGTACACTTCAATCCAAAATTTTCTTTAAAAATCTTTTTCTTAATTTCCCTTTTCACAAATATCTAACTTATATAAATTTCTCTCTTCAGCTAAAATTTCTCATTTCCTCTTGTAACCGCATTTCTTTTAATTCTTATTTCAGAGTATCTCAATCTCAATATTATCTTGCACTGTACTGATCTCAACATTTTTCTTCTCACAATATTTTCCTCAATTCTACATTACCAGCACTTTTAAATCTTTTATTCATTACTTCTATCATTTATCATAACTAAATCATTTGCTACATTTCCACTAAATTTCTTTATACATCTTCCTTTAATTCTCTCTTTTCGAAGCAAACATTGATTTTCCTAGTTATGGATCAAAATAAATCCTCTCAATCAAATCCTTATAGAATTTAATTGGCTCAGCCACTGCCAACAAACTCTTTGAGGTGATTGGTTTTTATCAATTTGTTGATTTCTTGAAGAATTAGGCTTCAATTTGATAAAAATTAACCTAGTTTATGAAAAGGACTAAATTGTATAACTTAATTGTTAGTTTTGTATATTAGGGAGAAAATTGAATAAAATGTAAATCTGTTATAAAATTTCAGTAGGAATAGAAACTAGAAGGCCCTTACTGAGTAAATGTGAAATCAAATTTTAATCCAAAGCTTTAGATCGAAAGTTATAATTGTCCCAAGTTTAGAGACTAAATTGAATAAACTGCAAAATATGTTTGAATTTTTATTTAAACGTGATCTGATATGGAATTTAATATTGTGTTATTGTTTAATTATTACTCGTAGCTAAAGACGATGTAGGACCGTCAAGAGAGAAAGGAAAGGTGAGAGTTGACGACGAGTGACACAAGCTTTCGATTTGTATTTCTATGATTCAAGATTAACTTAAGTATTGCATATTCATGATATTTTGCATAATATGACATTGAGGTGAGTTGAAAATAATTATTTGAATGGAATTGATCTGTTTGGGATTGAATATCAAGATAGTTGACTAAATTGGATAGAATAGAAATTCACATGAATTAATTGATATATGTTATTTGACATGGAATTGGGTTGAATATGCTATATGATATGTTGAAATAGTGAAATTGATAATGAATTGAGAAAAAATAGAATGTGAATTGAGTTATATGATTAGATCAAAAAATTGGTTACCCTATTAACGGTTTGAGCAGAGTCGGATATAGTTGGCATGCCATAAGATAGATTGAGTACGGGTTACTGCGACTATATGTCGATGAGCACTAGGCACATTTTCCTTCAGACGTTTCGATGAGTGTTAGGCAAAACTTTTACGTCAGTTATACCGATGAGTGTTAGGAACAATCTATTTACTTCAGATGTTCCGATGAGTCACTGGGTGCTAAATTGGTGTATTGGTTGGGATCTATGTATCCATTCGAGCCTGAGTCTGAGTCATGTTAATAGTGGATATAAATTGCTCAATTGGTTTAATGATGCTCGAAATGAACTAATGTTATGAAATTGTACTACAGGCACATATATGCAATTTATGATTATTGATAGTATGTAAAAGACTATGTAAGTCAATTAAACAAGCCTGAAGACTGATATGGAAAGATAAAAATTGAATTGACTTGATTAAGAAATGAAATGCGATATAAATTGATATGTTAAATTGGATAGAATTGTGAACTTTAGTGATATTGGTATGATATACTTAACTAGCTTAATAATTGAGGTAATATATATAGTTGGTTCATATGACATAATTGGGGTATCTTATGGCATATACATATTGTTTTGTGGATTAAAGATTAGCATGATTTTCATATGAATTTTTTTATAATGGTATTTTAATTGGATTTATGCAATTGGTATAAACTTGTATTGCTTTATCTTGAATCATGGAAATACTACTGAGCTTTATCGCTCAGTGTACAATTTGTTTTCTCCACAAAAGTGTAGGTACATCCCGAGGTCTTGAGAAGTGATTTTAGCATCCAACCAGAAATCCCCGACTCATCAATGTTTGTAAAATATCTTTCGTTCGTTATATGTCATATACCTAGCCTGAGTCGGTTTGTATGTTATATGATCAAGTCACATTAGGAGTTAGAATGATGAATTAGAAATGGTTAAATGGTTGGATTGTATGGATGAACTAGGCAATTAAATGCTTTGTAGAGAAGATGAAATATTTGTGTTCATACTCAATTGTATATGTCCATTTGCTAATGTTTTGAAGTTCATGATTATCAAATATGAACTTGAATGATTATGAATTACAAATGATCATGTTAATGATGAAACATGTTGGAAATGTAAGTTGGAAATGACATTTTGGTTGAAATGGAAATTAGTATTGATGGAAATGAATGATTAGGTGAAATAGGTTGGTGCCATTTTGGCCATTTTTAAAATAGACCGTCAGTATGTTGCATCGCGAAGAGGTACCCCGAAGTTGCAACATCAACCAAAAATTTTGAAAATATTACAATTTGGTTCTAATTCGATATCGGGTTAACAATAAAGCTTTCAAAAGCTCGTATAAGATCCGAAAATGATTACGTATTGAATTATAGACATGTTTTACTTATATTTGAATCTTTAATTGTTTTAAATCAAATATAATTTTATCGTAGTTACTCCGACAACAAATGTGGCACTTTGTAGCTCGGACCCGATGATTGGGTCAAGTATCGAGGTGTTACAATCACAAAATATATACAAATACTCAAAGAAAACTTATATAAACATGCTTAAAATGGAAAACACTAAGGGACTTGTGAGGAGAAGTATAAAATGCACTAATGTGCCAAGATACCAAGAGATAAATAAATATGGCATATTAGAAATTTTGGTAAATTCTTAGATACTAATTTTGGTAAAGTGTTAGAAATTTTTGTGTAACTTTAGAAATTTCAATAATTTATTAGAAATTTTGGTAACTACTTAGAAGTTTTTGTAAATCCTTAAAAATTTTGGAATTTCCTTGTAAATTTTAGTATGTACTAAAATTTGAATACATACAAAATTAATTTTCAACCCTAAATAAAATTTAATTATAGAGTAAATTTATTATTATATTAGTTTCCATGTCATCTTATTTTAATGCATTAAGAAAATATATTTAAATATGTGATATAAACCAAATTTCATTACCAATCTGGATAAAATAAGAACTTAGATACTAATTTGAAAATTGGAACAAAATTTAGATACTAAAAATATAATATCCCTTTATATTTTTCTTTTCCCGTTAGCATTTGAAGGGAGCTTAAGAAAATCTCATTCTAAGGAGCGCTCCCCGAAACGTGTGGTGAAGTGGCTTATAACAGTTTAGTAGTGTGACGTGGCTTAATAACACTCACACTGTTCACGCTCCACTCTCTGTCTCAGTTCACGCGCCCTCCCATTTCATTTCGTCTTCGTGATAGAAGCAAGAGAGCCAGGAAAAGAGTGTAAAAGAGATTAAAAATAAAGTTAAAACAAAAAGAAAAAAGAAAATTCTCAATCCAAAATAGGGTTAGGGTTATCCCTAATCAGGATAACGATTTCCACGCTCGAGTCTTCCAACTGTAAAATTAAACATGGGCGCCAATTCGTCACCAACAGACTTGACCACCGATCTCGATGAGCAGATCTCGCAGCTCATGCAGTGTAAGCCACTTTCGGAGCAGCAGGTACCTTAATTTTTTCTCTATGTGTTTGTTTCCAAGAAAGTGCCAAAATTTACCAGGAATTAATCCAATAATATATTTTTTAAAATTTGTGAATAATCGATTAGGCTCTGATTTGTGAATAGTGTTATTGCAATATTTACAGCTAATTCTCTTTTTTTTTTTCTGTTTAAATTTCAATTCAGAGTTATGAACAAAAACTGCAGCTTCTTTTTCTTCTTCTTTAAAGCAGGGATAGAAAATGATTTATTTTTATTTGATATAGGTAATTTCAACATAACTCGGGGTATTTGCTCGGAATAAGTGTTGTGGGTTTAAATTTTAAACTTGTTGCTCCTGGAGTTTTCTTCGTTTCATCTTATTTGTGTTGTTTTAATTTGGGTCAATGGAAGCTTATCTTTTTCTGTCTTGAGCTGTGGAATATAACTTTTAATAACTCTATTTTTTTTCTCATAATGTATTGTTTAGGTCAGAGCATTATGTGATAAGGCAAAGGAAATACTGATGAAAGAAAGCAATGTCCAGGTTTATTATCTTAGTCTGGCTTGTGTTTCAGGCATCTATGTCTATATTTGTTTATTTATTGGCGTATTTTGGAGATGTTGAGATTGCTTATCCGTAAACTGGGAAAGCATTGATTTTGTTTTTTAACAGCCTGTGAGAAGCCCGGTGACAATTTGTGGTGATATCCATGGGCAGTTTCATGATCTTGCAGAACTTTTTCGAATTGGAGGAAAGGTACTTGTTCTGACTTTGACTGTTGATTTTTGTATTCAGTTCTGTTTCAGCGGGGAATGTGTAAAATAATTAGTTGAGACCTCAATGTTCTGAAGTTGGAGCTCTCCAGAGGTATCTTGATTGATCATATTTGTAATGCGAATATTTTTAATTTATGCTCTTTTGCATGCATTGACATGTGAGCTTTTTGTCTCCACTCTCCAGCACTTTCATGCATAAGTGTTCTGTTTTAATAAAATTTCTCTACTTAATCTTTTACCTGTTTTTTCCATTAGATTGTGCTTTACCAGTGTCATTCATGCATTTGTAGGATGCTTTTCAACTAGTTATATGCTTTTCCCCTATCTGTTACACAATTTTGCTTCATGATTGGTCTTTCCTTTGAGCGAATCCCTTAATGTGTTTTATCCTACTTGGCAGTGCCCTGATACAAACTACTTGTTTATGGGAGATTATGTGGATCGTGGATACTATTCTGTTGAAACCGTTACGGTATGTACATCTTAAATTATGAATTTCCTTTTTCTGCCCTTGTCATGAAATTTTGTGTTCTGCTTCTGCTAAAGTAGAGGCAGAAATAACATATTTAGATAACAATTTTAATGGTTCTAAGTGCTAGTTGTGTGAATGGAATTTGACCACATCCTGCTATCAGGACCAGGAAAAACACCTGCCTTGGTTTAAACTCAAAAGCCTTCAACACTAAGAATTTGAAATGCCTTGCCTTTTTGAAGATTTCAGTTGTTGTTGGGCCAATAATACTGGGTAAAGAGAGGGTGGGATCATTAGATCTTTGTTCGGATAGGAGTTTTGGATCTATAGTTACTGCACTATCTCCTATCACTTTTGGTCTCTATCTTGAAGGACTTTTAAATTCGATGTAGTACAGGAGGAATATGATGCGGAGCTTCTTTTTTAGCAGTTTATCATTGCTTTCCACTTCAATGATAGTATACTTCATGCTAGATATTTCTCAAAACACCAGAGTTAAATGATGTTGCATACTGTTACTTTTTCTGTTCATAAAGATGAATATTATATCACACTCACAGACAGTTTTGCATTTGCTAGCATAAACTTTGTAAGTAGAGATCAATAGCTCACATTTTCTATTTAGATGATACTGATTTTTCTTCTTTCAGCTGTTGGTGGCTTTAAAAGTTCGTTATCCACAGCGGATTACCATTCTCAGAGGAAATCATGAAAGCCGCCAGGTATGAAATTTACCTTTTCTTCGAGGCCTTCACTCCTTGTCCAAACAAGTGCACATGTGCAAAAGTTTGGCTTTTTATGGTGTTATATTTTTGCAATTTGCACATCTGAGTCTTAGCAAAGAGTTTGATATGAACTCGACTACCATAGGAAATTTTAAGCTAATTCTTGAGCCTTTCCTTTTTGGGCAGATCACTCAAGTTTATGGGTTTTATGATGAATGTCTTCGGAAGTAAGTTCTATACACAACATCATTTAAAGGGCTGTAGTACTATGAGCCATCAGTGTACTAGCTTTACTAAATGTCTTCTTATTCTTTTTCGTTTTTCTTTTCAATGATATCTTCAAATTACTCTTTTTTCCAGTTAAGGAAAAAAAGTAGTATTGTATTTGCTATACGTGGTATGATATACTAGATTTAAGTATCTGGAGGTAATACTCTTAAAATAAATTGCATATGTGGAGGCAATATGGTTGCTTCTTCCTTTTGCAAATCAATGACAATACTTTTTCTGGTGATTTACTTATAGGTATGGCAATGCTAATGTTTGGAAGATCTTTACAGACCTTTTTGACTATTTTCCATTAACTGCTTTGGTGAGTAAAACTAGTGCAAGGTGCATATTAATTTGAAGTAATTGCTTTAGTCTTGGTGTTATTTGACGTTTATGCTTAAATGGGCTTCTATTTTATTTGTCCTGTATACCTTGTATTGTTGTCTTTCTAGTATTATATTATTTTAGTTTAAAATGTTATTCCCATTTATTTTGGGGGTTTGAATGACTTTCCTATGCATTTATGCTTGCTATAATCTCATTACAAAGCATCTTGAGATATTTCTAAGAAACTAAAAGTCTCTTAGCTCCTAACCTTCAAAAAGATATCATCAATTTTTCCAGAATGTAGGACTGTTTCTTGTATTTATGTTTAAGCTAGATTAATTGTTTAATGATTAATGTCAACTCAATATAACCAACTTCATTGCTATATGGTCTGTACCAGTCTAAAGGTTTATATGGCTTTTGTAATGTTTGCATGTTAACTCTGCACTTGCTAGAGCTGAAGTGGAGATGATGATAGTTAATATGATATTGGTATTTCTGTTCACTAATGTAGTGCTGATATCTTCATTCTAGGTGGAATCAGAAATATTTTGTCTGCATGGTGGATTGTCCCCTTCAATTGAAACCCTGGATAATATAAGAAACTTTGATCGTGTTCAAGAGGTTCCTCATGAAGGACCCATGTGTGATTTATTGTGGTCTGACCCAGATGATAGATGTGGTTGGGGTATTTCACCACGTGGTGCTGGATATACTTTTGGTCAGGTAACTTATGTTCAGAGTGTCCAGTCTTCAACGGTTTTGTGGTTGCCTTTGCCTTCTATTTTTATTTTCTATAATAAAATCTTGCATTCTTCTCTGCAGGATATATCTGAACAATTCAATCACACGAACAGTTTAAAATTGATTGCTAGAGCTCATCAGCTGGTTATGGATGGATTTAACTGGGCACATGTACATATGATTGTCAAAAGTTAAATTATTATTATTTTTTCTTGTATGCTCTGTGCAAATTGCTTCAGGTTGTTGATTCAGAATTATTTTATTGGGACAGGAACAAAAGGTGGTTACTATATTCAGTGCTCCTAATTATTGTTATCGCTGTGGAAACATGGCTTCTATATTGGAAGTTGACGATTGCAAGAGTCACACATTCATCCAGGTCTCTCTCTCTTTCTAACCTTTTGCAATCTCTGCGTGCACTTTTGTTCACAAATAAATGTAAAAGGAGCAACGCTAACCTTTGAAATTGGCTCCTTGGATTCTTCCGTGTATTTGCAAAATCATTAAGTTCATCTTGCTGCAGTTTGAGCCAGCTCCAAGGAGAGGTGAACCTGATGTTACCCGTAGAACACCGGATTACTTCCTGTGAAGCAGCTATATGCCACAACTTATTCAAGATACTCTAACTTTTGTTCCTCTCCTCTCCCCTTACATAGTCAGGTAGTTGTGGATCCTTTGCAGATGTCTGTTGCATCTACTGCCTGCCATTCTTACATATGTTTTTTTTTTTTTTGATATGGTGAGCACCAAAAGCATGTATGGTAGCTATGAAGATGACCTTTAATCTGTCTTACCCTTGGATTTTCAGTCATAGTGATTGCATAGCAGATAAAAGATGGGCAATATCGGACTGTATTCATTATGCAGTTCTTTTTAATTCTGATTCCTTTTTTTTTTTTTGTGTTCTTTTGGGGGGTTCATCCTATCTTTTTGACCTTGGTACGGAGATGGAAAACTTAAATACATAATGTGTTTATTGCTTTCTGAGAAATCCGTCATTATTAACAGGGTGACACATCTCCCCGTAGTGTATGAATAATGGTTGTTTTACTTTCCCCCAAGTATCCATAACCTAACCTAACCTTAATATCTGTTGGGGTTGGAAGAAGGGGAATGGGGGTCATGATGTCAATTTTATTATTAGTTTTAGGTTGGGTAGGTTTCTGAGTAGCAATGTATCCGTGTATATTTTATTGATAGGGATTGTTGAGGGATCCAACATTAGAGTGAAGGTCCAGCTGTGCTTCGGTCGACCTATAAATTTAGATATTTATGTATTTTCATGTTATTCTCATACATTCTGGTGTAGTAGAAATTTGAAGGATATAAGTTAGGTCTTGTAAAATTACTAGTTTATTTCCAATTTGTTAAAATTGAATTTTCTTTCAACTTGGAAAATACATCTAAACTGAGTTTTTTAAGTTGCTCTCGAAAATAAACTAAATTCTAATTTCTGTTAGGAAAGGAAAAGAATGCCAATAATATTTCCTTTTTCTAAACAAGTAACCGCAATTGATTTGGAGTGAGACCACACAAAAACAAGAATTAGGATTGAAAAATTTTACTAAACCAGAGTCATTATGGTTTGATTTTTAAGTAAATGGAAAACCTGGGCTTGAAATAAATTTAGTTTTACTCAACTAAATAAATAAACATATGGTCAATGAAAATCAACTCATTGATTTTTTCCATCTCTACTTTTCTTTCTTTGAAGACTTGTTAATCTAATGCTCCAATCTTGCGACATCCTTCTAACTCATTTTTGTTAATAATCTTTTTTATTTAATGTTATTTATAATGTTTAATCTTAATTTTAATTGATTTAATGCTATAATAATAATAATAATAATAATAATAATAATAATTAAGTGACAATCATTTTAAAAATCTAATGATCACTAATTAAATGTTAATTAATTATTTAGTATTGATATCTTTTATCTATTATTAAAAATTAATTATTGTTAATAACTTAATCCAACTTCAACTTAATTTGCATAACTCAAATTATTACAAACTTTATTATATAAAAATACAATTTAATAATATAATAAATAGTAAAATATATTTCCATTAGTTTATTATAAATAATGGAACCATCATCCAACTATAAACTCACTGCAAATTGACACATTAGGCATCATCTATAAATCTATATATAATATAAATAAAGTACATTGGTTATATATGCAAGAACTGGGGCTCTCCCACTTTTTGCATTTAATTTCTATTTTTATCTAATATTTTTCATTAAATATGAATTTAAATATTTATTAACATCCCGTGCATTCCCTACATATTTTATCTAATATTTATTAATTAAAATATATTATAAAATTGTATCTATAAATTCATATTTAAAATAATGTTAAAATATAACTAATTTAAATATTAAAAATAGTATAAAATATTAACTGAATCTAAATATATCCCTTATATTAAAATATTCATAAACTTAAAATATGATATGAGCCTATATTTTAATATATTTTAAGTTTATACAGTGATCCATATATTAATAATATTTTAATAAACTCAATTATGACTCGTAAATTAAGATATATTAGGTGTGTTTTAATATAATATTAAATTGAAATAGTATTTTAATATTAAATGAATTTAATTTTATATTTTAATTATTAAACACATACTTTCTTAGAGGTCATATTTAGATTTAAACTTCTCTAATAATTTTGTTTTAATATATTTTAATTAACTAATTTATTGTAGTTTAAATTAAACATAAATATTTGTTTAGTTTATTTCAATATACTAATTTATTTAGTTTATATATTTAGTATATTTTAATTAAGTAACTGGTTTAAATTATTTTTAAATTATCACATTTTTTTAAAAGTATTTTTTAAATTACATAACTTATCTATTCAATCTATATATAATAACTTAAACAAAATTTTAAAAAAATTAAATATTTGTGATAAATTTAAATAAAATGATAAGTTTAATATTAATTTGAATTTCTGTATTTGCGTGATTAATTATAGCCTAAATTAGGTTTACATTTTAATTATAAATACTGGCTTGAAAATGTTCTAATTTCTCCCGCTCTACCTATGTCTCAAATTTCTTTATATTTACTCCAAAATCCATTTTCCCTTCTAATCAATCATAAATTTCTATCAATTTTCTTTGAAATGCCATGTGCAACATGTGAGGCTGGGAAGACGGTGAAGATCAATATTGCAATGGTAATACCAATGAGCATGAAGAGGAGGCGCGGCTCCCGGAGCATGTATCGCACTGCATGCGTGACAAATGCTCATGGTTTAACCGATTAAGGAATATGAATCTGAAGCATGCTGAGTCTCATGACCTCTTTTATCTGGACTCCCACCTCGTTTATCGTCAATTTAAAAAATTAAACCCAACTTATAAGGTAAGAGAAAAATTAATGAGATTAACACAGTTGTATTATTTTAAAAAATATTTTTTTTATTTTTAATTAATTATTTTAATATATTTGTATTATTTTATTTTAAATTTAATTTGAATATATAATACATATTAGATATTAACATAACATAGAAAATAATATATTACATGTATTTGGATTAACGTTTCAAAAAAGGGTAATATTTATATACCAAATATAAAATATTAAAAATTTTACTTTAGCATTTACAATTTAAAATAAATTTATTAAACTAGAAGCTATAGCATCTTTTGTTAATTCCATTTCAAAACCACTTGAATTGTTTGATTCACCACCATCATCATTACCATCATCACTTTCTCCATCATGCACATCTTCTGGATTAATAATATTTTTATATGTCCTGTTAATATTTTCGTATTCCATAAAATCTGTATCATTTCGACCGACATGTTTTCGAATAAAATTGTATATTGCCATTGTAGCAACAACAATCATCATTTGCTTTTCTTTCTATCACACTACATAATGATAAATGTGAATAATTGAATATCTCTTTTTTACCAAATATTGGTCTACCTCTACGAAAGTCATGTAAATGATATCGTTGACCTCTATATGGTCCAAGATAACATTTCATTTAAGGATATCTAGAACCAACAAGTAATATTTTCCTACATGTCATAATATGATAAACAATTAATTCAAGGATTGTTTTTAAAAAAAAAATTATAAATTAAAGAACTTATAATTTATTATTTAAAAAAATAAATGAAATATCTTACCATTTGGTGGGTGTGGAAATTTGTATTTTGGATCTCGAATTGTATTAAGAAATATTCTAGTGTCATGTGTCGGTCCTTCCCATCCAGCCATAAGAAATGTGAAACACATTAAAATCACACATTGTCATAACATTCTGAGTCGGGACACATTTTTTTTCCAATGTAGGGAATTTGTTCATTTGGTGGAAGAATAGTCACAATATGAGTATCATTAATTGCACCTATGCAATTCTGAACAAATAACCATATTAGTCCCATCATATTTTTGATCGAAAAATTATTAGAATATAATAATATAATATTAAGTTTTAATCTTAAAATGCGACATATATCTAGAATTATTACGTATTTGTTTGGGTATTAAGCTAAAAAAAAAATCTTCGGGTGCAATTAGATCAATAACCATCCTTGAAACTTTTTCAAGCACAATTGCAAAGTATCGATTTATTGTTGCTCCAAACCTTTGAAATCTTTCTCAACATTGGGAAATTTTTGCACCAGTGCCCAAGATGTACAAAAAAATTCCCAACATTTCACGATAAGATATGTGTCTTGAAGTTTGCAAATTGTATCTTGTCTCCAAAACTCTCAACAAACTTGTGAATACAATTTTAGACATCCTAAAATTAATCATACAATGTGATCCATGATTGTCAAGGATCTCTCGGATCCATGCCTCACCTAACTATTTTGCATCCATGCATAGTTGCTTTAATATATACTTCACATAATATAATTGAATAGAAGAAGATGCAACAAAAAGTAATCGGTTAAAACATTCCATGCATTTTAAAATCCCTTTCTTTTCCTTTTCATTATCACTTTCATCACCGTTGGAATTGTCAACCATACTCATCACCTGTAAACAAATTTTATATCCAAAATCAAATATAAACAACTATTGATAAAACTATATTACACATAAATAAGTAGAACATAAATTCAATATCCGAAAACCAAATATAAAACAACTATTGGTAAAACTAGTTTAACATTGTTGTTTAGTCACATAGTAGATATCTCTAGACCTTAAAAGACTAGAAAATTTTCAACTATCCCCCATTTCCATCTTAAGCCACAAAGCTTTAATCTTGGAATTAATTTATAAAAACATAATTTACTTGTCCTTATCGAGTAATAATTTCAGTGAGAAAAAGTATAGTGGACTAGCTTTAGAATCTTCTTCTGACATGCAATCAAGCACTTTGACTGCTTGTGGAATACCATATGGACATATAACATGAGTCAAACTAGATGTATCTTGGCTCATATTGTCAGCTACATTGCATAATTTTTCTATTTGACTGGACAATCTTGCATCCCCTCTTATTTGCTTTGAGGATTTCTTCCTTCCAGTTTTAAAATGTGAAGTTGATATCTCTAAGTGTTTTCCTTTTTTGAACATTTCCATCAGTGTGAACATCATTTAAAATGTGAACATCATTTCTCACATTTTCTTCAGGTATGTCATTGTCAACATCCTCAAAAAATTCACTACAGAGTGTACCAGAAGAAGGTGTCTGTAACACCCTAAACTCGGCCTAGACGCTATGGCCGGATCTGGCGATGTCACATGATAGGGTGTTTGAAAACTGTGCCATCGCGATAAAACCATTTCCTTTGAATTACTTATCTTAATGTCTTATTAGTTTCAAAATTATGTTCTTCACTTAGTCGATAGTTTCAAAACTTTTATTCGATGCGGAAGCTTTTTAATAGTTAAAACAATCGTGCGTTTAGGAAATCATCTGTTTCTTTTGAAAACCGAGGTTCTTACTACTAGCAGTTGTAATCTATAAAGTAAAGATATTTAAAACCCAAAACCAAACCAAAGTCTAAAAGTCCAATTACAACCTACAAATTTAACCAGTAAAAATAAGAATAAACCCATAATCATAAGTTAAAATCATGACAGTCCAGCACCGTGGTCACCATCGAGTCCTCCGTCGTACCGATCCATCTAGGTCTGGGGATTGCCTGTGCACATTTAAACAAAAGGGTGAGTTTACGTAAACTCAGTGTGTAATCCCACAGAAAACTTACAATAGCAAATCACAATACACAGTTAAATCAGTCCTAGCCTAAGCCATTCTCAGTATTAGTATCAATTTGGACCTTAGCCTATCTCAGTACAGTATCAAATATGCAGTAGGGCCTTAGCCCATTACAGTATCAGTACACATTAGGGCCTTAGCCCGTCACAGTATCCGATATAGTCATGCAATATTCAGTTACAAAGTCCTACCCAACCAGCCTCTACACACCATCTCCTTTCAACCCTACACTCCATGTGGGGATTAAATCAACCCACTCATCCCTACACTCCAGGTAGTATCGAATGCGGCACAAAATAGTAATTTGCAACTGGCTGCCAGTATATTAGGCTTAAGAGCCTTTCAGTACACTTCCTCCAAATATAATCAACCCAATCCCATGCAATGCAACATACAAACCATGACATGCTATCTTACGATATCAGTGTATATAACCAGTTCAGAATACACGATTAATATTATCATGCTCAACAACATATATAAATCAACAGTCAGTTTACACAATAGGGGGCCTAAGTGATGCTTACCGACCCTACAGTAGGTTCACAGTCGACTTGGGCAACCCGTGCAACCTTAGTAATCAATTCAGTGAAAATGGGCTTACACGCCTATGTGGCTTGCTCGTGTGGCCCATACGGCCCGAATTTGCCTTGGCCGTATGGACCACACAGCCTGGTCCAAAATCCCACACGCCCTTGTGGGCTCATACACCTGTGTGGCCCACACAGTCCAAATCAGCCTAGCCCGTGTGTCGCACACGGCCTGCTTGGCCATCACACGACCGTGTCATGTGCGTACGGCCTGGCCTCGTCGAACACCCCCATGTCCTTTACACAACCTACCACACGGGCGACCACACGCCCGTGTGGCGTTGACAGTGAGGTTTTTTACTTTTGTTGAAACTTTATTTTTTTTTTTGCAATCGAGTGCACACTTGTAACGTTTTCAATACGTAAGCACTCCTAAGCCTCTAGAACCTAAAAAAAGGCGACCAATCAATTAAACCCTTAAATCAATATTCAACATCTAGTCGAAAGGCATATTTCTAACAATTTAACAAAACCCTTATCTTCGAGCGAAACGAGCAATCCTCGCACTTAATTCATCACTTAAGATCGATTTATCGTTCCTTGATTAACTCCTAATACCAAAAAGGAAACCCCTCTTAGAAAGAACACAAAATGTTTAGAATAGCAAAATCTAAACTTACTAATAACAAGCCCAAAAGCCGAATAATGATCCACAGAAACTTAGAAGTAAATAGGAGGTCAAAACAAGAAAAATAACAGCAAGGGAATGGAAGGGGTGGCGACAACCGAGAATGAAAGAACTAAAAAAGAAAAGGGAAGGGAAAAAAAGTGGAGAGGGAGAGTAACAGAGAAAAAAATGTCAGATGGGGAAAATTTGGAAAAAGAATCAAAACTGATTTGATACTCTCAACTACCCACTACACCATAACTCAAACACTCCAGCATTTCAATTTCAACCAGACTCTACTACGCCACACGCCCAGAGCAAAAATATTGCCTACCTAGGGATTCGAACACAGGACCTCCATCACACCAACACTCCACTTATCCATTAGACTAGCTGGCCCATTCTTATATGATTTTACTTACTTTTACTTAAAAGCCTACTAACCAGAGATAGGGCTTTGTTCATAAAAAAAAATATCAAAATTTGCCCAAGTCATGGCTTGAACTTGGGACCTCCCACACATACCCAGAACACTTAACCACTGAAGTAAACAGATATTTGTGTCCCACATTCGTAAAAACAAAAATTTAAATTTTGGAGGCATTACAGTGTCCATATTTTATCACTGGTTGCAACTACCTCCATGAACATTTGGTCCAACTTCCCTTTGAATTCAAGATCAATGCCCGATGTTCTAAATTTTTGAGCTTTAGGTACAACCTATATATAAATTACTAGTTTAATAAGAAATTATCAATAACCTCATAAATAAGAAAAAGAATATTGAGAATTATTAATATACCTTTAGCCTACTCTCCCGCCAATCATCTGATGCATCAACGATTCTTTTTATAGGATTCCACCCTAGATCAATATCTCCTCCTTTAAGTTTCTTCCAAGCTTTCCATTCTTTTTTCAAGGCATCCCACCTACTTTTTGGTGGCTTTTGTGAATAAGCCTTGCTTGTTTCTTTCTTGAAGTTGGTCATTATTTTCAGCCATCCATCTTTTGTGAAATGAGTACCAAATCTATTACCTTTCAATATCTCTTTAATACAAATATCACATAATATTTCTGTCAGTCTCTTATCCCACATTTCTTTGACTTTTTCACCATTAACTTCAACCGTTAAAGTGCTCATCTATTGTGTACATTAGAAACACAAAAATATATAGACTTTTTTAGCACCTTTTGAGCTCTAATTCATGCAGTTTTGTAGTAAATTTTGTCAAAATTCACACTTTAATTATAGAATAATTAATTTTTCACTTAAATTATTAACATATTTAATTTTAATTATTTTTATAATAAATTTTCACAAATTTGGTTTATTTTTGACAATTTTGCACAAAGGTGAAAATTAGCTCGGCAGACACCTTGAAAGGCTTGAACCTTTAGGGAATTTTTGCATCAAGTGAACCAAGGGCAAGATTAAATATTTTTCCAGCCAAGGTTGGTCCAAATGATGATCATTTTATATACTTTATATTTAATTTTTATCCAAGTTAAATTGGGTTAAAAATTAATATAAAGCCTGAAGGAGAAAGTGGCTCAGTGTGCTAAGCATTGAAGACTGATCCAATAAGAAAATTTGCAGCCCGAAATTGACCCAATAAACTGACCCAATCAGATTATTTAGCTGATTAAATTAATTTCAAAATAGCCCTTATGTTTCCTTAAAATCCTATTCAAACCCCTCCGCTTTTTGTGCCTTTGAAGATTTGCCCCAAACTAAATTTAGCAAAGTTTGAAACATTCAAACTTTACTCCATATGTGGCCAGCCAAGGGAAGTGTGTGGCTGCTAATTGTTTGCTACTTTTAGCAGCCACTCCCACCTATAAATACCCCCTTCACCTATTAACTCAACACACCTTCCATTCCCACACAGCTCTATCTCTTTCACTCACTTTCTCTCCTTTATTTTCCCCTTTTTCTTATCCATTTCCCTTGTCGATTTCCCTCTTGAAAAAGAGCCATCTTCCAACTTGGAATAGAATCATTCAATTGTTCATGGAGGCTTCAATTCAACAGAACGAGTAGAGAAGAAAAGGAGCGCACTAGTTTGGCTTTAGAGAAACACTGGATTTGCTTTCTAGTTCCTTTCTCTTTAATTTTCTTGTTTATGTTGTTATTATGAACATGAATAATTGTCTTGCTGTTGTTCTTGTTCTAATTAAAATGACTTAAATTAATTCATGTTAGATTGATTGCATTCTATCCACTTGAATTAGTAAAATCATGTGGTGAGTTATTCAATTAAATAAAATCATGACTATGTTATACTTGCATTATAAAATGTAAGGTAATGAATGAATTAATTATTAAAAGTGTTGAAATTATAATTAATCGACACAATATTTAATTCGTGCATGCTTAATCTTCTATGGTAGCTGAAGTTTAAATTAGCGACAATTTTAAATTGTACATTAGCCTTGCATAACTTGCAGGATTATTGTGACTAAAATGTTTCAATATAGAAATATATTGTTATCTCACTTAATCGTTTATGTGTTTATGAAGATAAATTAATTGTTTGAATTGACATTGAAAAATGTTCAAGAGATTAGTTAATTTAGTAAGTACATATGAGTAGTAGTTAGCAAATTACCAAGTTGCCATGAAAATATTAATAACAACATGAACATGGGTTTAGTATTTCTTAGTTAAGGAATGTAACTGATCTAACACAATTATGTCATCTTGATTAAAACCATCTTTTTGAAATCGTGCTTTGGAATTTTTACTTTTATTTCTATTACTTAGTTAATTTTTAGTTTTTAAATCACTACTTCAAAACAAAATATTTTTCCCATCACCAATGTGTTTGATTTACATTTTGTAAATATTTTTCTTTCACAGTCCCTATAGGTACGATAACTTGACATTTTACTTGTCACTTTATTACTTGTTGCGATTGTGTATACTTGCACATTTTTGTCATTCTAGATATGAACATATTTATTTCAGCCAATAAAGCAAATAAGAAAATCATATATGGAGACCAAAGGCATTTACCTCACAAGGAGAAAATAAAAAATGAAAAATAAAATAAAAAAACATACCTTAAAGGAACAGAAATCAAAAGATATATCTTTGAAGAAGAAAGACAAGTCCTCTTCCAATTTGCACAGGTTAAAATGAACATAAATACAATAATTATTACATAATATTACACAATTAACAAATGGCACATAAGTATATTTCTTACATGTTTGAAACTATTGAAAGGAACAATTGAAGATAACATGATTGTTCCAAATGGTGATGTGTATCAAAATCAAGACAGGATCCTAAAATATTTTTTTTCTCAATCAAAATAAACTTTTTCAGATTAGAATAATAGCCAAGAAAGAGAACACAACTAATAACAGTATCAAACACAATTAAAAAAGTAAGTATAGGCAATATTTGGTCAAGATCAATAAGATCTAAATGGAACCAACTATCCCACAGACAATTTCTTTTTTTGTAAATTATTTCTTTACCTAATCATGAAATCTAAAAATACCAAACCAATAGATTTTTATGACTTGATTCAAATAACCCACATAAAATCAGGTAAAAGCCTAATCATGTTTCTTGTTCCTATTCTCTTTTCAGCTTTGGTGTAAATGATTTTTTTAATAAATTAATTCTCATCAAACTTTGATTAATTAGTCTGTCACCACTGTCAAATGTGGACACTTCCACACTTTTTCTTTACAAATATAAAGACCAAAAAGAAAAAAAAAAAAAAAACCCAACAAGAACACACACCTATCAATCGACTGCATGTGCTAGGAAGAATAAATAAATAAATAAAGTTGAACACCAATAAAGAAGGATGGAAATGATTAGTTAGTTTATTATAATGGTTAATTATAGGGTTTTAAGTAGCCATGGAATCAAATAAGATAAATACATATATTTCTCACAAAGAAACTATTAAAAGGAATAATTTAAGATAACATGATTATTCCAAATGCTAAATAATTGTTCAAAGTATAAAAACTATATATCCTGTTAACAAAAAAAAGTTTTGTTTATTCCATGACAGTAAATGACTCCTATGTTTATTAGAAGTAATGTTTAAGTAGTATTTTGTCATATCCCATTTTCTTAGTTAATTTAATTTCGTTAAGAGGGTGAATCTGTCAACTCCTATGTTTTAAAAATAATCACGCAATTTGAAAATAAGGAAGTGTTGTGGCTGAGTGGTAGGAAGCTTCTTAGCTATCTTTGAGGTCTCTAGTTTGAACCTTTATGTGTACATTTTTTTTAATATTTTCACATTTTTAGCATGTGCTAGCTAGCCTTTCCGTCCACCTATGTTGCCATATAGGGAGGATTCTTTTCCTCCATTAGCAAGTCAAACTTGCCTTTTTAAGAGAAACATATCCCCTTTTTTGCTCCTAAGTTCCTTCATCTTTCCTATACCGCATCCTTACCAAAAGTGATTGTGTTGACCACCAAAACACCCATTGGTCAGCCATGCACCCCATTTTCCATCATTTTCTTCCTTCTCTCCACTCTTCATTTCTTTCTTTTTTACCACCACAACCACCACTATTTTCTTTCCACCACCTTGAGTTTATTTCCACCAGCACCCCACCACTGTCCACAACGAACATTCCTTCTCTTTTCCTTTCGGTTTCCCTTCTCCTCTTCCACCATGCGTTGTCGTGTCCATTGCTGTAACCACCGCGAGTCACATTCTCCTCCACTGATTTTCTTCTCTTCTCTCATTTTCTCCTCTCTTTCAATTAGAAGTGACCAAACCCTCATTCCTACTTGTATTTTAGACCACCATCGAACAACCGCACCCCTGTAGCTGGACCACCGCCAAGCCGCCGCCATCAGTGATCGATTTCTTCCTTTTTATTTTCTCTTTCTTTTATCGATTACCCTAGTGACTAAAACATATCTTTTCTTTTCTTTTATTCGATTATTTTAGATTATCCAACCATCAACTTTGATCCATTTTCATTCCTTTGATCATCTCGTAACAAAACAAGTGTAAGTGAAGTTTTGGGATTGAAAATCTTTCGTCTTAAAATTTTGTGACATGGCCGAATGGGCCTAAATAATTTGTATTTTATTTTTATTATTTAAAAATCATTAGTACTAATACGGTCTTGTGTTAACATGAAGGACCGATTAACAATCCTCCTAGAAATCAATTGTAACACCCCTTAACCCTTATCCGTCCCCAGAATAGGGTTACGAAGCATTACCAAAACTTTCAGAACATTTTTTAGATAATTCACGTAAATTACTAAGCATTAGAATCAAGTCAGGATTTAATCAGAAACTTTAAGAATTTTTCACAAAATTACAAAAATTTTCTAAGTTACAGGGCTCACATGCTCGCGTGGTCCAAGCGACACGCCCATGTGACCCTAAGACATTCCCGTGCTGCAAGTCGTGTTCGACCCCGTGTAACTCTCTGACTTGTGCACACGGCCATGCCACACGCCCGTGTGCCAACCCGTGTGGTTAATTAAATTCTTTCAAAATTAGGTGCAGGTTTCACATGGCCAAGACACACGCTTGTGTTCTAGGCCGTGTAGCATACAAGGTTAAGACACACGCCCGTGTCTCTACCCGTATGCTCAATTTTGAGCATTTCGTTTCTCAAATTTAAGGTGCGGGGGACACACGGCCTAACCACACGCCTATGTACCAATTTGTGTGTCACACATGGTTTAGACACACGCCCGTGTGGACAAAATAAAGCCATTTCTAGCTTCATTTCTCACCCAAAATCACACCAATGACCTGCATTTAAACTCACATCCAAATACCAACCATTTCAAGCATTCAAATTAAGAAAAATCTATCATTCAACATGGCAAATCATTTCATGCATACAAATTTGTAATCTTACCTTGGTATATTCCACATGTTAGGCATAAATTGAACAACCGTTTAACATGTATGTAACAACCATAGTATGACATTACAAGTATATAAAAAACAACCATTACTAGCCATTCCAATGGCTAGATTACAAACCACATATTTAAGCCATCTATGGCCAAGTTAGCCTATACATGCCATTATACCAAAATGATTTTACTATATATACCCAAATTAAGCTAGTGGATAGTGTGATGATGCTCCGATGATCTCCAACCTTTGCGAGCTTCTGAGCACTATAAAACAGGGGAAAATAAAACAGAGTAAGCATTACATGCTTAATAAGTTCGTATAATAGAAACTAAATTCACCAATCCTATTTTAAATATAAGTATACAATATCATGTTTTCCATCTATTTGGAAAAATTGCCTAAACACATGCATTCAAACAAACATGTTAGTCACAAAATTTTCATATACATCAAGTAAACATAAATGAGCTCATCATGCTATATTCTTTCAAGACATTATCATTTCATCTCATAATTCTCTCATCATGCCAAGAGTTTTGTCTATTGAATCATTGAAATTCTGATGGATACTCAAGTAGTACACTCGAGGTGTACGATTCAATAACCCGTCAATTCTTATTCAAGAGTACCTATAGGGCACTAAATCAAGGACCACACTCTCGAGCCACATATTGTATTACAAGACTACCAGTCCAGGCTAAATCCATTATGTAACGTATGCTCAAAAGAGCTCAATTAAGATTACTAGTCCAGGCTAAACCCTAATTGTAACATATGCTCGAGAGAGATTATATCAGGATTACCCGTCCAGGCTAAATCCTTTCTATAATGAGATCAATAAGATTACTCGTCTGAGCTAAATCCCGTTAGCAACAAATGTAGGACCTCATTCATTTTGGGAAGGCACATTTATCCACCGAAATTCAGTATTCAAACGAGACGTTACCCTTTTTCCAACATTCCCGAACATGAAATCATTTCACACATTTATAACATTCACATAAATATAATTCATATTGCATACAAATATAACATTCAAGTTAACATATTTACATGCTCGATTAAGTTACACGAACTTACCTTGACACTTGTTCGCGTAAATAATCTACTAATCCGAAACCTTTCCTTTTCCTCGATCTAACCTCAAATTTGTATTGTCCGGATCTATATAAATAACTTTAATCATCAATTTCACACATTTCATATTCATTTGGACTAAATTTACATCCTAGGAAAATTACCATTTTACCCCCAACTTTTCCATAATTCCAATTTCGTCCCTAGGCTCGGAAAATAAAATTTATGCAAATTTACTCCCTATTCCAAGCCTAACTGAAATTTCAACATAAAATTTATAGCACATATTTTCTATAAATTTCATACTTTTTCATCAATTTTCATAACTTTACATTTTAGTCCCTAAATCATATTTTCATCAAAAATCACTTTGTAAAAGTCGTTTATCTATCAACAACCTTTCATTTTCTACCATAAATTTCTAATTTTCAATATATACATTCATGACCTAATTTCCATACTTTGATAACTCTTCAAATTGATCCCCCAAATAAATAGATTAAGCTATCCCGATTTCAAAAATATCAAAATTACTAAAAATGGGACAAGATGACTTACCCAATTAAGCCATGAAAGTTTATTCTCTCTCTTCTAGGGTTTCCATGTATTTTTGGGAAATAAGATAAGAAAATAAGATGATATTTCTTTTTCATCATTTAATTAATTAAATTATTTCAAATTCTAATTTAGTCCTTGCCATTTTTCTAAATTTCCATGGATGAGTCACCAAAATATTTACATACTTTTCTTTAATGGTCTAATTACCATATAAGGACCTCAAGTTTTGAATTCAGTAGCTATTTAATCCTTCTGGCTACTAGAATTTAGCTTTTGCATTTTATGCGATTTAGTCCATCCCGTAATTAAGCACTAAATCGATAAAATTTTATTATCAGAATTTTCACATGACATTTCTAGCATATTACGGACCATGTAGTAAAATAAAAATAAATCTTATTTTCGGATCGAATTTGTGGTCCCAAAACCACTGTTTCGATTTCACTAAAAAAATAGGTTGTTACAACTCTCCCCCTTAAGGATTTTCGTCCTCGAAAATCTTACAAGTAAAAAGGTTCAAATATTACTTCCTCATCGAATCTTCTAGTTCCCAGGTAGCCTCTTCTATACCGTGTCATTGCCAAAGAACTTTTACTAATGATACCTTATTATTTCTTAACTCTTTTGTTTCTCGAACTAAGATTTTGATCAGTTCTTCACTATACGTCATATCAGGCTGAATCTCTACCTCTGTCAGAGAGATAACATATGAAGGATCGGATTGATACCACCGTAGCATAAACACATGAAAAACATTATGAATCCGATCAAGTTCTGGTGGTAAAGCTAACCGGTATGCAGCCAGTCCGATTCTTTCTATAATCTCATATGGTCCAATGAACTGTGGACTCAGTTTTCCTTTACGACCAAATCGGAGAACTTTCTTCCAAGGCAATACTTTCAAGAATACTTTGTTACCGATTTGAAACTCTATTTTTTTCGTTTAAGATCAACATAGGATTTTTGATGATCAGAGACTGCTTTCAAACTATCCCGAATTACTTTCACTTTTTCCTCGATTTCACAGACTAAGTCAACTCTGTGTAACTTTTTCTCACTGATTTCTGTCCAATACAATGGAGTTCTACCTTTGTAACCATACAAAGCTTCATAGCGGTGCCATTTTGATGCTGGATTGATAAATGTTATTATAAGCAAATTCAACTAAAGGTAAATACTTTTCCCAGTTGCCTTCAAACTCAAGTATACAACACCGAAGCATATCTTCCAAGATCTATATAACACGTTCAGATTGACCATCTATCTATGGATGAAATGCAGTGCTAAAGTGTAACTGAGTACCTAGAGCTTCTTGTAATTTGCTCCAGAATCGAGAGGTAAAATGAGGGTCTCTATCTGAAATAATGGAGACAGGTGCTCCATGCAATCTAACAATCTCGAAGACATATAATTCAGCCAATCTGTCCAAAGAATAATCCATACGTACTGGAATAAAGTGTGCAGACTTTGTCAACCAATTAACAATCACCCAAATGGCATCTCTCTTCTTTGGAGATAGGGGTAATCCCGATACAAAGTCCATGGTAATTCTTTCCCATTTCCATTTCGGTATCATGAATGGCTGTAATAATCTATGTAACAACCTGATTTTGGGCCTAGTCGGAACAATGGTTTCGGGATGACAAATTCGGCGAGGAAAAATTTATTTTTATTATATTTTTATGGTCTACAGGTTCATGGAATGATTTCGTGAAAAATTTCGTTTGAAAATTTTGACGTTTGGGTACTCAATTTAGTTAAAAGGACTAAATTATAAAAAGTGCAAAAGTTGAGTTCTACATGTTAGAGGTGTCCAATTGTTATGAAATTTTAAATTGGAGGTCTTAATATGGTAATTAGAACATTGGTTAAGTTGGTGGACAAAAAAGGACATGGTTAGGCATGTTTCCAAATTTTTTCATTAAGGACATTTTGGTCATTTAGTTATTAAAATGAATTAAAAACAAAATTAAAAGCCAATTTTTGTCCATCTTCAACCCCTTGGCCAAAATTTTCATGGAGAAACCATGGATAGGGGTTTTAAAGCTTCCAAGCTCAATTGTAAGTCCATTCTAACCCTGTTTTTAATGATTTTTGCATTTTTAAAATCCTCGTAACAAGATCTACCTATTTCTACCACTAATTTGAGATATGGTTAAAGTATAAGGTTTTGATCCATGATGAATATGTGTGTATTTTGATGTTTAATGGTATAAAATGCATGTTTATGGTTAGAGAAACGACTTTTACTAAGTGATTTTCGGTGAAAATGCATAAAATGACCTATTTGTAAAAGTTATGAAATATGTGTTAAAAATCTAATTTAATGGAAAATGTGGGCTTCTATGAGCATGAAAATTATTTGGCTATGTATGGGTAGTAAATAAATTGAACACATTTCATTTTACGAGCCTAGGGACTAAAATGTAAATATGTGAAACTTTAGGGGCAAAAATGTAATTTTTCCATAATGTGATTTTTGGATCACATTGAATAATATGACTAATAAATAGACTAAATATGATATTATAAATCAAAGAAAATGAGGTTCGAACCTAGAACAGGTGAAAAATAAAAAATTGACGGTTAAGTCCCTTTTTGCCATTTTGGTATCGAGGTAAGTTCGTATGTGAATAATGTATTATTATGTTTGTATTTTAAATATTTTGAATGCTTCGTTAATGTGTGGAATGAATGATTAATTCTATGGATACAATTGAGAAGTTCTGATAAGTGTGAAAAATCCCATTTGAACCTTAGGAATATAAAAGGATACGAGTGACATGTCACTAGGAACCCTGTGATTTATAAGCTCATGAGATATGTGATATATGTTTATGTGGTTGCAGGTGCTGGTCTTGTACGTCCTACCGGTGGCTGAGTAGTCCGGCATGTGTTGCGGATACCTGACAGCTTGTGTGAGCAGCCCGTGTAGCTACGTCCTGACCAACAACTTGTGTGAGCAGACCCGTGAGTAGCTCGAGAATGAGCCTTCATGTGTTATTAGATATGAGGTAGCTTTGGCTACGTATGAGGCACTTATGTGTAAGATATTCTAAGTATCCTTTAATATTCCGAGAGGTTCAACGAGTATATCAATGATGAGATGAAAAAGGTATAAATATGTTACGAGATGATACAAGTATGTACAACAACTCATGAGTAATGAGCTCGGTGTGTGATGACCATTCAGTAAGAATGTATTCGAGTAAGTTACGCTTGAGAAATATCGATAGCCTTATGGATATTGATTTACATTTAAGATGAATGGATACATGATAAGATTTGTTAATGATCATGTGATAGGTTTTTGAGCCTAATTGAATTGTGATATAGTACGGTTTATTTATTTAAATTGTGTTTCATTGGATATGAGGAAAAAGGAAAGACAAGCATAGTTGCCGAATAAATTCATTATGAGAATATAGTAAGATACGAGCTTAGACAAGTGAAAGGTGGTTGAACTATATGTTGAAATTATGATTACTCATAAATAATGTGCATGTGATTAAGAGGATGGAAATAACTTGTTAAATAATGTGATATGTTATAATGGGGAGACTATGGTGGCTAGGCTAATGCTAAGGCAAGTAAATGGTGTTTATAAGTTAAAAGAGTAAGCACTATGAATGAATAAGTGGTAATCTTGAGATTTAATGCAAATTGTAATAATAGTATTCTTATGGATGGATAAAGTAAATGAATGTTAATAGTTGTTTATTATTTGCATATGAACTTACTAAGCTTAATTACTTTCTCCCCTTCCTTTCTTATCTCTTATCAGTTAATTTAGCAAGCTCGGGTTGGAGTTCGCCGTAGATGCTATCACACTATCAAGTTATCATTTGGGTATAAGTGAATGCAAGTATTTTAAGTTTATGGCATGTATAGGAAATTGGTCTATTGATTAATTATGTCATTGTTAATGTGGCCAAATGTGTTAGCTTATAATGGTTATAGTCCAATTTGTGTATAGCCATGAATGATGGCTTATATTGATCATATGATTATGCATGTGCCTATGTCTTTGAGATGTGGTTTTTGATTGTGTGTATGTGATGGGTTATGTTATTAGTGATGAATGCTTGTTGATATTGTATTGGCATGTGTTGGTCATAATTGTGGTTGTTTTGGTTGCCTAAGTATGTTATGCTTTATGCTTTGAATTGATGTGAGTGTATGTGTGAATAAGGGTGGTAAATGGCTTGGTAAATAGCCTTTAAATTGTCCACACGGGGACGTGTGTCTAGGCCGTGTGTGACACACAATCTGCCCCCATAGGCATGTGATCCGGTCTTGTGTCCCTTGCATCTTAAATTTTTTGGCAAAACAGAATGTCCAATAGTCACCACATAGGTAGAGACACGGGCGTGTGTCACAACCGTGTGGAGGACATGGCCTAAGCACACAGGTGTGTGACTTGACCGTGTGACCTCAATTTAATGATGACGTCATAAAAAGAATGCACTTTAAAATGGACACGACTTGAAGTACGGGCATGTGATATGCCACACGGGCGTGTCCCTTAACCCACACGGGCGTGTCCTTTAACCCACACGGGCGTGTGGTCTTGTTTCATGATGAAAATCTTCTACGTTTCCTAAAAGTTTCTAAAGTTCTCGGTTTAGTCCCGAACCATTCCCAATGTATGTTTTGGGCCTCATGGGCCTATATAAGGGATGATATGCATGTGAATGAATGATTTTAAATTGAATGAAATTTTATGGCCCAATTTTGTATGTTTACTTATGTTTCAGTTCGGTAATGTCTCGCACCCTGTTCCAACGTCGAATACGGGTAAGGGGTGTTACAATCTAGAAGGAAACTGATGTTCAACTTTTACTTACTGACATATCAAACATTTAGACACAAACTCAAAAATATCCCATTTCATTCCTGGCCACCAGTACATCTTTATCAGATCATTATACATTTTATTACTACCAGGGTAGATGGACATGTTACCATTATGAGCTTCATTTAAAATCTTCTGTACTAGTTCTGAACTTTTTGGTACACATACTTTACCTCTGAATAACAGACAATCACCAGTTCTGATATGAAATTATGAGTCAGGAGTCGATTCACTTTGTATCCATTTTGCTTGCAACTTACTATCATTTTTCTGAGCTTCAGAGATCTGTTGCAAAAACATTGGTCTAACTCAGCTAAAATTGAACCATCATCAGATAATGACAATCGCATATTCATAGCTTGCAAGGAAAACAGGGATTTTCTGCTCAGAGCATCAGCAACCACATTGGCTTTTCCCGGATGATAATCAATAACCAAATCATAATCTTTCAATAACTCAAGCCACCTGCGCTGTCTCAAATTCAAATCTTTCTAAGTCATCAAGTACTTCAAACTTTTATGATCCGTGAATATGTGATATTTTTCACTAAACAGGTAACACCGCCAAATTTTTAATGCAAACACTATGGCTGTCAATTCAAGATCATGTGTCAGGTAGTTTCTTTCATGCGGTTTTAGCTGTCTTGAAGAATAGACTACTACTTTACCTTCTTGTATCAAAACATAGCCTAAACCATTCAATGAATCATCACTATAAACTATAAATTCCTTACCCGATTCTAGCTGAACTAACACTGGAGCTTCTATCAATAACGCTTTTAATCTGTCAAAACTCTACAGGCATTTATCAATCCACTGAACTTTCACATCTTTTTGCAATAGATGGGTCATCGGAGAAGCTATCATTGAAAAACCTTTTACAAACGTCCGATAATAACCAGATAGTCCCAGAAAACTTCAGACTTCAGACAAATTATTCGGTGGCTTCCAGTTAATAATGGCTGAAATTTTATTCGGGTCCACCATGACACCTTCAAAAGATACTATATGCCCAAGAAAACTAACTTCTCATAGCCAAAATTCACACTTACTAAATTTGGCATACAATTGTTTCTCTCGCAAAGTTTGCAACACTATTCTCAAATGCTTTGCATGTTCATTTTCATCTCAGGAATAAACCAAAATATCATCTATAAATACCACCACAAACCTGTCTAAATATGAGCTGAAAACTCTATTCATCAGATCCATAAACACTGCAGGTGCATTTGTCAACCCGAATGGCATCACAAGAAACTCATAGTGTTTATACCTGGTTCGAAAAGCTATCTTTGGCACATCTAAATCTTTTACCCGTAGTTGATAGTAACTAGAATGAAGATCAATCTTTGAAAATACTGTGGTACATTTTAACTGGTCAAACAAGTCATCAATATGAGGCAATGGATACTTGTTCTTTATTGTTACTTTGTTGAGCTGTCTATAATCAATGCACAGCCTCAACGATCCATCCTTCTTCTTTACAAACAGAACTGACGCACCCCAAGGTGGGAAACTAGGTCGAGCAGAACCTCTATAAATCAATTCTTGCAACTGTACTTTCAGCTCTTTCAATGTAGTAGGAGTTATTCTGTAAGGTGCTATGGATATCGATGTTGTACCCAGAACAAGATCTATAGAGAATTCCACTTCTCTATCCAGTGGTAAACCAGTAATTCTTTTAGGAATACATCAAGAAATTCATACAACCGGCACTGACTGAATCTTTGACTCAGATACTTTAGTATCTAACACATATGTGAGATAAGCATCATAACCCTTTCTGACATATTTCTGTGCTGATATTGCTGAAATCACATTAGGCAATCCATCTAGTTTATCAGATTCAACATGAAGTAATTCACCACTCTGACATTTCAATACAATATATTTCTGTTTACAATTCACCACTACATCATATTGGGTTAACCAGTCCATTCCCAAAATCACATCAAATTCATCAAATGGCAATAACATCAAGTCAGTCGAAAAGTAATAACCCTTTAACATCAATGGGCAATTTTTACAGAATTTATCCACCATAACACACTGGCTCAGGGGGTTTGACACTTTAACCACAAATTCAGTGAATTCAATAGGTCAATTTTTAACAGACACTAAGTTTGTGCATATGTGTGGAGCCAGGATCAATCAAAGCAGTAATATCAGTATCAAGTAGAGAAAATGTACTAGTAATGACATTTGGTGCAGAAGCATCTTCTCTAGCACGAATAACATATGTTCTTGCAGGTGCTCGTGCCTTAGATTTAACTGTTGTATCCTTGGTAGTACCTCCACTACCATTAACATTGCCGGGGTGACGAGGTGGTCTGCCCCTTGAAATAGGATTACTCGACTTTGGAGCTAGTTCTATTTCTTTTTTAACACTTTCTGGACAATCTCTGAGAAAATGGTCAAATGAGCCACATCGATAACAAGATCCACTTCTCAAGCGACATTCCCCAAAATGAAATTTGTTACAGTGCTTGCACTTTGGTTTGGGATTACCAATGAAGACCTCGGGTTAAAGCGTTGAGAGCCTCGCTCTTTTCCAAAATATCCCATAGAGGTAGTAACACGATCATAATACTTCTTTATTTTCTTAGAAACAGATGATTGTGACTTTCTCATAAGCTTTTTTCAGGAAACCCGAGTCTCTCTTTCAGCTTGTTTCTTTTCTTTACTTAATTCCTCAGCTTTGTGTGCTCAATCGGCTAACACCACAAATTCCCTTATTTCGAGAATTCTGATCAATAACTTGATATCATCATTTAAACCTCTTCAAAGCATTTACACATCTTAGCCTCGGTTAGAACCCATTCTTTGGCATATTTGCTCAATTGAACAAATTCTCGTTCATACTTAGATACAATCATGTCTTCCTGCTTGAGTTCTAAAAATTCTTTCTTTTTCTAATCCATAAATCTTTGACTAACATATTTTTTCTAGAATTCGGCCTGGAAGAATTCTCATGTAACGTTCTCTCTCGGTATAACTGAAGTTATGGTATTCCACCAATGATAAGTTGTATCTTTCAGTAGAGATACTGTACATTTTAGACATTCAGCAGGTGTACAAGTAAATTCATCAAAAACCCAAATGGTATTTTCCAACCAAAATTCGACCCTTTTTGGATCATCATCTGCGTTAGCTTTAAATTTTTCCGCCCCATGCTTAAGAATTTTATCTATTGGAGGCTTACCTGTTCTAACGAGTTCAATACCCTGTGGTACCTCAAGAATCGATTGAGTAGCAGATGGGGGAGGTCGTTGTATAGTAAGGTTTGTTCTTAAATACTCTGTAAACCATTTATTCATCAATTAAAAGAAGGTCTATTTTGCCTCTTCACTTTGCCCCTTAGATACGGGTATTTCACTACTAGATGTAGATGCAACTCTTTGAGCTGAAGGTGAAGCATTGCTTCCAGCTTTCTCGGATTCAGCCTTAGCTTGGTTGGATGACATTACTATATGAAAAACACATTTAAAATGATCAAGAGACAACACACTATCTCGAAATATATAATGGCATGTATAACTAAACTTGTGTCCGCTACGTTAAATTCAATAATAAGCTAAACCATAACTCTGATACCACTAAATGTAACACCCATTAACCTATATACGTCGCCGAAACAGGGTTACGAAGCATTACTAGAACTTTTAAAACATTTTTTAGATAATTCACATAAATTACTAATCATTAACTGATATTATTCATATCGTCCCTTAAATGCACCATCGAGGCCCAATATGAGCATTAGAATCAAGTCGGGATATAACATCTCGATTTCGGGCATAGTCAGAACAGTGGTTCCGGGACCACAAATCTGAGGTCATAAAATTTACTTTAATATTCTTTTGAGGTCTACAGCATGACAATAGGATTTTGTAAAAATTTTGTTAAGAAACTTTATCGTTTGAATGCTTAATTTGTGAAAAAGGACTAAATCGTTTGAAGAGCTAAAGTTGTGTTTTATTAGGTAAATATGTTAAATAGCTATAGAACTTAAAGGTTGAGGTCCTTAATGAGTAAATAGGCCACTATATCTGTGAATGGATGTACATGGAGAAGAAAAGTAAAAAAGTCAAAGTTAGTAGGGTTGGTATTTGATGACAATAGCTAAATGAATAAGATAAAGAAAAATGGTCATCTTTCTTCTCCATCTTATCTCCATCGAAAATTGGAGAAGAAAATCCTCCATGGAAGCTTAAAATTTTCAGCACAATAAACCCCCTACATGTAAGTCATTTTGGTGTTATTTTTTATGTTTTTGATGTTTTTGAGATCCTTGAAGCATGACATAACTATTTCTACCATTATTTTGAGCTAGAGTTTATGTTCAAAAATTTATCCATGTGTGTCATGCATGTACTTTGATGCTTAATGGAGGAGTATGGAAGTTTGGTGTTAGATGAACATCTTTTTCTAAGTGATTTTTTATGAAAACACCTAAAAGGACTTATTTGTAAAACGTGTAAAAATAGGTGTTAAAAATGTGATTTGATGAAAAATGTGGGTTGCTATAAGAGGGAATGGCAGTCGGCTAGGCTTGGGTAACCAGGAAAATGGACACATTTCATTTTACGAGCCTAGGGGCTAAATTGCAATTATGTGAAAGTTTAGGGGAAAAATGTAATTTTGCCAAAATATGATATATGGACTGTTTTGAATAATGTGGTAACTAAATAAATGAAAATTTCTATTATAGATCAAGAAAAATGGAGTCCAGGCCTAGACCGGGGAAAGAGCAAAATCTTGGACTAAATTGAATTGATTGTCTATATTTTTGCACCGAGGTAAGTTTGTGTGAAATTGATACAACATTTTATCATGTATTTAGCATTTAATGTTGCATGAATTGTATAATTGTCTTCATGAATATTATTGATGTTGTCTGACAAAAAATTGAGGTGATGAAAGCCGGTTGAACCTTAGGAATACTTAAGGTACAAATATCATGACATTTAGGTTGATGAGATCCCGTATAAGACCATATCTGGGATATGGCATTAGCATCAATATGTGTTATCATATAAGACCATATCTGGGATATGGCGTTGATATGAGATTTTGTGTAAGACCACGTCTGGGACATGGCATCAAAATGAGATTTTGTATAAGACCATATCTAGGATGTGACATCGATGTGAGATCCCATGTAAGACCACGTCTGGGACATGGCATTGGCATCTTAATGTGTGTATGATAATCTCGAGTATCCTTAGTATTCCAAGTGGTTCAACGGGTAGTCCAAGGATTTGTCAAGGAAATGACGTGGTATGATCATGTTGAAAGGGTACAGGTATGTATGCCAAGCTCGTAGTTATTGAGATTACGAAGTGATAAGACTTCGGTAAGATGAAAATGAAGGAATTATGATCTTAATTTCTATTGAACATTATGTAAATTGAATGAGATAGGATGCGACTACAATGATAATTGAGAATGAGATAATTTAGGTCATGTTGTGTATGTGTATGAAAGTGCATACTCTTATTGTTTATTAATTACATGCAAGCTTACTAAGCTTTTTGCTTACTCACCACCCTTCCCTACACACCACGTCATGTCATTAAGACACATATCAGGTAATATATGTAGTCAAGCTGCCAGAATAAAGGCGTTTAACACCGGTCAGAACACTTCCTCCTCATATACATGCCCCACCCTACCACATACCCGTGTGACGTCGATAGTGGCCATTTTCGGATTTTGTTGAAACCTTGATTTTTGCATTTCGAGTACACACCTGGTAATAATTCGGCGTGAAACCACTCTCGAGCCTTCCGAAACCTATAAACAGAGTAACCATCAGCTCATAGTACCCTAATACGAGCATAACAAAATTAACACCAATTTATAGAAACTGACTTACCATTTACCAAGAATAAGAAAACGAGCACAACCTAATCAAGCCGCTGAAGTGAATAACGATGCTTCACCACCTTCTCCTGAACCACAGAATTCAATGTTTACCCTTAATATCAATTATCCACATAAAGCACAAAACTCAAAACTAACCTTAACAAAAACCAAAGCTAACTTACCAACCCAATTGAAGAATCCAAAACATAAAAGCAACAATTGATCAGAAAAATGGAAATAACAAGCAGAAGAAATCGAGAATTGAAAGTGACAACAAAGGAGGAGGGAAGAAAAATGTTAGAGAGAAAAAAGAATTGACGTCAGGAAATTTGGGGAATTTTCTTCTGGAAATGAGAGAAAGAAAAATTAAAATTAAAATAAAGGATAATATAATCCCCTATTTTACTCCCCACTAACCCCTTAACATCTAAATTCTTAGAATCCAACTCCCTCAAGACTCTATTAGGAAATCGAGCAAAAAGATTAGCATTAACACTCACACAAAGATTCGCATTAACGCTCACACAAAGATTCAAACACAGGACCTCCAACACATTAACTCCCTTACCACTCGAACCAGCAGACTCATTCTAATATGGTTTTACAAACAATTAAAAATAAGCCCACTGAACAGAGATAACGTTCAGATCCAAAAATAACAAAAATTGCTAAAGGTAAGGCTTGATCTTGGGATCTCACACACACACCCAAAACACTTAACCACTGAAGCAGATACATAGTTGTGTCAAATACCAACGATAACAAAAATAAGAACGTTAGGGAGTTACACTACATTTCTCCCCCCTTTAAATAAATTTTGTAAAATTTCTATGATTTTCCTAACCATGAATCTCATTATCTATTTATTCTTCAATTCTTTCTGAATTGATCATCTTCACAATTCTTTTTTGTTCTACACTTCTATTCACATAACATTATTTTGCATTTCCTTGATACTCCTCTTCTTCTATTCAACCTTATCACAAATATCTGAAGTCCTTGTAAAATTTTTGGCACCTCACATACAATGATGTCCTTTTCTTAACTCTGTAACACCCCTTACCCGTACGCGACGCCGGAATAGGGTACGAGGTATTACCAGATCATAATACATACCATTAAATAAAACCGAGACAAAAATATGGCATCCAATTAGATCATGAATCATTATAACATATGCCTTTAACAATATTAGCCAATTTCAATGGCTTTGTACAAAATAATCTGTCAAATACTGTAACTAATATTTTATACCTAGGCAATTATGGCACGTAACAAAATAACTAAGGCTACTATACATGCCATAATTCAAAATGTTTAGTTCAAATACCAAAAGTATTGATAGTGCGGACAGATCTTCAACGATCTCTAACTCCTGTGCTAGTTGGATGACACTATAAAACAAAAGAGAGAAAAGAAAGTAAACTTATAGCTTAGTAAGTAAGTATATAAATAATGAATAAGGAATCTAATGTGTTCACAAAATAACTCAACCATATCTATTTTTAATTTAACTATTTACTCCAATTTGATCAAGCTGTCCCTCTTGCGTCATGTTCACTGAATAAATCATAACTCGAGTTACAAAACTCAAAATTCAAATTCGTAAAATTTTCCTGAAACTAGACTCATATTACTTCTTACTAAAATTTTTATAGAATTTTTTGGTTCAGCCAATTAGTATAGTTTATTAGTTAAAGTTTCCCCTGTTATACAGCTCGACTGATATGACCTCTGTTCACTACGAATTGGTTTTCTCCCTATAAAAAAGTCAAATAGCCATGAAATTTGTTTCATTTAAAACTATACTAAATAAGGAATCTATGAATATAAACTATATTTCTTAATTAGTTTTGTAAAATTGTTAATGATTTTTCAAAGTCAGAACAGGGGATCACATAGTCATTCTGACCAAGTCTCACAAAAATATAAATATCTAAAATTATAGGATTCCTTTACTTGCTCTGTTTCTTTTACATGAATATAGACTCATTAAGCTTTAATTTCATATCTCATTCAGCCTCTAATTAAATTCTTACTATTTTTGGTGATTTTTCAAATTCACATCACTGCGACTATCCAAAACAGTATTATTGCTAATTCACTCTTTCACACTTTCTTTGTATTAACCTCATTTTAACATGCATATCACAATTCATTTTCACCACATTTCATATATCACAAGTATAGGTCCATGATTACAATGTCACCATAAAATCATCCCGTTGAACACTTCGGATCAATCCTCGATACTTGGTGGTTTCAGCACATAGCTCCACCCATCATATTTCACATAGTTCAGCTCTCTTGTACACATGGTAAACACTTAGTACTACCCATGTGACCTAGCCAGTTTATATCGTAGCTCTCTTGTCTACATGGTGTCCTTCACTTGGAACCACACATGCGACCTAGCTACATTTATCCTCTCCCGTAGCTCTCTTGTCTACATGGTATACATCACGTATCACACATGTGACCTAGCTACCCCATAGTATCTCGTAGCTCTCTTGTACACATGATGTGCACTAAGCACCATACATGTGACCTAGCTACGTACCATCTGTATTATCCAATCTTTCCGAAGGTTCAACCAGGATTTTTCTCTCTATTACTTATTTCCATTCTTCCAATAGTCGATTATGATTAAAAAGCAGCTAAAATATATATAATATGCTGAAATATAAAATGTAAATAAAGATAATGCATTATTTACATACAAACTTACCTCGGTGCAAATATGGAAATTTTGCAATTTAGTGCAAAATCTTTTCCTTCCCCCGTTCGAGGTCGATTCCACGCCTTTCTTGATTATTGAGCTTGAAAGCTTGGAAAAAACCCTAGCTTTGGTGAACATACAAGTTTCGGCCAAGGAAGAAGATGGATGGACAAAATTTTGGCTTATTTTTCCCATTTTATTTCTTTTAATTACCAAATGACAAAAATACCCTTAAAGCCTTTCTTTAAAATTTTGTCCTATTCATGCCCATTTTTGTCCATATAAAGTATAATGGTCTAATTACCATTTAAGGACCTCTACTTAAAACCCCCATTTCAATCAAGTACCTTATGAACTAGAACACACATTTTTCACCTATTTCAATTTAGTCCTAAACATCAAATTAAACACCTAGTCATAAAATTTTCAACCTCGGATTCGTGGTTTCGAAACCACTATTCCGTTTTGGCCCTAAATTGGGCTGTTACAACTCTCCTCCCTTTAGGGATTTTCGTCCCTGAAAATCTTACCGGTAAAGAGGTTTGGGTACTGTTTTCTCATGGCTTCCTCCGGTTCCCACGTAGCTTCTTCTACCCCATGTCTTTGCCATAACACTTTCACTAAAGCTATACTTTTCTTCCTCAACTGTTTAACTTCTCGAGCCAAAATCTTAATCGGTTCCTCATCATAGGTCAAGTCCGATCGAATCTCAATTTCTGTTGGAGAAATCACATGTGAAGGATTAGAACGATAACGTCGCAACATTGATACATGAAACACGTTATGAATTCTTTCTAACTCTGCCGGTAAGGCCAACCGATATGCCACCGGTCCAATCTTTTCAATAATCTCGTACGGCCCAATAAAACACGGACTCAACTTGCCTTTTTGGCTAAATCTCAGAATCTTCTTCCATGGTGACACCTTCAAGAACACTTTATCACCCACCTAAAATTCAATCTCTTTTCTTTTTAAATCTGCATATGACTTTTGTCGATCTGAAGCAGCTTTCAAGCAATCACGAATTACTTTTACTTTCTCTTCGGTTTCTTTAATTAAATCAAATCTGTGAATCTGTTTCTCACTAAGTTCGGTCCAATATAAAGGAGTCTGACACTTACGACCATACAAGGCTTCGTATGGTGCCATTTGTATACTCGACTGAAAACTGTTATTATAGGCAAATTCAACCAAAGGTAGATATTTCTCCCAACTGCCTTCAAATTCTGAAACATAGCATCTAAGCATATCTTCGAGTACCTGGATTACTCTTTCAGACTGACCATCTGTTTGTGGATGAAGCACGGTACTAAAATTCAATTTTGTACCCAAAGCTTCTTGTAACTTTTTCCAGAATCTCGAGGTAAACCTCGGATCTCTATATGATATTATAGACATAGGTACCCCATGCAATCTCATAATTTCAGCAATATATAATTCAGCTAATTTATCAAGTGAGTAATCGGTACGTACTTGATGTATGCACGCCCGGGGCTCCCTCAAGTGCATATCAAGATTCAATTGAGCTTTCAAAAGCACCCATAACTCGAGCTTGTGTTAAGCATTTTCTAGAAGTTGTTTTAGCTTCTAATGCAAAACCTTGGTTTGAAACAAGGGACAATGCTCACAAAATCAGCTCGAAGCAACTATCCAAAGAACCCATGCATTGTTGGCAAGCTGATCCTAGCTCATTTCCAGCTCCTCGAGCTTCATCCAGCTCAACTCAGCTCATTTGAGCTCGTTTTAGCTCGTTTGAGCTCAACCGAGCTTACTTTTAGCTCGTTCTTTATTTCAATAAATTAAACTAAGTTTTAGTTTTATACTAATTAGCTTGTTACAGCTCAATAACGAAAATCCTAGCTCAAATAAGTTCATTAAATGTTTTCACTTAGTTTGAGCTAGCCGAACTTAATGCTACTAGCTAGTCTTTAATTAATGTGTTTAGTTTAGTTTAACATGATATTTATGATGTCTAGTTCATGCTCTTAACATGTTCAGCTGAATATACATTGGGATTTAATGAGTTCATGTTTCTTGTAGGTTCAGTCGAATGTATTAAGTACATTAAATGAGATTCATGCACGGCCAGGTACATGAATTATGAGAGTTCATGCATGAACGAATTTATGCATGGTGGGCTGGCTATTGGTGGTCCCTAAGCAACCTTTTGGCCAAGATTTCAGTTCCACAAAGTGACCGAATACATGAAGGAGCCATTAATGCAAGTACATGCATGGCTTAATACATTGTATGGAAGGATGTATGCACAACTAGTGTTCAATGGATGGCATTTGAAGGAATTCATGTATTGGGGACGTTCATGCAAGTGGGGGCTATTTTATGTACATGTATTTGAGGATTCATGGACCGTAATTAAGGAAGAACATGCATTGGGACATTTCATGCATGTATCATGCATATCCAAGATATCCATTCAAGTACTCAAGGTATATTCAAGCCTCATTCGGCCAAGGGAGATGTAGGAGTATTAAAGGGCTGCACATTCATGAACTATGGCTTTTCTTCAAGGCTAAGTATGCATGAATGCATTAGGTGAAGCAACATGATGGTTCGGCCAATTCATGCACCATCTCCAAGCATGAACCAAATTTTAATGCTTTTGTGTGAACATGTTAAATACAAATGTGAACAGAATTTAAGTTAATGTGAACATCATAGATGCCGAATATCAATAGGCATCTTAGGCTTATAAATAGTTTGCTCATTTCATGTAAAAGGGACTTTTGCCAAATTATTGAATGAACATTGTTCTTGTGAGGTTGCTTCCTCTCATATCTCATACAAGTTTCGAAAGACTTATCTAGTTTGTTCTAGTGGCATCAATCGACCTTGTTTGAACTTATCACCATTCTTGGTGTGGCATTCACCTATCTTTTATTCCATCTTTCCACCTTAACAATATAGGAACCGGGGTGACACTTTTTAGTGTTGAATCATTCCTGACGTTAAGTTCATTTTCCATTCCCCATCTTTTGAATTTCTTTCTTGTTATCACCAAATCGAGCCATCTATCCAACATCCATCTTTGCTACCCTTAGCCGAACCTATTACTAACCCTACACTTCTTTGAAACCTTCCGCTTATCCAAACCTATCCATTCACTTCTATTTCTAAAATTTGAGGCATGAACGACTCTCTCGTCTACTATCGGGCAACTACGTGAATTTGACTCAACCACCCGATCTGGATCACATCACTACTGGTATAAAGTGAGCCGACTTTGTTAACCTATCAACCACTACCTAGACAGCATTCTTCTTTTTAAGAGTTAAAGGCAAACCGGTTACAAAATCCATGGTAATCCTATCCCATTTCCACTCAGGTACCATCACCGGTTGGAGTAATCCTGAAGGCACTTGATGCTCAGCTTTTACTTGTTGACAGATCAAACACTTGGTTACAAATTCAGAAATATTCCTTTTCATGCCTGGCCACCAATATAACTTCTTTAAATCATTATACATTTTTGTGCTACCAGGGTGAACTGACAAACAACCATTGTGTGCCTCATGTAATATTTTCTGAATCAATTCATCATTTTTCGGTACACATATCCTGTCTCGAAACATCAAACAGTCATCTGGTCCAACTCGAAAATCTGAGTCGTAACCCGATTCGCACTGAGTTCTCTTGGTTCGCAACTCACTATCATTCTTTTAAGCATTACAAATTAGCTGGAGAAATAACGGTTTAGCCCTCATCTCTGCCAAGATTGACCCATCATTAGATAATGCTAACCTCGTATTCATGGCTCTCAAAGTAAAAAGAGATTTCCTGCTCAAGGCGTTGGCAACTATATTCGCCTTCCCTGGATGATAATCAATCACTAGCTCGTAATCTTTCAATAATTCAAGCGATCTTCACTGTCGTAGACTCAAATCCTTTTGATTCATCAAATACTTCAAACTTTTGTGATCATTAAAAATTCGGCAGTTTTCACCATACAAATAATGACGCCAGATCTTCAAGGCAAAGACAATAGCTGCCAATTCCAAATCATGTGTAGGATAGTTCTTCTGATACGGTTTAACTGTCTCGAGGCATAAGCTACCACTTTACCCTCTTGCATCAGCATACATCCAAGGCCTGTCAATAATGCATCATTATAAATTACGAACTTCTTCCCCGCTCAAAATTGTACTAAAATTGGTGCTTGATCAATCGTGCTTTTCACTTTTCAAAACTCACGACATTTATCGGTCCATTCAAACTTAACATTCTTTTGCAAAGAACTTAGTCATAAGAGAGGCAATCATCGAAAATCCTCGACAAAACGCGTCTATAATACCCACCAAGCTTAAAAGCTTCTTCTAACCTCGGATACATTCTTTGGCGGTTTCCAATCAATGATCGCAAAAATTTTGCTCGGATCCACCCGAATACCATCACCTGAGACTATATGTCCCAAAAATCCGTCTTCACGAAGCCAGAACTCACTTTTGCTAAACTTAGCAAATATTTTCTTTTCTCTCAAGATCTGCAATCTGGTTCTCAAGTGTTCGGCGTGCTCAGACTCATCCCCGAGAATAAATTAGGATGTCATCTATGAACACTACCACAAACTTATCCAAATATGGTCGAAAGATTCAGTTCATCAAGTCCATAAATATAGCTGGAGCATTAGTTAAGCCGAAAGGCATCACAAGGAACTCAAAATGTCCATACCTTGTCCTAAAGGCGATTTTCGGCACATCTGACTCCTTAACTCTCAACTGGTAGTAATCGGATCTCAAATTGATCTTTGAAAACACTGTTGCCCCCTTCAACTGGTCGAATAAATCATCAATCCTCGGTAACGGGTACTTGTTCTTTATAGTCACCTTATTGAGCTGACGGTAATCAATGCAAAGCCTCATTGAGCCCTCTTTCTTTTTTACGAATAATACAGGAGCACCCCAGGGAGAGAAACTCTGTCTCACAAATCCCTTGTCTGTTAACTCTTACAACTGAGCCTTCAATTCTTTTAATTTAGTCGGAGCCATTCTATATGGAGCAATCAAGATCGGTGTAGTCCCTGGCAACAAATCAATGGCAAACTCTACCTCTTTGTTTGGAGGTAACTCAGGCAATTCCTCTGGAAATACATCTGAAAATTCACAGACTATCGGCACTGATTCAAGCTTCAATTCAGACATCTTAGTATTCATTGCATAGGCAAGATAAGCTTCACACCCTTTTCATATATATGTCTATGCAGACATGTGCGAAATCACCGTAGGCAATTTATTTGATTCATCTGTTTCAACCCACAGAATTTCACCATTTTCACATTTCAACTCTAGTGTTTTCTGTTTGCAATTTACCTTGACATCATACAATGTCAACCAGTCCATTCCCAAGATAACGTCAAACTCATCAAATGGTAACAACATCAAATTAGCTGGAAAACAGTGACCTCGAATCATTAATGGGCAATTCTTGCAAACCTTATCTGTAATATCCCGAATTAGGGCCTAATCGGAATAGTGGTTTCGTGAACACAAAATCTGAGATAGAAATAATTATTTTATGATTATTTTGAGGTCTATGATATGATTGCATGATTGTGTGAAATTTTCGTGATGAAATCCTATGCCTAAAGTGCTTAAATTGAAATTAGGGACTAAATCGAATAATTTGCAAAACTTGCATTCTAGAAGTTTCTAGTATGAAATTGTTTTGAAATATTAATTAGGAGGTATTAAATAGAAATTTTACCAATTTCTAAGTTTATGGACAAAAATTGGACATGGATGGAATTTTTGGAAAGTTTAGTAGTAAGGGCATTTTGGTCATTTAGGGGTAAAATGAATTAAAATACAAAATTAAAAGCCAATATTGCTCATCTTCTTCACCATGGCCGAATATAGCAAGGAGAAACCATGGCTAGGGTTTTTCAAGCTTCCAAGCTCGATTGTAAGTCCATTCTAGCCCCGTTTTTCAAGTTCTTTACGATTTTGGAGTCCCGGTAGCTCGATTTAGCTTATGCTAGCAATAATTTAACCTGGGGTTTATATTTGGAAAAATACCCATAGGTGAACTTTGTGTATTTTGGTGTTTTATGATAGAATATGAGGTTTTAAATTATGTTAGACAACTTGTGCTACTCGATTTTAAGTGAAAACGAGCAAAATGGCTTAATCGGTAAAAATACCTAATAGTCATAAGTACATGTTAGAGTGAGAATTTGATGTTGCCATAGAAGTGAAAAATGATCAGCATGTCATAAAACATAACAAAATAGGCTGAAGTTTAATTTACGAGCTTTGGGGCAAAAGTGTAAATATGCAAAAGTTTAGGGGCAAAATTGTAATTTTTCCAAAATATAATTTTGGGTCAATTTGAATAATGTGAGTTCTAATTAGACTATATTTTAAATGATAGAGTAAGGAAAACTAAAATTCGGGCTAAAATGGGGAAAATACCAAGTTGTGGGCGAAATGGTAAAAGTAGCCATTTTCGCATACTAGGTAAGTTCATATGTAAATGTTGGTAACATAGTTATTATTTTAAATGTTTTTATGTTATTTAAATGATATGATAATTATTATGAAATATTATACTCGTGATAATTGTTTGATAATATGTCAAATTATGTGATATACTTGGAAAATGTGAAATACTACCGAGTATCGGTATCGGTATTCCGTAGAAGATGGTTGAGACACATGATTGGGAAAAAGGTCCCGTTGAACCTTAGGAATGGATTAGGATACAAGTGACATGTCACTGGGATATTTGGGCATCCGAACTCGTTGAGTTGAGTCCGAGTTCACTTATGGATGCGAATGTCCGAACTCGTTGAGTTGAGTCCGAGTTCGTGAGATGTAACTAGGCATCCGAGCTCGTTGAGTTGAGTCCGAGTTCACTTATGGATGTGAACGCCCGAGCTCGTTGAGTTGAGTCCGAGTTCGCTTATGGGCGGGTTACATAGTAGCTTGGCTACATATGTGGCACTTATGTGCAAACTTTCCATGTATCCGAATTATATTCCGATGTGTTCAATGGGTAAAGTTCTACTCAAATGGAGGAATACTCAAGATGAAAGGGACGTATTGGTAAGTGTTGTGAAATGGATACTTTGAACAGGTATGTATTAAACCCTCGGGTTGAAAAATCGATATAACAACAATATGGTAAGATGATAAATGAAAATATGATATGAATGTCTTGGTGATGATTATGCAAATGATGTTTTATGTTTGCTTATATGGTTATGTTACTTGCTATTTGCATGTGAACTTACTAAGCATTTATGCTTACTCCCTCCTTTTCATTCCTTGTAGTGTTGACAAGCCAGCTCAGAAATCGGGAACGGTCGGAGGCAAGCTCACACTACCCGTATACCATCTTGGCATAATGACTTGTATATTTTGAGTATGGCATGTATAGCATTATAATCATTTTGTATATATGGTCTTATGATATGGTTATTGAGTAGTATAAAGATGCTTGGTAATGATTAGCCATTGGAATGGCTAATTATGATCATATTTGGTGTTATGTATGTCAAATTGCTAGTTAATCCATGGAAACCATGAAATAGGTAAAATTTACCATAAAATAGATTCAGACAGCAGTAGTGACGTGAATTTGAAAAATCATTAAAAATAGTAGAGATATAATTAGATGATGAATAAAATATGGAATTGAAGAATTATGAGTTTATTTTCATATTGAAGAAACGAAACAGGTATATGAGTTATATTTTATGAGATGTTTAAATTTTTGTGAAACAGGGCTAGAGCAATTTCTGGATTCCCTGTTATGACTTTGAAAATTCACCATAAATTGTATAAAAATAATTAGAAGTCATAATTTATATGTACAGATTTATTATTGAGTCTAGTTTTAATAGAAACAAACTTCATAGTCATTGAAATTATGTACAGAGAGATATCTAATTCATAATACACAGAAGTCAGAGCAGTCGAATCCTAAAATAGGGGAGATTTTAACTAATAAGCTGTACTAATTGGCCCAAACAAAAAATTCTAGAAAAAAATTAGTAAATAGATATATGAGTCTAGTTTTAGGGAAAATTTACGGAATTGAATTTTGAATTTCAGAACTCGAGATATGAATTTTTAAGCGACTGTGAAGCAGTTAGCCAGCTTGTCTGGAATTTTTAAAATTCAATTGTTTAAACTGTTTAAGCAATGAATTAAGTCTGTTAACACCTCGTATTCGACTCCAGCGATGATCTCGGGTATGGGGAGTTATATTTGATGGTATTAGAGCAGGTTTAGTCGGTTCTCGGACTAACCTAGCATGTGTAAAAGTTTAGCTATACATGCCACTGATCTGTGATAGTGTGATGTCTTCCGACGCGTATGAGTACCGTCTTATTTAGACAGGTACTCTCCAACCGAGCTCGCCACTCATGTTCAACGTTATGTGAAGGTATTTGAGTAAAATTATGATTATGATAAGTATCGGTTCAGAAAAGTATGAATAAAGGTTTATGATACATATGTGATAAATATTCATATTTGCTTAATGCTCATATGATGTAGTGTATATAAACTTACTTGATAAGATGAACGGAATAAATAGAAAGTAGTAGAGGTATGAATAAAAGTCATAATATTATGATACGAATGAAAATGTCCTTGTTTTGATTTGGACGTCGAATGTTGATGAATGCTAATGATATATAATTTTTATGAGATAAAGGATTATAATGAAATGAATTTATTTGTGTTAAATTGTTGGACTGAATTATATGATTGTAATGATATGTACATGATGATGCACGAAATGAAAGTTATGATTGTGGTGCAAATATCTATGTTTGTTTGGCCTTATATGATGTCATGAGCATGACTTAATTTAATTAAATGAATGGATAAGTAAAGCTATCTAGAAAACATAGAATGTATGCATAAGTATATTGTCTAAATGGGACAATAGGAAAATTGGTGTAAACCAACATGAATGAATGACATGATTTTGATGATGTTGTTATGATGATGGAAGTTGTGTCATATGTGTATGTATAAGAAAGTCGAGTCAGAGGTCCTACAACCCCTCCCCCTTACCGAAATGGTACTTATAATGGAATTTCATGAGATTTGTATTGAATAAGTTTCCGGTTGAGAACCTAAAGAGTTCAGTGATAGAATAATTATAAGTATGATCAGAGATTGAAAATGAGCTGATAAGTAAAGTCAGAGCCAGTAAAGTATCGAATTGACGTAAAAATTATTGGAATTATGCATCATCCCGATTAGAAAAGGAATTCTCCTTGGTAAACCGAATTACTCAGTGCAAGGTCAAGAAAATCGTAAATAAAAATTATTCAGAATCGCCTTCTTTAGTGAATGGTTTAATATGAAATTTGTGACGCAGAACTAGTTGGGGAAATGATATTTGAAATGTGAACTATCTGAGTGTGATAGTTATGGTCGACAGATTTTGCAGTCTCTTTTGAGATGTTCTATGTGTTTACCCGTTCTCGAAAATATTTCTATGGCTATTGATCTTCAAGAGAAATTCTTGTTATATGGGAATGTCTTTTAATCCTGGTGTTGGATGAAAGCATTGGTAGTCTGACTGGTTTATAATTTATATTGCTCTATTTCATCGGGTATTCTATTTCATTTCGTCTGATAAGAATTGATGAGAGAATACATATGATATTATGATTCTGTTTCTTCTACTTGATTGTTCATCTGATATATATGTATGGGAAGATACATTGTTCTTGTTATATTTGATTCTAGTGGGATTCAATGATGTTTTCTTTTGGACTTTCTTTCTTTGAAGAATTATTGGGGTATTTCGTATTTTCTCTATGAGTTTGGTTTTCGATTCTCCGGCTTGGTTTTCGATTCTCCAGCATAGTATCGTATCTTGAGTTTCTTTATTCTGGATTTCTTTATTCTGGGTTTCTCTATTTTGGATTTCTTTATTCGGTTTTCTTGTTATCTTTGTTCCATAATTTGTCAATTATTACTCGTGTTCGAAGTGCGTTCTTCAGCTCGTGATAATCATGTCAAATATGACTATACTTCTAATTTGATCTGGTAATGTGGTGATTTTAGTATTGGGGTTTTTTTTTCTAATTTCTGTGTAAGGATTTAACATTAGTAAAGGCATAAGTGATAAAAGCGCGAGTTTTAGTCGGTATGGTGAATTATCTATTTGAAAGATTTCATGCGACAATTATTTCAGGTTTATTTTTCCCAAGTCTGATAATAGAATTTCATTTTGTACGGATAAAAGAGTAAATAGTCTGAACGAGAAGTGTATATTTATTAGAAAAAGTTTGATATTAGTTAAAGTCACTACGAATGATAAGGTTTTCATTTTGTAAAAGCTGAAAAGTTTATTACATGTTGACAAAGTTCGGATAGATGAGAATATTGGTAACCGAAGCGTCTGAACTAGACTAGTCTACATTGAGTAAAGACTTCCTAACTTTCGATAATGTAATTGTTGTATGAATTGTGATGTGTTTCAAGACAGTGAGGTAATGTGATAGTTTAGAGCATTCGATGTTACATAAAATCGGAGTTGTTAAAGGGGTTAAAGCCGAGCATTGGGATCTATCAAAATTATCCTTGTCAGTGTTGATATTGGGATGGAAATGAGAAGGATTATTCTTGAGGCCATATCAGAATTATTTCCATGGCAGAAAGAGGAAAATGTGATGTATCCTATTGTTAAATGTTTGGCGAGATCTATAAATCATATCTGTATTGAATGAATTCCTACTCATCAGATTCATGGAATTTTAGGTCTCTTTGATTGTTGGATTTCTTGGAATTTCGGCCTCCATTAATCAAGTTAAGATCCGGGTTTTATGTCATGATATCATGGGAAACTGAGAAAGGTTGAAAATTTAAGAACAGTTGAGAGTTGAGACTGTAAGCTTTCAGATCATATGAGAAATTAAAGAGATGTATTGGAGGTACAGCCTAAGTGAAAGTTCTTTGGCACCAAATATGAGATTAAAAGTGAAGACCACTTTTCTAGTAAGATTTTCGGGGACGAAAATCCCTAAAGGGGGGAGAGTTGTAATATCCCGAATTAGGGCCTAATCGGAATAGTGGTTTCGTGACCACAAAATTCGAGATAGAAATAATTATTTTATGATTATTTTGAGGTCTATGATATGATTGCATGATTGTGTGAAATTTTTGTGATGAAATCCTATGCCTAAAGTGCTTAAATTGAAATTAGGGACTAAATCGAATAATTTGCAAAACTTGCATTCTAGAAGTTTCTAGTATGAAATTATTTTTGAAATATTAATTAGGAGGTCTTAAATAGCAATTTTACCAATTTCTATGTTTATGGACAAAAATTGGACATTGATGAAATTTTTGGAAAGTTTAGTAGTAAGGGCATTTTGGTCATTTAGGGGTAAAATGAATTAAAATACAAAATTAAAAGCCAATATTGCTCATCTTCTTCACCATGGCCGAATATAGCAAGGAGAAACCATGGCTAGGGTTTTTCAAGCTTCCAAGCTCGATTGTAAGTCCATTCTAGCCCCGTTTTTCAAGTTCTTTACGGTTTTGGAGTCCCGATAGCTCGATTTAGCTTATGCTAGAAATAATTTAACCTAGGGTTTATATTTGGAAAAATACCCATAGGTGAAATTTATGTATTTTGGTGTTTTATGATAGAATATGAGGTTTTAAATTATGTTAGACAACTTGTGCTGCTCGATTTTAAGTGAAAACGAGCAAAAGGGCTTAATCGGTAAAAATACCTAACAGTCATAAGTACATGTTAGAGTGATAATTTGATGTTGCCATAGAAGTGAAAAATGATCAGCATGTCATAAAACATAAGAAAATAGGCTGAAGTTTAATTTACGAGCTTTGGGGCAAAAGTGTAAATATGCAAAAGTTTAGGGGCAAAATTATAATTTTTCCAAAATATGATTTTGGGTCAATTTGAATAATATGAGTTCTAATTAGACTATATTTTAAATGATAGAGCAAGGAAAACTGAAATTCAGGCTAAAATCGGGAAAATACCAAGTTGTGGACGAGATGGTAAAAGTAGCCATTTTCGCATACTAGGTAAGTTCATATGTAAATGTTGGTAACATAGTTATTATTTTAAATGTTTTTATGTTATTTAAATGATATGATAATTATTATGAAATATTATACTCGTGATAATTGTTTGATAATATGTCAAATTATGTGATATACTTGGAAAATGTGAAATACTACCAAGTATCGGTATCGGTATTCCGTAGAAGATGGTTGAGACACATGATTGGGAAAAAGGTCCCGTTGAACCTTAGGAATGGATTAGGATACAAGTGACATGTAACTGGGATATTTGGGCATCCGAACTCGTTGAGTTGAGTCCGAGTTCACTTATGGATGCGAATGTCCGAACTCGTTGAGTTGAGCCCGAGTTCGTGAGATGTAACTAGGCATCCGAGCTCGTTGAGTTGAGTCCGAGTTCACTTATGGATGCGAACGCCCGAGCTCGTTGTGTAACGCCCCCTTACCCGAGACCGTCGCCGAAGTCGAGTATGAGGAGTTACTAGACTTAATTTAACATTTTAAGAACTTTGGATCATTTGTTTCTACATTCACAACTTTCTAGCTACTTGCGTCACAGTTACAAGAAAAATCATATCTCGAGTTACGAAACTCAAAATCAAGATATGTAAATTTTCCATGAATCTAGACTCATACACCTATTTACTAATTTTTTTATAGAATTTTTGGTTGGGCCAATTAGTACAGTTTATTAGTTCAATTTACCCCTATTTCAGGACTTGACTGGACTGACCTCTGTTTACTACGAACCACATTTCTCTCTGTACAAAATTTATATGACTATGAGGTTTGTTTCTCCTGAAACTAGACTCAATAAGGACTCTGAGAATATAAAATAAAACACCTAATTATATCTGTATATTTTATGGTTAATTTCTAAATTTGGAACAGGGGATCCAGAAATCGCTCTGGCCCTATTTCACTAAAACTCAAATATCTTCTAACATATAATTCCTTTACCTGTTTAGTTTGTTTTATGTGAAACTATACATAATAATATTCAATTTAATATTTAATCCATCACCTAATTCAATTTCTATGATTTTTACTAAATTTTCAAACTCACATCAGTGTTGCTGCAATGTTCTGTTTATGGCAAATTTCATCCATTTTATAAGTTTTCATGAACTAGGTATCCTATTAACCTTCCATGACATCAAACATAATCTAAACTAGCCATTTCTATAAATTATCATTATCAAACATTTTCTCAACCATTCCATCACCATATCATAAGATCATTTACACAAAATAGGTATATTGCTATACATGCCATACTTAAATTTTACAAGCCATTTACCAAAAAGTCCTCCAGATAGTGTGATCGAGCCTTTGACCTATCCCGATTCCTGAGCTGGCTTGTCCAAAACTACAATGAATAAGAAGGAGGGAGTAAGCATAAATGCTTAGTAAGTTCATATGCAAATAATAAGTAACATAACAAAGCAATCATACCAAACAACATTAGCATGGTATCACCAAAACATATATCACATTTCTAATCATTTTTCATCATCTTATTACCTTATCGTTGTTGTATCGATTTTTCAACCCGAGGGTTAAGTACATACCTGTTCAAAGTATCCATTTCACAACACTTACCAATACGCCCCTTTCATCTTGAGTATTCCTCCATTTGAGTAGAACTTTACCTGTTGAACACATCGGAATATAATTAGGATACATGAATAATTTGCACATAAGTGCCACATATGCAATCAAGCAGTCATGTAACCCGCCCCTAAGTGAACTCGGACTCAACTCAACGAGCTCGGGCGTTCGCATCCATAAGTGAACTCGGACTCAACTCAACGAGTTCGGATGCCTAGTTACATCTCACGAACTCGGACTCAACTCAACGAGTTCGGACATTCGCATCCATAAGTGAACTCGGACTCAACTCAACGAGTCCGGATGCTCAACCATCCTAGTGACATGTCACTTGTATCCTAATCTATTCCTAAGATTCAAACGGGATTTTCCTCGAACATATATCCTTGCCGTCTTCCGTAGAATACCGAAACCAATACTCGGTAACAATTTATATTTAACAAGCAGCTCACATAATTTACATTTTATTCGAAAATAACCACAAAGCATATATTTCATGATAAAAATCAGCATATCATATAAGTAACATCAATAACTTAAAAATAACAATTATGCTACATTATTTACACATGAACTTACCTTGGTATCAAAATATAAAGATTTTGCAATTTAGTCCACAATCTTTTCTTTTCCTCGATTGGGGTCGATTCCACGTCTTTCTTGATCTAAAATAACACATTTAGCTTATTTAATACTCACATTATCAAATTAATCCTTAATTCAAATTTTATCAAAATTACAATTTTACCCCTAAACTTTTGCATATTTACACTTTTTCCCCTAGGCTCGGGATTAAACTTTATTCTTTATTCTTATGTTTTATAACATGCTGATCACTTTTCATTTCTATAGAAACATCAAATTCTCACTCTAACATGTACTTGTGACTATTAGGTATTTTTACCGATTAAGTCCTTTTACTCGTTTTCACTCAAAACCGAGTAGCACAAGTTGTCTAACATAATTCAAAACCTCATATTCTATCATAAAAAATCAAAATACACAAATTTCACCTATGGTTATTTTTCCAAATATGAACCCTAGGTTAAATTATTGCTAGCATAAGCTAAATCGAGCTACCTGGATCTCAAAAACGTAAAAATCAATAAAAACGGGGCTTGGAATCACTTACTATGAAGCTTGAAAGTTGAAGAAACCCTAGCTATGGAGAGAGTAAAATTCGGCAGCAACCATATGAAGAAGATGACCATTTTGTGTTATTTTTCCCATTTTATTTCATTTAATATCCAAATGACCAAAATGCCCCTCCTTGCTAAACTTTCAAAAATTCCTTCCATGTCCTAATTTTTTCCATGAACTTAAAATTGGTCAAATTGCTATTTAAGACCTCCTAATTAATATTTCAAAGCAATTTCATACTAAAAACTTCTAGAATGCAAGTTTTGCAACTTATTCGATTTAGTCCCTAACTTTAAATTAAACTCGTTATGCCAAAAATTTCTTCACGAAATCTTCACACAATTATGCAATCATATCATAAACCTCAAAATAATTATAAAATAATTATTTCTATCTCGGATTTGTGGTCATGAAACCACTATTCCGATTAGGCCCTAATTCGGGATATTACAACTCTCCCCCCCTTTAAGGATTTTCGTTCTCGAAAATCTTACCGGTAAACAGATGTGGGTATTGATTTCTCATATTTTCTTCAGATTTCCATGTAGCTTCTTCTACTCCATGCTTTTGCCACAACACCTTCACAAGTGCAATATTTTTATTCCTTAGTTGTTTGACCTCTCGAGCTAAAATCTTAATCGGTTTTTCTTCATAGGTCATATCTGGTTGTAGTTCAATTTCTGTCTGTGAAACCACATGTGAAGGATCCGAACGATACCGACGTAACATAGATACGTGGAACACATCATGAATCTTCTCTAATTCAGGTGGTAATGCTAGTCGATATGCTACCGGTCCAACTTTTTCAATTATTTCATACGGCCCAATAAAACGCTGACTTAATTTGCCCTTCCGTCCAAATCTAAGAACTTTCTTCCACGGAGACACCTTTAAAAATACTTTATCACCAACTTGAAATTCAATGTCCTTTCGTTTTAAATCGCATAAGATTTACATCTATCTCAAGCGACTTTTAAACAATTTTGAATTATCTTCACTTTTTCTTCGGTTTCTTTTATTAGATCAACTCCATAGATCTGATTTTCCTTGAGTTCAGTCCAATACAAAGGCGTTCGACACTTACGACCATACAATGCTTCATAAGGTGCCATTTTCAAGCTCGTCTGATAACTATTATTGTAAGCAAATTCTACCAACGGTAAATATCTTTCCCAACTTCCTTGAAATTTCAATACACAACATCTGAGCATATCTTCAAGAATCTAAATTACTCTCTCTGATTGCCCATCAGTTTGTGGATGAAAAGCAAGATCTGAAATTTAACTTACTAACACGTCTTGCAACTTTTGCCAAAATTGCGAGGTAAACCTTGGATCTCTATCTGAAATAATCGACAATGGTATTCCGTGTAGTCTAACAATTTCTCTAACATATAGTTCAGCCAACTTGTTAAGAGAATAATCCATACGTACCGGGATAAAATGAGCCGACTTAGTTAATCTGTCAACTATTACCCAGATGGCATCTTTCTTTTCTGGAGTCAATGGCAACCCTAAAACAAAATCCATAGTAATCCGATCCCATTTCCATTCAGAACCATAATAGGTGAAGTAATCCCAAGGCACTTGGTGTTCAGCTTTCACCTATTGACAAGTTAAGCATTTGGACACAAACTCTGATATATCCCTTTTCATTCCATTCCACCAATACATTTTCTTCAAGTCATTATACATTTTCGTACTACCCAGATGAATCAAGAAACAACCACTATGTGCTTCCTATAGGATCTTTTGAATCAATTCCTTATTCTTCGGTTCACAAATCCGATCTTTAAACATTAAGCACCCATCAGAACCGATTCTGAAATCTGACTCTGTATCAACTTCACACTACTTTCTCTTGGCTTGCAAATCTTGATCATCTTTCTGAGCTTCAGAAATCTCTTGTAAAAACATCGGTTTTGTTCTTAACTCTGCTAGAATCGAACCATCATCTGACATTTTCAACTGAGTGTTCATAACTCTCAAAGCAAACAACAACTTTCTGCTTAAAGCATCGGCAACCACATTCACTTTTCCCGAATGATAATCAATAACAAGCTCGTAATCTTTCAATAACTACAACCATCTTCGCTGTCTCAAATTCAAGTCTTTTTGTGACATCAAGTACTTAAGACTTTTATGATCAGTATATACCCGACACTTTTCACCATACAAATAATGTCGCCAAATTTTCAAAGCAAACACCACTGCAGCCAATTCCAAATCATGAGTAGGATAATTCCTCTCATGAGGTTTTAACTGCCTCGAAGCATAAGCCACCACTTTTCCTTCTTGCATGAGCACACACCCCAAACCATTTAGAGAAGCATCACTATACACCACAAATTCTTTACCTGATTCGGGCTGTACTAACACTGGTTCCCCTGTTAATAACTTTTTCAATTCTTCAAAACTCTGTTGACATTCTTCCGTCCATTCAAATTTAACATTCTTTCGAAGTAGTCTAGTTATAGGAGCAGCAATTATAGAAAATCCATTTACATACCGCCGATAATACCCAGCTAGCCCCAAAAAAACTTCTAACTTTGGTTACATTTTTCGGTGGTTTCCAATCAACAATGGCTGAAATTTTACTAGGATCAACCCGTATACCATCACCTGAAACAATATGACCCAAAAATCCAACTTCCCGGAGCCAAAATTCACTTTTACTAAACTTAGCATACAAATTGCTTATCTCTCAAAGTTTCCAAAGCTATCCTCAAATGCTCAAGATGCTCTGTCTCATCTTTTGAATAAATTAAAATATCATCTATAAACACCACAACAAATTTGTCCAAGCATGGCGAAATATGCGATTCATTAAATCCATAAACACAATGAGAGCATTTGTCAACCCGAATGGCATAACTAAAAATTCATAATGACCATACCTTGTTCTAAAAGCGCTTTTAGGCACGTCTCGACTCTTTTACCCGCAGCTGGTAATACCTGGATCTCAAGTCAATCTTTGTAAACCATGTCGCTCCTTTTAGCCGATCAAACAAATCATCAATTCTTGGCAACGGATACTTGTTTTTATTGTCACCTTGTTTAATCTGCCGATAATCAACACACAACCTCATAAAACCATCCTTCTTTTTCACAAATAACACGGGAGCACCCCAAGGTGAAAAACTCGGTCTCACAAAACCTTTATCAGTCAACTCTTGCAACTGCGGCTTTAACTTTTTTAACTCTGTTGGTGCCATTCTATATGGAGCAATCAAAATCGGAGTTGTTCCTGGTATCAAATCAATACCAAATTCTACTTCCCTGACTGGAGGCAAACCCGGCAATTCTTCTGGAAATACGTCCGCAAATTCACACACAACCGGCACTGATTCAACTTTCTTTTCAACTTCTTTTGTATTAATTACATACGCCAAATAAGCTTCATAACCCTTTCTCAAATATCTTTGAGCCGACATTGAAGAAATCACACTAGACAATGCCTCTGATTTATCTGATTCAACCCGCAGAGTTTCACCATTTTCACACTTTAATTCTATAACCTTTTCTTTGCAATTTATTATAGCATCATGCAATGTCAACCAATCCATACCCAAAATAACATCAAACTCATCAAACGGCAACAACATCAAGTCGACCGGAAAGTAATGACCCCGAATCATTAAAGGACATTTCTTACATACTTTATCAACAATCACACATTTGCCTAACGGATTCAACACTCTAATCATAAATTTTGTGTTCTCAACAGGTATATTCATACTAGACACCAGTTTCATGCACACATATGAATGAGTAGAACCAGGATCAATCAAAGCAATAACATTAACATCATAAAGAGAAAATGTACCGGTAATCACATTAGGTGAGGAAGCATCTTCGCGCGCTTTAATAGCATAAGTTTTAGTCGGAGCCCTTCCTTCAGGTCTAACTGCTGAACCTCTGGCTACATTCTTACTGTTTGCTTCACTCCCAGCTTTTCTTGGATATCTTCCTCTCGAATCCGCACCACTTGTTTTTGTATTCTGAAATTTTTCTTTTTCAGCTCTCTCTGGGCAGTCTCTAATAAAATGATCCGGAGAACCACATCGAAAACATTCATTTGCTCTGCACGGACCAAAATGATTTTTACCACACCGCTGGCACTCATGTTTAACAAATCTCGAATTCCCTACACTGGCTGCCGAAATAGTCTGGGACTTAGGACCCACATTTTGCTTCTTAGAATTCCCATATGATTGCCCAGCTGAAACTTGGGAACAATGATTCATATTTCTTGACTTTCCGGGTTGCTGCGAGAATGAACTGTTCATCGGTCTTTTCTTCCAATTTCTAGTCTCAGCCTCTACCTTTTTCTTCTCTTTAAGTAGTTCTTCAGCCTTGCAAGCTCGATCAACCAATACTACCATTTCTTTTAATTCAAGAATTCCAACAAATACCTTGATGTCTTCGTTGAGCCCGTCTTCAAATCGTCGGCACATCTTGGCCTCTGTAGGAACATACTCTCTGGCATACTTACTTAATCAAACAAACTCTCTTTCATATTCTGTAACTGTCATATTACTTTGCTTCAACTCAAGAAATTCTTTACGCTTCTGATCAATAAATCTTTCACTAATATATTTCTTCCGAAACTCTTCTTGAAAGAGTTCCCAAGTTACTCTCTCTTTCAGTGCCACCGAAATCAAAGTCTTCTACCAATTATAGGTTGAATCCCTCAACAAAGATATAGCACATTTCAAACATTCTTCAGGTGTGCAAGATAATTCATCAAATACCCGGATAGAATTTTCAAGCCAGAACTCTGCTTTCTCGGCATCATCATCAATATTTGCCTTAAATTCTTCGGCCCCTTGTTTACGAATTCTGTCAACTGGAGTTCTGTGAAATTTTATCATATCCACAGCCTGAGGCATCGGGGGTACAGGTTGAGGAATTGGGGGAGGTGGGGGAGGTCGTACATTTGGGTTCGTACGAACGAACTCAGTGTACCATGTACTCATCATTTGGAGAAAGGATTCCCGATCCCTTTCTCCTCCTCCCCGACCAACATGGGAGGTGGATTTTCATCAAGACTTTGCTCCTTTAGCCGGATCTGGCGCATTACTCTCTACTTCATCTGCCACAGCTGGATTGGGATCCATTTACTATAAAAAAAATCATTTAAAAAGGTCAGAAGTCGTCACACTATCACAATTTATACATATGGCATGTATAGCAAAATCCGTACATACAACACGTAGTCCGAGAACCTACTAAACTTGCTCTGATAAAACTAAATGTAACGCCCCCTTACCCGAGACCGTCGCTGGAGTTGAGTATGAGGAGTTACTAGACTTAATTTAACATTTTAAGAACTTTGGATCATTTGTTTCTACATTCACAGCTTTCTAGCTACTTGCGTCACAGTTACAAGAAAAATCATATCTCGAGTTACGAAACTAAAAATCAAGATCCATAAATTTTTTCCTAAATCTATACTCATATACCTATTTACTAATTTTTTTATAGAATTTTTGGTTGGGCCAATTAGTACAGTTTACTAGTTAAATTTACCCCTGTTTCAGGACTTGACTAGACTGACCTCTGTTTACTTCGAACCACATTTCTCTCTGTACAAAATTCATATGACTATGAGGTTTGTTTCTCCTAAAACTAGACTCAATAAGGACTCTGAGAATATAAAATACAACACCTAATTATATCTTTACAATTTATGGTTAATTTCTAAAGATGGAATAGGGGATCCAAAAATCGCTCTGGCCCTGTTTCACTAAAATTCAAATATCTTCTAACATATAATTCCTTTACCTGTTTAGTTTGTTTTATGTGAAACTATACATAATAATCTTCAATTTAATATTTAATCCATCACCTAATTCGATTTCTATGATTTTTAGTAAATTTTCAAACTCACATCAGTGTTGCTGCAATGTTCTATTTATGGCAAATTTCATCCCTTTTATAAGTTTTCATGAACTAGGTATCCTATTAAGCTTCCATGACATCAAACATAATATAAACTAACCATTTCCATAACTTATCATTATCAAACATTTTCTCAACCATTCCATCACCATATCATAAGATCATTTACACAAAATAGGTATATTGCTATACATGCCATACTTAAATTTTACAAGCCATTTACCAAATAGTCCTCCAGATAGTGTGATCGAGCCTTTGATCTACCCCGATTCCTGAGCTGGCTTGTCCAAAACTACAATGAATAAGAAGGAGGGAGTAAGCATAAATGCTTAGTAAGTTCATATGAAAATAATAAGTAACATAACAAAGCAATCATACATAACAACATTAGCATGGTATAACCAAAACATATATCACCTTTCTAATCATTTTTCATCATCTTATTACCTTATTGTTGTTGTATCGATTTTTCAACCCGAGGGTTAAGTACATACCTGTTCAAAGTATCCATTTCACAACACTTACCAATACGTCCCTTTCATCTTGAGTATTCCTCCATTTGAGTAGAACTTTACCCGTTGAACACATCGAAATATAATTCGGATACATGGATAATTTGCACATAAGTGCAACATATGCAATCAAGCAATCATGTAACCCGCCCCTAAGTGAACTCGGACTCAACTCAACGAGCTCAGGCGTTCGCATCCATAAGTGAACTCGGACTCAACTCAACGAGTTCGGATGCCTAGTTACATCTCACAAACTCAGACTCAACTCAACGAGTTCGGACATTCGCATCCATAAGTGAACTCGGACCCAACTCAACGAGTTCGGATGCTCAACCATCCTAGTGACATGTCACTTGTATCCTAATCTATTCCTAAGGTTCAAACGAGATTTTCCTCGAACATATATCCTTGCTGTCTTCCGTAGAATACCGAAACTAATACTCGGTAATAATTTATATTTAACAAGTAGCTCACATAATTTACATTTTATTCGAAAATAACCACAAAGCATATATTTCATGATAAAAATTAGCATATCATATAATTAACATCAATAACTTAAAAATAACAATTATGCTACATTATTTATACATGAACTTACCTTGGTACCAAAATATAAAGATTTTGCAATTTAGTCCACAATCTTTTCTTTTCCTCGATTGGGGTCGATTCCACATATTTATTGATCTAAAATAATACATTTAGCTTATTTAGTACTCACATTATCAAATTAATCCTTAATTCAAATTTTAGCAAAATTACAATTTTACCCCTAAACTTTTGCATATTTACACTTTTTCCCCTAGGCTCGAGATTAAACTTTATTCCTTATTCTTATGTTTTATAACATGTTGATCACTTTTCCCTTCTATGGAAACATCAAATTCTCACTCTAACATGTACTTGTGACTATTAGGTATTTTTGCCGATTAAGTCCTTTTACTCTTTTTCACTCAAAACCGAGTAGCACAAGTTGTCTAACATAATTTAAAACTTCATATTCTATCATAAAACATCAAAATACACAAATTTCACCTATGGGTATTTTTCCAAATATGAACCCTAGGTTAAATTATTGCTAGCATAAGCTAAATCGAGCTACCTGGATCTCAAAAACGTAAAAATCATTAAAAACGGTGCTTGAAATCACTTACTATGAAGCTTGAAAGTTGAAGAAACCCTAGCTATGGAGAGAGTAAAATTCTGCAGCAACCATATGAAGAAGATGACCATTTTGTGTTATTTTTCCCATTTTATTTCATTTAATATCCAAATGACCAAAATGCCCCTCCTTACTAAACTTTCAAAAATTCCTTCCATGTCCTAATTTTGTCCATGAACTTAAAATTGGTAAAATTGATATTTAAGACCTCCTAATTAATATTTCAAAGCAATTTCATACTAAAAACTTCTAGAATGCAAGTTTTGCAACTTATTCGATTTAGTCCCTAACTTTAAATTAAACTCGTTATGCCAAAAATTTCTTCACGAAATCTTCACACAATTATGCAATCATATCATAAACCTCAAAATAATTATAAAATAATTATTTCTATCTCGGATTTGTGGTCACAAAACTACTATTCCGATTAGGCCGTAATTCGGGATATTACACGTTAAGTTGAGTCCGAGTTCGCTTATGGGCGGGTTACATAGTAACTTGGCTACATATGTGGCACTTATGTGCAAACTTTCCATGTATTCAAATTATATTCCAATGTGTTCAACGGGTAAATTTCTACTCAAATGGAGGAATACTCAAGATGAAAGGGACGTATGGATACTTTGAACAGGTATGTACTTAACCCTCGGGTTGAAAAATCGATATAACAACAATATGGTAAGATGATAAATGAAAATATGATATGAATGTCTTGGTGATGATTATGCAAATGATGTTTTATGTTTGCTTATATGGTTATGTTGCTATTTGCATGTGAACTTACTAAGCATTTATGCTTACTCCCTCCTTTTCATTCCTTGTAGTGTTGACAAGCCAACTCAGAAATCGAGAACAGTCGGAGGCAAGCTCACACTATCCGTATACCATCTTGGCATAATGGCTTGTATATTTTGAGTATGGCATGTATAGCATTATAATCATTTTGTATATATGGTCTTATGATATGGTTATTGAGTAGTATAAAAATGCTTGGTAATGATTAGCCATTGGAATGGCTAATTATGATCATATTTGGTGTTATGTATGTCAAATTGCTAGTTAATCCATGAAAACCATGAAATAGGTAAAATTTACCATAAAATAGATTCAGACAGCAGTAGTGACGTGAATTTGAAAAATGATTAAAAATAGTAGAGATATAATTAGATGATGAATAAAATATGGAATTTAATAATTATGAGTTTATTTTCATATTGAAGAAACGAAACAGGTATATGAGTTATATTTTATGAGATGTTTAAATTTTTGTGAAACAGGGCCAGAGCGATTTCTGGATCCCCTATTCTTACTTTGAAAATTCACCATAAATTGTATAAAAATAATTAGAAGTCATAATTTATATGTACAGATTTATTATTGAGTCTAGTTTTAATAGAAACAAACTTCATAGTCATTGAAATTCTGTACAGAGAGATATCTAATTCGTAATACACAGAGGTCAGAGCAGTCGAACCCTAAAATAGGGGAGATTTTAACTAATAAACTGTACAAATTGGCCCAGCCAAAAAATTTTAAAAAAAAATTAGTAAATAGATATATGAGTCTAGTTTCAGGAAAAATTTACGGAATTGGATTTTGAGTTTCAAAACTAGAGATATGAATTTTTAAGCGACTGTGAAGCAGTTAGCCAGCTTGTCTAGAATTTCTAAAATTAAATTGTTTGAGCTGTTTAAGCAATAAATTAAGTCTGTTAACACCTTGTATTTGCCTCCAGCGATGATCTCGGGTATGAGGCGTTACATTTGGTGGTATCAGAGCAGGTTTAGTCGGTTCTCGGACTAACCTAGCATGTGTAAAAGTTTAGCTATACATGCCACTGATCTGTGATAGTGTGATGTCTTCCGACGCGTATGAGTACCGTCTTATTTAGACAGGGTACTCTCAAACTGAGCTGCGCCGACCATGTTCAACGTTATGTGAAGGTATTTGAGTAAAATTATGATTATGATAAGTATCGATTCAGAAAAGTATGAATAAAGGTTTATGATACATATGTGATAAATATTCATATTTGCTTAATGCTCATATGATGTAGTGTATATGGCTTACTTGATAAGATGAACGGAATAAATAGAAAGTAGTAGAGGTATGAATAAATGTCATAATATTATGATACGAATGAAAATGTCCTTGTTTTGATTTGGACGTCGAGTGTTGATGAATGCTAATGATATATAATTTTTATGAGATAAAGGATTATAATGAAATGAATTTATTTGTGTTAAATTGTTGGACTGAATTATATGATTGTAATGATATGTACATGATGATGCACGAAATGAAAGTTATGATTGTGGTGCAAATATCTATGTTTGTTTGGCCCTATATGATGTCATGAGCATGACTTAATTTAATTAAATGAATGGATAAGTAAAGCTATCTAGAAAACATAGAATGTATGCATAAGTATATTGTCTAAATGGGACAATAGGAAAATTGGTGTAAGCCAACATGAATGAATGACATGATTTTGATGATGTTGTTATGATGATGGAAGTTGTGTCATATGTGTATGTATAAGAAAGTCGAGTCAGAGGTCCTACAACCCCTCCCCCTTACCGAAATGGTACTTATAATGGAATTTTATGAGATTTGTATTGAATAAGTTTCCGGTTGAGAACCTAAAGAGTTCAGTGATAGAATAATTATAAGTATGATCAGAGATTGAAAATGAGCTGATAAGTAAAGTCAGAGCCAGTAAAGTATTGGATTGACGTAAAGATTATTGTAATTATGCACTGTCCAAGTTAGAAAAGGAATTCTCCTTGGTAAACCGAATTACTCAAGTGCAAGGTCGAGAAAAGTGTAAATCGAAATTTATTCAGAACTGGCCTTCTTTAGTGAATGGTTTAATATGAAATTTGTGACGGCAGAACTAGTTGGGGAAATGATATTTGAAATGTGAACTATCTGAGTGTGATAGTTATGACCGGACAGATTTAGCGTCTTCTTTGAGATGTTCTATGTGTTTACCCATTCTCGAAAATATTTCTATGGCTATTGATCTTCTCAAGAAATTCTTGTTATATGGGAATGTCTTTTAATCTCGGTGTTGGATGAAAGCATTGGTAGTCCGATCGGTTTATAATTTATATTGCTCTATTTCATCGGGTATTCTATTTCATTTCGTCTGATAAGAATTGATGAGAGAATACATATGATATTATTATTCTGCTTTCTTCTACTTGATGCTTCATCCGATATATATGTATGGGAAGATACATTGTTCTTGTTATATTTGATTCCAATGGGATTAAATGATGTTTTCTTTTGGACTTTCTTTCTTTGAAGAATTATCGGGTATTCTGTATTTTCTCTATGAGTTTGGTTTTCGATTCTCCGCTTGGTTTTCGATTCTCCAAATAGTATCGTATCTTGGGTTTCTTTATTCGGATTTCTTTATTCGGATTTCTCTATTTTGGATTTCTTTATTCGGTTTTGTTGTTATCTTTGTTCCATAATTTGTCAATTATGACTCGCGTTCGAAGTGCGTTCTTCAGCTCGTGATAATCATGTCAAATATGACTATACTTCTAATTTGATCTTGGTAATGTGGTGATTTTAGTATTGGGGTTTATTTTTTCTAATTTCTGTGTAAGGATTTGACATTAGTAAAGGCATAAGTGATAAAAGCGCGAGTTTCAGTCGGTATGGTGAATTATCTATTTGAAAGATTTCATGCAACAATTATTTCAGGATTATTTTTCCCAAGTCTGATAATAGAATTTCATTTTGTACTAAAAGAGTAAATAGTCTGAACGAGAAGTGTATATTTATTAGAAAAAGTTTGATATTAGTTAAAGTCACTACGAATGATAAGGTTTTCATTTTGTAAAAGTTGAAAAGTTTATTACATGTTGACAGAGTTCGGATAGATGAGAATATTGGTAACCGAAGCGTCTGAACTAGACTAGTCTACATTGAGTAAAGAGTTCCTAACTTTCAGTAATGTACTATTGTATGAATTGTGATGTGTTTCAAGATAGTGAGGTAATGTGATAGTTTAGAGCATTCGATGTTACATAAAATCGGAGTTGTTAAAGGGGTTAAAGCCGAGCATTGGGATCTATCAAAATTATCCTTGTCAGTGTTGATATTGGGATGGAAATAAGAAGGATTATTCTTGAGGCCATATCAGAATTATTTCCATGGCAGAAAGAGGAAAATGTGATGTATCCTATTGTTAAATGTTTGGCAAGATCTATAAATCATATCTGTATTGAATGAATTCCTACTCATCAGATTCATGGAATTCCAGGTCTCTTTGATTGTTGGATTTCTTGGAATTTCGGCCTCCATTAATCAAGTTAAGATCCGGGTTTTATGTCATGATATCATGGGAAACTGAGAAAGGTTGAAAATTTAAGAACAGTTGAGAGTTGAGACTGTAAGCTTTCAGATCATATGAGAAATTAAAGAGATGTATTGGAGGTACAGCCTAAGTGAAAGTTCTTTGGCACCGAATATGAGATTAAAAGTGAAGACCACTTTTCTGGTAAGATTTTCGGGGACGAAAATCCCTAAAGGGGGGAGAGTTGTAATATCCCGTATTAGGGCCTAATCGGAATAGTGGTTTCGTGACCATAAAATACGAGATAGAAATAATTATTTTATGATTATTTTGAGGTCTATGATATGATTTCATGATTGTGTGAAATTTTCGTGATGAAATCCTATGCCTAAAGTGCTTAAATTGAAATTAGGGACTAAATCGAATAATTTGCAAAACTTGCATTCTAGAAGTTTCTAGTATGAAATTGTTTTGAAATATTAATTAGGAGGTCTTAAATAGCAATTTTACCAATTTCTAAGTTTATGGACAAAAATTGGATATGGATGGAATTTTTGGAAAATTTAGTAGTAAGGGCATTTTGGTCATTTAGGGGTAAAATGAATTAAAATACAAAATTAAAAGCCAATTTTGCTCATCTTCTTCACCATGGCCGAATATAGCAAGGAGAAACCATGGCTAGGGTTTTTCAAGCTTCCAAGCTCGATTGTAAGTCCATTCTAGCCCCGTTTTTCAAGTTCTTTACGGTTTTAGAGTCCCGGTAGCTCGATTTTGCTTATGCTAGCAATAATTTAACCTAGGGTTTATATTTGGAAAAATACCCATAGGTGAAATTTGTGTATTTTGGTGTTTTATGATATAATATGAGGTTTTAAATTATGTTAGACAACTTGTGCTACTCGGTTTTAAGTGAAAACGAGCAAAAGGGCTTAATCGGTAAAAATACCTAATAGTCATAAGTACATGTTAGAGTGAGAATTTGATGTTGCCATAGAAGTGAAAAATGATCAGCATGTCATAAAACATAAGAAAATAGGCTGAAGTTTAATTTACGAGCTTTGGGGCAAAAGTGTAAATATGCAAAAGTTTAGGGGCAAAATTGTAATTTTTCCAAAATATGATTTTGGGTCAATTTGAATAATGTGAGTTCTAATTAGACTATATTTTAAATGATAGATCAAGAAAAACTGAAATTCGGGCTAAAATGGGGAAAATACCAAGTTGTGGACGAAATGGTAAAAGTAGCCATTTTCGCATACTAAGTAAGTTCATATGTAAATGTTGGTAACATAGTTATTATTTTAAATGTTTTTATGTTATTTAAATGATATGATAATTATTATGAAATATTATACTCGTGATAATTGTTTGATAATATGTCAAATTATGTGATATACTTGGAAAATGTGAAATACTACCGAGTATCAGTATCGGTATTCCGTAGAAGATGGTTGAGACACATGATTGGAAAAAAGGTCCCGTTGAACCTTAGGAATGGATTAGGATACAAGTGACATGTCACTGGGATATTTGGGCATCCGAACTCGTTGAGTTGAGTCCGAGTTCACTTATGGATGCGAATGTCCGAACTCGTTGAGTTGAGTCCGAGTTCGTGAGATGTAACTAGGCATCCGAGCTCGTTGAGTTGAGTCCGAGTTCACTTATGGATGCGAACACCTGAGCTCATTGAGTTGAGTCCGAGTTCGCTTATGGGTGGGTTACATAGTAGCTTGGCTACATATGTGGCACTTATGTGCAAACTTTCCATGTATCCGAATTATATTTCGATGTGTTCAACGGGTAAAGTTCTACTCAAATGGAGGAATACTCAAGATGAAAGGGACGTATTGGTAAGTGTTGTGAAATGGATACTTTGAACAGGTATGTACTTAACCCTCGGGTTGAAAAATCGATATAACAACAATATGGTAAGATGATAAATGAAAATATGATATGAATGTCTTGGTGATGATTATGCAAATGATGTTTTATGTTTGCTTATATGGTTATGTTACTTGCTATTTGCATGTGAACTTACTAAGCATTTATGCTTACTCCCTCCTTTTCATTCCTTGTAGTGTTGACAAGCCAGCTCGGAAATCGGGAACAGTCGGAGGCAAGCTCACACTATCCGTATACCATCTTGGCATAATGGCTTGTATATTTTGAGTATGGCATGTATAGCATTATAATCATTTTGTATATATGGTCTTTTGATATGGTTATTGAGTAGTATAAAAATGCTTGGTAATGATTAGCCATTGGAATGGCTAATTATGATCATATTTGGTGTTATGTATGTCAAATTGCTAGTTAATCCATGGAAACCATGAAATAGGTAAAATTTACCATAAAATAGATTCAGATAGCAGTAGTGACGTGAATTTGAAAAATCATTAAAAATAGTAGAGATATAATTAGATGATGAATAAAATATGGGATTGAAGAATTATGAGTATATTTTCATATGGAAGAAACGAAACAGGTATATGAGTTATATTTTATGAGATGTTTAAATTTTTGTGAAACAGGGCCAGAGCGATTTCTGGATCCCCTGTTCTGACTTTGAAAATTCACCATAAATTGTATAAAAATAATTAGAAGTCATAATTTATATGTATAGATTTATTATTGAGTCTAGTTTTAATAGAAATAAACTTCATAGTTATTGAAATTCTGTACAGAGAGATATCTGATTCGTAATACACAGAGGTCAGAGCAGTCAAACCCTGAAACAGGGGAGATTTTAACTAATAAACTGTACTAATTGGCCTAGCCAAAAAATTCTAGAAAAAAATTATTAAATAGATATATGAGTCTAGTTTCATGGAAAATTTACGGAAGTGGATTTTGAGTTTCAGAACTCGAGATATGAATTTTTAAGCGACTGTGAAGCAGTTAGCCAGCTTGTCTGGAATTTCTAAAATTAAATTGTTTGAGCTGTTTAAGCAATGAATTAAGTCTGTTAACACCTCGTATTCGACTCCAGCGACGATCTCGGGTACGGGGCGTTACATTATCAACTAGCACATATTGGCCTAAGGGGTTGAACACTTTAATCGCAAACTCAGTAAACTCAATAGGCAACTTCTTATTAGATACTAAATTAACACAAATATAGGAATGAGTAGACCCTGGATCAATCAATGCAATAACAATAGTATCATAGAGAAAAAATGTACCAGTAATCACATCGGGAGATGATGCATCCTCTCGGGCACGCATGGTATAAGCTCTAGCAGGCGCTCTAGCTTCTGATCTCACTGCTGAATCTTTCATCTCAGTTTTACTGCTAGCTCCACTTCCAGTATTTCTCGATGGTCTACCTCTGCTGGCGGTAGTACTCTGTCTAGCACTCTAAAATTTTTCTTCTTTAACTTTCTCCGGATAGTCTCTGATAAAATGCTCGTGAGAACCACACCTGAAACAAGCTCGCTCGTTTCCCCAACACTCACCAAAATGTTGCCTGCCACATTACTGACATTCGGGCTTTCTAGACCGCACATTACCCACACTTGCCACTAAATTAGCTTGAGCTTTAGACCTCAAATATGCCTTACCACGATCTCTGTGTGAATCCCCAGATGAAACTGTCATTCGAGGGTTTGTCTCTTTGGACCCCTTTGAAATAGATTGAAATGACTTGCTTATCGGCCTCTTTCTAGCATCTCGGGCCTCAATAGCAGCTTTTCTTTTTTCTTTGTTCAATTCTTCGGCTTTAAGAGCTCGGTCAACCAATACTACAAATTCTTTCAGCTCCGGAATTCCCATAAGCACTTTAATGTCGTCATTAAGACTATCCTCAAATCTTTTGCACATAATAGCCTCGGTGGACACACATTCCTCGGCATACTTGCTGAGTCTAACAAATTCGCGTTCATACTCTGCCACAGACATCTTGCCCTGCTTCAATTCAAGGAACTCCTTCCGTTTTTGATCAATAAATCGCTAATTTATGTATTTCTTTCTGAATTCTTCCTGGAAGAAATCCCAAGTAACCCTTTCTTTTGGCACCACTGCTACCAAAGTCTTCCACCAATGGTAGGCCGAATCTCTCAAAAGTGATACAGCACACTTTAAACACTCCTCGGGTGTACATGAGAGATAATCAAATACACGGGTAGAATTTTCAAGCCAAAACTCCGCTTTCTCGGGATCATCATTAATCTTTGCTCTAAACTCTTCGGCCCCTTGTTTTCGAATCTTGTCGACCGAAGGTTTGTTCATTCTTACCAAATCTATACCTTGAGCAGCTACAAGAACTGTCTGAGGTATGGGAGGGGGTGGAGGAGGTTGAGCATTTGGGTTTGCTCGAATAAACTCAGTATACCAATTGTTCATTATTTGGAGAAAGGCATCCCGAGCCTCATCTCCCTGTCTCAATGTCTCAGGTCTACTTTCTATAGGCGCGGTCCCTTGCACAGGAGCTGGCGCATTACTAGTAGTATCATCAGCTTCAGTTCCGTCAGGATCCATTACTAAATTAAAACAAAACACAATTTAGAATGATCAGGAGTTACCACACTATCACAGTATATTTATGGCATGTATAACTAGACTTTTACACACACTATATTAGTCCGAGAACCAACTAAACCATAGCTCTGATACCACTAAATGTAACACCCCTTACCCATACCCGACGTCAGAATAGGGTACGAGGTATTACCAGATCATAATACATACCATTAAATAAAACTGAGACAAAAATATGGCATCCAATTAGATCATGAATCATTATAACATATGCCTTTAACAATATTAGCCAATTTCAATGGCTTTGTATAAAATAATCTGTCAAATACTGTAACTAATATTTTATACCTAGGCAATTATGACACGTAACAAAATAACTAAGCCTACTATACATGCCATAATTCAAAATATTTAGTTCAAATACCAAAAGTATTGATAGTGCGGACAGATCTTCAACGATCTCTAACTCCTGTGCTAGTTGGATGACACTATAAAACAAAAGAGAGAAAAGAAAGTAAGCTTATAGCTTAGTAAGTAAGTATATAAATAATGAATAAGGAATCTAATATGTTCACAAAATAACTCAACCATATCTATTTTAATTTCACTATTTACTCCAATTTGATCAAGCTGTCCCTCTTGCGTCATGTTCACTGAATAAATCAAAACTCGAGTTACGAAACTCAAAATTCAAATCCGTAAAATTTTCCTAAAACTACACTCATATTACTTCTTACTAAAATTTTTCTAGAATTTTTTGGTTCAGCCAATTAGTACAGTTTATTAGTTAAAGTTTCCCCTGTTATACAGCTTGACTGATCTGACCTCTGTTCACTACGAATTGGTTTTCTCCCTATACAAAAGTCAAATAGCCATGAAATTTGTTTCATTAAAAACTAGACTCAGTAATAAATCTAGGCATATAAACTATATTTCTTAATTAGTTTTGTACAATTTTTAATGATTTTTCAAAATCAGAACAGGGGATCACATAGTCATTCTGACCAAGTCTCACAAAAATATAAATATCTCAAATTATAGGATCCTTTTACTTGATCTGTTTATTTTACATGAAAATAGACTCATTAAGCTTTAATTTCATATCTCATTCAGCCTCTAATTAAATTCTTACTATTTTTGGTGATTTTTCAAATTCATGTCACTGCGACTGTCCAAAACAGTATTATTGCTAATTCACTCTTTCACACTTTCTTTGTATTAACCTCATTTTAACATGCATATCACAATTCATTTTCACCACATTTCATACATCACAAGTATAGGTCCATGATTACAATGTCACCATAAAATCATCCCGTTGAACACTTCGGATCAATCCTCGATACTTGGTGGTTTCAGCACATAGCTCCACCCATCATATTTCACATAGTTCGGCTCTCTTGTACACATGGTGAACACTTAGTACTACCCATGTGACCTAGCCAGTTTATATCGTAGCTCTCTTGTCTACATGGTGTCCTTCACTTGGAACCACACATGCGACCTAGCTACATTTATCCTCTCCCGTAGCTCTCTTGTCTACATGGTATACATCCCGTATCACACATGTGACCTAGCTACCCCATAGTATCTCGTAGCTCTCTTGTACACATGATGTGCACTAAGCACCATACATGTGACCTAGCTACGTACCATCTGTATTATCCAATCTTTCCGAAGGTTCAACCGGGATTTTTCTCTCTATTACTTATTTCCATTCTTCCAATAGTCGATTATGATTCAAAATAAGCTAATATATATATAATATGCTAAAATATAAAACATAAATAAAGATAATGCATTATTTACATACAAACTTACCTCGGTGCAAAATATGGAAATTTTGCAATTTAGTCCAAAATCTTTTCCTTCCTCCGTTCGAGGTCGATTCCACGCCATTCTTGATCTATAACAACACATTTAGCTCATTTAACACTCATACTATCTATTTCAATCCAAAAATCACATTATGGAAAAATTACGTTTTTGTCCCCTAACTTTTACAAAATTATGATTTTGCCCCTAGGCTCGGAAATTTAATTTCAGCCCTTATTCTTATGTTTTATGACATGCTGATCATTTTTACCTTCTATTGGAAACATCAAATTCTCACTCTAACACATAGTTATGAACAATAGGTATTTTTACCGATTATGCCGTTTTGCTCATTTTCGCTAAAAAGCGCTTAGAAAAGATCGTTCTCTTAAGTCTAAACATTCATTTTCTACCATCAAACATAAAAATACATGCATATTATTCATGGGTAAATTTTTAAACATAAACCCTAACTCGAAATAATGGTAGAAATAGGTAAACCGAGCTACGAGCATTTCAAAAATGTAAAGAATATTAAAAATGGGGCTTGAATGCACTTACTATTGAGCATGAAAGCTTGGAAAAAACCCTAGCTATGGTGAACATACAAGTTTCGGCCAACGAAGAAGATGGATGGTCAAAATTTTGACTTATTTTTCCCATTTTATTTCTTTTAGTTACCAAATGACAAAAATACCCTTAAGGCCTTTCTTTAAAATTTTAATGACAAAAATACCCTTAAGGCCTTTCTTTAAAATTTTGTCCTATTCATGCCCATTTTTGTCCATATAAAGTATAATTGTCTAATTTTCATTTAAGGAGCTCTACTTAAAACCCCCATTTCAATCAAGTACCTTATGAACTAGAACACACATTTTTCACCTATTTCAATTTAGTCCTAAATATCAAATTAAATACCTAGTCATAAAATTTTCAACCTCGGATTCATGGTTTCAAAACCACTGTTCCGTTTTTGCCCTAAATTGGGCTATTACAAAAATGGTCATCTGTCTTCTCCATCTTATCTCCACCGAAAATTGAAGAAGAAAATCCTCCATGGAAGCTTAAAATTTTCAGCACAATAGACCCCCTACATGTAAGTCATTTTGGTGTTAGTTTTTGATGTTTTTGAGATCCTTGAAGCATGATATAACTATTTCTACCATTATTTTGAGCTAGGGTTTATGTTCAAAAATTTACCCATGTGTGTCATGCATGTTTTTTTATGGTTAATGGAGGAATATGGAAGTTTGGTGTTAGATGAACATCTTTTTCTAAGTGATTTTTTATGAAAATACCTAAAAGGACTTGTTTGTAAAACGTGTAAAAATATGTAACACTCATTACCCGTACTCGAGGCTGGGATAGGATATGAGGCATTACAAGACTTAAACATACACAATTTCATAAAATCAGGCAATAAAATTTCATTCAATTTAAAATGAATCAAACACATGTACATTGTCCCTTATATGGGCCTACAAGGCCCAAAACATACATTGGGGGTGGTAAGGGACTAAATCGAGAACTTTAGAAAAGATTGGGAAAATTTCTTTGATACAGAGCCACACGCCCGTGTGAGACGGGGGACACGCCCATGTGCTCTCGACCTGCCTGTGTCCTCCAACCATGTAACTCTCTAACTATGACGTCAGCACCAATTTAGGGTCACACGGCCGTATCACACGTACGTGTGGCCAGATCGTGTGGTCAATTAAAAATAAATGAATTTTTCATAAAATGGTACAGACTTCAAATGGCCAGAGCACATGCTCATGTGGGTAGGCTGTGTCTCTCACACGGCCAAGACACACACTCGTGTCTTAGCCCGTTGTTTACTACTGGGCATATTAACTTGTAAAATTTAGGTGCAGGGGACACATGGCTGGACAACACGCCCATGGGGCAGACCGTGTGTCACACACGGCCAAGACACATGCCCGTGTATCCAACCATGTGGACAATTTAGAAGCTATTTTCCAAGCCAATTGTCACCCTCAATCATTTTTACACTCAACCTTGTATCATGACATGCAACTTAGCATATTTAGACAATCAAATATTCACTATCATGGCATATTCACATCTCTATAATGTCATCCTATTGCATTGTCAATTAGCAACACCATTTCGAAGCATTCCACACCAATTTTATCGGATGACCAAATTTGTTACCATGACTTCGAGTTACACATTCATGACTATAGTCATATTAAGTCATTAAGTCATTCCTTATCTTCTAGCATCTAAATTATACTTCATCGTACATTCACCAAGCAATCATATTCGACAACATCAAGACAATAACTTATGCATGCATGGGCAATTAATCTTATAACCCAACAATCAAATATAAGCCATGTCACATGGCCATTACAAAATGAATCATCAAGGTTAAAGGCCTTTACAACTTGGCCAAATTTGTATAACACATATCACAAAATAACCAAGTCTCCTATACATGCCATTCTCAAAATATCAAATTCACTATACTCAATTGTTCTTTGATAGTGTGATCGAATACTTTGACTGCTTCCGATCCTCGAGCTAGCTTGGCAGAACTACAATTAAGGGAAAGGAAAGGGGTAAGCATTAAAGCTTATAAGTCCACATGCAAATAATATACAATGATAGTAAGCAATTATCACACAAAGACATATTAACATAACCATAAAGATTATTCATCATTCAAGCCTTTTTGCATACTTATCATATGTTCATATATATACATATGCATAAACTTTCTCACCATAAGTCATTCTTCATCAAGGCATTGCTCATGAGTTTAGCGTACATACTTGTAATCACTCGTAGTATATCACATAACCATACCTTCTTTAACATGCCCTCATTGGGTCTTTCATCACATTATCCATTGCATTACCTGTTGAACACTCGAAATACTATTGGATACACGAAAAAACTAGCACATAAGTGCCGCATATACATACGTAGCCTAAGCTACCTCATAACATGTAACGCTCGCAATGGAGCTACTCACAAGCCTGCTCATATAAGCTATCGATCAAGGTGTAACTACAAGGGCTGCTAACATAAGCTATCAGGTATCCGACCCACTCAAGGATTACCTAGCCACTGGTAGGACATGTAACAGCCCGATTTAGACCCTATTCAAATTGGTGGTTTCGAGACCACGAATCTGAGTAAAAAAAATATTTAAAAAATATTTTTTATGTTTATAATGTGTGAATTTATATGTGTGAAATTTTCGTGTTTTAATTTTGTCGTTTGAGTGCTCGATTTAATAAAAAGGGCTCAATCACGTAAAATGGAAAATTTATGGTTAATTTGTAATGGCCTAATTGTTGTTGTCTTTATTGCATGAGGTATTTAATTTGCAATATTCCCATATGAATTAGTGATGGATGGTTGTGGCCTTAATGTATAAGTTTTAGTTATAAAATATCAAAGGTTAATTTAGTAAAATATGTAATATGTATAAAATAAAACATAAAATTTAAAAGTCATTTGTTCATCTTTCTTCCTATGACCGAATAACAAAAATAAAGAAAGAAAAATAAGCTTTGAAAGTTTCGACCATTTGGTAGCTTAATCAAGGTATGTAACTAGCTCGATTTTTGATAATTTTTACGTTTTTGAGATCGTTGCAGTGTAATATACAAAGCCCATGCTTGAATTTTTTATTTTGATGAATATTTTGAGTTATGCCATTGATGAATAATTGAGCTTTGTGATGTTAGTTGATGAACTATGAAAGATATGTTTTGGATTAATATGTTTTGTATTGGAATTTTTGATGAATTTGAGTAATTAGGGCTAAATTGCAAAAATAATAAATTGAGGGACTAAAATGTGAAATAAATGAAATCTATAGACTTGTATGAGCATAAGGAAGATTCAACCTAAGCATGGTGCACTCAAATTTTGCATGGTTTGTGTTTTGTGCAATTTGGTAATTTGCACATTTATGTGTTTTTGGACTAAATTGAATAAAATTATATTTGAATGAGTTTAACTTGAATATGTTTAGATCAAGAACCAAAGAAATCAGATTTGGATCGGGGAAAAACCAAAGTTGTTGAATAGTCGTCTCGTTTCGATTATTGTTGTCTGAGGTAAGCTTGTAAGCAAATAGATGTTGTTAATTTTAAATAAATATGAGTCTATATATGCTGAAATGAATAAAGTGATAGTATATATGTGGAAGCCGAATATGTTAAGCTTGGGAGCTATGTTTGCGAATTCGATTCGACCAAGTTACGACGTCCGAAAGCCTCGTATGAACCTTAGGAATAGCTAGAATATATATGTCATGACATAGGATTTTTTATATGTGTTCTTGTGTAAGACCACGTCTAGGACGTTGGCATCGCCATGTGTTCTCGTGTAAGACCCTGTCTAGGACAGTGGCATCGATATGTGATTACATGTAAGACCACGTCTGGGACATTGGTATTGTACGATATGTGTGATTATCTGATTATCCTATTCAATTCTAAATGGTTCAACGGGCAATGATAAGTTGTGATTGAATGTGTAAAACGAGCTAAAATGATCAGGTATGTGATAGTTGATTTCCTATTTGAAAATAAGGTAAGTTTGTTATTTGATATGTGATGCAAATTATACATGATACTAATGTAAATACATGTGTAATTGTGTAGTATATTTGGCCACATGTTATGTATAAGTATGTGATATTAAAGTTTGATTCATGAGTATATGCATATGAGTTTATATATATTCGGTTATATAATGATATTATGGCTTTGATATTGAATGATACTTTGATAATAGATATATGTATATGCGGCCAAGACAAAGTTTATATATGAAAGTATATGTTGTATATGAAACTGTAAGCTTGAAATTAAATGTGATTACGATAGCATAAATTGGTTTGGTTAAATTGAGTTGATTATGTCATTGAGTTGTTTATTTGCTTATGACTTACTAAGCTGTGATAGCTTATTATGTGTGTGTATGTTTGCTTCTATTTTATAGATTTTGGAGGCTAGTTACAGGCTCGAGGATCGTCAGCGAAGTCTATCACACTATCGACTATTTTCGGTACTTTATAAGTTTGAACTTGAACCTATGGCATGTGTAGGCTAGATTATATTTGGTTAAGTTTGAAGTTGTGTGTATATATTAAGCCATGTGAAAATGGCTAATATGTTATGTAAGTATATTAAATTTTAGTCAAGTTTATATATGTCATATGCATTGAAAATGGTTGGTGATTTTTGATGTGGTTTGGTTGATTCGGCTAAAGTATATATATTATGGCTTGTTTACTTTATTAAGTTTGGTTCATATGCTTTGCTCAAGTGATGATTTTATTTGGTTTGATTGAATCGGCTATGGTATATACATAAGTATGAATTATGCTTGTTATGTCACTCATGGTTAAAATGATTCGGTTATGTCTTGTATTTGATGGTAATGGTTTAATTTGGTTGATGAGTGTATTCGGCTAAATGTTGAATTTAAGTAATGGATATATTTGATTGATGATTCGGCACTTGCATATATATATAGGCATATGATGTATTGGTTTGATATATACATATTATTTGAGTGATATGTTTGTATAACGAATTGGTTGAACTATAATAATGGAAGGTTTGGTTGTAGTTAGGCTCATTAATAAGTATGAGAAAATATGTATTTAGCTATGTATTTGGTTATGTGGTGTACAAATAAGACATATATGTAAATGACTTAGTAATTTGGCAATAGATAATTAAGAAATAAATGTTCATTCATAAATGGCGAAGATTAATATTCAATTTTATGCATATCGACCATGTTTATATTTATATGTTTTATTGATATGTTTATTTTTGATTTGAGAGTTTGGTTAAGTTATGTATATATATAAACTTGTGAAGTGCTTGACATGTAATGCAAATTATGGTTGATGTATGGAATTTATTCTATGCCATGTTACATGCGTGTGATATGGTTGAGTAAAATGAAAGTGGACATTGAATAAGTATCTGCATTTAGCAAGTTTATATTCGGCTAAGGCATTGGAAAATGACCAAATGAATAGTAATTCAAATTATAAGAAATCATGATTGTTTTTGTGCAAATTAAGTAAGCTGATTATGTTGAGATTAAGTTATTAATCAAATGGTTCCTACTAATATATACCATGCGCATAATGTTATAAATTTTGAAATTATGCTTAAGATATTTGTGAGATTTATAAATGCAGTATTTGTTGTATGTTTAATAGTTACGAATTAACAATTATTACTATATGTTTCAAAGCATGGTTACACATTATATTCATATGACTGTTTTTGAATATGACAGGGTTCGAGTATGAAATGTGATGTTTGTTTAATGTTAATGTTTCGCAAAATTTTACTATGTGTTTTATAAATTATTATGTATGCATTCGTAATGACCTAAGAGTTTATGTAATCGTTGGGAAGTTGTGTCTGGTTCGGTAATGCCTCATAACCCCATTTCGGCAACGGATACGGGTTAAGGGTGTTATAGGACACACAAGACCTGTGCTCGAAACCCAATTACATGTATCGCATCCATTATGAACTCAGACCAACTCAATGAGCTTGGATGCCACATATATATATCACGAACCCAGACCAACTCAATGAGTTCGGATTTCTTAATTCCTAGTGACATGTCACTTGTATCCTAAACTATTCCTAAGGTTCAAACGGGATTTTCCTCACATGTACATAACATCTCTATTGTACTTGCTCGTAATGTCGTAGATAACGACCAATATCATTCATACTTACAAAGTTACCATTAGGCAAAGCATACATAATAATGATGAAACATTCATCACATAATGTCAACACATCAAAATATATTACATTGTCACATTATTTACACACGTACTTACCTCGGTACAAAATGATGATAATCAAGCCTAATCGTCGTATACTTTATTCTTTCCCCGATCAAGACCCGAATCACGATTTTCTTGATCTATAATACCAAATTTAACTTGTTTTTTAATCACATTTTTCAAATGAATCCATAATTCATGCTTTTGTAAAATTACCTTTTTACCCTTAACTTTTCACTTATTTATAATTTAGTCCCTAGTCTCGTAAAATAAAATGTATGCATTTTCTTGGTTACCCAAGCCTAGCCGAACCTATATCATGCTCATATCAGCCCACATTTTCCTTTATTTCACATTTTACTACCCACTTTTACACTTTTACAAACAAGTCCTTTTTAGGTGGTTTCACTAAAAATCACCTAGTAAAAGATGTTTATCATGCATCAAACATTCATATTCCTCCATTAACCATCAAAATACATGCATGTTATACATGGGTTAAATTTCATACATGAATCCTAGCTCAAAATATAGCTAGAAATGGATAGATCATGCTTCAAAGACTTAAAAAATGTAAAGAACGTTAAAAATGGGGCTAGGATTAACTTACAATAAAGCTTGAAATGTTGAAAAAAAACCCTAGATATGTCTATTGGAAATTTCGGCTAGAACTTGGAGAAGATGAGCACATTTTTGACTTATTTTTCCCTTTTTATTCTTGTATTAACCAATTGACCAAAATACCCTTTTCGCCTTTCTTTCAAATTTTTCCTATGCATGCCCCCATTTTTGTCTAAAATTATAAAAATTGGTAAAATTTCTAATTAGGACCTTCTAATTTATAATCTAAAGCAATTTCTTGCTAAAAGCTTCTAGAACACAAGTTTTTCATCTTATTCAATTTGGTCCCTAAAGTTCAATTGGGTATTTTATGCATAAAATTTCTTCATGAAATTTTCACACAAGCATGAATACATATCATGGATTTCATAATAGTCACAAAATAATTATTTCTATCTTAGATTTTTGGTCTCGAAACCACAAAATAATTCTGGGACATGGCAATGACTTGAGATATGAGCCAGTATAAGACTATGTCCGGGACATAGCATCGACACCTTACCCTTAGATTGAGGTCTCTAAAAGGATCGAAAATGTGCCGAATGGTTCAATGTAGCAAATATGTATGTGAGTTAATAATGAAAACATAATCATGTTGCGAGTGACACAGGTACCAAATTGGTACGTATGAGAAATGAGCTCACTAGAAAGCATATAACTCGTATGGATGGTAAAGAGTAAGCCATACCTATACTTATCCTTGTATTATGAGCATGATGATTATTGATGAATTGTTGTTGTATGTTTATTTATATGCAACTTACTAAACTTTTATGCTTACCCTCCTTCCTTTCCATTTTCTTATAGTGCCGCCTTTTTAGCTCAAGGATCATTTGGAGTCAGAGATATCGATCACACTATTGTCTAAAACCTTCAGTATAGTTGGATTTATATTTTTGAATATGGCGTGTATAGGACTTAGACTTGATCATTTTGTGTCCTTAAGCATTGGTCTAATGTGTAGGCTTGGGATAAGTCCCACACTTTGCTTTTCGCCTTGATATTGTCTATTACTCATTTTGATTATATGCAAAATGATATTTCATTGGTTGAGTATTTTTCCTTGGGAAAGAATTTCTGTTGTAGCTAATTTGGTAGTACGGTATAGACTAGAATTGGTGTTGGTTGAATTATGTTAGATTATGAAGATAGGGGTGGCAAATAGCCTTGGTAAATTGCCTTATTTTGTCCACACGGGTAGGCACACGGGCGTGTGTCCAGGCAGTGTGTGACACACGGTCAGCCCCTTGGGTGTGTGATGAGGCCGTGTGTCCCTGCACGTAAAACTTTCAAGTCAGTATGCATAGTAGTAACCACACGGGCGGAGACACAGCCGTGTGTCTCAGCCGTGTGGGGGCATGGCCTAAGACACGGGTGTGTGCCCTATTCTAAATGTAAAATTAAATAAATTGGATAAGGACCCGAAGGGATTCCAAATTGAGTTAGGTCTCGTAGACCTATATTGAGAGGTTTAAAGTAGAGATTGAAAAAGTTTTAAATTGGACCAAATCTTGGTGACTTAAAGCGGGTTGCATGTACGTGATCAAGTAGGTAATGCTTTGTACTCCGTCCCGGCTAGGGTTATGGATATGGGGTGTTACATTTAGTGGTATCAAAGCTATAGTTTAGTCGATTCTAGGACTAACCTAGCAAGATTACAAGTCTAGCTATACATGTCATATAAATATATTGATAGTGTGACGATTCCTGAAGATTATGAATTATGTTTTTGTATAGTAAATGGATCCTGATAGAGCCACGGTGGATGACGTGGAAAGTAACGCACCGGCTAAAGTCGAGGGGACTGCGCCAGTGGAAAGTGAGCCTGTGAGTATGGGCCAAGGCGGAGGGGCTAGGGAAGCCTACCTCCGAATGATGGATGCTTGGTATACGAAATTTGTTCGTCCGAATCTGAACACTCCACCTCCCCCACATTTTTCGATTCCTCAGTATTCCCCGGTAGCTCCGCAAGGTGCAGACATGTTGAGAAGAGAGAAGCCTCCAGTAGACAAGATCCAGAAACAAGGGGCTGAAAAGTTTCGGGCTAGTATAGATGATGACCCGAAGAGGGCAGAGTTCTGACTAGAAAATATCATAAGGGTACTCGATGAACTGTCATGCACACATGAAGAGTACGTGAAGTGTGCTGTGTCATTTCTACGGGGCTCAGCTTATCGGTGGTGGAACACTCTTATGTCCGTGGTACCGAGAGAGAGGATTAATTGGGAATTTTTCCAGGAGGAATTTCGAAAAAAGTACATTAGCCAAAGATTCATCGACCAAAAGAGACAGGAATTCTTAGAACTAAAGCAAGGTCAATCATCAGTGACGAAGTACGAGCCTGAATTCGTGAGGCTCAATAAGTATGCGTGGGAATGCGTGTCTTCGGAAGCCACAATGTGAAAAAGATTTAAGGATGGCCTTAATGAAGATATCTAAGTGTTTGTGGGCATCCTAGAATTAAGAGAATTTTGGGGCTCGCTGAGAGAGCGTGTAAGGCTGAAGAATTGGTGTAGGAGAGGAGGAAAGCGGCCATTGAGTTGCGAGGTTTAAGGAAGAGGTAGATAGGGAAGTTGCATCATTCCTCCTCCAAAAGGTCAAAGGAAATCTCCACCAGATCGAATGCTTCGGAGGGGCATTCAAATAGAAACAAAAACCAGCAACGCAAGGCATCTAGAGTTCAGATCACCTCGGTCGCGAGTGTCGGCAGTGCTTGGCCAAATAGGTCGGAGTGTCCGCAATGTGGAAAACGTCACTTCGGCGAGTGTCGGGAAAGCGGGAAGGGCTGCTTCAAATGTGGGTCGTTAGACCACTTCATCTGAAATTGCCCCGAACTGGATGACAGAGAGAGAAAGCAAGATGTAAAAGTAAGCAGTGCTCCCTCGAGGGGTAGACTATAGAAGAACCTGGGTAGTGGGGCCAACAGCAGAAGTGCCCCAAGAGATATTGCAGTGCGGTCCGAGAGTAGGGCTCCTGCAATGACCTATGCAATACGAGCTCGCGAAGAGGCAGAGTCTCCCGACGTAATCACGGGTACTTTCTCTATCCACGATATAATTGTTATTGCTTTAATTGATCTGTGATCTACCCACTCGTACATTTGTATGGAATTGGTACCCCGTATGAACATGATAGTAGAGTCCACCAAGTTTGTGATAAAGGTGTCTAACCCGTTAGGCAAGCATGTGCTAGTGGACCAAGTATGTAGAAATTATCCCTTAACGATTAGAGGCCATTGTTTTCTGGCCAACTTGATATTGTTGCCGTTTAATGAGTTTGATGTAATCCTCGGGATGTATTGGTTGGCCTCCCATAGTGTTGTAGTAGATTAAGGACGAAAAGAGATAGATTTGAGATGTGAAGACAGGAATGTTCTTCGAGTTGGACCAGATGAGTCAGAAAATCTACCTATAGTAATATCATCATTGACTGCTGAGAAATATTTGAAAAAAGGATATGAGGCTTATTTGGCTTTTGTGTTGAATACTCAAGTGTCTGAGTTAAAGATTGAATCGGTGCCGGTAGTCTGCGAGTTTACAGATGTGTTCCCGGAAGAGTTACCTAGATTACCTCCAGTGAGGGAAGTTGAGTTTGAGATTGAATTAGTCCCTGGAACGGTACCCATCTCGATCACCCCCTATAGAATGGCTCAGCGGAATTGAAAGAGTTGAAAGTACAGTTGCAAGAGCTAACAGGAAAAGGTTTTGCAAGACCGAGCTATTCCCCGTGGGGTGCTCCGGTACTCTTTATGAAGAAGAAAGATGGGTCGATGAGGCTATGCATCGATTATAGACAACTTAACAAAGTAACAGTGAAAAACAAGTATCCTTTACCAAGGATAGATGATTTGTTCGATCAGTTGAAGGGAGCCACCGTGTTTTCTAAGACCGACCTGAGGTCTGGATACTATCAACTAAGAGTTAAAGAGCAAGATGTGCCAAAGACTACATTTCAGACAAGATACGTGCATTATGAGTTCCTCGTCATGCCTTTTGGCTTGGCTAACGCCCCGTCAGTTTTTATGGATCTGATGAATCGTATTTTCAAGCCGTATTTGGATAAGTTTGTCATCATTTTCATCAATGACATATTAATTTATTCGTGTGATGAGAGTGAGCACGCGAATCATCTGAAAGTTGTATTGCAAACCTTAAGAGACAAGCAGCTGTACGCCAAATTTAGTAAGAGTGAATTTTGGCTTAAAGAGGTCGGGTTCCTAGGACAAATTGTGTTGGGAGATGGGATCCAAGTGGACCCAAGCAAGATCTTGGCTATTGTTGAGTGGAAACCACCAAGGAATGTGACAGAGGTCCGAAGCTTTTTGGGTTTGGTCGGATACTATAGACGATTTGTAAGCAGATTCTCTATGATAGCTACTCCGATGACTAAAATACTGCAAAAAGATGTCAAGTTTGAATGGACGGAAAAATGCCAGCAAAGTTTCGAGAAATTAAAGGCTTTGTTAACGGAAGCCCCGGTATTAGTGCAACTAGAGTCGGGCAAGAAATTTGTGATTTATAGTGATGCCTCCTTGAATAGGTTGGGATGCGTGCTTATGCAAGAAGGTAAGGTCATAGCTTACGCTTCTAGACAACTGAAGCCACATGAGAAAAACTACCCGATGCACAATTTAGAGTTGCTCGCCATTTTGTTTGCATTGAAAATCTGGAGACATCATTTGTATAGTGAGAACTGCCAAGTGTTTACCGACCATAAGAGCTTAAAATGCTTGATGACACAGAAAAAGTTGAATTTGCAGCAACGTCGATGGTTAGAACTAATAAAAGATTATGAGTTGATTATTGACTGCCATCCAGGAAAAGCGAACGTGGTCGCTGATGCTTTGAGTAGAAAGTTTTTGTTTGCCTTGAGAGCTTTGACTGCTTAGTTGTTGACATCCAATGAGGGCTCAGTTCTAGCAGATTTGAGGGCTAGACCGTCATTTCTTCAAGAGATTCATGAAGCTCAGAAAGGAGATAAGAAGTTACAAGCTAAGGTGGCCCAGTGTGAATCAGGTACTGAATCAGACTTTAGTATTGAGGCCAATGGATGTATAATGTACCGCGACAGAGTTTGTATACCCAAGAACTATGAACTTATTCAGAAGATCCTGAGTGAAGCTCATAGTAGTTGTTTTTCCATCCATCCGGGAAGTGTGAAAATGTACAATGACTTTAAAAAAATGTATTGGTGGTCGGCGATGAAAACAGACATTTCAGAGTTTGTGTCCAAGTGCCTAGTGTGTCAGCAAGTAAAGGCTGAACATCAAGTATCTTCGGGTCTACTTCAGCCTATCATGGTCCCCGAGTAGAAGTGGGATCGGATCACTATGGATTTTGTGATGGGTTCACAGTTAACCCCTAAAAAGAAAGATGCAGTATGGTTAGTTGTGGATAGGCTAACTAAGTCAGGACATTTCATACCAGTGCATACCGATTACTCCCTTGAGAAATTAGCCAACTTGTATATTTCTAAGATTGTGAGGCTTCATGGAGTGGCGTTATTGATTATCTCAGACTGAGACCCGAGGTTTACCTAAAGATTCTAGAAGAAGTTACAAGAGGCTTTGGTAACTAAGTTGAGTTTTAGCACGGCATTTCATCCGCAAACCGACAGGCAGTCGGAAAGAGTGATTCAGATCTTAGAAGACATGTTAAGATGTTGTGTTCTTGAATTTCAGGGAAGTTAGGAAAATTTTTTACCATTGGTTGAATTCGCCTACAACAATAGTTACCAGACAAGTTTAAAAATGGTTCCTTATGAGGCTTTGTATGGACGAAAATGTCGAACGCCCCTATAATGGATTGAGCTAAGAGAAAGACAGATTCATGGGGTCGACTTGGTCAAGGAGACCAAAGAAAAAGTTAAAGTGATTCGTGATTGCTTGAAAGCTGCCTCGGATAGACAAAAATCCTACACGGATTTGAAATGAAAGGAAACTGAGTTTGAAGTCGGTGATAAGGAATTTTTGAAAGTTTCTCCGTGGAGGAAAGTCCTTAGATTTGGCAAAAGGGGCAAGTTGAGTCCTCGTTTCATAGGACCTTATGAAGTTACCGAGAGAGTAAGACCTGTTGCCTACCGATTGGATTTGCCATCAGAGTTAGAAAAGATTCACGACGTGTTCCAGGTGTCCATGTTACGCCAGTATAGATCAGACCCTTCGTATGTAATTGTGCCAACAGAAGTCGAAATTCATCAGGATATGACTTATGGTCAGGAGCCTGTCAAGATTATGGCTCGAGGAGTCAAATAGTTGAGAAATAAGAGTATACCACTTATAAGGGTTTTGTGGCACAAACATGGGGTCGAGGAAGCCACATGGGAACCCGAGGAGTCTCTAAGAGAGCAGTACCCGAACTTATTCACCGGTAAGATTTCTGAGGACAAAAATCCCTAAGGGGGAGAAATGTAATAGCATAATTTAGGGCCTAGTCGGAACAGTGGTCTCGGGACCACAAATCTGAAGTTTGGAGAATTATTTTTTATTATTATTATGAGGTTATAATATGATTATATTAGTGCATGAAAATTTTGGTGAGCTAATTTTAATGTTTGTGAGCCCGATTGCGAAAAAGGACTAAATCGCAAAAAGGGAAAAAGTTGCATTTTAGTACCCAAATGTGTTAAATTATTAGAGAATCAGAATTGGAGGATTTTAAAGCGCAATAAGACCCTATTATGATAGATTGGCCGACCATGGTAGAGAGAAATGTTGAAAAGTCAACATTAGGTAGGTTGATGACATAAGGTGTATTAAAATAATCCCTAAGCCTAGCTATCATCTTTTTCTTTCATTTTCTCTTCACTCCCACCGATTTTTCCAGCCATTGTAAGGGTTTTGTGTAACACCCTGATTTTTGGGAATTTCCAGGTTTCTGTGATTTTAGGTAAATTTTGAAATTTTGGTGTTCTGAATATTGGAATTGCGTTTAAATGTGTTAGTGGGCCTTTAGAAGGCCCAAGCCTAAGTTAAACGCGGTAAAATATCAAGGTTGGATTTTAAGTGAATAGGAGACTTGGTTAAGTGGGTTTTTAAGAAGAACTTCATAAATTATGACACAAATAAGGCCTTGGTAAAGTGGCAAGGTGGCGCCACTAAGTTCCTAAAAAAAATGGCGCCTGGGAAGGAATTAAAGGTCCAGGGTTCAAGTTACAGGGTAGGCATACTGTTACTTTTTAATTTTAGGCATGTACCGGGCATGTGATCACTTAAGTGAATTTCGGTAAGGGCCTTAAGGAGGTTGGGCCAATTGTTTTAGTTGATATTAGGGTTAGGTTCTTTTCTTTTTCTATCTTGGAGAATTAGGGTTAGCCACTTGAAAGCTTTCACTATCATTCATCCTTTCTGAGTTCTCACAAAAGCCGAAAATGCAAATTCCTTCTCCTTGGTGCCGAGTTCTTCTTCCTCCCTTTTTCCTCCATTTTCTTTCTTCCTTTTTACTTTTTCTTCTAGCCGAAACCTACCTCCTCTATCGATCCCATCCTCCACAAAACCTTCATAGCCGATCGCCATAAAAGCCGAAATCCAGAAAACTCACTTCTTGTGTTGATTTTTCAAAGCCACAATACTTCAGTTGTTTTTGTTCCTTTTGATTAACTTTCATCTTCTCTAAACCCTTAGTATCTGTCGGCAACATTACTTCAAAGTTATAGCCTCAAATCGTCATCTTCTTCATCACTTAAAAAGCCAAATTACCATAGATTTTAGGGACTTCTAGCCGAAACTTCAGATCTCCTGGATTCGAGTTCTACTATCGTTTAGAGGATAGATCTGCATCAGATCTGCATAGAAATCAAAGAGGAATAGGTGGTAAGTGCTCATCACCTCAGATCTAGTCCTATTTTACAGTTTAGAAAAAGCCGAAGTCCCTAAAATCTAGGGAGGCTGTCGATTTGGGCATAGGGCTTTAAGGGTCTTTAACCGCTGATTTCTTTTGGTGTTTAGTGTCTTCTAGAGGTTGGATCGAAGGCTTGGATCTTTGAAACAACTAGACTTGTATCTAGTCATCGATTTTCGATAAAAAGGTAAGATTCTAAAGGCTTTAGGGGCATGGTTCGAATATGGTAGGTGAATATTGGGATTGGTTATTGTGGTTTGCAATCTAAGAATTGTGGTAATCAATTGTAGGACATCGTATGGGATCTCAGTGGCAGTCGTCGCGAAACAGGTGTGTATCGAACACCCTTTCATAGTTTAATTCGGCAAAAGCCGAAATGTCAAAATTCCGGCATTTCGTGGGCTTGTGAGTGTACGAGTGCTCACAAGATGTTTAGAAATCATTTGATCTAAAATCTCAAAGTGGTAAGTTAGTCGTGTGTGAAATTTCGTGCACTTCGATAATTGGGCCATGATAGGCTAAAACGGGGCCAATGGGCTTACGGGCCCATACGAGTGAAATTTTGGTGTTCTGAATATTGGAATTGCGTTTAAATGTGTTAGTGGGCCATTAGAAGGCCCAAGCTTAAGTTAAACGCGGTAAAATATCAAGGTTGGATTTTAAGTGTATAGGAGACTTGGTTAAGTGGGTTTTTAAGAAGAACTTCATAAATTATGACACAAATAAGGCCTTGGTAAAGTGGCAAGGTGGCGCCACTAAGTTCCTAAAAAAATGGCGCCTGGGAAGGAATTAAAGGTACAGGGTTCAAGTTGCAAGGTAGGCATATTGTTACTTTTTAATTTTAGGCATGTGTCGGGCATGTGATCACTTAAGTGAATTTCGGCAAGGGCCTTAGGGAGATTGGGCCAATTGTTTTAGTTGATATTAGGGTTAGGTTCTTTTCTTTTTCTATCTTGGAGAATTAGGGTTAGCCATCTGAAAGCTTTCACTGTCATTCATCCTTTCTGAGTTCTCACAAAAGTCGAAAACACAAATTCCTTCTCCTTGGTGCCGAGTTCTTCTTTCGCTCTTTTTACTCAATTTTCTTTCTTCCTTTTTGCTTTTTCTTCTAGCCAAAACCTTCTGATCACCTTACTCACCTCCTCTATTGATCCCATCCTCCACAAAACCTTCATAGCCGATCGCTATAAAAGCCGAAATCCCGAAAACTCTCTTCTTGTGCTGATTTCTCCAAGCCAAAATCCTTTAGTTATTTTTGTTCCTTTTGATTAACTTTTATCTTCTCTAAACCCTTAGTATCTGTCGGCAACATTACTTCAAAGTTATAGCCTCAAATCATCATCTTCTTTATCACTTAAAAAGTCGAAGTACCATAGATTTAAGGACTTATAGCCGAAACTTCAGATCTCCTGGATTCGAGTTCTACTATCATTTAGAGGATAGATCTGCATCAGATATGCGTAGAAATCAAAGGGGAATAGGTGGTAAGTGCTCATCACCTCAGATCTAGTCTTATTTTACAATTTACAAAAAGCTGAAGTCCCTAAAATCTAGGGAGGCTGTCGATTTGGGCATAGGGATTTAAGGGTCTTTAACCGACGATTTATTTTGGTGTTTAGTGTCTTCTAGAGGTTGGATCGAAGGCTTGGATCTTTGGAACAACTAGACTTAGATCTAGTCATCGGTTTTCGGCAAAAAGGTAAGATTCTAAAGGCTTTAGGGGCATGGTTCGAATATGGTAGGTGAATATTGGGATTGGTTATTGTGGTTTGCAATCTAAGAATTGTGGTAATCAATTGTAGGACATCTTAAGGGATCTCAGTGGCAGTCGTCGCGAAACAGGTGTGTATCGAACACTCTCTCAAAGTTCAATTCGGCAAAAGCCGAAATGCCAAAATTTCGAAGAGTTTGTGCTTTTGTGGAAGAGTTTGTATTCCGAAGGACCTTGAATTGAGGCGGTCAATTCTAAAAGAGGCTCATGGTGGACCTTGTTCTATGCATCCTGAAGGGAATAAGTTATACCGAGACCTGCGAGAGGTGTACTGGTGGCCTGGACTAAAACGAGAGGTGACTGAATTTGTTGGGAAATGTCTGACGTGTCAGCAAGTTAAGGCCGAGCACCAATTGCCTTCTGGATTACTGCAACCGGTGAAAATCACTATGGAAGTGGGAGAGAGTAACTATGGACTTCGTGAGTGGGCTACCTTTGACACCCACCAAGAAAGATTCTGTGTGGGTAATTGTGGATAGGTTAACGAAATCTGCCCATTTCATACCTGTTCGTACTAATTACTTACTGCAAAAGTTGGCCAAGTTGTATGTGGCAGAGATAGTGCGACTGTATGGGGTGCCAGTGTCGATTATTTCTGATCGGGACCCTAGGTTTACATTTCGGTTTTGGCAGAAGTTGCAGGAGGCGTTGGGTACACGATTGGATTTCAGTACTACTTTTCACCCTCAGACAGATGGACAGTCGGAAAGGGTTATTCAAGTTTTGGAGGATATGTTAAGAGGTTGTATCATCGATTTTCGTGGTAGTTGGGAGGACTACTTGCCATTGGCGGAGTTTGCGTACAACAATAGCTACCAAGCAAGTATTCAGATGGCTCCATATGAGACACTTTATGGGCGAAGATGTCGTACGCCTACGTGTTGGACAGAGTTGGGTGAACGACAAGTGCTTGGACCGAAATTAGTGGCAGATACTGAAAGTAAGGTTAAGTTGATAAGAGATCGATTAAAGGAGGCATCTGATAGGCAGAAGTCGTATGCAGATCTAAAGCGTAAGGAGATTAATTTCGCTGTTGGGGATATGGTTTTCTTGAAGGTTTCACCTTGGAAAAAGATCTTGAGGTTCGGCAGGAAAGGCAAACTGAGTCCGCGGTTTATAGGGCCTTATCGGGTTCTTAAACGGGTAGGGCCAGTAGCATATCAGTTAGATTTACCACCAGAGTTGGACAGAATTCATGACGTCTTTCATGTGTCCATGTTGAGACGATATCGATCGGATCCTTCACATGTTGTGCCAGTGAAGGAGATTGAAGTAAAGACTGATTTGACCTTTGACGAGGAACCCGTGCAAATTTTAGATCGAGTGGTTAAAGTTTTATGAAGGAAGTCAGTTCCGTTGGTGAAAGTACTGTGGCGTAATCATGGAAGGGAAGAGGCTACTTGGGAGTCAGAAGAGACTATGCATCAACAATACCCTCAATTATTTGGATCAGGTAAATTTCGAGGTCGAAATTTCTTTAAGGGGGTAGAGTTGTAACGCCCTGATTTTCGAGATTTTTCGGGTTTCTGTGATTTTAGGTAAATTTTGAAATTTTGGTGTTCTGAATATTGGAATTGCATTTAAATGTGTTAGTGGGCCTTTAGAAGGCCCAAGCCTAAGTTAAACGCGGTAAAATATCAAGGTTGGATTTTAAGTGAATAGGAGACTTGGTTAAGTGGGTTTTTAAGAAGAACTTCGTAAATTATGACACAAATAAGGGCTTGGTAAAGTGGCAAGATGGCGCCACTAAGTTTCTAAAAAAAATGGCGCCTGGGAAGGAATTAAAGGTCCAGGGTTCAAGTTGCAAGGTAGGCATACTGTTACTTTTTAATTTTAGGCATGTGCCGGGCATGTGATCACTTAAGTGAATTTCGGCAAGGGTCTTAGGGAGGTTGGGCCGATTGTTATAGTTGATATTAGGGTTAGGTTCTTTTCTTTTTCTGTCTTGAATAATTAGGGTTAGCCACCTGAAAGCTTTCACTGTCATTCATCCTTTCTGAGTTCTCACAAAAGCCGAAAACGCAAATTCCTTCTCCTTGGTACCGAGTTCTTCTTCCTCCCTTTTTCCTCCATTTTCTTTCTTCCTTTTTGCTTTTTCTTCTAGCCGAAACCTTCTGATCACCTTACTCACCTCCTCTATCGATCCCATCCTCCACAAAACCTTCATAGCCGATCGCCATAAAAGCCGAAATCCTGAAAACTCACTTCTTGTGCCGATTTCTCCAAGCCAAAATCCTTTAGTTATTTTTGTTCCTTTTGATTAACTTTCATCTTCTCTAAACCCTTAGTATCTGTCGGCAACATTATTTCAAAGTTATAGCCTCAAATCGTCATCTTCTTCATCACTTAAAAAGCCGAAGTACCATAGATTTAGGGACTTATAGTCAAAACTTCAGATCTCCTGGATTCGAGTAGAGGATAGATCTGCATCAGATCTGTATAGAAATCAAAGAGGAATAGGTGGTATGTGTTCATCACCTTAGATCTATTCTTATTTTACAATTTAGAAAAAGCCGAAGTCCCTAAAATCTAAGGAGGCTATCGATTTGGGCATAGGGCTTTAAGGGTCTTTAACTGATGATTTCTTTTGGTGTTTAGTGTCTTCTAGAGGTTGGATCGAAGGCTTGGATCTTTGGAACAACTAGACTTGGATCTAGTCATCGATTTTCGGCAAAAATGTAAGATTCTAAAGGCTTTAGGAGCATGGTTCGAATATGGTAGTGAATATTGGGATTGGTTATTGTGGTTTGCAATCTAAGAATTGTGGTAATCAATTGTAGGACATCGTAAGGGATCTCAGTGGCAGTCGTCATGAAACAGGTATGTATCGAACACCCTCTCATAGTTCAATTCGGTAAAAGTCGAAATACCGAAATTCCGGTATTTCGTGGGCTTGTGAATGTGCGAGTGCTCACAAGACGTTTAGAAATCATTTGATCTGAAATCAAAAAGTGGTAAGTTAGTCGTGTGTGAAATTTCGTGCACTTCGGTAATTGGACCTCGATAGGCTAAAACGGGGCCAATAGGCTTACAGGCCCATACGGGTAAAAAAAAAAGGCAATAAGTATGTTATGTTAGACTGTAGAATCAAAATGCTTAAACCGATAAACTGGTCATAAAACTTGAATTAAATGGGCTTAAATTGCTAGTGGACACTGTAGGGCCCTTTAGCGGTTTTAGGGCTAGTGGCTAAAATTGTGAAATTGAGATAAATAAATTACTGTGATGAAAAATGGGCCAGTAAGGACCGTATTATTCATGAGAACCCTTAAAATGGATAAAATTACTGAAATACCTTTATAGGTAGAAAATTTACAGATTTACCCCTAGGAGTAAAATTACTGATATACCCCTAGGGTTAAGGTTGACCTAAATGCATGTTTGACTGTTACTATTTACTGCATGCCATGTTATTATTATCTGATGCATGGACTGGGTTATTGATGGAGGAAGTACTGAAAGTGGTTTGTCCACGTACCGGAGGCTTTGCCTCAACTTACTGATATCTAAGCAGCAATGCTGCAACTGTGGAGTGTAGGGCTGGGTGGGTTGAGCTATTCCCCACATGGAGTGTAGGGCTGGTACAAGTGGAGTGTAGAGGTTGGTTATAGGCTGGGTTGGGCTAGCATACACGAATATGTCTATTCTGTTCTGGAATGGGCCTATGGGCCATACTGTTATCTGAAAAGGGGCTAAGGCCCAGTTTACTATATTCTAAAAAGGGCTTCGGCCCAGTACTCACTGTTATTAGAATAGGGCTTAGGCCCAATGGGCTTGAGCTGACTTGGGCTTTGGATGGGTTTTCCATACACACTGAGTTTCCCAAACTCACCCCCTTTCTCTTCCATCTTTGTAGGTGAGCCCTAGTTGGTGGACTTGGAGCTGGGCGGGATTCAGAGTGGCCACGAAGATTAAATTCCTGGTTTTTAAATAAGTTTCAATTAGCTTCCTTTTAAATTTCGCATTTATTTTTGATTATTTCTATTTTGGTTAAAGTTGTAATAAGGCCGCTCTATCATTTTTATTTTGGGTTTTTAAATTACTTAAATCATTTTCAACTCGGGATTCACATCACTTAAATTGATTCCTTAAAATTTGTTAGCTCTAGGCGCGTTTTATAAAAGTTACTTATTTTCAAAATATCACGATAACCGAGCAAAGCTTACGCAACGTAAATGTTTTCTAGGGAAATAAATATTTTAAATAGACTTGAACTTAATTTGTTGTTCGTGGACAAGTAATAAGCTTAAAGTGTGGCAATGGATGTGTGCATGTATAGGATTGGATCATAGAAGAGCTAGGTATTTAAGCAGTCTAATTGATTCACCTCCTCTTTTCTTGAATCCTACCTGGTGCGTAGTATCCATTCGCTTTAAGCCTAACAAAGAAGGTTTGATTTTTTTTCGATACTTAAATTATTTTTAAAATAACACGTTTCTGCCACTACAAAGGTTACAAGTTTAAACGGTAAAAGTTTCTAAACATCAAGAAGGGTTTCCAATGAAAACATGGTTTTCGAAAAACACTTCAATGTGAGACACTGGACTTGGCCATAATGTTTGGGCCGGGTTTGGGGTGTTACATTTTGAGCTTCAAAAATTTCAGCAACCTTAAGTCCTCTCAAATCAAGAATTGCCAAATCTGAACCCAAACTGGGGGAAAGCCAAGCAAATCGACTAAATCAACTAGTCGAGTACATTTTGTTAACCGAGGTAAGTTGTACGTAAATGATACAACTATATTATTAATATATGTGTTTACGTTGTCAGTAAATAGATATGGCATGAATTGCTTGATTTCATATTGAGAATGCATAAAGATAATGAGATGATAGAATTCCCGTTAGAACATTAGGTAATACACTGAATATTCTAGCTGTGACAATTGGGTCATTTATGTGAGCTAGAGTAAGAAATGTCTTGGACATGCATCGGCCACATTATGGAAGCCAGTGTAAGACCATGTTTGGGACATGGCATTGGCATTGAGATGAGTGCTAGAGTAAGACGTGTTAGGGACACGCATCGGCCTCGATAAAGATAGTCAGTGTAAGACCGTGTCTGGGACATGGCAATGACTTGAGATGTGAGCCAGTGTAAGACTATGTTCGGGACATAGCATCGGCACCTTACCCTTAGATTGATCTCTCCAAAAAGACCGGCAATGTGCCGAATGGTTCAATGGAGCAAATATGTATGTGAGTTAATAATGAAAACATAATCATGTTGCGAGTGACACAGGTACCAAATTGGTATGTGTGAGAAATGAGCTCACTAGAATGCATATAACTCGTATGGATGGTAATGAGTAAGCCATATCTATACTTATCCTTGTGTTATTAGCATGATGATTATTGATGAATTGTTGTTGTATGTTTATTTGTATGCAACTTACTATGCTTTTATGCTTACCCTCCTTCCTTTCATTTTCTTATAGTGCTACCTTTTTAGCTCAAGGATCATTTCGAGTTAAAGATATCGATCTCACTATTGTCCGAAACCTTCGGTATAGTTGGATTTATATTTTTGAATATGGCATGTATAGGACTTAGACTTGATCATTTTGTGTCCTTAAGCATTGGCCTAATGTGTAGGCTTGGGATAAGTCCCACACTTTGCTTTTGGCCTTGATATTGTCTATTACTCATTTTGATTATATGCAAGATGATATTTCCTTGGTTGAGTATTTTGCCTTAGGAAAGAATATCTGTTGTAGCTAATTTGGTAGTAAGGTATAGACCAGAATTGGTGTTGGTTGAATTGTGTTAGATTATGCAGATAGGGGTGGAAAATAAGCTTGGTAAATAGCCTTATATTGTCCACACAGGTAGGCACGCGGGCATGTGTCTAGGCCGCGTATGACACACGGTCAGCCCCTTGGGCGTGTGATGAGGCCGTGTGTCCCCTACATTTAAAACTTTCAAGTCAGTATGCATAGTAGTAACCACACGGGTGGAGACACGGTCGTGTGTCTCAGCCGTGTGGGGGACATGGCCTAGCACACGGGCGTGTGCTATGGCCGTGTGGCTTGTTGGGTGTGCTGACGTCAGAAATAGGATACCCAAGTTTTCACATAGACTAAGACACGGGCGTGTTGAGGCCATGTGAGCAACATGAGCCAAGGACAAAGGCTTCTGTCCAGGCCGTGTGAAGTCTGCACTTGAATTTTGTAAAATTGTGTAAATAAATTGGCAAAACGGGTAGGGGGAACGGACGTGTCCCTAGGTGTTTAGGCCGTGAGTGACACACAGGTCATCAACACGACCATGTGAGGATGGCCACACGGGCGTGTCACCTTTCCACACGGGCGTGTGCCCTGTTTTAAATACAAAATTACATAAATTGGATTAGGACCTAGAGGGATTCCGAATGGTTTCCAATGGTTAAGTTAGGTCTTGTAGACCCATATTGAGAGGCTTAAAGTAGAGATTGAAAAAGTTTTAAATTGGACCGAATCTCAGAGACTTAAAGTGGGTTGCATGTACGTGATCAAATAGGTAATGCTTCGTACTCAGTCGTGGCTAAGGTTACAGATATAGGGTGTTACAACACGGGCGTGTGACTTGGCTGTGTGACCCTATTTTGCTAATAAGGTCATAGTTAGAGAGTTACACGGGCTGAGGACACGGGCGTGTCCCAAGCCACAAGGGCATGTGACCACACGGACTGCCCACACGGGCGTGTGACCCTCCAAAATGAGAAAAAAATTTACGTGTTGAAAAAGGTTCTAAAGTTCTCGATTTAGTCCCAAACCACCCTCAATGTATGTTTTGGGCCTCGTAGGCCCATATAAGGGACGGTTTGCACATGTATGGATGAATTTGTTTTAAATGAAAATTTTATGGCTCGATTTTTGTTGATTGTGTATGTTTAAGTCCGGTAACGCCTCAAACCCTGATCCGGCGTTGGATACAGGTAATGGATGTTACACGGGACATAATCAGAAACTTTAAGATTTTTTCGGAAAATTACTAAAATTTTCTAAGTTACAAGGCTCACATGCCCGTGTGGTCCAAGGGACACGCCCGTGTGGTCCTGGGACACGTCCGAGCTGCAGGCTGTGTTCGACCCCGTGTAACTCTCTGACTTGTGCACACAGCCATGCCACACGCTCGTGTGCTAGGCCGTGTGGTTAATTAAATTCTTTTGAAATTAGGTGCAGGTTTCACATGGCTAAGACACACGCCTATGTTCTAGGCTGTGTAGCACACATGGCTGAGAAACACGCCTGTGTCTCTGCCCGTGTGCTTAATTCTGAGCATTCTATTTCTTAAATTTAAGGTGCAGAGGACACACGACCTAACCACACGCCTATGTACCAGGTCCTGTGTCACACACAGTCTAGACACACGCCCGTGTGGACAAAATAAAGCCATTTCTATCTTCATTTCTCACCCAAAATCACACCAATGACCTGCATTTAATCTCACATCCAAATACATTCAAATTAAGCAAACTCTATCATTCAACATGGCATATCATTTCATGCATACATATTTGTAATCTTACCTTGGTATATTCTGTATGTTAGGCATAATTTGAACAACCATTTAACATGTATGTAACTACCATAGTATGACATTACATGTAACAACCTGATTTAGGGCCTAGTCGGAACAGTGGTCTCGGGACCCCAAATTTGAAGTTATAAAATTCATTATTATTATGAGGTTATAGTAAGATTTCATTAGTGCATGAAAATTTTGGTATGTTAATTTTGACGTTTGAGAGCTCAATTGCGAAAAGGGACTAAATTGCATAAAAGGAAAAAGTTATATTTTAGAACCCAAACGTGTTAATTAGCTAGAGAATTAAAATTTGAAGTCTTTAAAGGGCAATTAGACCCATTTTAGGGTGCTTGGCCGGCCATTGAGTCAAAGGGGGGACAAAAATTTTATATTTGGTGAGTTAGGTGGCTTATTTTGACTAAAATAGAAATAAATCAAGGAAGGATGATATCATCCCTTTTTCATCTTCTTTCTCTACCTAAAATCAGCCATTGAAGGGGTATTTAAGAGCTTAAAATTTTCAGTAACTTAAAGCACTCACAAGTAAGTGATTTTCATACCCTTTGTTGAAGATTTTTGCATTTTTGAGACCCTTGAAGCATGAGCTTTCAAATGAGGGGTCTAGGTTGCAAAGTGATTAAGAGTTTAGAGTTTTGCCATGAATGTATTTATGATAGTTACTGAGTTTTTATGGAAGAATATAAGTCTTAGAAGAGTTGTAAACAACTTTTGTGAAGGGTGACAGTATGAAAACACCTAAAGGGACTATTTTGCATAAGTTGCAAAATAGGTGATAAATGTGTGAAAAAATGGGAATTTGGAGTTTCTTTAAGAGTCAAAGAGGTTTGGCTAGCCTTAATAAATAAATAAATTTGATAAAAACAAATTTCGAGCATAGGGGCAAAATGGCCATTTTGCCAAGGTCTAGGGGTAAAATGGTCATTTTACCAAAGAAGCGAATTTATGAATTTCTAATTGTATTTAGTGATTAAATAAGGGTATTTTGTTGTTATAGATCAAGTGTTGCCAAATCCGAGCTTAGACTGGGGGAAAGCCAAGCAAATCGACTAAATCGACTAGTCGAGTACATTTTGTAAACCGAGGTAAGTTGTATGTAAATAATATAAATACATTGCTAATACATGTATTCAAATTTTCATTAAATTGATAAAGCATGAATTGCTAGATTGTGAATTGAGAATGCATAGTAATAATTCAGATAGTAGAAAGATCCCATTGGAACCCTAGGAAACAAATCGGATATTCGTGCCTTAACATTCAGATTACTTGTGTGCCAGTGTAAGACATGTCTGGGACATGCATCAGCCACATTATGAGAGCCAGTGTAAGACCATGTCTGGGACATGGCATCGGCATTAAGACGAGTGCTAGTGTAAGACATGTCTGGGACATGCATCGGCCTCGATATTGATAGCCAGTGTAAGACATGTCTGGGACATGCACCAGCACGTATATACGAGAGCTAGTGTAAGACCATGTCTGGGACATGGCATCAGCCTCGAAGATGATAGCCAGTGTAAGACCATGTCTGGGACATGGTATCGGCAACTTATCCCATGTTTGAGGCTTACAGAATATCTGGTAGTATTCCAAAAGGTTCAACTTTAAAGGTTACGAAAGTGATTTAATAAGTAAAGTATAATAATGTTGTGAGTGGTACAGGTACCTATTTGGTATACATGAGTAATGAGCTCAAATTAGAAAATGTGACTTCAGTAGACAGTAATGAGTAAGTCAAGTTTATGCTTACCTTTGAGCTATGAGCATGATGACTAATGGTGAAATTGTTGTTGTATATTTGTTTATATGCAACTTACTAAGCTTTATGCTTACTCTCTTTCCTTTCCTTTTTCTTTCAGTGTCGCTTATTTAGCTCAAAGATCCCTTGACGTCAGAGATATCGATCACACTATCAGCCGTAATACTTGGTATAGTTGGATTTATATTTTTTATTATGGCGTGTATAGGGCTAGATCTTATTATTTTGTGTCTTTGAGAATTGGCCAAATGTGTTGGCTTGAAATAGTTTCCACATTTTACATTAAGTCTTGAATGAGGGTAACATTCATTTTCAGTCTATAATAGATGCATCTTCATGGTTAAATGAATGTCTATCATGCTTGATTTGGTATTGGTCGGTATTGATATGAAAATGGGCATACTAGGGTGGCAATGAGGCTTGGTAAATAGTCTCATATTGTCCACACGGGTAGACACAAGGGCGTGAGTCTAGGTCGTGTGTGACACATGGATAGCCTCATGGGCGTGTGAGAAGGTTGTGTGTCCCCTGTACCTAGAAATTTCAAGTCAGAATGCATCGTATTTATCACACGGGAAGAGACACGGCCGTGTGTCTCAATCGTGTGGAGGGCACGGCCTAGTACACGGGCGTGTGCCATGGCCGTGTAATGCTGACGTCAAAAATAGAATACCCAGGTTTTTGGACACGGGCTATGCCACGGGTATGTCGTGGCCGTGTGAAAAGACACGAGCAAAGGACACGAGTGTGTGTCCAGGCCATGTGTCCAGGCCGTGTGAAGTCTGCACTTGTTTTATGAAAAATTGTAAAAAAAATAAATAAATCAAATTGGCCACACGGATGCAGGACATGGGCGTGTCCCTAGCATACGGGCGTGTGCCAGATATCCACACGGACATGTGGGGCTCTAAAGCATGAAATTTTCTAAGTTTTTCTTGAGCCCTCAATTTGGTCCCAAACTACCCCGAATGTATGTTTTGGGCTTCGTAAGCCCAATCAAGGGATAGATTGCCTATGAGATAAATTTTTTTAAATTGATCAAGATTTTATGACCCGATTTTCTAATATTGGTTGAGTTTAAGTTCGGTAGCACCTCAAACCCTGTCCCGGCATTGGATACAGGCGAAGGGTGTTACATTACAAGTATATAAAAAACAACCATTACTAGCCATTCTAATGGCTAGATTACAAACCACATATTTAAGCCATCTATGGCCAAGTTAGCCTATACATGCCATTATACCAAAATGATTTTTCTATATATACCCAAATTAAGCTAGTGGGTAGTGTGATGATGCTCCAATGATCTCCAACCTTCGCGAGCTTTCGAGCACTATAAAACAGGGGAAAATAAAACAAAGTAAGCATTACATGCTTAGTAAGTTCGTATAACGGAAACTAAACTTACCAATCCCATTTTAAATCTAAGTATACAATATCATGTTTTCCATCCATTTGGAAAAATTGCCTAAACACATGCATTCAATCAAACATGTTAGTCATAAAATTTTCATATACATCAAGTAAACATAGGTGAGCTCATCATGTTATATTGTTTTAAGACATTATCACTTCATCTCATAATTCTCTCATCATGCCACGAGTTTTACCTGTTGAATCATTGAAATTTCGATGGATACTCAAGTAGTACACTCGAGGTGTACGATGCAATAACTCGTCAATTCTTATTCAAGAGTACCCATAGGGCACTAAATTAAGGAACACACTCTCGAGCCACATATCGTATTACAAGATTACCAGTCTAGGCTAAATTCATTATGTAACGTATGCTCAAAAGAGCTCAATTAGGATTACTCATCCGAGCTAAATCTCGTCAGTAACAAATGCAGGACCTTATTCATTTCGGGAAGGCACATTTACCCATCGAAATTCAATATTCAAACGAGACTTTACCCTTTTTCCAACATTCCCGATCATGTAATCATTTCACATATTTATAACAATCACATAAATATAATTCATATTGCATACAAACATAACATTCAAGTAAACATATTTACATGCTCAATTAAGTTACACGAACTTACCTCGACACTTGTTTGCGTAAATAATCTACTAATCTAAAACATTTTCTTTCCCTTAATCTAACCTCAAATTTGTGTTGTCCGAATCTATATAAATAACTTTAATCATCAATTTCACACATTTCATATTCATTTGGACTTAATTTACATCCTAGGCAAAATTACCATTTTGCCCCCAACTTTTCCAAAAATTCTAATTTCGTCCCTAGGCTCGGAAAATGAAATTTATGCAAATTTACTCCCTATTCCAAGCCTAACCGAAATTTCAACATAAAATTTAAAGCACATATTTTCTATAAATTTCATAGTTTTTCATCAATTTTCACAACTTTACATTTTAGTCCCTAAATCATGTTTTCATCAAAAATCACTTTGTAAAAGTTGTTTATCTATCAACAACCTTTCATTTTCAACCATAAATTTCTAATTTTCAGAGTATACATCCATGACCTAATTTTCATACTTCGATAACTCTTCAAATTGATCCCCCAAATAGATAGATTAAGCTATCCCAGTTTCAAAAAATATCAAAATTACTAAACACAGGACAAGGAGACTAACCCAATTAAGCCATGAAAGTTTCTTCTCTCTCTCCTAGGGTTTCCATGTATTTTTAGGGAAGAAAATGAGTAAATAAGATGATATTTTCTTTTTCATCTTTTAATTAATTAAATTATTTCAAATTCCAATTTAGTCCTTGCCTTTTTCTAAATTTCCATGGATGAGTCACCAAAATATCTACATAATTTTCTTTAATGGTTTAATTATCATATAAGGACTTTTGCATTTTATGCGATTTAGTCCATCCCGTAATTAAGCACTAAATCGATAAAATTTTATTATCAAAATTTTCACATGGCATTTCTAGCATATTACGGACCATGTAATAAAAGAAAAATAAATCTTATTTTTGGATCGGATTTGTGGTCCTGAAACCATGTTCCGATTTCACTGAAAAACGGGTTGTTACATCAATAGTGAAACTTTACGAGAGTGACGAATTGGAGAATTTGAATTTAGAGTAAGTATTGGTGAGATTTTTACATTAATCTCATATTAAAAGCAATGTTATTCGAATAGATCATGACTAGAATGGGTTAATCATGTGTTTAGGTTTGCGATCGAGACTAGAACTAAACGAAACTTCTACAAGGGAGCAAATGGTTTAGATCTGTATTAAGGTATGGGATCTAATTCTCATTTTAAGTGAAGTTTTAATATTACTATTTAATTAAAATTTTATTTATTTAATTAATGTGTGAATACCTTAAGTACTCGTGTGGAGTTGAAAAACTCAATCGAAGAGGAAATTAAGTAAGTGACCTAAACTATTAAGTGTTGTGAGAAATTCGTGATTTGTGATATGTGATGCGTGAAATGTTGATGTAAACTGTATGTTATGTGATTTATAACTAGATTAATATGCCGATTTTCTAAATATGTAAATATGCAGTGATAATGCACGGATAATCAGTAAGTGATATGTGTTTGTTTTGGATATTTTGACCTTGTGATCTTGAAAATGTTGGATATAGTTGGCATGCCATATGGTTGTGAATACTCACCAATATGTACAGGGATTTTGGGCATTGAGGCTCTGGGACATGTTGGAGGGATAAGGGAATGTGAGCTAAGCTCCATTCAACGGGACATGTGAGGGGAAATAAGGAAAGTGTTAGCTATATGCTTCACTTATAGGATATGTTCGACTCTATGAGTCATTTGGTGTGATTGGAGATCTGTGTATCCGATGTGTAGTGATAGTGCCCATTTTATGTTTCATAACTCAAGTGCTAATTTATTGTCATACGTGAATGCGTGAAAGGTGATACATTATTAATGGAATATGTGTTATGTAATTTATGCTTGAATGAGTATTTAATTACTATGTAATGAACTAATAGATAATGCATGAATAGATATTATATGACACTAGACATAAGAACATTATATTTGTGTATATATATGGTTGTGTTGAGGATGCATGATGACATGTTTGTGTAGTGATTATTCTAATCATTCAGTAAGCTGGTTGAGCTCACCTACTCCTTTTAAACCCTTGCAGAGTAGTTGTGTGCCGGTGTGAGTGGTGTGGTTCCGAGGGGTAATCCAAGCAAGTCTATTTCCATGTTTCAGTAGGTGTTATCATTATTTGTTTTTGTTTTGGGAATAAGGCAATCTGGTAGACTTTTAATGATATTTGTCATGATGTTTTGGAAGTTCCATAGCTTAATTGCTCTTAGGATTTTGAGAATTGAATTGTATCATGCCAATTATCATTTGAACTTATTTTCGATGTTTGAGACTACTATTACGACCATTTTGATGTTTATTTGATGACGATATGATAGCATGATGAATTGGTACTAGTTGGAATGACTTATATGCTTAAAAATGTTGTATTTTTCTGGTCTGTAGCAGAGGTATCGATCTTCATGTTGTAAAAATAATACCTCTATTTTTTGAACATGCAGGAAAGTCAGAATAGAGATTTGGTATCAATATCCTTACTCAAGTGTTGATACTTGGGGGTAAATATATCGATACTCTATGACATGTATCGATAATTTTTGACATTATGATTTTTTGTGTGAGTAATAGAATGTAAGTTTGGTATCAATTTTCCAGGTGGTATCGATACCAGTTAAAGAAAATGTAGATACTTTAGGGTCCATATTGATACCTACGTGATTATCTTGAAAATTTTGCTAAGTTGTCCAAAAGCTTGAATTTTTAACACAGTTAGTTACATTGATGTATGCCCAACGTGTTTTTAATGATTATTGAGGTATGCATGACTTAAAACCTATGCAAATACGAAGAATAACATGTGTCAGATTTAATAAAATCAATATTGTAATGTACAAGTAGTGAGACAGTGGTGTGGTATCTTTATATTCGGGCTCGACGATCGGGTCGAGTATAGGGTATTACATTCCTTGATTGGGGTTCTCTAGTAAGGTTAAAGTTTTGAGCTAAAACATAGAATTTATCATTGCTCATATCATAATGTTGGAATACAAATGGAAAGAAATGAAGGCAAATCCAATGCCTGCCTTGTTCTTTGATTGAAAAGTTGTAATAGGAAGGTCCATTGAAGATACTAATAGTTCGATACAGTGTTGAATCATGGTAAAGTGAGATGAAGTTTGAACTGGAATTGGAAAAAAATATGCTCTGGGGCTGAAAGCGTATGAGATGAAGAATTTGTATTATCAACTAGAAATTTCCGAACACCTATTGATCTATTTTTGAAGGATCCACAATCTATCAAATAGTTATCTACAGAGTTGAATCCTAGTGAAATGAAATCCCAAAAACCAATCTAAAATTCCCAGGATTCTCCATGAGAGAACAAATTGTTGTTAAAAATTTAATATATATATATATAAACCCAATATAACACAAAAAGAAACTAACCTGAGATTTGTAGATATGAAGCTAACACAAAAAGCATGTAACGACCCGTAAGTCAGGGGTGTCGAGAAATATACTTTCGAGACCCCGCGTTCGTGTATCGAGTTTAAAAATATTAATATTATAATTTCAGGAGTTACGTTAGAAGTTAACTGAATATTAAATTGATAATTTTAATTGTTAAGGACTAAATTAATTATGAGAAAGAAATAGTTGCAAGGACTATTCAATTAAATAGTCTATTTTTTTAGTCACATGGGGTTAGTGGATGTGCATGAGAATAATATATATAAGTGATATCATTAATAATTATAATAGGATAACTATTATATGTAAGAGAAATAAATAAAATAAAAAGAAATAAAAGAGTGGGTAGAAAAGAAAGGAAAGAGAGGGAGTAAGAAAAAAAATTAAAAGCTTCATTTGTTGCTCTTCCATGCCTAAAAGGGGGAGAATATTTCAGCCACATTTTTCATGCTTTAAAGCTCAAATTGGTTAGTAAATTTTGGTTCTTATTTCATGGATTTTGTGTTTTTGGAATCTTAAGATCATGTGTAACATCCCGATCTAGGCCTAATCGGAACAGTGATTTTGAGACCACGTATCCGAAATACAAATAATTATTTCATGATTATTATGAGGTCTAGAATAAGAATGTATGCTTGCATAAAAATTTCATGGAGAAATTCTATGCCTAAGATGGTCAATTTGACATTAGGGACCAAATTGCAAAATATGCAAAACTTGAATTCTAAAAGCTATTAGCATGAAATTAAGTTAGATTATAAATTAGAGGTCCTCAAATAGTAATTTGACCAAGTTCTAAAAATTTGGACAAAAATGGGCATGCATGGATAAAATTTCAAGGAAAGGCCTTAAGGGCATTTATGTCTTTTGGTAAATAAAAGAAATAAAAGAGAGAAAGAAGTGAAAATCTTGTCCATCTTCTCCAAGGTAGTGCCGAAAATTCTAAGGTCCATAGCTAGGGTTTTCTTCAACTTTCAAGCTTGATAACTCGGAAAGACCAATTCCGGAAGTAGATCGTGGAAAACAAAAGGTTTTGGAATAGTCAGAATCCAAACTCGAGAGATCATTCAGGTAAGTTTGTGTAACCTAATTGGATGTTTATGCATGTTGACTTTAATTGTTGTGTTAAATTGAATGTGAAATGTATAAATAATGAATTGTATGAAAATGTTAATAAATCTGAAATTTATTGAAAAATGAGTTAGAATCTGTTTGAATATGGAATTCCGATGGATAGGTCACTTCTCATGAGGAATGGGATCCTGCATGTATTGCAGAAAGGATTTAGCTCAGATGGGTAATCCGTTGATCTCATTATGGAAAGGATTTTGCCCGGATGGGTAATCCTGAAACGAGCCTATTAAATACATGTTTTAATTAGGATTTAGCCTGGACCGATAATCTTAGTTGACTGGATTTAACCTGGACTGGTAATCTAGATTAGACTCTGTAGGGAATTCTTTGTCATACAAAGGATTTAGCCTGGACTGCTAATCTGACAAATCCCTTAGTACATGATACAGCTAGAATTTAGCCTAAACTAGTAATTCTATTGTAAAAGATGCGGCTCGAAAGTGTACCAGATAGGGCACTACTGGAGATAATTGGCGGTTAATAAAATAGTACACCTAGAGCATACTAAGTGATGAAATATCCATCGAGAATTCAATTATTCACTGAATAAAACATTTGTAAATGACATGAGGAATACGAAATTGAATACGTATATGATGTGATAAGCTCATCTATGAGTTTTGGAAATCGTGTGACTAACTTGTTCCTTGAGTGCATGTGTTTAGGGAAAATTATTTATAACTGATGGATACATGGCTTATTGTGATTATGTGTTTAAAATGATCGGTAAGTTTACTTTCCGTTATACGAACTTACTAAGCATGTAATGCTTACCCCCTTTTTACTTTTCCCTTTCTTATAGAGCTTTTGGACTCGTGAAGGTTGGAGGATGGTGGGAGTTTGATCGCACTATCGGTAATCTAGTTTTGGGTATAAAAGAACTATTCATTTTGTTATAATGGCATGTTTAGGGTAACTTATCTTTTGGTTATATGTGTCATTTAAGTTAGCTAAGTGTAAAGGCCCATGATGGTCGATAAGTCATTTTGTATATGGCCATAAGACATGGCTCATATTTTACTATTGGGTTGTAACCCTTATTAATAATGTATGCATGCAATGTGTTCATATTGATGTGGTTGCTTGAGAATGATGGATGTAAGTTATAGCATGTTTATTTGGTGAATGATCTATGATCAATGAGTATGGCCACAACAATGTTATAAATGTGTAAATTTGGAAAGAAGGATATAAAAACCTAGAGATTATGAATTGGTATGAAAAGATTAAGAAATGCATGTAAAAATTGAGTTAGTGCATGGAGGCATTAGGGGCATAATTTCATCATGGATTTGGAAATGTATTTTGTTGTATGCTGAGAACATGCATAAATGAGTGAGTCTTAAAGGGTGGAAAAAGGATTGGAAATAGCCTAGAATTTGTCCATACGGGTAGACACACGGGCATGTCTCTAGGCCGTGTGTGACACACGGTTTGCCCCATGGGCCTGTCGTTCGCTCGTGTGTCCCCTGCACTCAAATTTTACAAGTCAGAATGCCCAATAGTAAACACACGAGCTAAGACACAAGCGTGTGTCTTAGCCGTATGAGAGACACGGCCTAACCACATGGGCGCGTACTTTGGTCGTGTGAAGTCTGCACCATTTTATGAAAAATTATTTAATTTTATTTGGCCACACGGCCTGGCCACACAGGCGTGTGACACAACTATGTGACCTTATTTTGATGCTAACGTCGTAGTCAAAGATTTACATAGCTTGAGGACATGGGCGTGCCAAGAGCACACGGGCGTGTCCCCTTTCTCACACGGACATGTGACTCTGTATTTAAGGAAATCTCCCAAGTTTTTCTAAAGCTCCTGGTTGGGTCCCGAACTATTTCTAATGTACATTTTGGACCTCATAGGTCCATACAAGGGAAGTTTCGCATATGTTTGAATGAATTTTGAATTGAAAGAAATTTTATAGCCCGTTTTTGCATGAAAATTTGTATGCATATTTGGTAATGCCTCCTACCCTGTCCCGGCCTTGGGTATGGGTAAGGGGTGTTACATTATGAGTTAGATAACCCATGTTGAAATTTTTACAATTGTTGATGTTGGAACAAGTTAGTATGGTAGAAAAATATAAGTTCTTAATGTTATTGGAGTAGATATTTAAAGTTGGAAGTGGAGTGAGATGATTTGTAAAGTCAATTTATGAAATTGTACAATGAAGATTATTATGGAAAATTTTGAAAATATGGGGGTTAAATTGTTTATTTATGTGAAATTATCAATGTATAAAAAAAATATGTCATTGAGAAATTTTAAAGTTTTTTATTTGAAAGAGTTTGTTTGGGTGCTTGATGTTGAATTTGTGTTATTTTATAGAGTAAAATTTTAATACATTTAAAAATTAGGGATTTAATTGAGTGAATTATATGAGAAGGATTTTATTATAAATTAAAGATATATATAGGTTGTATATTAAGGGTTAAGTATTCTGCAATAGTGGGTTATGTGTTAATTGTGGAATTACCTTAGGTGATATGGTGGATTAAATTGTATAGGATGTAAATGTTATGGGGCAAATGTGTAAAAGTGTAAATAAGTAGCTAAATGTATTGAATTGAATGGTATATGAAATCAAGATTAATATTTATAGAGTCATTTTAGAAACGAGTAGAATGATAGTTTGATAATATTAATTATTAGTGTTTAATTAAGTACAATGATTAACTTAAGTGGGAAAGAAAAAAAAGAAAGAGAAACAAAAATTAAAGCTTCACATCTTGCATGCAGATTTTGTGAGAAGAAAGGTTAGCACCATTCAGCCTTTAAGTGCCATTTTTGAAGCTTAATTTTGTTGGGATGATTTGATTATTTTCAATTAAATTTTATATTTTTGGAACCTTAAAATTATGTAGTAGATTACCTATGTGGAAATTTAGAGAAATTATGATTTTTGTGGAAGTTTCCATTGTTGAAAAACTTTAATGTTTGAAGTTATTTTGATAGAATTAGAGGTTAAATTGTTAATTTTGTGAAGTCTAGAGGCTGTTTTGGTGGATTGTTCTCTGTGCTGGAAATTTGAGTTAAATTACTAAGTTTAGTGAGTAATTAAAATATTTTGTACCATAAGTTTTGTTAGTATTAGCTTGCAAAGAGTTCAATGCTATAAATTAAATTAGCATGGTGTTAAGTTATAAAATTCAAGAATTTTGGGATTGTAAATAAATTATATGTATATTTGGTTAATTATGGAAATGGTAAATTCAATGATTAAATTGTGAATTAATTGAAAGTATGAGTTGTTTTGAACCTTATAGAATAATTGGTTGAAATGGGACTTTCTTGATTTTAATTAAATAATTTGATTTATAATTGGGGATTTAATTGTATCTAGTGTAAATGTTGAGTGCAAATAAGTAAAAATGTAATTAAATGGTAGGATGATTTGGAATTGAACTTGATATGGTATTTGAATTAGTTAATAAATTGACTTATTATGCTTCGATCGTGAAACGAGTAGATTGACTATCAATTGGGGAAAAGAGAAGGTTGTGGAATAATCATCTGCGATTTTAAGTAAGTTCGTAGTCCCAAACTCGAACTTTATAAATTGTTTTAATTAATCTAGTTACTACTTGATGCCTTAATATATATCCCTAATGTAATTGTTAATTAAATTGAATGGAAGTTTATGGAGGTATAAGTTAATTCAATTGAATGGAGGTTTATGGAATGTGATATTATGGAATAAATTAATGTATGATTAGTAGATAATTGGAGTGTAAGTGTTATTAAATTATGAAATTTGATATTGAGTTATGAAAAGTAAAAAATTATGGACTTGCAAATGAATAATTGACATCGTCGATTCGTTCGACTAGCGCTGGGCGCAACGTTTGTCAGTTTATCTGACTAGTGCTGGGCACACACTCGTCGATTTATCTAACTAACACTGGGTACAAATATTGTTGGTTTATCCAATTAGAGCTGGGATCACTAATTATTATTCGGTTTATCCAACTAGTGCTGAGCGCAACATTCATCAGTTTATCTGACTAGGGCTGGGCACACATTCATCGGTTTATCTGACTAACGCTGGGTGCAAATATTGTTGGTTTATACAACTAGAGCTGGGCTCACTAATTATTCGTCGGTTTATCTGACTAGTGCTAGGCACAAATTCTTTCGCGGATTATCAGCTAGGCACTAAGTGTCGTGTATCAACTAGACTATACAGCAAGGTTTTATGAATGATCTAAGGAGGATGGTTATAGATATTACTAAAGAAGGTTATGTTTACTTATGTATATACATTTATTCATTAGAATATATGATATATTCTTGAGTTAGATTATTAAAGTTGTGAAATAAATTCAAATGCTTTAGATATACTTGTGGTTATTCGAATAAGTGAAGTTGCTTAATGTGAATTGGTTTGTGCCATAGTATAAGTAAACTGTTGATTGATCTGTGCAAAGCTATTTATATAGCAAGAGATATGAATTGAGATATATGTTCAAACCAACTAAAGGTGAATACTTGTGAAAATTGAGAATAACATTAAATAAGGTGATGAAATGCATGAAATTGAAATGGTGATATCTTGTAATTTTATGTTTAGATGGTAGCACGATGATATAATTCAATTTTAGCATTCATGTATTGTATCATGTCTTAGAATGTCTAGATTATAGAAATATTAGATTTTTACTCAGCATACAATTTTGTTCTCCGTGCGCAAATTAGGTACTCTCTCTTGATCGTCGACTCAGCATCCAACAACAATAATCCCAATCTCAAGTGTGGTGATGTTTAATTTTGTAATGGCATGTACCTAAGATGTCTTTGGTTGTTATTTGTTTTGTGAATGTGATTTAAATAGAGTTATAGGTAAATGTTTATGGTTAAAGCTACATGTTAGCATGCATTTTGACCAAAGGCTTGATATGTGTATAAAACTTAAAGCTTGGTGTCTTAAGTAGCTTTATGTTAGGTTAAATTGACTGATTTTGGTATACTTTAAATTTTGATTTGGATGATGCATTCTTGATGTGTTTTGATGATATATAAATGTGGTACCAATGAGGGTACATTGGTAAGGCACATTTTAGGTCCACACGGCCAGACACATGAGCGTGTGACTCACATGGCTAGCACACGAACGTATGAGGCCATTTCGAAGGGTACACGGCCTGTCACATGGGCGTGTGGCTTGGCTGTATGACCTAAGTCAGTGAGTTACACGAGCACGGACACAGGCTGGGACACAGTCGTGTATCCCTACTTCGAATGCCCACATAACCTTAGACACGAGCGTGTGTCTTGGCCGTGTGAACCCTATAGTAAAAAAAAAGTTTGCAAATTCTTATTTAACTTTTCAAATGATTTATATTAGTCCAAAAATGTTTTCAAGGGAGATTTAAAGCTCAATTTAGGGACAATTAACATTTTAATGATTGAATTAGAATATGCTTATGATTACTTACGAATTGGTTGTTAAATACTTTGATTGGTTGGTAATATCCTATAACCCTACTCTGGAGACGAATATCGGTTTGGGGTGTTACAAAGCAACAACCAAAAATAGCTTAACCTAAAATGGGGAAAAAATGAAAAATGAAATGGGGAGTTGAAAAGAGAATATGGGATTAGGGGAGTAGAGAGAGAGAGAGAGAGAGAGAGAGAGCAACAAAAACCTTGAAGAAAGTGGAAAAATCAAAGAAAATAAAAGAGAAGGAGAACTAGAGAACTAGCTTTGGAAGAGAAAATGAAAAAGAAATTGGGAAGTATACCGTGTTTTTTGGGAGAAGAAAAATGGAGGATGAAAAAGTAAATTAGCAACCAAAAGTGCTTTTGGGTTAAAAAAGCTAAGACTTTTAGCTTTTCCATTTAAACAAAAGTGCTTTTCAAAAGTCAAAATTTTCAAGCAAATGATGCTTATTTAGCATAGCTTTAAAGTCAAAAGTGCTTTTCAAAAGCACAATTAAACAAAGCCTTAGTCCCTAACAAGCTGAGGTTACGATGATGGGGTGGAACAAAAACGAGGGGAATAGGGAATTTGATGTAAGAAGAAAAGAAGAGATTAAATATAAATAAATAGCTTAACGAATGCGCGATATTACATAAATATCTTTTTGGTGATTGTTGCTTATTCTCAAGTTTTTTTAGTTTGAGAAGTAAACTAATGCCATTATTATTATTTTTTTCTTCTTCCTACCATTTGCAAGTTTTTTTTTTAATTTTCCATTAATGTTTCTATTAATTGTTATTTAATACAATTTTTAATTACTAATAAATTTAGTACATTTAAATTATATTTCCTAAATGTATTATAAAATTAATAAAAGTGTAAATTAATCAGTGATTTTTATTTTTCATTTATGAACTTGGAATTGGTTTAAAAAGAGTGATATGTAACGGGGCTAGATGTAACATCCTAATTTTGGGCCTAGTCAGAATAGTGGTTTCGAGACCACAAATTCAAAGTAGAAATATTTGTTTTATAATTGTTTTGAGGTCCATGACATGTTTGTATGATTGTGTGAAAATTTCATGAAGAAATTTTGTGAATAAGTGTCCAATTTAACTTTTAAGACTAAATTACAAAAGTTGCAAAATATGAGATTCTAGAAGCTTTAAGTATGAAATAGCTTTAAATTATTAATTAGAGGGCCCTAAATGACAATTTGACCAATTTCTATTTTGGACAAAAATGGGCATGAATAGGAAAATTTTGAAAGAAAGGCCTTAAGGGCATTTTTTTCATTTGGTTAATAAAAGAATAAAAAGGGAAAATAAGTCAAAAATTGTGTCCATCTTCCTCCCTCATTGTCAAAATTTCCAAGGAGCCATAGCTAGGGTTTTGTTCATCTTTTCAAGCTCAATAGTAAGTACATCCTAGCCCCGTTTTTAATGAACTTTGTATTTTTGAAGTTGTCATCAATCGATCTAGCTATTTCTACCATTTATTTGAGCTAGGGTTTGTAACATCCCGAATTAAGCTCTAATCAAAATAGTGGTTTTGAGACCATAAATTTGAAATATAAATGATTATTTTATGATTATTTGATGGTCCATGATATGATTGCATGGTCCATGATATGATTGCATGCTTGAGTGAAATTTTCATGAATAAATTCTATGCCTAAGATGTCCAATTTGACTTTAAGGACTAAATTGAATAAGTTGCAAAAATTGTGTTCTATAAGCTTTAAGCATGAAATTTCATTGGATGATTAATTAGGGGTCCTTAAATAGCAATTAGACCAAATTTTAAAAATTTGGACAAAAATGGGCATGAATAGGAAAAATTTGAAAGAAATACCTTAAGGGCATTTTTGTCATTTGGTAAATAAAAGAATAAAAAGGGAAAATAAAGTGAAAATCTTGTCCATCTTCTTCAAGCCACAGCTAGGGTTTTCAACTTTTCAAGATTGATTGTAAGTGCTCCCTTGCCCCGTTTTTGATGTTATTTGCATTTTTGAAGTCCTTGAAGCATTATCTACCCATTCCTACCATTATTTTGAGCTAGGGTTCATACATGAAATTTGACCCATCTGTAACATGGTTGTATTTTGATGTTTAATGGAGGAATATGAATGTTTGATGTGTGATAAACATCTTTTGCTAAGTGATTTTTAGTGAAAACACCCAAAAAGGACTTGTTTGTAAAAGGTGTAAAAATGAGTAGTAGAAAGGTGAAATAAAGGAAAATATGGGCTTATATGAGATAGAGTATGAATTGGCTAGGCTTGGATAACCAAAAAAATTGCATGCATTTCATTTTACGAGCCTAGGGACTAAAGTGTAAATAAGTAAAAAGTTAGGGGTAAAAAGGTAATTTTACCAAAGTATATGTTATGAGTCGATATGAGTAATGTGTGTATTGAGAAAGTTAAATGTGGCATTATAGATCAAGAAAAACGTGATTCGGGTCTTGATCGGGGGAAGGACAAGGTTTACAAGGATTAAGCTCGTTTCTATCATTTTTGTACCAAGGTAAGTTCATTTGCAAATAATGCAACATCTACCATACTTTAAATGCTTTAATATTTCATGTATGGTAAGTACATACGTATTTAATGTGATGTTGTATCATGTGTTTATTGCCTAAATTGTATCATGAATTATGCTTTGATTTCCTCATGAACATGTGATTTGGTGCTATGAGCATTGAAATCGACATTACGAGCAAGTTCGACAGAAATGTGGTATCGAAGAATCCTGTATGAACCTTAGGAATAGTTAGGATACAAGTGACATGTCACTAGGAATTTTGTAATCTGAACTCATTGAGTTGTGTCTGAGTTCATGATATATGTGTTGAGTTGTGTCTGAGTTCGTAATATGTATGACACATGTTTTGGTGTCCAGGTACTGGTCTCGTATTTGCTATTAATGGCAAGGTAGTTTGGCATGTGTTGCGGATACCTGACGACTTGTATGACCAGTCCTGTGAGTAGCTCGTAAGTGAGCAACATGTGGTCTGAGATATGGAGTAGCATTGGCTACATATAAGGCACTTAGGTGCAAGTTTCCGATGTATCCGATAGTATTTCGAGTGTTCAACGGGTAATTCAAGAGGAGTTCAATGAGCAATCTTAATGACTACATTAAGATAAGAAAGTAAGTTATTATGTACAAGTGGCACAGGTATGTAAATCAAACTCATGTGAATGACATGAAATATGATGAGCTTGTGGTAAGAATATGTATACATATATATATGAGAAATACGTTCATGATATTTGATAAAACGCAAGGTTATGTTCGTTGTGTTAAATGCATGATTTATGTTTGTTAAGTTGCATTTTATTTGCATGTGAACTTACTAAGCTTTAAGCTTACCCGCTTTCATTTTCCTTTCTTATAGTTTTGCCAAGCTAACTCGGGGATTGGAGAACATCGGAAACTCGATCACACTATCCATCGAACATTTGGGTATAGTTAGCCTTATCAATTTGAGTATGGCATGTATAGGGACTTGGACTTTTTGTTATGTTTCATATTGATTAGCTAAATGTGTTGGCTTATGATGTATCATGATTATGTTGTATATGGCCATGAGAGGTTGCTCATATTGATTATTTTGGGTTGTAACCCTATTTATCGATGCATGCATGCAAATGTGTTGATGCTTTAATATGGTTATGGTTTATTGTGGTTGATGAGTGTGATGGATGGCATGTATGTTTGGTGAATGAGATATGGTTAATAAGTAAGCAATAAATGTGGTGAAAATGTGTAACTTGAAGGTAGATTGGTAAAGATAATATATAAACATGAAATTGGTGTGGAATGCCATATGAGAGTTAGATAATTTGAATGGGTGACATATTGAATTTACTAAGTCATAGTTTAATCATGAATGGGTGACATATTGAATTTACTAAGCCATAGTTTAATCATGAATGTGCAGGGGTGGAAACTGGCTTGGAAAATAGCCTAGAAAGTGGCCATACGATTAGACATACGGGCATGTGTCTTGGCCATGTGTGACACAAGGTCTACCCCATGGGCGTGTGATCCGGCCGTGTGTCCCCTGCACCCTAATTATGCAAAATAGAATGCCCAGTAGTAAACACACTGGGAGAGACACGGCCTTGTGTCTCAGCCGTGTGAAGGACATAGCCTTAGGACATGGGCGTGTGCCCAGGCCATGTGAAGTCTGCACTTAATTTTTGGAATTTAATTCGCCACATAGTCTAAGCACGCAGGCGTGTGACTTGGCCATATGATCTTATTTTGTTGATGACGTCTTAGTCAGAGAGTTACACGGGCTGAGGACACGAGCGCGTCTCGAGCCATACGGACGTGTGTGACCACACAGCCTACCCACATGGGCGTGTGACTCTACAAAACAAGAAAATTTTCTAAGTGTTTAAAAGGCTCCGAAAGTTCTCGATTTAGTCCCGAACCGCTTTCGATGTATGTTTCGAGTCTTGTAGACCCTTATAAGGGACAATATGCATGTGATTGAAAAGTTTTAAATTGGGACGAAATCTTATAACCCGGTTTTATATGAATGTTTATGTTTAAGTCCAGTAACGCTTCGAACCCTGTTTCGGCATCGGATACGGGTAAGAGGTGTTACATTTAATGGTATCAGAGCTATGGTTTAGTTAGTTCTCAGACAAACATAGCATCTGTATGAGTCTAGCTATACATGTCATACATATATTATGATAGTGTGACGACTCCTAATGATTTAAAAATGTGTTTTCATATAGTAAATGGATCCCGATAGAGCAGTGACGGATGATGTTAAAAGTAACGCGCCTGTTCCCGTTGAAGGAGCAGTGCCGTCTGATAGTAGACCCACGACTGTTAGTGGAGGAGAAGGAGGTAGAGAAGCTTTTCTCCACATGATGGATGCCTGGTACATGGAGTTCATTCGAACGAACCCAAATGATCAACCTCCTCCACCCCCTCCAAATCCCCAACCCGCGCCTCAAGTGCCTCAAGGCATAGATTCAAGTACCTCAAGGCATAGATTTTATGAGACTTCATAGAACCCCAGTAGATAGAATTTGAAAGTAGGGAGCTGAGGAATTTAGGGCCAATGCCGATGATGATCCCGAAAGAGTGGAATTTTGGCTAGAGAATTCGATCCAGGTATTAGATGAACTATCTTGTACACCTGATGAATGTCTGAAGTGTGTTATTTCATTGTTGAAAGATGCGACTTATCATTAGTGGAAGACGCTGATTTTGGTGGTTCTGAAAGAAATACATCAGTGAGCGATTCATCGATCAAAAGCGTAAGGAGTTTCTCGATTTGAAACAAGGTCGCATGTCAGTTACTGAGCACGAAAGAGAGTTTGTTAGACTCAGCAAATATGCTCGGGAGTGTGTATCCTCTGAGGCTCAAATGTGTAAAAGATTTGAAGACGCACTTAATGAAGATATAAGAGTGTTGGTGGGTATTCTTAAGCTGAAGGAATTTGTTGTGCTCGTGGATTGAGCCTATAAAGCTGAGGAGCTGACCAAAGAAAAGAGAAGAGCCGAAGCTGAGGCTAGAGATATAAGAAAGAGGCCGATGAGCAAGTCGCTTTCATCCCAGTCTAAGAAATCCAAAGATATGTATTCTCGTTCTCATGTGTCGATTAAGCATTCTTACAGAAACTGTAAGAAAAAAAATTTGGGTTTTAGATCTCAGGCTACCTCTGTGGCTAGTGTGGGTAATGATATATGTAACACCCCAATTATCGAGATTTTCGGGATTTTTGTGATTTCCAATAAATTTTAGAAATTTTGTGTTTTAACTGTCTGTTGGAGGTCTGAGTATGTTACTAGGCCCTTAAAAAGGCCCAAGAGTATATCCAATTCGAGGCAATTTATGAATTTCAGATTTTAGAAAGAGAGGGTACTGGCGTTTAGGGCTTTTAAATTAAAAATGGTAAAAATAGGGCACAAGGGATCTGTGGTAAATTGGCATGTAACGCCACATAAGGTATAGGGGAGTGGCGTGTAGATGTCTAGGGGGAGCCAAGGTTCGAGCCACAAGGTATGCAAATAGGGTATTTATTTTTGTGAACAAAAAGGGGAGGTGATGGAACTCAAGGGGGAACTCTGTTAGGGGGAGTTTAAGCTAGCAAGGGGATTGAGTAAAGATAAGATAAGGGAGGAAATTTAGGAGCTGATCAAGGAACAAGAGTTGGCCGGTCAAGGGACTTTAGCATGGGAAATTCGGCTAGGGCATTTAGTGAGGGGAATTTCGGCTTTTGAAGGGGGTGCCATTTCTGACAATTCTTTTCTCTTTTTTCTCTCTTCTCCTACTCTCTTTTCTTCTTCTTTTCCCTTTTCTTACATAGCCTAACCCTTCCTACCATTCTACTCTTCCATTCCATTCGTTTCTAAGCCTTTATAGTCGATTGCCATAAAAGCCGAAATCCCGAAAGCTTGTTTTTCTTCTGTGCCGATCTCTCCTAGCCAACTTCTTTGATTTTTTTCCTTCATCTTTCCTGGCCAAATTTCACACTCTCTAAACCCCAACCTCTATCGACTTCAACTTTGCAAAAAACCTCCTTATCAAATCATCTTTTATTTCACAAGTTTCAAAAGCCGAAAACACCTTAGTCATTGGGGCATAGCCAAATCTTTAGACCTTTAAAGATTTGATTTCTGCTAACATTTAAGGGGATAGATCTACATCAGAACCGAATAGGAACTAAAGTGGAATCATTGATTGAAGGAACCGGTGGTAAGTTTTCGAATCTATTCTTTATTTCGGGTTTTAGAAAAGCCGAAATCTCTAAAGGCTTAGGGAGGCTATCGATTGGGCCCTATGGCTCTAAGGGTTGTGACAATTGTTTTATTATGATGTTAGTGTGATCTAGAGGATGCTGATCGAAAGCTTGGACAAGTGGAACGACTGGATCTAAACCTAGTCGCTAGTTTCGGAAAAAGGTAAGAACTCTAAGGTCTGAGGCTTGGTTGGCCGAATATGGTAGGGGGACAGTTTGTAGTTTGTTTTTGATATTTAGATTGACGTGTTAGTAATCCAATTGTAGACAGCTCGTGTGTAGAACTCGCCATCGAACCACTACAAATCAGGTGTGTAACTGACACCCTTTCATAGACTAAATCGGTAAAAACCGAAAAGCCGAAATGCCAAAAAACTAGTATTTTGTGGACTTGCGAGCGTGCGAGCGCTCGTGAGATGGTTTGGATTGTTAATCCTGGTAATCTCAAATGATATGATTGCAGAGTGTGCAATTTCGTGCACTTCGGTATATTTGGGCTTAATGGGCCGAAAATGGGTTAATGGGCCAACGGGCCCAAGTCGGTAAAAACGCTCGGTAAGTGTTTCTGTAATGCGTTAATGGTTGTAATGTGTATGTAAACCCTAAAATAGAAAGTTTTATCGAAATACCCTTAAGTATGAAAGTTACCATTATACCCCTAGGTGCAAAATTACCATTATACCCCTAGGGTTGATTTTGACTGAAATGCATGATATTCTGGTTCTGTTTATTATATGCTATGACATGTATATCTGTTGCATGGGATATGGGTTATATTGATGGAGGAAGCGTTCTGGTGGCTCTGCCACAAATATCTATTTCTGGTGGCTCTGCCACAAATATTTGTTTCTTGTGGCTCTGCCACAATTATCTGTATCTGGTGACTCTGTCATAATATCTATTCTGGCAGCCATGCTGCATACTTGTGACGTGTAGACGGATGGGTGGGTCGAGTAGTCTCCCCACATGGTGTAAGGTTGGCACGGGGGTGTATACGGATGGATATGGGATGGGTTTTTCTGTATACATGATATCTGTTCTGTATCTGTTATGAACTTATGGGCTTCATTCTGAATTCTGTATAGGGCTAGGGCCCAACTTAATCTATTTCTGTGGTTTGAACTGATCTGGACTATGGTTGGGTTAATTTACACACTGAGTTTCCCAAACTCACCCCTTAACTTTATCCTTGCAGGTAATCCTCAACCATAGTGGACTTGGAGCTGTGAGGGATTCGGAGTGGCCGCACGTACTGTAAACTTGATTCTTTTTTTATAATTTAATTAGTTTTAATTTACATCAATTATTTTGGGTTTAAGTTGTAATAAGGCCGCTTTAATGATTTTTGATGGTTTTTAATATGTTTTACTAGAATAGGTATAATATTATTATCTTAGTCATTTGGCCCGATTAGTTTTAGGGCGCGTTTTCAAAATAGTAATTGATCTTAAAATATCACGACAACAAAGCAAAAATGTTTTCCAAAGTTAATCACTTTTCTTAAACGGGACTTAAATGAATTGGTTTCCTAAGAACATACGCTAAGTTAAGGTGTGGCAAGGTGGTGTGCATGTCTAGGATTGGATCCGAAGGGAGCTTGGTACTTAAGCAGTTCGATGGACTCACCTCCTCTTTTTTGGTTTCCTACCTGGTGCACAGCTTCCATTCACTTTAACCTATAATGAAATCATCTTTTGAACACTAAGTACAATTTTTTCTGGACTAAGAATAGAAAATGTTTTTAACGTTCCGATGTGGCACGTCGGATCCGGTCATAACGTCTAGGCCAGGTTTGGAGTGCCAACAGTGTGGTCGAGGTCATTTTGGTAAGTGTAGGGTGAGTGATGGAGCTTGTTTCTATGTGGTTCTCAAGACCACTATATCAAAGACAATCCTGAGATGGCCAAGAAAGAAAAACTTCAGAATACAAGGCCGGGTAGTACGACTACAAAGGGAAGACCTTCTAGAAACGCTGGTAATGGGGCTAGTAGTAAGAATGTAACAAGAGATACAGCAGTGTGATCTGAGGCTAGAGCTCTGACTAGGGCCTATGCTTTATGTGCGCATGAGGACACATCTTCTCCTTACATGATTACGGGTACTTTTTCTCTTTATGACACATCTGTTATTGCCTTGATTGACCCTGGTTCTACTCATTCATATGTTTGTATGAAATAGGTATCTAGCATGAATATGCCTGTTGAGTCTACGAAATTTATGATTAAAGTGTCAAACCCATTAGGCAAGCATGTTTTAGTTGATCAGGTATGTAAGAAATGTCCTTTGACGATTAGAGATCATTGTTTTCCAGCTGACTTGATGTTATTGCTGTTCAATGAATTCGATGTTATATTGGGCGTGGATTGGTTAACATTTCATGATGCTATAATGAATTGTAGACAAAAATTTATTGAATTGAAATGTAAAAATAGTGAAATTCTCCGGGTTGAATCAGATGAGTTAGATAAGTTGCCAATCGTGATTTCTTCTATGTCTGCTCAAAAATGTATGAGAAAGGCATGCGAAGCTTATTTGGCTTATATGATGAATATGAAAGAGTCCGAATCAAAGATTAAATCAGTGCTTGTTGTATTTGAGAATCTAGATGTGTTCCCGGAAGAGTTACCTGGATTACCTCCGGTTAGGGAAGTTGAGTTTGGCATTGAGTTAGTCCCTGGTACAGCACCTATCTCAATTGCTCCATATAGAATGGCCCCGACTAAATTGAAAGAACTGAAGGCACAGTTGCAAGAATTGACCGATAAGGGTTTTGCGATACCGAGCTTTTCGCCGTGGGGTGCTCCGGTATTATTCGTGAAAAAGAAAGATGAATCCATGAGGTTATGTATAGATTACCGACAACTCAATAAGGTAACAATTAAGAATAAGCATCCCCTGACAAGGATTGACGACTTGTTTGACCAATTGAAAGGAGCGACATTGTTTTCTAAAATAGACTTGAGGTTCGGTTACTACCAGCTGAGGGTGAAAGACTCGGATGTGCCAAAAACTACTTTTCGGACGAGGTATGGTCATTATGAATTTCTTGTCATGCCTTTTGGTTTAACAAACGCTCTTGCCGCATTTATGGACTTGATGAATCATATTTTTCGACCATATTTGGATAAATTTGTGGTTGTTTTTATTGATGGCATACTGATATATTCTCGTGATGGATCCGAGCATGCTGAACACTTGAGAACTATTTTGCAAACTTTGAGAGACAAGCAGTTGTATGCTAAGTTTAGTAAAAGCAAATTTTGGCTTTGAGAAGTTGGATTCTTGGGCCACATTGTTTCGGGTGATGGTATTAGAGTAGACTTGAGTAAGATTTCGGCTATTGTTGAATGGAAACCCCTGAGGAATGCAACTGAGGTTAGAAGCTTTCTAGGCTTGGCTGGTTATTACAGACGGTTTGTTAAAGGATTCTCCATGATTGCTACTCCGATGACGAGGTTGTTACAGAAAGATTTCAAGTTCGAATGGACAGAAAAGTGCCAACAAAGTTTTGAGAAATTAAAGGCATTGTTGACAGAGGCTCTGGTGTTGGTACAACCCGAGTCAGGTAAAGAATTTGTGATTTATAGAGATGCTTCCTTGAATGGTTTGGGATGTGTACTTATGCAAGAGGGTAAAGTCATAGCTTACGCTCCGAGATAGTTGAAGCCTCACGAGAGGAACTATCCGACACATGACTTAGAGTTGGCTGCCATAGTGTTTGCTTTGAAAATTTGGCGGCATTATTTATTTGGTGAGAAATGCCATGTCTATACCGATCACAAAAGTCTTAAGTACATGATGACTCAAAAGGATTTAAACTTGCAGCAACAAAGATAGTTGGAACTGTTAAAAGATTATGAGCTTGTGATTGATTACCATCCGGGAAAGGCGAATGTAGCTGCCAAGGCTTTGAGTAGGAAGTCATTGTTTGGCTTGAGGGCTATGAATACACAGCTGACTTGGTCCGATGATGGTTCGATTCTAGCCAAGTTGAGAGCTAGACCAACTTTTCTTCAACAGATTTGTGATGCTCATAAAGTTGATAAAGAGTTGCAAGCTAAGAGAATTTAATGTGAGTCCAGCAGTGAATCGAATTTTCTGAGTGACTCCGATAGTTGTTTGAGGTTTCATGGTAGGATTTGTGTTCCGAAAGACACTAAGTTGATTTGGAATATTTTGCATGAGGCACACAACGGTTGTTTTTCAGTTCACCCGGGCAGCACAAATATGTATAATGACTTAAAGAAAATGTATTAGTGGAATGGTATGAAAAGTGATATCTCAGAGTTAGTATCAAAATGCTTAGTTTGTATCAAAATGCTTAGTTTGTTAGCAAGTAAAGGCTGAACACCAAGTACCTTCAGGTTTAATTCAGTCCATCATGGTCCCTGGGTGGAAATAGGACCGGATTACTATGGATTTTGTAACAGAGATGCTTTTAACTCCAAGAAAGAAAGATTTCATATGGGTTATTGTCGATAGACTGACTAAATTGGCTCATTTTATTCTAGTGCGTACCGATTTCTCACTTGATAAGTTAGCAAAATTGTACATTGGTGAAATTGTTAGACTCCATGGAGTACCTATATCGATTATATCGATAGAGATCTGAGGTTCACTTCACGATTTTGGAAAAAGTTACAAGAAGCTTTGGGTACAAAGTTGAATTTTAGTACTGCTTTTTATCCACAGATTGATGGACAGTCTGAGCGAGTAATTCAGATCTTGGAAGACATGCTCTGATGTTGTGTATTAGAACTCCAAGGTAGTTGGGAAAGGTATTTACCGTTGGTGGAGTTTGCCTACAACAACGGTTATCAGTCGAGTTTGAAAATGGCGCCTTATGAGGCACTGCACGGATGTAAGTGCCGAACACCTCAGTATTGGACCGAGCTGAAAAAAAGTCAGATTCACAAAGTTGATCTAGTCAAAGAAACCGAAGAGAAAGTGAAGGTGATTCGTGATTGTTTGAAAGCCACTTCGGATAGTGTAACACTCCAAACCCGGCCTAGATGTTATGGCCGAATCTGGCAGTGTCACATTGAAGTGTTTTTCACAAAATATAATTTTGTTGAAAAACCCCATTCTATATTAAACCTCTTTGTGATCTTAACAAATGTTTAAATTGTCTTGTTCATTGTTAAAACTCAAGTTGTTTAGCAAAATGTTAATCATATTAAATCATAGTTACTTTTTAAAACATTGTTTCTTGCGGAAGCTTTTTGAAGTATGTTACGTAAACGTGGTGTTTTGAAAAATGGTTATGTTTTGAAAACCCGCGTCCTACTACTAACAGATTGAATCAAAATAATCAAATCCAAAAATTAAAAGTTAAAAATTTAAGAGGCCTTATTATATAACCAAATACCCAACTTCAATTACTCATAAATTAAAATCTAATAAATAGTCCATGCAGTTGTGTGGCCACCTTTGAGTCCCTCGTAGCACCGACCCGCCTAAGACTGAGGATTTCCTGCGAAGATAAACAGAAGGGTAAGTTTATGAAAACTCAGCGTGTCATGGCTTAAAAACAATCAGTCAATCATGTATTAAGCAAATACAGTCTGGGCCTAAGCCCGTTTCAGTAACAGTATTAGTGTTTCAATAACAGTATCAGTGTGGGCCTTAGCCCAATTTAGTAACAGCATCAGTGTGGGCTTTAGCCCAATTCAGTAACAGTATCAGTACAGAATTCAAATAGATATCCTACCCATCCAGCCTCTACACTCCACTTCGTCCAGCCCTACACTTCATGTGGGGATAAAATCGACCCACCCATCCCTACACTCCAAAATATAAAACCGATTACGGCACTAAACAGTATTTGCAGTAAAGCTGCCAGTACAGTACACTTCCTCCAATCATAATAACTCATCCCCATGCAATATGTCATGCGTCATGTCATCATATCATACGTGTATGCACAAATGTCATGCTCGATTATAGTCATACATATCATAAGGGCATATCAGTTATTTTACCTCATAGGGGCATAACAGTCATTTCATCAAATTAGGGTCTAAGTACACTTACCAACCCAACAGTAGGTCCACAGTTGTCTCGGGCGACCCGTGCAACCTTAACAATCAAACAGTGAAAATGGGCTCGAGGCCCATTATCTGGGCCCATGTGGGCCCACACTCCCGTGTGGCCCACTTAACCCAAATATGGCCTTGGTCATGTGAACTACACAACCTAGCCCAATATTCTCCACACTTTCGTCTGGTTTACCCGTGTGGGGCCTACAGGCTTATAGGGCCCACAAAGCCCATTTTAGCCCAATATAGCCCAAATCGGCCTTGGCCCATGAAATCGCTCATGGCCGGCCTCAACGATCTTATGCCCATGTTTAGGCGTTCGGTTTACCAAACGAGCGAGCGCACACTCGTGTAGCGTTGTCAGTCACTTACTTCGGCTTTTGCCGATTTATGAGTAGGTAGTGTTTTACACACCTTGTCCACGAAAATGTGCGAAAGGACCACAAGCGCTCCAATCCTAGATTTAAACACAATACACCATTAGTTCCTTTGACAACCAGATTAAACCATCCCTTCTATAACATTTATTAGCATAGTTTCTTAACACTTGCCTAGGTCGATAGATTGAGGATCTCCCACTTAATCTGTTGCAAGAGGCTAATTTCAAATCCCTTTTGAGGTACCTTGCCATAAAACCGAGGCTTAGAAACTTGAACCATATAATAATCATAACCAAAACATTGTACTAACCACATAACACTCACCGAATGCGCCACACTAGAAAAGGAGTAATCGGCCTTTACCCCAACGCTAGCCGAACACAAACACTACTACCGAGACAGAGACTAGCGCCAACACGACCCTAGCCATAAACAGCAATAAGAAGAATGTTAGAAGGAATATTACAACATAGAGAAACAGAGAACAGAGAAGAATCATGCACCCACCAATTGGTCAAGAACAATCGCAAAAATCGGAAACAAAATGAAAAGAGGGAGAGATACCTTAATCGGCCCAAGTAACAAGATGGGAGGATAATAAGAAGAGAGTTGAGAGAGAGAGAAGAAGTGAGAAGAAGAGAAAAGAAAAGGAAAGTACTCGGCCTAAACAAAATAAAGTAGGGGATTTGCTAGCAACCGAATAGATCAAAGAGGGCAGAAAAGAGGGAGTACTCAGCCAAGGTGGAAAATCGATTGGAAAAAGAGATGGGAGAGAATCAGTGAGTAAGAGACTTGAAAGGAAGAGCAGGATTGCAACACACCAAAACCGAATGATACCCTAAAGTACCTAGCACAATTTGGCCTCTCAAGAAAAGAAAAGAATCCAAAAATGAATGACAAAACCCCCCATTGATTTGCACAAAACCAAAAATGCAAAGAGGCAGAGTTCCAATTCGGTACACCCTCTTTCACTTCCTTCAAAATCCCCTAATTTCTCTCCCCATATCACTCCTAAATCACTCAACTATATCCCACCTAACCACATTCCTACCAGGCGAAATTCCCTCCAACAAGTTCCTAGAATTTGGCCTCAACTCCCCACACTCCTCAAACACCCAATTTCAGTCAACTACAACACTTTCACAGCGTCAGTAGCAAAATAAAATACTCTTTTTGCGTCACCAAGCCTCAAACTTCAGACCCCCTAGAACACTCCACACGCCTCTATCCCCTAGATCAGTAGGCTTTTTATGTCATGTTTTACCCACGATTATCTAAAATTCTACTAGCTAGAGACAAGGGTTTACTCAAGTAAAAACAAAATTTTGCACAAGCCGAGGCTTGAACTCAAGACTTCTCAAATACTTCTCAGGACACTTAACCACAAAAGCAGACATGCATTTGTGCAATACAACATACAAAAAAATTTACTTATAATTTAGGGCGTTACAGATAGACAAAAATCCTATGTGAATCTGAAACAGAAAGAAACTGAGTATCAAGTCGGTGATAAGGTATTTTGGAAAGTGTCACCATGGAAAAATGTTTTGAGATTTGGCAAGAAAGGCAAGTTGAGTCATCATTTTTTAGGGCCGTATGAGATCACTGAGAGAATAGGGTCGGTTGCCTATCAGTTGGCCTTAAAATATTCATGATGTGTTCCATGTGTCTATGTTGTGCCGATACCAATCTGATCCTTCGCACGTGATTTCACCGAAAGATGTCGAGATTCGACCGGATATGACTTATGTTGAGGAACCGATTAAGATTTTGGCTCAATAGGTCAAACAATTGAGAAACAAAAGCATTGCCTTGGTGAGAGTACTATGGCAAAGACATGGGGTTGAAGAGGCTACGTGGGAGCCCGAGGAGGCCATGAGGAAGCAATACCCAAACCTTTTCATCCGTAAGATTTTCGGGGATGAAAATCCCTAAAGGGGGAGAGTTGGAACATCCTGAATTAGGATCTAGTCGGAATAGTGGTTTCGAGACTACAAATCTAAAATACAAATAATTATTTTATGATTATTTGATGGTCCATGATATGATTGCATGCTTGTGTGAAATTTTCATGAATAAATTCTATGCCTAAGATGTCCAATTTGACTTTAAGGACTAAATTGAATAAGTTACAAAACTTGTGTTCTAGAAGCTTTAAGCATGAAATTTCATTGGATTATTAATTAGAGGTCCTTAAATAACAATTAGACCAAATTCTAAAAATTTGGACAAAAATGGGCATGAATAGGAAAATTTTGAAAAAAAGGCCTTAAGGGCATTTTTGTCATTTGGTAAATAAAATAATAAAAAGGGAAAATGAAGTGAAAATCTTGTCCATCTTCTTCAAGCCATAGCCAAATTTTACAAGGGTTCCATAGTTAGGATTTTCAACATTTCAAGATTGATTGTAAGTGCTCCCTAGCCCCATTTTTGATGATCTTTGCATTTTTGAAGTCTTTGAAGCATGATCTACCCATTCCTACCATTATTTTGAGCTAGGGTTCATACATGAAATTTTAACCATGTGTAACATGGTTGTATTTTGATGTTTAATGGAGGAATATGAATGTTGGATGTGTGATAAACATCTTTTGCTAAGTGATTTTTAGTGAAAACACCCAAAAAGGACTTGTTTGTAAAAGGTGTAAAAATGAGTTATACGAAAGTGAAATAAAGGAAAATATGGGTTGATATGAGATAGAATATGAATCAGCTAGGCTTGGATAATCAAAAAAATTGCATGCATTTCATTTTACGAGCCTAGGGACTAAAGTGTAAATAAGTGAAAAGTTAAGGCTAAAAAGGTAGTTTTACCAAAGTATATGTTACGAGTCGATATGAGTAATCTGTGTATTGAGAAAGTTAAATTTGGCGTTATAGATCAAAAAAAATGTGATTCAAGTCTTGATCGGGGGAAGAACAAAGTTTACGAGGATTAGGCACGTTTCTATCATTTTTGTACCGAGGTAAGTTCAGTTGCAAATAATGCAACATATACCATACTTTAGATGCTTTAATGTTGCATGTATGGTAAGTACATACATATTTAATGTGATGTTGTATCATGTGTTTATTGTCTAAATTGTATCATGAATTATGCTTTGATTTCCTCATGAACATGTGATTTGGTGCTATGAGCATTGAAATCGAGGTTACGAGCAAGTTCTACAGAAATGTGGTATCAAAGAATCCCATTTGAACCTTAGGAATAGTTAGGATACAATTGACATGTCACTAGGAATTTTGTAATCTGAACTCATTGAGTTGTGGTCTGAGTTCGTGATTTGTATGATACATGTTTTGGTGTCCGGGTACTGGTCTCGTATCTGCTATTAATGGCAAGGTAGTCTAGCATGTGTTGCGAATACCTGACGGCCTGTATGACTAGTCTCGTGAGTAGCTCGTAAGTGAGCAACATGTTGTCTGAGATATGGAGTAGCATTGGCTACATATGAGGCACTTAGGTGCAAGTTTCTGATGTATCCAATAGTATTCCGAATGTTCAATGGGTAATTCAAGATAAGTTTAATGAGAAATCTTAATGACTGAATTAAGACAAGAAAGTAAGTTATTATGTGCAAGTGGCACAGGTATTGTAACGCCCCGTACCTGAGACCGTTGCCGGAGTCGAACACGAGGTGTTAACAGACTTAATTCATTGCTTAAACAGCTCAAACAATTTAATTTTAGAAATTCCAGACAAGTTGGCTAACTGCGTCACAGTCGCTTAAAAATTCATATCTCGAGTTCTAAAACTCAAAATCCAATTCTGTAAATTTTTCCTGAAACTAGACTCATATATCTATTTACTAATTTTTTTCTAGAATTTTTGGCTAGGCCAATTAGTACAGTTTATTAGTTAAATTCTCCCCTGTTTCAGGGTTCGACTGCTCTGACCTCTGTGTATTACGAATCAGATATCTCCCCGTACAGAATTTAAATGACTATGAAGTCTCATTCTCTTAAAACTAGACTCAATAAGAAATCTGTACATATAAATTATGACTTCTAATTATTTCTATACAATTTATGGTGAATTTCTAAAGTCAGAACAGGGGGTCCAGAAATCGCTCTGGCCCTAATTCACAAAAATTTAAACATCTCATAAAATATAACTCATATACCTGTTTCGTTTCTTCCATATGAAAATAGACTCATAATTATTCAATTCCATGTTTTATTCATCATCTAATTATATCTCTACTATTTTTAATGATTTTTCAAATTCACGTCACTACTGCTGTCTGAATCTATTTTATGGTAAATTTTACCTATTTCATGGTTTCCATGGATTAACTAGCAATTTGACATACATAACACCAAATATGATCATAATTAGCCATTCCAATGGCTAATCATTACCAAGCATTTTTATACTACTCAATAACGATATCATAAGACCATATATACAAAATGACTATAATGCTATACATGCCATACTCAAAATATACAAGCCATTATGCCAAGATGGTATACGGATAGTGTGAGCGTGCCTCCGACCGTTCTCGATTTCCGAGCTGGCCTGTCAACACTACAAGGAATGAAAAGGAGGGAGTAAGCATAAATGCTTAATAAGTTCACATACAAATAGCAAGTAACATAACCATATAAGTAAACATAAAACATCATTTGCATAATCCTCACCAAGACATTCATATCATATTTTCATTTATCATCTTACCATATTGTTGTTATATCGATTTTTCAACCCGAGGGTTAAGTACATACCTGTTCAAAGTATCCATTTCACAACACTTACCAATACATCCCTTTCATCTTGAGTATTCCTCCATTTGAGTAGAACTTTACCCATTGAACACATCGGAATATAATTCGGATACATGGAAAGTTTGCACATAAGTGCCACATATGTAGCCAAGCTACTATGTAACCCGCCCATAAGCGAACTCGGACTCAACTCAACGAGCTCAGGCGTTCGCATCCATAAGTGAACTCGGACTCAACTCAACGAGCTCGGATGCCTAGTTACATTTCACAAACTCGAACTCAACTCAACGAGTTCGGACATTCGCATCCATAAGTGAACTCGGACTCAACTCAACGAGTTCGGATGCCCAAATATCCCAGTGACATGTCACTTGTATCCTAATCCATTCCTAAGGTTCAACGGGACCTTTTTCCCAATCATTTGTCTCAACCATCTTCTACGGAATACCGATACCGATACTCGGTAGTATTTCACACTTTCCAAGTATATCACATAATTTGACATATTATCAAACAATTATCACGAGTATAATATTTCATAATAATTATCATATCATTTAAATAACATAAAAACATTTAAAATAATAACTATGTTACCAACATTTACATATGAACTTACCTAATATGCGAAAATGGCTACTTTTACCATTTCGTCCACAACTTGGTATTTTCCCCATTTTAGCCCAAATTTCAGTTTTCCTTGCTCTATCATTTAAAATATAGTCTAATTAGGACTCACATTATTCAAATTGACCCAAAATCATATTTTGGAAAAATTACAATTTTGCCCCTAAACTTTTGCATATTTACACTTTTTCCCCAAAACTCGTAAATTAAACTTCAGCCTATTTTCTTATGTTTTATGACATGCTGATCATTTTCCTCTTCTATGGCAACATCAAACTCTCACTCTAACATGTACTTATGACTATTAGGTATTTTTACCGATTAAGCCCTTTTGCTCGTTTTCACTTAAAACCGAGTAGCACAAGTTGTCTAACATAATTTAAAACCTCATATTCTATCATAAAACACCAAAATACACAAATTTCACCTATGGGTATTTTTCCAAATATAAACCCTAGGTTAAATTATTGCTAGCATAAGCTAAATCGAGCTTGGAAGCTTGAAAAACCCTAGTCATGGTTTCTCCTTGCTATATTCGGCCATGGGGTTGAAGATGAGCAAAATTGGCTTTTAATTTTGTATTTTAATTCATTTTACCCCTAAATGACCAAAATGCCCTTACTACTAAACTTTCCAAAAATTCCATCCATGTCCAATTTTTGTCCATAAACTTAGAAATTGGTAAAATTTCTATTTAAGACCTCCTAATTAATATTTCAAAACAATTTCATATTAGAAACTTCTAGAATGCAAGTTTTGCAATTTATTCGATTTAGTCCCTAATTTCAATTTAAGCACTTTATGCATAAAATTTCTTCAAAAAAATTTCACACAATCATGCAATCATATCATAGACCTCAAAATAATCATAAAATAATTATTTCTATCTCGGATTTTGTGGTCACAAAACCACTGTTCCGACTAGGCCCAAAATCAGGATATTACAACTCTCCCCCCTTTAGGGGTTTTCGTCCCCGAAAATGTTACCAGAAAAGTGGTCTTCACTTTTAATCTCATATTCGGTGCCAAAGAACTTTCACTTAGGCTGTACCTCCAATACATCTCTTTAATTTCTCATATGATCTGAAAGCTTACAGTCTCAACTCTCAACTGTTCTTAAATTTTCAACCTTTCTCGCTTCCCATGATATCATGACATAAAACCGGATCTTAACTTGATTAATGGAGATCGAATTCCAAGAAATCCAACAATCAAAGAGACCTGAATTTCCATGAATCGATGAGTAGGAATTCATTCAATACGAGATATGATTTATAGATCTCGCCAAATATTTAATGAATAGGATACATCACATTTTCCTCTTTCTACCATGGAAATAATTCTGATATGGCCTCAAGAATAATCCTTCTCATTTCCATCCCAATATCAACACTAACAAGGATGATTTTGATAGATCCCAATGCTCGGCTTTAACCCCTTTAACAACTCCAATTTTATGTAACATCAAATGCTCTAAACTATCACATTACCTCACTGCCTTGAAACACATCACAATTCATACAACAATACATTCTTGAAAGTCGAAAGTCTTTACTCAATGTAGACTAGTCTAGTTCGGGCGCTTGGTTACCAATATTCTCATCTATCCGAACTTTGTCAACATGTAATAAACTTTTCAGCTTTCACAAAATGAAAACCTTATCATTCGTAGTGACTTTAACTAATATCCAACTCTTTCTAATAAATATACACTTCTGCTTCAGGCTATTTACTCTTTTATCCGTACAAAATGAAATTCTATTATCGGACTTGGGAAAAATAATCCGAAATAATTGTCGCATGAAATCTTTCAAATAGATAATTCACCATACCGATCAAACTCGCGCTTTTATCACTTATGCCTTTACTTGATGTAAAATCCTTACACGAAATTAGAAAAAAACCCCAATACTAAAATCACCACATTACCAAGATCAAATTAGAAGTATAGTCATATTTGACATGATTATCACGAGCTGAAGAACGCACTTCGAACACGAGTCATAATTGACAAATTATGGAACAAAGATAACAAGAAAACCGAATAAAGAAATCCAAAATAGAGAAATCCAGAATAAAGAAATCCAGAATAAAGAAACCCAAGATACGATACTATGCTGAAGAATCAAAAACCAAGCCAGAGAATCGAAAACCAAACTCATAGAGAAAATACAGAATACCCCGATGATTCTTCAAAGAAAGAAAGTCCAAAAGAAAACATCATTTAATCCCACTGGAATCAAATATAACAAGAACAATATATCTTCCCACACATATATATCAGATGAAGCATCAAGTAGAAGAAATAAAATCATAATATCATATGTATTCTCTCATCAATTCTTACCAGACGAAATGAAATAGAATATCCGATGAAATAGAGCAATATAAATTATAAACCAGTCAGACTACCAATGCTTTCATCCAACACCAGGATTAAAAGACATTCCCATATAACAAGAATTTCTTCAAAAGATCAATAGCCATAGAAATATTTCTGAGAACGGGTAAACACATAGAACATCTCAAAAGGGACTGCTAAATCTGTCCAGTCATAACTATCACACTCAGATAGTTCACATTTCAAATATCATTTCCCCAACTAGTTCTGCCGTTACAAATTTCATATTAAACTATTCACTAAAAGGCCAGTTCTGAATAAATTTCGATTTACACTTTTCTCGACCTTGCACCTGAGTAATTCAGTTTACCAAGGAGAATTCCTTTTCTAACTGGGACAGTATATAATTCCAATAATCTTTACGTCAATCTGATACTTTACTGTCTCTGACTTTACTTATCAGCTCATTTTCAATCTCTGATCATACTTATAATTATTCTATCACTGAACTCTTTGGGTTCTCAACTAGAAACTTATTCAATACAAATCTCATGAAATTCCATTATAAGTACCATCTCGGTAAGGGGGAGGGGTTGTAGGACCTCTGACTCGACTTTCTTATAGATACACATATGACACAACTTCCATCATCATAACAACATCATCAAAATCATGTCATTCATTCATGTTGGCTTACACCAATTTTCCTATTGTCCCATTTAGACAATATACTTATGCATACATTCTATGTTTTCTAGATAGCTTTACTTATCCATTCATTTAATTAAATTAAGTCATGCTTATGACATCATATAAGGCCAAACAAACATAGATATTTGCACCACAATCATAACTTTCATTTTGTGCATCATCATGTACATATCATTACAATCATATAATTCAGTCCAACAATTTAACACAGATAAGTTCATTTCATTATAATCCTTTATCTCATAAAAATTATATATCATTAGCATTCATCAACATTCGACGTCCAAATCAAAACAAGGACATTTTCATTCGTATCATAATATTATGACTTTTATTCATACCACTACTACTTTCATTCTATTCCGTTCATCTTATCAAGTAAGCCATATACACTATATCATATGAGCATTAAGCGAATATGAATATTTATCACATATGTATCATAAACCTTTATTCATACTTTTCTGAACCGATACTTATCATAATCATAATTTTACTCAAATACCTTCACATAACGTTGAACATGGTCGGCGCAGCTCGGTTGGAGAGTACCCTGTCTAAATAAGACGGTACTCATACACGTCAGAAGACATCACACTATCACAGATCAGTGGCATGTATAGCTAAACTTTTACACATGCTAGGTTAGTCCGAGAACCGACTAAACCTGATCTGATACCACCAAATGTAACGCCCCGTACCCGATACTGTTGCCAGAGTCGAATACGAGGTATTAACAGACTTAATTCATTGCTTAAACAGCTCAAACAATTTAATTTTAGAAATTCCAGACAAGCTGGCTAACTGCGTCACAGTCGCTTAAAAATTCATATCTCGAGTTCTGAAACTCAAAATCTAATTCCGTAAATTTTAAATGAAAGTAGACTCATATATCTATTCACTAATTTTTTTCTATAATTTTTGGCTGGGCCAATTAGTACAGTTTATTAGTTAAAGTCTCCCCTGTTTCAGGGTTTGACTGCTCTGACCTCTGTGTATTACGAATCAGATATCTCTCTGTACAGAATTTCAATGACTATGAAGTTTACTTATCTAAAACTAGACACAATAAGAAATCTTTACATATAAATTATGACTTCTAATTATTTTTATACAATTTATGGTGAATTTCCAAAGTCAGAACAGGGGGTCCAAAAATTGCTCTGGCCCTGTTTCACAAAAATTTAAACATCTCATAAAATATAACTCATATACCTGTTTCGTTTCTTCCATATGAAAATAGACTCATAATTCTTAAATTTCATGTTTTATTCATCATCTAATTATATCTATACTATTTTTAATGATTTTTCAAATTCACGTCACTACTGCTGTCTGAATCTATTTTATGGTAAATTTTACCTATTTCATGGTTTCCATGGATTAACTAGCAATTTGACATACCTAACACCAAATATGATCATAATTAGCCATTCCAATGGCTAATCATTACCAAGCATTTTTATACTACTCAATAACCATATCATAAGACTATATATACAAAATGACTATAATGCTATACATGCCATACTCAAAATATACAAGCCATTATGCCAAGATGGTATACGGATAGTGTGAGCGTGCCTCCGACCGTTCCCGATTTCCGAGCTGGCTTGTCAACACTACAAGGAATGAAAAGGAGGGAGTAAGCATAAATGCTTAGTAAGTTCACATGCAAATAGCAAGTAACATAACCATATAAGTAAACATAAAACATCATTTGCATAATCCTCACCAAGACATTCATATCATATTTTCATTTATCATCTTACCATATTGTTGTTATATCGATTTTTCAACCCGAGGGTTAAGTACATACCTGTTCAAAGTATCCACTTCACAACACTTACCAATACATCCCTTTCATCTTGAGTATTCCTCCATTTGAGTAGAACTTTACCCGTTAAACACATCGGAATATAATTCGGATACATGGAAAGTTTGCACATAAGTGCCACATATGTAGCCAAGCTACTATGTAACCCGCCCATAAACGAACTCGGACTCAACTCAACGAGCTCAGGCGTTCACATCCATAAGTGAACTCGGACTCAACTCAACGAGCTCGGATGCCTAGTTACATTTCACGAACTCGGACTCAACTCAACGAGTTCGGACATTCGCATCCATAAGTGAACTCAGACTCAACTCAACGAGTTCGGATGCCCAAATATCCCAGTGACATGTCACTTGTATCCTAATCCATTCCTAAGGTTCAACGGGACCTTTTTTCCAATCATGTGTCTCAACCATCTTCTACGGAATACCGATACCGATACTCGGTAGTATCTCACATTTTCCAAGTATATCACATAATTTGACATATTATCAAACAATTATCACGAGTATAATATTTCATAATAATTATCATATCATTTAAATAACATAAAAACATTTAAAATAATAACTATGTTACCAACACTTACATATGAACTTACCTAGTATGCGATAATGGCTACTTTTACCATTTCGTCCACAACTTGGTATTTTCCCCATTTTAGCCCAAATTTCAGTTTTCCTTGCTCTATCATTTAAAATATAGTCTAATTAGGACTCACATTATTCAAATTGACCCAAACTCATATTTTGGAAAAATTACAATTTTACCCCTAAACTTTTGCATATTTACACTTTTGCCCCAAAGCTCGTAAATTAAACTTCATCCTATTTTCTTATGTTTTATGACATGCTGATCATTTTCCCCTTCTATGGAAACATCAAATTCTCACTCTAACATGTACTTATGACTATTAGGTATTTTTACCGATTAAGCCCTTTTGCCCGTTTTCACTTAAAACCGAGTAGCACAAGTTGTCTAACATAATTTAAAACCTCATATTCTATCATAAAACATCAAAATACACAAATTTCACCTATGGGTATTTTTCTAAATATAAACCCTAGGTTAAATTATTGCTAGCATAAGCTAAATCGAGCTTGGAAGCTTGAAAAACCCTAGCCATGGTTTCTCCTTGCTATATTCGGCCATGGGGTTGAAGATGAGCAAAATTGGCTTTTAATTTTGTATTTTAATTCATTTTACCCCTAAATGACCAAAATGCCCTTACTACTAAACTTTCCAAAAATTCCATCCATGTCCAATTTTTGTCCATAAACTTAGAAATTGGTAAAATTTCTATTTAAGACCTCCTAATTAATATTTCAAAACAATTTCATATTAGAAACTTCTAGAATGCAAGTTTTGCAATTTATTCGATTTAGTCCCTAATTTTAATTTAAGCACTTTATGCATAAAATTTCTTCACGAAAATTTCACACAATCATGCAATCATATCATAGACCTCAAAATAATCATAAAATAATTATTTCTATCTCAGATTTTGTGGTCACAAAACCACTATTCCGACTAGGCCCAAAATCAGGATATTACAGGTATGTATATCAAACTCATGTGAATAACATGAAATATGATAAGCTTGTGGTAAGAACATGTATACATATACATATGAGAAATAAGTTCATGATATTTGATAAAACGCAAGGTTATGTTCGTTGTGTTAAATGCATGATTTATGTTTGTCAAGTTTCATTTTATTTGTATGTGAACTTACTAAGCTTTATGCTTACCCCCTTTCCTTTTCCTTTCTTATAGTTTCGTAAAGCTAACTCGGGGATCAGAGAATGTCGAAAACTCGATCACACTATCAATCGAACATTTAGGTGTAGCTAGCCTTATCATTTTGAGTATGGCATGTATAGGGACTTGGTCTTTTTGTTATGTGTCATATTGATTAGCCAAATGTGTTGGCTTATGATGGTATCATGATTATTTTGTATATGGATATGAAAGGTGACTCATATTGATTATTTTGGGTTGTAACCCTATTTATCGATGCATGCATGCAAATATGTTGATGCTTTAATATGGTTATGGTTGATTGTGATTGATGAGTGTGATGGATGGCATGTATGTTTGGTGAATGAGATATGGTTAATAAGTACGCAATAAATGTGGTGAAAATGCATAACTTGAAGGTAGATTGGTAAAGATGATAAATAAACATGAAATTGGTGTGGAATGCCATATGAAAGTATGATAATTTGAATGGGTGACATATTGAATTTACTAAGTCATAGTTTAATCATGAATGTGAATGCTTGAGTAATCAAATGTGCCATGTTGCATGCCATGAAGTGAGTGTAAATGTGTGAGTGTTTAGGGGTGGCAAATGGCTTGGAAAATAGCCTAGAAATTGTCCACACGGTTAGACACACGGGCATGTGTCTTGGCCGTTGTGACACACGGTCTGCCCTATCAGCTTGTGATCCGGCCGTTTGTCCCCTACACCCTAGTTATGCAAAACAGAATGCCCAGTAGTAAACACATGGCAGTGTGTCTCAGCCCTGTGAAGGACATGGCCTTAGGACATGAGCGTGTGCCCAGGCCGTGTGAACTCTGCACTTAATTTTTGAAATTTAATTCGCCACACAATCTAAGCACACGGGCATGTGACTTGGTTGTGTGACCTTTTTTTGTTGATGACGTCTTAGTCAAAGAGTTACACGGGCTGAAGACATGAGCGTGTCCCGAGCCACACGAGCGTGTGTGACCACACGGCCTACCTACACAGGTATGTGACTCTATAAAACAAGAAAAATTTCTAAGTGTTTAAAAGGTTCTGAAAGTTCTCAGTTTAGTCCCGAACTGCTTTCGATGTATGTTTCAAGTCTTGTAGACCCTTATAATGGACAATATACATGTGATTGAAAAGTTTTAAATTGGAACGAAATTTTATGGCCCGGTTTTATATGATTGTTTATGTTTAAGTCTAGTAACGCTTTGAACCCTGTTCCGACGTCGGATACGGGTAAGGGGCGTTTCAGGGTTCATGTTCAAAAATCTAACCATGTGTGACATGCATGTATTTTGATCTTTCATGGTAGATTATGAAAGTTTGATGTGTGTTTAACATCTTTTACTAAGTGATTTTTTATGGAAATGTATAAAAAGGACTTATTTGTAAAAGATGTAAAATGAGTAGTGAGATGTATGTTTTAATAAGAAATGTGGGCTGATATGAGTATGTGTTAGGTTCTGCTAGGCTTGGGTAACAAAGAAAATGAGTACATTTCATTTTACGATCCTAGAGACTAATTTGTAAATATGTAAAAGTTAGGGGTAAAAAGATAATTTTTTCAAAGCATGAGTTATGGACCGAATTGAATAATGTGTGTATTAAATAAGCTAAATTTGGTATTATAGAGCAAGAAAAATGAGGAACAGACCTTGATCGAGGGAAAGACAGTGTACGACGATTAAATTTGTTTTTTACTACTTTTGTACCGAGGTAAGTTCATGTGTAAATAATGCAATGATGTATCATGTTTTAATGCTTTATTAATGTATGAGTTTCTATGCTTAATTGTTATGATGAGTGTATGAACGACATTATGGTCTATGAGAATGACATTGTGGATGAGTTCGACCAATATGTGACATCAAGAAAATCTCGTTTGAACCTTAGGAATAATTTAGAATACAAGGTGACATGTCACTAGGAACTATGTGATTATGAGCTCATGAGATTATGTGATGTATGTATTTATGTGACTCCATGTGCTGGTCTTGTACGTCCTACCGGTGGCTGGGTAGCCCGGCATGTGTTGTGGATACCTGTCAGCTTGTGTGAGAAGGCCCTTGTTGCGGATACCTGTCAGTTAGTCTCAACATTTTGAGTATGGCTTGTATAAGGACTTGATCTTTTTATTATATGTCATATTGGTTTAGCCAAATTTTTTGGCTTATGATGATATTTGATTCATTTTGTATAAGGCCATGAGATGTGGCTAATATTGATTATTGGGTTGTAAACCTATTCATATATGCATTCATGTGCCTATGCAATTATGATATGGTTGGTTGTTGTGTGTATGTGATTAGATGTGTTGTGTTATGTTGTGGCTATGGATGTTTGATGATGGAATTGTGAGTGAATGGCATGATGACAACTAAGACATGAGTATGTTAAATAGGAGTAATCTACAACTCTTAGTGCATGCAAATTTATATATTTGGCTTGAAAAAGTATGAAGTCTTATGCATGTATTAGTAAATATGAAATGGTTATGATCATGTCTTGTTTGTGTATGTTTAAGTGCTCACTTATTCTATGTTAAGGGCCTTTGAAGTCATGTATGTGCTGCTGCAAATAAGGGTGGCAATTGGCTTGGTAAATAGCCTCAAAGTTGTCCACACAGGTAGACACACGAGCATGTTTCTAGGTCGTATGTGTCACACGGTCTACCCCATTGGCGTGTGATCTGGCTGTGTGTCCCCTGTACCCTAATTAGGTAAAATAGAATGTCCATAGTAAACACACGGGCAGAGACACGGCTGTGTGTCTCAACCGTGTAAAGGACATGGCCTCAGGACATGGGCGTATGCCCTGGCCGTGTGAAGTTTGCACCTAATTTTTGGAATTTAATTCACCACACAGCCTAAGCACACGGGCGTATAACTTGGTCGTGTGACCCTATTTTGTGATGATGTCATAAACAAAAAGTTACACGGGTTGAGGACACGGGCGTGTCCCAAGCCACATGGGCGTGTGTGACACACAGCCTACCCACACGGATGTGTGGCCCTCCAAAACAATAAATGTTTCTAAGTGTTGTAAAAATTTTGAAAGTTCTCTGTTTAGTCCCGAACCACGCCCAATGTATGTTTTGGGCCTCGTGGGCCCGTAGAAGGGACCATATGCATGTGAATGAATGATTTTAAATTGAACAAAATTTTATGGCTGGTTTTGTATGTTGTTTATGTTTAAGTCCAATAATGTCTCATATCTTGTCCCGGCGTCAGACACGGGTAAGGGGTGTTACACTAGACCTTCTATCTCACAATCCATGCAATCTTAGGCGATTTCTTCGCTTCAAATGCACCTAAGTTAGCCTACTCCTGGAAAAGGAGAATTCTTGTAGAAATTCTATAAGGCACCGAAAAATATAGCGGAAACAACTCGAAATGAAAAGAGCAACAAGAGAGTTGAAAAGTCACAAGAAAATAATGCACCTAAGTTTTTGAGTAAATGCTCTCAATATATTCTTAACTCAAGAATAACTAAATACAAAGGGATGATACAAATGAAGGGGAAGGCTTCTATTTATAGTTGAGCTCCCCCAAAACTAATGGTACAAATTATGTTACATCGACGGTCAAGATTAGAGCCTATCAACAATTGAAAGTTCTAAGGAATTTAAACTTTATACAATCTTATCCCTTTAGGATTTACCCTATTTAACCTAGTAAATCTGGGCACAAAATAACAATCCTCCAAACATAAATCAAGTCTACTAGGCAAGGATAAAATACGTGTTTCTACAGTTAATGCAACAACTCTTTCTCTATTTCCAACTCACAGGTCCACTTATCCTTTAGTTAGATTCCTACTACTTTGTAGTCCCTGTACAGAGGTACAAATATGGGAACCACAATTGATATCTAATTCCTAAGAAATAGACATTGATAAATTAATATCAATAATATAAATACCTGAAGTGGATGCTCCACTTTCCTTTGCCTTCTTGACCTCTTTAAGATAGATAAGGAAGTTCCTCTTCTAACGTCTGGTCTTACTGCAATGGAAACATTTTTCTTCCTTAGCAATTCCTCATTTAGGTTTCAATGCAATTTTTCCTTTTTTGGGTTTGGCCTTGCCGTTATCCTTAGGGCTTAGGTCCAGCCCTTTTTCATGTCACTTTCAACAATTCTCAACATGCTGAGCAACTGTGGCAAAGTCTTATTAATTTTATTCATGTTGAAATTAAGGACAAATTGGCTAAAACTATCTGATAACGATTGCAGGATAACATTAGTGGCCAATTCCACACCTAGAGGGAATCCAAGTTTTTCAAGGCTTTCAATATAACCTATCAACTTGAGAACATGAGTTTCCACAGGAGTTTCCACAACCATTTTGCATCTAGACAAAGCTTTAAAGGTCTCGTACCTCTCTTGACATGCTTGCCCTTCATATAATTCTTTAAGGTAATGGATCATATCATAGGCAACCATATCTTTATGTTGCTTTTGAAGCTCAGGAGTCATGGTGGCAAGAATTAGACATCCTATGTCTAACATGTCGTCAAGATGCTTCTTATAAGCTTCCTTATACGTCTGGAGGCATTATTTGCTGGTTCATTAGGAACGTATTCTTCAATGACATAATTTTTGTTCTTGTTTGAGGACAATCCTCAACTTATGGAATCAGTTAAGGAAGTTCAAGCCATTTAACTTTTCCTTCTCAAGGACACATTGAAATGATAAAGAGTTTGAGTTGTTTGCCATAATAAATCTATAATAATAAAACATGCCCATGAGTAAATTTACCAAGTTTATTATAATCATTAAAAGGGCTTTATTAAAAGATGCTCCAACTATTTTATTCAAAATTAATAACCCTCATTTAATTTTGAAAAATCCTTTCTTTAAAGTTTTTCTGGTGGGTAAGGATCCATATTTCATCTCCTCTTAAGTCAACTTTGGCTTTACTCTCAAAGCAACACTTACTAATTACATCATATGTAACTCCTTATTTTATGGACAACTCTTGTTCCAATCATCTCATGATTATCCAAATCTTTAACCTCTAGGTTTTTTATCCTATTAAAGTAACCTAGTTAAGTTATTAACCAATATTATAATAGACGAATATCACTGGCTTATTATTCGCGTTTTACCAAGATAGATACAAGTACTTCGCTTTAGCAAAACCCATGTTTTATCGATCATTGCTTTAACGGGGGTAAATATTGGAATGCAATCTTAACTTAATATTTTATTGAGGGTATTTTATAATTCATCTCACCATTAATGGTCAATATTAGTCCAATTATTCCTTTAATTGATCTTATCAGTTTTCTATAATATTCATGTTATGAATAAAATAAAACTGTAAATAAATGCAATAGCTGTAGCCTATAAAACTAAGGTGGTTCCTCTCAAGCCAATGGGAGAACCAAAAGGTATCCTAAGGGTGCAAGTCGCTTCTTAATCTTCTTTTCCACTTTAGCTAGCTCAACCTTTATCACCTTTAGTCCATAGTATCTCGTATAATTTACAATTATAAAAACTCATTTTACATATGAGGGAGTAGGATAGAAAAGAAATACAAGAGAAAAATAGAAAGGTAAGAAACACAGGTCGTATTTATAAACTTACAACATTTGTAAATAATAAATCAAATGGGCTATCAGGCTATACCTATGCATTTCCAACTATCATGCAAATCAATCATAGCATACAACATATGATATATTTTTATTCAATCGCTTATTAATATGAATAAAAAATGTCCTTACAAATAATGTTGCCTACGTATGGGGTCAAGAGGTGGAACCCCCTGTGGGGGTCCCACTGCCCGGATAGCCGGCAGTATTGCTGTTGGCCGATCAGCGGTAGACCCCGACGAAATGTAAGAAATTGCACTCAGATCAATGTGGAAAAAACATCATTGTTTGTCAAATTTTTATCAAAAATAAAATATTTTTAATATTTTGATCTTGAGTCTTCTTACTGGAACAACTTTTGTTCCTTTTTCTAATGTTACTAGCAAGTTAACTATTAACTTCAAATAACAAAAACTCGACTTCCCCAAGACAAATTAGTTAATGCTTTAACAAATAATATATTAGACCTAATAGGCATCAAAATCAATGATTAACATTTAATTAGTGATTGAGAGGAGCAAGTTATCACATATGTTTAACAGATTAATTATAAACAGTTTATTAAACAGATTGAATGTATCATATATACATAAAACAAATAGATTAAATAAAATCAAATAGTACGTATCTCATACAATCACATCAACAAATCAATTTAATCCCAAATTTGTATCATAAGGTTGCTCTAATGTCACTGTTTGATCGCCAATACACCCCGTGGCGCAATGAAAAAAATATTCTGGTGATCATCAACCATGGATCTATGTATGAGGAATAAATCGGGTTGAAATAGGGTCGAAGATATACCTATTTTTTCAATCTGATCCCCTTGAGTGATGTCAATTCCAAGTCACTACAAAGTCATTTCTGTAACATCTTAAAATAGGGCCTAAATGGAATAGCGGTTGCGAAACCACAAATTTGAGATAGAAAAGTTTATTTCGATTATTTTTTATGATTTACCGAGTGATTAGATACATGTGTTAGAGTATTGATAAGAAATTTTATAGATTGCATGTTTAATTTGCCTATTAGGGCTTATTTGCAGAAGTTGTTGTAACAGCCCGATTTAGGGCCTAAACGGAACGATGGTTTTAGAACCACAAATTCGAAGTCGAAAAATTTATTCTGATTAAGTTTTAAGGTTTATTTATTAATTAAAATATTGATTAAAAATATCGTTAAGTAATTTTACTGATAAAGTGCTTAATTGGACTTTTAGGACTAAATTGCAAAAGTTGCAAAATATGTGTTCTAATTCATAAGTACTTGATTGAAATGGGGGTTTAAAGAGGAGGTCCTTAAATGATAATTAGACCATTATATTTTGTTTGGACAAAAATGGGCATGAATAGGACAAAATTTTAAAGAAAGGCCTTAAGGGCATTTTAGTCATTTGGTAATTAAAAGAAATAAAAAGGGAAAATAAAGCCAAAATTGACTCATCTTTTTCATGGAGGCCAAAATTAGCATGGGGGAAGCCATGGCTAGGGTTTTCAAGCTTTTCAAGCTCAATAGTAAGTCCGTTCTAGCCTCGTTTTTCAAGTTCTTTACGTTTTTGGAATCCCGGTAACTTGATTAAGCTTATTCTAGCAATAATTTAAGCTAGGATTCATATTTGGAAAAATACCCATAGGTGAAATGTGTTTATTTTTATGTTTTATGGTAGGATATGAAGGCTGAAATTATGTTAAACAACTTTTGCTAAGCGATTTTAAGCAAAAATGAGTAAAACGACTTAATCGGTAAAAGTTGTTATTGTTCATAACTATGTGTTAGAGTGAGAATTTGATGTTTCCATAGAAAGGAAAAATGATAAGAATGTCATAAGACATAAGAATAATGGATGAAGTTTAATTCCCGAGCCTAGGGGCAAAAGTGTAAATATGCAAAAGTTTAGGGGCAAAATTGTAATTTTTCCAAAGTTTGAGTTAAGGACTGTTTTGAATAGTACATTAATTAAATAAGTAAAATATGATGTTTTAGATCCCAGAAAATGATATTTGAACCTAGAATGGGAGAAAAATCAAAAATCGGGAAAGTTGGTAAAATGACCGTTTTAGTATCGAGGTAAGTTCATATGTATAATAAGCATTAATTTATGCATGTTTCAATGTAAAATTGATATGTTTACTATGATTGCCGAGGTGTTGAAAGTAAGTATAATTATGATGATTTAAATGTTTTTATATTTCAGCATATTTTATGTATTGTAGCTGATTTTTGAATCGTAATTGACTATTGGAAGTATGGAATCAAGTATTAGAAAGAGAAAGAAATCCCAGTTGAACCTTCGGAAAGATTGGATGATACAGATGGTATGTAGCTAGGTCACATGTACGGTGCTGAGTGCACATCATGTGTACAAGAGAGTTACGAGACATTATGATGTAGCTAGGTCGCATGGGTGATACTATGTGTACACCATGTAGACAAGAGAGCTACGGGATATATGTAGCTAGGTCGCATGCGTGGTTCCAGGTGAAGGACACCATGTAGACAAGAGAGCTACGAGATAAACTGGCTAGGTCACATGGGTGGTACTAAGTGTTCACCATGTGTACAAGAGAGCCAAAATTATGTGTACAATCGAGCTAGGTCACATGATTGGTGCTAAGTGAAGGCCACTATGTGTACAAGAGAGCTTCGATTTTAAAGGTGGGTTGTGTGCGATACCATCGCGTATCTGTTATTATTCCGAAGCGTTCAACTGGGAAATTGATTAAATGAAATTGTGTATGACTTTGTGATGATAATTGTAAGTATATACGTGTGTAACTTATGAGCAATATGCTTGATTTGTGATTGGAAATTGGAAAGATTGTTATGGGTAAGTGATGAATACAATTGAAGTGTGAAAGATCAAAATTGACAATAAAACTGTTGTGGATAGTTGCAGTAACGTGAATCTAAAAATTTACCAAAAATAGTAGAAATTGAATAAAAGACTGAATGAGATATCAAATTAAATCTTAATGAGTCTATTTTCATATAACAGAAACAGAGAAAGCAAAGGAATTCTATATTATGAGATATTTAAGTTTTTGAGAGACTGGTTCAGAATGACTATGTGATACCCTGTTCTGATTTGGAAAAATCAGTAAAAATTGTACAAAAGTAATTATGGGATATAATTTATATTCTTGAAATCCTTAATGAGTCTAGTTTCAAATGAAATAACTGAGAACATCATTTGATTTCTTTACAAGGAGGAAATTGATTCGTAGTGAAGAGTGGTCAGAACAGTTGAGCAGTGAAACAGGGGTAACTTCAATGAATAAACTATACTAATTGGCTATACCAAAAATTCTTAAAATTTTATGGTACGAATATACATGAATCTAGTTTCAATAAAAATTAACAGTTTGTAATTTGGAGTTCTGCAGCTCCAGAAATAAATAATTTAGCTGCTAGTACGCTGCTGGACAGCTTATTTTGAATTTGTTTATGATTGTAATAGTGAAAGTATGTGTGTGTTTGTGATGGTAATATTCCGGGAACATATTGTGATTTCATTTAAAGTATGATAATGTATTATTTATTAATATTTACATACTTACTTACTAAGCTATAATGCTTACTCCCTTCCTTTCCTTTTTCCTATAGTGTCTCAGATGTTAGCTCGAGTTGGAGGTCGCCGGAGGTTAAATCACACTATCAAACTATTGATCGATATATAAAGGTTTTAAAGTATTTTCAAGTCTTTGGCATGTATGGAGACTCGTTTAATTGTTACTAAGTTGCTAGGAATTGGCCTAAAATACTGACCTATGTTAGTTGAAGGTCTCTATTGTATAAAGTCATTTAATGTAGATAGTCTTGATTATGTTATTAATTAAATGATGCAATTTATGAATTTGCATGCTTGCCTATGTGTGTGGTTGAATTAAAGCATGATATGGGCCTTGTAAGCTCGTTTTAAAGGACAGGTTGAATGTGTTTGAAAAAGTTTTAAATTAGAGTGAAATTATGAATCGGTTTTTATACGATGATTAGTGATTAAGTTCGGTAATGCCTCGTACCCTGTTCCGGCGTCGAACACGGGTAAGGGGTGTTACAATTTTAACCTCTACGTAGTCCTCCCAGTCGAAGAACGAACAAAAAAATCCTCTTAAACCTTTCAGAGAGAATTCAAAAACATGGCTACTAGACCCTTTTTGTTATTTTTTGGTAACCTTCACACAATCAGATATTTTCATCCTTTTTATTTTTCCTTTAATATCACATAATCAGAAAAACAGAATTATTCCCCTAAAATTTAGAAAAGCATATGGAAAACATATTAAAAAGATTATATTCTTTCGAAAAGAATATCAACTTCCATGTCTTTTTATCTTTGATCAAAATTATTATAACTATTTATATTAATAACTTTGATAAACTATATTCAATCAATACTTTATGTGAATCGAATTCATATATTAATTTTGACTATCTTCTCTATTTGCGCACAACAAGTTTGTACATATAATGCATTCAATATTTAACTGTCAAATTAATTTAATTCATATGACAGTTAAACACAATACCAACCATATTTGGATTTTGTTTGTTTCAACCATAGGGTGTGACCCTATAGGCTCTTGTAACATTGGTAGTAATACTAGAACATTTCTAATGCCACTAGCAATGAGTGGTATTTACCAATGCATTATTGCTGCCCAAGTTACAAGAAGTCTTGATTCAACATAACCTTTCTATGATAATTTTCATGTATTATATCAATTTATCCTTTATATCTAGATTAGACACAAGTTATGGTATAGTCACACTTGTATAGTTCAATCTCATGTTTCTTAATATTCTGAGTAGACTACAATAAACAAATAAGTGTGATATCTCATACCAACTTATTTGAATATGACCATACATTTCTAGTCTCACTCCATCAAGTGGCCTAAGATATTGCTCCCATTAATCTCATATTTCTTAATATTCTGAGTAGACTACAATAAACAAATAAGTGTGATATCTCATACCAACTTATTTGAGTATGATCATGCATTTCTAGTCTCACTCCATCAAGTGGCCTAAGATATTGCTCCTATTATGTAGGAGGGACAAATCCTATCTTGATAAATCATATCCCACTACATAGATTGTAGCATACCTAACATCAGTATTTATAGGACAACCTATTATGGTAGATGTTTAACTATATCAAATATACGACTCACGATATTTGGACAATAATGATCTCAAGTCTGAAGATTGTATACATGGTTATCACTATGAGTAATTTCGTGACTATTACAGAATAATCCAAGAAACATACATACCCATAGCAGGTTAGTTCAGTATGTTGTTCTCTAACACATACTCATGTATTGATTTTGTCATCCCTCTGTCAATGACAACACTTTGTCATCAATCAACTACATATTAGTCTTAATGCATTATTATTGTCCAAGCCCACAATAATACTTGACTAATGACCTTTTAAGAATAATCATATTATTCTCAAGACTTTATTATTAATCAGTTTATTTACACATACAAAAAAAGAAACTAAAATAACGATAGTAATGTCTTATATTAACAAACAAGGTAAAATGAGTATATGATTACAATCATCGCATGATTGATATTTGGGCATACTCTAACATCTTCCTTACCAAATAAGATTTTAAGTGTAAATTATGTTAAATTTTCAATATTAATTTGCTTCAAATTTGCTTTGTGCCCAGCGCTATCAAATAGTTTGACACCCAGTGTCTCATCGGTTAAATCTAAGTAAATTGGCATCCAGTGCCTAGACTCATAGTCGAAGAAATCTCTAAACTCTTCCTATCTTATGGCTATATTCAACTCTGCTCAAACTACTAATAAGGTTTCCATTACTTATTCATTCTCAATCCATGTACCAATTCACATCAATTACCTCATTAACTCATTTATGCAATCATATAATAACATAAAATATTTCATTATACATTCAATTCCACATTTACATAAATACGCACATATTTCACATATGCTCAAATTAATCCTCAAGAACATCAATCATTTTTACTAATTCAAATACATCTCAATTTCGTAAACAGACTCACCTTATTTTCTTACCATACAAACACAATTCAAATGCAGCAATTTACGATTAATTCGGATTATAGAAACAAAAATCGTAAACTCTGAGCTACTCGTCGATGACTTTGTCTTTTCCTTTCTTTTTTGAATAATTCGGGTTGACGTTAGCAATTTGAGCTTGAAATTTAAAGAACCCTAGCCGTGCGTTTCTTCTTCTCCCCTTTCTTTCTTGTTTCAAAATTGAATAGATGTAAAAAGAATGATTTTTTTTTCTCTTTCATTCCACCAAAATATCATCTTTTCATTTTAATTTAATTTTTTTATTTTATTTATTAATCATTTTAGTTTATAACATTTCTAACCATATATAACTCTTATTACTGTCCACTACCATTATAACATTGGTTTAATTTCCTTACAAGTTCCTTGTTATTGATTATAATTAGAATTTCTTAGCAAATTGTACATTTACCACTTTGCGATTTAGTCCCTATACTTAATTCAAGCACTAATTTGATAAAAATTACCTAACCAAAAGTCAATCCGCTTCTAAAATAACTCTGTAAATATCTAATAAAAATATTTACAGGTTCAGTTTATAGAATCATAGTTCTGAAACCACACTTTTCATCATCACTGGCTTTTGAGTCATTACAAATTTTATCCAATTACATCGATCTAATTTTTCTGAAAAAATCTAGCTTATGTGAACATAGAAAAGAGGGAAAACTCAAAATTCGTTAAAATTGGATACCGGTCTATCAAATTGAGTTCAAATAGCTTCTATTTAGTTAAAAATATATAAGAAATAAATAAAAAATAGTAGGCTTACTCATTATTTCAGATTTCACCATTGTTGAACTAAAATTTGATTAAAAAGTTTTAAATCTTAAAAAAACTCTCAGCACACTCGATTAAATTTCGAATTAGAAAAGAAACAACCTTAATCTAATCATAATAAGTCAAGACATTACCTCAATTTGAAGAAAACAACGAGTTGTGGAGCTAATTGGAAGTTGAACGTGAGAAGAGTAACGACGAAATTGCTAAGGATTTAATGATTTTTCTTTAAAATTGGAAGGTGTTGAGGTGTTTGGACAGCTTGAAAATAACTAAAGATGAGTTAATTTTGAGAGAAAATATCATGTTTGAACTTGAAATTTTTTTGAATGTGAAGCTAAATGGGAGGGAAGGGTTGTCAGGTTCTTAAAGAAGCAAGGAAGATGAATAGTTCTTTTAATTAAGGGAAAATTTCCATTTAAGGACTCTCTGTTTTTCTTTGTTTTTCAAATCAGTCCTTAGTTTAATTAAAACAAAATTTCTCAATTATTCTCAAACTCAATTTTATTTTCAAAATCCACTTTAAGTTATTTAATAATCAACCACCTAATCCTAATTTTCACCACCTAATTTTAGACCCAATAATTATTATAATATTTTATTATTACCATTATTATTTAATTAATTATTTTATCCTATTTTAATTTCTATGATATTCAATCCAATTTTTCTCTTGAGCTCACAACCAAATACCAAATTCTACTAACCCAATTTTCGGGATGTGAAAGTTATGTTTGATTTCTTTGTAGATTATTAAAAGTTTTGATCGAATGAAATTCAAGTTGGAACTCACACTATCCGTCCAACAATTTGGTAGAACTTTTAATCGTTTTGATTTAGTTTAAAAGTAGGTGGTTTAAACTTCTTATGTATTTAGTCAAGTTGTAATATAATTTTGGTTATGTATTTATTGTTCATTCTCCTTGTTACATAATTATGGATATACATATATGAATGATTTTGATCATGTTTTTTAGGTTGGTTTGGTACGTGATAAGATAAAATGATTTGATGATTGATGATTGGTGAATATGAATGGTGTACATGGTATGTGTTAATGATGTTATGCTTTGTGTCAAGGTGTTATGTAATGGTTTCAGATGATTTGGTTCACGTTGTATAGGTTTGCATGATAATATAAGTTGTTTGTATAGCTTATGCACTTGGATGTTGTATGGTGTTTAAATAAAAATATTTGGTAACTTGTAATTGTTTGATTTGAGGTGCCTTATATGGCATATTGGTTAGACTTAGGTTGTGTAACACCCCTTACCCATGTCCGATGCCGGGACAGGATATAAGGCATTACTAGACTTAAACACAAGCAAACATACAAAATCGGGTAACAAAATTTTGTTTAAATTAAATTCATTCATACATATGAAAATTGTACCTTATATGGGCCTACGAGGCCCAAAACATACATTGAGTGTAGTTCGAGACTAATCCGAAAACTTTAAAAAACTTTGGGAAAACTTAGAAAAACTTTCATGAAACAGGGTCACACGTCCGTGTGGATACGCCGTGTGGTCACACACGCCGTGGCTTGGGACACGCCCGTGCCCTCAGCCCGTGTAACGTTCTGTTTAGGACATCATCAACACAACTAGGGTCACAGGCCAAGTCACACACCTGTGCCTCTGCCCGTGTGGTCAACACTTAGGCTATTTGTCAAGTTTTTTTGTTTCCTTAATCTTTCACATACTTAAATACTTTAAAGACACATATCATAGCATCATTTTAATGATTTAGAATGCCTCACTAAAGCACATTTTTAACAATCAACCATAACATATTACCCAATAATTAATCTCTACTTATTCAACAAATTTCCATGTTCAATCATTATAAACTTAATGACAATTTACGCATTTATTCCATAGCCATGACCACCCCGAATGGTCCTAAGGCATTCTCGTGCACATATGTTATTTACTATTCATTCATGGCAGACAATTATAATCATATCACAAAGCATCAACACATGACAAGGATAATTAGGCTTCCAAGCCAAAACATTATAAGCCATATCTCATGGCTATATACAATGAATCAATATAAGCCAATACATTTGGCTAAATCATAAGAACACATATTAATAACTAAGCTCCTATACATGCCACTCACTTGAAGATGCTTAAAACTTATCGATATCCCCTATTGATAGCTCGATAGTATGATGCTGGCTCCGACGATCTCAAACCCCGAGCTAACCTGACAACACTAAAGAAATAAAAAGGAGGGGGTAAGCTATATAGATTATTAAGTCCATATAAAAATAATAAGCAATTTATCAACATGATTCCATCAATTCTTCCAATATGATTCCAAGGTAAAATAATCATAATTGCACTTTTACTTATGTTTAAGTTAAGTTATTTACTCGGGTCATAGTCACTTAGTTACTTATAACTTGAGCTACGGAACTCCAAATCAAGACCCGCTAATTTTCCCTGAAACTACACTCACGTATCTGCTTATCATAAAATTTTTAGAATTTTTAGATTCTCCAATAAGTACAGTTTATTCTTTAAATTCTCCCATTTTCGCTGTCTGACAGTTCTGACCCATCTACACTAAAAACTAATTATCTCTTTGTACAAAATTTGGATAATGTTTTCGTTTGTTTTTTTCGAAAATAGACTCATTAAGTATTTCAAGAATATAAATTATAACCCATAATTATATTTTAAAATTTTTAATTATTTTTCCAAGTCAGAACAGGGGATTCCAAAATCATTCTGACCCTGTCTCACAAAAATTCAAATATTACAGAATAAAAAATTATTTTTCTTTCACCATTTTTTTATGTAAAAATAGACTCAATAATATTTTATTTCATATCTTATTCAACTTCTAATTTGATTTCCACCACTTTTGGTGATTTTTCAAAGTCACACAATTGCTTCTTTCCAAAACTGTTTTATTACAAATTTCACTCTTACATAATCTCACTTACTTCCTTCCATCTTACTGAAAGTTCGCTCAACTATCGAGCACGTTGCTCATAAATTTTAACACACATATACCTGCACTTATTCATCACATAGTCATATTCAATTACACTAGTCATTACATGATCACATGTATTTTCACTTAGTCAATTTCCCATTGAACCCATTGGAATAATAATAGATACACGGTGGCCTGCACATATTACCACCCTTGTGACCAAAGCTATTTGGTGCACATAGTAGCCTGCACTTAATACTACATCTATGACCAAAACCGTCTCTTACACATAGTGGCCTGCACTTAGTACCACACATGTGATCGAAGCTATTGGGTACGCATAGTAGCTTGCACTTAGTACTACACATGCGACTTAACCATCTGGTACACATAGTAGCCTGCACTTAGTACTACACACGTGACCTAAAACCATCTTAAACACATAGTAGTCTGCACATAGTACTACACATGTGTTCTCACAATGGATCATTCATATCTTTTCTATTCTGAAGGTCCAACCGAGAAATTCATCACTTTTCAACATTTTACCAATTCATCCATAATCAACTTCAATTCATAATTTACATCAAGTGATCATTCCATATACAACCACATCTCATATAATAACAAAATATTATAACATAAGTGAAAAAGATATATTATTTACATACAAACTTACTCGTTTCAAAGAAATATCATGTTCCATCAAATTTCCATTTTCAATCATCCCATCACATGTTATCGACATTTGAGCTTTCGATTACTTCATGGGTACATCACGTTCCCATACACAATATCATTAACATATAAATCAATACAACCATAGAAAAATATATTTTAAGTGTAACAACAATAACATGAATATCATGCTTATTTAATCACATGAACTTACCTTAAATGCAATTACAGCCAACTATTTCAATTTAGTCCATAATCTCGAACTTCCCGATTTAGGCCCGAATCTTAGTTTTCTTGATCTAACATTTCAAATATAGCTCCTTTGTTATTCACATTATTCAAATTGACGAAAAATCATACTTTTACAAATTTATGTTTTTACCCCTAAACTTTATCATATTAACACTTTTGCCCCCATGCTCGTAAAATGAATTTTATTCAATTTTTTTTTGCACTTTAAGCCTAGCCGAATCATTTTCATAACTATAACAGCCCAAAATTTCCACTAAATCACACTTTTATGACAAATTTTATAACTTTTACAATTTAGTCCTTTTTAGCGTTTTCACCGAAAACTACTTAGTAAAAGTCATTTCTCCAACCATAAACAAGCATAATCTACCATTAAACATCAAAATGAACAAATTTATAACATGGGTCAAACCCTAGACCTTCATCATAAATCAAATTAATGGTAGAAATAGGTAGATCTTGTTACGAGGATTTCAAAAACACAAAAATCATTAAAAACGGGGCTAGAACAGAATTACAATAGAGCTTGGAAGCTTGAAAAACCCTAGCTATGTCTTCTCCATGCAAGTTTCAAACAAAAATTGGCTTTTAATTTTGTTTTTAATTCATTTTAATTACTAAATGACCAAAATGCCCCTAATTTTATTTCACCCATTTCATGTCCATTTTTGTCCAACAAATTAACCAATGGTCTAATTACCATTTAGGGACCTCCAATTTAAAATTTCATAACAATTGGACACCTCTAGCATGTAGAACTCAACTTTTATACTTTTTACGATTTAGTCCTTTTGACTAAATTGAGTGCCCAACCGTCAAAATTTCCAGACAAAATTTTCAAAAAACAATTCCATAGAATTGTGGACCATAAAAATATAATAAAAATGAATTTTCTTACGTTGAATTCGTGGTCTCGAAACTACTGTTCTGACTAGGTCCTAATTCGGGATGTTACAACTCTCCCCTGCTTTAGGGATTTTCGTCCCTGAAAATCTTACCAGAAGAGTGGTTTAGTTCCTCATAAACTCTACTATCTCATAAACATTACTAAAGAACTTTTACTTTAGCCTTCATTAAAAACCAGGGTCTTTTTTAGCTTCTCAATAACTTATAATATAAAATCTGAATCTCAATCCAATTAACCAGGACTAGTATTCCAAGAATTCGACAATCTCAGAGATACATGATTCCATTAACCCGTTAGGCAGAAATTTAACATATACCGAAATGATTTGCAGATTTCATCAAACACTTAATACAAGCTAAATAACATCTTTCCTTTTTAAAGACAGGAATAATTCGTATATGAAATCCATAGTAACTCTTTCTCAGAGATCATACCATAACTATGTTATCATCCTTTAACGATTTGATTCAAGTCAGCTACACTATCACAAACTTAAATCTGTCTATAACATCAGATACGTTGAGCTGTCACACTACCTTTCTTATCTTAAAACACATCACTGAAAATCAAAAAGTCTTTGCTCAATGACTAAACCAGTTCAAAGGCTTCGGTTAACAATGTCCTCGTCTACTCAAAGTTTTACTAATTAACATGTAATAGACCATTCAATTTTCACAAAATGAAAATTTTATCATTCATAGCAGTTTTAAAGCGTATCAAAGTCTTCTAAGATACATACACTTTCCATTCAGACTATCTGTCTTTTACCCGAAAAAGATAAAATCTTATTCTCAGGCTTGAGAAAAATGATTCGGACATAATTATTTTATTAAATCTTTCAAATAATAACCCATACAGACTGAACAACCAAGTCGATCTTAATTATTACTTGATAAAGCTTCAGGAAATCCTTCCTTTTAGTTAACAGAACTGTTCAACATGCAATAGTTTAAGATTCACTTATCATGCCTATCAAAGACCTTTACCATTGCTTTAGCTCAAAATAATAAGAATATCCCCATTGGGGGCATTAACTTCAATCAACTTACTCGGGAGAAGAAATCCACCATACAAATCGAAGGTCACAGTTTCGCCACTTGTGCTTTTGCTGAGGTAAAAACTTTACAGAAAATTTAAAAAAATCCGAATACTATCAACCTAGAGGCATAATCATAATTGACATAGTCATCATAGGCCTGAGAATACACTTTAGATACGAGTCATGATTAATAATTTTAGGAATAAAGATGACAAGAAGCCCAAAATAAGGAAATCCAAGATAGAAAAGTCCAAGAATCATAACATCATGTATATTTCTTATAAAATTACAACGAATGGATTATAACAGAATACCAGAGAGAAATAGAGCAGTGCTGATTATAAATCAATCAGGTTATCAATACTTTTGTCTATACATCATGATTAGAAAACATTCCCATATAACAAGAATTTTATCAGAAGAGTAACAGCCATAGGAATATTCCTGAGAACAATTAAACATATAGAATACCTTAAAAGAGACTGTCTAAAATCTGTTCAGCCATAACTGTCACACTCAATGTCTTACCTTTCAAATATTATTCCTTTAACTATTTCTGTCATCACTAATCCCATACTATTTCTTTCACTAAAAAAATATGTTCAGAAGGAATTTCGATTACTACATTCTTTCAACGTCGTGTTTGAACAAGTTGATTTGCCAAGGTTAATTTCTTCTCTCATTGTGATATTTCGTAAACCGAAAAAATCTATAAATCAATCTGATACCTTTTCTAATTATGTCTTTACTTATCAACTTATTCTCAAACTCTGACCATATTTACAATCATTCTACCGCTGAACACTTTTGGTCTCATACTCGTGAGCTTATTTCAGCACAAATCTCATGAAATCCTTTATAAACACAACTCTGGTAAGGGGGTGGAGTTGTAATCCCTGACTCGTCTCTCATACACATGTATATACCATATAACTTTCACCATTATAGTCATATTATTACCAACATATCATTCGCTTCAGACAAGCTAACATTAAAGTTTGCTTTACACAGACTTTCCAATTACTTATTTAAACAAATGTACTTATACATACATTTTATGAATTCTGAATAACTTTACTTATCATTTTTATTCAATCAAATAGGTCAGGCACATAACATCATATGAGGGCCAAACAAGCATGGATGAGTGTATCACAATCTGAGCTCTCATCTAGCACATCAACATATGCATATCATTATAATCATATAACTCAATTCAATAATTTAGCACATTTACTTAGACTATGAGAGTTTGTCAGTCACACTTATTCAAACAAGCATACGTGGACATTTATTCCATCAATATTCTTGGTAAGTTACCCAAATACACGCATTCATTCAAGTAAATCAATCATATACATCATGGAATTATCGATTAAACATAGGTGGGCTCATTACATCATAATCTTTTGTCTCATTTCAATAATTCATTTCAATCCATCAAATTTTAATATCCAAACGGGACAATGATATTTTATCCATAACAGGATATTATGAATCTCATTCGTACCTTTCCAAGTTTCAACTATCATGACTGTACTTTACTCAAATATCTCATTACCACAATCAATATGGTCAGATATAGCTCGGTTGGAGGGTACCTTTGTCTAAACAAAATAGATCTCTTATGCGTCCTGGAGACATCACACTATCATAGATCGGTGGCATGTATAGCTAAACTCTCATACATATGCTAGATTAGTCTGAGAACTGACTAAACCATAGCTCTAATACCACTAAATGTAACACCCCTTACCCATGTCCGATGCTGGGACAGGATACGGGGCATTACCAGACTTAAACATGCACATACATGTAAAACTAGGCCATAAAATTTCAATCATATTAAAATCATTCGATCACATGCAAAATGTCCCATACACGAGCCTTCAAGGCTCTAAACATGCATTAAAAGCGGGTTGGGACTAAACCGAGAACTTACAAACATTTTTACAACACTTAGAAAATTTTCAATTTGGAGAGTCACACGCCCGTGTGGGTAGACCGGGTGGTCTCACACGCCCGTGTCTTCAGCCCGTGTAACTCTTTATTTATGACGTCAGCAAATATTTAGGGTCACACGGCCAAGTCACATGCTCGTGTGCTAAGGTCGTGTCCTCCACATGGCTAAGACACACGGTCGTGTCTCTGCCCGTGTGGTCAACACTTAAGCTATTTTCCAAGCCTTTTCGTTGCCTTAATCTTTCACATACTTAAAATAATTTAAAGACACATATCATAGCATCATTTTAATGATTTAGCATGCCTCACTAAAGCACATTTTTAACAATCAAACATAACATATTACCCAATAATTAATCTCTACTTATTCAACAAATGTCCATGTTCAATCATTATCAACTTAATGCCAATTTACACATTTATTCCATAGCCATGACCACCCCGAATGGTCCTAGGGTATTCTCGTGCACATATGTTATTTACTATTCATTCATGGCAGACAATTATAATCATATCACAAAGCATCAACACATGGCAAGGATAATTAGGCTTACAAGCCAAAACATTATAAGCCATATCTCATGGCTATATACAATGAATCAATATAAGCCAATACATTTGGCTAAATCATAAGAACACATATCAATAACTAAGCTCCTATACATGCCACTCACTTGAAGATGCTTAAGACTTATCGATATCCCCTATTGATAGCTCGATAGTGTGATGCTGCCTCCGACGATCTCCAACCCCGAGCTAACCTAACAACACTAAAGAAATGAAAAGGAGGGGGTAAGATATATAGCTTAGTAAGTCCATATGAAAATAATAATTTATCAACATGATTCCATCAATTCTTACCACATGATTCCAAGGTAAAATAATCATAATTACACTTTTACTTATGTTCAAGTTAAGCTATTTACTCGAGTCATAGTCACTCAATTACTTATAACTTGAGCTACGGAACTGTAAATCAATATCTGCTAATTTTCCCTGAAACTATACTCATATATCTACTTATCATAAAATTTTTAGAATTTTTAGATTAGCCAATAACAAAATTTTATTCTTTAAAATCTCCCATGTTTTGCTATCCGACAGTTCCGACCCCTCTGCACTAAAAACTAATTATCTCTTCGTACAAAATTTGGATAATATTTTAATTTGTTTATTTCAAAAATAGACTCATTAATTATTTTATGCATATAAATTATAACTCATAATTATATTTTTACAATTTTTAATGATTTTTCCAAGTCAAAACAGGGGATTCCAAAATCATTCTGACCCTATCTCACAAAAATTCAAATATCACAGAATAAAAAATTATTTTACTTTCACCGTTTCTTTTATGTGAAAATATACTCAACAAGCTTTTATTTCATATCTAATTCAACTTCTAATTCGATTTCCACCATTTTTTGTGATTTTACAAAGTCAAACAACTACTGTTGTCTAAAACTTTTTTATTACAAATTTCACTCTTACATAATCTCACTTACTCCATTCCACTTACCTAAAGTTCGCTCAACTATCGAGCACATTGCTTATAAATTTTCACACACATATACTTGCACTTATTCATCACATAGTCATATTCAATTACACTAGTCATTACATGATCACATGTATTTTCACTTAGTCAATTTCCCGTTGAACTCATCGGAATAATAACAGATACACGGTGGCCTGCACATATTACCACCCTTGTAACCGAAGCTATTTGGTGCACATAGTAGCCTGAACTTAGTACTACATCTGCGACCAAAACCGTCTCTTACACATAGTGGCATGTACTTAGTACCACACATGTGATCGAAGCTATCGGGTACGCATAGTAGCTTGCACTTAGTACTACACATGTTACCTAACCATCTGGTACACGTAGTAGCATGCACTTAGTACTACACACGTGACCTAAAACCATCTCAAACACATAGTAGCCTGCACATAGTACTACACATATGTTCACATAATGGATCATTCGTATCTTTTCTATTCCGAATGTCCAACCGGGAAATTCCTCACTTTTCAACATTTTACCAATTCATCCATAATCAACTTCAATTCATAATTTACATCAAGTGATCATTCAATATACAACCACATCTCATATAATAACAAAATATTATAACATAAGTAAAAACGATATATTATTTACATACAAACTTACTCGTTTCAAAGAAATATCATGTTCTATCAAATTTCCATTATCTTCAATCATCCCATCACATGTTATCGACATTTAAGCTTTCGATTACTTCATGGGTACATCACGTTCCCATACACAATGTCATTAACATATAAATCAACACAACCATAGCCAAATAGATTTCAAGTGTAACAACAATAACATGAATATCATGCTTATTTAATCACATGAATTTACCTTAAATGCAATTACGGCCAACTATTCTAATTTAGTCCATAATCTCGAACTTCCTGATTTAGGCTCGAATCTCAATTTTCTTGATCTAACATTTCAAATATAGCTCCTTTATTGTTCACATTATTCAAATTTACCCAAAAATCATACTTTTACAAATTTACATTTTTACCCCTAAACTTTATCATATTTACACTTTTGCCCCTATACTCGTAAAATAATTTTTATTCAATTTTTTTGCACTTTAAGCTTAGCCGAATCATTTTAATAACTATAGCAGCCCAAAATTTCCACTAAATCACACTTTTATAATAAATTTTATAACTTTTACAATTTAGTCATTTTTAGGGTTTTCACCAAAAATTGCTTAGTATAAGTCGTTTCTCCAACCATAAACATGCATAATATACCATTAACATCAAAATGCACAAATTTCTAACATGTTTCAAACCCTATACCTTCATCATAACTCAAATAAATGGTAGAAATAGGTAGATCTTGTTATGAGGATTTCAAAAACATAAAAATCATTAAAAACGGGGCTAGAACAGAATTACAATAGAGCTTGGAAGCTTGAAAAACCCTAGCTATGTCTTCTCCATGCAAGTTTCGGCCATGGGGTTGAAAATGGACAAAAATTGGCTTTTAATTATGTTTTTAATTCATTTTAATTACTAAATGACCAAAATGTCCCTAACTTAAAAATATTCTATTTCACCCATTTCTTGTCCATTTTTGTCCAAAAAATTATCCAATGGTCTAATTACCATTTAAGGACCTCCAATTTAAAATTTCATAACAATTGGATGCCTCTAGCATGTAGAACTCAACTTTTGCACTTTTTACGATTTAGTCCTTTTGACTAAATTGAGTGCCCAAATGTCAAAATTTCTCGACGAAATTTTTACAAAACAATTTCATACAATTTTAGACCATAAAAATATAATAAAAATGAATTTTCTTATGTCAGATTCGTGGTCTCAAAACCACTGTTCCGACTAAGTCTTAATTCGGGATGTTACAGTGTACCCGTGTGGACAACTTTGAAGCTATTTTCCAAGCCATTTGCCACTCTTAAACACTCACATACATAATCTCACTTCATGAAATGCAACATAGTTTTTTTAATCATTCTATGATTAATCCATGACTTTGTAATGTCAACATATCACATGCTCAAACCATCATGCTTTCATATGGCATTCCACACCAATTTCATATTTAATCAACCTTAATAACCTACTTTCAAGTTACCCAAATATACCATAGCTATGGTCATACCTATCACTCCCAATTCATTCATTAAGCATATATGCCATCTATCATAACCATTACCAACAAGCAACCATCAACCACATCACAAAGCATAAACACATTGCATGCATGCATAAATAATTATGGTTACAACCAAAGAAGCAAATATAAGCCACATCTCATGGCCTTATACAAAATGAATCATAATACCATCATGAGCCAACTCATTTGGCTAATCAATATGACACATAACAAAATGACCAAGTCCCCTATACTTACCATACTAAAAATACTTAAACCATATGTATACCCAAAAGATTGAATCGATAGTGTGATCCGAACTCTGACGTCTTTTGATCCCTGAGCTAGCTTGGTGACACTAAAAAATATGGAAAGAAAGGGGGTAAACATTAAAGCTTAGTAAGTCAATATGCAAATAATATGCAATCTAAACAAGTAATTAACATACAATTAACATAATGAACATAAATTTGCATTTCATCAATTCACTTACACTTACTCATCATATAAACAACCTTGTCATAAGTTCTTCACATACCAAAGCATTACTCATGAGTTATGTATACATACCTGTATCAACTCATAACATAATATCTTACTTTCTCGTCTTTGTCATATACATCAGTTTACTCTATGAATTACCCGTTGAACGCTTAGAATACTATCGGATACACGAAAAGCTCGCACATAAGTGTCACATACGTAGCTAAAGCTACCTCATATCACTTAATTCATAAACGCTCATTCTTGAGCTACTCACGGATCTGCTCACACAAGCTGTTGGTCAGGACGTAGCTACACGGGCTGCTCACACAAGCTATCAGGTATCCGCAGCACATGCCAAACTACTCAGCCACCGGTAGAACATACAAGACCAGCACCCGGAACCACATAAACATATCTCATGAGCTCATAAATCATATAGTTCCTAGTGACATGTCACTTGTATCCTAAATTATTCCTAAGGTTCAAACGAGATTTTTCGATATCACATCTCTGTCAAGCTTGCTCGTAATGTCAATCTCAATATCCATAATACCCATCACTTACTCATGGAGCAATCAAAGCATAACTCATAATAGCATTGAAGAATTTGAATTCACATAATACTCAAGCATAAAAAATATAACATAACATCACATTATTTGTATATGAACTTACTTCGGTACAAAATGATGAAAACAAGTCTATTCTTCGTAAACCTTGTTCTTCCCCCGATCAAGACCCGAATCACGTTTTTTTATCTATAATGCCAAATTTAACTTATTTAATACATACATTGTTCGAATCGACCCATAACACATACTTTGGTAAAATTACCTTTTTACCCCTAACTTTTCACTTATTTACAAATTGGTCATTAGGCTCATAAAATGAAATGCATGCATTTTCTTTATTACCCAAGCCTAGCTGATTCATATTCCTACTCCTAACAGCCCACATTTTTCTTTATTTCACATATTTACTACCCATTTTACCACTTTTACAAATAGGTCATTTTCATGCATTTCCATCAAAAATCACATAGTAAAAGATGTTAAACACACATCAAACTTTCATATTCCTCCATTAAACATCAAAATACATGCATGTCACACATGGGTAAGTTTTTTAACATGAACCCTAGCTCAAAATAATGGTAGAAATAGCTAGATCGGTTGATGACAACTTCAAAAATGTAAAGAACATTAAAAACGGGGCTAGGATGCACTTACTTTTGAGCTTGAAAGTTGAAGAAACCCTAAATATGGTGAGCATGGAAATTTCAGCTAAGGTAGATGAAGATGGAAAAGATTTTTGACTTATTTTTCCCTTTTTATTCTTTTATTAACCAAATGACAAAAATGCCCTTATCTTTCAAATTTTTCCTATTCATGCCCATTTTTGTCCAAAATTTTAAAACTTGGTCAAATTACTATCTAAGGACCTCTAATTAATATTCCATAGTAATTTCATGCTTAAAGCTTCTAGAGCTCAAGTTTTGCAACTTATTCAATTTAGTCCCTAATTTCAAATTGGACACTTTAGGCATAAAATTTCTTCATGAAAATTTCACACAAACATGCATTCATATCATGGATCATCAAATAATCATAAAATAATTATTTCTACTTCAGATTTGTGGTCTCAAAACTACTGTTCTTACTAGACCCTAATTCGGGATGTTATAGGATGAATGAGTTTTATACATGAAATTTGTTAATCTACATGAAACTACAAAATTTGGTTTTAGGTTTGGACATGAAATACTCTTATAAACTTGTGATTTTTGACCATTTTTACAAAGGTATTGGTAAAAATGGATCAAGGTATTAATATCGAATCAAATGAACAGTTTTAGAAATTACAGAATGATAATTTAGTATCGGTATTTTACTAAGTTTCGATAAATTTACTAAAATATCGATACCTCCAAAAAAGGTATCGATAAAAATGTTTTGAACCAAAATCTCCTATTTGGTAGAATGTTAAATTGGTCTTGATTTTTAAAAATGATATCGACACTGAAAATAAAAATATCGATACCTTGTACAAATTAGGGAAATTTTACAATTTCCAAAAGAATATATTCTTTTTTATCAACTTCCATGTCTTTTTATCTTTCTAAAAGATTATATTCTTTCCAAAAGAATATCAACTTCAATATCTTTTTATCTTTGACCAAAATTATTATAACTATTTATATTAATAATTTCGGTAAACTATATTCAGTTAATATATTATATGAATCAAATTCTTATATTAATTTTAACTATCTTCTCTATTTGTGTACAACAAGTTTGTACATATAATGCGTTCAATATTTAATTATCAAATTAATTTAATTCATGTGACCGTTAAATACAATACCATCTATATTTGGATTCTGTTTGCTTCAACCATAGGGTGTGACCCTATAGGCTCTTGTAATATTGGTAGTAATACTAGAACATTTCTAATGTCACAAGTAATGAGTGGCATCTTGCAATGCATCATTGCTACCTAAGTTACAAGAAGCCGTGATTCATCATAACCTTTTTGTGATAATTTTTCATGTATTATATATTTTTATCCTTTATAAATAGATTGGACACAAGTCACGGTATAGTCACACCTATATATCATATTTCTTAATATTTTGAGTAGACTATAATAAACAAATAAGTGTGATATCTTATATCAACTTATTTGAGCATGGTCATGCATTTCTAGTCTCACTCCATTAAGTGGCCTAAAATATTGCTCTCACAACAAGAAAATAGACTTTTAGCGGCGCTTTTTTTAGCCTTTAGCGGCGCTTTTAAGCGCCACTAAAACTTTTTGCGGCGCTTTTTAAAACACCGCAGAAAACGCCGCTATAGGTAACACCACAAAAATTTGTGGCATTTATTTAAAAAAATGCCGCTAAAAGTCAATGGCTTTTAGCGGCGTTTGTTGGGAAAGCGCCGCTAAAAGTCATGGCTTTTAGCGGTGTTTGTTGGGAAAGCGCCGCTAAAAGTCATGGCCTTTAGCGGCCTTTGTTGCCACTAAAAGTCATGGCTTTTAGCTGCGTTTTTTGGCAAGCGCCGCTAAAAGCCATTACTTTTAGCGGCTTTTTTTGGCAAGCGCCGTTAAAAGTCAATGGCTTTTAGCGGCGCTTTTCCCACAAACGCCGCTAATTTTGGCAAATTTGCAATATATTTTTTCACTAATATCCAGTCCTTCCTGCATTAAAATCCAACCAAATACAACAAATATAGTATAAAATGCAGCCAAAAACAGCAAATTTAGCATAAAAATACAAAAAAAAAACATTAATTCTAAATGATACTTTAAATTTAACGAAAGATATATGATATAATTAATAAATAAAGTATAATTTAAAATATTCTTACAATAATGTTAAACGTGAAAAAGTTAAAAACATTCTTACAAAACTAATGTCTAAGATGGCGGCTTTTGCGATTGCTGAAACATCTGCATCATCTGCTGAAGCTGTAGCTGAAGGTCATCATACTTTTTGCTCTGCTCTGCTGCCATCGCTGCTGCCTCTGCCTCCCTCGCTCGTGCCTCTGCCTCCCTCGCTGCTGTCGCTACCTCCCTCGCTGCTGTCGCTGCCTCCCTCTCTGCTGCCTCCACTCTAAGTTGTTGCTAGAGTTCTTCATATTTTCGTTGAACCTCGGCAATTTGCTCAACCGTGTTCGCTTGCATTTGAGCTATCTGGTCTCTTAACCTCTGAACTTCAGCTTGAGCTTGACTTCCGGAAGGCATGTATTGCTGGGAGCCGGATCCAAAATATTGGGTCGGGGTAACACCAGATCCTTGAAATCGAACCCGACCGTACCTTTCTGGACCCAAAACTTCAGTGATAATTCTGTTATCAATGTTCTCAAGATTAACAGAACTATCAGTCGAAGCAATTGCTTCATATTCCGCCTTCTTCTCCTTTAGTTTCTCCTAAAAAATTAATTAAAGAGTTAGAAACGAAATATATAATAAAAAGGAATGCAACATAACTTAACATTATTTAAAACTACTAATGATGAATTGAATTAAACAATTATAATTAAACATTATAAATATTTAGAATAAATCAAATATTATTAAGTAAATATACCATAATTTCTCCAGCTTCGGATGTCATAGTAGATCCATCTTTCTTCCTATGCGTAATCTCAAAAAGCTGAAGGCGTCCAACTTTTTGCCCAGATTTGACTTCCTACAATATAGTAGTAAAAATATTATTTAATATTAGAAAGTTATTAATATTTGAAAGAATTAATAAATTCATAATACCTCGGCCTCATTCTGAAAGCAAAACTTCTAACCCTACCGTGTGTGTGTGAATTTTTGTTTTTGTCTCTTCGCTTGTTCCAACTTCATTTCACGGTCCTACACAATGAAATTATTATTATGTATATAGTAAACACTATATATAAGAGTTTGGAAATACGTAATACCTCTCCTTTCTTTGAATTCCAGAATCTAACCGCATCTTCCCATTGGTACCTTAGCATTCCCGGCGGGACATTTCTCAATTTTTCCTCGAGGCTTATGTCTTTCTTAAAATATTGTTTTTTTAAAGTGCTTTTATTGTCTCTCCATTTTTTACCCAATGCCTTCTTGATATAATCATCGGAGACCTCTAAAGCAAATCTCTCCTAAAAAAACACAAGTTTAGAATGTAAATATAAATGAAACTTAAACCAAAGTATTATAAATTACGTTCACATTTTGTTACCTTAATATTAACAAGAGCCTGATTTTTGTTGCTATCAGGCATGTGATGCCATGATTCGTAGTTGATGGGCAACTTATTGGCATTTCGTGCTAAAATGCCCAAATAGCTGCTAAAAGTCGAGCTTGGATCCAACAGTGACCATGAGTATTTCTACTTACTTTGACACGCTCGACGGGATCTAAGTCGTATAAATCTCTAAGCAACGTGACGTCCCGAACTCTGTAAGTCCCCACCACTTTCAACTGAAAAATGATATACTATAATTATATTAAAATTGACAAATAAATCAATAATAAAAGTCAACACATGTAAAATGAACTTAACATTACTTTGAAATTCTTCAGGCTCGTCAAGTGTCTCCGACACATTCGAAGATCCAACAACTGTCTGCTGTTCACTATTTCCTTCTTCCGAATTTGGAGTATTCTGGACAATACTTAAATCTCGTAATTTTCTTCTACGCATTTTTCCTGCAATACACATAAAATAGTTAAAGTTTTGGTAACAAGTTACAACAATAATAGTACATATAAAATAGTTAAATTATATAACATGAGCAAGATTAAAATTATAATATTACATATAATTAAAAAATCGTAAAATCTTACTACATCATTATTCGTAAATATCTTCATCCACATCATGTCGAACCCATTGATGTTGTGTACTAGTACTAGGGATATTTTCATCTAAGTTTTGTTCTGGAAAAGGTAATGTTTCTGATCTTTCGATAATGTCATCTCTACTTCCATTACCCATGTCAAACAAGTCTCTAGGGGTGTTCTGGAGTACAACATACCAATCCTCATCAGTTGGATCTTTCGAATAAAAAACTTGTTTCACTTGAGACGAAAATACATATGGCTCGTCCATCAATTGTTGTCCAGTGTGAATCAAGCGAGAGAAATTCACCATTGTAAAACCAAATTGATCTTTTTTAATTCCTCGAGCAGTATTAACATCAGCCCAATCACACCTAAATAAGACAACTTTCCATCTGCCATAGTAATCCAACTCAATAATGTCGGTAAGAAGTCCGTAATACTCCACATTACCCTCAATCGGATTACTGTCCCTAGCACTAGCATAACTTGTAATTGAAGAATTAACAACAACTCCACAATTTTGAGTTCTCCTCATTCTCTCGTGATACTTTGTATGAAACTTGTATCCATTGATGAGGAAGGTACTATATCTCTTTATTACTCTGTTCGAACCTTGGGAAAGCCATTTAACTTCGTCATTGACGTCCTTCCCACTCCAAACCTATTGAATCGAAAGTAAATTGAATAATTATAAATGTATTATGTATTATAAATTGATTAACTAAATTTCGCGATTATATGTAACTTATTAACTTTAGTTACATACCGTTTGGCTTAACCATTCATGAAAAGATTTTGTGAATAACTTATTAATCTCTTGATGTTGTAATCTTCGAGAGCGTGCACGAGTTCTCAAAATTTGTTTGTACTCACTATGTTAAAAACAAGTTTAATTGGTTAGAAGATAAACAAATCAAAACGAGGAATATATGAGGAAATTTTAGAACTTACTTGCGTAACGGTTCAACTAAATCGTGGTGAAAAAGTATATATCGATGTGCTTGTATCCATGATATATCATCTAATTCTGCAATTTCAACTTTGTCGATTGGTTCTCCATAACTTTGGAATAAATAAGTTTCGGCCAAGTTATGATCATTGAGCCCAGCATTTCTACTTAATTTATTTAATCGTGTTTCAACATCTTCTAAATATATAGAACAGAAGGTAATGCACTCCTCTGCCAAGCAGCCTTCAGCAATTGATCCTTCTGGATAACGCTTATTGCGACAATATGACTTCAATTTACTTAGGAACCTAAATACGATATACAATATTTATCAAAAGCTGTAACTAAATGTATAGAGGTGAATGAATGAATACTTGGGAAATAAATTAACACCTTTCTATAGGATACATCCATCGATAAAAAACCGGTCCACCGAGTATTGCTTCGTGAGGGAGATTGATTACCAAGTGCACCATAATAGTGAAGAAGGAAGGTTGGAAAGATCTTCTCCAAATTGCATAAAGTCAAAGCCGCTCAATCCTGTACTTTCTCAAGTTCTTCAACATCCAAAACTTTGCCACAAATAGCTTTCATTATATTGGATAGTTCAATTATACAGGACGTTACATTTTTTGACATACAGCACCGTAAAGCAATTAGGAGTAAATCTTGCATCAAGATGTGATAACCATGTGATTTTAATGAATATAATCTTCGATCTTTGAGACTCACACATCGAGATATATTTGACGCATACGCATCTGGGACCTTTATATCCTTCAACACCATGCAGAACACTTCTTTCTCTTCCTTTGACATTGAAAAAATAGAAGGCGGCAACCGATATTTCCCATTCAAAAGTACTTGAGGATGCAGATCACGCCAAATTCTCATGTCAACTAAATCAAGTCGGCTCTAAAGATTGTCTTTTGATTTTCCATCGACATTCAAAATTGTCCCAATTATGTTCTCGCAGACATTCTTCTCAATATGCATGACATCAAGATTGTGGCGTAAAATGTTGTGCTCCCAATAAGGCAACTTAAAAAAATACTCCTTTTTTTTCCACAAGTCCGCCTCATTAGGATCATCCTCTCCATCAGATTCATCATCAGATTCATCCCTCGATCTTCTCTTTGTTTGCTTGTTAGGTGGTTGATTCATCTTCTCATAACTAAAATTCATATCTTTTAACATAAACAAGATTTCAGATCCAATGGTTTGCTCAGGAGCTCCTCTGTACTCTTCAGTACCGTCAAATAGAGTCTTCTGAAATCTAAATTTATGATTTTCATCTAACCACCGACGATGACCCATGTAAGAGAACTTCTTTCCATTGTACAACCACTTCGAACAAGTTTGTGCAGCACAACAAGGACAAGCATAACGTCCTTTAGTACTCCAACCTGATAAATTAGCATAAGCCGGAAAATCATTAATTGTCCACAATAAAGCTGCATGTAAATTAAAGTTCTCCTTTCTCAATACATCATATGTCTCAACACTCGACCATAATTGTTTTAACTCTTCAATAAGTGGCTGTAAATAGATGTCAATATCATTTCCGGGACCTTTCTCTCCAGGGATAATCATTGATAAAATAAATGAAGATTGCTTCATGCAAATCTATGGAGGCAAATTGTAAGGAACAAGCACTACAGGCCAAGTACTGTACGAAGTACTCATGATTTTAAATGGATTAAAGCCATCAGCTGCTAGCCCAAGCCTCACATTCCGAGGATCGCTTGCAAAGCTTGGAAATTTACTGTCAAATGATTTCTAAGCTAAAGAACCCGCAGGATGTCTTAATAATTCATCATTAGTCCGTTGATCATTATGCCACCTCATAGATTCGGCTGTCTTTGACGACATGAAAAGCCTTTGAAGTCTTGGTATTAGGGGAAAATATCGCAAGACCTTGACTGGCTTCTTTCTTAACTGTGCCCCACCTTCATCTGTATTCACATCTTCTGTATTACTATTCATCCAACGAGACTTACCGCAAACATGACAAGGCTGTTGGTTTTTCTGATCACCCCAGTACAACATGCAGTCATTTGGGCAACTATGAATTTTATCGTACCCAAGGCCCAGATCTTTTATTAGTCTCTTCATATCTTGACAAGATTGGGGAATTTTTGCAAATGGAAACATCTCTCTCAGAAACTCTAGCAGCATTGTAAAAGAGTTTCCGGTCCACCCTCCCAAACATTTTAAGTGAAATAGACGAATGCAGAAGGACAATTTCGAATATTTTGATCCATCGTAAAGGTCTTCATTCATTTCATTAAGCAAATTGTAGAACTTCGTCGCTTCTTCATTTGGCTCCACATCAGGTGCACTTGTTCCCGTTTCGTAAAAAACATTTCCACCAATATTACAATCATCTGATGCAATAAAGTCAGGTGGAAACGATTGCTCACCATGACTATGCATATTAAATGCATCCCACAACATATCTTTCATGTCATCTTGTTTAACATATTGATGGTAATCAGTATCAGGATAAGTCGAATTAATCGTTGAAGAAGTTCCACTAGGTGTACACTCTCCATGGAAAATCCATTTTTTATACCCCCGAATAAAGCCATCAACAATTAGATGTTCGTAGACAACTTCACGAAAATGGCAATTGATATTGCCACACTTCTTACACAGGCAAAGAATCATATTCTCTTGGCTTGCATTTTGAAATGCAAAATTTAGAAAAGTTTGTACTCCATTTTGATAAGCATTGCTTACCCTTGACAATTTCATCCAACTCCTATCCATTTCGTAGTTCTTGAAATCTAAAGTTGACAACATATTACAGTTACTTAAATGTTCTCAATTGATTTAAATCATATCATTATACTAAATATCAAGTCTCTAATGGGTATAAACTAATTCAGGCAAGTTACGGGATTTTCAAGTATAGATTTATGTATTATGTAAGTTAAGTAAGTTTCGTAAGCTAGTTATGTAACATATGATATGATATATATTTATGTAAGTTATATATATATGTAAGTTATATAAGTTATGTAAGTTATGTAAATTATGATATCAAATATATTTATGTATTATGTAAGTTTTTTATTTGACGATGTGGAAAATCACATGGATAATACATATCAAGTATCAAGTATCTAATCAAATTTAAACAAACAGAGCCTAAGTACTTATTAAGACACATCACGTTAGCAAAAATAAAAAATTAATTTTTTAAAAAATAATTAATAAAATATATATCTGGAATGAATTTAGATAAATGATTGCCTTGGTTTATTTGAAAATGAACAATCATTTGTCTAAGATTCTGTAAACTACGATTTTTTTTTAAATTATAAAAATTTACTAATAATTTTTATTTACAATTTAGTCCTTGAATTATACTTGTTTCCCTACTTTTGGTATTTATATTTTTGTCTCATTTTGGTACTTAAACTTTGCACCAGTTTTGTACCTAATAGTTAATGACATTAACAAAAGGCAATCAATTAGAAAAATTAGTAAAACTTATTTAGAAAATTTTAAAATTTATATAAAAATTGATAAAGACACGTGAAACAAGATCGTAAATTTATCTAAATCATGCGAATTTGGCACAGGGCTCTAAACGAATAAGAAAATATATCATTTGTCACAACCTGAAATGCAAACTAACCAAGTTAAATCTAAGTAAAATAAGGGCAGCAAATAAAACAAAATAATAGAGATATCAAGAGCAAGGAAACCAAATTAAAAATTAGGGTTTCTTGAAAACCAAGTCAGCTTAGAGAAGCAAACTTGTTTTTGATGAAAATGAGTCAAAACAAAATTGTCAAATAAGAAAATATAATCGGTTAAAACAAATTTAAGAAATCAAGTACTAAACCTAAATGGAAACAAGGGAAAAGAGAATATTCAGGTTCGACCAACCCAGAAAAATAAAAAACCAATCAATTGATGAAAAAAAAGTTGTCGAATTGAAATCTAAAGAAAAGAAACAAAATAAATTAGTAAATGAAAAAGAAACCTAAATTGAAAAGAATGATGAAATTAGATTTTCTTGAGTCAAAAGAAACCGATCTTGATCTTTAAGAAAGGCCCAATTAAAATTTAAATTTACTAAACCTAAACAAACTCAAACTCTAAAGCGGTGAATTAATAGACGAGATTAACTAAGTGTCTTAAAATGATATAATATAATATTTTTTAAAAAATTAATTTTAAATTTACTTGTAAAAGGTTAACAAAAAAAAAAACTCCCAATGTACCAAATATTAACTAATGTGTTTATAAATTTATAATGTTATGATTTAACCAATTCTATATCAGTGTATGTGAAAGTGTTTCAAGCTCATCAATGCTACTATAAAATATTTCACTGAATTAATATCATGAGTTTACTATTTATCAATTAAGTTAAAATTTACTTAAAAAATATTTTATAAATTTTATAAATAAATTAATTAAAAATTACCAATTAAAATAGATGAGAGGATAAACACGAAATTAGTAAAGCATTGCTTCATCAATATTTTTATAAATATATTATTCTTTCACTCAATAAACACAAATTAATTTTTATAATATTACATGTTGTTGCCAATACTATATACTCCTGGTAATTATTTACCCACACGTTTTAACTCACTCTAGGTTCACACTAAAATACACGGTGTGGTCTAATCTAATGTTGGGGCATTTTTGTCATGTTGGAAAATCATCAGCTGTGATCATAGCCTTGGCCTTGGATACACATTGATGGTATGGTAGGCGATGGACATGCTTTTTTTGATTGCTCCTCGACGGTTTTGTTGGATTTTAGAGATGATGACTCCATAAGAATTTTAATTGGGCCGTAAGTAGCTCACTAATTATCATAATTATCACTAATAATGTGATGTGTCTTAATTTTTTATTTAAAGCAGAAAAGGAACCTGGAACTTGCAAACTCTTTTCGTTCCAATTCCTTTCTCTTCTTGTCGATCAACTGCAACATGTAAGGAGGCAAAATCAGCAACAACCAATACAAAACAAAATTGCTAGTAAAGTGAAAGGACACACGCTAAGGGATAAAATAATGACTTTATCAATGATCCATCATCTAAAAGATAACTCAACAGTGGCTATTAAATATAGACTGAACCACTGTGGAATGACAAAAGACTTGTGTTTAAGTCTTCATTTGACCAGAGGTTTGATCCCTGGACAACCCTTACCCTTACTTAAAGAAAAAAATGTGCTACTAAATGATTCACATAGTTACCAGATGAAGCAGTATATCTACCCAACCACTAAATTCAAATTAAAGGTATATAAGCAGTCATTAATGCTAGCATGGAATCACAAATAGAAAATAGCATGTTAAGTAATTCCTTGAGGAAAAGGCAACTGAAGACAAATCAACTAATTTTGATAAAAGAATCATTTTGAACAAAAGAAACAAAGTAAAATCTAAAAACAACTTAGACATGATATGTGATTCGTTTACAGTTATGCTAGTTTAGCAAAATAACCAGCTAGCATACTATTTGGCAAGGGTAAAGGCACTAAGGCACACTTAGGCAAATAAATGGATAGCAAGAATGGCTTTCATAACTATTAAAACGCGACCTACAAATAATAAGACAGTAAAAGTAAAACTTAAGGAAATCAACCGGATTGGCGTACCCACAAAATAATGTTGTAATAGAAGACATCACCCCAAACCAATGAATCTACTCAAAATAACATTCAGAAAATTAAAAGTGCCCTTTGGAAGGCAATCAGAGTCCAGCTGCCTAAGAACAAAGAATATGCCTTTATTCTATCACTTCTTTCTTTCTTTCTTTCTTTCTTTCTTTCTTTCTTTCTTTCTTTCTTTCTTTAAGTCTTAATTTCTAATCCATCACCGAAAATTCCTTTCAATTACATTGCCTTCCTGAGCATAACTATTTGGAGAACTTTCAATTACATCAAATTAACTATATCCAAAACCTCTCCTTCCATTGCATCACTCAGATTATCTCCCTAAACATGTCTTGCGCATACAAATATAAACTTTGATCAAATTCGAATTGTTTTCAAGCAATTCATCAAATAATGCACACTACTATTCAACTCATGCATTCCCTTTTGGAATGCATGTGAAAATCAATGGTTTAATTAAATCTCATGCATCAAATTTGAAATTGTGATTTGTGATCTATATGTTTATAGTCATCATTGTACCAATATATATTACAGTTAACACCAAACCTTAATTACTCTTAACAATTATAATACAAATAGGATTTGCAACTAGAAAAATTGCAAGAGTTTATAAACCACACACCAATTGAAGCCCACAACCGATCAAATCATTGTCTTTTGACAAAGAATAAAAACTAAAAGTTGTCCAAAAATGCAGCTCCTATGAACTTTGGTGTACAGATGGAATTCTATATTTATACAAAGGCAAAGAAAGATAATAAAAAATTCCCACACTTTCATTGAGATTCACTTTACTTCAGTAACATCAATTAGCAAAAACTACTAAAACTCTCAAAAATCCCAAACAAATCTCTAAATTTTTTCAACTCCAAATATATATACACAACAAAACTAGCTAACTCCAGACCTGTTAGATACCATCTATTACAGATAAATACATGAACCAATCTAGCTAAACTTTGATCAAATTCGAATTGTTTTCAAGCAATTCATCAAATAATGCACACTACTATTCAACTCATGAATTCGTGGCCATTAAACCATTTGCCTCCACCAATTCAAACACTCACCTAATATATAAAAAAAAAATATATATATATATATATATATACTGTTCAAAGCAAATGTAAAATCAGAATTCATCTATTTTCTATCATTCCAACTTCGACCATTCAAAACAAAATACAAATTTAACTTTTCATACAATATTAATTTATTCAAATTGTTTTGGCTTTCGAATCTCTTTCGCATTCCCTATTAGAACCAAATCGTCCACGATATGATTAACTACATATATACTTCAAATGCAAATCGAGAAGTATGAGTTCATACAGCATGTTCATCAGAGAGAGTTTAATGAATTGAAATACTAAAATACTACTAAAAAAAAGCAAATGGAGAAGTATGAGTTCATACCGCATGTTAATCAGAAAAAGTTAATGAATTCAAATACTGAAATACTAAAATACTACAAAAGATAGCATAATGTTCCATGTGTGTTCAATCCTTTTGCAAAATTAGAAGATAATGATTAACAAATAATGCAGTTGCAACTCTAAGAAAAATTTCAAATTAATATCTAAGTATTCAAATTAAGTTAATAACAACATTATTTATACAATTAAAAAGGAATTTTAAGTTTTTTTAAAGTTTTTGTTTTTTAATATTTCCAGGAAAAAAACTATAATTATGGTAGAACTCAATAGCCAAAATGCTTCAAACTTCAAAAAAATTGAAAATTTTTGAAACAAAAATGGGAAAAAAAGTTGCAGCCTTTTAGCTGGTTAGCAAAATATCAGAAACTTAAACTGAATAGCTCAAAGTTTTCTTGGGCTCAATCAATTCAACGATGCTGTCATTGTCCTTTTAAGCTTCCAATTTTCCCACGATTTTCTCAGAAACCAAACAGGAAAAACAAAAGGAAAAGAAAAAAAACAGCAAGTAAAATGAAAAACCATCACCGTCTCATTTGGCCGGCGTCGATCCAACACACCCCATTCTACTATTCTTCTAAAGCACAAAAGCTCACCAATCTTCAAAGCCCGAAAGCTGAAATTCACAGCAAATTCTTGTTCATTGCAAAAAATATCTAAATCCATAACAAAAAGTAATACTAATACACAAATATTAGTAAATACCCTAATTCTTTACCTTGAACTATTTTCTTCAACCCCAAAGCCGACTTCTGAAACCTGTGCCTTTGTTAATCTAATTTTCTATAGATGGGAAATCAATGGCCAGTGGGAAGGGTGATTTTTAGGGATTTCAAATTGGGGAAAAAGATAGTTTTTTCGGATGTCGAATTGGGGAAGAAGACACGATAATTCTTTAGGGATTTGGGACTAAGGAAAATAGGGGAAATGAAGGGGAGAACGGGGAAAATGTTAAGTGTTTTTGTCTGGGTAAAAAATAAGGCAGCAAAACGACGATGGTTTGACCAAAACAATTTGACATTTGCGGCGTTTCCACTATAGCGCCACTAAAAAGGTAAGCTATTGTGGCGTTTTACCAAAACGCCACTAATAAACCAATAAAACGACGACGTTTTAATATAAACAAAATCAACTTTAGCGGCTTTTATAAACTAGCGCCGCTAAATCCGAACCTATTGCGGCGCTTTACACAAACGCCACTAACAAATACTATAAAACAACGCCGTTTAATTTTAAAACATGATGATCTTTTGCGGCGTTTTTGAAAAAACGACGCTATTGCATACCTGTTGCGGCGTTTATGGAAAACGCCGCTAATGCCTTTAAAAATTTAAATTATTTAATATATAAATAAAAAACAATATAAATTAAAAAACAATAAGTTATATAGCCAAAAAACATTAATTTTATTTTAAATAATAGTATTTTAATTTTTTTATTTAAATAAATAATTTTTTAAAATTTAACTAATATTTAAAAGAACTACATAAAATTTGAAATCTTGAAAATTATTGAAAATTTGAAATCATTAAAATTTAAAATTATTTAATATATATAAATTAAAAAAATCAGTCATACACCCCAAAAAACTTTAAAATTAATTATTTTAAATAATAGTATTTCAAATTTTAATTAAATTTTTTAACACTAATTATCCTAAACCCTTAACCCATGTCCTCTTAATCCCTAAACCCCTCAACCCTAAACCATTAATCCTTAAACCTTAAAATTTAAACACTAAACCCTAAATCATGTCCCATTAACCTCTAACCCCTTAAACCTTAAACTATAAACCCTTAAACCCTAAACCCTTAAACCCTAAACCCTAAACTATATCCCTTTAACCCCTAAACCCTCAACCTTTAAATGTTAACCCATAAACCATAAACCCCAAATCCCTAAACCTTTAGCCCTTGAACCATAAACCATAATCCCTAAATCCACAATCAGTAATCCATAAACCTTAAAATAATATTAACTCATAAACCATAAACCCCTAAACCCATAATCCCTAGACCCATGCATAATCCATAAACCTTAAAATATTAACTCGTCATAATCCATAAACCATAAACCATAAACCATATATACCCTAAACCATGCATAAACCTTAAACTATAATAATGATAATTAATTAAATATTTTAAAATTAATATCATCTCTTTTATGATTATATAAGAATTTATTTAATATATAAATTGACAAACAATCAATCATATACCCAAAAAGCTTTAAAATTATTTTAAATAATATATACTATATAATTTTTTTCATTTTTAACATATATTTTATATGTTTTATTTTCATTTTTTTTCTACGTGTCATTAATTTAGGGTTTTTGATTTAGGGTTTCAAATTTAAGGTCTATAGTTTATGGGTTTAGGGGTTAAGGGTTAAGAGTCAGGGTTAATGGGTTAAGATTTATGGTTAGGGTAGTGTTTAGAGTTTTAAGGGTTTATGGTTTGAGACTTAGGGATTAAAAGTTTGGTAATTATTTAAGGGTTTACTGGGTTAGGGTTTAGAGAATGGTGTAGTTAATTTATATTGTTTATAAAGTCAGTTTCAGATATGATCAAAATAAAATCAAAATCAAAATAAAAATAAGACCTTATTTAATTTGTTATAATTTGGTCCTATCCAAAATAGATAGTTACCTATCCATATCAATTTGCTACTTTTTATTTATTTATTTTTCAATAAATAATTTGTTATATTTTTAATATATTAAATTTTATATTATCTCTTTTACAACTATATAATAGATTATTTAATATATAAATTAAAAATACTAATTAATCCAAACCTTAAACCTTTAACTACAATCTCTAAAACCCAAAATCATAAAACATAAACCATCAACCCTAAACCAAACCCTTAAACCCATAATCTATAAACCTTAAAATAGTTTAGATCTATAGCGGCGTTTTTCCAAAAGTGCCGCTAAAACTCAAATCTATTATGGCGTTTTTCTAAAAGCGTCACTAAAACTCAAATCTATAGCGGCCTTTTTAAAAAGCGCGCTAATACTCAATCTATAACGGTGTTTTTGAGGAAGCGCCGCTATTGCCACTGAAGCTCAAAATAAACGACGCCGTTCAGCTTAATCTTTTAGCGGCATTTTTAAACAAACGCCGCTATAGGTCGACCTATAGCGGCACTTTCTGAAAAACGCTGCAAATACTCAAACCTATAGCGGCATTTTTGAAAAAGCGCCGCTATTGCCACTGAAGCTCACAATAAACGACGTCGTTCGGCTTAATCTTTTAGTGGCGTTTTTATAAAAACGCCGCTATAGGTAGACCTATAGCGGCGCTTTCTTATAAACGCCGCTAATTCTCGATCTATAGCGACGTTTTTGAAAAAACGCCGCTAATACTCGATTTATTCAATTTTTAGTGGCGTTTTCAATTAAAACGCCGCTAAAAGCGCCGCTACAAGTCTATTTTCTTGTAGTGTATGTATGAGTGACAAATCCTATCTTGATCAATCATATCCCACTATATAGATTGTGGCATACCCAACATCAATCTTTGTAGTACAACCTATTACGATAGACATTTGACTGTATCAAAATATATGACTCACGATGTTAGGACAATGATGATCTCAAGTATGAGGATCGTATACATTGTTATCACTAGGAGTAATGTTGTGACTATTACATAATAATCCAAGAAATATACTCATAGCAGGTTAGTCCAATATATTATTCTCTAACACATACTCATGTATTGATTTTGACATCCCTATGTCAATGGCAGCACTTTGACATCAATCAACTACACATTAGTCTTAATGCATTATTATTATCCAAGCCCACAATGATACTTAACTAATGACCTTTTAAGAATAATCATATTATTCTCAAGACTTTATTATTAATCAGTTTATTTACACAAATAGAAAAATAAACAAAAAAAACAATAATAATGTTTTATATTAACAAACAAGGTAAAATAAGTATGTGATTACAATCATCGCATGATTGGTATTTGGGCATACTCTAACATCTTCCTTACCAAAAAAGATTTTAAGTGTAAATAATGTTAGATTTTCTATATTAATTTTACATATCTAATTTATACTTGAATATATATTTAGTGGAAAAAAAAAATTGAAGTGTAGTGTTTACAAGAAAAGCGAATAAGTGCAAAGCGTTGATATATTGTATATTGAAATTTTATGTTAACAAAGGCAAAATTGAAAAGGGTGTGAAAGTCTTTCCTTTTCATTACGGCAATATATATATATATATATATATATATATATATATGTTTTTTTGGTTGAAGTGAAATGGATACGAAAAAACATTAATCAAATGAAGAGGTCATTCATTTAGTAATTTCAAATTTTGCTTCTCACCATTATATTTAAATCACACAACATTGCAATTTTTTTTAATTTCGAAAGGAGATTATTCTAATACGACACCACGCTACTTTTCAATATTGAAAATGTTGAGATGAATTTTAACATTTTTAACATATATCAATCTATATTATCACAATCCATGAAATTTTAAATCCTAATCCGTGCATTGATTGTTTTATATTATCTCTAGTAGTGTAAATCCTAAACAATTTATATCATGTCTTAAGTTTAAAAATTATTTAAAATCACAATTATATGTAAGAAAATTATTTATAAAAATTTGTGAAAATTTTAATATATTTATTTCAATAATTTAGTATATATTAATATTTATGTTTAAATTTAATTTATGGATGTGTTAAAAAGATATTTTATATGTTTAAAATAATTAGATGAATAAAAGTTTTAAATGTTTATTTATCATTTTAATTTAACTTAAATAACTGTTTTTATTTAATTAAAACTTTAATAATCCTACTTATTCCTGTATTAGGAGTGATTCTAACATAATTAAAAGAAAAACAACAACAACAATCAAACATAAAGAAGCCTATATTGAAGCGAATTAAGCAAAGACAAGAACAAACAGAAGTAACTTCAAAAGCATACAATAGCAAGCAAAGATCATAAAAACAGAAGTTTCTCCAAAACAACTCAGATCTTTCCACTCAGAGTTTCGCCATTGAATCTGCAATTGCCAAAAAAAAACACAAAGATTTTGGTTATTAACCGAAGCTAGTTTAAACCATAGACACAAAGCAAATTGAATAAAAAAAAACCTTTGTTTTTTTGCTTCAAATTTGCCCAAGGATGGATTTGGAGAAGCAAAAGCTAGGAAGTCGGGGTCATGTTCCAAAACAGCCATAACTTTGTCGGTTAGAGTAACCCATGCTTCAATGGAGTTGTGATGCCTAGCCTGTTTTAGAATAAAACGATCGCTGAATCCTGGGTTATGGCTATCGACCCCTGGGATGCTAAACAAACTCGACTTTCCCCACCCAAAATCTTGTTTCCCGTCCAGTGTATTCAACCAACTCACTAAAGTGTAAAACTCTGCATTTCCTTCTGAAACCATTTCTGCTATCTCAGTTTGTTGCTCTTTTATAGTTTTAAATCCTTGGAGAAGATCCTGGGAATACTTATTCACGCTTTTCACTGCTTCACTCACTAGATAAGCCAACTCAGTTAACTCCACATCTTTCCCAACTGAGTTATATGTGGTAGTTGGCAACAAATACAGATTCCCAATTGAATAATCTGGTAGTTGTGGTTTCATTTTTCGTCGAATATTCACCGTCTGGCATAAAATAGCTGGCTTTCGACTTCCTGAAACTGATCTAGAAGCCTGGATGGCATGTTTCCATAAGAATGCACCCAGAGATGCAACTCGGGAAGGCTGTTCCAAGCTTTTGCTTTTGGCTTTGAACATTAGGGTGGCAATTGCATTGGCATCAAACACGAAACTCCTTGACTTACGCCTGCCTTCGTTGAACAGCAGGCGTTTCAAGTTGATACTTGTGGGCATCGACTCCATTGGAGGAAAAAACCTTGACCCTGCCTCTAACAAATCAGGATCCGGTATTTCACCATTAGAGCCGAGACTAAAAGCTGCCCAAGTTTTCAAGAAACAAGAAATGGTTGTGGCATCGATGATCTTGTGTAAACAGCACAAAGCTAGTGCAATCCCACCGCAACCGAAGATGTTTACTTGAATTCCCAGTTGGGGTAGCGCTGAGTAGTCTTGGAAAAAACAAAAGGGTCGGCAAGGAAGCAACTGGTTCAGTGCCTCTAACTCTAATACTTCACCAGTTGCCTCAATGAAATCAGACAATCGGCCTTTCACCCTGGCTTCAACAAATGGAACTCCTTCATCGTAATGACTGATAAAGAGGTTGCTCCTTGTCCGACCAGAGAGAGGGTAAAACTGAGTCAAAGCTTTCGACAGTGACTGTTTCAGTTGATTTGAGAAATGGGAACCGTCGATATGGGAATCACAAGGTTTAGGGTAAAAGAAGATGAATGGAACATAATTTGTTGTACTGACTTGGTCTATAAGGGAAAGCTGGAATGGCTTCAAAAGATGAAGCTTTGAAGAAGAGGGCTTAACCATTTGCTTTGATGTTATTTGAACTTCCATTTCTGCAATAATTGCTATGAAACCGTACAAAATGAAAGCTTAAACGTCTAATGACAAAAGGGGCCATCTATTCTACTTATAAGCAAAGCCGGCGACTCGCCCATTAAAATATAAAGAAGTAGTTTCTTTTTTTTTTAAATCTTAAAAAAAATAGGGAATTATGTCATTTGGATTTTTTTCCATGTATCACAATTGTTTCCAAAATAATATAAATTCATCATAATTAATTCACCATAATTAGTTAACATTGTATTACAATTAATTACAGCTACATGCTTTTCAAGAAATGTATTTAATATGTATTTTTTCCTCATAATTAGTTAATATATATTTATCATAATTAATTTACATAATATAATTTACCATAATTAGTTTACATAGTATAAATTCAACATGATTAGTTTAAATGATATAAATTCACCATAACTAATTTGCCTATTTATGTTTCAAATTAATTACAACTCTATTTAATTGGAAAAAAAATCATATTTAATATGTAAAAAGATTCATGTAACAAAATTAATGAGCGAAATACGAAAGTATTTTTTTTAAATCAAATACTTCATTAAAAAGACGATATAAGGCACACAAAATCAACGAGGAAAGGCAAAACTAAACCTAAGCCATCAAACTTACCCCATACACCCGAGTTTAAAGCCTTTCCACACCAGTATTAAGCGCACCATCAGACTATAAAACATCTAAAGACATGTTGGAATAATAGAAAAAATAGACGGATTATCATGAAACAAGCCTGGCCATGCTAGAATGTGAGCGACCTAGTTGGCAGACTATCGGACACAACAAAGAATGAGACTTTGAAATTGCATCTGCAAAAACAACAGTCCTTTAAAAGGGCACCAAATTCTAAAATGCTTGGTCGAGCCAATTGAATAACATTGAACACCTCCAAACAATCACCTTCAAGGATCACATTGACCATGCCCTTCAATTTGAGCCATGAGAGAGCTTTTTGGACCGAAAACACCTCAGCTAGCTGGGAATTTAGCAATTCTACAGGAACCCGAGAAAGCTTTGACAAACAACCCTTTTTCATTTCCCATATAAATATATTTTTCGATTTCCCTCAAATTTTATATTTTATTCAATTTAGTCCTTGAACTCAGGTTAAGTATAACTTTCAATTTCTAGCTTCGGTTTAATATCCGATTTCATGTATTCTCATTAGGGACCCTATATTTCCTATTTTTATTATAATTTCATGGAAATTTTGACATTTATTCATTTTGGTCCCTAATCTAACAAAGTTAATTTAGTCCTTTTATAGGCTAAGCTTAAAACTTATCAATTTCAAGCCTAATTCTTCACGTAATCAACAATGGAAACTCTCTAAACCTTTAACAATTTCATCAATCGGTATATGGGCTAGCTAAATAAAGCTCCCATGACCCCAAATTTATACAAATTACAAAAAAAAATTTACTTGAATTTCATACCTGACCGCTCCCTCGCTGTCCTCACGGACCATGAGGGAAATCAAAACAAATAAAAAAAATTGAATTAGAATAATAATGGGTGGTGTCTGCAAGTGTGACAGGTCAATTGTAATATTTGTAGTATCAATGGAACGCTAGATGATAAGTGATAAAAGTAACATATTTTAATCTCGTTCTTAATGGTTTTTGGATGATTATTTATGCAAATTGGTGAATTTTATGCTCATAATCCTTTGAATTCATGTTTCTATACTTATGATAGCATTTGGGAGCAAAAGGAGTGACAAACGAGCAAAAATCAGACAAATAGAGCATATTTCAGGAGCCAGAAGTGCTGGGCCTTTCCACTTAGGCTAGACACACTGCCATGTGCCAAACCGTGTTGATTTCGGGACTTGCATCCCAAACACGCGAAAAAACACAATTTTTATGCTTTTTAGGCATTCTAAAGTCTATAAATATCAAATAGAAGAAGAGAAGAGGGGGTCATCAGAGAATATTGGAGAAAACAACTCAAAGAACACAATTGGAGCTAACTCTGAAGTAGATTTCCATCAAGATTGAAGACCTCCTTTTAATTTCTTTTGAAGTTCTTATGAATTTCTTTATTTCTTGTGGTTATTCTAATTTTGAGATGTTTTTATTCACAATTATGAACTAATTCCTTAGATACTTAAGAGAGATGAACCCTATGGTGAATTCTATTATTTGATTTCTGTTTTATGCGATAAATACTTGATTCTTGTTCTCAATTATGTGTGTTTATCTCTTGTCTTAATATTTTTAGGATATTAATTCATGTTTAATGTGCTTAAATTAGAGGAGGAAAAGTCTATGTTTAAAAGTAGATCTAGAGTTGCATGCAATCCTAGAAATAGAATGACATAAATCTATCGGATTATAGTCAAATCTAATAGGGGAATACATAAATCGAGTTAATGTGACAATAGGGGTTCTAATTAGAAAGAAGTTTCAATTAATCAACCTAGAGTCAGTTGCTCTTACTCTCGAAAGAGATATTAGCATAATTTAGGGATTTCTACGGATCAAGATACCAAGTGAATAAATCGTTTAATTCAGGTTCATAATAACAAATGAAGTCTAGGTGGATTCTTTCCTAGGAATTATTTCTCTCATTGGTTATTATTCAATTATTTTCTTGATTTATTCTCTGTTGAGTTCTTTAGTTAAATTAATTTCGTAATTTTAGTTTAAACCAATCACTCCAATTTGTCGGCTAAATAATAGGAAAACGGTAATTACTAGTATTTTTAGTCTTCGCGGATATGATATCTTTACTCACTATAGCTATACTATTTACTGATAGGTGCACTTGCCTTTGTCGTATTTTTAGTTAGTCACGTGGACACACATCACTAGAGTATTCTAAGGATCGAACCTAAGAGAGTTAGTGATTTAATGATTCCTAGTTGACAAGCATGCAATGAAGGACTCTAACTAGCTACTCACTCAGCACTATATTACGGCAGACCATAAATGAATTTGATTAACACTAATTAATTACCTACAATAGAAAAGGACTAAATTACAAATAATGCCAAGTGTAGAACTAATTAGTACGATAACAGAGAGCGATTGGTTGATTTCCATGTTGTTGGTTAACTTTTAAATTTGGGATCTAAATTATTATTACTCCTAAATTGGCTCAATTTTACGTCTCGACTTTAATTTTACCAACATAGACAAATTAGTCTAGTTTATCTCTCGACCTTACCAACTAAGTCGGGACTATTGAATTGGTGCCCGATAAGATCTCCTCTCGATCTCACTTACCTAAAATTTCCCTTAAAGTCGTCAATCCTAAGTTTTGAAGTTTATTTAAGTTAGTCTATTTTTTTACGATTTAGTCCCTATACCAAAAATTAGCTAGATGACATTTTCATCAACCAACCGCTTTAGATTCAGCTACCTACACTCCTACTTAAGCAAACAAGAACACAATAATAACATAAAATATACATAAATGGTAAATGCAAGAAAGATGAGAAAAGCTAGGGGTTTTCTTGAAAAGCTTAAAGATAATGAAAATGGCGACAAAGTAAATGTAGAAGAACAGTTAAAATCAGATTTTTAACAGAGAAACTAAAATGAAACTGAATTATGTTAAAACTATAAGGTAAATTGAAATTACACAAAGGTTTGAAGCACAAAATGAGTAAATAAAACCAAGCTGCGATAAAAAACTAACTAACAACTAAGAAACTAAAAAGGTGATAAACTAAAACCTTAAAAAGATAAAAAAACAGACAATTACTCTACTCCTAAGCTAAAAAGATGAAAAAAAAACCCTAAACTAAAACGCTCTCTCTTGTTTTCAACCAAAAGTGGCTTTTAATAGCTGATTACAACCTAAAATTTTGTGACCAAAATGTCCCTGGACGTCCAATTTTGGTTGGGGGGACATGTTGGACAATGACTGCCTCTATGATCATTTTTTTTATCCTCGTCAGGGATATCGCAATACCTATGGCCTAGTATCGCAATATCCTCGTCAGTCTTGACTTGTGGGTTTCCTTGGGAGTTAGATATCATGATATCCATGCTTGGATATTGTGATATCATTGTGAAAGGTCTCGACCCTCTTCAATTCAACAATTTCAGGGGTATCACAAATTCTAGGCTTTGATATCACAATACCCTCCTTCTAGGTGACATTTTCTCTCATGTTCGGGCCTTTGACGCCTCCCTACAACACTCAACCAACCATTAGGTCCTCGATGGAGCATTTGGCCATTTCGGGTCTCAAAATTAGCATAAAACACAATTTTTCATTTACTAAAGCAAAGAATAAGAACTAAATAAAAATATGACAAAAACACAATGTAACGGAGAGCTTAAATTGACATATTAAATTACGAAAGATCAAAATCCCCCACACTTAAGTCTTTGCTTGTCCTTAAGCAAACACACAAAACATGCAAAAAGGCGACCCTTGGACTAAATTGGACTAAAACGAAAAATGGTTGTAAAATCTCGAACTTGTATCCGAACTACCTCGCATGCAACCTAAGATTAATGTAACAACTCATTTTTCAATGGTGTCGAAAATGGTAATTTCGGGGCCCCAAATTTCGACTAACGAGTCAGTAAATATTATTTATTTAATATTTAAAGCGTGTACCAATGCCGCTTTCTTTAAGGTTCTATATTTCTACACCTATATCATGGTGTGCAAAAGAGTTATTAGAAAATGAACCTCAAGGATACAATAAAGTCCAATGGCTATCTACATTTTGCACTGACGAAAATAGTCAATTGAGTATTAAGCGGAGCATAGCAAATATATCAATTTCTTTGAAGAATTTCTGCAGTAATTCTTTATAAAATAATCTAGAAATATAAAAGATGGTGGGAGAATAGAAAGAAATTGAGTTTCTATGTTTTTGGGTATATCCTACAAATGAAATTCCTCTTTTATTTATAGGTCTCATGTCTTTTCATAGGGACATAACTACCCAAATAGATAGTCATATCTTTAACCATAAACATAACTATTAAATAGGTGTCTACTTGAATAATTATAGCCCTTTGTTATTAATTAACTGGTATAATTTTTGGTGACAAGAGGCATAATTGATCACTATGAATAGTGACAACTATTGCTTAATAACCAAGTGACATTATTTTTTGGATCACTTGTACCTTTTCATTTGTAACTATCGAAAGACTATATATATTTTGAAAATATTCCAATACGAACAATGAAAGTTTAAAAGCTAAAAAAGATGAAAAAATTAAATGAATGATTAAAATAATTTTTTTATATAATTAGAGGACTAAATAAATCATTGTTCCTTATAAATATTGTGGAGTGATTCAATATTATTCATTAGAATCGCTTCGAACATAAATATTCATTATACAGCCTAAATTAGACATACTCTAGATGGAAATACTTTCAAATATAAATATAAGATTTAAATAAAAATAAATCTAGATATTCTCTGGACATAAATTGTACCAATATGAGACTTGAATATAAACGGTCAAGATTCCAAGTCTTCAAACTTGTCAAATTTGAGTCTAAGTGGAGAAGCAAATGTGAGGAATTCCTGATCATGTTCCAAAAAACCCATGTCTTTGTCGGATAAAGTAATCCATGCTTCAATGGCGTTGTGCTGCATAGCTTGCTTTAGAATAAAGCAATTGCTGAACTCATGATTATGGCTATCGACCCCTGGGATGCTAAACAAGGTCGGCTTTCCCAACCCAAAATCTTCTTTTCCATCCAGAGTATTCAACCAACTGCTTAAAGTATAAAATTCTGCATTTCCTTTTGACACCGTTTCTGCTATTTCACCGAGTTCCTTTGTTATAACTTTAAATCCTTCTTCACCTTGGAGAAGGTACTGCAAATCACTAGTGACACTTTTCTCTCCTCCTCTGACCAGATAAGCCAGCTCAGTTAACTTTATATCGTTCTCAACTGAATTATATGTGGAACTTGGCAATAGAAACAGATTACCAATTGAATAATCTGGTAATTGGGGTTTCAGTCTTTGTCGAATATTCACTGCTTGGGATAAAATAGCTGGCTTTAGAGTTCCCGAAGCTGAACGAGCAGCCCGGATGGCATGTTTCCATAGGAATGCACTGAGAGATACAACTCGGGAAGGATGTTCCAAGCTGTTGCTTTTGGCTTTGGAAACCAGAGCGGCGACTGCATTAGCATCGAACACGAAACTCCTTGTCTTAAGACTGCCTTGGTTAAACAAGAGGCCTTCGATGCTGGTATTTGGCGGCATGGACTCGACTGGAGGGAAAAATCTCGACGATGCGTGCAATAAATCGGGATTTGGTATTTCACCATTAGACCCACGATTAAAAGCTGCCCAACTATTCAAGAAAACAGAAATGGTTGACGCATCAAAGATCTTGTGACTGCAACAAACAGCTACAGCAATCCCACCGCATTCAAAGACGTTGACTTGAATAGCCAGTTGAGGCGCTGTTGAGTTTGAAACATAGCAAAAGGGTCGATAAGGAAGCAACTGGTTCATTGCCTCCAGCACTTCATTTTGGTTAACGAAATCAGCTAAGCGTCCATTCACTCTGGTTTCAACATATGGAACTCCCTCATCGTAGTCACTAATAAAAAGGTTGTTCTTTGTCCGGCCAGCCAGAGGGTAAAACTGATCCAACGCTTTCTCCAGTGATTGTTTTAACTGCTGTGAGACTTGTGAACCCTCGATAAGGGAATCGTGAGGTTTGGCGTAAAATAAGATGAGTGGAACATAATTGATTGGACTCAGTTGGTCGAGAAGCGATAAGTTGAATGGCTTTAAGAGGTGAAGATTGGAGGAAGAAGGCTTAACCATTTGGCTTGAAGTTATACGAACCTCCATTTCTGGTACAGTTTGTAATATGTGGGAGATGATGAAACTGAAGTGCGGTTTGTAGCTGTATATGTTGAAAGGTAAAATAAAATGCCTTCTTTATAATTTCTTATTTGCTTTCGACGCCATAGATTTGTCGTGGTCGACTTCGTTTATAATTTCAGGGCCGGCTCAATGTTTTTATCTATTAACTTATCTTACATGATTTATAAAATAAAACTCAATTTGGAGGTCGACTTGGATTTATTATTAAATATGTTGCAAGTTGTGGAAGAAATAGAAAAGATAGAGAGCTGGAATGAAAACGAAAAACAAACCAGAAAATATTTCTGAAAGAACAAAATGGTGCTGCTTTCATTCAGATTCTTGGTGCATAAAACACAAAAGCCAACTGCTACAGCAGTGGTTCATCTTATCATATAAATCCACTAAGTTATACATCAATGAGATTACACTTGCTAACCAAATACAAGCTGACTGATTAGGTTATAACTGCTCTATCAAACTACAAATTTGTCAAAAAAACAAAAATGCTATTCTTAGAATATCTAAGAGAATTCTCAGGTATCTAACAAAATATTATATTTATGTTATAACTATTCTATTCTTCTAAACTCTTGATCATTATGAAGTTTGAAATAGAATTTTATATTTTTTATAATTTTTTTATGTCAAAAAGTACAAATTTTAGAGAAGTTTTGTATGTTGAAACCATTTTTTTGTAAAAGGGGTCGATTTTTTATTTTGAAAACGAAAATGAAAAATGAGAGTTGCCACCAATAATTTTTTCTAAGTTGTGATCGAATCACCCCGCAATTCGATTATTATAATAAGAAGTTCGATTTATTAAAACGATGGTTTTGGTCTACTAAATTCAGAAAAATAGGTTCAGGAGTCGTTAAATACGAGGAAGGATTAGCACCTCATAACGTCCAAAATTGGTACCTAGTTGATTAATTAATGTCTTAGTGTCAAGAATTGATAATTTGAAAAGATTTTAAAAAAATACGATCTTTTGTTAAAATATTATTTAATTGAAAATTTCGAGAAAAGAACATATTTTACGTTAATTGAGAAAAAGAATCATGTACAGTAAGTTAAGACACAATGTTTTAAATTTTCGATACGCGAATAAACGCCGAAAAAATTATTTATTTTAAAAGATATTCGATTATCTCGGTTTTAGAAAGAAATCATATTCCGTAATTTAGAACACGATCTTTTCTTTATTCCCGAGAATATTTAAAATTCGTGCTTTAAAAACGTTCATTTATTTGGATTCATCGAGAAAATCAAAACCCCATAAATTAGAAAATGACTTTTCGAATTCCAAAATACGAAATATTGCTTATTTGAAAATTTTCTTTTTTATATATTTGGGTGAAAATTAATGTAACATAAATTTGTAGGCATAACAGCATAGTAATAAGGTATAAAATATAGTAGAAATAATAAATCATGATGCTAATATGTATAATAGAATAATGATAATAATGAAAATGATAATAATAATAATAATAATGATACTAATAACAACAATAATAAAGATAGTAATAATAAATAAAAGAGTAATAAATAAGTATGTAAATAAATAACAACAACAATAATAATAATAATAATAATAATAATAATAATAATAAAAGAAATAAATGAAAATATAAAAAGACATAAAAATATAAACAAGAAGAACGCATAATAAAATGAAAATACAAGCTAATCTAAAATATTAAGGAATAATAAAGGAGAAAATAAAAAATACGTATTAATAAAAATTTGATTTAAAAAAATTGAAAATAAATAAATAGATTAAATAAATAATGCATGAAGCATTTTTTAAAATAATAAATGAAATTTGAAATTAAATAGACTAAGGATTGAATTGAAATTTAAGCAAAATTAAAGGTATAAATTAAAATAATTTTTAAAAAAGATTCAAGGATTTTAAAAAAATAATGCGCTGAAAACAATAGGGACTAACAGGGAAAATATCCCTGGCCCTTATGCACAGTGTTTAGGGGGACCAAAATAGAAAAATAAAAATTAGGCGGGGTAAATTTAAAGATAAAAATAAAACAAAAATAGGACCAGATTAAAACAACACAAAAAATCAAAGGATTAAGGGCGCAAATAGCCCATTCATCCAAAAACATGCGGATCCTAGGCAGTCTTAGGTTGGGTCGGATCAAGTTATGCAAAACGACGTCCTTTTGATGCCTGAGGGAGCTGGTCAAAACGGCATTGTTTTGGCACCCTATTTAAGTCACCTAATCTTCGAAAAAATTTCATTTTATCCCCTCTTCAGAAAAAAAAAACAGAAACTCTCTCTCTCTCCCTCTCTCAACTCCTAAGTCTGGTGGGAACTCCGAGCAGTCACCGCCGGTCGCATGATGATGATGGCAAAGTGCGTCTCTGATGTAGCAATGAGCCAAAAAATTCCCCTTTTTCAGGAGATAAAAAAAATAGGTAAGCACCTCTTTCCTTTTTATTTATTATATATATATGTATAAAAAGAGAAAAATATTCATAAAAGAAAAGAAAAAAAAGAAAGTAGAAATAAAATAGACCTTTGCCGATCTTTTCTTCTCTGTTTTTTTGCTAGTTTTTGAACTTTTTTTTTGATTGATTGTAAAAAAAAAAAAAAAAAAAAAAAACTCTTCACATTGTATTTGTTTTGGGGCTTTTATAGCCAACATACATTTCGATTTTTTATTTCTACTATTTCTGCTTTGTCTGTCCCTTTTTTCTCTATTTGCAGGTGACAAGGTCAACAACAGCGGTGGTAAGTAGCGAGGGCAGTGCTGACAGTGGCGGTGGCAGGCTAGGGACAAGGGGGCTAGGTTTTATGATTTCTGAAAATAGGTTGTGGGCTAGTTGGGTTTGTGATTTGGGCTAAGGTTTTTATTTGGGCTGCTATTTTTTTGTTTTGTAATTGGGCTGTTATTCTTTTTTTTAATTTAATATTTGGGCCCGGGCAAATTGGGCTTATTACAGCTGCCCTTATTTGCTCGTTATCGTGTAACGAGAATGGAGCAAAGACTTCTAAGAAAGACTAATTTTGTCCGGCCTCACTGAACCTCGACTTCCTTGGAGTCCCTCTTCTTCAAGTAGCCTCATTCCAATCCACTGCATCTTCAGGGGTATGAGAATTGGTGCTTCAATCTACTCCACTGCAACATCAGGGAGATAAGATTAGTGGCTTCAATCCACTCCACTACAACTTCAGGGAGATAAGATTCGCCATAATAACTTTAATCTGTCCCACTGCAACCTCAGGGGTATGGGATTTGTGACTTGTAGCTTTAATCTATTCCACAGCAACTTTAAGGAAATAAGATTCGTTATCTTTAATTTGCTCCACTGCAACTTTAGAGAGATAAGATTAGTAGCTCCAATCTGCTCCGCTGCAACTTCAAGGAGATAAGATTGATATCTTCAGTATGCTCCACTGTAACTTCAGGGAGATAAGACTTGTAACTTCAATATATTCTACTGTAACTTCAGGGAAATAAGATTCGCTATCTTCAGTCTGCTCCACTGTAACTTTAGGGAGATAAGACTTGTAACTTCAACCTACTCCACTACAACTTCAGAGAGATAAGGTTTACTATCTTCGATCTACTCCACTGCAACTTCAGGGAGATAAGATCTATAGTTTCAATCTGCTCCACTATAACTTTAGGGAGATAAGATTTAATTTGTTCCATTGCAGCTTCAGGGAAATACGATTCGCTATCTTCAGTCTGCTCCACTGCAACTTCAAAGAGATAAGATTTAATCTATTCCATTGCAACTTCAGGGAAATACGATTCGCTATCTTCAATCTGCTCCACTGCAGCTTCAAGGAGATAAGGTTTATAGCTTTAATCTAATCTACTGCAACTTCAGAGAGATAAGATTTGCTATCTTCAATCTGCTCCACTGCAACTTCAGGGAGATAAGATTTGTAACTTGTAGCCTTAATCTTGTTCCACTGCAACTTCAGGGAACTAAGATTTGCCGTCTTCAGTCTGCTCCATTGCAACTTTAGGGAGATAAGACTTGTTGCTTCAACTTGCTCCGTTACAACTTCAGGGAGATAAGATTTGTGATTCGTATGATATGTCAACCATTTTTTGGGGAATATGACCTTGAGAATCCATTTTATGGGCCTATTTATGCCAAGTGACTAGGATGTCATGATCAAAATGAATCCAATGCTCCTAACTAGATGTATATAAATGATATTTGCATGAATGCAAATGTCATTTTTGAGAATGATCCTTTTGTAGTGCTTAGGTTGTCATCGCTTGTTGCTCATCGAGGTTCTGTTACTGATGTGTTACCAAGCATTCTTGTTTAGCTGGTATATTTAGCAAAAAATCTGAAGAAATAGTCACAATTTAGACTATTCTTTCTCAAATGTTTCCAACTCTTAGGTTTGGTTAGTTGTAACCAGTGGTCCTATTTCAAGTCCCTATACTATTTAGAAACTTTTCCAAGCAATATGCAAAACTCCTTTTACGTGAATATTATGAGTCCACTAATCGTTATTTCAATAAAATGCTTGAAAAAGATTGTAACAATGAACAAGATTAAAATTTATCGGAAGCAAAGCTCGAAATGAATGGGATTAATCAAAATAGTAAATTTTGCTAAAATACAAAGAAGGTAAGATGAAAGTCGGTGCCCCAAATATTACAGCATGAGCTTCTCTGTACAAACTTCTTGACGACCATTTTGAGCTCAATTATGTGTTTAGGGGATCTAGAGTACTTTGTTGATGCCTCAAGATGTAACGTTCTTCTTTCTCAGGAGACCTGACCATCACATGTTCAATCTTCCATCCAAATTTGAGCTACCTCTTTCCAAGTTTTCAACTCAAATCCTTTTGGTCTTAAGACGCCCTTTGCGGGTTTTCGCCTTGCCCTCTCCCCCTTTTTTTAGGTGAAGTATTTCTTGATCAAATCTGAATTCACTAGATTAGGCAGGTTCTTGCCATCCATCTCGATTAATATCAATGCTCCTCCAGAAAAGGCCTTCTTTACCACATAAGGTCCTTCCCAATTTGGCATCCATTTCCCTCTAAAATCCTTTTGTATGGACAGGATCTTTTTCAATACTAGGTCTCCCTCATGGAATTCTCTAGTAAGAATCTTTTTGTTATAAGCTCGCATCATTCACTTTTAGTACATCTGACCATGACGGATGGTTTTTAACCTTTTCTCTTCGATCAAGTTTAGCTGATCATATCGGGATTGGATCTATTCTGATTCATCTAACTTCAATTCTGAAAAAACTCGAAGAGAAAGAATCTCAACTTCAATGGGCAAAACCGCCTCTATTCTATAAACCAATAAGAAAGGCGTTGCCCCGATGGAGGTCCTACAGACGTTCGATAAGCATAAAGAGCAAATGGTAACTTATCATGCCAATTTTTATAAGTCTCAGTCATTTTCCCCACGATCTTCTTAATATTTTTATTGGTTGCCTCAACTGTACCGTTCATTTTTGGGCGATACGGTGATGAGTTGTGGTGTCTGATCTTGAACTAACTGCAGACTTCGGATATCATGCTGTTGTTCAAATTCAATGCATTGTCAGATATGATCCTTTCTGGCATTTCATATCGACAAATGATTTCTTTTTTCAGGAATTTGCTAATTGCGGACTTTGTAACATTGGCATATGAAGTAGCCTCTACCCACTTGGTGAAGTAGTCGATGACCACAAAGATGAATCGATACCTATTTGAGGCTTTTGGCGAAATCGGCCCAATAACATCCATGCCCCACATAGAGAAAGGCCATGGAGAAGTCATAACATGCAGAGGCGAAGGAGGTACATGAATTTTATTTCCATAAATTTGGCACTTATGGCATTTCTTAGCATAATTGATACAGTCTCCTTCTATGGTGGACCAATAATATCCGAATCTTATGATTTTTCTGGCCATTGTGAAACCATTAGCATGTGTTCTACAGACACCCTCGTGGACTTCTTTCAGGATTTCCTTGGCCTCGGCAGCCCCTACACATCTTAGTAGTACTTAATCATTTCTTCTTTTATATAGGATCTCCCTATTCAAGACGTAGTCACTGACCAGTCTTCTCAACGTCTTTTTATCATTCTCAGTAGCTTGGTCAGGGTATTCACGATTCTTCACATATTGCAGTATATCATGGTACCAAGGATGATCATCCTTTTCATCTTCTTCTTCGATGTTGTAACAATAAGTCGGAGCCTCATAAATACTCATCTAAATTGGTTTCACATCCTCTTATTTGTTCACCTTAACCATGGAAGCTAAAGTTGCTAGGGCATTAGCTATCTGATTTTCTTCTCGTGGGAGGTAGCAGAAGGTGATATCATCAAACTCTTTAATTAATTCAAGGACTAATCTTCGATAATCAATCAACTTGGGATCTCTCGTCTACCATTACCTATGAGTTGATAAATCACTAGCGCAGAATCCTCATATACCTCTAGCACTTTGATTTTGCATTCTATGGCTGCATAGATACCCATGATGCATGCTTCATATTCCGCCATATTATTCATGTATTCAAAATTCAATTTACTAGTAAAAGGAAAATGATCTCCATTTGAGGATACTAGGACTGCCCTGATTCCATTACCTGCGGCTTTTAAGGCTCCGTTAAAGTTTAGTTTCCAATGATGGCCTTCTTGAGAGTCTTCTTCGGTGGTTGCAACATACATTAGATCTTCATTTGGGAAATCAAAGTTCAAAGGCTCGTAATCTTATAGAGCTCTACTGGCCAAAAAATTTGCTATTGCACTCCCTTTTACAGCTTTCTAGTTCACATAGACTATATCAAATTCGAAAAGTAGAATTTTCCATCGAGCAATCCTTCCATTTAAAGTAGTCGACTCCATCATGTACTTCAGAGGGTCCAGTTTCGAGATAAGCCAAGTTGTGTGTACAACATGTACTGTCTCAATCTTCAGGTTGTCTAGATCAAGGCGCAACATAACTTCTCGATTGGCAAATATCTTGTCTCATATTCTGTGAATTTCTTACTGAGGTAGTAAATCGCCCTTTCTTTCCTTCCTGACTCATCGTGTTGGCCAAGCACACATCCCATAGAATTCTTAAATACTGCGAAATACAGTATTAGTGACTTATCTGGACTAGGTGGCGTCAACATTAGGGTATTGGACAAGTATTGTTTGACTTTGTCGAAAGTTTTCTAGCACTCATCATCCCAAACACCTGGATTGTATTTCTTAAAGAGATGAAATATGGGGTCGCATTTCTCAGTTAGTTGTGAAATGAACTGGGAGATGTAATTTAGTCTTCCTAGGAATCCTCAAACTTCTTTTTGAGTGCGTGACAGGGATAACTCCTGTATAGCCTTTACTTTATCTAGGTCAATCTCAATCCCCTTTTCACTAACTACGAATCCTAGTAGTTTTCCTGACCCGGCCCCGAAGGTACATTTTGCTTAATTGAGCTTTAACTGGAATTTTCTCAACCTCAAGAATAATTTCCTCAAGACTTGCACATACGCCTCTTCTGTTTGGGATTTGGCGATCATATCGTCGACATAAACTTCAATTCTTTGTGCATCATATCATGGAATAGGGTTACTATGGCTCTCTAATATGTTGCTTCTGTATTTTTCAGTCCAAATGGCATCATCTTATAGCAAAATGTTCCCTACATAGTTACAAATGTGGTCTTATCATGTCTTCAGGATACATCTTTATCTGGTTGTATCCTGAGAAGCCATCCATGAAGGAGAATAATGAATAACCTACTGTGTTATCCACTAAAGTGTCGATATGGGGTAATGAGAAATTGTCCTTCGGGCTGGCTTTGTTCAAGTCCCTGTAATCTACGCACATTCGTACTTTTCCATCTTTTTTAGGGAAGGCGACAATATTAACTACCCATTCTGAGTATTTGACCACTTTTAAGAAACCAGCATCGAATTGTTTCTTAACTTCTTCTTTTATTTTTAGCAAAACATCGGGCCTCGTCCTTTGGAGCTTCTGTTAAACTAGCTTGCAATCTTCCTTTATGGGGGGTCGGTGTACCACAATATTAGTACTTAGTCCAAGCATATCTTGATACGACCATTGAAAAACATTTTTGAATTCTTAGAGTAACTTAATAAGGTCTCGCTTTGTCTCTGCGACAATGCAAGCTCCAATTTTTACTTCTTTTCCTTAATCTAAAACCACAATCTCTACTGACTCTTTATGAGGTAGAATATATATCTCATATTGTTCTACCATCCTTAACAAATCAAGAGATATGTTACAATCTATGTTATCTTCAAAGTCCTAAAATTCCTCTAAACACATATCTCGCTCAAATGGACATTTTGAGTTAGTAGCAGCGTCGCTCATATCATTGATATCTGGAGGCTCTAAATTAACTCTAAAAACTATAGGAATCTCTTCCGCAGTCCAATTGTTCAAAACTCTTCCAGGTACATAAGGGCAAATGCCCAATAAATTTCTTTCAAAATTTTTTCCAAAATTCCCTCTTCAGATATGGCGTTGATGTTTAGATTTCCCATCATTTCGTCAGTAGTTTCTTTTCTTGTCATCTACCATTCAGGGTGAATAGTTCCTTCTGACACAAATGTTCTAGATATATGGGGAAAAGTCATCGGTTCCCATTTGATTTCTTCCCCGCTTAATCGTACTCTTCTCTTTTCCTTCTTCTTCTCTAGCTCCTTCTTCCTCCCAAGCCAAAGCGATCTCGTTTGTCTATCAGAATTGATGCCTCAACTCTCCATTGGAGATATTTCCTGAATCCTTTTTTCGGCATGACTCCCTTTTTGACCGTCAGTCGTAACTCATCTTCATAGCTTTAGATATTCTGGGCATAGGGACCTTATTCCTTTCGACGATGAAGTTTGTATTTACAAATTCCAGCAATTGAAAAGAACATTCTATCGCATTGTCTACCCCTATGTATGGCGCGTTACTGGTTACGGATAAAATAATATTTGCTTCCGCGTTTATCATTACCAATCAACCCTCAGTTATTAACATTAGCTTTTGGTGCAGTGATGACGGCACTGCCCCAGCGGAGTGAATCCAAGGCCTCTCTAGTAAGTAATTATAAGAAGGCTTGATGTCCATCACTAATAAATATACTTCATATGTGTTCGAACCAATCAAAAGAGGTATCTCAATCCTTTCCATCATTTTTCTTTTAGTATCATTGAATGCTCTCACTATGTTCTAACACGTCTTCATATGAGAGCTATCCACTAGTAATTTGTTTAGTGTGGATAAAGGCAAGACTTTCAGTATGGATCCATTATCAATTAACACCCCTGGCAGTGTATACCCCTTGCAGCGGGTGGTGATATGCAAAGCTTGAGTCAATCCCATGCCTCTAGGCGGTATTTTATCATCATTAAAAAAGATAAAATTATTGGCGTTTATGTTACTGACCAGACGGTCTAACTTGTTGACGGAGATATTATTAGCGACATAAGTTTCATTTAATACTTTCATCAACGCGCTACGATGTACCTCTGAGCTTAAGAGTAAAGCTAGCATTGATATGCGAGCTGGTTGTTTATGTAGTTGCTCCACAATGCTATACTCGCTATGCTTTAAGAAGTTTAAAAACTCTTTAGCCTTCTCTTCAGTCGTCGGCTCGTTAACAGGCGATTCAAGTCTGGCCGCCTTTTCTTTCTTTTGTTCAACCGCCAAGGCTTTTCCTTTTACGGGCTTAGCCTTTGCATTTGATGGGTCGTAGCGCCTCCCACTACGCGTGTAGAAACCCACATCTCGACCTTTTTCTGAAGCACTAATTGAGTTCTCTTCTCCCGAGATTGTCACGTTGCAGTTATAATTCCAGAGAACCCTCTTGTTGTCCTTGTAGGAAAAGGCTACAGGTTTCTGGATTATGACTCTTGGTGTAATTTGTACTCCGGTTCCATTGCTTCTTGGTCGTGAAATGATAACCACTGGGTGGCTGACTTTATAGATCTTTTCTGTTGACCCCTCTTCTAAGGCACATACATCTTCTCCTTCTAGGCATTCGGTATACTCAAAGAATTCTAGCTCCTTATTGTCCATCAGGCCTTTTTCTAGGGCCCTGAATCCACTGCATCTTTGAATCTCATGACCCTCTTCATCATGAAACTCGCAGTAGTTCCTTACTTTTCGAGATTTCCCCCTAAATCCTATGTGATTAATTCATTTTCTACCATTTTCTTCCAAACCCCTCTCTGTGGGGTTTTCACTTTTGCTATATTCATCACATTCTTGATTATAGTATTTACCCTTTTGTTAAAATGGTTGGGTAACGAATTCTCTGCACCAGATGGATCATCAGATCCCATAATGCCCATTTTGATGAGTCTTTCAATTAACCTTTTGAAAACGGTGCAGTTCTCAATCGAGTGTCCCATAATTCCCGCATGGTATTTGCATTAGGCGTTCACATCATACCATTTGGGGAATGGAGGTTGCATAGGTTTTAGGTAGAAAGGGGATACTACATGTGCAATAAACAAATTTTGGTACAACTCCCTATACATCATTGGGATGGGCATAAATTAGAGTTTCTCCGTATTTTTCTTTGTGTTGGATTCTTGCTTTGGAGGGCCTTGATGGCAAGTAGCCACTGCCCTTTGCTGACTTACAGTAATCGGCTTTGAATTACCCTTGTCATACATACTCATATTATTTACCTTATTTTCCTTATTTTTTAAGGCCGTTCTCCTAGCGTTTTCCCCAGCCTCTATTTTTCCACACCTTTTTGCATTTTCTATCATCTCGCTGGACATTATTATGTCCAAGAAACTCTTAGTTGTACTTCTCAGCATGTGATTAATGAATGGAGCCTTCAGGGTATTAATGAAGAGCATTGTCGTTTCCTTTTTTAGCAGAGGTGGTTGGACTTGTATGGCGACTTCCCTCCACCTTTGAGTATATTGCCTGAAGCTCTCGCTTGGCTTTTCTCCATGTTTTGCAGTGTGATTCTATCAGGTGTCATATATGTTACGTGACCATATTATTTCATGAAGGCCTGTGCCTGGTCCTTCTATGAATTGATTTGGGCGCGGCTTAATTGATTATACCATTTGGCGCAGCCCCGGTCAGCCTGTCTTGGAAACAGTGAATTAACAACTGATCATTATTAACATATCTTGTTATCCTCCTACAGAACATCCTAATATGAGCTTCGGGGCAGCTGGTCCCATTATATTTCTTAAACTCCGGGGTCTTAAACTTAGGCGGGAGCATTAGATCTGGAACCAAGTTTAAGTTTTTAGCATCAATTCCATAATGGTAATCAGTACTTTCCAATGTCTTAAATTTCTCTTCTAGTCATCTGCATCGGTTTTCAAGTTGCTTTGGTAGCTTCACTCTTTCATTTTCTATTCTTACTATGTCATCAAGATCAGGGACAACGGGATTTAATGGATTGCCTTCTGGGTTGGAGCCTGAACCTGTTGGGAAGCTTGTTGGTGTCGAGGTACCTATCTAATATTGGGGTCTGATGTTAATGGACACCCTTTATGGATATGCGTTTGGTTGTGCTTGGGTGTTTGTTGGGGTGAAGCCTGAAGGATAAGCAAGGTACTCGTTATCATCCCCGGAATTGACTATAAGGCACTTTCATTTTTTTAGCCTTCTAATCAGTAACTGGGTTAATTGGCTCATCATATTCCTTTGGGATTCTAGCATCTGATCCCTCACGTCTTGTTGAATTTTTTCCAATTGTTATTGCATCTGTATTTGCAGCTGATCTTGTATTTCTTTTCACATTTGCTCTAATCTTTCCAATATTTGGTCCATTACTTTAGTTTTTCTCTCGTGTACCATAACGATATTCCAGGGTAACTACCATGATTTTAGAGTTTCTTTGTGAGATTTAATGCACATGATGCAATGTAATGCTAATGCATGAAATACATGCAAAGAAGATATTTATTCTGATTCAATTTCATTAGAGTAACTTTTCTAGAAAATAAATTTCTTTACATAAAACGGATTACATATAAGGCCTCGCCTTAATACTTAAGTCATTGACCTTCCTAAGAAGCCAAGCTAACTCTCAGCCTCGATCTGACTCTAACTCATATTTCAAACTCAGTACATCAGCTTGTACTGCTAAGGTTTGTAAATGATCAGCCACCTCTCATACTTGAGCCAAAGCTGCACCCATGACATAATCCCTATGCCTGACCTGGTCTTGAGATTGATGAAGCTGCTCTTACCACTGCTCATTATTTGCTTCCAAGAGTTCAACTCGAAGTTTACAATTTTGTAGCGCGATTTCAAGTTCTTCTATCTTTCCTTTTAGCTTTTCAATTTTGCTCCGACTAGCCTTCAACTCGATTACATAGTTACAATTTCGATACTGATATAGGGATCTTTCTAACTCTGACACCTAAGTTTTTAACCCCACCTTCTCATTTTGACTTTCTACCAAACTCACTTGCAGAACATCTTCTCGTGCTTGAGCATCTCGAAATTTCCTTTCCCATTGACTGACTCGACTTTTTCCCTCTTTAATTTCTTACCGCCATTATTCTGACATTTTTCCCAGACCAGTGGTTCTCATTGACCTCCGCAGCTTCTTATAGTCTGTTTTCAAACTGTCCAAATCTTCTTCAACCTTACTCTTTCCCTTTCTCAGCTTCTTAGCTTCTAGTTTTTGGACGTCGACATCCAGTCCCAGCTATATTTTCTCCTCCTCTAATTTCTCCATCCTTTTTTTAGCTCCAAACTCTTTCTCTCAAAATCATGTTTGATGATCTCTAGCTCAAACGGGATCACCTGCAAGTGTTCTTCCATTCATCGGGTGTTTTCTTGGTCTAACGTAGGGATGTTGTCGTTGATTCTCTGATCCCACCACCGATCATACTCAAGGGTAGTCATCGAGTTGGCTGTAAACCTTTTCATTCTACGAGTTCGGTTCCAGGCGTTCGATATTTCACGAACTTTCTTTTTATAATTATCTCATTTGTATACAAACTCGCACTGAACTAACCATTGTGTTGCTAGCGTAAACTATCTTGATCTATACTGCCTTAACACAAGCAGAGGGGCATACCCGACAGCCCCCCATATTTCAAGCAGGGGAACTCAATCAAAATCACCATATCGATATAGAATCTCGTAAGGGACCGTCCAAGGGGCTCTCCATTCGATGTCTTCGTCTTGCAGATTTTGAAGAATCATCATTCATTTCTCTTCCGTAATGTCATCTCGTCTTGGCGTAGCCACTAACTCTTTTAGCGAGAATAGTACTCAGAGAAGATTTGATATGAAACCTTTTTTACTTTCCAAAAATGGTTGTGGAACCACGCTAGTAAGAGTTGTGCACATCCGATGAATCTCCCTTCGCCCACTCTTCGACATGCGTTCAAGAATCTAAAAGTTTCGGCCAATATTACAGAAATGGGTGTGACTCTTTTATCAAGTCGGTCAAATAAATCAGAGATCGCCTCGTCTATATGCCCCAAAGCCTTAGGGAAGATAATCAATCCGTAAATGCTTAACGCGAAGACATCAACATTTTTCTTCACATCAGGATGTGCTAGGATCAAATCTCTCAAATTTCTCCAGGGAATGCACTTACTATCATCTTTCTGCTTGATTCGAGCTGCAACCCACTATTTGCTCATTCCCGTGATGTTCATCAGCTTTTTTAAAGAACGTTGGGACGTTGGAAGCTCTGGAATAAGCCTTGTCAATTTGAATCTTTGGGCAACGAAGCAAGACCGTGTACTCTTTCACAGTAGGTACCAAATTCACATTTCCAAAAGTAAAACAACTATAAGCAGGGTTTCAATACTGGTCGAGAGCTCAGAATAAATGCTTGTCCACTTTGATATCGAGTAGATAGGGCAAATCATCATAATTACAGTAGAATAGTTGCTTGATCTCGCCATCCCATTGATCCTATATTTCTTTTATCTCTTGAAGATTATTTTGGGTTACGTTGATACGAGTAAAATCTCACAACTCTAACGCGTACCCCTCTGTAAGACTATCACCCTTCTTTTGCTGCGTTATCTATTTAGCAATCGAATGTGAATCAACACCTTTTTGTGATAAAAATACCATGCAATTACAATAAAAGTAAATCAAAATAAGTCAGTACTTCATATACAATTTAAAATAAGTGAAGAATAATAAGTAGAGCACCTATTCGGGTAACCACTAGGGTTTGGTATGGCTCTACCTAAGGTGGGCTCTTAAGACTCGCTATATGGGGTTCGGTTCTAAAGTAAAGGTACCTGAACCAGCAGATTCTTCGATCCTCACCCATTATAGGCTCATATGGACCGAGTTCATTTCAGAGGAATACATTTCCCTATGGCTATACGAAGATAAAAATCTTACGAAGACATAGGTACGAATGTATCCCGAAAGTGATCCACTATCCTATACGGAGGTGAAGACCTCAGGAAGGAATAGTTTCCCACTCTCACTTAAAAAGGGTAAAATCGACCGATTATGCGATGTAATGTGCAGAAATATATCAAAAACTCAACCCAGTAAAGCAAATATAAAGCAAAATAATGAAAATCGTAACAAAGACAGATGAAATGCAACGAAAGGATCGTAAATTTAAACCAAGTTTTCAATTTTCGACAAAAAGATAAAAAGTAATCAACTCGTGACTTGACTCTCTTATTTTGGTTCCCCAATGGAGTCGCCAAGCTGTCGAAACTATTTTTTTGTAAAAAGGGTCGACTTTTTATTTTGAAAATGAAAATGAAAAATGGGAGTCGCACCAATCATTTTTGTGAGGTGTGATCGGATCACCTCGCAATTCGATCATTTTAATAAGAAGTTAGATTTATTAAACGATGATTTTGGTCTACGAAATTCAGAAAAACGAGTTTGGGAGTCGGTTACATACGAGAAAGGATTAACACCCTCGTAACGCCAAAAATTGGTACCTAGTTGATTAATTAATGTCTTAGTATCGAGAATTGAGAATTTGAAAAGATTTTAAAAAATACGATCTTTTATTAAAATATTATTTAATTGAAAATTTTGAGAAAAGGGCATATTTCACGTTAATCAAGAAAAAAATAATATACTGTAAGTTAGGACACAATGTTTTAAATTCTCGATACGCGAATAAACGCCGAAAAAATTATTTATTTTAAAAGATATTTGATTATCTCGGTTTTAGAAAGAAATCATATTCCGTAATTTAGAACACGATCTTTTCTTAATTCCCGAGAATATTTAAAATTTGTGCTTTAAAAACGTTCATTTATTTGGATTCATCGAGAAAATCAAAACCCTATAAGTTAAGAAACAACTTTTCGAATTCCAAAATACGAAATATTGCTTATTTGAAAATTTTCTTTTTTATATATTTGGGTGAAAATTAATATAATATAAATTTGTAGGGATAACAGCATAGTAATAAGGTATAATATATAGTACCAATAATAAATCATGATGCTAATATGTATAATAGAATAATGATAATAATGAAAATGACAATAATAGTAATAATGATACTAATAACAACAATAATAAAGATGGTAATAATAGATAAAAGAGTAATAAATAAGTATGTAAATAAATAACAACAATAATAATAATAATAAAAGAAATAAATGAAAATATAAAAAGACATAAAAATATAAACAAGAAGAACGCACAATAAAATGAAAATACAAGCTAATCTAAAATATTAAGGAATAATAAATGAGAAAATAAAAAATTCGCATTAATAAAAGTTTGATTTAAAAAAAATTAAAAATAAATAAATAGATTAAATAAAATAATGCATGAAACATTTTTTAAAATAATAAATGAAATTTGAAATTAAATAGACTAAGGATTGAATTGAAATTTAAGCAAAACTAAAGGTATAAATTAAAATAATTTTTAAAAAGATTCAAGGATTTTAAAAAAAAAATAATGCGCTGAAAACAATAGGGACTAACAGGGAAAATATCCCTGGTCCTTATGCGTAGCGTTTAGGGGGACCAAAATAGAAAAATTAAAATTAGCAGGGTAAATTTAAAAATAAAAATAAAAAGAAAACAGGACCAGGTTAAAACAACACAAAAAATCGGAAGGATTAAGGGCGCAAATAGCCTATTCGTCCAAAAACAAGCGGATCCTAGGCAGTCTTGGGTCGGGTCGGGTCGGATCGGGTCATGAAAAACGACGCCTTTTTAATGCCTGAGGGAGCTAGCCAAAACAGCGTCGTTTTGGCACTCTATATAAGTCACCCAATCTTCAAAAAAATTTCATTTTATCCCCTCTTCAGAAAAAAAAAACAGAAACTCTCTCTCTCCCTCTCTCAACTCCTAAGTCAAGTGGGAACTCCGGACAGTCGCAGTCGGTCGCCGACAACGGCGCCACCGTCTACGGCGGCCGAAAGGCCAAAAAATTTCCCCTTTTTCAGGCGATCAGAAAAATAGATAAGCACCCATTTCCTTTTTATTTATTATATATATATAAAAAGAGAAAAAGATTTGTAAAAGAAAAGAAAAAAAGTAGAAATAAAATAAGCCTTTGCCGATCTTTTCTTCTCTGTTTTTTGCTAGTTTTTGAACTTTTTTTTTTGATTGATTGTAAAAAAAAAAAAAAAAAAAAAAAAAAACTCTCCACATTGCATTTGTTTTGGGGCTTTTATAGCCAACATACGTTTCGATTTTTTATTTCTACCGTTTCTGCTTTGCCTGTCCTTTTTTTCTCTATTTGCAGGTGACAAGGTCAACAAAAGCGGTGGCAAGTGGCGAGGTCGGTGCTGACCGTGGCGATGGCAGGCTAGGGACTAGGGGGCTAGGGTTTGTGATTTCTGAAAATAGGTTGTGGGCTAGTTGGGTTTGTGATTTGGGGTAAGGTTTTTATTTTGGCTGCTGTTTTTTTGTTTTGTAATTGGGTTGTTATTCTTTTTTTTATTTAATATTTTGGCCCGGGAAATTTGGGCTTAGTACAATGTAGATATCTTATTGATTTATTAGGATAATTATCATTCGAGTTTGGGTCGGATTCTATTGGGCTCAAAGACCGAGCTCGTGAGCTGAGCTCGCAGATAGAGCTTGCTCTCCTACAAAGTTACACGTGCATGTGACTGTATAAAAACGTATTAGGTCTAGAGTATGATATATGTCTGTATGCATGAAACCTACCTAGTATGTCATATCCATGAACAATACTCCTATCATATAAATATACAAACATTGCCATCTTAGGGGGACAAATAAAAAATACTCAACATGACTAATAGAATGTATACTTCTCTTTTGTTTTCCTATTTTCTTGTTATTTTACTTTCTTTGTTCTTTATTTTATAACATGTTATCAACAAAATCTTGTTGAGAAATAATAATTTCTTTATATCAATGATCAAATTTATACTCCATAATTTTCAAGATCTTAGACAGCAATATGTAAAATTTTATAGGAAATTTATTTTATTTAATGTTTCATATATGATTAATTTTTTAATTAATTAATTTATGATTAATTATAATTGTTTTGATTAACTTATTTTATATTTATGTTATTAATATGGTAGAAGATTTAATATCGGCATGAATCTTGATTCTAGTTCTTGATTTTTGGATTTATTATCATATAAGCATAAACAAAATTTAAATTCGATAAATAATATCTTAACTCATAAATATTATTTAAATATATCTACAGACTCTCTCATCGGAATTGTGGTCCCTAAACCAATGTTTTTGACACCATTAAAAAACAAGTTGTTACAATACATGTTTTGATTGCTCCTGTATTAGAATATTCATACATTTGCACTACTTTAGTAATTGAAAGGAATATATCAGTAATGTAACACCCAAATAACCCGACTAAGTCGTCGAGTCTGAGCTACATTGTACCGCATTTGTTGTCAAGACAATTACAATCAAAGAGTTAACGATATCCTCTCATTGGCATTGTGTGGATTGATAAATATGAAACGTGGCCACAGGTTGCTAGTTCTCGAATGAGCAATTTATCATAGTCATTTGTTGACAGTTATCATATTAATCATTAAGAGACACAATGGTGACAATGAGATAAAATAGAATTGTATTGAGTGAATGGATTTGATTCAAAGAAACCAATGATATCATATGAGGGTAACACACACATGACGAGGTCATTGAAAAAAGCAGTTGGATGAATTACTTTTGCAAAGAGTATATAATAAGGAGTTTTCAATCATAATACTTCTTATGAATTGATTCCATGATTAAATAATTGTGAATTATTGAAATGGTGCTTCTAAACATAACTGCAATTATTAGAGCCTAATTGTATATGTCCAACTGGTCCTTCCGCTAACTCAACAAAAGCTTGATCGGACTACATTTGAATCAAAAGAAAATTCTACAACTTTGAAAATAATTTAATTGAGTCGATCTATTCAATGTGAAATTAAATTAGGTGGTCATGAGAATTGTTCAATTAGAAAATTGGATTAAAAAATTTTCTTAAAAATTAATTTGGAAAATCTAAGTGATTTTTAGAAAATTAATTTTGATCAAGTAAAATTAAATTAATCAAAATAATTAAAATTAATGTGATATTTTTAGAAATTAATTTTCAAGTTAGACAATTGGCCCAATAGGTAATTGAACTTGAAAATTAGACCTGAGATGGTAAATTGGGCCCGGGAGCCCAAAATTAAGACTAGGACCCAAAAAATGGTCGAATTGGGCTCGATATGTGAAACCGGGCTTACGGTCCAACCAGTGACTAGACTGGACTGGTTAGGTTGTCACTAACTCAGACTAAACCAGCTCAAGGTGCCGTAAGGGTGTCGCACCTACATCACTAGACATGGTAGTGTCGACGGTTGCGATGGCAGCATTCCGGTGGCTAATGATAATTGGTCTTCAGTGGTTGAGCAGTGAAAGAGTTACGCTCCTATTGGGACTCTACCAAAGAATTTGATCTCAGATTAACTATTCCAAAAATAATATTATTTTAATAGTTTAATATTAAATTAAATTTAATATTTATCTTGTAGATAATTATTCTATCATTTTAATAAGATTTAATATTAAATTTAATATAATATTTATATTAAATTTAATATTAAAGTGATTAAGTTTTAATCATAGTTGAACTCTCTAAACTCTCCCTATATAAAGAGAACATTAAGTAATTATTTTTCACACACTTGAATTCAAGAGAAAATTGTAAATAAAATTTTTTAAAAAAATTATTTCAGAAAATTTCTAGTGATATTTTTTAATTTACAATTTGATTCAAAAGTTTAGAGAAATTGTGAAATTACCCTACTGGTAATTTTTGTTAAAATTTTTTTGATTCGAAGCTAGCCCACACTCAGCAGACGTGAGTTTGAGGATAGCGGAGAAGATTACTCGGTTGAAGCGTTCATCCTAGATTAATCGAAAATGTACAATTTTGATTAAGTGTTTATTACTTTAGATATCACAACCAAGACTTTATTTTGAAAAAAAATTTAAAACTCTATTTTCTCTAAATTTATTTTTTGTTACGTTTTTCAAACCTATTTTTTCCAACACACGTCATGCTGATGTATAAAGAGTTTTTTTAATAGTAAAAAATATATATTTTTAATAAATGACTAATTAACTATTTGATCTAATGTATAAAGATTAATTTAACTAGGGGCGAAGCTAGAACAATTTTGTAGAGGGACCGAATGAAATTTTTATTTTTTATAATCTATATCTTTATAATTTTTAAAGGATTAAGTCGAATTTTTATAATTTTAAGGGGTTAAAATGTAGTTTTACTTTTACTAATTTAAAATTTTAAAAAATTTTAAAATGCTTAAATAAAAAAATTTTATTTTAGGAGAGAGTGGGACTCTGACAGCCTCTAAATTCGTCTCTGAATTCACCTATTCTTTTAATAGAGAGAACAAAAAAGAATTAAAGTAATAATGAAAAATCTTGATGATACCTTTATCTCTTCTGCGTAAAGAATTAAGCTTAAACCTTCTTCCTAGCCCATCAAAATGATCAAGTATAAAAGCATTATTATGGTCATAATTGATAATATTAATTCAGAAATTGCGATGGAAATGATGCACATAAAAAAAAAAAAAAAAAAACAACAACAAAAATAGAGAATAAAGAGGACCCACTGATGAGTTGGATCCAAGCTTATCCATATCCCTATCTCAGTCAACTGTTTTTCCCCCTCTTCTCTGTCCATATATTCACGCATTTGGTTTTTTTTTTTTTTTGTTCTTTGGATAATAATATGTCATTTTTTATTATATTATTCAATAATAAGTGTGTTTTAGTGTTGGCAAGTATAAATAAGAGTGTAACCCTTAAAAATATATGAATATGCATATTTAAACAATTACTAAATTAAATTCACTTATTCATACTGGATTACTAACTTGTAAATATAGATTCCATTCGGAACCCTACAGTCAGATAAAGACCCCTTTGATGAAATAAAGTCAGTTAAAAAAGATTTATAAACAAACAGTAATTCAATTTCTCCTTTTCGGATCTAAGGCTCTTTCTTCTTCTTCTTCAAATTATCTCTAGCTCAAACTTTTAAAAAGAATTAAAAGTAAAACAACCTTGAATCTCAATAAGCAACCAGTCCAGGTACATTAAAAAAAATTGAAAACAGCATAGCGGCAAAAGATAAAAAAATTAAAACAAAGTTCACTTAGGTGGCAAAAAAGATTTTGTTGATTTTTCTGCAAATAGTATCGAAAGTTCCCTCCACTAGAGGTGTGCATGGGCCGGGCCCCCACTAAAGGTGTGCATGGGCCAAGCTACCAATGTGGGAGGATTTGGGTAAAAATATAGGCTCGAAAAATGGGCTTGGATAAAAAAATAAAGCCCGTTTAAAAAATAAATCCGGCCTCGGGTAAGATATTTTTAGCCCGAGCCTGGCCCGGCCCGGCCCGAATTCACTAAAGAACAAAAAAAATCTGCATTTTTTTTATTTTTGAATGTTATTTTCTTGTTGTTTTCTCCATATTTTACTACCATTTTACTATTATGTTGCTATTATTTTATTGTTATTGTTTGGATATTGTATAAATTTTATTTTATTGTTAATTTTCTTATTATTTTAAAGGCATTTGTTAATTTTTATTATTATTTTAGAAGTAATTGCTTGTTAAGTTGCATTTATCTGAGTGTTATTTAAGTCTACATATTTTTCAAAATTTATTTTCAATTTGTTGGGAAATATTTATTTTGATATTTTTAGTATTTTTGATGTATTATATATATTTAAAAATAATAATAAAATAATATAAAAAATTAATATGGGCGGGCCGGGCAGGCCCGAATTTTAGTATTTTTATTCAGGTCGAGTTTGGGCAAAATTTTAGGCCCATTTTTGAGCCCGGCCTGGCCTGAGCCCAATAAATGGGCATGATTTTTTAGTTGAGCCCGACCCGAACCCCGCCCGGCCCGGCCCGGCCCATGAACACCTCTAGCCCCCCCACCCCCTCTTTTTTCTAATTATAAATAGCACTTCTCACTTTCGCATTATATAATTAAAAACTCAAAACAGTAAGGAAAAAAAATATGGTCTCTACGGAGTTATTACCGGATCTGATTCCCGGTTTACTAGAGGAAATCGAAAACGAGTGCTTGACTCAGTTTCATTATTCATCTCACAGACTCGCAGTTTGGGTTTGTCGACGATGGCAAGAGCTTCTTCAAAGCAATGAGTTTTACTATCATAGAAAGCGTACCGGATATACCCAAAAAGCAGCTTGCTTGATTCAGTTACTTAAGTACGACTCCGATCCTTATGGGTCCAAACCAGTTGGTCCCCCAAGGTATGGGATCACCGTGTTTGAACCCGTAAGTGGAACCCGGGGTCGAGTTGACCCGGTCCCTAAGTACCCTGATGGGCTTCCTTTGTTTTGTCAAATAATGAGTTGTGAAGGAAAGATTTAGTGATGGGTGGGTAGGACCCAACGGACTACGAGGCAGTGCGAGGCGCGTTCATATACGAGTTCACAACTCAGAGGTGGAGACAAGGGAAGCAGATGCCGAAAACTAGATCCTTCTTTGTAGCTGGTGAGTTGGATGGTCGCATTATCGTAGCGGTTGGTCACAATGTGCACAAGAACGCTTTAAGAACAGCGTGGGAATATGATGCAAGCATGGATGAGTGGAAGGAGTTAAAACTGATGAGCGAGGAGTGAGACGAGTGTCAAGGGGTGGTGATTAGGTCGAAATTCTGGGTGGTGAGTGGATATAGAACGGACAATCAAGGACAATTCGAGGGGAGTGCCGAGGTAATGGAGTTAGAGACAGGTCAATGGGTCAGAGTAGAGGAACTTGGAAGGCTAGCCAGTGCCCAAGGTCTTGTGTGGGAGTTGGAGAAGAGAAGAAGCTCTTCAGCTGGGCAGACTGTGATTCGGCAATACGAGTTGGTGTTTGCTCGGTCCCCTTGGGAGAGTGGACATTTGTGTCTGGATCAGCTCATCAGGGTGGTCCAACAGGGTTCTTTTTGGTTGATCAACAAACTGGAAAGTTCAACACCATAGACGGAATTTCACAACAGTTTTCTGGCTTCATACAATCCGGTTGTTGTGTAGATATCTAAGCGAAGCTGCCGTGTTCAGTCCTTTGGTGGCATGGAGAAACACACCTCCAGACAGGTGAGCAAAAAAGCTCAGAGTCACATGTGGATATAGTAAAATATAGGGAGGATTAGGCAGGAGGATAACATTTGTTATCATCACCGCATCAAGGAAATCTAGCGGCATCAAGATAAGAGTGTATTTGTTATTTCTGTATTAATTTCGTGACATGAATATGTACAATACCCTTACCTTGCCTGTGTATCCTTTCTTCCACTTCGGTTTTTGATTTTATGAACCACAAGATTAATGGAGGATCCAATGGATTTCTCCATTTCAAGCAGAAACTAGTTACAACTTACATTGTATGGCATGATGCCACCACATCAACTCTTAACCATTACCCAAGTCAACATATCATCACAGCCACAGATTTGGGTATACCGACAAGATTAAAAAAAATAGTAAGCCTATCCGTAGACAAAATGGACCTACCCAAATCCCAACTCGGACTCCAGAAACAAGCATCTAATTACCTATCCAAGAAACGACACTGATAAATGAAAAATCTCAATAAAGATCATTCAAGGATGGCAAGCATTGTCGGCATAGAATATTCAAACAGCATGCTTATGTTTTAACTTTATTACTAGCCATAATCAGCACTAGAAACTAAACAATCAACTTTGAAGTCACTCATACACTGCTGATACAAACCTAAACTTAAATCATCTAGACAACTAACGTGGAGAAATACTCCCAGATACATACTAACCCAGCCACCTTCAAATCAGTCACCTAGAATAGTCCAAACTTTGGCTCCTGCTCCTACTAAAGCTCCGGCTTGGACTCCTTGAGCCATAGGGTGACCTCAAGTAAGACCGTTCTCTATATCTCTTATCTCCAGGTGAAATTGACCTGTACAAAAAACAGAAGGCAACATCAACAGGACAATTCATAAAGCATAAATGCTTAAAACAATAAGAACATTGAACAGCTGACCTTGAGTAACGTCTTTGCCTAGGAGAAGGAGAATAATAGTATGGACTGCGGGAGTAACTTCGAGCATATCTTGGTGATCGAGAATAACTTGGTGGAGAGCGCCTATAAGCCCGACCACTTTAATTAATATCATGAACATAATTTACCATGTAATCAACATAAAAAAATTGCACTAATAACACATAATTTCTCTAACCAGAAATCCTTAACAAATACAATTTTTTCTCCTGTCTTCCTAAATCCCTTTATGTCAACATCATCTAAGAAAAGAGGCTAAAAAGTAATGGGGGTAAAATATGAGCATTGCAAAAGAATCCATTCTCACCTTCTGCGTTCTCTTGCCCTCATTTCTGAAGGTTTCTTCCTGTTTTCCTCAGCAAATACAACAGTAAGTTCTCTTCCAAGAAGAACATAGCCATCCATATGATATTTTGCATCAGCAGCATCAGCAGGATCTAGATACTGGACAAATCCAAAACCACGTGGTTGCCTGCATCACAAAAAAGGTAGCTCGCATAAACATAGCATAAATATATAAAGGTACCAGATTGCAATTCATCAGCCAAACATGCTCACTGATTTTCAAAATCACAACAATGATCTTGACTCCAGAGTATCACAAAAATCATGATAGCAAGTCAATGCTTCATACAATTTAAGTAAATATGATTATGCTGCTGCTAACCTTGTGGGAGCCAAATTTTAATTGAGTTGATATTCTTCAGACTTGCACTTCTTCACAATGAAATCAAAACCAACTTCCTTCCAAACTTGATGTAAATTAAGGTCATCTTGAACAGTTTTCATTAGTTGAAAGTGTCTTCAACAGAGTACTCTTAATACTTCATTGGTGTCTTCAACACAGTACTCTTATTACTTCGTTGGTGTCTTCAACACTTTCAATAAAAAAATCCAAATTCCCATAAACCAATGGACATAATAAAGAAACAATCCCATCACCCAAACACTCATATGAGACAGTATGAAGACACACAAGTTGACACCATCAGACACAAATACACACTGATTTACCATTTGTCAGTTACCTATAAGGATTATACTTACCCAGTATAATAATCCCGAGGCAGGTAGACGTCTTTGAGGCGACCAAATTGCCCAAAAGGTCCACGCAGATCTTCTGGCCTGCAAATGAGACATAATTAGAAATTGGCTCTACAAGAACAGTTTGATGAGACTAAATTTTTCACTTGTATCAAGACGATCATGTTTATTTTAAACAAAAAAACAAAGATGTACACTAGGTTTGGATTGGTGAGCAAGGAAAACAAAACACAGCATAAATGTAACACCTTTAGTTCTCCTCAAAACCTTCGCTATTACTTATCCCTAGAATTTATTTTAAAACATAACCATGAGAGCATTAGGATATTGGATTTGAGAAAATTGACAGTCTGACGCCATGGTACAAACCTGCAGTCATGGCGAAGGTTCCGAACCAGAAGACTGGTGGGAAGATCTCTACCACGACCTCCATAGCGACCCCTAGGGCTAGGGCTACGATGCCGCCTCCTTCCATAATCCCTTGGTGGCGAAGGACTGTAACTGTAACTTCTACCCCGCATCTGCAACAAACCTAAGGCATTTAATACTCACAGAATTGCTTTTAACCAAGATTAAACTGGAAAATTTTCGAGCATGGAATTCAAAGTAAAAAGAACAAAAGAGAGAAACCGGGCGATCCCATACGCAGTGCAATGGAAAAACAAACGAAACGATTAAAAGGAGCCTGAAATTACCAAAATCCTGTTTTCTCTTAAACTTAGAATCAAACCCAGTCCCAACCTAACTTTTCTCCCAATAAAATATTTCTATAAAATAGAAATTAAAAATAAAAATATCTGGGAACTACAAGGAACATAAATTACAAAATACATGCAAAAGAAAACAAAATCTTTACCAAGAGATTTACGAAAAAAATGAAAGAAGATGATACAAAAAAAAAGAGAAAAAAAAAAGAGGTAGAATGAATTAAGAACATACAATTACGAAATCGCAGACGAAGAAAATCCCAACCTTCTTTGATGCTTTTCTCTTTCCTTTGGCGTTTGGTTGTTAATCACGGGGTGCTTTAGATTTTCACCTACCTTCTAAATTGGAACTCCAGAAGCTTCCAGTTACTTTCTGAGGCCTCTCTCCCTGCAACACAGACCGCCACGTGTGTTCAAAAAAGAAAATCAACGGTCGGACGCCATTTAAGTTAGTTTGATCGGGTCTATCATGAATCTTTGATCCAACGACAATTTGGCTGAGGCTTAAAGGCCCTTTTTTTCTAAGGCCTGCTTAAATCATGTATATATAATATATATATACATATTTTATAATTAGGTTTAATTTGGTAGAAGAACATGCCTGATATCGAGGATGGTATTTTTTTTGGAATCCAATCAGATGAAGTTGGTGGGATGTATACTTACTTATTTTTATTTATATGTTTATAATTCCTCATGTTTTATAGATTCTTGATAATTAAGTCCAGTTTCATACTTATATTTTCTTTCGATCCATTTCAATACTCGAATTTAATAATTAGATCTATTTTTTTTAAACTTTGATTTTATAAAAGTATGATAATATAATATTTTGAGATTGTACTATGTAATCACTTGAAATTTAAAAAAAATATTTTTTCTTCTTTTATTTTCAAACTATATATTTTTTAAAGTTTTGAGGTTATGATTGACACAATCTCATAATGTTAAATCATCATACTTTTACGTAATTCAAATTCAGGTATAAAGTGGACCAACAGAGTGCAAGTACTAATATAAACCTAATTTTCAAGTTTAGAGATAAAAAATTACATGAACTCCTTTTTTTTTTTTTATAACAGAATAATAGAAGTTCATGGCCAACTAACAACAACCTAGTTTCAATGACACTCTTAACTATTCTATCCGAGATCAGATTTTCAATGAAGTTGAAAAATACTTTTTAAAAAATACGATATAAAATTATTTTTGAAAAGATAAAATATTTATTTTAAATATTATGTTGTAAAAAAAAGTATTTAAATGATGTTTGAATTTGTTAATATTATAATTTGTGGAATATATATAATCTTAAATTATAATAAAAATATTAAAATTTAATATTAAATAATTAATATCATGGAATATATCAAATCAAATTATAATAAAAAATTACAATTTATTTCAATGTGAAATATTCTTATTTTCACATTTATTATTATTGTTGTGTTATGGTATGTTATTATTATTTTGATATTAATAAATATTTAATTTCAAATACAGTTCAAATACAATAAAATAATGAATAAAGTACACTAATTATCATTAAACTTTGATTAATTTTATATTTTAGTTACTCAATTTTTAAAATTTACAAAATTGTAATTAATATTATTGAGAAATGACTTGCGTATCTTTTTTTTTCTTTTCCCTTTTTTCCTTCTTCATCCTGTTCTTCCCCAAATGAAACCTTAGCCATCGCCTCTTGCTAGCTGTTGGAACCAAAACTTAACATGTCTGGTTTCTAAGCAAATTCTTTTGCTAAGCCCCAATCTTTGTTTCTCATATGGATGAGGGCACTAATTATAGAGACTAAACCAAAAACCAAATTGAAAATTGTTAATTTCTAAAACAAAATAAAAATTGATTAATTTTCAAAATTCGTACGAGTCTATAAAAATGTTTAATGCAAATTGGAAATTGTTAATTTCAACAACATTATTATTAACAATTTATTAATTTTCATAACATGTCGATATAAATAAAAATTTAATTCAGACACACAAGTGACCAACCAAAAACCAAACACAATGAAGAAGACATAAGTGTCACGGGCTGCAGTTCAAAGCCTGTGACCATTACACACAATGAATCCCACGGAAGTTTATCATTGACATGGGGATCATTTCGCCCACAAGAGTTGGCCCGATCCAAAGAGTTGTTAGAGAAGCATGTCAGAATGAAGTGTAACACCCCATTACCCGAGACCATCGCCGGAGTCGAGTATGAGGCGTTAACAGACTTAACTTATCACTTAAACAATTTAAAACAATTTATTTTACCTTTCGTAATAAACTGCCCATCTGCGTCACAGTCACTAAAAAAATTATATCTCGAGTTACGAAATTCAAAATCTAATTCCGTAAATTTTATCTGAAAATAGACTCATATATCTACTTACTAAATTTTTTCTAGAATTTTTGGTCAGGCCAATTAGTACAGTTTATTAGTAAAAGTCTCCCCTGTTTCAGGGTTCGGCTACTCTGACCCCTGTGCACTACGAATCAAATTTCTTCCTGTAAAGAGATCCAATAATCATGCCATTTATTTATCTTAAAAATATACTCAATAAGGAATCCATACATATAAATTAAAACTCCTAATTGTTTTTGTAAAATTTATGGTAAATTTTTAAATTTAGAACAGGAGATTTAGAAATAGCTCTGATCCTGTTTCACCAAAATATAAATATCTCATAAAATACAACTTTTTTACCTATTTTGTTTCTTCCACATGAAAATAGATTCCTTAAGATTCAATTCTATATTTTATTCATCATCTAATTCTATCTCTACTATTTTTAGTGATTTTTCAAACTCACGTCACTGCTGCTGATTGATTTTGTTTTGTGGCCAATTTTACATTTCCAAGGATTTTCATGGTTTAGTTAAGACATAAAGCATACATGTTATCATATATAAACTTGATTAGTCATTCCAATAGCTAATCATTCTCAAACATTTTCATTCCATCCATGGGCCATATCGTAAGATTATACACACAAAATGATTGGAATGCTATACATGCCATATTTCCAAAAATTACAAGTCATTATACCGCAATTGTCCAGTGATAGTGTGAGCGTGTCTCCGACCGTCCCGATCTCCAAATTGACTTGTCAAAACTACAAAGAATGAAAAGGAGGGAGTAAGCATAGATGCTTAGTAAGTCCATATGCAAATAACAAATAACTTAACAAAGCAACTATACCAACCAACATTAGCATAATATCACCAAAACATATACCACATTTCTATTCATCATTCATCTTACCATATTATTGTTGTCGTATCAAGTCTCAACTCGAGGGTTAAGTACATACCTGTCCAAAGTGCCCATTCCACAACACTTACCAATACGTCACTTGTATCTTGAGTATTCTTCCATTTTACTAGAATTTTACCCGTTGAACACATCGGAATATAATTCAAATACATGGAAAGTTTGCACATAAGTGCCACATATGTAGCCAAGCTACCATGTAACCCGCCCACAAGCGAACTCGGACTCAACTCAACGAGCTCGGATGCCTAGTTACATCTCACGAACTCGAACTCAACTCAACGAGTTCGGACATTTGCATCCATAAGTGAACTCGGACTCGACTCAACGAGCTCGGATGCCAAAGTATCCTAATATATTCCTAAGGCTCAACAGGACTTTCCTCATTCGTACTCCTTTACCATTCTCCTTGGAATACCAATGACGATACTTCGGTAGTCTTTCATATTTTTCACATAATTCATAAAATTTTTGCATGTTGTCCAACAATTACCACAAAGCATAGAATCGGATAATAACAATCATAATATCGTATAAATAGCATTAAATGATTTAAAATAACGATTATATTACAATATTTACATACGAACTTACCTCGGTACAATATGTTAGAAATCAAGCCTATTCCTCGGAAACTTTATTTTCCCCTTGATCACGACTTGAATCTCGTTTCTCTTGATCTATAATAAAAAATTTAGCTTATTTAATACTCAAATTTATTAAAATAGTCCTTGACTCAAACTTTAGCAAAATTACATTTTTGCCCCTAAACTTTTACATATTTACACTTTTGCCCCAAAGCTCAAAAATTAAACATCATCCTATTTTCTTATGTTTTATGACATGCTGATCATTTTTCCCTTCTATAGCAACATCAAATTCACACTCTATCATGTATTTATGAACATTAGGTATTTTTACCGATTTTGTCGTTTTACTCGTTTTCACGTAAAATCGCTTAGCAAAAGTTGTTTAACACAATTTCAAGCTTTATATTCTACCATAAAACATCAGAATAAACATATTTCACCTATGGGTATTTTTCCAAATATAAACCCTAGGTTAAATTATTGCTAGAATAAGCTAAATCAAGTTACCGGGACTCCAAAAACGTAAAGAACATTAAAAAACGGGGCTTGGAATCACTTACTATGGAGCTTGGAAGCTTGAAACAAACCTAGCTATGGAGAACCCTTGAAATTTCATCCTAATGAAGAAGATGGACATATTTTGCCATCTTTTTCCTTTTTTTAATCTTTTAATTACCAAATGACTAAAATACCCTTCATTACTAAACTTTCAAAATTTCCATCCATGTCCAATTTTTGTCCAAAAACTTAGAAATTGGTCAAATTGCTATTTAAGGTATCTTAATAAATATTCCAAAGCAATTTCATACTAAAAACTTCTAGCATGCAAGTTTTTCAACTTATTCAATTTAGTCCCTAATTTCAAATTAAGCACTTTATGCATAGAATTTCTTCACGAAACTTTCACACAATCATACAATCATATCATAGACCTCAAAATAGTTATAAAATAATTATTTCTATCTCAGATTTGTGGTCCCAAAACCACTATTCCGATTAGGCCTTGATTCGGGATATCACAACTCTCCCCCCTTTAGGGATTTTCGTCCCCGAAAATCTTATCGGTAAACAGGTGTGGGTATTGATTCCTCATAGTTTCCTTGAGATCCTATGTAGCCTCTTCTACTCCGTGCTTTTGCCATAATACTTTCACGAGAGCAATACTTTTATTTCTTAGTTGCTTGACCTCCCAAGCTAAAATATTAATCGATTCTTCATTGTAAGTCATATCTGGTTGTAACTCAATTTCCGTCGGTGAAATTACATGTGAAGGATCTGAACGATACCGACATAACATAGATACATAGAACACATGTAACGCCCCGATTTTTGGGCCTGAAAGTATTGGGCCTTGAGTCTGGGTTCGGGTAGAAGACGGGCCGAATAATTTGGATGTTATTATTATTATTATTATTATTATTAAGTATGTTTAGTTAGTAATTAAATAAATTACGAAGGGTTTATGGTGTGGAAAAAAGTCCGGGGTTCGGCCCATAGCTTTAGCAAAATTTTTAAATTTTGTTTCTTAAGGGAATCTGGGCAGTAGGCATTATTAATAACTTGGGCTGAGTTTTAACACAAACAAGCACCTGGCCCAGTGGCTAAGCACGTTAGGAGGGCGTGGGAGGTGCCTGGGTTCAAGGCACGGCGCGCGCAAATTGGGTGTTTTATTTTAGTATGCAGGTGGTGGTTGGAATAAGGGTTAAGAGGAGTTGCAAGCATAATTCAACACAAGGAGCGCCTGTGGCGCAGTGGCAGCAGTGTGCTAGGCACGTGGAAAGGGCGCGGGTTCGAGTCCTTGTGCGGGCAAATTCTGTTTTATTTTAAGGCGGACCAGAACTAAAGTAGGTAAGGGTTATAAATTAATTGAGAGAGGATTATGTCATGAAAGGAACTTCGGTGAAGTGGCAAGGAGCGTATGTGTGTGTTGGAGAGTCACAGGTTCGAGATGTACAACAGGAAAATTTCCTTTTTATTTCGCAAGTAATCGGAGCTTCAGCAGGTAAGGTTTATAATTAATTGTGACCCTATATTAGTAAAGAAGGAAGCATGGTGCAGTGGCTAGTAGCACGGGCATAGGCGTAAGGGCGGACGGAGGTTTGGGGTTCGAGCCTCACCTTGTGCACAGAAAGCTTGGGTTTTGCTGCTCATGTGGGGAAGGAGTTGGAGTCTGATCCGAACTCTCTTGGCAGCATGCTGAAGCGGTGCAATGGGTGGATAAGGATGCTGCTAATCGGTGAAGGAGTTTGAGCTGATCAGGGGATTGGGTGAGGATGAGATAAGGGAGGAAATTTAGGAGCTGATCAAGGACTTGGAGTTGGCCGAATGTTGGACTCTTGAGGGGCAAGAATTGGTTGGCCAAGGGTCTTTAGTATAGGCAATTCAGCTAGGTCTTTGTGCCATTCTTTTTTCCCTTGTCGAATATTATTTCCCTCTTCCCTCTCTTTCATTCATCTTTTCTTTTTCTTTTCCTCTCATAGCCGAACCCATACTCTTCTCTTTCTGTCCCTTCCCTTATTTTTTCTTTTTATTATTATTATTTCTCAATAGTCGAATCTTATCATAGCCAAACCTCTATTCTTTTCTTCCTTAAAAAGCCGAAACCCTCATACCTGTAGTATAGGAAGCCGAATCTTGGCTACTTGAATCTGCTTCTTCTCGTAACTACGGTGGATTGGAGTGAAGATCATAGATAGGAGCACTTTTCTGGACCGAACAACGATATAGGTAAGTATTCGAATCCTTCTTTAGTTACTTATGTTTTAAGGAAAAGTTGAAACCCCTTAAGGGTGGCTAACGTTGGGACTAAGGGCATTGTTGCCTCTTTCTTTTGGTTTTGTATGTGCTAGCGTGGGCAAGGGGGCGTGCAGTGAAGGGTTTGAAGACTGATTCGGATTGGATCTCTATATCTAATCCATATTTCGGCAAAAATGTAAGAACTCAAGGGTTAATGGATGTTGGCCGAATTTGGTAAGGGGGAATAGTACGTAGTTTTGTTTACGGTTTGTGAACTGACGTTTAGTAACTCGATTGTAGGCAATTCGTGAGTGGATCGTGCCAGCGTACCGTGACAAATCAGGTGTGTAAACGACACCTACTCATAGACTAGATCGGCAAAAGTCGAAAAGCCGAAATGCCGAAACACCGGTATTTTGTGGACTTACGAACGTGCGAGCGCTCGTGAGATGGTTTGGTTGTTAATCCTGGTAATCTCAAGTGGTAAGATTGCAGAGTGCGCAATTTCATGCGCTACGGTATATTTGTGCTTAATGGACCGAAATCGAGTTAATGGGCCCACGGGCCCATTTCGGTAAAAACGTCTGGTAAGTATTCTGAAGACACGTTAATAACTGTAATGAGCATAAAACCCTAAAAAGACTAATAATATTACTGAAATACCTCTGTAAGGTAGAATTACTGTAATACCCTAAAGGGATAAGTTTAGGATTACGCCCCTTGAGGGTAAATAACTCTTCTTATGCTATAATCTGACTGCCTTTCTGAAGCATGCCTTGTTAGTTATATATATTTAGCATACATGTCATACTGCATAGGGTTGGGTTTTGTTATGGAGGAAGAACCTGCTACGGTGGTCAAAGCCACATATTCGATATAAGCGACTTTCATGCGGATTATAGTCAATGCCGCAAATCGGTGCTAACATCAGAATCGTAGGGGGATGGCGTGGGTGATTTATTCCCCACAGGAAGTGTAGGGATGGATGGAGGCAAGTGCAGGTTTGGATGGGGTTATCATGCATTAACCATATGAGACGGTTTTGTTATGGGCCAACTGTATTGAAATAGGCCCAACTGTGTTAATATGGGCAAGGTCCAATATATCTCGACTTGTAAGGGGCTATGGCCCAGATTAATATTGATATGGGCTAAGGCCCAGTTAACTCTGATTTCTGAATAGGGCTTAGGCCAGTAAAGCTTGAACTGATTTGGGCTCTGGTTGGGATACTTTATGCACTGATTTTTCCAAACTCACCCCCTTTTTCCCATCTTTGCAGGTGAGCCTTAGATCGGTGGACTTGGAGCTGGAGGGATTCAGAGTGGCCATGTGGACTATTTAAAATAAGTGTTAATACCTTCACTTTTATTTGAGATTATTTCCTTTATGTTTTCGGGTTTTTAATATGTAATAAGGCCGCTTTAATTATTTTTAATTGCTTTTAATATGTTTTGTTAGCTTAGTTATGATATTGTTTTAAATGTTTGGAATTGAATAGCTCTAGGGCGTGTTTTAAAAAGATTACCTGATTTTAGAACATCGCGAATCAAGACAAAGCTTCTCAACGAAAACGTTCTCAAAATTAATAAGTGTTTTCAAATGGTTTAAAACGAAATGGTTTTCCTAAACAACCACTCGGTTAAAGTGTGGCAATGGTTGTGTGCATGTCTAGGAGTGGATCCGTGGAGAGCTTGGTACTTAGGCAGTCGAATAGACTCACCTCCTCTTTTCTGGCATCCTACCTGGTGCATAGCTTCTATTCACTTTAATCTATAACGAAAATACTCTTTAAACACTAAGAAAGATTTTTGATAAAACATGAATTTTACAGTAACGCTTCAGTGTGACACGCCAAATTCGATCGTAACTTCTAGGCCCGGTTTAGGGTGTTACAACACATCATGAATCTTCTCTAATTCTGGTGGTAGTGCTAACCGATATGCTACCGGTCCAATTCTTTCAATTATCTCATAAGGTCCAATGAAACATGGACTCAATTTACCTTTCTGATCGAATCTGAGAACCTTCTTCCACGGAGACACTTTTAAAAACACTTTATCACCGACTTGGAACTCAATCTCTTTTCACTTCAAATCTGCGTAAGATTTTTGCCTATCCAAAGTAGCTTTCAAACAGTAATCACTTTCACTTTTTCTTCAGTTTCATTGATTAAATCAACTCCGTAAATTTGGTTTTCTTTGAGTTCAGTCCAATACAGCGGTGTCTGACACTTGCAACCATACAACACTTCATAAGGTGCCATTTTCAAACTCGTCTGATAATTGTTATTGTAAGAAAATTCCACCAATGGTAAGTACCTTTCCTAATTTCCTTGGAACTCCAACACGCAACATCTGAGCATGTCTTCAAGAATCTGAATTACTCTCTCTGATTGCCCATCAGTCTATGGATGGAAGGCAGTGCTAAAATTTAACTTCATACCTAATGCTTTTTGCAGTTTTTCCCAAAATCGCGAAGTAAACCTCAGATCTCTATCCGAAATAATCGACAACGGTACTCTATGAAGTCTAACAATCTCACTGATATATAATTCAGCCAACTTATCAAGAGAATGATCAGTGCGTACCGGAATAAAATGAGCCGATTTAGTCAATCTGTCGACTATTACCCAGATGACATCTTTCTTCTTTGGAGTTAATGGCAATCCTGATACAAAATCCAAAGTAATTCGATCCCATTTCCATTTGGGAATCATGATAGGCTGAAGTAGTCCCGAAGGCACTTGGTGTTCAGCTTTCACTTGTTGACAAATTAAGCATTTCGATACAAACTTGGAAATATCTCTTTTCATTTCATTCCACCAATACATTTTCTTCAAATCATTGTACATTTTTGTACTGCCCGGATGTATTGACAAACAACTACTGTGTGCTTCATGCAAGATTTTTTGAATCAACTCATCATTTTTCGGTACACAAATTCGATCTTTAAACATCAAGCAACCATCAAAACTGATTCTGAAATTTGATCCTGTATCAGCCTTACATTGCTTCCTCTTGGCTTGCAAATCTTGATCATTTTTCTGAGCTTCACAAATCTCTTGTAAAAACATCGGTCTTGCTCTCAACTCTGCTAGAATTGAACCATCATCAGATACTGTCAACTGAGCATTCATAGCTCTCAAAGTAAATAACGACTTTCTACTCAAGGCATCGGCAACCACATTCGCTTTCCCCGAATGATAGTCAATCACAAGCTCGTAATCTTTCAATAATTCTAACCATCTCCGCTGTCTCAAATTCAAATCTTTTTGTGACATCAAGTACTTGAGACTTTTGTGGTTGGTATATACTCGACACTTTTCACCATACAGATAATGTTGCCAAATCTTCAAAGCAAACACTACAGCAGCTAGTTCCAAATCATGAGTCGGATAATTCCTTTCGTGAGGTTTTAACTGCCTCGAAGCATAAGCCAGAACCTTTCCTTCTTGCATAAGTACACATCTCAATCCATTTAGAGAAGCATCACTATACACCACAAATTCTTTACCTGACTCGAGTTGTACCAACACTGGTGCTTGATCAAGAACTTTTTTTCAATTTCTCAAAACTCTGTTGACATTCTTCCGTCCACTCGAATTTAACATCCTTTTGGAGCAGTCTAGTCATAGGAGTAGATATCATAGAAAATCCATTCACAAATCATCGATAATAACCAGCTAGACCCAAGAAACTTTTAACCTCAGTCACATTCTTCGGTGGTTTCCAATTAACAATAGCCGAAATTTTACTGGGATCAACCCGTATACCATCACCCGAAACAATATGACCCAAGAATCCGACTTCTCAAAGCCAAAACTCACTTTTACTAAACTTGGCATACAACTGTTTATCTCTCAAAGTTTGCAAAACTATTCTCAAGTGCTCAACATGTTCTATTTCATCCTTCAAATAGATCAAGATATCATCAATAAATACCACAACAAACTTGTCCAAATATGGCCGAAATATGCAGTTCATTAAATCCATAAACACAGTAGGAGCATTTGTCAAACCAAATGGCAGAACTAAAAATTCATAATGGCCGTACCTTGTTCTAAAAAGCGCTTTTAGCACATCTCGATTCTTTTACTCGCAATCGGTAGTACCTGCACCTCAAGTCAATCTTTGAGAACCACGTCGCTCCTTTCAACTGATCGAATAAATCATCAATTCTCGGCAATGGATACTTGTTCTTGACTGTCACCTTATTTAATTACCGATAGTCTACACACAATCTCATTGAACCATCCTTATTTTTCACAAATAATACAGGAGCACCCCAAGGCGAAAAACTCGGTCTCACAAAGCCTTTGTTAGTCAACTTTTGCAACTGCGACTTTAATTCTTTCAACTATGTTGGTGCCATTCTATATGGAGCAATCGAGATCGGAGTTGTTCCCAGTATCAACTCAATACCAAATTCTACTTCTCTAACAGGAGGTAAACCCGGCAACTCTTCTGGAAATACATCCGCAAATTCACATACAATCGGCACTGATTCAATTTTCTTCTCAAATTCTTTTGTATTTAATACATACGCCAAATAAGCTTCATAACCCTTTCTCAAATATCTCTGAGCCGACATCAAAGAAATCACACTAGGAAATACCTCTGATTCGTCTGATTCAACCCGCATTATTTTACCATTTTCACATTTTAATTCAATAACCTTTTGTTTACAATTTACTATAGCATCATGTAATGTTAACCAATCCATACCCAGAATGACATCGAGTTCATCAAACGGCAACAACATCAAGTCGGCGGGAAAATAATGACCTCTAATCATCAAAGGACATTTCTTCCATACTTTATCAACTATGACACATTTGCCTAACGGGTTCGATACTTTAACCATAAATTTCGTAGACTCAACAGGTATGTTCATATTAGACACCAATTTCATGCACACATACGAATGAGTAGAACATCGAACAAAGCAATAACATTAATATCATAAAGAGAGAAAGTATCGGTAATCACGTCGGGATACAAAACATCTTCACGCGCCCTTATGGCATAAGCTCTAGCCGGAGTTCTAGCTTCAGATTTCGGCGCTGATTCTGTAACATCTCGAAATAGGGCCTAAATGGAATAGTGGTTGTGAAACCACAAATCTGAGATAGAAAAGTTTATTTTGATTAATTTTTATGATTTACCGAGTGATTAGATGCATGTGTTAGAGTATTGATAAGAAATTTTATAGATTGCATGTTTAATTTGCCTATTAGGGCTTATTTGCAAAAGTTGCTGTAACAGCCCGATTTAGGGACTAAACGGAACGATGATTTTAGAACCACAAATTCGAAGTCAAAAAATTTATTCCGACTAAGTTTTAAGGTTTATTTATTGATTAAAATATTGTGTAAAAATATCGTCAAGTAATTTTACTGATAAAGTGCTTAATTGGACTTTTAGGACTAAATTGTAAAAGTTGCAAAATATGTGTTCTAATTCATAAGTACTTGATTGAAATGGGGGTTTAAAGAGGAGGTCCTTAAATGGTAATTAGACCATTATATTTCGTTTGGACAAAAATGGGCATGAATAGGACAAAATTTTAAAGAAAGGCCTTAAGGGCATTTTAGTCATTTGGTAATTAAAAGAAATAAAAAGGGAAAATAAAGCCAAAATTGACTCATCTTTTTCATGGAGGCCTAAATTAGCATGGGGGAAGCCATGGCTAGGGTTTTCAAGCTTTCCAAGCTCAATAGTAAGTCTGTTCTAGCCCCGCTTTTCAAATTCTTTACGTTTTTGGAATCTCGGTAACTTGATTAAGCTTACTCTAGCAATAATTTAAGCTAGGGTTCATATTTGGAAAAATACCCATAGGTGAAATGTGTTTGTTTGATGTTTTATGGTAGAATATGAAGTTTAAAATTATGTTAAACAACTTTTGCTAAGCGGTTTTAAGCAAAAATGAGTAAAACAGCTTAATCGGTAAAAGTTGTTATTATTCATAACTATGTGTTAGGTTGAGAATTTGATGTTGCCATAGAAGGGAAAAATGATCATCATGTTATAAAACATAAGAATAAGGGATGAAGTTTAACTTCCGAGCCTAGGGGCAAAAGTGTAAATATGCAAATATTTAGGGGCAAAATTGTAATTTTTCCAAAGTTTGAGTTAAGGACTGTTTTGAATAGTACATTAATTAAATAAGTAAAATATGATGTTTTAGATCCCGGAAAACGAGATTTGAACCTAGAATGGGAGAAAAATTAAAAATCGAGAAAGTTGGTAAAATGGCCGTTTTAGTATCGAGGTAAGTTCATATGTATAATAAGCATTACTTTATGCATGTTTCAATGTAAAATTGATATATTTACTAGTATTGCCGAGGTGTTGAAAGTAAGTATAATTATGATGATTTAAATGTTCAATATTAAATCGACATGGAAATGAGAAAATATGTAAGTTTGTATGTAAATAATACATTATCTTTATTATGTTTTTATATTTCAGCATATTTTATGTATTGTAGCTGATTTTTGAATCATAATTGACTATTGGAAGTATGAAATCAAGTATTAGAAAGAGAGAGAAATCCCGGTTGAAACTTCGGAAAGATTGGATGATACAGATGGTATGTAGCTAGGTCACATGTATGGTGCTGAGTGCACATCATGTGTACAAGAGAGTTACGAAACATTATGATGTAGCTAGGTCACATGGGTGATACTATGTGTACACCATGTAGACAAGAGAGCTACGAGATATATGTAGCTAGGTTGCATGTGTGGTTCCAGGTGAAGGACACCATGTAGACAAGAGAGCTACGAGATAAACTGGCTAGGTCACATGGGTGGTACTAAGTGTTCACCATGTGTACAAGAGAGCCAAAATTATGTGTACAGTCGAGCTAGGTAACATGAGTGGTGCTAAGTGAAGGCCACTATGTGTACAAGAGAGCTTCGATTTTAAAGGTGGGCTGTGTGCGATACCATCGCGTATTTGTTATTATTCCAAAGGGTTCAACTGAGAAATTGATTAAATGAAATTGTGTATGACTTTGTGATGATAAGTGTAAGTATATACGTGTGTAACTTATGAGCAATATGCTTGATATGTGATTGGAAATTGAAAAGATTGTTTTGGGTAAGTGATGAATACAATTGAAGTGTGAAATATCAAAATTGACAATAAAACTGTTATGGATAGTTGCAGTGACGTGAATCTAAAAATTTACCAAAAATAGTAGAAATTGAATCAGAGATTGAATGAGATATCAAATTAAAAATTAATGAGTCTATTTTCGTATAACAGAAGCAGAGCAAGCAAAGGAATTCTATATTATGAGATATTTAAGTTTTTGAGAGACTGGTTTAGAATGACTACGTGATCCCCTGTTCTGACTTGGAAAAATCATTAAAAATTGTACAAAAATAATTAGGGGATATAATTTATATGCTTGAAATTATTAATGAGTCTAGTTTCAAATGAAATAAACAAGAACGTCCTTTGAATTCTGTACAAGGAGAAAATTGATATGTAGTGAAGAGTGGTCAGAACAGTTGAGTAGTGAAATAGGGGTAACTTCAATGAATAAATTGTACTAATTTACTGGACCAAAAATTTTGAAAATTTTATGGTAAGAATATATGTAAATCTAGTTTCAATAAAAAAGAACAGTTTGTAATTTGGAGTTCTGTAGCTCCAGAAATAAATAATTTAGTTGCTCGTACTCTGCTAGACAGCTTATTTTGAACCTGTTTATGATTGTAATAGTGAAAGTATGTGTGTGTTTGTGATGGTAATATTCCAGGAACATATTGTGGCTTCATTTAAAGTATGATAATGTATTGTTTATTAATATTTACATACTTACTTACTAAGCTATAATGCTTACTCTCTTCCTTTCCTTTTTCCTATGGTGTCTCAGATGTTAGCTCAAGTTGGAGGTTGCCGGAGGTTAAATCACACTATCAAGCTATTGATCGATATATAAAGATTTTAAAGTATTTTTAAGTCTTTGGCATGTATGGAGACTCGTTTAATTGTTACTAAGTTGCTAGGAATTGGCCTAAAATACTGACATATGTTATTTGAAGGTCTCTATTGTATAAAGTCATTTAATGTAGATAGTCTTGATTATGTTATTAATTAAATGATGTAATTTATGAATGTGCATGCTTGCCTATGTGTGTGGTTGAATTAAAGCATGATATGGGCCTTGTAAGCTCTTTTTAAGAGACAACTTGAATGTGTTTGAAAAAGTTTTAAATTAGAGTGAAATTATGAATCGATTTTTATACGATGATTAGTGATTAAGTCTGGTAATGCCTCGTACCCTGTTCCGACGTCGAACATGGGTAGGGGGTGTTACATTTAGTGGTATCAGAGCTATGGTTTAGTAGGTTCTCGGACTTACCTAGTATGTGTAAGAGTTAAGCTATACATGCCATATTACTACCTGTGATAGTGTGATGCCTCCCGATCCTGATGAAATGGTTCTGCATGAGAGACAGTGTTTTTCAACCGAGCTACCATCGATGATGTAAAAAGGTGTTAAGTAAGTTTGTATAATTTGGTGGATATATTGGTGTACTTAAATTGATCTTGGTGACTTGTGATGATATGTGTGAGATCAAGTGTAAAATGAAATAGACATAACTGGAGAAATATAGAAAAGTGAAAAGAAACAAAAGTTTACCTCGTTATAAACTCATCTATGTTCGTTTGACATTGACATGATATTATGTGTCTAACTTATTTGACTAAGTGAATGTGATTAATAGATTTACTCAAATTTGTGGAATGTATGTTTGAGTGCATTTGTTTTAAAATATGAATGTGTGTAAGTCTGTCTAAAGTGAATTATATAACTGTGATAATATTAAGATGAAATGAGACTCGTAAAAGGTAAGAGTACTAGTTCATGATTTTTATGTGATAATGAATGAGTCGTGAATAAGAATTTCTCTTGGAATATGAAAGATGAGATGAAGGGAAAGTTTATATTATGATAAGTTTTCATGTTGATTGGCAATTGTGTGATGCTATGAGTGTAACTTGTGAAATTAAATGAATGTTATGAGTAATTCTATTTGAGAATTATGAACGCATGTATAAGTGTATTTGTTTGTATAAGATGATAGGAGGGTTGTGTAAAATAAATATGCATGTTGAGTTATTTGAAGCAAATTATATATATATTGATGAGTTTTAAGTTATATGCATGAATATATAAAAGGCAACTTAGAAGTGTTACAGCCTCACCCCCTTCCAATAAGATTAATTGACAATGTGATAGCATTTGAGAATGGTTTAATAAATGAACTTAGTTGCAGAAAAGATGTCAGGTTAATATGAAGATTTTTTGAATTCTGAAATGTTACAGTTAAAGAAAAATTAGACTTAGTTAATTAACTCATCCAGGTATGATGCTTAAAGTATATGATTGCTGAATTTTAAAAAAAAAATTTAATTGTGAATGAGATAATGTGGATTTAGTAATAATAAAATTAGACAGAAGAATAATGATTGAGCTGTATTAATAGCTGAATGCAGAGTTTTTGGTTAAAAAAAAAAGTGAAAGAAAATGTGAGAATTGGAAATAGTTTTCGATTAATATAGATGTCATACCGAGTTGAAACCTAGTTATATTGGATTTCAATTTGATAGTGGGGTGATTTTGAAAGTACTGTTTTGAAGAAAATTTGTTTGGAGATGTTTAAGAAATTTTGAGAAAAGATATTGAATCTTTTTACCGGTAAGATTTTCGAGGACGAAAATCCCTAAAGGGGGGAGAAATGTAACATCTCGAAATAGGGCCTAAATGGAATAGTGGTTGCGAAACCACAAATTTGAGATAGAAAAGTTTATTTTGATTAATTTTTATGATTTACCGACTGATTAGATGCATGTGTTAGAGTATTGGTAAGAAATTTTATAGATTGCATGTTTAATTTGCCTATTAGGGCTTATTTGCGTAAGTTGTCAGAATGTGATTTCCGATTTAGGGCCTAAACGGAACGATAGTTTTAGAACCATGAATTCGAAGTCAAAAAAATTATTCCGATTAAGTTTTAAGGTTTTTTTATTGATTAAAATATTGTGTAAAAATATCGTTAAGTAATTTTACTGATAAAGTGCTTAATTGGACTTTTAGGACTAAATTGCAAAAGTTGCAAAATATGTGTTCTAATTCATAAGTACTTGATTGAAATGGGGGTTTAAAGAGGAGGTCCTTAAATGGTAATTAGACCATTATATTTCGTTTGGACAAAAATGGGCATGAATAGGACAAAATTTTAAAGAAAGGCCTTAAGGGCATTTTAGTCATTTGGTAATTAAAAGAAATAAAAAGGGAAAATAAAGCCAAAATTGACTCATCTTTTTCATGGAGGCTGAAATTAGCATGGGGGAAGCCATGGCTAGGGTTTTCAAGCTTTCCAAGCTCAATAGTAAGTCTGTTCTAGCCCCATTTTTCAAATTCTTTACGTTTTTGGAATCTCGGTAACTTGATTAAGCTTATTCTAGCAATAATTTAAGCTAGGGTTCATATTTGGAAAAATACCCATAGGTGAAATGTGTTTATTTTGATGTTTTATGGTAGAATATGAAGGCCAAAATTATGTTAAACAACTTTTGCTAAGCGGTTTTAAGCAAAAATGAGTAAAACGGCTTAATCGGTAAAAGTTGTTATTGTTCATAACTATGTGTTAGATTGAGAATTTGATGTTGCCATAGAAGGGAAAAATGATCATCATGTCATAAAACATAAGAATAAGGGATGAAGTTTAATTCTCGAGCCTAGGGGCAAAAGTGTAAATATGCAAAAGTTTAGGGGCAAAATTGTAATTTTTCCAAACTTTGAGTTAAGGACAGTTTTAAATAGTACATTAATTAAATAAGTAAAAGATGATGTTTTAGATCCCGGAAAAGGAGATTTGAACCTAGAATGGGAGAAAAATAAAAAATCAAGAAAGTTGGTAAAATTGACGTTTTTGTATCGAGGTAAGTTCATATGTATAATAAGTATTAATTTATGCATGTTTCAATGTAAAATTGATATATTTACTAGGATTGCCGAGGTGTTGAAAATAAGTATAATTATGATGATTTAAATGTTGAATATTAATTCGACATGGAAATGAGAAAGTATGTAAGTTTGTGTGTAAATAATACATTATCTTTATTATGTTTTTATATTTCAGCATATTTTATGTATTGTAGCTGATTTTTGAATCATAATTGACTATTGGAAGTATGAAATCAAGTATTAGAAAGAGAGAGAAATCCCGGTTGAACCTTCGGAAAGATTGGATGATACAGATGGTATGTAGCTAGGTCACATGTATGATGCTGAGTGCACATCATGTGTACAAGAGAGTTACGAGACATTATGATGTAGCTAGGTCGCATGGGTGATATTATGTTACACCATGTAGACAAGAGAGCTACGGGATATATGTAGCTAGGTCGCATGCGTGGTTCCAGGTGAAGGACACCATGTAGACAAGAGAGCTACGAGATAAACTGGCTAGGTCACATGGGTGGTACTAAGTATTCACCATGTGTACAAGAGATCCAAAATTATGTGTACAATCGAGCAAGGTCACATGAGTTGTGCTAAGTGAAGGCCACTATGTGTATAAGAGAGCTTTGATTTTAAAGGTGGGCTGTGTGCTATACCATCGTGTATCTATTATTATTCCGAAGCGTTCAACTGGGAAATTGATTAAATGAAATTGTGTATGACTTTGTGATGATAAGTGTAAGTATATACATGTGTAACTTATGAGCAATATGCTTGATATGTTATTGGAAATTGGAAAGATTGTTATGGGTAAATGATGAATACAATTGAAGTGTGAAAGATCAAAATTGACAATAAAATTGTTATAGATAGTTGCAGTGACGTGAATCTAAAAATTTATCAGAAATAGTAGAAATTGAATCAGAGACTGAATGAGATATCAAATTAAATTTTAATGAGTCTATTTTCATATAACAGAAACAGAGCAAGCAAAAGAATTCTATATTATGAGATATTTAAGTTTTTGAGAGACTGGTTTAGAATGACTACGTGATCCCCTGTTCTGACTTGGAAAAATAATTAAAAATTGTACAAAAATAATCAGGGAATATAATTTATATGCTTGAAATTATTAATGAGTCTAGTAACAAATGAAATAAACGAGAACATCCTTTGAATTCTATATGAGGAGAAAATTGATTCGTAGTGAAGAGTGGTCAGAACAGTTGAGTAGTGAAATAGGGGTAACTTCAATGAATAAAATGTACTAATTTGCTAGACCAAAAATTTTGAAAATTTTATGGTAAGAATATACGTGAATCTAGTTTCAATAAAAATTAACGGTTTGTAATTTGGAGTTCTGTAGCTCTAGAAATAAATAATTTAGTTGCTGGTACTCTGCTAGACAACTTATTTTGAACCTGTTTATGATTGTAATAGTGAAAGTATGTGTGTGTTTGTGATGGTAATATTCCGGGAACATATTGTGACTTCATTTAAAGTATGATAATGTATTGTTTATTAATATTTACATACTTACTTACTAAGCTATAATGCTTACTCCCTTCCTTTCCTTTTTCCTATGGTGTCTCAGATGTTAGCTCGAGTTGGAGGTCGCAGGAGGTTAATTCACACTATCAAACTATTGATCGATATATAAAGATTTTAAAGTATTTTTAAGTCTTTGGCATGTATGGAGACTCGATTAATTGTTACTAAGTTGCTAGGAATTGGCCTAAAATACTGACATATGTTATTTGAAGGTCTCTATTGTATAAAGTCATTTAATGTAGATAGTCTTGATTATGTTATTAATTAAATGATGCAATTTATGAATGTGCATGCTTGCCTATGTGTGTGGTTGAATTAAAGCATGATATGGGCCTTGTAAGCTCTTTTTAAGGGACAGCTTGAATGTGTTTGAAAAAGTTTTAAATTAGAGTGAAATTATGAATCGGTTTTTATACGATGATTAGTGATTAAGTCCGGTAATGCCTCGTACCCTGTTTCAGCGTCGAACACGGGTAAGGGGTGTTACACTCCATGGAAGAAAGTTCTTAGATTTGGACGGAAGGGCAAGTTAAGTCCGCGTTTTATTGGACCGTATGAAATAATTGAAAAAGTTGGACCAGTAGCTTATCGGTTAGCATTGCCATCTGAATTATAAAAGATGCATGATGTGTTCCACGTATCTATGCTATGTCGATATCGTTCGGACCCTTCACATGTAATTTCACCGATAGAAATCGAGCTACGACCGGATATGACTTACAAAGAAGAACCGATTAAGATTTTAGCTTGAGAGGTCAAGCAACTAAGAAATAAAAGTGTCGCTCTCGTGAAAGTATTGTGGCAAAAGCACGGGGTAGAAGAGACTACATGGGAACCTGAGGAAACTATGAGAAATCAATACCCACACCTGTTTACCGGTAAGATTTTCGAGGACGAAAATCCTTAAAGGGGGGAGAGTTGTGATATCTCGAATTACGGCCAAATTGGAATAGTGGTTTCGGGACCACAAATCCGAGAGAGAAATAATTATTTTATGATTATTTTGAGGTTTATGATATTATTGCATGATTGTGTGAAAATTTCGTGAAAAAATTCTATGCATAAAGTGATTAATTTGAAATTAGGGACTAAATTGAATAAGTTGCAAAACTTGCATTCTAGAAGTTTTTAGTATGAAATTGCTTTGGAATATTAATTAAGAGGTCTTAAATAGAAATTTGACCAATTTCTAAGTTTTGGACAAAAATTGGACATGGATGGAAATTTTGAAAGTTTAGTAATGAAGGGTATTTTAGTCATTTGGTAATTAAAAGATTAAAGAAAAAGGAAAAAGATGGCAAAATATGTCCATCTTCTTCATTAGGGCGAAATTTCAAGGGTTATCCATAGCTAGGGTTTGTTTCAAGCTTCCAAGCTCCATAGTAAGTGATTCCAAGCCCCGTTTTTAATGTTCTTTACGTTTTTGGAGTCCCGGTAACTTGATTTAGCTTATGCTAGCAATAATTTAACCTAGGGTTCATATTTGGAAAAATACCCGTAGGTGAAATTTGTGTATTTTGGTGTTTTATGATAGAATATGAGGTTTTAAATTATGCTAGACAACTTGTGCTACTCGATTTTAAGTGAAAACGAGTAAAATGGCTTAATTAGTAAAAATACCTAATATTCATAAGTACATGTTAGAGTGTGAATTTGATGTTGCTATAGAAGGGAAATATGATCAGCATGTCATAAAACATAAGAAAATAGCATGAGGTTTAATTTACGAGCCTTGGGACAAAAGTATAAATATGCAAAAGTTTAAGGGCAAAAATGTAATTTTTCCAAAGTTTGAGTCAATGACTGTTTTAATAAATGTGAGTATTAAATAAGCTAAATTTTTTATTATAGATCAAGAGAAATGAGATTCAAGTCGTGATCGAGGGAAAAACAAAGTTTACGAGGAATAGGCTTGATTGCTAATATTTTGTTTCGAGGTAAGTTCATGTGTAAATAAGGTAACATAATTTTTATTTTAAGTGATTTAATGTTATTTATATGATATGATACTTATTATCATGAAATATTATGCTTTGTGAATTATTATTTTGTAATATGCAAATTATGTGAACAACTTGATAAGTATGAGATGCTAGCAAGTATCGGTTTCTACATTTCGGAGAAGGCGATCAAAATGTGAACTTGAGAAGAATCCCGTTTGAACCTTGGGAATAGATTAGGGTATAATTGACATGTCACTAGGATGGTTGAGTTCCGAACTCGTTGAGTTGAGTCCGAGTTCATGAGATGTAGCTAGGCATCCGAGCTCGTTGAGTTGAGTCCGAGTTCACTTATGGATGCGAACGCCCGAGCTCGTTGAGTTGAGTTCGAGTTTGTTTATGGGCGGGTTACATGGTAGCTTGACTACATAAATTTCAAAAGCTATTGAGCTTGTTTAGCTATGAGTATAGCACTTAAGTGCACACTATCCGCGTATCCGAAATTATATTCCGATGTGTTCAACGGGAGAATCCTAAGAGAATAAGGAGGGTACTTAAAATGAAAGTAAGTGACGATGAATGTGTTGAAGAAGTGAAAATGGACAGGTATGAGTTTAATCCTTGGTTGAGAATTTGGTAAGACAACATTGTGGTAAGATAGTAAGTATTCTTATGACATGAGTGTCTTAATGATGTTTATGTTGGATTGCATGGTCATGTTACTTGTTATTTGCATGTGAACTTACTAAGCATTTATGCTTACTCCCTCCTTTTCATTCATTGTAGTTTTGACAAGCCGGCTTGAGAATCGGGATAGGTCGAAGGCTCGCTCACACTATCCGAAGACCTAAATTGGTAAAATGGCTTGTATATTTTGAGTGTGGCATGTATAGCACTATACTCACTTTGTATAAATAATCTTATGATATGGTTATGGTTTGGTAAGAAAAGGTTTGTAAATGATTATCCATTGGAATGGCCAATCTAGATCATATTTGATGTCATGTATGTTTAATGTGTTACTTAGTCCATGGAAAACCATAAAATGGTGAAATTGGTTATAAAACAGAATCACACAGCAGCAGTGATGTGAATTGGAAAAATAACTAAAAATAGTAGAAATAGAATTAGATGATGAATAAAATATATAATTGAAGCCTAATGAATCTATTTTCATGTGGAAGAAACAAAATAGGTAAAAGAGTTGTATTTTATAAGATTATATATTTTTGTGAAACAGGGCTAGAGCAATTTCTGAATCCCCTGTTCTGACTTTGGAAATTCACCAAAACATTGTACAAAAATAATTAGAAGTTATGATTTATATGTACATATTCCTTATTGAGTCTAGTTTTAAGAGATACAAACGGCATAGTCTTTTGAGTTCTGTACAAAGAGAAAAGTGGTTCGTAGTGAACAAAGGTCAAAGAAGTCGAATGCTGAAACAGGGTAAAATTTAACTAATAAACTGTACTAATTGGATCGACCAAAAATGCTAGAAAAAAAATTAGTAGATAGATATATGAGTCTAGTTTCAAGTAAAATTTTTGGATCTTAATTTCGAGTTTCAGAACTCGAGATATGAATTTTTAAGCAACTATGATGCAGTTAGCCAGCTTGTTTGGAATTTCTAAAATAAATTGTTTGAGTTGTTTAATTAATGAATTAAGCCCGTTAACACCTCGTGCTCGACTCTGGCAACGGTCTCGGGTACGGGGGCGTTACATGAACGAAATACAAACTTGATTTTAATTGAAAACATGATCGATTGAGGCACAAACATTATAAGAATGAATCATAATTATTATTTAATCAAAGCAGTCATCCTAACTTAAATAAAATTAAGCTATCATTGTTGTAAATAAGAATAGCGAACACATAGCAAACATTCTTGAATTAAATTAAAGAAAAGAAAGAGTAAACCCAATTCAAAGTGGCTGTCACCTAAGACTCTCACTGACGAGGGCTCCTTTGTTCCTTCGCTTTGCTCCTTTGCTGATGGCTCTCCGAGGTGGCTGACCACGAGCTCTTTAAGAGGCTAATTTTCTAAAAATCCTTGTGCAAGGATAATGATAGGCGTGAAGAGTAAAGAAAGCTAAGAGAGTTAAGAGAGGAGAGAATGATGAATGAGTGAGGGATGATTAGAAAAGTGAGAAATGAGGTCTTATTTATAGGTGAGGCAAGGGAGCTAGTTTGCTAAAAATAGGAGTGTCCATCTTTTACAAATTCATCCAAGGGTGGCCGACCATGATTTGTGGAAATGTGGCTGATTTTTGCTTGATTTAAGTGCCACAACATCATCAGGATTAGGACTCGGTCAATTGCAAATCTCTGGGAAAATCTCTGATTTCTTCAAATCTTCAAGGACCTTGTGTAATTAAACCAAAATTTGATTTATGAACATCCACATGCAGCTAAATTTTGGTTTGACTTGGTCCTCTATTTGAATGGTTTTGTAATCAACATAAAGTTCTCAGACTTGTCCAGCAATAGTAAATAATTTAGAGGACCAAAGAATGTAATTTAACCACTTTAATTAATCAATTTACTTAATTAATTAAAACTCAATTTATTAATGAAACATATTAAAATAAATTATTAAATATAATTTTATATTTTATTATTTAATTTAATCATGCATGGCCCACTTTATAGCTTGAAAATATAATATGCTCAAATTAATATAAAAGAAGCCATTTTCTGCATGAAAACTATATAATAAAGCATAAAATCACATTTTAATAATTTTTATGTCCCAATTTCATAATTTCATATATTTCATTAATTTATTAAGCAATTACTTGGTTTTAACAACTAATTTAAGTAAAAAGGTGACGAATTATATAGGAAAAATCCTATATATTTTTCAGTTTACACACACCTACACAACAAAACAGAACACCAATCTAAGCAATTACATTTAACCAATTCAGCAACAATCAAGACATCCACACATCATTCACATGCTACCATTTACCATGTACAATCATCACATACTTGTCAACTTAGACCATGCAAATTTTCACATCCATAAAAACGTCATCATTTGCATATATATACATAAACCAATATTAGCCAATTCCAAATGGCCATTTACAAAATGAATTATCAACCAATATAGGCCAACACATTAGGCCAATTCAATTATGACACATAGCAAAATAACCAAGTCTCTATACATGCCATAACTTAAAACGTAAAAATTCATTGGTACCCAAAATAATCAATTGATAGTGTGAGTGGATCTCCGACAGTGTCTGATCCCTGAGCTAGCTTGGTGACACTATAAGACAAGGAAAAAAAAAGGGGAGTAAGCTATATAGCTTAGTAAGTTCCCATGCAAATAATAGGCATCATAAACTAACATTTAACATACAATTAACATGATGATAATTGGCATAAATATTTTTAAGATCTGGTATTACACATAGTCTCGGTAACCCTAATGTCATGACATTTGTATCCAATCTATTCTTAAGGTTCAACTAGGATTTCACTCTTGTCATAACTTTATCAAACATGCTCAATGGTCAATCATAATTCATACAATAGGAAAGTATCTAAAACATAATTAAAACAATGCATTATTTACATAAGAACTTGCCTCGGTACAAAAATAGTAGAAATTAGACCTAATCGTCAAACACTTTGTTTTCCCCCGATCTAGGTCTGAACCTCATTTCTCTTGATATATAATAGAAAATTTAACTCATTTATTATTCAAATTACTCAATTCAGTTCAAAAATCACATTATGAAAAAATTACATTTTTGCCCCTAAACTTTGACATTTTTACACTTTGGTCCTTAGGCTCGTAAATTGAAATAGATTCAATTTCTTTGATTCCCAAGCCTAGTAGAACCTCTTTTATGCTTATAACAGCCCACATTTTTCATTTAATCACACTTTTACTACCCATTCTGTGACTTTTTACAAATAGATCCTTTTTGACATTTTCATCAAAAATCACCTAGCAAAAGTTGTTTATCTTACATCTAACATACATTTTCTACCATTAGACATCAAAATGCACAAATATTATTCATGGGTAAAATTTTAGACTTTGATTTTCTTTCAAATTAGTCCTTGAAATAGCTAGATTAGGTTACAAGGATCTCAAAAACATAAAAATCATTAAAAATGGAGTAAGAACGGACTTACAATCGAGCTTGGAAGATGAACAAACCCTAGCTATGGTTATACCTTGAGAATTTCAGCCATGCGAAGAAGATGGACAAAATTTGGCTTTTAATTTGATTTTTAATTCATTTATTAGCCAAATGACCAAAATGCCGCTAACTTAAAACATAAAATTTCTCTTACCTCATGTCCATTTTTGTCTAATAACTTAAAAAATGGTCTAATTACCATCTAAGGACCTTCAATTTAAAATCTCAAAGCATTTAAACACCTCTAGCATGTAGAACTCAACTTTTGCACTTTTTACAATTTAGTCCTTTTGACCAAATTGAGTGCCCAAACGTCAAAAGTTTTGAACGAAATTTTCACGAAATCATTTCACAAAATTGTAGACCTCAAAAATGTGATAAAAACAAGTTTTACTATGTCAGATTTGGGGTCCTGAAACCACTATTTTGACTAGGCCCAAAACCGGGCTGTTACATGTGTGACCACACGACCTGCCCACACGGACATGTGACCCCTATTTAATGAAAAATTTTATAAGTTTTTGTAAAATTTTCTAAAGTTCTCGATTTAGTCCCGAACTACTTCTAAAGCATGTTTTGGGCCTCGTAGGCTCGTAATAGGGACATTGTGATTGAATATGAATGATTTTAATTTGGGCGTAAATTTATAACCCGAAATTGTATATTTGATCGTCTGACAAGTCTGGTAGTGCCTCGTACCCTGTTCCGGCGTTGAATATAGGTAAGGGGTGTTACACATATCGTATAAGATTATATTGGATTTGATTATGTAAATTGATTATGAAATCTTATAAATCCCTAGATTTAAGGGATAGGTTAATCTCGTTTGTCGATGTAACTTGATCTAGACCGTCGGTTTTGGGAGAGCTCAACTATAAATAAAGAGCCTGCCCCTCACTTGTAACTCATTCCATTTTTTATTGTTTCTTGTATTCTTTGAGAGAAACTAACACAATTGAGAGCATTTATTCAAACACCTCTTGTGTATAGTTTTTTTTGGTTTTTTGTTCTTTTGTGCCTTCTTTTGGCTGGAGTTGCTTTCGCTATATAAATTGGTGCACTAAAGGAATTCTTTGTGAAGCCTCGATTGTTTGGTGGTTAAGCTAACTGAGGCATGTTTGGAATGAAAGGATCACCTAAGGCCGCATAGAATGCAAGACTAAAGTTTTAGCCCTGTGACAAGTAGTATCCGAGCTTTAGTTACAAATGCACCGTCGAGATTCTAAAAGAAGTTTTCGATCAGAAGTGGGCCAGAAAACTAGTCTTTTTGAAGGATATGCTATTGGTAGTAGAGGCATGGAGGACGTGAATGAGTGACACGATGTGTTTGGTGAGCACATAGATGACTTGAGGGAGAAGTCTAGGGACTTTGTGATCATGTCTCTCACTTTTAATAGGGAAAGTATGCAAGAGTTGTTGAATTCCCATAAAAAGAAGTTGACGGAGAGGAATGGTACTCTCAAGGCCATGGTGATGGCTTTGAAGAAGAAAACAATGGCCATGAAAAAGGCTTTGAGCACAAGAATAGAGGAGCTCGAGTAAGAGCTTTTCTTGTGTCGAGCAACCGTGGGGAATAGAGTGTCGAGTGCAACACTCAATTGTGAGGATGTTTCAAAGCTGAAAGAGTTTGCGGGGACAAGGTCTGCATGGTATATGAACAGTTTCTTGTGGATGATGGAGCACTACTTTCGTGCCAAAGACATCATAGAGGATGCAAATAAGGTAAATACTGCTTCCATGTTTCTTACAGATTTTGCACTTTTATGGTGACGAGATAGGTCCACATATAAAAGGCATAGTGAGATTGGGATGTGGGAAGAGTTCCAACATGAGTCCAAGGGGTAGTTTTATCCAGAATTTTTCGAGGAGGAAGTTCGGGCAAAGTTACAATGGCTTACGTAATAAGGCACAATAGGGGAGTATGTTCGAAGAGTTTAAGGAACTCATGCTCTAAGTTTTAAATGTGACCGAGATAGAGGGATTATAGAGGGATTGCCTACTTTCTAGAATGGATTAAAGTCATAGGTCAGACAGGAATTAGAACAATGAGGTGTCCAAGAGTTGCTAAAGGCCATGACAGTAGTGGAGTTCGTGGTCAAGCTTGGTCTAGGGAAAGACAGGTTTGAGTTTTCCAAGTTCGAATAAAGGGGCGTATGTGAAGGGAATCATGAGGAATATATGGCGATGGCAATGACAATGATGGTGGTAATAGGAAACCACAAGTTGTGAAGAAGAAACCCAACAAAAAAGGAGGCAAGATCAAATTATTTCTTTGCGACAGTCCACATTTGTTGAAGAAATGTCTGAAGAAATCCATGCTTTTTAAGGACAACCCGGAAGGTAAAGTCGTGAGACTTGGTTCAAGCACAAGGAATGTCGAAGCCAAGGAGGCTAAAGGTGAGAAAAAGCCAATGGAGTGCTTCTTGTGTCATGGGTTGCGAAAATGTCCAAGGAAGTCTACCATCAAAGAGGACGATGCGTTAGACAAGAAGCCCAAGAGGCTTGATTCAAGCAAGGGAAAAGTCAAAGACAAGAGGGCAAAGAGGAGCAAGAAGAAGCAAGTAAAGTGCTTCTTATGTCGTGGTCCACATGAGTTGCAGAACTGTCCAAAGCAAACCATGGTCAAAGAAAAGGCAACATCAGAGCTTGTTGAGTCATCGAAGGGGATTCCACCCAAGGAAGAGGTGAGTTTGTCATCGGAATTAGGGAAAAAATTAGTGATGAAAATAGTAAAGCTAGGACCAATGAGACTCAATTCGAGGAAAGTGATGGAGTTGGTTGAGTTGTCGACGAGGCTTTCACCCATGGAAGAGGTGAGTTGTGCATCGGACTTAGAGAAAGAGGTAGAGATGCAAACTTTGAAGCTAGGATCAATGAAGTTGACTTCTGTTGACATATCAGAGGAGTTACCACCTTTGGGTAAGGTGGGTTGTGCATTAAACTTTAGAAAGTGGTAATACAAGTTGGGCATTTGGCCCGAGTAAATGCAATGAGTAAGGTACATTATGAACACTTTGGTAGTGTTTTGTATTCTAACTTGTTGACTTGGCAAGAACGTAGACCCTTTCAAAGTTTTTAAGCAAGGAGGCCAAGGGAATGTGGGCAATTTGAAGCCAAGTTGTTTAAATCAAAAGGATTTCATTCGAAGCGAGTTAGAATATGGGCAAGAAAGAGCCATGGCTTCTTGCCAATGAGATGTACCAACGAGTGGGATAGTTTAAGTTAAGAAGTGACGAAAGCCAATGAAAAAGTTCTGAAGGAAGGAAAAAGCTAAGGCATCGAGACGTGACCGAGGTGAATCAAGTCAATGCCATTTCGAAGGCACAATGAGGGCATTGTGAGAATTGGTGGGGGAGAATGTCACGGGCCACAGTTCAAATCCTGTGACCATTACACACAATGCATCCCATAGAGGTCTATCATTGACATGGGGATCATTTGGCCCACAAGAGCTAGCCTGATTCAAAGAGCTGTTGGAAAAGCCTGGGTGGCCCAATGTTGAAGATATGGCAACATAGGCTACCTTGGTAAATAAGGAAACTAATCTTAGAAGATTAAGGGGAATCATATCTTATAAGATTATATTAGATTTGATTATGTAAATTGATTATGTAATCTTGTAAATCCTTAGATTTAAGAGATAGGCTAATCTCGTCTGTCGATGTAACTTGATCTAGATTGTCGGTTTTGAGGGAGCTCAACTATAAATAGAGAGCCTCCCCCTCACTTGTAACTCATTCTATTCTTTATTGTTTCTTGTATTCTCTGAGAGAAAGTAATACAATTGAGAGTATTTACTCACACACTTTTCGTGCATAGTGTACTTTGGCTTCCTGTTCTTTTGAGCCTTCTTTTGCCTAAGTTGTTTCTGCTATATAAATTGGTACCTTGGAGGAATTCTTTGTGATTCCTCAATTGTTTGGTGGTTAGGTTGACTTAGGCGTGTTTACATAGAAAGGACCGCCTAAGGCCGCATAAAACGTGAAATAGAAGTTCTAGCCTCGTGATATAAGGCACTTCTTATAACAGTAGCAATACTCCGATGTGCATTATGCGTGACTTAATCAGTAACCAATCGAACACAAATGCTCAAAGCACAACAATAGTAAAATTCTCGAATGCACAAGGTAACCTGCACAATATAATATATAATATAAGACCCCTATATTCTACGACATGTTGACTATATTCGAAAGCTTTCTAACACATTTTACTGAGCATTTAGGAATCATTTAAAAGCAAATTTATAGAAAATATAAAATATTTCTATCAATGTAACACCCCTAAAATCATTATGTTATAAAAGTAGTATAAAGTGAAAATCGTGCATAATGGATTCTCAAGTAAAGTAAAATATGGAATATAATTGATGAAAGAGAATACTGATGGATGCTAAGGGAAGTTTAATTAATAAGTAAGTCGTTATATATATTAATTTAAGGTTAGGATTAAATCGTAAAGACGTGAAAAATTTTGAGACTCAAGTATAATTATTCAAAATTTAAAGGGTTAAAATGTAAATATAAGAAAATTAAAGGACCAATTGTGAAAATAACCTAATTTCTTGTTACACGAAACTGGTAAGTAGGGACCAAATTGAATAACTGAAGAAATATGAGGGACTAAATCATACTTTTACCAAATTTAGAGATGATTCAAGGATAGAATTATAGAGAATGTTGGTGTAATGACCCGAAAGTCAGTGGTATTGGAAAGTGTGGTTTCGAAACCTCATTTTCATAAATCAGATTATTAGAACTGAATTAATTTTTGGCCAAGTAAATTCATGGAATTAGTGCTTAATTTTAGTGCAGGGACTAAATCATAAAAGTGTCAAATTTTCAATTGTTATTAAATATTAATGTAGAACACGACTAAGGGACTTTTGAAGCAATTAGACCAATGAATCATTAGTAGTGGACAATAATGAAGCATTAAAAATATATATGTTGGGTAATATAATAATAAATTAAATTAAATAAAACACATTTACATTAGTGGAGAGTAAGCGAAAGATAACTTTGCAATTCACTTTCCAAAAACTCAAAGCTTAGGAGAAAGGGAGGAGATGCATGGCTAAGTTCTTCAAGGTTTCAAATCCTATTTGGTTAGTTCAATTTAGTTTTTTTCTTGTAAATTTTACGTTTTCGGAATCTCGGTAGTCCAAGCTAGTTGACCCATGTCATAATTTTTGATACTGTTAAAGATTGTAAATGTTACCATTGTTAGATAGCTGAAGCTTTTGGTGATATTTTAATAGATTTTAAGTTTAGTATAGAAAAAAGGACTAAATTGTAAAGCCAATTGATGATTTTGTGTAGTAGGGACTAAAATACACAAATTGTAAAATTTGTGCTCTAATTGAGAAATAGGAAGTCCTATAGGGAATCTAGTGAATTAAGCATTAGATTTGGGGGTTAAATGTGAAAGTTATGTTAATCTCGATTTAGGGGACTAGAATAAAATACAAAAGTTACATAAATTAGCAATTGAATGTGAAAATGATTGTGTATTGATGCTTTGGTGTATTTATGTTAATTCGTAGCTAACGTCAACCTAGATTCCGCAAAATAGAAAGGAAAAGATAAAGTCATCGACAAATAGCTCAAAATTTACAGTTTGTATTTTTATAGCTCGAACCTTTTCAATTGTTGTATTTACGAACTGTGTTGCATGATAATAACACAAGGTAAGTTGGAAATGATAGAACGAGCTGAATTAAATTGATTCAAATTAGTTTTCATAATAAGGACTAAATTGAATGTATTTGAAAATACGATATATTGTTATAATCGTGCAATTGAATTCGATTTATGATGAGTTGTGCTGGAACATATGTGATTGGATAATTGGTTGATGAAATTATATTGTGGAATTGAGAAATTGATTATTATAAATTGAAATAAGGATGGTTAGTGGATATCAAATTATAAAATCATAAATGTAAAATTTGACGGTATAAACGAGTTATATATTGTGACATGTAGATAATCATATTAATTTGCATTTGAACTTTTTTCTATTAATTCATGCATTACATGATTTATATTATGATTTAAAGTCCTGATATAGAAATACCACTGAGTTATACTCAGTATACGGTTTTGTTTTCTGTGAGCAAGTTCGGTATATTACGATTCAATCATTGACTCAGCATCTAGTGAAAATCCCAGACTCAATTGTTGGTGATGTGATCATTTTGGGTCTTGGCATGTACCTAGGGAGTCTTTTGGTTATTATGACCATGTTGTATCTTATTGGTATTTTGGATATTAAGTATAGAAGTCTATATATATGTGTGATGATAATAGTTTTGTTGATGTCTTGTTAGGTTGCTTGTGTTATATGCCTAATGTTCTAATGGTTGAGAAAATATCATGCTATGTGATGTGTTTTGGTTGATGCTTGGAAATAGTATGATGGATAGTATGCTTAGGTTATGCTTTAGAGATGACTTGGTAAGTTTGGTATTTATACCTATGCTTTGATTGAAAAGATTTGGTAGTACAAGTACCTAGGTTATAAGGCTAATATGAAAGCAAATGTGAAATGGTTGAATGGTTGAATGTATACATGTTTGGCTAGTTTTGAATTGTTGGTTGAGGTGTCAATTATGGCATATTGGTTGGGCATTTAGGTTGGTTGATTTAATTTATGTTTTTGGAATGAAATTGGTGTTTTTGAATTGGTTGAAGTATGGTAAATTTGGTTGCTTGTGTCATGAGTGAAGTAGGGATTTTTAAGCTTGCATTGAAAGGTATTTCCAAGTATACACAACCGTGTGCCATACATAGGATTATGACACAGTCGTGTGGTCTGTAAATTTTAAGGTGATGTTGGTGCACACAGCCACAAATTGTTACACGGTCCAATGATACAATCGTGTGACCCATCTCACACGGGCTTAGCTCTCACACATGGTCAGGGGACATAGAAGTGTGTCCCCTGTTTGGAGATATTTCCCACCTTTTTTATTTAATTTTAAAATGATCTCTAATAATTGCCTTCTTAGTTTTAATCTTTCGTAAGCTCGATATCAACTTGAAATTGATTGATATACATAATATACTCATTCGTATGAGATAAATTGATATATATTTGAGATTTTTGATCTATAAATTGTTTGTAAATGTTTGATATTGTTGATAGCACCTTATTGCTCGAGTTTGGCGATCGGACCGGGTAAGGGGTGTTGCATGCTGAAGGGTAAAATAGGTATTTCTCAATTAGGATAACTATCATGAAACATCATGATGATTATGAACATTGATGTTAGGTTTTGATTCGTTAAGATTGTAACAGCCCGTTTTTAGTGAAATCGGAACAATGGTTTTGGAACCACAAATTCAAGTTAAAAAGAAAATTTATTATAAAATTATTGCATAGTCCGCATTATGATAGGAATGCTATATGAAAATTCTGATAAGAAAATTTTACCGATTATGTGTTTAATTATGGAAAGGACCAAATTGTATAAAATGCAAAAGTTGAATTCTAATAGCTAGAATGATCAAACAGCTATGGAATTCAAAATAAGAGGTCATTATATGGTAATTAGACCATTAAAGAAAAGTTAGTAGATATTTTTTATGAATCATCCATGGAAAAATTAGAAAAAGACAATGACTAAATTGGAAATTGAAACAAATAAAAGACGATAAATAAATAAATATCAAACATTATCATTTTATATCATCTTCTTCCCCAAAATTTCTATGGAAACCCTAGGAAAGAGAAAACAAGCTTGCTTGGCTTAATTGGGTCAATATCCTTGTCTCGTTTTTAGTAATTTTTATATTTTTGAGATTAGGATAGCCTAATCTATCTATTTTGGGGATTAATTTGAAAAGTTATCAAAGTAAAAAAGTTTTGGTATGGAAGTAAATGCTGAAATTTTGAAATTTATGGTAGAAAATGAAAGGCTGTTGGTAGATAAAGTACTTTTACAAAGTGACTTTTGATGAAATTATGATTTAGGGATTAAATTGTAAATATGTAAAAGTTATGGAAAATTCTGAATTTTGTGAAATATATGTGTTGTAAATGTTATATGAAAATTTCAGTTGGGTTTGGAATAAGGATTAAATTGCATGAAATTCATTTTCCGAGCCTAGGGACAAAATTGTCATTTATGAAAAGTATAAGGGGAAAATGGTAATTTTACCTAGCATGTGAATTGAATGTAAATGAGTATGAAATGGATTAAATTGATGTGAAGTTCATTTATATAGATCTGGAAAGGTCAAATAAAGAGTTAGATCGAGGAAAAGAAAAGGTATCAGATTAGTAGACTTTTAAATACGAGCAAGTGTTGAGGTATGTTCGTGTAACAAAATCGTGTTTATTTATATGCTTAAATTGAATATTGTATGGATGAATTGTGTAAATGCTATTGATGTGAAATTGAATACATTATCGATAAAGCTGGATAAATGTTAAGTTCTGTATGAATAATGAAATTCGTTGAATACAATATTTTCCCGTATTGATTAAAGTCTTGCATATGTTGCGTACAAACTATAGCACGGATGAGCTGTAACAGATCGATTTTGAGGCTAGTCGGAATAGTGGTCTCGAGACCATAAATCCAAAGTCAGAGAAATTATTTTATTATTAATATAGAGTCATAGCATGTTTATAATAGTGCATGAAAAAATTGGTGAGCTAATTTTAACGTTTGTGAGCCCAATTGCGAAAAAGGACTAAATCGCATAAAGTGCAAAAGTCTTAAATTGATAGCTAAGGGTGAAAAATTTCAATGTATCATAAATTGGGGGTTTTTAAAGTGAAATTGGGCCATTAAATAGGTGATGGCCGGCCATGGTAGATGGAAATGTTGATGATAAACCGTAAGTTATACATATTTTTATCCATGTTTAGCACATTTATGGATGAATTCTCTTTACATATGGGGAATTTGATGCTCCTAATCCTTTAATTTCATTTTTTATACTTAGGTGAGCATAGGAGAGTAAAAAGAGCGAGAAACGGGCCGAAAACGGGGAAAATGGACCAACGTGAGAAATCAACACGGCCTTGACTTCCTCACATGGGTAGACCACACGCCCGTGCCCTTTTAGCAGAATTGAGCGCGACTTACATGGGTAGACCACACGGCCGTGTCTATTCAACAGACTCTAACACGGTTTAGAGCAATCAAACACGGGCATGTCATATGGGCGTGTCCCTGTCGAGCCCAAGTTGAGTTCTATTTGGAAAAGGCCACTCTTGAGGGTTCTAAGGCATTCTAAAGCCTATTTAAACACCAGAGAAGAGGATGAAAAGGGACACAAAGAGTGGGAAGCAGGAATTTACTCGAAGAAGGCCAATTGATCCATCTCAGAAGCCGGATTCTCCTTCAAGATTGAAGATCTCCCTTCAATTCCCTTCGAGAGTTTTGGGTTTTCTTTATGTTTTGTATTCAATATTCTTCTGAGATGTTGTCTTTTATAATTATGAACTAATCCCCCTAAATACATAAGGGGAATGAAACCTAAGACGAATCTTGTTATTATTTTCTGAATTGTATGATGAATATTTGACTTGTTCTTAATTATGTGTTCTTAATTCTTGCTTCAATATTTCAGGAAATTGATTCAAGTTGATGTGCTTATTTAGAAGAGAAAAAGTCCCTGTCTAAGAGTAAATTTGTCATAATTAAGCGGAGTTGATTGCACGCCTAGAGATAGGGTGACAAGATTTTGTAGGATTAGGGTGAAACCTAATAAGGGAATTCATAGATCGAGTTAATGCAACACTAGGAGTGTTAATTAGAAAGAGATTTCAATTAATCAACTTAGGGTTTGACGTTGTTAGTCTCGAGAGAGATAATAATATAATTTAGGGATTTCTACAGAACAAGTCGAATGAATAAATCGTCTGATTCAGAGTCAAATAACAAGTGAAGTCTAGGTGGATTTTCCCTTGGTTATTGTCTTAATCAATCGAATTTCCCAAATGTATTTTCCCTAAGTTTCTTTCTGTGAATTCTTAGTTAGTTAATTAGTTTAGATAAAACAAACCCCTTTATTTTTAGGCTAGATAATTAGAAACGAGTTAATACTAGTACTTTTAGTTCCTTTGGGTTCGACATCCCGGTCTTGCTAAAACTATACTACTATTTGATAGGTACACTTGCCTTCGTCGTGATAATAGTTAATCTTCAAGAACGATCAAATATAAATTTATTAAAACTTATCACGAATCAACACGATCAAGTTTTTGGCACCGTTGCTAGGGAGCTAAGATATTAGGAACGCTTGATTTTTATTACTTTAGTCATTTTTACTTTTTTTTGCAATTTACTTCTTATTTTAGTCTAGCTTACCTTTACTAATTCTTCTTTTTCTTTATTTCTGGCAGGTTTTTATAGTTTATGACTAGAAGGAACCCGTCAGGACCATTACTTTTTGATAGTAAGATTGATCGAATAGTTCATAGAAATCGAAGAGAAATAAGGCGAAGCCTAAGATACACAGAGGAAGAGCAAGAGGATGACATTCACACCACAACCGAGGAGATGGCTGAAAATCAGGAAAATTTGCTACCTCCTACGATTGCTGCTGATCTAGTAAATTAGAATCCTACTCCACACACTATGTATGATTATGCTAACCCTAATTTAATAGGAACTGAGTCAAGTATAGTTAGACCTACTATTGCTGCAAATAATTTTGAACTGAAACTTAACACAATTCAAATGATGCAATAGTTTGTTCAGTTTGATGGTTTGCAGGATGAGGATCTAAGCAATCACTTGGCGAATTTTTTGGAGTTTTGCGATACTTTTAAAATGAATGGTGTTTCTGATGACACCATACGTCTTCGGTTGTTTCCCTTTTCATTGGGGAACAAAGCTAAACAGTGGTTGAACTCGTTACCACGAGGGTCAATCACTACTTGGGAACAAATGACCGAAAAGTTTTTACTTAAATATTTTCCACCGACTAAAATGGCTAAGTTTAGGAATGACATCTCTTCTTTTGTACAGATGGATCTAGAAACACTCTATGATGCATGGGAGAGATACAAGGATCTTTTGAGAAGGTGCCCTCACCATGGGTTACCACTTTGGCTACAGGTACAGACGTTTTACAACAGTGTGAACCGCTCAACGAGGCAACTCATCGACGTAGCCGCTGGTGGAACTTTGAATAACAAAACACCTGAAGGAGCTTACGAATTCATTGAGGAGATGTCACTGAATAACTATCAGTGGCAAGTCATGAGGACAAAGCCGACAAAAGCAGCCGGTGTTTTCAACCTCGATGCGGTTACTATGCTCTCTAACCGGGTAGAACTTTTAAATAAAAAGATTGATGGTTTATATGGTTCTACTCAGGTACATCCAATGATGAGGTGTGATTCAAGTGGAGGAGGAGCACACGCAGATTATCCATCCTTCAATGCTAGCACCGATGAGGAACAAGTTCAATATATGGGTAATAACAATTCTAGATCTCAAAATAACCCATATAGTAATACGTATAATGCAGGTTGAAGGAACCATCCCAACTTCTCATGGGGGGTCAAGGAAATAAAAAACCACAACATCCCCCAGGTTTTCAATAACCACTTTATTAGCAGGAAAAGAAGCCGAACCTTGAGGAGATGCTAACACAATTTATCTCGGTGTCGGAAACTCGTTTCTAGAATACTGAGACAACTCTTAAAAATTAGAAAGCATCAATTCAGGGACTCGAGAACCAAACAGGCCAGTTGGCAAAGATGATTTCTGAACAACCACAAGGTAGTTTACCGAGTAATACAGAAACTAACCCAAAGGAGCAGCTTAACGCAATTACTGTCCAATATGAGGAAGGGTTAGTGGAACCAGAACCAGAACCAAGGCAAGGAATTATGGTAACCAAAGGTAAGGATGAGGTAGACCACAATGAGCGAAAATAGGTAAGTACAGAGTACAAACCTCGAGTGCCATACCCCAATGCGACAAGGAAAGACCACACAGACAAATAATTCAGAAAATTCCTTAAATTATTAAAAAAACTACATATTAACTTACCATTTATTGAAGCTCTTCCGAAGATGCCAAATGCAGTTAAATTTCTAAAAGAGCTTCTAGCAAATAAACGAAAATTTGATGAAGCATCGCATGTGGAGTTGAACGCAGTGTGCTCAGCCATACTACAGAATAAGCTGGCCAACAAATTGAAAGATCCAGGGAGTTTTACGATTCCTTGTTTAATTGGTAGCTTAGATATTAGTAATGCTTTGGCTGATTTAGGTGTAAGGCCCAATTTTGGCCCGGACCTGTTCAAACAAAAAAAAAAAAATCAAAAAAACAAAACAAAAAAAAATCACAAAAAATATTATAACAGTCCAGTTCTTAAACAGTCCAAAGCCTAAAATTATTACAATGACCCAAAGCCCAAATTAACTTTAAAACCCAAATCGGAGCAAACCCTATAGGCCCATCTCCCTAACAGCCTCAGAAACCCTAGGTCACCTCCTCTCTGCTCGCACACAGCCTGCAGCCCCCCCTCCCGGCCTCCGTACTTCAAAGACCATACGCTCCGTACCCTCCAGCAGCCACGCTCGGGCCAACACAAGCTCCGTACGATGCCAGCGCACCTGTACCTGCGAAGAAACAGACAAGGCAAACACAGCAGCAAAAAAAAAAGAGAAAAAAAGGAAAAAGAAAAAATGTTGTATTTTGATTTATTTTTCCTCCTTTTCGGCTATAAAAGCCAGATTTTAACCTTGTAATCGGGTACGCACAATTTACGAACGCATATTCACACACAAAAAAACAGAAGGATACAAAAAGCAATAGAAAAGCAATAAAACAAAAAAGGTGATCTTTTGGAACGCCTCGTGCTTCTTCCTTTTTTGGCATCTGTTTCATCTTCTCTTCGTTTTCATATGTTTCTGTATAATAAAATAAGAAAAGAGAGAGAGCGAAACCTTACCTTCGCATACGAGCCATTGAAGACCTCGTCTCCTTCGTCGAAATTAAAGTCGAAGATGGGATTTCGGGGCTTGAATCATTGAGTTCCACGCTGGAGCGAATGGAGGAGCAAAATGGAGGGTCACCGAAGGTCGTCATTCATCATCGCAATGATGAAATAATGGCCGAACGGCGCAGAACCTTTACGTCCCCCCTCTCCCTATTGTTTTGACAGAAATGCCTAGGGTTTTCGGGGGCCTTGTCCTCTTTTATTCGGTGATGTGAAACGGTGCCGTTTAAGGCATGATTTGCAGCCTTAAAACGACACCATCTACAGAGCCTGACCCGCCCCGTCCCCAGGTGCCTCGAGGACCCGCGCGTTTTCGCGGTGAGGGTTATTTACAGGCTTGGTCCCTCCCCTTTCGCCCCATTTTCAAATTAATTAATATTCACATTTTTTTTCTTTTAAATTTTACCTATAATTTGTGTGCGCTAGTAGTTTGGTCCGCATGGGTGTTGCGTTTTGGGAGTCTGGAATATTTCCAGATTGAGCCCCTGTGCATTTACGCACATCGCGCATCGGCCCTTTCTCTTATTGTGTTGTTTTTAAATTATCCCTTTTTGATGTGGATTGTTTCTAATTAAACCCTCTTAGTTCATCGCCCTCTGTGTTCTTAATTAATTATTTTTGCGTTTTAAAACAACTTTGAGTAATTGTTATTTCATCATTGTAAACTTTTTTTGGCAATGTTAACATCACATTTTATACATTTTAAAGGTCTATTTCCTTTATATTATTATGCATATACATATGCATATAATAAAGTAATATATTTTTATACATATAATGGTTTTGACTCCATCCTTGTATTTTAGTACCTTTTTATTCAAATATGCTTTGTATATATGTTCTACATGGGATTCAAGTTATTTTATATCCATTTATATTAGCATATGTATTTGATTCACACACATTACTAAACCTATATATGTATATTATTATCTCTATGTTATCTTACATACATCCACTTTTAAACTTATATGTATATATTAGTACACCTTTTACTTTAATAATTTTTCTATTTTTAAAACGCGTTTTACTTTGTGATTTGTCAAATATTTTCTTTATGAATAGATGAAATGATTTTGGAAGCTTCATATCTTTTGCAATTATAAAATTATCATTTTAGTGTATCTTTACATTACATGGCTTTGATGCTTGTATAGCCTATTTTCCTAAATGTTTTGATATAAGGATATGTATGACTTTTTAGACCAACTTAAAATTTATATATAGATTGTTATTAACCTCATTCTTTTTATAAATTCATATGTACGTATATATATATATCTTAAAAAAAATCTATCATGTACATAGTTCACCACATAAGAACATATTTTATTATATATATATTCTTTTGTTTTTAAAGAACCTTTCATGTGTTGTATATTATTTAAGTTTTCTTTCATTTTGTATGCATATTGTCGATTTAAAATAGGTGTATTATTTTGCATGCTATTCGATTCAAAATCATTTTTAATAATTATTTATATAGCATTTCTTATCCATGTAAATCTTTTCAAATTTGAGCATGTAGTATTCGTTCATCGATTCATCATCCCTTTGATCGTTTTGCATCATATTGGTTTTATTTTGCTTGGTATATTATGTGGAAATTGTTTCATATTATATTGGTTGTGCATCATTAATTTGTCTCCTTGTATTAGTATATCAATCGCTGTTTTCCCAAGCTTGTAACTTTGTTGTTTTGAATTAGCTGTTTGTTTGATTCGATTGGTTAAATAAGATTATGTTGTCTTCATCTACCAAATGTCGCACCTTATGTGCATGTTACCCCACATCATCGTTTTTCACTCAATTTTAGAAATGTGGTTCTATAAAACCCAAATTTTATGATTAATTTCATCTTATTTCAAATCAAATTAATACGTATTAAGTTAGCTTTATAATCATTTATTCAAAAATCTTTCAAAATGAAGACGAGATTCGACGTTTGGCAATTCGAGGAATTGTGCCCTAACGTGTTGGGTTGCAATTTCACGTTTGCTCAAAGTAATCGAATATCCCTTCAAAATTTCATTTATATCTTTTAAAAATTATTTAAAATAAAAGCAATATTTGGCGTTTGGAAATTCGAGAATCATGCCCTATCGTGCTGGGTTGTGACTCCTCGTTTGCTCAAAACGATCGAACATTCCTTTATATTCTCACTCGTGTTTATAAAAATAAAATTTCTTAAAAACGAAGACAATGTTCAATGTTTGGTGATTTGAGAACCGTGCCCTATCGTGCTGGGTTGCGCTTTTTCATTGGTTCGAAGCAATTGAACATCCCTCCTGAATTTTACTCACATTTTCTAAAATTTTTCAAAATGAAGGTGATGTTCGTTGTTTAGCGATTTGAGAATCGAGCCCTATCGTGTTGGGTTGCGCTTTTTCATTTCTCCAAAATAATTGAATATCTCTTCGGAATTTTACTCATATGTTCTAAGGTGAGGCAATGTTCGATGTTTGGAAATTCGAGGAATCGTGCCCTACTGTGCTGGGTTTCGATTTTTCGTCGGACCAAATAGTTGGGCATCCTCTTGTTAATTTCAAATTATAAACTTTCGGACATCGAAACAAAAATTTTGGCAACCAACTCGGGTCACTCAAACGTTATAAAAAAGAACCACATTTCAAAAACTTTTAATTTAGACATAAGGACAATATTTAATCGATTCGGTACCAATTTTGGGCGTAGTGAGGGTGCTAATCCTTCCTCATGCGTAACCGACTCCCGAACCCGTTTTCTCAAAAGTTCGTAGACCTAAAATTGTTGTTTTAATAAACCAAAAATGTTTTATTAAACTAACCTCATTTTTAGGTGGTCCGATCACACCAAAACAAAAGATCGGTGGCGACTCCATATTTCTGTTTTTCAAAAGTCGATTTCCCCCATTTTTTAAAAATTTAAAATTTTTAACTCGAGGGATGATTTCGACAGCTTAGCGACTCCACTGGGGATTGAATAGAGTCGAGCCATAAAATCGATTATTCATTGTCTTTTTGTCAAAAATCAAAAATTTGTTTTGAAAATCATGATTGCATTTGTTTGTATGATTGTTATGGTTCGGCCTTTTAAAATAATACTGCATTTCATTGCATGACCGCTATGGTCACACCTTCTAAGTGGGAGTAAGAAACTATGCTTTCTTGAGGTTTTCACCTCCGCATGGGCAAGTGGATTGCTTCCGGGGTACATCCATACCTATGATTTCGTGAGATTTTTATCTCTGCATGGTCATAGGGAAATGTATCCCCCTGAACTGAACTCGATCTATATGAGCCTATAATGGGTGAGGATTGAGGAATCTGCTAGTTCAGGTACCTTATCTCTAGAACCGAACCACATATAGTGAACCTCAGGAGCTATCCTTGGGTAAAGCCGCATCAAGCCTTAGTATTTACCCGTTTATTGTGTTGTAATTATTGTTTATGTGCTTGCATTTTATCGCTATTATTTGATACTAACCTGTGTTTTGTTTTGATTGTCTTTTCGCATGACATTGCATACTAAAGGAGGTGTTAATCCGTATTCAATTACTAAGTTAGAAAGTTTGACATGGAGAATGAATTTTTTAGTAAAGTCGAGGATAATGCGGCCGTTCGTGCATGGTCAGAGAGGCTACAATCAGAGAAAGGGGATAGCTTGGCAGAAGGGTATATATCGGAGTTGCAAGATTTCACTCGCGTCAATGTAGCACAGAATGAGTTGCAAGAGTTGAGAGATATTTGGGCTGGTTGGGATGAAGGGACCAAGCAGTTGTTCTATCAAAGATATGGTGATATATCCTACTTGCTAGACATTAGAGTGGATAAACATCTGTTCCGAGGTATGGTGCAGTTTTGGAATTCTGCGTACAAGTGTTTCACTTTTGGAGAAGTGGATTTAGTACCTACCATGGAGGAAAACACTACTCTACTCTACTCAGGTGTCCAAAAATTCAGGTCTGAAAGACTTATGCCTGGGTTTTTAGTGGTCAGACTTTCGTGAAGAAATTGATGAGCATTTTTGGGATGAGCGAGCCATGGGTCACCGCTCGGATTTAGCAAAAAGGAGATAGTAAATGTATCCCTTGGGAGAATTTACGAGATTTGATCTTGACGCATCCAGATGAAAGAAAGAGGGTCGATATATTTGCCTTAAGCATCTATGGATTAGTGATCTTTCCTAAGGCTTTGAGGCACGTGGACGAGGCGATCATTGACTTGTTCGATCGCCTTGAAAATGGAATCACACCGGTACCGGAAATATTGGCAGAAACGTTCAGATCTTTGAGCTCATGTCGGAAGACAGGCGAGGGGCGATTCATTGGATGTGCTCAACTATTGATAGTATGGTTTCATGGCCACTTTTGGAAGGTAGGCAAGGTTTCCTATCGAGTCTTTTCCAAAGGTTATTCCCCTTTGAAAGAAGAGGCAGCTATACAGAGGAGAGAGGATATTTCGGAGGAGAAGTGGATGGATATTCTTCAGAACCTCAAGGAGGAAGATATCGAGTGGAGAGCTTATTGGATGGTTCTGATGAGATCAAGTACCGATGTGGTAACTTTGATTGGAGTGCGTTGTTAGGAATTTGGGAGCTCTGGATATACTCCGTTGATAGCCTTGAGGCAATATAAGTCGAGGCAGTTTATACCCAAGACCCACGGACTTGCTCAGAGTGATTTCTCTTTTAGCGGTGCTCACTATAAGAAGAAAGTTCGGGAGCTATTGGATGCTTGGAAGCAAACTTGTTGGATGAAGAGGTTAGCCGCCGGTTCCATGGTAACGCCCGAGTATAGCGAGTGGTTTAAGAAGAGGACTAATGATAATATTCCTAGGCCAAGCTTGGAGAATGCTCGATCTATCGGGGAACAATTACAAGTCGCCTCGTCAGAATTGGAAATTATAAGACAAGATTTCGAGAAGAAGAGTTCAGAGCTTGGGAAGAAGATCGAACAATTGGAGGAAGAGAAGATGCACTTAAGGTTAGACGCTGATGTTCAGAGGTCAGAGGCTGAGAAGTGGAGAAAAGGAAAAAACTAAGGCCAAAGAGGATCTAGACAGCTTGAAGACGGACTATAAGAAGCTACGCCTATCTATGAGGACTGTGGGTTTAGGTAAGACTTCCGAACAATGGCGCCATGAAATTCGAGAAGAAAAGGCCAATACCGACCGGTGGGAAAGAAAATTCCGAGAAGCTCAGGCACGAAATGAAGATTTGGAGAAGAGTCTGTCAGAGAGCAGAAATGAGCGAGGGGAATTGAGGGCTAGAGTGGCGGAACTCGAGAAGTCCCTGCATCAGTACCGAAACCACAACACCACGATAGAGTTGAGGGCAAGCTTGAGCAAGATAGAGGAAATGAAAGGAAAAATAGAAGAGTTAGAAGCATCACTGCAAAACTGCGAGATGCGAATCCAGTTTTTTGAGGTAAACGAGGTCCATTGGAAAGAGTAGCTTCACCATGCGCAAGACCAAGTCAGAAACAGAGATTACCTTATTGGGGAAGCCATAACCCAGATTCGGGAGGTAGTGTACTACTTGCAAACTTTAGCGGTTCAGGCAGACACACTGAGTGTGAAGTTTGAGTTGGAATCGGATCGCGGACAAGAGCTGGCCTCGTTGCTTAGAAAAATTAGGACTTTGAGCGTTAGAGCGAAAATTTATTTGTAACTCGACTTTATGTAAAAGATTTTATTCTTAAGTAAAATTTTCTAAGGGCAATTGAATCAAAATTGATGTCTCCTTTACATTCATGAATTTACATTACATCATATCATTATGCATTAAAGGCCATGAGAGTGTTCTAATTAATTAATTAAAAACTATTTCAGTAACCTAGAAACCAACGAAAACCAACCAACCACACACCCCTACGGTACAAGGAAAAAATCAATGGATAAGAGACTCGAGAAATTGGAGCAAATGCAAAAGGACATGCAGGAACAAATGCAGTCTCAGATGCAATAGCAGCTAGCCAAGATTCAGCGAGAGATGAAGGAACAAATGATGGAATCCCAGAGGGAGATGTTGTGTCAGTTATCCCAATTGCTATTGGGAGGAACGGATAAGGGAAAGGGCCCCATGGACCAAGTTGAGGAAACTAACGAGGATCTCCAATACCCCCTGGCTTTACTCCGACGCATATACCGATGAAGCCCGAGATTAACTTACAAAAACCATCTGTCACGATCATGCCCCAGCAAGTTCAGGCCGGAGCTTCAATTCCGATGAACTTCCTAGCCGGCTCAGGCTCTAACTTTGTCAACAACTCGAACTATCCGCCCGTTCCCGACTTGGATGAAGTTGCTGAAGAAGAAAAGGCGAGGATGGATTCGCCAAAGCAATTGGAAGAACGGTGTGGATGGCTTGAGGAGAAATTCAAAGCCATGGAGAGCGCGGATTATCATCAAGGGATTAATGCCAAGGACTTGAGTCTGGTCCCAGATTTAGTCCTTCCCTCTAAGTTCAAAATGCCCGAATTCGAGAAATACAATGGAACAAGCTGCCCTGAAGCCCACATCACTATGTTCTGCAGGCGAATGACGGGATAGGTTAACAACGACCAGCTATTAATCCATTACTTTCAAGATAGTCTGGTCGGGGCAGCGTCTAAGTGGTATAACCAATTAAGCCGCTCTAAAATTAACTCATGGAAGGACCTGGCTCAGGCCTTTATGAAGCAATACAATCATGTGATGGACATGACCCCTGACAGAATCACTCTCCAGAACATGGAGGAAAAGTCAAATGAAAGCTTCAGACAGTACGCACAAAGGTGGAGAGAAGTGGCCATACAAGTTCAGCCGCCACTTTTAGAAAAAAAGATGACAATGCTCTTTATTAACACCTTGAAAGCCCCTTTTATCACTCATATGTTAGGAAGCGCCACCAAGAGCTTCTCCGACATAGTGATGACAGGGGAAATGATCAAAAATGCTGTAAGGAGCGGTAAGATAGAATCAGGAGAGAGTGCTAGGAAGTCAGCCCCAAGAAAAAGAGACAATGAAGTAAACAACACGAGCACATTCAGCAAGGGACAATCCAAGTCAATTACTGTAAATCAACCCAAAATGGTAACTACCAATCAACAAAGCTCTGCAAGACAAGAATCCAATGCGAGGAAGAACACAGAAAGGCCACAATTCACCCCTATACCCATGACGTATAGGGAGTTGTACCAGAACCTGTTCAACGCTCATGTAGTATCCCCTTTTTACCTGGAGCCACTGCAGCCCCCGTATCCCAAATGGTATGACATAAATGCCCAATGTGAAGACCACGCGGGAATTACCGTGTACTCAATCGAGAATTGCACTGCGTTCAAGAAAGTAGTCGAAAGACTCATTAAGGTGGGGATTGTGAGATTTGATGACCCTGCCACGCCCAATGTAGCAGGAAACCCACTCCCCAATCATACTGACCAAAAAGTGAATGGGATAAGCGAAGGATCGAACAAAAAGACCAAGTATGAGGTGGCAAAAGTCAGGACCCCGTTGAGGCGGGTATGGAAGGAGATGGCCAAGAGAGGATTGATAGCGTTGTATTCGAGGGAAGAGTCTGAAGAAGGGAGAAACTACTGCGAGTTTCACGATGAGGTGGGGCATGAAATCCAAGATTGCGTGGAATTCAGGGCCCTAATGCAAAACATGATGGATAATAGGAAAATTGAGTTTTATGAAGAAGCCAAAAACCCCGTAGAGGGAGATATATGTGCATCGGAGGGAGAACCGATGGCACAAAATCAAACAACTAACTACCCCGTTGTTATCATATCGAGACCAAAAAATAATGAAGCTGGAGTTCAAATGCCACCGAGGGTCATAATCCAAAGACCTGCAGTCTTCCCCTATAAAGATAGGAAAAAGGTCCGATGGAATTATGAGTGCAGTGTGACGGTACTGGGAAAGGAAAGCCTGGTTGACTCTTCAAGAAGGGACTAAGATAGTGGCTCCTATACACGTAGCAGAAGACGTTACGATACAGCGAATGAGAAGGCACAACCCGCAAATGAAAGAGTCCCAGTGGTCGAGGAAACGAAGGAAAAAGCAACCAAACCTGTTAACGAGCCAGTTAACGAAGAGGAGGCCAAGGAATTTTTAAAATTCCTAAAGCATAGCGAATACAGTGTGGTGGAACAGCTACGTAAACAACCAGCCCGCATCGGTGCTGGCCTTGCTTCTAAGCTCGGAAATTCATCATAGCGCGCTAATGAAGGTCTTAAACGAGACATATGTTGCCAACGATATCTCCGTTAACAAGCTAGACAGTTTGGTGAGCAACATAAGTGCCGACAATTATATCTTCTTTAATGACGACAAGATACCACCCGGGGGCATGGGGTCAACTAAAGCCCTGCATATCACCACACGTTGTAAAGGGTATATGCTGCCAGGCGTACTGATTGACAATGGATCGACTTTGAACGTCCTGCCTTTGACCACGCTGAACAGATTACCTATAGACAGCTCTCACATGAAGAAGTGCCAAAACATCGTGAAGGCATTCGACGGCACGGAGAGAAAGGTGATGGGCAGAATCGAGGTACCTCTTCAGATTGGGCCAAACACATATGAGGTGGATTTCCTCATAATGGATATCAAGCCCTCATACAATTGCTTGTTGGGGAGACCCTGGATACATTTAGCGGGGGCAGTGCCTTCCTCGTTGCATCAAAAATTGAAGCTAGTATCGGAGGGGAGGTTGATAACAATCAAGGTTGAGGAGGATATTCTTGCAACTGTGAGCAATAATGCACCTTATTAGGAGGCAGATGATGAAGCAATCGAATGCTCATTTCGATCTTCGGAATTTGTTAATGCAACGTTCATCACTGAGGGAAATAAAATTCTGGTGCTAAAATTTTCCAAAACCACGAGAATGAGCCTCTAGTTGACGATTGAAAAAGGGGCCCTACCCGGAAGGGGAATTGGGAGACATCTTCAAGGAAGAATCGAAACGCCGGTATTGAAAGAGAAGAGAGACTGCTTCGGCTTAGGATTTAGGTCGGATGCGAGACAAAGGAGAAAGGAGTTGGAGAAGAAGCCAGAAAGGAGGAGAACACGGTTAACGGGGAAAGAAATCAATTGGGAACCAATGGTATTCCCCCACATATCGAAAACCTTTGTGTCTGGAGGAGTCATTCATCCTGAGAGAGGCACGCCAATGAAAGAAGCCATAGAAGAAAGGTTGAAAAGCTTGGACATCAACGTCACATTCGAAGAAGAAACTGGAGAAAGAAATTTGTCGGGCATTTGCCCCTACACGCCTGGAAGTGTTCTGGATAACTGGACTGCGGAAGAAGTTCCTGTAGTTTTTAGAACGGATTCAGAGTAATGTCCAAAACACATTTATTGCTCTAGGCCTAGGAGTGATAAGAATCTTTTGTGAAATAGGCCGATGTTTAAAAATGTTGTTTCAATAAAATGCACAGTTATTATCATTTTGAGCAACTGTTCTCTCGTCCTTTCAATTTCATTCATAACCATACAAATGATTACTTTCGGATTCTTTTATTCTGGAAACATTCTTCTAAATATTCTTTCATTCGTCATTCATAGTCATACCACGCAAATAAATGTTTTGAATTCTTTTGATTCTTTGTATCTGCCTTCATCCTCATAACAGGTCCCCAGATATTAATGATACAAGTGACACTGCTAGCGACTCAAAATTTCCTTTCGAGCGAGATGTGTGTATGGATGATTTTCAGGATTTTGAAGATGACCAAGGTGTAACCTATCTCTTGATTTGGTTGAGGATGGTAGAACAAGACGAGAAACAAATCCTACCTCACAAAGAATCAGTTGAAATTGTGAGCTTAGGAGAAGGACAAGAGGTGAAGATCGGAACGTGTATCACTACGGAAATGAAGCGAGACCTCATTAAATTAATTCAAGAATTCAAAGATGTCTTTGCATGGTCATACCAAGATATGCCTGGGTTGGACACTAACATCGTGGTGCATCGACTCCCCGTAAAGGAAGAATGTAAGCCAGTTCAACAAAAACTCAGAAGAATGAGGCTCGATGTCTTGCAAAAAATAAAAGAAGAGGTTCGAAAGCAGTTCGACACCGGATTCCTGAAGGTGGTAAAATACTCAGATTGGGTAGCCAACATCGTCCTTGTCTCTAAGAAAGATGGAAAAGTACGAATGTGTGTAGACTACAGAGATTTGAATAAAACCAGCCCGAAAGATAATTTCCCACTGCCTCATATCGACACCCTAGTGGATAACACGACGAGACACTCACTATTTTCATTCATGGACGGTTTCTCCGGATCCAACCAGATCAAGGTGTATCCGGAAGATACAGAGAAGACCACATTTGTAACCATGTGGGGCACATTTTGCTATAAGGTGATGCCGTTTGGACTAAAGACTGCGGGGGCAACCTATCAAAGAGCCATGGTAACCCTTTTTCACAACATGATGCATAAAGAGATTGAGGTTTATGTCGATGATATGATCGCTAAATCTCGAATAGAGAAGGAGCACATACAAGTCCTGAAGAAATTGTTTTTGAGATTGAGAAAATTCCAGCTAAAACTCAACCCCGCCAAATGTACCTTCGGAGCCAAGTCTGGAAAGTTGCTCGGATTCGTGGTTAGCGAGAAAGTAATCGAGATCGATCCAGACAAAGTTAAAGCCATACAAGAGCTATCCCCGCCGCGCACTCAAAAAGAAGTTCGAGGCTTTCTAGGAAGATTAAATTACATTACTCGGTTCATTTCACAACTGACCGAGAAATGTGACCCTGTCTTCTGCCTCCTCAAGAAACATAACCCAGGTGAATGGGATGAAGAATGCCAAAGGGATTTCAACAAGGTCAAACAGTACTTATCCAACGCCCCGATGCTGATGCCACCTAACCCCGATAAGCCGTTGATACTGTACTTGGCAGTATTCGAGAATTCCATGGGATGCGTATTGGACTAGCATGATGAGTCAGGAAGGAAAGAGAAGGCCATTTACTATCTTAGTAAAAAGTTCACAGAATGTGAGACAAGGTACCCGTCGATAGAAAAGTTGTGTTGTGTCCTAATTTGGACAACCCGAAGGCTGAGGCAGTATATGTTGTATCACACCACTTGGCTCATATCAAAATTGGACCCTTTAAAGTACATGATGGAGTCAACAGCTTTGAATGGAAGGATGGCCCGATGGCAGATTCTGCTCTCTGAATTCGACATAGTCTATGTGAACCAGAAAGCAGTAAAAGGAAGTGCAATAGCAGATTTTCTGGCCAGTAGAGCTTTAGAAGACTACGAGCCTTTAAACTTCGACTTTCCGAATGAAGACCTCATGTGTGTTGCTACCACTGAAGAAGGTGCTCTAGAAGAACTTCCTTGGAAATTAAGCTTCGATGGGGCGTCAAATGCTGTGGGCAATGGAATCGGGGCCGTCCTAGTATCCCCAAATTGAGATCATTATCCATTCACTAGTAAATTGGATTTTGATTGTACAAATAACATGGTGGAATATGAGGCGTGCATCATGGGAGTCTGTGCAGCCATAGAACGCAAGATTAAAGTGTTAGAGGTGTATTGAGACTCTGCACTAGTGATTTATCAACTCAAGGGAGAATGGGAGACCCGAGACCCCAAGTTAATCGACTATCGAAAACTGGTCCTTGAATTGGTTAAAGAGTTTGATGACATTACCTTCCACTACCTTCCACGAGACGAAAATCAGATGGCTGATGCTTTGGCTACCTTAGCCTCCATGATCAAGGTGAACAAACAAGAAGATGTCAAACCCATCCGGATAAGCATTTATGAAATTCTAGCCCACTGTTATAATATTGAAGAAGATGAAGAGAAAGATGATCACCCTTGGTATCACAATATATTACAATACGTGAAGAATCATGAGTACCCAGACCAGGCAAGTGAGAATGATAAAAGAACGCTAAGAAGACTGGCCATCGACTATGTCTTAGATGGGGATATATTATACAAAAGAAGAAAAGATCAAGTGTTACTAAGATGTGTAGACGCTGTAGAAGCTAAGACAATCTTGGAAGAAGTCCATGAAGGCGTCTGTGGGACACATGCTAATGGCTTTACAATGGCCAAGCAAATTATGAGATTCGGGTACTATTGGTCCACCATGGAAGGAGACTGTGTCAATTACATTAAGAGATGTCATAAATGCCAAATCTACGGGGGATAAAATTCATGTGCCCCCTTCACCGCTGCATGTCATGGTTTCTCCATAGCCATTCTCTATGTGGGGCATGGATGTGATTGGACCAATATCGCCGAAAGCTTCCAATGGGCATCGTTTCATCTTTGTGGTTATCGACTACTTCACCAAATGGGTAGAAGCCACTTCGTATGCTAGTGTGACCAAGTCAGCAGTGAGCAAGTTTCTGAAAAAGGAGATCATATGTCGATATGGTATGCCGGAGAGGATCATATCTGACAATGCATTAAACTTGAACAATAGTACAATAGCGGAAGTCTGCAGTCAATTCAAGATCAGACATCATAACTCGTCACCATATTGCCCAAAGATGAATGGGACAGTGGAAGTGGCCAATAAAAACATTAAGAAAATTGTGGGGAAGATGACCGAAACCTACAGAGACTGGCATGAGAAGTTACCATTTGCCCTCTTTGCTTATCGAACGTCGGTCAGAACCTCAACTGGGGCAACCCCTTTCTTTTTGGTCTACGGAATGGAAGCGGTATTGCCAATCGAAGTCGAGATCCCGTCTCTTTGAGTGTTGTCAGAGTTAAAGTTAGAAGAAGCCGAGTGGATCCAGTCTCGATATGATCAATTGAACCTAATTGAAGAAAAGAGGTTAAGAGCTATCCGTCATGGTCAGATGTACCAAAAGCGAATGATGTGGGCTCATGACAAAAAGGTTCGCCCTAGAGAATTCTACGAGGGAGACCTGGTTTTGAAAAAGATCCTTCCCAGAAGGATTTTCGAGGGAAATGGACGCCTAATTGGGAAGGGCCTTACGTGGTGAAGAAGGCTTTCTCTGGAGGAGCATTAATTCTAGCGGAGATGGACAGTAGAAACTTGCCCAATCCTGTAAACTCGGATTCAGTCAAGAAGTATTTTACCTGAAGAAGAGAGGCTAGAGTGAAAACCCGTAAAAGGGCGCTTTGCAATCTAAAAAAAAAATGAAGAGGCTAAGGTGAAAACCCGCAAAGGCCACTTTGGAACCAAAGGGGCTTTTGAGTTGAAAACCCGAAAATGGGCAGCTCAAATTTTGAATATGGGGTACATGGTAGTCTTGTCCTCCCAAAATCAGCAAGACAGAAGAACAATACACCTTGGAGCATCAACAAAATATGCAGGGCCTCCTGAATACACATTTGGTTCGAAGGAGCCTTTGAAAAATTAGAATAGTGAAACTCATGCTGCGATATCTAGGGCACCTTTTTCTCATTTTTTACACTTTATCAGATTCATATTCCTATGTATGCACATCAAATTTTGCTTAATAAAATTCTATTTGTCCATTATGATAATCTCTTTCGAGCATTTTTGTTGAAATCGCGATCTTTGGACATATTCACACAAAAGATGTTATGCATATTACTCTGGAAAGTTTCTAAATAGTACAAGGACCTAAAACAGGGCCACTAGTCAGGACTAACCAGGATCAAAGTTGGAAAACATTGGAAAAAGAGTAGTCCAAATTAGGACTATTTCTTCAAATTTTCTGTCAGAGATAACGGCTAAGCAGGAAAGCACGACAGCACATCAATGATAGAACCCGGATGAATTATGAGCAATGAGACCTTAAGCGTTTTAAAAAGGAATCACTCTCATAACATTTCTACATTCATAATCATTCATTTAGTTGGGAGCACTTGATTCATTTCAATCATAGCATTCTAGTTATTTGACATAAACACCATGTATAGTCAGGGGCATTGGATTCATTTTGATCATGGCACCCTAATTACTTGGCATACACAGATACAGGAAACCAATCCTACAAGTCATGTCTTTAGAAGACGTTGTAGCAAGACGACGAATTTTGGCTTCCTGAAGTTGCAGTGAACCAGATTTAAGTCATTAACCTAGCTCCCTAAAATTGTAGTGGAGTAGGTTGAAATTTTAGATCTTGTTTCCCTGAAATTGCTGTGGAGCAGATCGAAGATGACGAATCTTGGCTTCCTGAAGTTGCAGTGAAGCAGATTTAAGTCATTAACCTAGCTCCCTAAAACTGTAGTGGAGTAGGTTGAAATTTTAGATCTTGATTCCCTGAAGTTGCACTGGAGCAGATCGAAGATGACGAATCTTGGCTTCTTGATGTTGAAGTAAATCAGATTTAAGCCATCACCCTAGCTCCCTAAAGTTGTAGTGGAGTAGGCTGACGATTGCAGATCTCGTCTCCAGTGGAGCAGATCGGAGAAAACGAGCCTTAACCCCCTAAGTAGTAGGGCAACAGGCCGAAGATTGCAAGATTTTGTCTCCCTGAAGTTGCAGTGGAGCAAAATCAAAGTCACAATCCTTATCTCTCTGAAGTTGCAGTAAAGCAGGATAAAAACACACGAACCATGTCTCCCTGAAGCTGCAGTGGGGCATATTGAAATCACTTGAAGAAAAGAAGCGCCAAGAAGGCGAGACTGGGCAAAACTGGTCCTTTTTGAAGTCTTTGCTCTATTCTCGTTACACGACAATGAGCAAAGAGGGGCAGCTGTAAGGCCCAATTTTGGCCCGGACCCGTTCAAATACAAAAAAAAAAAAAACAAAACAACAAAACAAAAAAATAAATCACAAAAAATATTATAACAGTCCAGTTCTTAAACAGTCCAAAGCCTAAAATTATTACAATGACCCAAAGCCCAAATTTAAAACCCCAAATTAAACCCATGCCCATTACAAGCCCAAATTAACTTTAGAACCCAAATCAGACCAAACCCTATAGGCCCATCTCCCTAACAGCCTCAGAAACCCTAGGTCACCTCCTCTGCTCGCACCGCAGCCAAGCAGTCCCAGCCTCTTAGCCTCCGTACCCCCAGCGCCATACGTTCCGTACCCTCCAGCAGCCACGCCCACGCCAGCACAAGCTCCGTACGATGCCAGCGCACCTGTACCTGCGAAGAAACAGACAAGGCAAACACAACAGCAAAAAAAAAGAGAAAAAAAAGGAAAAAGAAAATGGGGGTCACCGAAGGTCATCATTCATCGTCGCAATGATGAAATAATGGCCGAACGACGCAGAACTTTAGGTCCCCCCTCTCCCCATTGTTTTGACTGAAATGCCTAGGGTTTTCGGGGGCCTTGTCCTCTTTTATTTGGTGATGTGAAACGGTGCCGTTTAAGGCATGATTTGTAGCCTTAAAACGACACCGTCTACAGAGCCTGACCCGCGCCGTCCCTAGGTGCCTCGAGGACTCGCGCGTTTTCACGGTGAGGGTTATTTACAGGCTTGGTCCCTCCCCTTTCGCCCCATTTTCAAATTAATTAATATTCACATTTTTTTCTTTTAAATTTTACCTATAATTTGTGTGCGCTAGTAGTTTGGTCTGCATGGGTGTTGCATTTTGGGAGTCTGGAATATTTCCAGATTAAGCCCCTGTGCATTTGCGTGCATCGCGTATCGACCCTTTCTCTTATTGTGTTGTTTTTAAATTATCCCTTTTTGATGTGGATTGTTTCTAATTAAACCCTCTTAGTTCATAGCCCTCTGTGTTCTTAATTAATTATTTTTGAGTTTTAAAACAACTTTGAGTAATTGTTATTTCATCATTGTAAACTTTTTTTGGCAATGTTAACATCACATTTTATACATTTTAAAGGTTTATTTCCTTTATATTATTATGCATATACATATGTATATAATAAAGTAATATATTTTTATACATATAATGGTTTTGACTCTATCCTTGTATTTTAATACCTTTTTTATTCAAATATGCTTTGTATATATGTTTTACATGGGATTCAAGTTATTTTATATCCATTTATATTAGCATATGTATTTGATTCACACAACATTACTAAACCTATATATGTATATTATTATCTCTATGTTATCTTACATACATCCACTTTTAAACTTATATGTATATATTAGTACACCTTTTACTTTAATAATTTTTCTATTTTTAAAACGCGTTTTACTTTGTGATTTGTCAAATATTTTCTTTATGAATAGATGAAATGATTTTGGAAGCTTTATATCTTTTGCAATTATAAAATTATTATTTTAGTGTATCTTTACATTACATGGCTTTGATGCTTGTATAGCCTATTTTCCTAAATGTTTTGATATAAGGATATGTATGACTTTTTAGACCAACTTAAAATTTATATATAGATTGTTATTAACCTCATTCTTTTTATAAATTCATATGTACGTATATATATATATCTTAAAAAAATCTATCATGTACATAGTTCACCACATAAGAACATATTTTATTATATATATTCTTTTGTTTTTAAAGAACCTTTCATGTGTTGTATATTATTTAAGTTTTCTTTCATTTTGTATGCATATTGTCGATTTAAAATAGGTGTATTATTTTGCATGCTATTCGATTCAAAATCATTTTTAATAATTATTTATATAGCATTTCTTATCCATGTAAATCTTTTCAAATTTGAGCATGTAGTATTCGTTCATCGATTCATCATCCCTTTGATCGTTTTGCATCATATTGGTTTTATTTTGCTTGGTATATTATGTGGAAATTGTTTCATATTATTTCGTGTATATTGGTTGTGCATCATTAATTTGCCTCCTTGTATTAGTATATCAATCGTTGTTTTCCCAAGCTTGTAACTTTGTTGTTTTGAATTAGCTGTTTGTTTGATTTGATTGGTTAAATAAGATTATGTTGTCTTCATCTACCAAATGTCGCACCTTATGTGCATGTTACCCCACATCATCGTTTTCCACTCAATTTTAGAAATGTGGTTCTATAAAACCCAAATTTTATGATTAATTTCATCTTATTTCAAATCAAATTAATACGTCTTAAGCTAGCTTTATAATCATTTATTCAAAAATCTTTCAAAACGAAGACGAGATTTGACGTTTGGCAATTTGCGGAATCGTGCCCTAACGTGTTGGGTTGCAATTTCACGTTTGCTCAAAGTAATCGAATATCCCTTCAAAATTTCATTTATATCTTTTAAAAATTATTTAAAATAAAGGCAATATTTGGCGTTTGGAAATTCGAGAATCATGCCCTATCGTGCTGGGTTGTGACTCCTCGTTTGCTCAAAACGATCGAACATTCCTTTATATTCTCACTCGTGTTTATAAAAATAAAATTTCTTAAAAACGAAGACGATGTTCAATGTTTGGTGATTTGAGAACCGTGTCCTATCGTGCTGGGTTGCGCTTTTTCATTGGTTTGAAGCAATTGAACATCCCTCCGGAATTTTACTCACATTTTCTAAAATTTTTCAAAATGAAGGTGATGTTCGATGTTTGGCGATTTGAGAATCGAGCCCTATTGTGTTGGGTTGCGCTTTTTCATTTCTCTAAAATAATCAAATATATCTTCGAAATTTTACTCATATGTTCTAAGGTGAGGCAATGTTTGATGTTTGGAAATTCGAGGAATCGTGCCCTACTGTGTTGGGTTTCAGTTTTTCGTCGGACCAAATAGTTGGGCATCCTCTTGTTAATTTCAAATTATAAACTTTCGGACATCGAAACAAAAATTTTGGCAACCAACTCGGGTCACTCAAACGTTATAAAAAAGAACCACATTTCAAAAACTTTTAATTTAGACATAAGGACAGTATTTAATTGATTCGGTACCAATTTTGGGCGTAGTGAGGGTGCTAATCCTTCCTCATGCGTAACCAACTCCCGAACCCGTTTTCTCAAAAGTTCGTAGACCTAAAATTGTTGTTTTAATAAACCAAAAATGTTTTATTAAACTAACCTCATTTTTAGGTGGTCTGATCACACCAAAACAAAAGATCGGTGGCGACTCCATATTTCTTTTTTTCAAAAGTCAATTTCCCCCCTTTTTTAAAAATTTAAAATTTTTAACTCGAGGGATGGTTTCGACATTAGGGGCTAGCATTAATATCATGCCCTATGAAATGTTTAAACAACTAGGTCTTGGGAAACCCAAACAAACTAGGATGAGCGTTCAGCTAGCAGATAAAACTATTAGATTTCCTAGGGGTATCATTGAAGATGTACTTGTTAAAGTTGACAAATTTATTTTCCCAGTTGATTTTGTTGTTCTAGACATAGAAAATGTAGTGATGTGCCTCTAATTTAAGAAAGGCCCTTTTTAGCAACTACTAGAACCATTATCGATGTTGGTATAGGTGAACTCACACTTCGTGTGGGCGATGAAACAATCACCCTTCAAGCTCGCATTTCAAGTAACACATCGAATATTGAGGGTGATTGTATAAATCGTACCACTAAAACTGACCATGTGGTACAACCTTCTTTACAGGAAACACATCTGAAAAGCATACATGAGCCATGTTCAAGTAATAACAAAGGACCCATCTATGAAGAATAAAGGCTACGAGTCGAGGAACTAGATGAATGGCAGATACAGAAATCGAGAACACACGATAAACCAAAACTACTCCATGATGAATCCAATGCTTCACCAAATCAACTTAAGGTTGGAGACAAGGTACTACTAGATGCTGCAAACCCTCGCATTACCACCTCTGAACCTAATGGAGAAACCCCTCTTACGGTACTTAGCATTTTCCCATACGGCATAGTCGAGGTAATTCATCCTCAAATTCGATACGTTCAAGGTAAATAGTACTCGTCTCAAACCTTATTTTGATAAAATTGATAGTAGGAATGAGAAGTGTAAACTTCTCGAACCACCATGACCATACAACAGAGAGGTAAGTCGAGCTTAGACTATAAATAAGCGCTTCTTTGGAGGCAGCCCGAGCACTAACGGTGTTAATTTCTTTAAATTTTAGTTTTTAACATTTAATTCACTAACTGAGTCATTGAACACAGGTTTTCCAAAACCACACGGCTAGGCACACGGGCGTGCCTTAGGCCGTGCCCATACCATAGAAGGCAAAACGGCCGTGTGAAAATAGGGCAAAATTTTTCCCTAACACGGGAGTTGATAAGTTGCCACGGTCGTGCGACATGGCCGTGGATGAATCTGTCAAAACAACACGGGCATGCGACATACCTGTGTCTAGATGCCATGGTTGAAACTGAGAAAACAACACGGGCGTACGACACGCCGGTGCTCACTACCCGTGGCCAAGACTGACAAAATAACATGGGCGTGGACATACATACATGGGCGTGGGAGAAGCGAACGAAGTAGGACATGGCTGTGCGACACGGCTGTGTGCATCAACACGTCCAAAGAACATAGGCGTGGGCCAAATTTCAGACGTGCCCAAATTTGAAAATCACGATATACATGGGCTAAAATTAGGGCACACGGGCGTGCCTCACTGCCGTGTGCCCCAAAATCTATATAAACCCTTACTATTCATCATCCCTTTCCCCAAACATCAAACCCTAGCAGCTAGAACCCTTTCACACGACCTCCCTACCACGCCCGTGCGCCGACCACAACACCAATCTCGACGACCCAAGCTCTTCCTTCTTGCGCTTGTTTACTTTTTTCTCTCTATTCTCTTCAAATCTTTCACTTATTTTATGATTTTTTTATTATTCTATTTGACTAATTTGAGTAATTTTCATGGTTATAATGATAGTAGTACTTATGCTCTTTGTTAGAAATTTGCCATGTGAGTCAATACATTATGCTACATTCATCTATTTTTCTTGTTTCCATGGATTTCACGCTTACCCACACCATATTTCATATTCTCAAACCCACATGCATTCATTCACTAGGTATTCCATTTAGCACTATTCTTATGTTGCTATTATTTATAATGACTTCCATAAGAATTTAGTTACTTTTCGGTACATCTCACCTTTTGCCTATGATGCCCATGAAGTATTCTTTTTTAATTTGAACATACTTGTAGACTTCTCCATGCTATTCATGGGAGTATTGTTTTAACTTAGACTTCTCATTATAGGTATACCATGTCAACTTCACGTGGCAAGAAGATCGCCGTCCCTATTTTAAAAAAACGGAAGGAACCCGGAGCCACATCGGCAAGCACATCAGCTAAAGTGCGCCACCCCTTTCTCCAGTTTCCCTTGGGACCCCAAGAGGAACATTTTCAGATACTTCGGGCCCGACCTATAAGTGTGGGCCGCTATATTGGTTGGGCAGCACTTGAACAAATCCAACTGGCTGACGCGATCGGAGCCCTTCTGATGACTGACCCATGGGGCCTCTTTTTTGAGATCATTGAGTCGACGTACCTTGAGCTCACACTCGAACTCTGCTTGACCCTCCACCTTCAAGTCGTCATGACACAGTTCATTGATTCTGGAACGGTCTAGTTTTGTCTCGGTGGCTTAGTGCGCCAGTTGAGCATACCAGAGTTCAGAATTGTACTAGGGCTGTACACGGAGGAGTTCATGGACGACAACAAACTCGATACCCTTCATCACCACATCCACTACTCTCCTTCAAAGTGCTGGAAGGCTCTCGTCCCTGCCTTGTCCACCTACGACCCTAGCCGCTCCAAGGCATCGACTCTCGTCCCATCCTTGAGGTACTTACACGCCATCTTGGCCTACAGTCTGACAAGACGATGAGAGAGCACTGGTGTCGTCAACAATCACGATGCCTACTTTTTATGGAGCATGGCGCATGGGCACGTCTTCGACCTTGCGTATTTCATTGCCCTTGCCATTCGCCATTAGACGGAGCGGCGTAGGAAGGGAGTCATCTCTATTGGCCCCTATGTGATTCGCCTGACGCACTACTTCGGCCTCCTCAACACAGCGGCACAATCATCCTCCCTCAGTCTCATCAGCTAGATGTCCCCACAGGGCATCTTGAGTATGCTGTATATGAGGATGATTGAGAAACGACGTGAAACCAATCCCCCCAGTACCGCCTGGTCCAGTCCAACGAGGAGGAGGACCCAGAGGATATTTCTAATGATGTCCCTCCACGTCATGAGGACCCATCGTCCAGTTCATGCGGCGGCCCCTTACTCGATTTGAAAAGCAATGTTTTCAGCGCTTTGACCACATTGATGCTACTCTACTTTAGATTTTTCAGCACCTTCACATCTCATCGCCACCACCACCTCGCGAACCATCCGACGATGACGATGTTTAAAGACTTTTTGTTTATTATTTTTATTTTCACTTTTATCTTTATTTATATTCTTAAAGTACTTTTTATTTTATTTTCTTTAACACTATTTCATTTTTAGGTTTTATAATTTTTATTGAACAATTTATAGTTTCAACTATTTCATAATGGGTAATTATGCTTCTTTATATTTCCTAAAAGATTTCTTGATTTTATCACAGTTAGAAAGAGCTCCAAATCTCACCATCACTTAGGAACTTGCAACTCCATTAGAAAAAGTTCTCCACGTCTGCCATGTCCTACCCGACCACCACGATAACCTCTTCATTGGACACTATGGTTGTGGAACCCAACCTTACCACCACCAGAGTATCCTCCTCCAATCTCATCATTGCCTTGGCCAATTATTCTCCATTCAGAAAGTTTCACCTCCCTCCCTATCTTATGATTTTATATTTTTCCATATATTTATCATTGTACATTGAGGACAATGTACATCTTAAGTGTGGGGGGGTTATCTATATCATTATTAGAAAAATCCCTGAATTTGGTCTTATTCTCATGTGATCTTCTCATATCATTATTAGAATGAATTTTGATTAATTTATGATTTTTATTGATATGTCTTGAATTAAAACATAAGCATTCATGCATTGATTGTTTAGACTTTAAGGAATTAGAGAATCAAGCATGATAAGTTGACTTTTGAGAATTAAAAAATTTTTAGGTTGCTTCCCCAAGTTTAGGTATTATCTCGAGTTAAAATTCACAAGGTTAAACATAAAAAAACCATAATTTTTGTGAGATCTTGAGCCTTTAAGAGCATCTATTATTTCTTTCATGCTCACTTTTATTGTTGCTTTGAGTACGTCAATCTTGATTTGTTATTCTAGAACTTGCTTGATTATGCATGTCAAGACCACACCATTTGATTTGATATGTCAAGATGATAAAGACACTTAGGTTTAACCTTGTAACATCTCGAAATAGGGCCTAAATGGAATAGTGGTTGCGAAACCACAAATCTAAGATAGAAAATTTTATTTCGATTAATTTTTATGATTTACCGAGTGATTAGATGTATGTGTTAGAGTATTGATAAGAAATTTTATAGATTGCATGTTTAATTTGCCTATTAGGGCTTATTCGCAGAAGTTGCTGTAACAACCCGATTTAGGGCCTAAACGGAACGATGGTTTTAGAACCACGAATTTGAAGTCAAAAAATTTATTCCAATTAAGTTTTAAGGTTTATTTATTGATTAAAATATTGTGTAAAAATACCGTTAAGTAATTTTACTGATAAAGTGCTTAATTGGGTTTTTAGGACTAAATTGCAAAAGTTGCAAAATATGTGTTCTAATTCATAAGTACTTGATTGGAATGGGGGTTTAAAGAGGAGGTCCTTAAATGGTAATTAGACCATTATATTTCGTTTGGACAAAAATGGGCATGAATAGGACAAAATTTTAAAGAAAGGCCTTAAGGGTATTTTAGTCATTTGGTAATTAAAAGAAATAAAAAGGGAAAATAAAGCCAAAATTGACTCATCTTTTTCATGGAGGCTGAAATTAGCATGGGGGAAGCCATGGCTAGGGTTTTCAAGCTTTCCAAGCTCAATAGTAAGTCCGTTCTAGCCCCGTTTTCAAGTTCTTTACGTTTTTGGAATCCCGGTAACTTGATTAAGCTTATTCTAGCAATAATTTAAGCTAGGGTTCATATTTGGAAAAATACCCATAGGTGAAATGTGTTTATTTTTATGTTTTATGGTAAAATATGAAGGCTGAAATTATGTTAAACAACTTTTGCTAAGCGGTTTTAAGCAAAAATGAGTAAAACAGCTTAATCAGTAAAAGTTGTTATTGTTCATAACTATGTGTTAGGGTGAGAATTTGATGTTGTCATAGAAGGGAAAAATGATCATCATGTCACAAAACATAAGAATAAGGGATGAATTTTAATTCCCGAGCCTAGGGGCAGAAGTGTAAATATGCAAAAGTTTAGGGGCAAAATTGTAATTTTGCCAAAGTTTGAGTTAAGAACTGTTTTGAATAGTACATTAATTAAATAAGTAAAATATGATGTTTTAGATCCCGGAAAATGATATTTGAACCTAGAATGGGAGAAAAATTGAAAATCGGGAAAGTTGGTAAAATGGTCATTTTAGTATCGAGGTAAGTTCATATGTATAATAAGCATTAATTTATGCATGTTTCAATGTAAAATTGATATATTTACTAGGATTGCCGAGGTGTTGAAAGTAAGTATAATTATGATGATGTAAATGTTCAATATTAATTCGACATGGAAATGAGAAAGTATATAAGTTTGTATGTAAATAATACATTATCTTTATTATGTTTTTATATTTCAGCATATTTTATTATGTAAATCATAATTGACTATTGGAAGTTTGGAATCAAGTATTAGAAAGAGAGAGAAATCCCGGTTGAACCTTCGGAAAGATTGGATGATACAGATGGTATGTAGCTAGGTCACATGTATGGTGCTGAGTGCACATCATGTGTACAAGAGAGTTATGAGACATTATGATGTAGCTAGGTCATATGGGTGATACTACGTGTACACCATGTATACAAGAGAGCTACGGGATCTATGCAGCTAGGTCGCATGCGTGGTTCCAGGTGAAGGAGACCATGTAGACAAGAGAGCTACGAGATAAACTGACTAGGTCACATGGGTGGTACTAAATGTTCACCATGTGTACAAGAGAGCTAAAATTATGTGTACAATTGAGCTAGGTCACATGAGTGGTGCTAAGTGAAGGCCACTATGTGTACAAGAGAGCTTCGATTTTAAAGGTGGGCTGTATGCGATACCATAGCGTATCTATTATTATTCCGAAGCGTTCAACTGGGAAATTGATTAAATGAAATTGTGTATGAATTTGTGATGGTAAGTGTAAGTATATACGTGTGTAACTTATGAGCAATATGCTCGATATGTGATTGGAAATTGGAAAGATTGTTATGGGTAAATGATGAATTGAATTGTGAAAGATCAAAATTGACAATAAAACTGTTATGGGTAGTTGCAGTGACGTGAATCTAAAAATTTACCAAAAATAGTAAAAATTGAATCAGAGACTAAATTAGATGTCAAATTAAATCTTAATGAGTCTATTTTCATATAACAGAAGCAGAGCAAGCAAATAAATTCTATATTATGAGATATTTAAGTTTTTGAGAGACTGGTTCAGAATGACTACGTGATCCCCTATTCTGACTTGGAAAAATCATTAAAAATTGTAAAAAAATAATTAGGGAATACAATTTATATGATTTAAATCCTTAATGAGTGTAGTTTTAAATTAAATAAACTAGAACATTCTTTTAATTCTGTATAAGGAGAAAATTGATTCGTAGTGAAGAGTGGTCAGAATAGTTGAACAGTGAAATAGGGGTAACTTCAATGAATAAACTGTAGTAATTGGCTAGACCAAAAATTATGAAAATTTTATGGTAAGAATATACTTGAATCTAGTTTCAAGAAAAATTAACAGTTTGTAATTTGGAGTTCTGTAGCTCTAGAAATAAATAATTTAGTTGCTGGCACTCTGCTAGACAACTTATTTTGAACCTGTTTATGATTGTAATAGTGAATGTATGCGTGTGTTTGTGATGGTAATATTCCGGGAACATAGTGTGACTTCATTTAAAGTATGATAATGTATTATTTATTAATATTTACATACTTATTGTGACTTCATTTAAAGTATGATAATGTATTATTTATTAATATTTACATACTTACTTACTAAGCTATAATGCTTACTCCCTTCCTTTCCTTTTTCCTATGGTGTCTCAGATGTTAGCTCGAGTTGGAAGTCGCCGGAGGTTAAATCACACTATCAAACTATTGATAGATATATAAAGGTTTTAAAGTATTTTTAAGTCTTTGGCATGTATGGAGACTCGTTTAATTGTTACTAAGTTGCTAGGAAGTGGCCTAAAATACTGACCTATGTTATTTGAAGGTCTCTATTGTATAAAGTCATTTAATGTAGATAGTCTTGATTATGTTATTAATTAAATGATGCAATTTATGAATGTGCATGCTTGCCTATGTGTGTGGTTGAATTAAAGCATGATATGGGCCTTGTAAGCTCTTTTTAAGGGACAGCTTGAATGTGTTTGAAAAAGTTTTAAATTAGAGTGAAATTATGAATCAATTTTTATACGATGATTAGTGATTAAGTCCGGTAATGCCTCGTACCCTGTTTCGGCGTCGAACACGGGTAAGGGGTGTTACAAACCCACTCAATCCATAAAAAGCCTACCTTCATAATTAACCCTTAGTGAACCCTCTTGAGCCTAATAACCCATTCATTGATTTACCCTCCATATTAACCCATAACCCATTATTGTTGAAATCCCCTAAATTAATTTGATCCCTATTTTTGTCGAGATTTGATTTGAATAAATTGCTTAGCTAAGTTTTACCTTTGATAGTTAGTCTATGTTATTTGACTTGTTCTTAAAAAAAATATTAAAAAGAGAAAAAAAAGAAAAAAAATTACAATACACATATTTATATTAGTAGTAATTCTTTGTTTTTGAGCTTAAGTATTTAAGTCCATATTCTGAGAAGAAGCTTACATGTATTCAATTAATGATTAGTTATTTTTCTAGTTAGGCAATTTTTCAATTCAATCTCGATTCTAACCTTTTCTTTCAGCTTGTGACCACACCCCCTAGCCAAAGCCACGTTACAACCCTTTAAAGACCTTTTGATTGATGTATCATCTCAATATATAGTGGTGGAGATTTGATTTTCATGCAAGCCTATGGTAATAACTTTTCATGTTGACTATTGAGTGTTTAAACTTGTTGTCCTTAAAACACCTCGAGTGATTTGAGTGAATCTCTATTGTGTATGTGAAACTCTGTGATATTTTGAATCAATGGTAATTACCTAGATGAGGGGAGGCACCTATGTTCTCGTGATAAAATACGCAACTTGGAATGTTTGAAACTTTGATGTTCTTTTAGTTGAATTCTCAATGTATGATTACTTATGGATTATTTTAAGATATCATAAATAAGAATTATAAATTGAGAAGAATTGATTTTGATTGTGAGTTGAGGATTTTGCTTGAGGACAAGCAAACGCTTAAGTGTGGGGGTATTTTTTAAACCGTAAGTTATACATATTTTTATCCCATGTTTAGCACATTTATGGATGAATTATCTTTAGATATGGTGAATTTGATGCTCCTAATCCTTTAATTTCATGTTTTATACTTAGGTGAGCATAGGAGAGTAAAAAGAGCGAGAAACGGGCTGAAAACGGAGAAAATAGGCCAACGTGGGAAATCAACACGGCCTGGACTTCCTCACATGGGTAGACCACATGCTCGTGCCCTTTTAGCAGAATTGAGCGTGACTTACACGGGTAGACCACACGGTCGTGTCTATTCAACAGACTCTAACACGGTTTGGAGCAATCAAACATAGGCGTGTCACACGGGCCTGTCCCTGTCGAGCCCAAGTTGAGTTCTATTCGAAAAAGGCCACTCTTGAGGGTTCTAAGGAATTCTAAAGCCTATTTAAACACCATAGAGGAGGATGAAATGGGACACACGGAGTGGGAAGCAGGAATTTACTCGAAGAAAGCCGATTGATCAATTTGAGAAGTCAGATTCTCCTTCAAGACTGAAGATCTCCCTTCAATTTTCCTTCAGGAGTTTTGGGTTTTCTTTATGTTTTGTATTCAATATTCTTCTAAGATGTTGTCTTTTATAATTATGAACTAAACCTCCTAAATACCTAAGGGGAATGAAACCTAAGACGAATCTTGTTATTATTTTCTGAATTGTATGATAAATATTTGACTTGCTCTTAATTATGTGTTCTTAATTCTTGCTTCAATATTTCAGGATATTGATTCAAGTTGATGAGCTTATTCAGAGGAGCAAAAGTCCCTGTCTTTTCATAATAAAGCAGAGTTGATTGCACGCCTAGAGACAGGGTGACAAGATTTTGCTGGATTAGGGTGAAACCTAATAAGGGAATCCATAGATCGAGTTAATACAACACTAGGGGTGTTAATTAGAAAGAGATTTCAATTAATCAACCTAGGGTTAGACGTTATTAGTCTCGAGAGAGATAATAATGTAATTTTGGGATTTCTATAGAACAAGTCGAATGAATAAATCGTCTGATTCAGAGTCAGATAACAAGTGAAGTCTAGGTGGATTTTCCCTTGGGTATTGTCTTAATTAATCGAATTTCCCAAAAGTATTTTCCCCAATTTTATTTCTGTGAATTCTTAGTTAGTTAATTAGTTTAGATAAAATAAACCCATTTATTTTTAGGCTAGATAATAAGAAAATAGTTAATACTAGTACTTTTAGTTCCTTTGGGTTCGACATCCCGGTCTTGCTAAAACTATACTACTGTTCGATAGGTACACTTGCCTTCATCGTGATAATAGTTAGTCTTCAAGAACAATCAAATATAAATTTATTAAAACTTATCACGAATCAACACGATCATTGAAAAGTCAACATTAGGTGAAATTTGATGACATAATGTGTAATATAATAATACCTAAGCGTAGCTATCATCTTTTTCTTTCATTCTCTCTTCATTCCACCGATTTTTTAGCCATTTTTAATAGTTTTGAGCTTTAAAAATTGCAGTAACTTATTCTTCTCACAAGTAAGTGATTTTAATGAGTTTTCTTGAAGATTTTTACATTTTTTGAGACCCTTGAAGCATGAGCTTTCAAATGAGGGTACTATTTTGCAAAATGATTAAGAGTTTAGGGTTTTTCCATGAAAGGATTTATGATGTTTGCTGAGTTTTTATGGAAGAAAATGAATGTTGGGTGTCTTATAAACAACTTTTGTGAAAGGTGTTAGCATGAAAACACCTAAAAGGACTACATTGCATAAGTTGTAAAATAGATGTTAAATATGTGAAATAGTGAGAATTTAGAGCTGCTATAAGAGTAAAAAGGGTTCAGCTAGTCTTAATAAATGAAGATTTTCGATAAAAATCAATTTTTAGGCCGAAAGGTAAAATGATCATTTTGTAAAAGTCTAGGGGCAAAATGGTCATTTTGCCCAATTATGAATTGTTGAGTGCCTAGGTTGATAAAGTGACTAAATAAGTGCATTTGTTATTATAGATCAAGAAATACCGAGTTCGAACCTAGATCGGGGAAAAGGCAAGCAAATCGACTAAATCGACTAGTTGCCACATTTTGTAATCCGAGGTAAGTTGTATGTAAATAATACAACTACATTGCTAATGTATATGTTGAATTGTATTGAATAATTATGACATGAATTGCTTGATTGTGGAATTGAGAAAGTATGATGATAATAGAGATAGTAGAGTTCCCGTTTGAACCCAGGAAATAAATCGGATATTCATGCCATGACGATCGGGTCACTTGTGTGAGCTAGTGTAAGACATGTCTGGGACATGCATCAGCCACATTATGAAAGTCAGTGTAAGACTATGTCTGGGACAGGACATCGGCATTGAGATGAGTGCTAGTGTAAGACATTTCTGGGACATGCTTCGGCCTCAAGATGTAAGCTAGTGTAAGACATGTCTAGGACATGCGTCAGCTATGAAATGATAGTCAGTGTAAGACCATGTCTGGGACATGGCATCGACACCTTACCCTATGCATTAGGCTTATGGAATATCTGATAGAATTCTAAATGGTTCAAAGGTGAAAGTTATGATTTCTAGTTATTGAGGAAAGTATGACCGAGTTGTGAGTGATACAAGTACCTGCTGGGTATGTTTGAATTGTGAGTTCAATATATGCTATATGAAGTGTATGGAATATTGATGAGTAAGTTTTACTTATGCCCACTTGTGTACTATGAGCTTGTTGATGAATGGTACAGTTGTGTTGTATATTTATTTATGTGCAACTTACTAAGCTTTATGCTTACTCCTTCTCCTTTCCTTTTCTTATAGTGCCACCCAGCTAGGTCAAGGATCAAAGGAAGTGAGAGATATCTATCACACTATCAATCGAGGCATTCGGTATAGTTTGATTTATATTTTTGAATATGGCATGTATAGGGAACTAGACTAGTGTTTTGTAATGTTATTAACTTGGCCAAATGTGTTGGCTCGAGATAAATCCTTTATTTTGTACTAAGCCTTGAATGATGGCTATTATTCATTCTATATTATATGTGAAGATGATATCTTCATGAATGAGTGAATTGCACAAATGAAATGTTGTTTATTGTGGCTGAATTGGTTGCTTGAAATAGTCTAGAATTGGTTTTGGTTGTCTTTATGCATGTATAGTAAGTAAGGGTGGCAAAGAAGCTTGGTAAATAGCCTTATTTTATTCACATGGGCAGATACACGAGCGTGTGTCTAGGTCGTGTGTGACACACGACCAGCCCTATGGGCATGTTGTCCAGCCGTATGTCTCCTGCACGTAAGATTTTCAAGTCATTATGCATGGTAGTAAACACACGAGTAGAGACACGGTCGTGTATCTCAGCCGTGTGTAGGATACAGTCTAGCACACGGGCGTGTGCCTTGGACGTGTGACATTTTCGGGTTGTTGATGTCAGAAACAGAATGTTCAAGTTTTTGCACATGGGCTAGGACACGGACGTGTCATGGCCGTGTGAAGGACACGAGCCAGGGACTTGAGGGTGTGCCAGGCCATGTGAAAACCCCTATAAGTGTGCATTTAGAATTAATTCTATACGGATGGAGAACACGGGCATGTCCCTGTTTTACTTTGGCCATGTGAGACACATGGACCATCAGCACGACAGTGCTGGAATGGTCACACGAGCGTGTTGCCCCTCCCACACGTGTGCCCCTGTGTCAAGGGTCATTTTTTTATAATTGTTGGCTAAAGAACCCGAGTTAGTCCCGAATGATTTTTGATATGAGTTTGGTACATCGTAGGCCCATATTGAGGATGTGTTGTTAAGTATGAAAAAGTTTTAAATTTTCCATGTCTCAGAGACTTGGAATTGTTTGTAAGTATGAGTTCAAGTTAGGTAATGCCTGATATTCCATCCTAGTGTAGGATACGGGTATGAGGTGTTGCATTTAGTGGTATCAGAGAATGGTTTAGTCGATTCTAGGACTAACCTAGCATGAGTATAAGTCTAGTTATACATGCAATAACTGTATATTAATAGTGTGACTACCCCTGACGATTATAAATTGTATTTTCATATAGTAAATGGATCCTATTAGAGCCATGGTGGATGGCGTGGAGAGTAATGCGTCGGCTCTCGCTGAAGGGACTGTGCCAGTTGAGAGTGAGCCTGTGACTATGGGCCAAGGCAGAGGGGCTAGAGAAGCCTATCTTCGAATGATGGATGCGTGGTACACGGAGTTCGTTCATGCAAATCTGAACACTCCATCTCCCACACCTCCTCTGATTCCTCAGTATGCCCCGGTAGCTCCGCAAGGTGTAGATGTGTTTAGGAGAGAGAAGCCTTCTATAGATAAGATTCGAAAACCAGGGGCTGAGGAATTCTGGGCTAACCTAGATGATGACCCGAAAAAAGTGGAGTTTTGGTTAGAGAATACCATCAGGGTATTTGATGAACTGACATGCATGCCGAAAGAGTGCGTGAAGTGTGTCGTATCGCTCTTGCGAGATTCGACTTACCAATAGTGGAACACACTCGTGTCTGTGGTACCGAGAGAGAGAATAACGTGGGAATTCTTCCAAGAAGATTTTTGAAAAAAGTATATTAGCCAGAGGTTCATTGACTAGAAACGGAAGGAATTTCTAGAGATGAAACAAGGTAATAGGATTGTGACGGAGTATGAACAAGATTTGTAAAACTCAGAAAATACACGAGGGAGTGCGTGTCCTCTGAAGCCGCCATATGTAAAAGGTTTGAGGATGACCTAAATAAAGATATCCGAGTGCTTGTTGGTATTTTAGGGATAAGAGAGTTTGTAGTGCTCGTCGAGAGAGCATGCAAGGTAGAGGAGCTAGTAAAAGAAAGGAGGAAAGCGGCTATTAAGTCGCGGGATTCAAAGAAGAGACAGATGGGGAAATCACATTAGTCCTCGTCTAAAAGATCAAGAGAGTTTACTACATGATCAAATGCTTCGGTGGGGTTTTCTAATAGAAACAAGAACTCGTAGAATGCAACTTCTAGAGCTCAGACCGCTTCTGTCGCGAGTGTCGATAGTGCTCAGCCAAATAGGCCAGAATGTTCGCAATGTGGTAGATGCCATTTCGGTGAGTGCCGAGGTAAAGAAAAAAGGTGTTTTAAATGTGGGTCTTTAGACCATTTTATCTGAGACTGTCTCGAATTAGAAGAGGGAGAGAAAAAGCAAGAAGTGAAGGCAAGTAGTGCTCCATTGAGGGGTAGACCACAAAGAAACCCTGGAAGCGGTGCTACTAGCAGAGGTACGCCAAGAGATGCTGCAGTGACGTCCGAGGGCAGAGCGCCAGTAAGGACTTACGCTATTTGTGCCCGTGAAGAGGCAGAGTCTCCAGATGTGATCACGGGTACTTTTTCTATTCATGAAAGATTTGTTGTTGCTTTAATTGACCCGGGGTCTACCCACTCCTATATCTGTATGGAATTGATACCTTGTATGAACATGATAGTAGAGTCAACTGAATTTGTGATAAAAGTGTCCAACCCCTTAGGTAGACATGTGCTTGTTGACCAAGTGTGTAGAAATTATCCTTTGATAATCAGAGGTCATTGCTTTCTGGCTAACTTGATATTATTACCGTTTAATGAATTTGATGTAATTCTTAGGATGGATTGGTTGGCCTCTCATATTGTTGTAGTGGATTGTGGGAGAAATGTTATTGAATTGAAATGTGAAGACGGGAATGTTCTTCAGGTTGGACCAGATGAACCGAGTAAATCACCTATGGTGATATCGTCTATGTTAGCTGAGAAATATTTGAGAAAAAGTTATGAGGCATATCTTGCTTTCGTGTTGAATACTCAAGTATCTGAGTTGAAGATTGAAATGGTACCAATGGTTTGTGAGTTTAAAGACGTGTTTTCGGAAGAGTTGCTCAGATTACCTTCATCTAGAGAAGTCGAATTTGGTATCGAATTGGTCCTTGGTATGGCATCTATCTCAATCATTCCGTATAGGATGGCTCCGACAGAATTGAAAGAGTTGAAAGTACAGTTGTAAGAGTTGACGGATAAAGGTTTCACGAGACCTAGCTATTCACCGTGGGGTACACTAGTGTTATTTGTGAAAAAGAAAGATGGTTCGATGAGGCTATGTATTAACTACCGACAATTGAACAAGGTGATAATAAAGAATAAGTATCCTTTACCAAGAATCGATGACTTATTTGATCAGTTAAAGGGAGCCACTGTATTGTCCAAGATTGACCTGAGGTCAGGATATTACCAATTAAGGGTTAGGCAGCAAGATGTACCGAAAACTGCATTCTGAACGAGATACGGGCATTATGAGTTACTTGTCATGCCCTTTGGTTTCACTAATTCCTCGACAGTGTTTATGGATTTGATGAACCGTATTTTTCGACCATATCTGGATAAGTTTGTCGTCGTTTTTATTGATGACATTGATTTACTCGTGAGATGAGGGTGAGCATGTAGAGCATTTAAGAACGGTTCTACAAACTTTGAGGGATAAGCAGCTTTACGCCAAGTTCAGTAAGAGTGAATTTTGGCTTAAAGAGGTTAGATTTCTAGGACACATTGTGTCAGGTGACGGGATCAGAGTTGACTTGAGCAAAATCTCGGCTATTGTTGAGTGGAAACCTTCGAGGAATGTGATAGAGGTTCGAAGCTTTTTAGGTCTGGCTAGATATTATAGACGATTTGTAAATGGATTCTCTATGATAGCTACGCCGATGACAAGGCTGTTTCAAAAAGATGTCAAATTTGAATGGACAGAAAAGTGCCAACAAAGTTTCGAGAAGTTAAAGGCTTTGTTGACTGAGGCACCGAGGCACCAGTGTTAGTGCAACTGGAGTCGAGCAAGGAATTTGTGATATATAACGACGCCTCCTTGAATGGTTTGGGGTGTGTGCTCATGCAAGAAGGCAAGGTTATAGCCTATGCCTCGAGACAGCTAAAGCCACACGAGAAAAACTACCCGACTCATGATTTAGAGTTGGCTGCCATTGTATTTGCGTTAAAAATTTGGAGACACTATCTGTATGGCTAGAAATACGGAGTATTCACCGATCACAAGAGTTTTAAGTACTTGATTACTCAAAAGGAGTTGAACCTACGGCAACGATGATGGTTAGAATTAATGAAGGATTATGAGTTGATTATCAACTACCACCCGAGAAAGGCGAACGTGGTCGCCAATGCTTTGAGTAAAAAATCGTTATTTGCATTGAGAGCTTTGAACCCTAATTTGGCTTTGTCTAATGATGGTTCGGTTCTAGCAGAGTTGAGAGCTAGACCAATGTTTCTACAAGAGATTCGGGAAGCTCAGAATAATGACAACGATTTACAAGCCAAGAGATCTCAGTATGAGTCGGGCATAGAAACAGATTTTTGTATTGGTACTGATGGATGTGTAATGTTTAAAGATAGAGTTTGTGCACCCAAGGACAATGAGCTTATTTAGAAGATTCTACGAGAGGCACATAGCGGTTTTTTGTCCATCAACCCGGGTAGTGTGAAGATGTACAACGACCTGAAGAAAACGTACTGGTGGACGAGAATGAAAAGAGACATTTTAGAGTTTGTTTCCAAGTGTCTAGTGTGTCAGCAAGTGAAGGCTGAACATCAAGTACCTTTGGATCTACTTCAGCCTATCACGGTCCCCTAGTGGAAGTGGGATCGGATTACGATGGACTTCGTGATGGGTTTGCCATTAACCTCAAAGAAAAAGGATGTTGTTTGGGTTATTATGGATAGGCTAACAAAGTCAGCACATTTCATACCGGTGCGTACCGACTACTCCCTTGAGAGATTGGCTGACTTGTTATTTTCGAGATTGTGAGACTACGTGGGGTACCCTTGTTGATTGTTTCAGATAGGGATCCGAGATTTACCTTGAGATTTTGGAAAAAGGTTATAAGAGGCCTTGGGAACAAAGTTGAGTTTCAGCACGGCATTTCACCCGCAAACCGATGGTCAGTCGGAAAGAGTGATTCAGACTTTAGAAGACTTGTTACGGTGTTGTGTTCTTGAATTTCAAGGTAGTTGGGAAAGGTAAATACCATTGGTTGAATTTTCCTACAACAATAGTTATCTGTCAAGTCTGAAAATGGTGCCTTTTGAGGCTTTGTATAGGCGAAAGTGTCGAACACCCTTGTATTGGACTGAACTGAGAGAAAGTCAGATACACGAGGTTGATTTAATCAAAGAGACCGAAGAGAAAGTTAAAGTGATTCGCGACTGTTTGAAAGCAGGTTCAGATAGACAGAAATCTTACACGGATTTTAAACGAAAAGAGATTGAATTTCAAGTTGGTGATCGAGTATTTTTGAAAGTATCCTCGTGGACGAAAGTTCTCAGATTTGGTAGAAGAGGCAAGTTGAGTCCTCGTTTCATAGGACCCTATGAGGTTATCGGAAGTGTAGGGCCAGTTGCCGATCGATTGGCTTTGCCACCAAAATTGGAAAAGATTCACGATGTGTTTCATGTGTCCATGCTACGTCGATATAGATCAGACCCTTCGCATGTGATTGCACCGTCAGATGTTGAGATTCATCCAGACATGACTTATGGCGAAGACCCGGTTAAGATATTGACTCGTGAAGTCAAACAGTTGAGGAATAAGAGTGTAGCACTTGTGAAAGTTTTGTGGCATAGACATGGAGTCAAGGAAGCCACATGGGAACCTGAGGAGACTATGAGAGATCAGTACCCAAACTTATTCGCCGGTAAGATTTTCGAGGATGAATATTCCTAAGGGGGGAGAATTGTAACAGCCCGATTTTGGGGCTAGTTAGAAAAGTGGTCTTGTAACGCCCAATTTTTAGGTTTTCTGTGTTTTAGTGTTTTTTTTTAAATTTGGGTGTGTTCTGGTTGGTTAAAATATATATTTTAGTAGGTTACTGGGCCTTTGGAAGGCCCAAACTTAAGTTAAATCCGTGGTAGTCTTCGGAATTTTGATTTTAAGAACAAGTGATGCAATTGGCGTTTGGGCTTTTAAGAGTAAAGGGGTAAAAGATGACAGAAAAAGGAGTGTGGTGTAGTGGCAAGGTAGTGCCACTTAGGGGACAAGAAAGTGACGCCATAGAGGAAGCAAGGGGTCTAAGGTTCAAGTCTTGGCTCTTGCAATTTATTTTGGTTTTTTTTTTCAATAAATCTGGAAGCAAGCAGGTGCGTGTAACACCCCAAACCTGGCCTAAAAGTTTGGCTCGAATCTGGCGTGCCACATTGAAGTGTTTTTCGAAAACCATGTTTCCATTAAAAACCCTTCTTAATAATTAAAAACTTATACCCTTTTTAAACCTTGTTAGAAAACCTCAGCTGAATAACATTCTTAGCAACTTTGTAAAAATCTTGGTAGTTGCAGAAGCTTAATTTAAAAACAATTGCGGATACGTGATGTTTTGAACAACAGTAGTTGCTTTGGAAAACTGTATTTTAATACTAACAATTATAAGATCAATAAATAAAATTCCAAATTTGAAATCCATAAATTTACAACGGCTTTACTACAACCCACATAAAAACATTTAAAAGTAATAATCAAAACTGTAACGTAAACACTGTGTGTGGCTTGTTCCGAGCCCCTCGCAGCTCCGATCCGTCTATGGTTGGAAATTACCTGAAAGGTTAATAAACGGGGTGAGTTTATGAAAACTCAGTGTGAAATCCCCTACTATATAAAAGGAATAGTCAGTCATATAAAAGAATTAAAAGTCTGGCCCCAGCCCTACTTATAGTTTTAGTATCAATTGGGCTTTAACCTATTATAACAAACAGTACCAGATGGGCCTTAGCCCATTACAGAATAAGAAACATTATCAGGACTAGAATCAAAATAAGAATCAGAATCAAAATCGATGATGTGTAATCGAATCGAATCGAATTAGAATTAGGTGACGAAATCGTAATCGTGATCGTGCAAATGTAATCGTAATCGAATCGTAATTAGGTGACGTAATCGTAATCGATGATCGTGTAATGTAATCGAGAATCGAATGTGAATGCAATCCCAACCCATATCCATCCATATACACCCCCGTACCAACCTTACACTATGTGGGGAGACAACTCGACCCACCCATCCGCTACACACCACGTAATTTGCAGCATGGTCGCAGAATGAATATTGTGACAGAGTCACCAGATACATATATTGTGGCAGAGCCACCAGAATAGATATTTGTGGCATAGCCACCAGAACACTTCCTCCATCAATATAACCCAACCCATGCAACATGTCATGTATGCAGAATTTCATGCCCATATTTGAATCAAACAATCACAGTCAAGTCATTCATATCACCAACATGTATTCACAATCAAATCCGTCAACCACTAGTCCAAGTCAGTCACTTGCCCACAAGGGCAAAATAGTCATTTAACACCTTAGGGGCAAAATGGTAATTTTACCCCACAAGGGTATCTCGGTAATTCTACCCTACAGGGGTATTTCGATATTTTTACCCTATAAGGGTATTTCGGTAATTCTACCCTACAGGGGTATTTCAGTAATTCTACCCTACAAGGGTATTTCAATAATTCTACGCTACATGGGTATTTTAGTAATTCTACCCTACAAGGGTATTTCGATAATTCTACCCTATAGGGGTATTTCAGTAATTCTACCCTACAAGGGTATTTCAGTAATTCCACCCTACTGCCATGAGTTTCGAACCCTGAACCTCCTTGCCAACTCTATGACGCCACCTTCCTGCCTCTTATGTGGCGCTACTTTGCCACTAGACCACAAGGCTTTTTGTGGCACAATTTCTCCAACAATATTCTTAAGGCTTACCTACTACACCCAGGATTTGATTCACCTTAAACCAAAATTTCTGCTAGAGTCCAGGTTTGAACCCAGAACTTCTCCAACACTTCTCAGTACAGTTAACCACTAAAACAAGCCTTCATTAATGAAATTTACATGCACAAAAAAATATTATAAGCTGCCTTCAACCGCTCCCATGCTCAAGGCCCAAAACTTCTAGGCCCAAATTCAGGGTGTTACAGTGCGCTTTAAAGGTTAATGTGTTGGACTTATGACACAAATGAGTTGATGGCCTAGTGGTGGTGACACGATTTGGCATGTGAGAGGACTTTGGTTCGAATCCCTTGGCATGCAAAGGTTGATTATTTTGCTATGTTGGGACGGCAATAGTTGGTGCTGGTTTTAAACTCTGATGATGGAGGGATCCCACATCGGGAAGCTAACATAAGAGTAGATGGAGTGCTAGCTTTAAATAAAGCAACCATGAGAAGAGTTGGCATACCCTTCTAGGCTGATCCCTTTCGCTTGGTGGGGTGCTCGTTTGGGTTGGGCGTCAGCTAAGAGTGTGGGAGCGTAGATTAACTGCAGTCTCCTAACAGGTGTGTATTTCTCATTACTCTAGCAGTAGGACGGCTATTTCGGGCCGCGATGGTCTGAAATGGGCCATGTAGTCCCAATGGGTCCGTAGGCCCAAGTGGATAAGTTTTAGAATTACTAAAATACCCCTGTAGGGTAGGACTACCGATTTACCCCTAGAGGGTAAAATGACTATTTTGCCCCTCGTGCGTAAATGACTAACTTGTGTGATGATTGGGTTAGTTGACGTGGATTTATGGCAGTTATCGTTAATTCGTAAGTCTAATGTGTTAGTGATCGATCGTAGGATTATCGCGTGGGAGATATCATCATCAATCGTCATCAACCAGGTGTGTAAACGACACCCTCCCTTAGACTGAATCGGTAAAAGTTGAAATACCGAAACGTTGGTATTTTGTGAACTCGCGACGTACGAGCTCTCGTGAGACAGTTGTTAATGAATATGGTGCATTTGGATGATTAGAGTGCAAAGTGTGCATTTTCGTGCATAACGGTATATTTGGGCTTAATGGGCTGAAAACGGGCCAATGGGCCAACAGGCCCACTTTGGTAAAAAGACGAGGTAAGTACTTCTAATTACTTGGTAAACGTTAGAATGAGCATGAAACCCTAGCAATAGGTAATAATTACTGAAATACCCTTATACATGAAAAATTACGATTTTACCCCTAGGGATGTTTTATTTTATCTGAAAAGCATGATGTTCTGTTTCAATGCCATGACATATTATTCTGTTGCATGGGACATGGGTTTATATTGATGGAGGAAGCGTTCTGGCAGCCTTGCTGCAATCTGGTGGCTTCGCCACATATATAAACATATATATATATGTACTGGTGGCCTCGCCACAATATCTGTATCTGGTGACTTCGTCATAATATCTGATAGCCTCGCTGCAATTTCTGTGGTGTGTAGCGATTGGGTGGGTCGAGTAGTCTCCCCACATGGTGTAAGGCTGGTACGGGGGTGTTATGGATGGCTCTGGGTTGGGATTTCTGCATTCATGATATATTTGTTTTGTATCTGCTATGGGCCTATGAGTTTCATTCTGATTTCTATACTAGGTCAAGGCCCAGATAAGTCTAACTCTGAGGTTTGATCTGTTTTGGGCTATGGTTGGGTTATGTTACACACTGAGTTTACCAAACTCACCCTTTATTTTCATCTCAGCAGGAAATCCCCAACCATAGTGGGCTTGGAGCTGTGAGGGATTCAGAGTGGCCACATCATCTGCAAAGTTGGTTTTTCTAAGTTAGTTTATTTTTTTTATATTTTGATTTAATTTTGGGTTTTAAGTTGTAATAAGGCTGCTATATAAATTTCTCTTTCGGCTATGGTTTTTATTTTCTGATTATATTTATACTATGTCGAAATTGCTAGTGTTAGGCTGCGCGGGTTTTCAAAATTAATGAACGTTTTCAAGACTCAACAAGCACGACAAATGGATAGCCTAAAGATTGATAAACCGGCTTTTTATTCAATTGTTGTTTTTACAAAGACCACCCTAATCACTTAAACCAATGAATGCATACTAAGTCGTAAGTCCATGTAACACGTCAGATCTGGCCATAACGTCTAGGCTGAGTCTGGGGTGTTACATTTAGTGGTATCAGAGCCAAGTTGCAACAACTCAGCTGTGGAACGGGTCTAAAAATGGGAGTTTTAAAGAAACATTGAATAAAGTTTTTTTTAAAATCATTTTTTTAGGAACTTGATTATAAATTATTTTCGAGAATGTTTCCAATATTTTCTCTTTACAAATAGATGATTTTAAAGATTAAAATCAGTTTTCTAAAATTAGTTTTTTAAAAGGTGGCACACCGAATCTCCAGCCCAAGTCTGTAAGTTTTCTGAGCCTTTTCTGATTGTTTCTGAAATATCTGTTATATGCTTGTACAAAACCTTATCATGGTACTTTAGTTAGGGTAACACTGGAACTATAGAAACTCTGATAAGTAGACTTAGACTGTAGCTAGGCTACCACGAAAGAAAATAAACTCAAACTTTGAATTACTGTTATTCATAAGACATCCGTAATAAACACTAAAATATTAAACTGATTCATAAAATTCTTAATCAGATAATACAAAATGAGTACACGAGTAGCTCGTGGAAGAGGCCGTGGACGTGGCCTAGGTAATGCTCAAGCTGAATCTTCGTCTTCAGGACATGTGCCGGCAGCAGATGCACCAGTACCATCGGGAACGGAGGTAGAGTCTCATGATCGAGGTATCGGGGACGATGCTCTGTCCTAGGCGATGCTCCGAGTTTTGGAAAGGGTTGTTGGGGCAAGTACGGGAAATGAAATTCGAGAGTCTATTTCTGAGCGGCTCCGGGCCAATGGAGCAGAGATATTTAGGGGTGTATCTGGTGTAGCTCCGAATGTGGCTGAGTATTGGTTAGAAGCCACAGAGCGGATTATGGATGATCTGGACTGCTCTGTGGAGCAGAAGCTGAAGGGAGCCATATCGTTACTCAGGGATGAGGCTTATTAGTGGTGGCTCACGGTGAGAGATGGAACTCCTGCTGACAGTGTGACTTGGGAGCTGTTTAAGATAGCCTTCAAAGGAAAGTATGTTGGGGCTAGTTACGTGGACGCTCGTCGGAAAGAATTTCTGAACGTGGTACAAAGGAGTAAGTTAGTGGCTGAGTATGAGTCTGAGTTTCTGAGACTGAGCCGGTATGCTTCTGGGATTGTTGCTACAGAGTATGAGCGTAGCGTACGCTTCGAGGATGGTCTGAGAGATGAACTTAGGGTGCTGATTACTCCGCAGAGGGAGCGTAACTTCGCTGCTTTAGTGGAGAAAGCTAAGATAGCTGAGGAAGTGAAGCGTACAGAAAGACAAAATCGTAAGAAAGATCGGAACCGTTTTAGGAGAGATTCAGGACTTTCAGGTGGTATGAACAGGAATGTTAAGAGAGCAAGGGTAATGGAGCCAGTTCGAGCAATACCGATGAATGCTGTTAGACCGTAGGGTTGTAGGAGTTGTGGGAAGATACATATGGGCGAGTGTCGGAAACGTTCTGGTGTTTGTTTTCGATGTGGATCTATGGAGCATAGGGTTAAGGACTGTCTCCAAGAACCAGATCAGGTTCAAGTTTTAGAGCAGAGGGTCGCTTAACCAGTGAGGGGTGGGCTACAGTTTCCGAGAGGATGTGGGCAAGGTAGAGGTGGTAATGGAAATAGTCAAGGAAGAGGAGCGCCTGACAGGGGTGCTGGATTTGCTGAGGCTCATCGGTCGGCGTTTGTGTATGCAGCTCGTCGCCGAGAGGAAGGTGATGCACTTGACGTCATAACTGGTACATTTCTGATTTCTAGTATGCCATACACTGCGTTGCTAGATGTTGGATCTACCCATTCGTATGTTGCATGTGCTATATCTGGGTCGCTGGGTGTGAGCTCTGTGGTGACCGTGAGTGGGGTATCTATACTAAGTCCTTTGGGTCACTCGGTTAGGGTAGATAAACTGTATAGAGATGTTCCTATAAAAACTCAAGGAAAAGTTTTCTCTGGAGATCTGATGGAGCTACCTTTCGGAGATTTCGATCTCATTTTGGGAATGGATTGGCTTGTTAAGCATAGGGCTACTTTGGATTCTGCTACTAAGAGAATGATGTTAAAGACCACAAAGGATGAAGAGGTTTTGGTGATAGGCGAGCGTAGGGATTATCAGTCTAATGTACTGTCGGCATTGAGAGCCGAGAAGTGGATTCAAAAGGGATGTGAGGCTTATTTGGCATTTGTAAACCAATCGAAAACTGAGGGTCTGATAGTGGATAAAGTTAGAACCGTCAAGGATTTTCAAGATGTTTTTCCAGAGGAGCTTCCGGGTTTGCCCCCAAACTGAGAGGTTGATTTTGGAATCGACTTGTTGCCTAGAACGGCACCGGTGTCCATTGCACCTTATAGGATGGCACCGAAGGAGTTGGTGGAGCTGAAAGCCCAAATTCAAGAGTTATTGGATAGAGGCTTCGTTAGACCAAGTGTGTCTCCGTGGGGAGCACCAGTGTTGTTCGTTAAGAAGAAGGATGGGTCAATGCGGATGTGCATCAATTATCGACAATTGAACAAACTGACGATTAAAAACAAGTACCTACTGCCGAGAATCGATGATTTATTCGATCAACTTAGAGGAGCTTCAGTATTTTTCAAGATTGACCTTCGATCTGGGTATCATCAGTTGAGGGTTAAGGAGGTGGATATTCACAAGACGGCATTCAGAACTCGGTATGGTCACTATGAGTTCTTGGTTATGCCATTTGGGTTGACAAACGCACTTGTGGCATTTATGGATCTGATGAATCGAGTGTTCCAGCCATACTTAGATCGATTTGTAGTCGTCTTTATCGATGATATTCTGGTTTATTCTGAAACTGAGGAGAAGCATGATGAGCATCTTCGTATTGTCTTTGCAAGTCTTTGAGGAGAAGGAGCTTTACGTGAAATTCAGTAAGTGTGAGTTCTGGTTGAGAGAGGTAACTTTCTTGGGGCATGTTGTCTCTGCTGAAGGGATCAAGGTGGACCCTCGAAAGATTGAAGCGATTCTGGAATGGAAGCCACTGAGGTCAGTGTCGAAAATTCGAAGTTTTCTGGGATTAGCTAGGTACTATAGAAGGTTTGTGAAAGGATTTTCTGTGATGGAAGCGCCTTTGACAAAGCTTATAAGGAAGGGAGTACCATTTGTTTGGACTGAGAAACAACAGGAATCTTTTGGAAAGCTGAAGAAAGTTCTAACCGAGGCACCTGTACTGATTCAGCCGGAGTCTGGAAAAGATTTTACCGTATGCAGTGATGCATCGCATGTAGGGTTGGGTTGTGTGCTGATGCAAGAGGGTAAAGTGGTTGCTTATGCATCGCGACAGCTTAAATCACATGAAGTTAACTATCCTACTCATGATCTGGAGTTGGCAGCGATAATCTTTGCGCTTAAGATTTGGAGACATTACCTGTACGGAGAAAGGTGTATTATATACACAGATCATAAGAGTCTTAAGTACTTGCTGACTCAGATATGGATAGAGTTGCTTAAGGATTATGATTGCGCGATTGAGTATCACCCAGCAAAGCTAATGTAGTGGCTGATGCCCTAAGTCGTAGAACTGTATCTAATCTGAGAGCCATGTTTTCTCGTTTGAGTCTGTATGGTGACGGTAGTCTGTTAGCAGAACCGCAAGTTAGGCGACTGGTGGATGAGATTAAGGAAAAACAGTCAAGGGATGAGTCCCTGGTTTCTCGATTCCAGCAGGTTAAGAATGGGGATACTTCTGAGTTTCGACTGAACAGTGAAGGAGTTCTATGTTACTGAGGGAGAGTTTGTATTCCGAAGGACTCTGACTTGAGGCAAGCAATTCTGAAAGAAGCTCATGAAGGTCTGTGTGTTATGAATCCTGGAGGGAATAAAATGTATCGCGACTTAAAGGAGTTGTATTGGTGGCCTGGATTGAAGCGAGAGGTAACAGAATTTGTGGGAAAATGTCTAACTTGTCAGCAAGTGAAAGCTGAACATCAATTACGTTTCGGACTTTTGCAGCCAGTGAAAGTACCACTTTGGAAGTGGGAGAGGGTAACCATGGATTTTGGGAGTGGGTTACCCTTGACTCCATCGAAGAAGGACTCAATTTGGGTAATTGTGGATAGATTGACCAAATCTGCTCATTTTATACCTGTCCGCACTGATTATTCACTTCAGAAGTTAGCCAAATTGTATGTGGCGAAAATAGTGCGACTTCACGGAGTGCCAGTGTCGATTATCTCTGATCGAGATCCTAGATTCACATTTTGATTTTGGCAAAAGTTGCATGAGGCGTTGGGTACGCGGTTGAACTTTAGTACAATCTTTCATCCTCAGACTGATGGTCAGTTGGAAAGGGTTATTCAGATTCTGGAAGACATGTTGAGGGGATGCGTTATCGACTTTCGAGGCAGTTGGGAGGATTACTTACCGTTGGCAGAGTTTGCATACAACAATAGTTATCAGGCAAGTATTCGAATGGCTCCTTATAAGGGACTGTATGGGCGAAGATGTCGTACACCTAGTTGTTGGACCGAGTTGGGTGAACGACAGGTTCTTGGACCTCAATTGGTGGCAGATACTGAGGATAAGGTCAAGTTGATTAGAGACCAATTGAAGAAAGCATCTGATAGACAGAAGTCATATGCAGATTTGAAGCGCAAGGGAATTGAGTACTCTGTGGGTGATATGGTCTTCTTGAAGGTTTCACCATAGAAGAAAATATTAAGGTTTGGGAGAAAAGGCAAGTTAAGTCCGCAGTTCATTGGGCCTTATCGGATTCTTAAGCGAGTGGGTCCAGTGGCTTATCAGTTGGAGCTACCTCCAGAGTTGGATAGGATTCATGATGTCTTTCACGTCTCCATGTTAAGGCGGTATCGTTCTGACCCTACTCATGTTGTGCCGATTGCAGAGATCGAGGTCCAACCAGACTTGACTTTTGAGGAGGAGTCTGTGCAGATTTTAGATCGAGATGTTAAGATTTTGAGGAGGAAATCAGTTCCGCTAGTAAAGGTGCTGTGGCGTAATCATGGCAGAGAGGAAGCTACTTGGGAGCCAGAAGTGGCGATGCGTCAACAATATCCTCATCTGTTTGATTCAGGTAAAATTTTGAGGACGAAATTTCTTTAAGGAGGGTAGAGTTGTAACGCCCAATTTTCGGGTTTTCTGTGTTTGTGTGTTTTTTTAAAATTTGGGTGTGTTCTGGTTGGTTAAAATATATATTTTAGTAGGTTAGTGGGCCTTTGGAAGGCCCAAACTTAAGTTAAATCCGTGGTAGTCCTCGGAATTTTGATTTTAAGAACAAGTGATGCAATTGGCGTTTGGGCTTTTAAGAGTAAAGGGGTAAAAGATGACAAAAAAAGGAGTGTGGTGTAGTGGCAAGGTAGCGCCACTTAGGGGACAAGGAAGTGACGCCATAGAGGAAGCAAGGGGTCCAAGGTTCAAGTCTTCGCTCTTGCAATTTATTTTGGTTTTTCTTTTCAATAAATCTGGAAGCAAGTAGTTGCGCTTTAAAGTTTAATGTGTTGGACTTATGACACAAATGAGTTGATGGCCTAGTGGTGGTGGCGTGATTTGGCATGTGAGAGGACTTTGGTTCGAATCCCATGGCACGCAAAGGTTGATTATTTTGCTATGTTGGGACGGCAAGAGTTGGTGTTGGTTTTAAACTCTGATGATGGAGGGATCCCACATCGGGAAGCTAACATAAGAGTAGATGGAGAGCTGGGTTTAAATAAAGCAACCATGAGAAGAGTTGGCATACCCTTCTAGGCTGATCCCTTTCGTTTGGTGGCGTGCTCGTTTGGGTTGGGCGTCAGCTAAGAGTGTGGGAGCGCGGATTAACTACAGTCTCCTAACAGGTGTGTATTTCTCATTACTCTAGCAGTAGGACGACTATTTCAAGCCACGTTGGGCAGAAATGGGCCATGTAGTCCCAATGGGTTCGTAGGCCCAAGTGGATAAGTTGTAAAATTACTAAAATACCCCTGTAGGGTAGGACTACCGATTTACCCCTAGAGGGTAAAATGACTATTTTGCCCCTCGTGCGTAAATAACTAACTTGTGTGATGATTGGGTTAGTTGACGTGGATTTATGGTGGTTATCGTTAATTCGTAAGTCTAATGTGTTAGTGATCGATCGTAGGATTATCGCATGGGAGATATCGTCATCAATCGTCATCATGCAGGTGTGTAAACGACACCCTCCCTTAGACTGAATCGGTAAAAGCCGAAATACCGAAACGTTGATATTTTCTGAACTCGCGAGCGTGCGAGCGCTCGTGAGACAGTTGTTAATGAATATGGTGCATTTGGATGATTAGAGTGCAAAGTGTGCATTTTCGTGCACAATGGTATATTTGGGCTTAATGGGCCGAAAACGGGCCAATGGGCCAATAGGCCCACTTTGGCAAAAAGACGAGGTAAGTTCTTGTAATTACTTGGTAAACGTTAGAATGAGCATGAAACCCTAGCAATAGGTAATAATTACTGAAATACCCTTATACATGAAAAATTACGATTTTACCCCTAGGGATGTTTTATTTTATCTGAAAAGCATGATGTTCTGTTTCTATGCCATGACATATTATTCTGTTGCATGGGACATGGGTTTATATTGATGAAGGAAGCGTTCTGGCAGCCTCGCTGCAACCTGGTGGCTTCGCCACATATATAAACATATATATCTATTCTGGTGGCCTCGCCACAATATCTGTATCTGGTGACTTTGTCACAATATCTGGCAGCCTCGCTGCAATTTCTGTGGTGTGTAGCGGTTGGGTGGGTCGAGTAGTCTCCCAACATGGTGTAAGGCTGGTAGGGGGTGTTATGGATGGCTCTGGGTTGGGATTTCTGCATTCATGATATATTTGTTTTGTATCTTCTATGGGCCTATGAGTTTCATACTGATTTCTGTACTGGGCCAGGGCCCAGATAAGTCTGACTCTGAGGTTTGATTTGTTTTGGGCTATGGTTGGGTTATGTTACACATTGAGTTTACCAAACTCACCCTTTATTTTCATCTCAGCAGGAAATCCCCAACCATAGTGGGCTTGGAGCTGTGAGGGATTCGGAGTGGCCACATCATCTGCAAAGTTGGTTTTTCTAAGTTAGTTTATTTTTTTATTTTTTTATATTCTGATTTAATTTTGGGTTTTAAGTTGTAATAAGACCGCTATATAAATTTCTCTTTCCTCTATGGTTTTTATTTTTTGATTATATTTATACTATGTCGAAACTGCTAGTGTTAGGCTGCGCGGGTTTTCAAAATTAATGACCGTTTTCAAGACTCAACAAGCAAAAAAAATGGATAGCCTAAAAATTGATAAATCGACTTTTCATTCAATTGCTGTTTTTAGAAAGACCACCCTAATCACTTAAACCAACGAATGCATACTAAGTCGTAAGTCCATGTGACACGTCAGATCTGGCCATAACGTCTGGGCCGGGTCTGGGGAGTTACAGGTCTCGACACAACAAATCTGAAGTCAGAGAAATTATTTTATTATTAATATAGAGTCATATCATGTTTATAATAGTGCATGGAAAATTTAGTGAGCTAATTTTAAAGTTTGTGAGCCCAATTGCAAAAAAAGACTAAATCGCATAAAGTGCAAAAGTCTTAAATTGATATCTAAGGGTGCCAAGTTGCCATGTATCATAAATTAGGGGTTTTTAAAGTGAAATTGGGCCATTAAATAGGTGATGGCAGGCCATGATAGATGGAAATGTTGAAAAGTCAATATTAGGTGAAATTTGATGACATAAGGTGTAATATAATAATACCTAAGCCTAGCTATCATCTTTTTCTTTCATTCTCTCTTCATTCCACCAAATTTTTAGCCATTGTTAATAGTTTTGAGCTTTAAAAATTGCAGCAACTTATTCCTCTCACAAGTAAGTGATTTTAATGAGTTTTCTTGAAGCTTTTTACATTTTTGAGACTCTTAAAGCATGAGCTTTCAAATGAGGGTACTATTTTGCAAAATGATTAAGAGTTTAGGGTTTTTCTGTGAAAGGATTTGTGATGTTTGCTGAGTTTTTATGGAATAAAATGAATCTTGGGTGTCTTATAAATAACTTTTATGAAAGGTGTTAGCATGAAAACACCTAAAAGGACTACATTGCATAAGTTGTAAAATAGATGTTAAATATGTGAAATAGTTAGAATTTGGAGCAACTGTAAGAGTAAAAAGGGTTCGGCTAGTCTTAATAAATGAAGAAATTCGATAAAAATCAATTTTTGGGCCGAAGGGTAAAATGGTCATTCTGCAAAAGTCTAGGGGCAAAATGGTCATTTTTCCCAATTATGAATTGTTGAGTGCCTAGGTTGATAAAGTGACTAAATAAGTGCATTTTCTTATTATAGATCAAGAAATACTAAGTTCGAACCTAGATTGGGGAAAAGCCAAGCAAATCGACTAAATCGATTAGTTGCCACATTTTGTAATCCGAGGTAAGTTGTATGTAAATAACACAACTACATTACTAATGTATATGTTGAATTGTATTGAATTATTATGGCATGAATTGCTTGATTGTGGAATTGAGAAAGTATGATGATAATAGAGATAGTAGAGTTCCCGTTTGAACCCAGGAAATATATCGAATATTCATGCCATGACGATCGGGTCACTTGTGTGAGCCAGTGTAAGACATGTCTGGGACATGCATCGACCACATTATGAAAGCCAGTGTAAGACTATGTCTGGGACAGGACATCAACATTGAGATGAGTGCTAGTGTAAGACATGTCTGGGACATGTTTCGGCCTCAAGATGTAAGCCAGTGTAAGACATGTCTGGGACATGCGTCGGCTATGAAATGATAGTCAGTATAACACCATGTCTGGGACATGGCATCGACACCTTACCCTATGCATGAGGCTGATGGAATATTTGATAGAGTTCCAAATGGTTCAACGGTGAAAGTTATGATTTCTAGTTATTGAGGAAAGTATGACCGAGTTGTGAGTGATACAGGTACTTGCTGGGTATGTTTGAATTGTGAGTTCAATATATGCTATACGAAGTGTATGGAATATTGATGAGTAAGTTTTACTTATGCCCACTTGTGTACTATAAGCTTGTTGATGAATGGTAAAGTTGTGTTGTATAATTATTTATGTACAACTTACTAAGCTTATGCTTACTCCCTCTCCTTTCTTTTTCTTTTAGTGCTGCCTAGCTAGGTCAAGGATCAAAGGAAGTTAGAGATATTGATCACACTATCAATCGAGACATTTGGTATGGTTTGATTTATATTTTTGAATATGGCATGTATAGGGAACTAGACTAGTGTTTTGTGATGTTATTAACTTGGCCAAATGTGTTGGCTCGGGATAAATCCTTTATTTTGTATTAAGCCTTGAATGATGGGTATTATTCATTCTATATTATATGCGAAGATGATATCTTCATGAATGAGTAAATTGCACAAATGAAATGTTGTTTATTGTGGCTGAATTGGTTGTTTGAAATAGTCTAGAATTGGTTTTGGTTGTCTTTGTGCATGTAAAGTAAGTAAGGGTGGCAAAAAGGCTTGGTAAATAGCATTATTTTGTCCACACTGGTAGACACACGGGCATGTGTCTAGGCTATGTGTGACACACGACCAGCCCCATGGGCGTGTTGTCCAGTCGTGTGTCCCCTACACGTAAGATTTTCAAGTCAGTATGCATGGTAGTAAACACACAGGTAGAGACACGGCCGTGTGTAGGACACGGTCTAGCACATAGGCGTGTGCCTTGGCCGTGTGACATTTTGGGGTTTCTGACGTCCAGAAACAAAATGTCTAAGTTTTTGCATACGGGTTAGGACACGGGCCAGGTACACGGGTGTGTGCCAGGCCGTGTGAAAACCCCTGTAGGTGTGCATTTAGAATTAATTCTATACTAGTGGAGAACACGAGCGTGTCCCTGTTTTGCTTAGGCCGTATGAGACACACAGGCCATCAGCATGCCATGCTAGAATGGTCACATGAGCGTGTTGCCCCTCCCACACGGGCGTGTGCCCCTATGTCAAGGGTACGGGTATGGGGTGTTACACGAGCAATCCTGTTAAAAGCCTTCTTGAGCATCCTGTTATATAGTTCCTACGAGCATCCTAATCGATAGTGATTCTGAATGTGTTGCACACTACCGTAACTCTTTGTAAGCATCCTGTTACATGATTTAATCCGTTGTGATCCTGCATATAATGCAGACACAAATGTAGCTCTACGTGAGCGTCCTGATATAGGCTCTTATGAGCTTCCTGACACGGCTCAATTGAACTCCCTGTTATGCTACCTGGTGTTCCATGATAAAAACTCTTTAGAGTTACCTATTAAGCTTTATGCGCTTCCTAATTAAAACTCTTATGAGTTTCCTGTTTAGCTCGGATAAGTGTCTTGTTACATGGCTCATCTGAACATCGTGGTATGTGGCTGGAGAATGTGCTTCCTGATTATGTTCCCTATCAAGTACCCCTAAACATGAATTGACGGATCATTGATTTGTATACCTTGTGTATACTACCTAAGTATCCATCAAATTTTCAATGATTCAACAGATAAAACTCTTGACATGTGAAAATTTTGAGATTAAAAGAATTATGTCTTGAATGCTTTTGAAATACTTGAAAGTTTGTAGCATGATGAGCTCATCCATGTTTATTTGATGTACATGTGAATTATGTGACTAACTTGTTTAATTGAGTATATTTGATTAGGAAAATTGCCAAATCGTTGGAAAGCATATTATTGAATGCTTATTTTAATTAATGTTATTGGTAAGTTTAATTCCTGTTATATGAACTTACTAAGCATTAAATGCTTACTAGATTTTCTTTTCTCTATTTTATAGTGCTCAAAAGCTTGCAAAGGTTGGAGATCGGTCGGAGTATCATCACACTATCCACTAGCTTGTTTTGGTATAAATAGTAACTTATTTCGGTATAATGGCATGTATAGGTTATCTTGGCTAATTGTTAGCTAGTAAATGGTTGTTTATAATCTAGCCATTGGAATGGCTAGTGATAGTTTGTTTTGGTATATTTATAAGGTCAAATCATGATAAATACATATGTGTTTAGTATGGTTTAATTGAGTTATGTTAAACATGTATGTTTATAAAAGGTAAGATTATAAACATTAATGCATGTGATGATATGTCATGTTAGATGATAGAGTTGGTTTGGTTATAATGTTTGAATTGATTGGTATATGATTGCAAGTATTGGTGTAGGTTGTTGGCAAATTTGGGTGAGAAATAAAGCTAGAAAATGGCTTTTTTTTGTTTACACAGGTAGACACACGGGCGTGTGTCTTGACCGTGTGTGACACACGTCCTGGCACATGGGTGTGTGGTTTGGTCGTATGTCCCCTGCATCTTAAAATTGAGAAATAGAATGCTCAGAATTAGGCAAATGGGTAGAGACACGACTGTGTGTCTCAGCCATGTGTAACACATGGCCTAGAACACGAGCATATATCTTGGTCGTGTGAAACCTTCACCTAAATTTTGAAAATTAAAATTAACTACACGGCCTAACACACGAGCGTGTGGCTGGCTGTGTGACCTAAGTCAGAGAGTTACACGGGTATGGACACGGGCTAGGACATGACTGAGTGCCTCCTGTCGAATGCCCATATGGCCTGAGACATGGGCATGTCACTTGGCCGTGTGTCACACGGGCGTGTGACCTTTGTATATAAGAAAAAATTTAAAATTTTGTGAAAAATTTTCTTTGTAACACCTCTAACCCGTATCTGTTTCAGAACATTTTTAGATAATTAGTGTAAATTACTATTCATTAATCGAGATTTATTCATAACATCCTTTTAATAGACCCTCGAGGTTGAATACGAGCATTAGAATCGAGTTGGGACTTAATCGGGAACTCTAAGAATTTTTCATGAATTTTCAAAAAAATTTCTAAGTTATAAGTCTCACATGCTTGTGTAGTTTGAGGGACACACCCGTGTGACCCTGGGACATGCCCGTGCTAGAGGCCGTGTGGTTAAAATAGTTCAATTCGAAATTAGGTGCAGGTTTCACACAGCCATGACACATGCACGTGTTCTAGGCCGTGTGGCACACACGGCTGAGATACACACCCATGTCTCTGCCCGTGTGCTCAATTCTGAGCATTCTGTTTCTCAAATTTAAGGTGCAGGGGACACACGACCTAACTACGTGCCTATGTACTCGGTTGTGTTCACACACGGTCTAGACACACGCCTGTGTGGACAAAATAAAGCCATTCCTAGCTTCATTTCTCACCCAAAATTACACCCATGACCTGCACTTGAATCACACATCCAAATACCAACCATTTCAAGCATTCAAATCAAGCAAATTCCATCATTCATCATGGCATATCATTTCATGCATACATGTCTATAATCTTACCTTAGTTAAGTCCTCAAGTTAGACATAGTTTGATCAACTACTTAATATATGTGTAGCTATTATAGTTTGACATTACAAGTATATTAAAACAAACCATTACTAGCCATTCCAATGGCTAGATTACAAGCATCATTTACATTTACATGCCAATATGGTCAATATATCCTATACATGCCATTACAACCATAATTGATTTACCATATTGTAACGAAATGGGCCGATGGATAGTGTAAGTGATCTTCGCCGAGCTTCCAATCAAACGAGCTTTTGATTTACTCTAAAATAGGGAAATAAAACTATGTAAGCATAAAATGCTTAGTAAGTTTGTATAACATGGTACTTAAGTTACCATTCATTCTATTTTGAGGTAACTATGTAAGGCATAATCAATCAATTTGACCTCAAGCCCTACACACATTCTCATTGCCCTTGTTAGTCATATAATCCATAATATCATCAAACATATATGGGCTTAAAAACCATCAAGTTTCCATGCACATATGCTTTTCACAACATATATTCATTTAACATGTATAAATCATCTCTTTATATTACAAGTAAAATTTCATAATAGTTCATCTCAAGTTTAGATCATTTCATATCAGAAGTTTACCCATATTGCTCGAAATATCAATGTTACGATTAGTACACTCAAGGTGTACAAGTCCAAAATCAAGAATGAACATATATTCATCAGATAAAATCTATGTACAAATATCATCATCACATGTCTTCATATATCATTTGTCATGTATCATCATTTTCTTGTATTTCAGATGGATACGTGTAATAACTCATTTTATCAATCATATATTCTCATGTATGGAATTATCACCCATTGAATTTGTTCAGAATATCAATGGATACACAGGTAATACATTCGAGGTGTACGAATCAAGATTCGTCAATTCATGTCCAATGGTACCCATAAGGTACTATATCAGGGAGTACACTCTCGAGCCACACATGTATACAACAAGTTTACCAGTCCAAGCTAAATCTTTTTATCATATGCTCTAAGAAGCTTGATCTGGATTACCTATTCAGGATAAATCCAATCCATAACATGTGCTCGAGAGGACTTATATCAGGATTAGCCATCTGGGCTAAATCCTTTCTGTAATGAGGTCAATAGGATTACTCGTCTGAGTTAAATCCCGTTAGCAACAAATGCAGGACCTTATTCATTTCGAGAAATCACATATCCATCGATTTTCTATTTTATTCAATCGGGATTTAAACATTTTTCTCAAGCATTATCGGCATGTGATTATTTCATACATCCACAACATTCATGTAATTCAAATAAACACATCCCACATTCATTTCAAGCATATAAGTAACATTCTCATCGTTTATCCTTTATCATCTATTGGGCATTATCATTTAATTTAAACATTTTTATTTATCGAGCTTATTCGGATATGTAATCATTGCACATACTTATGACATTTATACAATTTACATAAACACAAACAATGCAAGCATGTAAATAAACACAATTTAGTTACACGAACTTACCTTGGCAAAGGTTCATGTACAAACATCTGGCAAAGGTTCATGTACAAACATCTACTAATCCGACATTTTCCTCATTCTAGTTTCGAATTTGGTCTATCCGGATCTATACGAGTAAATTTAGCATCAAATTCACACATCTCATATACATTTGGACTCAAATTACATCCTAGGCAAAATTACCATTTTGTCCCTAACTTTTCCATAAATTCCTATTTCGTCCCTAGGCTCGGAAAATAAAATTTGTGCAATTTACTCCCTATTCCAAGCCTAACCAAAATCCTATTAAAAAATTTGCAGCACATGTATTCATAAAAATTCAGCATTTTTCTTCAATTTCCCAACTTTACATTTTAGTCCCTAAATCATGTTTTCATCAAAAATCACTTTATAATAGTTATTTATCTATAAAAAATCTTTCATTTTCTTCCATAAATTTCTAATTTTCAGCATATACATCCATGAACCATTTTCCATACTTTGATAACTTCTCAAAATGTTCCCCCAAATATATAGATTAGACTATCCCGGTTTCAAAAATATAAAAATTACTAAAAACGGGGCTTGATTACTTACCCAAATAAGCTTGATAAGTCTTCTTCCTCTCTCCTAGGGTTTCAATGGAAATATTTTGGAAGATGATATGAATTTTTTTTCCTTTTCATTTAATTAAATTGTCATTTAATAACTTTTCATCTTTTCAATTTAGTCCTTAGCCTTTTTTTTATTTTTCCGTGGATGAGTCATACCAAAATATCTACATATTTTTTTAATGGTCTAATTACCATATAAGGACCTTATGTTTTGAATTCCATAGCTATTTAATCCTTATAACTACTAGAATTCAACTTTTGCATTTTATGCGATTTGGTCCTTCTCGTAATTAAGCACATAATAGGTAAAATTTTCTTATAAAAAATTTCACATGACATGTCTATCATAATACGGATCATATAATAAAATAAAAATAAATTTTATTTTCGGCTCAAATTTGTGGTCCCAAGACCACTGTTCCGATTTCACCGAAATTGGGCTATTATAGATTTAGTCCCGACTTGTTTCTAATGCTTAAATTAGGCATCGAGGGTCCATTCAAGGGACGATATGATTAATTTCAGATATGAATAATAAAGGACATGAATTATCTGTTATTGTTTCGTAAACTTTGATAATGCTTCGTAACCCTATTCTGGTGACGGTTACGAGTTAGGGGTGTTATATTTATTGGTATCAGAGCTATGATTTAGTAAATTCTTGAACTAACGTAGCAAGTACGAGTTTAGCTTTACATGCCATTATATAATTTATGATAGTGTGATATCTCCTAACCTTTTTTAAATGTGTTTTTCATATAGTAATGTCATCCAACCAAGCTAGAGCTGAATCTAAGGAAGCTGAGAGTACTGCTCAAGCTTCAGTTCAATGAGCTATATCTAGTAGTAGAAGGAGGCTCGTATTTGAGGGCCGAGGTAAGGAGGCAAAAGAAGCTTTCTTTCAAATGATGAATTAGTGGTTCACTAAATATTTGAGAAGAAATCCTGCTATACAACAACCTCCCTCACCTGCTCCTCAACTGGTTCTAGAGATGCCACAAGGTGCTGAACCTATTAGAATCGGCAAGCCTCTGGTGGATAAAATCTGTAAGTGTGGGGTAGAGGAATTTAGGGCTACTGTCAACGATGATTCGGAGAGACCTGAATTTTGGGTGGAAAATACCATCAGGGTTCTAGATGAATTATCATGTACAACAGCTGAGTGTTTAAAATGTGCAGTATCTTTATTAAAAGACATATCTTACAAGTGGTGGAATACCATAACTTCTGTTATATCGAGCGAAAATGTAACATGGGAGTTTTTCTAAATAGAATTTAGAAAGAAGTATTTTAGCCAGAGATTTCTGGATGAGAAAAAGAAAGAATTTTTAGAGCTTAAACTGGGAAACATGACAGTATTTGAATACGAATGAGAATTTGTTAGATTGAGCAAGTATGCTAGAGAATGGGTTCCAAACGAGGCTGATATGTGTAAACATTTTGAAGAGGGCTTAAATGAAGATATCAAGCTGTTGATTGGAATTTTTGAACTAAGGGAATTTGTGGTATTGCCTTGTAACGCCCCGAATTTGGGCCTAGAAGGAATAGGCCTTGAGCATGGGAATAGTTAGGAGACTATACGTAAGTATTTAGTTGTGCAAGAAAATTGCACAAATGCATGTCTGCTTCAGTGATTAAGTGTCCTTTGAAGTGTTGGAGAAGTCCTGGGCTCAAACTTGGGTTTTAGCAAAAATTTTAATTTTAAGTGAATAGGGCCCTTGGTTCTAGATAGTAGGTTTCTTTAATTAAATTAGGTAATATATGATACAAAGAGAGTTGTGGTGTAGTGGTAGTGGCGTGTTGTGCTTCTAGGGAGTTTTGGAGTTCGAGTCACTCTGTGCATAAATGAGTATTTATTTACTTTTTTGCTGCATGAGAAGTGGAATCTGACTAGAACTCTGCAGGTTGGAATTTGAATGGGTCATGGAGAAAATCAAGGAGGATTTCATGGAGAGATTTGTGCAAGGATAAAGGGAGAAATAATTGGAGAAAATTAGGGAGTTTGAGTGGGAAAGGAAGTGTGTGTCGAATTTGGTCTTTAACTTTGAGGAAATTTGACTTTGGGAAAACTATAAGGGCTGTGCATGTTTTGGGGTTCGGGGCTTTTCTGTTCTTCTCTTTTTTTCGGTTTTGTTAAACACCCTTGGTTGTCTTCTGCTAATATACCGATTACTGCTTGGGACTTTGGTTTTCGGCTTCTGTTTTGCTTTATTTTTGTCTCTCTTGGCCGAATATACTCTTTTATTTTGGTTTCATCTATTACTTCATTTCTTTTTTCCCTTCTTGGTGAGGTAAGCCGATTTTTCTTTCCCCATTCTTTTCATCCCTTTTTTAATTCCTTTTTGATTTGGAATATCAATTGTACTCGGTTTTGTTTTCTCTCCCTATTCTTGGTCGATTGCTTCGATATGTTTCTGTTGGTTTATTAATTCTTTTTCGGTGAGAGTTCTTAACTAGAACGGTAAGTGTTCATATTGGCTCTTCTCATTCAATCTGTTTTTTCTCATCCTTTTTCTTTTAACCGAATGCCTCCTTTATATTTTTGGTTGCCGAATGATGATCTTTTCCTCATGATATGTGGCTCGTTGGGTTGTCAGGTCCTTCAAGGAATGGAGTAGTGCAGTGGCCTTGAAGCAACTTATCCCTTCCTCTTATTAATCAAATAAGGTAAGAATGCTACCTTACTATTCGGTTAGGCCGAATATCTCTGTAGATTGTAAGTTGATGTTGTGGATCTAAGCCACATCTGTGATCAATCCTAAGTAATAGGATCTGTGGTTATGCAGCTAATCTACAAGGAGCGTTCGTTTGGTTTTAGCCAGCAATCTTAAGGTAATAGGCCGTATTACAGTTAATCAAGGTTAGTAGTAATTGAAAGTCTAGGGATTTAATGTTGTGACTGTGGAAAGCTAATAGTATGTTGTATTGGAATATAGGTTTTGGGCTCGTGAGTGGTACACTCGATTTCGTAAACAGGTGTGTATTCGTACACAGTATAGACTGTAGAATGGGAAAAGCTGAAAAGCCGAAAGAATAGCCTTTTGGCCATATGGATGTGCGAATGCACATGTGGTAAACCGAGCCCACGAACCGTGAGCATAAGACTATAGAGGCCACCATGTGCGTTCTCATAGGCTTAGGCTGTTTTGGGCCTTGATTGGCCAGAACGGGCCGTGTGGGCCTAATGGGCTCGTGGGCTCCACACAGATAAAATCAGCGATACGTGGTTAATACTGGATGGGGCTATGTAGTTCGCATGACCGTGGTAATTTTTGGGCTCGATGGGCCACACGGGCGTGTAAGCCTACTTGGGCCGCATAATAGGCCTTGGGGCCCATTTACACTGTTAGGATCGTTAAGGTTACACGAGTCCCTCGAGGCGACTGCAGACCTTCTGATGGGTCGAGAAGAGTGCTTAGACACCAAGCCAGGTAAAGTGACTAAAATACTTGTAATATCCCGAATTAGGGCCTAATCAGAATAGTGGTTTCGTGACCACAAATCTGAGATAGAAATAATTATTTTATCATTATTTTGATGTTTATGATATGATTGCATGATTGTGTGAAAATTTCGTGACGAAATTCTTTGCATAAAGTGCTTAAGTTGAAATTAGGGACTAAATCGAATAACTTGCAAAACTTGCATTCTAGAAGTTTTTAGTATGAAATTACTTTGGAATATTAATGAGGAGGTCTTAAATAGCAATTAGACCAATTTCTAAAATTTTGGACAAAAATGGGCTTGTACATGAAAATTTTCAAAGAAAGGTATTAAGGGTATTTTGGTCATTTGCATATTAAATGAAATAAAATGAGAAAAACAACACAAAATAATCATCTTCTCCATATAGTTGCTGCCGAATTTTGCTCTCTCCATAGCTAGGGTTTCTTTAACTTTTAACCCTTGATTGTAAGTGATTTCTATGCCCGTTTTTAATGTTCTTTACGTTTTTGGAATCCCGGTAGCTCGATTTAGCTTATGCTAGCAATAATTTAACCTAGGGTTCATATTTGGAAAAATACCCACAGGTGAAATTTGTGTATTTTGGTGTTTTATGATAGAATATGAGGTTTTAAATTATGTCAGACAATTTGTACTACTCGGTTTTAAGCGAAAACGAGAAAAAGGGCTTAATCGGTAAAAATACCTAATAGTCATAAGTACATGTTAGAGTGTGAAATTGATGCTGCCATAGAAGGGAAAAATGATCAGCATGTCATAAAACATAAGAATAAGGGATGAAGTTTAATTCCCGAGCCTAGGGGCAAAAGTGTAATTATGCAAAAGTTTAGGGGAAAAAATGTAATTTTGCCAAAGTTTGTATTAAATGCTGTTTTGATGAATGTATGTATTAAATAAGATTAATTTGACATTATAGATCAAGAGAAATGAGATTCAAGTTGCGATCGAGGGAAAAACAAAGTTTACGAAGAATAGGCTCGATTGCTAATAATTTTATACCGAGGTAAGTTCATGTGTAAATGTAGTAACATAATTGTCATTTTATGTAATTTAATGTTATTTATGTGATATGATGATTAATATCATGAAATATTATGCTTTATGGTTATTATTGAATCATATGTAAATTATGATTTGCTATCCAGTATCGGTTTCGATGTTCCGTGGAAGAGGGCAAAGATGTGTAATCGAGGAAAAAGCCCGTTTGAACCTTGGGAATAGATTAGAATACAAGTGACATGTCACTAGGATGGTTGGGCATCCGAACTCATTGAGTTGAGTCCGAGTTCACTTATGGATACAAATGTCCGAACTCGTTGAGTTGAGTCTGAGTTCACTTATGGATGCGAACGCCCGAGCTCGTTGAGTTGAGTCCGAGTTCGCTTATGGGCGGGTTACATGGAAGCTTGGCTACAGATGTGGCACTTATGTACAAACTTTCCGTGTACTCGAATTATATTCCGATGTGTTCAATGGGTGAATCTTAAGAGAATAAGGAGAATGCCTAAAACGAAGGTGACATGTTGGTAAGTGTGGTAAATGAGAAAATTTGACAGGTATGTGCTTAAACCCTCGGGTTGAAAACTTGGTAAGATGAAATCGTAGAAAGATATTAAATGTAAATGATGTTTTGTGTGGGATTGTGTGATTATGTTACTTGCTATTTGCATGTGAACTTACTAAGCATTTATGCTTACTCCCTCCTTTTCTTTCATTGTAGTTTTGACAAGCCAGCTTGAGAATCGGGATAGGTCGAAGACTCGTTCACACTATCCGAAGGCTTAAATCGGTAAAATGGCTTGTATATTTTGAATGTGGCATGTATGGCAAAATACTCATTATGTGTAATTGATCTTATGATATAGCTATGGTTTGGCAAGAAAAGGGTTTGTAAATGATTAGCCATTGGAATGGCCAATCTAAGTCATATTTGATGTTATGTATGTTTAAAATGATATTTAGTCCATAAAAATCTTTAGTAAAGTAAAATTTGCCATAAAACAGAATCTGACAGCAGTAGTGATGTAAATTTGAAAAATCACTAAAAAAATTAGAAACGGAATTAAATGATGAGTAAGTTATGAATTGAAGCTTAATGAGTCTATTTTCATATGGATTGAACAAAACATGTATATAAATTATAATTTATGAGATATTTGAATTTTTGTGAAATAGGGTCAGACTGATTTCAGGATCCCCTGTTCTGACTTTGAAAATTCACCATAAATTGTATAAAAATAATTATAAGTCATACTTCATATGTAAATATTTCTTATTAAGTTTATTTTTAAGAGAAACAAACGCCATAATCATTGAAATTCTTTACAGAGATATATCTGATTTGTAATACACAGAGGTTAGAGAAGTCGAACCCTGAAATAGGGGAGACTTTAACTAATAAACTGTACTAATTGGACTAGCAAAAAATTCTAGAAAAAAATTAGTAAATAGATATATGAGTCTAGTTTCAGGAAAAATTTACAGAATTGCTTTTTGAGTTTTGGAACTCGAGATATGAATTTTTAAGCGACTGTGACGCAGATTGCTAGCTTGACTGAAAATTTTAAAATTAAATTGTTTGAGCTGTTTAAACAATGAATTAAGTCTGTTAACACCTCGTGTTCGACTCTGCCAATGGTCTTGGGTACGGGGCATTACATTTGGTGGTATCAGAGCAGGTTTAGTCGGTTTTCGGACTAATGTGTTGTATGTACGGGTTTTGCTATACATGCCATATATGTATTGTGATAGTGTGACGACTTCTGACCTTTTAAATGATTTTTTTTATATAGTAAATGGATCCCGATCCAGTTGCGGCTGATGATGTAGAGAGTAATGCACCAGCTCCGCCTGAAAGGGCGGTGCCAACTGAAAATCCACCTCCTACTGTTGGTCAAGGAGGAGGAGAAGGGCTCGGGAAGCCTTTCTCCAAATTATGAATGCTTGGTATACAGAGTTCGTTCGTACGAACCCGAATGCACAACCTCCCCCACCTCCCCCGATTCCTCAACCTGTACCCCGGATGCCTCAATGTGTGGATTTGATGAAATTTCATAGAACTCCAGTTGACAGAATCCGCAAACAAGGGGCCGAAGAATTCAGGGCAAATATTGATGATGATGCCGAGAAAGTAGAGTTTTGGCTCGAGAATTCTATTCGAGTATTTGATGAATTGTCGTGTACACCTGAGGAATGCTTGAAATGTGCTATATCATTATTGAGGGATTTAGCTTATCATTGGTGGAAAACATTGACTTCAGTAGTACCGAAAGAGAAAGTAACTTGGGAGTTCTTTCAAGAAGAATTTCGGAAGAAATATATCAGTGAAAGATTTATTGATCAGAAGCGTAAAGATTTTCTTGAATTAAAGCAGGGGAACATGATAGTTACTGAATACGAAAGGGAGTTCGTCAGGTTGAGTAAGTATGCTAGAGAATACATTCCTACAGAAGCTAAAATGTGCAGACGATTTGAAGATGGACTCAATGAGGACATCAAAATATTTGTTGGGATTCTTGAATTAAAAGAAATGGTAGTATTGGTTGATCGAGCTTGCAAGGCTGAAGAACTACTTAAAGAGAAGAAAAAGGCATAGACTGAGACTAGAAATTGGAAGAAAAGACCAACGAGCAGTTCATTCTCACAGCAATCTAGAAAATCTAGAAATATGAATCCTCGTTCATAGGTTTCGGCTGGACAATCATATAGAAATGTTAAGAAGCAAAATGTGGGTCCTAAATCTCAGACTACTTCTGCGGCTAGTGTGGGGAATACGAGATTTGTTAAGCCTGAGTGCCAGCGGTGTGGCAGAAATCATTTTTGCCCATGTAGAGCGAATGAATATTTTCGGTGTGGTTCTCTGGATCATTTTATTAGAGACTGCCCAGAGAGAGTTGTGAAAGAAAAATTTCAGAATGTAAAAGCTAGTGGTGCAGACTCATGGGGAAGATATTCGAGAAAAGCTGGAAATGAAGCAAGCAGCAAAAATGTAGCCAAAGATTTAGCAGCTAAATCTGAAGCAAGAGCTCCAGCTAGAACTTATGCTATAAAGGCACGTGAAGATGTTTCATCACCCGACGTGATTACTGGTATATTTTCTCTTTATGATGTTAATGTTAATGCTTTGATTGATCCCGGTTCTACTCATTCATATGTATGCATGAAACTGGTGTCTAGTATGAATATACCGTGAGAGAACACGAAATTTATGATTAAAGTGTCAAATCCGTTAGGCAAATGTGTGATAGTTGATAAAGTATGCATGAAATGCCCTTTAATGATTCGGGGTCATTACTTTCCGGTCGACTTGATGTTGTTGCCGTTTGATGAATTTGATGTTATTTTGGGTATGGATTGGTTGACATTGCATGATGCTATAGTAAATTGCAAAGAAAAGGTTATAGAATTAAAGTGTGAAAGTGGTGAAATTCTACGGGTTGAATCAGACAAATTAGAGGCATTACCTAGTATGATTTCTTCAATGTCAGCTCAGAGATATTTGAAAAAGGGTTATGAAGCTTATTTGGCATATGTAATTAATACAAAAGAAGTTGAAAAGAAAGTTGAATCAGTGCCGGTTGTGTGTGAATTTGTGGACGTATTTCCAGAAGAATTGCCGGGTTTGCCTCCAGTCAGGGAAGTAGAATTTGGTATTGATTTGATATCGGGAACAGCTCCGATCTCGATTGCTCCATATAGAATGGCACTAGTAGAGTTGAAAGAATTAAAGTCGCAGTTGCAAGAGTTGACTGATGAAGGCTTTGTGAGACCGAGTTTTTCACCTTGGGGTGCTCCCGTGTTATTTGTGAAAAAGAAGGATGGTTCTATGAGATTGTGTGTTGACTATCGGCAGTTAAACAAGGTGACAATCAAGAACAAGTATCCGTTGCCAAGAATTGATGATTTATTTGATCAGCTAAAAGGAGCAACATGGTTTTCAAAGATTGACTTGAGATCTGGGTATTACCAACTGCGAGTAAAAGAGTCGGATGTGCCTAAAACTGCTTTTAGAACAAGGTACGGTCATTATGAATTTTTAGTTATGCCATTCGAGTTGACAAATGCTCCTGCTGTGTTTATAGATTTAATGAATCGCATATTTCGGCCATACTTGGACAAATTTGTTGTGGTGTTTATAGATGATATTTTAATTTATTCAAAAGATGAGACAGAGCATGCTGAGCATTTGAGGATAGTTTTGCAAACTTTGAGAGATAGGCAGTTGTATGCTAAGTTTAGTAAAAGTGAATTTTCGCTTCAGGAAGTTGGATTTTTGGGTCATATTGTTTCAAGTGATGGTATACGGGTTGATCCTAGTAAAATTTCAGCCATTGTTGATTAGAAACCACCGAAAAATGTAACCGAGGTTAGAAGTTTCTTGGGGCTAGCTGGGTATTATCGGCGGTTTGTAAATGGATTTTCTATAATTGCTGCTCCTATGACTAGACTACTCCGAAAGAATGTTAAATTTGAATGGACGGAAGAATGTCAACAGAGTTTTAAAGAATTGAAAAAGTTATTAACTAAAGCACCGGTGTTGGTACAACCCGAATCAGGTAAAGAATTTGTAGTGTATAGTGATGCTTCTCGAAATGGTTTAGGATGTGTACTTATGCAAGAAGGAAAAGTGGTGGCTTATGCTTCGAGGCAGTTAAAATCTCATGAAAGAAATTATCCGACTCATGATTTGGAATTAGCTGCTATAGTGTTTGCTTTGAAGATTTGGCGACATTATTTGTATGGTGAAAAGTGCCGAGTATATACCGACCACAAAAGTCTTAAGTACTTGATGTCACAAAAAGACTTGAATTTGAGACAGCGAAGATGGTTGGAGTTATTGAAAGATTACGAGCTTGTTATTGATTACCATCCGGGAAAAGCGAATGTGGTTGCCGATGCTTTAAGCAGAAAATTACTATTTGCTTTGAGAGCTATGAACACTCGGTTAAAGATATCAAATGATGGTTCGATTCTAGTAGAGTTAAGAGCAAGACTGATGTTTTTACAAGAGATTTCTGAAGCTTAGAAAAGCGATGAAGATTTACAAGCCAAGAGAAAACAAAGCAGAAGTCGATATACGGGTCGATTTCAAAATCGATTCTGATGGTTGCTTGATGTTTAAAATCAGATTTGTGTACCGAAAAATAATGAGTTGATTCAAAATATTTTGCATGAAGCACATAATGGTTGTTTGACGGTTCATCCGGGCAGTACGAAAATGTATAATGACTTGAAGAAAATGTACTGGTGGAGTGGAATGAAAAGAGATATTTCTGAGTTTTTATCAAAGTGCTTAGTTTGTCAACAAGTGAAAGCTGAACATCAAGTACCTTCGGGATTACACCAGCCTATTATGGTTCCTGAATGGAAATGGGATCGGATTACTATGGATTTTATATCAGGGTTGCCGTTAACTCCGGGGAAGAAAAATGCCATCTGGGTAATAGTTGACAGACTGACTAAATCAACTCATTTTATTCCAGTACGTACGGATTATTCTCTTAATAAGTTGGCTGAATTGTATATCCGTGAGATTGTTAGGCTTCATGGAATACCTTTGTCAATCATTTCGGATAGAGATCCAAGATTTACTTCACAGTTTTGGCAAAAGTTGCAAGAGGCATTAGGTACAAAGTTAAATTTTAGCACTGCCTTTCATCCACAAACTGATGGACAATCAGAGCAAGTAATTCAGATTCTTGAAGACATGCTCAGATGTTGCGTATTGGAATTTCAAGATAGTTGGGAAAGGTACTTACCGTTAGTAGAATTTGCTTATAATAATAGTTATTAGACGAGTTTGAAGATGACACCTTATGAAGCATTGTATGGTCGTAAATGTCGGACGCCATTGTATTGGACTGAACTCAAGGAAAATCATATTTATGGAGTTGATCTAATAAAAGAAACCGAAGAAAAGGTGAAAGTGATTCGAGATTATTTGAAAGCTACTTCAGATAGACAGAAATCTTATGCGGATTTGAAATGAAAAGAAATTGAGTTTCAAGTTGGTGATAAGGTATTTTTGAAAGTGTCTCCATGGAAGAAAGTCCTTAGATTTGGACGGAAGGGCAAGTTAAGTCCGCATTTTATTGGGCTGTATGAAATAATTGAAAAAGTTGGACCAGTAGAATATCGGCTAGCATTACCACCTGAATTAGAGAAGGTTCATGATGTGTTCTACGTACCTATGTTACGTCGGTATCGTTCGGATACTTCACATATAATTTCACCGACAGAAATTGAACTACGACCGGATATGACTTACGAAGAAGAACCGATTAAGATTTTAGCTCGAGAGGTCAAGCAACTAAGAAATAAAAGTGTCGCTCTCGTAAAAGTATTATGGCAAAAGCACGGGGTAGAAGAGACTACACGGGAACCTGAGGAAACTATGAGAAATCAATACCCACACCTGTTTATCGGTAAGATTTTCGAGGACGAAAATCCTTAAAGGGGGGAGAGTTGTAATATCCCGAATTAGGGCCTAATCGGAATAGTGGTTTCGTGACCACAAATCCGAGATAGAAATAATTATTTTATCATTATTTTGATGTTTATGATATGATTGCATGATTGTGTGAAAATTTCGTGACGAAATTCTGTGCATAAAGTGCTTAAGTTGAAATTAGGGACTAAATCGAATAACTTGCAAAACTTGCATTCTAGAAGTTTTGAGTATGAAATTACTTTGGAATATTAATGAGGAGGTCTTAAATAGCAATTAGACCAATTTCTAAAATTTTGGACAAAAATGGGCTTGTACATGAAAATTTTCAAAGAAAGGTATTAAGGGTATTTTGGTCATTTGCATATCAAACGAAATAAAATGAGAAAAATAACACAAAATAGTCATCTTCTCCATATAGTTGCTGCCGAATTTTGCTCTCTCCATAGCTAGGGTTTCTTCAACTTTTAAGCCTTGATTGTAAGTGATTTCTATGCCCGTTGTTAATGTTCTTTATGTTTTTGGAATCCCGGTAGCTCGATTTAGCTTATGCTAGCAATAATTTAACCTAGGGTTCATATTTGGAAAAATAACCATAGGTGAAATTTGTGTATTTTGGTGTTTTATGATAGAATATGAGGTTTTAAATTATGTCAGACAACTTGTACTACTCGGTTTTAAGCGAAAATGAGAAAAAGGGCTTAATCGGTAAAAATACCTAATAGTCATAAGTACATGTTAGAGTGTGAAATTGATGCTGCCATAGAAGGAAAAAATGATCAGCATGTCATAAAACATAAGAATAAGGGATGAAGTTTAATTCCCGAGCCTAGGGACAAAAGTGTAATTATGCAAAAGTTTAGGGGCAAAAATGTAATATTACCAAAGTTCGTATTAAATGTTGTTTTGATGAATGTATGTATTAAATAAGATTAATTTGGCATTATAGATCAAGAGAAACGAGATTCAAGTCGCGATCGAGGGAAAAATAAAGTTTACGAAGAATAGGCTCGATTGCTAATAATTTTATACCGAGGTAAGTTCATGTGTAAATGTAGTAACATAATTGTCATTTTAAGTAATTTAATGTTATTTATGTGATATGATGATTAATATCATGAAATATTATGCTTTATGGTTATTATTGAATTATATGTAAATTATGATTTGCTACCGAGTATCGGTTTCGATGTTCCGTGGAAGACGGCAAAGATGTGTAATCGAGGAAAAAGCCCGTTTGAACCTTGGGAATAGATTAGAATACAAGTGACATGTCACTATGATGGTTGGGCATCCGAACTCGTTGAGTTGAGTCCGAGTTCAGTTATGGATGCAAATGTCCGAACTCGTTGAGTTGAGTCCGAGTTCACTTATGGATGCGAACGCCCGAGCTCGTTGAGTTGAGTCCGAGTTCGCTTATGGGCGGGTTACATGGTAGCTTGGCTACATATGTGGCACTTATGTACAAACTTTCCGTGTATTCAAATTATATTCCGATGTGTTCAACGGGTGAATCTTAAGAGAATAAGGAGAATGCCTAAAACGAAGGTGACATGTTGGTAAGTGTGGTAAATGAGAAAATTTGATAGGTATGTGCTTAAACCCTCGGGTTGAAAACTTGGTAAGATGAAATCATAGAAAGATATTAAATGTAAATGATGTTTTGTGTGGGATTGTGTGATTATGTTACTTGCTATTTGCATGTGAACTTACTAAGTATTTATGCTTACTCCCTCTTTTTCTTTCATTGTAGTTTTGACAAGCCGGCTTGAGAATCGGGATAGGTCGAAGACTCGTTCACACTATCCGAAGGCTTAAATCGGTAAAATGGCTTGTATATTTTGAATGTGGCATGTTTGGCAAAATACTCACTATGTGTAATTGATCTTATGATATAGCTATGGTTTGGCAAGAAAAGGGTTGGTAAATGATTAGCCATTGGAATGGCCAATCTAAGTCATATTTGATGTTATGTATGTTTAAAATGATATTTAGTCCATAAAAATCTTTAGTAAAGTGAAATTTGCCATAAAACAGAATCTGACAGCAGCAGTGATGTAAATTTGAAAAATCACTAAAAATAGTATAAATGGAATTAAATGATGAGTAAGTTATGAAATTGAAGCTTAATGAATCTATTTTCATATGGATTGAACAAAACAGGTATATAAATTATAATTTATGAGATATTTGAATTTTTTTAACAGGGTCAGAGTGATTTCTAGATTCCCTGTTCTGACTTTGGAAATTCACCATAAATTGTATAAAAATAATTAGAAGTCATAATTTATATGTACATATTTCTTATTGAGTCTAGTTTTAAGAAAAACAAACGTCATAGTCATTGAAATTCTGTACAGAGAGATATCTTATTCGTAATACACAGAGGTCAGAGCAGTCAAACCCTGAAACAGGGGAGACTTTAACTAATAAACTGTACTAATTGGCCCAGCCAAAAATTCTAGAAAAAAATTAGTAAATAGATATTTGAGTCTAGTTTCAGGGAAAATTTACGGAATTAGATTTTGAGTTTCAGAACTCGAGATATGAATTTTCAAGCGACTGTGACGCAGATTGCTAGCTTGACTGAAAATTTTAAAATTAAATTGTTTGAGCTGTTTAAACAATGAATTAAGTCTGTTAACACCTCGTGTTCGACTCCGGAAATGGTCTCGGGTACGGGGCGTTACAATACCCCTATAGGGTAAAATGACTATTTTACCCTTCGAGGGTAAATGCCTGATTTGTGCTATGATTTAGCTATATTGAGCATGACATTATGCATACTTGTATGATCTATGACATGACATTCTGCATGGGGTTGAGATATTGTTATGGAGGAAGTTTACTGTACTGGTGGCTTTGCCATATATACTGTTACTGGTGGCTTTGCCACATATACTATTATTGGCAGCTTTGCTGCGTTATTGTTATTGGCAGCTTTGCTGCGATATTATTAATGGCAGCTTTGCTACGATGTTGGTGTGTTGGTTAGATGGGTCGACTTTGTCCCCACATGGTGTGTTGGTGGTACGGAGTGGTGTGTTGGTTGAATTGGGATGGGTTGCATTATTGTATTGAATTGTTACTGATATGGGCTTAGGCCCAGACTTGTTGTGCACTGTTTGTTTATTATTGGGATTACACACTGAGTTTTCGTAAACTCACCTATTTGTTTTAACTGTTTAGGTGATCACCAGTCGTAGGCGGATCGGTGCTGCGAGGGACTCGGAGATGGCCACACTACTGCTCTTGTTTTATTTTATTTGGCATTTATTTGCTATTAGATTTCGTTTTAGGTTTTAAATTATGTAATAAGGCCTCTCTAATTTTCTAGCTTTTAATTTGGGATTTTTGTTTATTATGATTTATATCTGTTAAAAGTAGAACGCGGTTTTCCAAAACGATAACTGTTTTCAAAACACTACGTTTTCGCAACACTTTTAAAATGCTTTTGCAACAAACAGAGTTTTAAAGGTAATGACAATTTAAAATGAGTAACAAATAGCTAGAATGATTTGAGTTCTAACAAAGAGACTTTACATTTCCAAACGGGTTTTCATCAGCAAAAGCAAGTTATCGAAAAGCACTTCAATGTGATACCGCCAGATTCGACCATAATATCTAGGTAGGGTTTGGAGTGTTATATTTAGTGGTATCAGAGTCAAGTTACAAAACTTTGCTGTAGAATGGGTTTTGAAAATGTTTGAAATTTCAAAAAAAAAAACTATTCTTGAAATATTTTGGAGGATTCACAGGTGTGGCACACTGAGTCTCCGATGCCAAATCCGTAAGTTTCTTGATAACTGATGATTGATCAGACTGAAATACAATACTGAGATTACTTTAGATATGAGACTGTACTGTGACACTCTAGTTAGAGTAAACTGAAACACTGGAATTTGGATTTTGTATTTATTCTGTGTATGTTCTAGAAATGTAGATTTTTAAGTTAACGACAGTACTAATATGGATTCCAAAGGTAAGCAAGGTCGCAAGGGGTTGCCTATTTCACCAGATCATGAGATTGTTCCGGAGATGGAGGATAGGGTAAGTTCGCTAACTTCGGGTAGTGATAACTAGGAGCTTGGTATTGAGGCACTAAGTCGGTTGGTAAGGGAGGTGCTAGAGGAAGTGTTTGAGGCCAGAGTTAGGGAGATTAGTGAAATGATTCAGGCTAGGTGCTTGGATTGTAAGAAGTAGAGAGATCACAGTTCTTTGAGGCTGGAGCCTCGTAATTTGAAATGGGTTAAACGCGTCTGAACCTACCGAATTACGAGCATTGTAAAAGGTATCATTCGGGTGAATGCTGGAGGAAGTCAGGAGCATGTCTCAGATGCGAGTCTAATGAGCATTAGGTTCGGGATTGCCAAGTCACTTTTAAGTCAAGTATGTTTTATTAGGGTGTGATGATTGGGATATATAAATTGTATGCGGGTGATATCTATCTGCTCTAATGGTTAGATGTTTTGGGTATGTGTAAGAGGTTTCAAGTTCAAGTTAAAGTGTGTAAGTGCTATTAGGATCAAAGTGTGCAGCGAGAGCGTAGTGGTGTAGTCTGGGTTGTACAACTATTTTGATAGTTAGAAATTTCGAGGATGAAATTTCTTTAAGGAGAGGTAAATTGTAATGCCCCAAAATTGGGCCTAGAAGCAATAGGCCTTGTGCATGGGAACAGCTAGAAGACTGCACGTAAGTATTTAGTTGTGTAAGAAAATGGCGCAAATGCATATCTGCTTCAGTGGTTAAGTGTCTTGTGAAGTGTTGGAGAAATCCTGAGTTCAAACCTGGGCTTTAGCAAAAATTTTAATTTTAAGTGAATAGGGCCCTTGGTTCTAGATAGTAGGCTTCTTTAATTAAATTAGGTAATATATGATACAAAGAGAGTTGTGGTGTAATGGTAGTGGCGTGTTGTGCTTCTAGAGAGTTTGGGAGTTCGAGTCACTCTGTGCGCAAAGGAGTATTTATTTTACTTCTTTACTGCATGAGAAATGGAGTCTGACTAGAACTCTGTAGGTTGGAATTTGAATGGGTCATGGAGAAAATCAAGGAGGATTTCATGGAGAGATTTGTAAAGGGAGAAATATTTGGAGAAAATTAAGGAGTTTGAGTGGGAAGGGAAGTGTGTGCCGGATTTGGTCTCTAGCTTTCAGGAAATTCGACATTGGGGAAACTATAGGTGCTATGCACATTTTGGGGTTCGGGGTTTTTCTGTTCTTCTCTTCTTTTTCAATTTTGTTAAACACTTTTGGTTGTCTTCTGCTAAATATTGATTACTGCTTGGGACTTTGGTTTTTGGTTTCAACTTTACTTTATATTTGTCTCTTTTGGCTGAATATACTCTTTTATTTTGGTGTCATTTATTCCTTCATTTCTTTTTTCTCTTCTTGGTGAGGTAAGCCGATTGTTCTTTCCCCATTCTTTTCTTCTCTCTTTTAATTCCTTTTTTATTTGGAATACCGATTATACTCGGTGGAATACCGATTGTACTCGGCCTTCTTTTCTCTCCCTATTCTTGATCGATTGCTTTCATACGTTGCTGTTGATTTATTAATGCTTTTTCGGCGAAAGTTCCTGACTAGAATAGTAAGTGTTCATATTGGCTCTTCTCATTGAATCTATTCTTTCTCATCCTTTTTCTTTTAATCGAATGCCTTCTTTCTATTCTTGGTTGCCAAATGATGATCTTTTCCCTAAGATATGTGGCTCGTTGGGTTGTCAGGTCCCTCAAGGAATGGAGTAGTGCAGTGGCCTTGAAGCAACTTACCCCTTCCTCTTACTAATCGAAAAAGGCAAGAACGCTACCTTACTATTGGGTTAGACCGAATATCCCTGTATATTGTAAGTTGATGTTGTGAATTTAAGCCACATTTTTTATCAATCCTATCTAACAGGATCTATGGTTATGCAGCTAATCGGCAAGGAGCATCCGTTTGGTTCTAGCCAGCAATCTTAGGGTAATAGGCCGTACCACTGTGAATCAAGTTTAGAAGTAATTGAAAGTCTAGGGATTTAATGTTGTTAACCGTAACGATTGGTAGGCTAACAGTATGTTTTATTGGAATATAGGCTTTGGGCTCGTGAGCGGTACACTTGATTTCACAAACAAGTGTGTATCCACACACTATATAGACTGTAGAACGACAAAAGTCAAAAAGCCAAAAGAATGGCCTTTTGGCCACATGGGTGTGCGAACGCACATGTGGTAAACCGAGCCCACGAATCGTGAGCATAAGACTATAAATGCCACTATGGGCGTTCTCATGGGCTTAGGCTGTTATGGGCCTCGATGGGCCAGAATGGGTCGTGTGGGCCCAATGGTCTCGTGGGCTCCTCATAGATAAAATCGGTGGTACATGGCTAATACTGGACTGGGCTGTGTAGTCCGCATGGCCGTGGTAATTTTTGGGCTGATGTGCCACACGGGCGTGTGGGCCTACTTGGGCCGCATAATGGGCCTTGGGCCCATTTACACTGTTAGGATCGTTAAGGTTACACAAGTCGCTCGAGGTGACTGTAGACCTTCTGATGGGTCGAGAAGAGTGCTTAGACCCCATGGCAGGTAAAGTGACCAAAATACCCCGATAGGGTAAAATGACTATTTTACCCTTCGAGGGTAAACGACTGATTTGTGCTATGATTTATCTGTACTGAGCATGACATTATGCATACTTGTATGATTTATGACATGACATTCTGCATGGGGTTGGGATACTGTTATGGAGCAAATTTACTGTACTGGTGGCTTTGCCACATATACTATTATTGGTGGCTTTGCCTCATATACTATTAATGGCAGCTTTGCTGCGATATTGTTACTGGTAACTTTGCTGCGATATTAGTGCGTTGGCTGGGTGGGTCGACTTTGTCCCCACATGGTGTGTTGGTGGTACGGAATGGTGTGTTGGCTGGATTGGGATTGGTTACATTATTGTATTGAACTGTTACTGATATGGGCTTAGGCCCAAACACATTGTTCACTGTTTGTTTATTATTCAGATTGCACACTGAGTTTTTGTAAACTCACCTATTTGTTTTAACTGTTCAGGTGATCCCCAATCGTAGGCAGAAAGGTGCTGCGAGGGACTCGGAGATGGCTGTACTACTGCTGCTCTTTTCTTTTATGTGGTGTTCGTTTACTATTAGATTTCATTTTGGGTTTTAAATTATGTAAGAAGGCCTCTCTAATTTTCTAGCTTTTAATTTGGGATTTTTGTTTATTATGATTTATATCTGTTAAAAGTTGGACGCGGTTTTCCAAAACAATAACTATTTTCAAAACACCACACTTTTGCAACACTTTTGAAATGCTTCCGCAACAAACAGAGTTTTAAAGGTAATGGTAATTTAAAATGAATAATGAATAGCTAGAATGATTTGAGTTCTAAAAAAGATGCTTTAAATTTCCAAACGGGTTTTCATCAGCAAGTGGAAGTTTTTGAAAAGCACTCCAATATGACACCGCCAGATTCAGCCATAATATCTAGGCTGGGTTTGGGGTGTTACATTTAGTGGTATCAGAGTCAAGTTGCAAAACTCGGCTGTGGAATGGGTTTTGAAAATGTTTGAAATTTCTAAAAAAAATTGTTCTTGAAATATTTTGGAGGATTCACAAGTGTGGCACAATGAGTCTCCGACGCTAAATTCGTAAGTTTCTTGATAACTGATGATTGATCAGACTGAAATACAATACTGAGATTACTTTACATATAAGACTGTACTGTGACACTCTAAGTAGAGTAAACTGAAACACTGGAATTTAGATTTTGTATTTATTCTGTGTAAGTTCTGGAAATGTAGATTTTTAAGTTAACGACAGTACTGATATGGATTCCGAAGGCAAGCAAGGTCGCAAGGGGTTGCCTGTTTCACCAGATCATGAGATTGTTCCGGAGACGGAGGTCAGGGTATGTTCACCAACTTAAGGTAGTGATAACCCGGAGCTTGGTACTGAAGCACTAACTCAGTTGGTAAGGGAGGTGCTAGAGGAAGTGTTTGAGGCCAGAGTTAGGGAGATTGGTGAAACACTTTAGGCTAGGTGCTTGGATTGTAAGAAGAAGAGAGATCACAGTTCTTTGAGGCTGGAGCCTCAGTCTGTGAAACGGGTTAAAACGCATCTGAACCTACCGGCTTGCGAGCATTGTAAAAGGTATCATTCGGGTGAATGCTGGAGGAAGTTAAGAGCATGTCTCAGATGTGGGTCTAAGGAGCATCGGGTTTGGGATTGCCAAGTCACTTTTAAATCAGGTATGTTTTATTAGGGTGTGATGATTGGGATATAGAAATTGTATGCGGGTGATATCTATCTACTCAAATGGTTAGATGTTTTGGGTGTGTGTAATAGGTTTCAAGTTCAAGTTAACGTGTGTAAGTGTTTTTGGGATTAGAGTGTGTAGCAAGAGCTTAGTGATGTAGTCTGGGTTGTGCAACTGTTTTGATAGTTGGAAATTTTGAGGACGAAATTTTTTTAAAGAGAGGTGAATTGTAACGCCCCAAATTTGGGCCTAGAAGGAATAGGCCTTGAGTATGGGAATAGCTAGGAGACTGCACGTAAGTATTTAGTTGTGCAAGAAAATGGCACAAATGCATGTCTGCTTCAGTGGTTAAGTGTCCTGTGAGGTGTTGGAGAAATCCTGGGTTCAAACCTAGGCTTTAGAAAAAAAATTAATTTTAAGTAAATAGGGGCCTTGGCTCTAGATAGTAGGCTTCTTTAATTAAATTAGGTAATATATGATACAAAGAGAGTTATGGTGTAGTGGTAGTCACGTGTTGTTCTTCTTGGGAGTTTGGGAGTTTGAGTCACTCTATGCACAAAGGAGTATTTATTTTACTTCTTTGCTGCATGAGAAGTGAAGTCTGATTAGAACTCTGCAGATTGGAATTTGAATGGGTCATGGAGAAAATCAAGGAGGATTTCATAGAGAGATTTGTGGAGGGATAAAGGGAGAAATATTTTAAGAAAATTAAGGAGTTTGAGTGGGAAAGGAAGTGTGTACCGAATTTGGTCTCTAGCTTTGGGGAAATTCGGCTTTGGAGAAACTTTAGGGGTTGTGCACATTTTGGGGTTTAGGGTTTTTCTGTTCTTCTCTTCTTTTTCAGTTTTGTTAAACACCCTTAGTTGTCTTCTGCTAATATACCGATTATTGCTTGGGACTTTGGTTTTCGACTTATGCTTTTCTTTATTTTTGTCTCTTTTGGCCGAATATACTCTTTTATTTCGGTCTCATCTACTCTTTCATTTCTTTTTTCTGTTCTTGGTAAGGTAAGCCGATTGTTCTTTCCCCATTCTTTTCTTCCCTCTTTTAATTCCTTTTTGATTTGGAATACCGATTGTACTCGGCCTTCTTTTCTCTCCCTATTCTTGATCGATTGCTTTCATACGTTGCTGTTGGTTTATTAATTCGTTTTCGGCGAGAGTTCCTGACTAGAACGGTAAGTATTCATATTGGCTCTTCTCATTCAATCTGTTCTTTCTCATCCTTTTTCTTTTAACCAAATGTCTTCTTTCTATTCTTGGTTGCCGAATGATGATCTTTTCCCCATGATATGTGGCTCGTTGGGTAGTCAGGTCCCTCGAGGAATGGAGTAGTGTACTGGCCTTGAAGCAACTTACCTCTTCCTCTTATTAATCGAATAATGTAAGAACACTACCTTACTGTTGGGTTAGGCCGAATATCCTTGTAGATTGTAAGTTGATGTTGTGGATCTAAGCCACATCTGTTATCAATCCTATCTAACATGATCTATGGTTATGCAGCTAATCGGCAAGGAGCTTCTGTTTGGTTCTAACCAGCGATCTTAGGGTAATAGGCCGTATTACTGTCAATCAAGGTTAGTAGTAATTGAAAGTCTAGGGATTTAATGTTGTGAACTATAATGATTGGAAGGCTAACAGTATGTTTTATTGGAATATAGGCTTTGGGCTCGTGAGCAGTACACTCGATTTCACAAACAGGTGTGTATTCACACATTGTATTGATTGTAGAACAGCAAAAGCCAAAAAGTCGAAAGAATGGCCTTTTGGCCATATGGGTGTGCGAACTTACATGTGGTAAACCGAGCCTACAAATCGTGAGTATAAGACTGTAGAGGCGACTATAGGTGTTCTCACGGGCTTAGGTTGTTTTGGGCCTCGATGGGCTAGAATGGGCAGTGTGGGCCCAATAGGCTCGTGGGCTCCACACAGATAAAATCAACGGAACGTGGCTAATACTGGACTAGGCTGTGTAGTTCGCATGGCCGTAGTAATTTTTAGGCTCGATGGGCTACACGGGCGTGTGGGCTTACTTGGGCCGCATAATGGGCCTTGGGCCCATTTACACTGTTAGGATCGTTAAGGTTACACGTGTCGCTCGAGGCGACTGTACACCTTCTAATGGGTCGAGAAGAGTGCTTAGACCCCAAGGCAGGTAAAGTGACCAAAATACCCCTATAGGGTAAAATGACTATTTTACCCCCCGAGGGTAAATGACTGATTTGTGCTATGATTTATCTGTACTGAGCATGACATTATGCATACTTGTATGATTTATGACATGACATTTTGCATGGGGTTGGGATACTGTTATGGAAGAAGTTTACTGTACTGGTGGCTTTGCCACATATACTGTTACTGGCAGCTTTGCTGCGTTACTATTACTGGTAGCTTTGCTGCGATATTATTACTAGCAGCTTTGTTCCGATATTGGTATGTTGGCTGGGTGGGTTGACTTTGTCCCAACATGGTGTGTTGGTGGTACGGAGTGTTATGTTGGCTGGATTGGGATGAATTGCATTATTGTATTGAACTGTTACTGATATGGGCTTAGGCCCAGACTTGTTGTTCACTGTTTGTTTGTTATTGGGATTACACACTGAGTTTTCATAAACTCACCCATTTGTTTTAACTGTTCAGGTGATCCCCAGTCGTAGGCGGATCGGTGCTGCGAGGGACTCGGAGATGGCCACACTACTGCTCCTATTTTCTTTTATTCGGTGTTTATTTGCTGTTAGATTTCGTTTTGGGTTTTAAATTATGTAATAAGGCCTCTTTAATTTTCTAGCTTTTAATTTGGGATTTTTGTTTATTATGATTTATATACGTTAAAAGTAGAACACGGTTTTCCAAAATGATAACTTTTTTCAAAACTCTACGTTTTCGCAACACTTTTGAAATGGTTTCGCAACAAACAGAGTTTTAAAGGTAATGACAATTTAAAATGAATAACGAATAGCTAGAATGATTTGAGTTCTAACAAAGAGGCTTTAAATTTCCAAATGGGTTTTCATCAGCAAGAGTAAGTTTTTGAAAAGCACTCCAACGTGACACCGCCAGATTCGACCATAACGTCGAGGCCTGGTTTTGGGTGTTACATGGTTGATTGAGCACATAAAGCCGTGGAATTAAGTAAGGAAAAGAAACAAGCAGAGAGAGAAGCCCAGATTTCTGGCAAATGATTTATGGGTAAGTCACAATCATCTACTTGAAAGAAATCAAAGAAGTACCATGATCATTTTATTGCATCTGTGAGGTATTCCAAAAAAGAACAAGGCTCTCAATGTTCTAACCCGAGATCATTGTCTCCATCTGTAACAAGTGTGGGAAATGTCGGTAACCCCAAACTGAAGTGTAAACAGTATAATAAATTTTGATTTTGGGGAATGCCATTTGAGAAGTGGAGCATGTTATAGATGTGGTTCTCTTGATCATTTTCTTAAAGATTGTCCGGAAAGGATTGAAAAAGATATTGATCAATCTTCGAAGCCAAGTAACTCTGGCTCGAGAGGTAGACCACCCCGACACACTGGAAATGCCAGTGGTAGCTGAAGTGCTAAAAAAGATTCAATAGTTAAATCTGAGGCACGAGCACCTGCAAAGACATATGCTATACATGCAAGAGAGGATGCCTCTGCACCAGACGTCATTACTGGTACATTTTCTCTACTTGATACTGATATTACTGCTTTGATTGATCCTGGTGCATCACATTCATACATATGCACAAAATTAGTGTCTGTTAAAAAAATTACCTGTTGAATTCACTAAATTTGTGGTTAAAGTTTCAAACCCCCTAGGCCAGTATGTTATGGTGGATAAAATTTTTAAAAACTTCCCGTTGATGGTAAAGGGTTATCTCTTTTTGGTTGATCTAATGTTGTTGCCCTTTGATGAATTTGATGTGATTTTGGGAATGGATTGGCTAACCCAACATGATGCAATGGTGAATTGTAAAAGAAATACATTGAGTTAAAGTGTCAGAATGGTGAGTTACTTCACGTTGAATCTGATAAACTAGATGGGCTATCTACTATGATCTCAGCAATATCAGCAAAGAAGTATCTGAGTTGAAGATTCAGTCAGTACTGGTTGTTTGTGAATTTCCTAATGTATTTCTGGAGGAATTACCTAGTTTACCAATAGTTAGAGAAATGGAGTTCTCTATAGATCTTGTTCTGGGGACAACACCAATATCTATAGCACCCTACAGAATGGCTCTTACCGAATTAAAAGAGTTGAAAACACAGTTGCAAGAATTGATTGACAGAGGCTTTGCTCGACCCAGTTTTTCACCTTGGGGTGCATCGGTTCTGTTTGTAAAGAAGAAAGACGGATCATTGAGATTGTGTATAGATTACAAACAATTGAACAAAGTCACAATAAAGAACAAGTATCCATTACCTCGTATTGATGACCTGTTTGATCAACTGAAAGGTGCCACTGTATTTTTGAAGATTGATCTTTATTTCGGTTATTATCATCTACGTGTAAAAGATTCAGATGTGCCAAAGACAACTTTTAGAACTAGGTATGGGCATTATGAGTTTCTTGTGATGCCATTCGGTGTAACAAATACACCTGTAGTATTCATGGATTTAATGAACAGAATTTTCAGACTGTATCTGGACAGGTTTGTGGTGGTATTTATTGATGATATCTTGGTATATTCTCGAGATGAAAATGAACATGTTGATCATCTGAGAATTGTGTTGCAAACTTTGCATGAGAAAAAATTATCTGCAGAAGGTATTCGAGTGGATCCGAATAAAATTTCAACTATTGTTAATTGGAAGCCACCGAAAAATGTGTCATAAGTCAGAAGTTCCTAGGACTAGAAGGATATTATCGGAGGTTTGTTAAAAGGTTCTCAATGATAGCTTCCCCAATGACTCGATTGTTGTAGAAAGATGTAAAATTTGAGTGGTCTGATAAATGCCAACAGAGTTTTGACAGATTAAAAACCTTGTTGACTAAAGCACCTGTGTTAGTTCAACCTGAATCAGGTAAAGAATTTATAATTTACAATGATGCGTCATTAAATGGTTTAGGTTTTGTATTGATGCGAGAAGGTAAAGTAATAGCCTATGCTTCTAGATAGCTAAAACCATATGAAAGAAATTATCTGATACATGATTTGGAGTTGGCAACCATTGTTTTTTCATTGAAAATATGGCGACATTACCTTTTGGTGAAAAGTGTCACATATTCACTGATTATTAAAGTTTGAAGTATTTGATGTAGCAAAAAGACTTGAACTTAAGACAGTGCAGGTGGTTTGAATTATTAAAAGTGTAACACCCCTAACTCGTATCTGTCACTAGAACAGGGTTACGAAGCATTACCGAAGTTTACTTAGTAATTTCATATAATTCATGTCATTTACTTTTCATATCTGAAACTAATCATATTGTCCCCTTGAATGGACCTTCAAGGTCCAATTTAAGCATTACAATCAAGTCGAAACTAAATTGGGAACTCGAAAATTTTTTTGCAAAATTTTAAAAATTTTCTTATATATAGGGGTCACACGCCCGTATGAGTAAGCCGTATGGCTCACACGACCAAGTGACATGCCCATGTCTTAGGCCTTGTAGGCATTCAATGTGAGGCACACGACCGTGTCCCAGCCCATGTCCTTACTCATGTAACTCTCTAACTTGTGTCACACCGCCTGCCACACGCCCGTGTGCTAGGTCGTTGGTCAATTTAATTTTTACAAATTAAGTCTAGGTTTCACACAACTAAGACACAAGCCCGTGTTCTAGGGCATGTAACACACACGACTGAGACACACGCCAATGTCTCTACTTGTGTGTCTAAATCTGAGCATTCTGTTTCTCAATTTTAAGATGCAGGGGACACACGGCCAAACCACATGCCTATGTGCCAGACCGTGTGTCCACCCGTGTGGACAAAATAAGACCATTTCCTAGATTTATTTCTCACCCAAATTTAACCTTCAAACTACAACAACATTTGCATATATTTGCCAACCAATTCAAGTCATATAAATCAAGCAATCATCAATAACATGTATGAAATAACTTCACATATATTCATATGATCAAACTTACCATTTAGTAAAGAATTATATTTTATTCTAATTAAATCTAACCAACCACATACATATATGTTAGTCAATATATATATAACCTAATAATAATATACCAAAACAAATCATTATTAGCCATTCCAATGGCTAGATTACAAACATCTATTTACAAGCCATCAATTGGCCAAGTTAATCTATACATGCCATTATACCAAAATAAGTTTACTATTTTTTTACCAAAATAAGCTAGTGGATAGTGTGATGATACTCCGACCAATCTCAAACCTCTGTGACCTTCTCAGAACTATAAAACAGAAAAATAAAACCTAGTAAGCATTTAATGCTTAGAAAGTTCGTATAACGGGAAGTCAACATACCAGTCATATTCATTGAAATAATCATAACAATATCATGCTTTCCAACAAATTAGCAAATTTGCCTAGTCACATACACTCAAATAAGCAGGTTAGTCACATAATTCACATGTACACCAAGTAAGCATGGATGAGCTCATCTTGTTCTAAACCTTCAGGTATTTTAGAAGCATTCGAGATATAATTCTCTTAGTCTCACAATTTCTCATGTTAGGAATTTATTCCGTTGAATTATTAAAATATCAACGGATATTCAGGTAGTACACTCAAGGTGTACAAAGCTATAAAGCATCAATTCATAATTAGGGGTACCCATTAGGGCACTTAATCAGAGCGCACACTCTCGAGCCACATATCAGGATGTTCAGATGAGCCATGTAACAAGACACTTATCCGGGCTAAACAGGAAACTGATAAGAGTTTTACTTAGGGAGCTCATAGAGCTTATCAAGTAACTCCGAATAGTTATTATTAGGTAGTACAGGATAAGAAAACAGAGAGTTCAAGTGAGCCATGTCAAGAAGCCCATAAGAGCTTATATCAGGACACTCACGTAGAGTTATACTTGTGCCTGCATTTTATGCTGGATCACAACCAATCAAATCATGTAACAGGACGCTCACATAGAGCTGCAATAGTGTGCAACACATGCATGATCACTACCAAGTAGGAGCTCGTAAGAACTATTTATCAGGATGCTCGAGAGGGCTTTAACAGGATTGCTCGTCCGAGCTATATTCTGTCAGCAACATATGCAGGACCACATTCAATACGGAAATCATATATCCATCGAATTTCATTATTCAAACGGAACATTTCATTTATCAAGAAATATCAAGCATGTGATTTATTTCATACTTTAAACATTTATAAAATTCATACAATCACATGCCACATTCAATTCAAGCATATAAATAAACACAATTCGGTTACACAAACTTACCTCGATACATGTTTGTATATGAAAATCTACTAATCAAAATCTTTTTCTTTTCCTCGATCTAGCTTTGAATTTGAGTTATCTGGATCTATATAAATGAATTTAATCATCAATTTATTACATTTCATGTAACAACCCGATTTTAAACAGTAGTTTTGGGACCACAAATTTGAGTTCAGAAAATTATTTTTGGTTTTTATAGCATGTTATTATATATGTATGAAAATTTCGTGAGCTAATTTTATTGTTTAATAGCTCAATTTGAGAAAAAATGACTAAATCGCATTAAACGCAAAAGTGGCATTCTATATGTTAAATTTGTTTAATTGTTATGGTTGATTAAATGTGAAGTCCTTATGTTGAAATTAGACCTTTGGAATGGTTAATGGACATTTATGGTCATGTATATAAAAATTTTAATATAGTTTCATTAAGGATATTATGGTAATTAGCAAAAGAAAAGGTTAATTAAAGAAACAAAATCAATTTTGGTGTCATTTTCTCCATTCTTTCATCGAAAATCAAAAGAAAATAAAAGCTTGAAGCTCATTTAGGGTTCGACACTTGTGTGGCTTAATTAAGATCAAGAAAGAAAGAAATCAGATTTAAATCGGGAAAAATCAAAGGTTATCGAATAGTTGATTTAGTCCCTCTATTCCGACTACGATGTGAGTTCATATGCAAATAAATGTCTTTGAATTGAATTATATATGTTTCATTATCATTGAATTGCTATGAATATTGAATGAGCAAATACAAGCAAGAATTGACGAAGTTAAGATATCCGAAAGTCCCGTACGAACCATAGGAATAGTATAAGATACAAATGTCATGACATTAGGTTATCAAGATGTGATTACATGTAAGACCATGTTTGGGACAGTGGCATTGTATTGTGATTACATATAAGACCATGTCCGGGACATTGGCATCGTTATATGGTTTCGTGTAAGACCCTGTCTGGGACAGTGGCATCGATATGTGATAACATGTAAAACCATATCTGGGATATGACATTGTACGAGCTATTGTGATTTTCGAGTATCCTTAACGGTTCTGAATGGTTCAACAGGCAAAGTCAAATCGAGAAAGAAATTATGAATGAGTTAAGTGACTTAAGTATGTACGAAATTCATACGAGTATTGAAAAGGGAAGTATTTGATGAATTCAATTATGATATTGAATATGTGTACAATGAGAAAGGTTTGTGAACTTGAATGTGTTTAGCTATGCTTAGCATATTTGAATTGATATGCAAATATTCATATGATGACTTTATTAAGCCTTTAAATCTTACTATGTTTATTTTTCACTATTTTATAGATTATCGAAGCTAGCTTGGACTTGGGAAATTGTTGGAGAACGTCATCACACTATCGATTATTTTGTTTATACTTTTGAAGCTTTGTATATATGGTATATGGCATGTATAGGCTAGTGTCATCTTTGTATGTTTCGGGTTATGATATTAGCCATGAGATTTGACTTGTAAATGGTGGTGTGTATGGCTATTTAAGCTCGCTTGAATTATGTGTTTGATAAGTGATACAATGTATATATATATGTGGCCTTATGTTTTGCATATTTTGTGATGGTTATATGTTTGCTTGTGTAGCTAGTTGACAAATGGTGTATTAATGTTTGGAGAATGATAGGTAGTGGCTTGATTATGAGATGACGATATGGTATATTTTGTGACAAGAAATAGTAATTCAAATGATGAAGAAATGCATTTAGAAGTTATGTAAATTTGATGATTTTGGCATATTGATTTGGTATGTTTTGGCCATGGATTTGAATAGTTAAGAGGATGGTTTCTAAATGGCATGAATTGTATATGAATTGGCATGTTTTGGCTACCTATATATGTATTGAAATGGTACCATTTTGGTTGCTAGGTGTGCATGAGGAAAGGGTGGCAAATTGGCTTTGCAAATATCCGATTTTTGTCCACGCGGGCAGATACACGGGCGTGTGTCTTGCCATGTGCGACACACGGTCATGCTACATGACTGTGTGTCCCCTGGGGTACCGTTCGAATTTAAGTCAGTATACCATATAGGTTTGACATGGTTTAGACACACGGGCGTGTCTATTGGCCATGTGTGGCACACGGGCTGGCATATGGGCGTGTGGCTGGCCGTGTGATCCAAGTCAGTTGTAACACCCCAAACTCGGCCCGAACGTTACGGCCGAATCTGGCGTGTCACATTGAAGTGTTTTAGCAAAAATCATGTTTTCATTAAAAACCCTTCTTAAAATAAAAGAAACCTTAATTAACTTAAAAATACTCCTTTAATCACTTGTTTAAAACATATGATTTTACGAAAACATGTCATTTAAAATTTAGTTGCGAAAGCGTAGAAAAACATACTATAATTTAGGAAACCCATGTTCAGCTTCTCGTAATTACAATGCATAAAATAATAATCCAAATAATAATAAAATAGAAAGCCTTATTACAATCCAGTCTGAAATTACTTAATAATCAGAAACTTAAATGCTTTAAAAAAAACAAGTCTAAATTGTCGTACTAGCTGGCCACCTAGAGTCCCTCCAAACATCGAACCTCCTACTGAGCATCACCTAAAAATAAAATAAAAGAGGGGGTGAGTTTTCCCAAACTCAGTGTGTACAACCCTCGACAAAAAAAAAAGCATTCAAAAATTATCATACATCAATCATGCAATGCAATCCCATCCCAATTATCCATCTGCTACACACCAGCTCCGTCCTCCGTCACACCATGTGGGGATATGAATATCGACCCACCAATCGACACATCAATGGTAGCCCAGTTGCGAAACTATCTTCATTTTCATATTGGGCTTTAACAGCCGTCGGTGGATCCACGATTGTCAAGCAACCATGCGATCCTCAAATACTTCCTCCGTTCCATAATTCCCAACCCATATGCAACCTAAGCAGAATATCATATGTATGCATGTCACATCCATAAAACTTACGTTCATCATCTAGGGGTATTTTGGTCATTTTTTCCCTTAAGGTATTTCAGTAATTTTCCCTTTATTACGATTTTCACTTACCTTGGCCTGTTAACAAATCCCGTGAGCTAAAATGAACGGATACTATGCACCAGGTAGGATTCCAGAGAAGAGGAGGTGGTTCATTGTACCAAACTCTCCCTAGATCCAATCCTACACATGCATATACCCGTTGCCAGACCTTAACCCTTTGACTTGTCCATGGTCGCAATATATTAATTAAGTTTTATGTTGTTATCATATACTAGGCCAAAACCCCTTACAGTGCCCAATCAAATTCATATACCTGGATCTGGCCCATTAAGCCCAATAATATTCATATGGCCTATTAGGCCCAAATCACATTTATATGGCCTGTTAGGCCCAGTCACATTCATATTCATGCTCACATACAAATTCCAATCACATAGCATCAATATTCAGTTTTTACCTATTATGGGCCCAACAGCCCATCGGGCCCATTTAGCCCATTCCGGCCCATATGGCCAAATCACAACCCAAGTCCACGGAATCTCTCGTGGGCCTCAGGCAACCTATCGGTCTCCCCCTTACCAGTGTCCGCACACTCGCAAGACTACCGTGGCCAAACTTTCAGTTTTTCGGCATTTTGGTTTTTCGACTTTTCAACATTTCGGCTTTTTCCGATTCATATTGTGTGTGCAGTGTATGTACACACCAGGTAAGCAAGCATGCTGCGATACTTTTAGTCACCATCCTACAAACGATATCACCCTTCCATTAATCGCATGCTTAATACATATCTTTACTAAAATCGAAACCTCACATTAACCTTACCTTGCGCGATAAATATAACACCCCCTTCTTAAATCACTAACCACGATCAACTTCTAGATCTACAGCAATCTTAACTATTAAAGCCAGAATAATAGATGACTTGTATCCAGCACAAGTCCCTTTACCTTAACTATGAACATTCGACCACCTTAGCCAATGGGAGAGGAATACTTACCAACACCGCAAGCACCTAAAGGCAATTTCGACAGAGAGCTAAGATCCGAGATTCGATACTAATTCCCTACCACAGTTGATTAGAAAGAGTGAGGGACAATAATCGATACTTAGCAAAGAAAAGCTATTGTAAAATAGTTACACTAGATTTGTTCAAAGAGTAGTCGGCCCTTGGGAGATTCGGCTTTCAAACTTAGTATGGTGAATACGGTTTATTTGGCACAGATTAAAGAAAAAGAGTAGAAGAAGAAATCGGCTAAGATAAACAAAGAAAATTGTGTAAGGAAGAAAAACAAAAGGGTGTTCGGCTTTTTGTATCTTGAAGAGAAAAGGGTTTTTGGCAACAAGGTGAAGAAGAATTTCGGCAGTAGCCTGGCAACCTTGTATTCGGCCCCTATTTATAGCCCTTATAGCCGAATTTTCCATGCCCAATTCCCGATTCGGCTTCATCACTTCTCCCTTCTCATCTCCTTATTTTTCTCCCTGATAACCCCTTGATCTTTTCCTTAATTTTCTCTTCTGAACACTCCCCTTGGAGTCCATCTTCACGCCACTTCCAACCTTATAAAAGGCCAAAATTAAACTTCTAAAAATATTAAGCTTGGATTCAAACCTTACTAAGCTAGGATTTAAACCTTGGATCTCCTTGCTAGCTATTAACGCCACCTCCCTACTCCCTAAGTGGCGTCACTTAGCCACTCCTCCACAAGGCTTTTTGATGCTATTTTCCCCTATATTTATTTAAAAGCCCAACTACTCCTAACCCTGATTCTTCTAATAATTAAATTAAAATTCCTCCACCACAAAACTCGAACCCAGAACTTCTCCAACATACCTAGACACTTTAAATTCCTTAAACCCTTAAAGCCAACATGTCATTTGTCATTTTCTTACTCACTTAAAAATTTTATGAGACCCAAAGCCCAAAGCTCAATTCATTTAGGCCCAAAATTCAAGGAGTTACAACTCTACCCCCTAAAAGAAATTTCGTCCTGAAAATTTCCAACTATCAGTACAGTTGCATAACACATACTACCACACCACGCTCCCGCTACGCACTCTAATTCCAAACTAAATAAATAGCATGCTATGGTAAGAACGTACCGGTATTCGCCTCTAGAGCATCTCCATCCTCTTTACGACGTGCTGCATAGACCAAAACTGGCTGCCTCACCTCAGCATGACCAGTACCCTTTCCCGGTGCTCCACGACCCAAACCATTTCCACCCCTGGCCTGATCACGGCCTCTTAGCGGTTGCTGACCACCCTTCGGTGGCTGTACACCACCTTGGTCCACGACTGGCATCTGACCTAGCATTCTGGGGCAATCCCTGATCCTATGCTCCATAGAGCCACAATCTAAACCAGCTCTCATCCTCTTCCAACACTCGCCTAAATGACCTTTCCCACAATCAGCACAAGGTGGCACCCCTAGATTAGCAGCAGGGGCCCCTGCTTTAACTGGCCCATTAACTCTGGCCCTATCCCTAGGCATCTGTCCAACACTAGGGGTCTCAGCCTCTTTCTTATTCTTACCCCTTTCTTCTTCTCGATTTAAACGCTCAGTGCACTCAACGTCCTCCGCTATCTTTTCCTTCTCCACCAACTTCGAGAAAACTCGTTTCCTTTGTGGAGATATCAATAAGCTAAGGCTATCTCTTAGTCCGTCCTCAAACCTAACGCAACGCTCATAGTTCGTTTCCACCATAACTCTTGCGTACCTACTAAGGCGTAGAAACTCCGCTTTATACTCTGCTACTAATTTGTTTCCTTGGGTCAAGTTTAGGAACTCCTTCGTTTAGGATCCACATAGCTTGCACCCACATACTTCCCTTGGAATGCAGTTTTGAAAAACTCCCAATTGACCCCCTCCGGTTGGGTGCCCTCTTTCACTGTCAGCCACCACTGATAGGCTTCTTCCCCTAAGCAGTGACACGGCTCCTTTTAACTTTTGTTCTAGTGAATAGTCCAGGTCCTCCATTATCCTTTCAGTGGCCTCCAACCAATATTCCACCACGTTAGGAGCCACGCCAGCCATGCCCTTAAAGATCTCAGCCCCGTTCAATCGAAGTCGCTCCGGAATGGACCCCCGATTTCCAGTGCCATTATTGGGCCCAACGACCCTTTCCAAAATCCTCAGCATTGCCTGTGACAATGCATCTTCTCCCGCGGCCTGATCATACGGTCGATTCCCAGCCACAGGTGAGGCTGGAGCCTATTCTACTCCAACATCGGGCATTTGGCCCGATGCCGACGATTCAGCCCTAACATTTTCGTGGCCTCGGCGACGACCCCTTGCACCTCTTCTAACACTCATTGTCGATTCGCGTATTATCAAGATTAGAAATTTTATGAAGTTTTTGTTAGTTAAATATTTACACCTATGTTTTACAGAAATATTTAAAGAGAAGATCGTTTTCAAAAATCGTCTACAGTTTTCAGATCCTACGGGCCTTAGTTCCATTCTAACTATCATCTAAAGTAGCCCTCTAACTATCTACTGTATAACAATTTAAACAAACTTAAAAAATACTTACTTGGTTCGACGTCGGAGACTCGGTGTGCCGCTCAGCAAGATTTTCCTTTTTCCATAGCGGTGTGATCCAAATATTTTTTTAAATAGAAAAAGAAACCAAATAGTAATAAGGCCCACTTCACATCCCGAGTTTTGTAACTGGGCTCTGATACCACTAAATGTAACACCTCAAACCCAGCCCAGACGTTACGGCCGAATCTGGCGTGTCACATTGAAGTGTTTTAGCGAAAATCGTGTTTTCATTAAAAACCCTTCTTAAAGTAAAAGAAACCTTAATTAACTTTAAAAAACTCCTTTCAATCACTTGTTTAAAACATATGATTTTACGAAAACATGTCATTTTAAAATTTAGTTGCAGAATCGTAGAAAAACATACTATAATTTAGGAAACCCATGTTCAACTTCTCGTAATTACAATGCATAAAATAATAATCCAAATAATAATAAAATGGAAAGCCTTATTACAATCCAGTCTGAAATCACTTAATAACCAGAAACTTATATGCTTTAAAATAAAAAAATAAAAAAAAACAAGTCTAAATTGTCTTGCAAGCTGGCCGCCTAGAGTCCCTCCAAACATCAAACCTCCTACTGAGCATCACCTGAAAATAAAATAAAAGAGGGGGTGAGTTTTTGCAAACTCAGTGTGTACAACCCTCGACCAAAAAAAAAACAAGCATTCAAAAAACATCATACATTAATCATGCAATGCAATCCCATCCCAATTATCCATCCGCTACACACCAGCTCCGTCCCCCGTCACACTATGCGGGGATATAAATATTGACCCACCTAACCGACACATCAATGGTAGCCCGGCTGCGAAACTACTTTCATTTACATATTGGGCTTTAAAAACCGTCGGTGGATCCACGATTGTCAAGCAACCATGCGATCCTTATATACTTCCTCTGTTCCATAATTCCCAACCTATATGCAACCTAAGCAAATATCATATGTATGCATGTCACATCCATAAAACTTACGTTCATCATCTATGGGTATTTTTGTCATTTTTGCCTTTAGGGCATTCGGTAATATTCCCTTTATTACGATTTTCACTTACCTTGGCCCGTTAACAAATCCCGTGAGCTAAGATGAATGAATACTATGCACCAGGTAGGATTCTAGAGAGGAGGAGGTGGGTCATTAAGACCGTTTAAGTACCAAGCTCTCCCTAGATCCAATCCTAGACATGCATATACCAGTTGCCACACCTTAACCCTTTGACTTGTCCACGGTCGCAATATATTAATTAAGTTTTATGTAGTTATCATATATTAGGCCCAAAACCCCTTACAGTGCCCAACAAATTCACATATCTGGATCTTGCCCATTAAGCCCAATCATATTCATATGGCCCATTAGGCCCAAATCACATTTATATGGCAAGTTAGGCCCAGTCACATTCATATTCATGCTCATAAACAAATTCCTATCACATAGCATCAATATTCAGTTTTGCCTATTGTGGGCCCAATAGCCCATCGGGCCCATTTAGCCCATTTCGACCCATATGGCCAAATCACAATCCAAGTCCACAGAATCGCCCGTGGGCCTCAGCAACCTATCGGTCTCCCCCTTACGAGTGTTCACGCACTCGCAAGACTACCGTAGCCAAACTTTCGACTTTTCGGCATTTCAACTTTTCAGCTTTTCAGTATTTCGGCTTTTGTCGCTTCATAGCGTGTATGCAGTGTATGTACACACCTGGTAAGCAAGCATGCTGCGATTCCTTTAGTCACCAACCTACAAATGATATCACCCTTCCATTAATCGCATGCTTAATACATATCTTTACTAAAATCGAAACCTCACCGTAACCTTACCTTGCACGATAAATATAACACCCCCTTCTTAAATCACTAACCACGATCAACTCTTAGATCTACACCAATCTTAACTATTAAAACCAGAATAATAGATGACTCGTATCCAACACAAGTCCCCTTACCTTAACTATGAACATTCGGCCACCTTAGCCAATGGGAGAGGAATACTTACCAACATCGCAAGGACCTAAAGGCAATTTTGGCAGAGAGCTAAAATCCGAGATCCGATACTAGTTCCCTACCATAGTTGATTAGAAAAAGTGAGGGACAATAATCGATTATTAGCAAAGAAAAGCGATTGTAAAACACTTACACTAGATTTGTTCAAAGAGTATTCGACCCTTGGGAGATTCGGCTTTCAAACTTAGTATGGTGAATAAGGTTTATTTGGCATAGATTAAAGAAGAAGAGTAGAAGAAGAAATTGGCTAAGTGAAACAAAGAAAATTGTGTGGAGAAGAATAGAAATCGGCATAAAGAAAAGAAAGAAAAACAAAAGGGTTTTCAGCTTTTTGGATCTTGAAGAGAAAAGGGTTTTTGGCAACAAGGTGAAGAAGAATTTCGGCAGTAGCCTGGAAACCTTGTATTCGGCCCCTATTTATAGCCCTTATAGCCGAATTTTTCATGCCCAATTCTAAATTCGGCTCCATCACTTCTCCCTTCTCATCTCCTCGTTTTTCTCCCTAATAACCCTTTGATCTTTTCTTTAATTTTCTCTTCTGAACACTCCCCTTGGAGTCCATCTTCACGCCACTTCCAACCTTCTAGAAAGCCAAAATTAAACTTCTAAAAATACTAAGCTAGGATTTGAACCTTGGATCTTCTTGCTAGCTACTAACACCACCTCTCTACTCCCTAAGAGGCGTCACTTAGCCACTCTTCCACAAGGCTTTTTGATGCTATTTTCCCCTATCTTTATTTAAAAGCCCAACTACTTGCCAACCCTGATGCTTCTAGTAATTAAATTAAAATTTCTCCACCATAAAACTCGAACCTAGAACTTCTCCAACATATCTAGACACTTTAAATTCCTTAAACCCTTAAAGCCAACATGTCATTTGTCATTTTCTTACTCACTTAAAAATTTTATGAGACCCAAAGCCCAAAGACCAATTCGTCTTGGCCCAAAATTTGGGGCGTTACATCAGTAACCCCTCAAGTTTTCCCACGGACATGGCACACGGGCATGTTCTCGGCCATGTGGTGCAAGCTAGTATGTATGCCCTATTTTCACACGGCTTGTGACACGGGCGTGTCGAGTGGCTGTGTGAGGCACACGGTCTGTTCACACGGGCGTATGACCCTTGAATGTTTGAAAATTCTATATGTTTTCTAAAGTTTGCAAATGTTATCGGTTTAGCCCCGAACCTTTTCCAAGCATGTTTTAAGGTCTCAAAGAGCCTTATAAGGGACATTGTGATTATATTGATTGTTGTTTATGTGAAAATGAAAGATTTATGTTGTGATTGATCGGTAATGCCTTGTTACTCTATTCCAGCGACGGATACGGGTTAGGGGTGTTACATTTCATATTCAATAGGATTCAATTTACACTCTAGGAAAAATTACCATTTTACCCCTAAACTTTTCATAAATTTTAATTTCGTCCCTAAGCTCAGAAAATGAAATTCATGCAATTTAATCCTTATTCCAGGCCTATTTAAAATTTTCATATAACATTTGCAATAGTTGTATGTCACGAAATTCAAAATTTTTCAATGGGATTTACCACTTTTCAATTTAGTCCCTAAATATTGATTTCATCAAAATTCTCTTTGTAAAAAGTTATTTATCTATCAATAACCATTCATTTTCTACCATAAATTTCAAAATTTCAACATATTCATCAATTGTAAAACTTTGTTACATTGGCAAATTTTCAAATTAATCCCCAAAATAGATAGATTAGACTATTTCGATCTAAAAAATATAAAAATTACTAAAAGAGATACAAGAAAACATACCTAATTAAGCTTGATTAGTTTCTTTTCTCTCTCTTAGGGTTTCCATGCAAATTTTAGGGATGAAGATGATATAAAATGATAATATTTCTATTTAGTTATTTATCATCCATTAATTTTTTCCACTTTCCAATTTAGCTCTTGCCTTTTTTGAATTTTCCATGGATGATTCATCAAAAATATCTACTAACTTTTCTTTAATGGTCTAATTACCATATAACGACCTTAAGTTTTGAATTATAGCTATTTGATTCTTCTAACTACTAGAATTCTATAAAATTTTCTTATTAGAATTTTCATATGACAATCCTATCAAAATACGGACCATGTAATAATATTAAAATAATTTTTATTTCTGGCTCGAATTTGTGGTCTCGAAACCACTATTTTGATTTCCCTGAAAATGGGTTGTTACAATTCTCCCCCTTAAGAATTTTTGTCCTCGAAAATCTTACCAATAAAGAGGTTTGGATATTGCTTTCTTGTAGTATCCTCTGGTTCCCAGGTAGCCTCTTCTATACCATGTCATTGCCAAAGAACTTTTACTAAAGCTACCTTTTTGTTTCTTAACTCTTGTATTTCATGTGCTAAGATTTTGATCGGTTCCTTATTGTAAGTCATAAGAGGTTGAATCTCAACTTTTGCCTGAGAAATAACATGTGAAGGATCTGACCTATACCATCGCAACATAGACACATGAAAAACATTATGAATCCGGTCAAGTTCTGGTGGTAGAGCCAACCGATCTGTAACAGGTCCAATTCTTTCAATAATCCCATAAGGCCCAATGAATCGTGGACTCAGTTTTCCTTTACAGCCAAGCTGAAGAATTTTCTTCCAAGGTGATACTTTCAAGAATAATTTGTCGTCGACCTAAAATTCTATCTCTTTTTGTTTAAGATCAGCATAAGACTTTTGACGGTCAGAGGATGCTTTCAAACTTTCATGAATCACCTTCACCTTTTCCTCAGTTTCTCGAATCAAGTCAACTCCGTGTATCTTTTTCTCACCGAGTTCTGTCCAATATAATGGATTTTTATATTTACGACCATATAGAGCCTCATACCGTGCCATTTTAATGCTGGACTGATAGTTATTATTATAAGAAAATTTAAATAAAGGTAGATACTTTTCCCAGTTACCTTTAAATTCAATCACACAACACCGAAGCATATCTTCTAAAATCTATATAACACGTTTAGATTGTCCATCAGTTTGAGGATGAAATGCAGTACTGAAATGTAATTGAGTACCTAAAGCTTCTTGCAACTTATTCCAGAATCGGGATGTAAATCGAAGATCTCTGTTTGAAATAATGGAAATCGGCACTCCATACAATTTGACAATCTCAGAAATATATAATTCAACCAATCTATCCAAAGAAAAATCCATATGTACTGGAATAAAGTGTGCAATCTTTGTTAGCTGGTAGATAATTACCCAAATAGCATCGTTATTCTTTGAAAAGATGGGTAATCCCGATACAAAGTCCATCGTAATTCTTTCCCATTTCCATTCCAGAATCGTAACTAGTTGCAATAATCCCGATGAAACCTAGTGTTCATCTTTTACTTGCTGACATATCAAATATTTAGATACAAAAATTCAAAAATATCCTGTTTCATTCCTGACCACCAATACATTTTTTTCAGATCATTGTACATTTTATTACTACCAGAATGAATAGACATGGTACCATTATGAGCTCCAGATAGAGTCTTCTGTACCAGTTCTAAGTTCTTCGGTACACATATTCTACCTCTAAATAATAGACAACCATTAGAACCAATTTGAAATTCTGAATCAGGATTCAACTCACACTATTCTCGTTTAGCTTGTAATTTATCTCACTCTTCTGAGCTTTACAAATCTATTGCAAAAATATTTGTTTAGCTTTTAACTCAGCTATGATTGAACCATCATTAGATAACAACAATCGAGTATTCATTTCTCACAAAACAAACAAGGATTTTCTGCTCAGAGCATCAGTAACGACATTGGCTTTGCTCGGATGATAATCAATAATCAAATCATAATATTTTAATATTCAAGCCACCTGTGCTGTCTCGTATTCAAATCCTTTTGTGACATCAAATACTTTAAACTTTCATAATTAGTAAATATATGAAATTTTTCACCAAATAAATGTGTCGCCAGATTTTTAGTGCAAACACAATGGCTGCCAATTCAAGATCATGTATCAGGTAATTCTTCTCATGTGGTTTTAGCTGTCTAGAAGCATAGACTATTACTTTTTCTTCTTGCATCAATACACATCCTAAACCATTTAATGATACATCACTGTAAATTATAAATTCCTTACCCGATTCAGGCTGAACTAACACGGGTGCTTCAATCAACAAAGCTTTCAATTTGTCAAAAATCTATTGACATTTATCAGACCACTCGATTTTCACATCTTTTTGCAATTGACGAGTCATCAGAGAAGCTATCATTGAAAATCCTTTAACAAACCTTCGATAATACCCAACAAATCCCAGAAAACTTATAACTTCAAACACATTCTTTGGTGGTTTCCAATTAACAATAGCTGAGACTTTATTCGGATCCACTCAGATACCTTTTGCAAATACTATATGTCCAAGGAAACTAACTGCCCCTAGCCAAAATTCACATTTACTGAATTTTGCATATAATTGTTTGTCACGCAGTGTTTGCAGCACTATTCTCAAATAATCAGCATGTTCATTTTCATCTAAAAATATACTAAAATATCATCAGTAAATACCACAAAAAATCTATCTAAATATGGTTTGAAGAATCTATTCATCAAATCCATAAATACTACAGGAGCATTTGTCAATCCAAATGACATCACAACAAACTCATAATGCCCTTACTTGGTTCTGATAGCTATCTTTGGAACATCTGGATCTTTTATCCATAGCTGATAGTAACAAGAGCGAAGATTAATCTTTGAAAATATAGTGGCACCTTTCAACTGATCAAATAGGTTATCAATACGAAGTAATGGATACTTGTTCTTTATTGTGACTTTGTTGAGCTACCTGTAGTCAATACACAGTCTCAATGATCCATCTTTCTTTTTTACAAACAAAACCGGTGCAGTCCAAGGTGAAAAACTGGGTCAAGCAAAGCCTCTGTCAATCAATTCTTGCAACTGTGCTTTCAATTCTTTCAATTCGGTAAGAGCCATTCTGTAAGGTGCTATGGATATCGGTGTTGTCCCTAGAACAAGGTCTATAGAGAATTCCACTTCTCTAATTGGTTGTAAACCAGGTAATTCCTCTCGAAATACATCAGGAAATTCAAAAACAACCAACACTGACTGAATCTTTGACTCAGATACTTTAGTATCTAACACATATGCAAGATAAGCTTCATACCCTTTTCTGACATATTTTTGTGCTGATATAGCTGAAATTACAGTAGATAACCCATCCAGTTTATTAGATTCAACGTAAAGTAACTCACCATTCTAACACTTTAATACAATGTATTTTTGTTTACAACTCACCACTATATCTTGTTGGGTTAGCCAATCCATTCCCAAAATCACATCAAATTCATCAAAGGGCAACAACATTAGATCAACCAAAAAGCAATAACCCATTACCATCAACGAACAATTTTTACAAATTTTATCCATCATAACATACTAGCCCAGGGGGTTTGAAACTTTAACATCAAATTCAGTGAATTAAATAGGTAAATTTTTAACAAACATTAAATTTGTGCATATGCATGAATGTGTAGAACTAGGATCAATCAAAGCAGTAATATCAATATCAAGAAGAGAAAATGTACCAGTAATGACATCTGGTACAGAAGCATCTTCTCTAGCACGAATGACATATGTCCTTGTTAGTGCTCGTGTTTCAGATTTAGCTGCTAAATCCCTTGTAGTACCTCAGCTACCACTAACATTGCCAAGGTGATGAGGTGGTCTACCTTTCGAGGCGGGATTACTCGGCTTCGAAGTTTGGTCAATATCTTTTTCAATCCATTTCGGGCAATCTTTGGGAAAATGATCAAGAGAACCACATCAGTAGCAGGCTCCACTTCTCAAACGACACTCCCCAAAATGAAATTTATCACAGTGTTTACACCTCAATTTGAGGTTACCGACACTTCCTACACTTGTTACAGATAGAGACAAAGATCTTGGGTTAGAACGTTGAGAGCCTTATTCTTTCCCAAAATATCTCATAAAGGTGATAGAACGATTATAGTACTTCTTTGATTTCTTTGAAGTAGATGATTGTGACTTGCCCATAAATCTTTTACTAGAAATCTAGGCTTCTCTCCCTACATGTTTCTTTTCTTTACTCAATTCCTCAGCTTTGTGTGGTTGACCGGCCAATACCACAAATTCCCTAAATTCAAGAATTCCAATTAAAAGCTTGATAACTTCATTTAATCATTCTTCGAAAAGTTTATACATGTCAGCTTCGTTCAGAACCCATTATTTGGCATACTTGCTCAATCTAACAAATTCTCATTCATATTCAGATACTGTCATGTTTCTCTGTTTGAGCTTTAAAAAATTCTTTCTTTTTCTAATCTAGAAATCTCTGACTAATGTACTTTTTCTAAATTCTATCTGAAATAATTCCCAAGTAACATTTTTTCTAGGTACGACAGAAGTTATAGTGTTCCACCAATAGTAAGCTGTGTCTTTCAGTATAGATACTGCACATTTTAAACACTTAGCTGGTGTAAATTAATCTAAAACTCTAATGGTATTTTCCAACAAAAAACCGGCCCTATCTGGATCATAATCGGTAGTAGCCTTAAATTCTTCTACCTCATACTTACAGATTTTATCTACTGGAGGCTTACCAATTCTAACAGGTTTAGCAGCCTGTGGCATTTTAGGAACGAGTTGAAGAACAGGTGGGGAAGGTTATTGTATAGTAGGATTTATTCTCAAATACTTAGTGAATCACTCATTCATCATTTGAAAGAAGGCTTCTTTTGCCTCCTTACCTCGACCCTTAGATACGGGCCTTCTACTACTACTAGATGCAGCTCATTAAACAGAAGCTTGAGCAGTGCTCTCAGCTTCCTTGGATTTAGTTCTAACTTGGTTGGATGACATTAATATATGAAAAACACATTTAAAAATGGTTAGGAGATATCACACTATCATAAATTATATAAAGGCATGTATAGCTAAACTCATACTTGCTACTTTAGTCCAAGAATCGACTAAATCGTAGCTCTAATACCAATAAATGTAACACCCCTAACCTGTATCTGTCGCCAGAACAGGGTTACAAAGCATTACCAGAGTTTACTGTGTACTTTCATATAATTCATGTCATTTACTTTTCATATCCGAAACTAATCATATTGTCCCCTTGAATGGACCTTCGAGGTCCAATTTAAACATTCGAATCAAGTCAAAACTAAATCAGGAGCTCAAAAAATTTTTCACAAAATTTCAAAATTTTTCTTATATACAGGGGTCACACGCCCGTGTGAGTAGGCAGTGTGGCTCACAAGGCCAAGTGAGTTGCCCATGTCTTAGGCCATGTGGGCATTCGATGTGAGGCACACAGCCATGTCCTAGCTTGTGTACTTACCCGTGTAACTCTTTGACTTGTGCCACACGGCCTGCCACACATCCATGTGCTAGGCCATATGGTAAATTTAATTTGTACAAATTAAGTACAGGTTTCACACGGCCAAGACACACGCCCGTGTTCTAGGCCATGTAGCATACACGGCTGAGACACACGCCCGTGTCTCTGCCCGTGTGCCCAATTTTGAATATTCTGTTTCTCAATTTTAAGATTTAGGGGACACACAGCTAAACCACATGCCCATGTGCCAGACCGTATGTCACACATGGTCAAGACACATGCTAGTGTTGTAACATCCCAAATTAGAGCCTACTCGAAATAGTGGTTTTGGGACCACAAAATTTGACGTAAAAATATTTGTTTTATGATTATTTTGAGGTCTAGAACATGAAATCATGTATGTGTGAAAGTTTCATGAAGAAATTCTAGGTGTAAGGCGTTTAAATTAAAATTAGGGATCAAATCGAATAAAATGCAAAACTTGTGCTCTAGAAACAATTTGTATGAAATTGCTTTGGATTATTAACGAGAAGGTCTTAAGTAGCAATTTTCCCAAATTCTAAGTTTTTGGACAAAAATGAGCATGCGTGGAAAAATTTGAATGTTTAGTAAGGAAGGGCATTTTGGTCATTTAGTAATAAATGAAATTAAAAGGGAAAAGTCAAAGCAAAATTCACTCATCTTCTTCCTTGTGGTTGCCAAAATTTTCCTGGGTTTCATAATCTAGGGTTTTGACATTTTCAGGCTTGATAGTAAGTGACTCCTAGCCCCGTTTTTAACATTCTTTACATTTTTGAGATCCTCGTAACATGTTCTATCTATTTTTACCCATATTTCAAGCTAGGGTTCATGTTAGAAATTTGACCCATGCATGAGATGATTGTTCTTTGATGATTTATCGAGGATTATGTAAGTTAGATGTTAGATAAATATCTTTTACTAGATGATTTTTCATGAAAACACTAAAAAGGGACTTATTTGTAAAAGGTACAAAATGTTTGGTAGAAATGTGAAATAGAGGAAAATGTGGGCTGATATGAGCTTAGAATAGATTTGGCTACGCTTGGGTAACCATGAAAATACATGCATTTCATTTTACGAGCGTTAGGACCAAATTGTAAAAATGTGAAAGGTTAGGGGTAAAGTGGTCATTTTACCCAAGAGTGAAATTTTGGGCTGAATTTGAATAATGAGATAGAATAATAATTTATTTTGTTTATATAGACCCCGAGAGACCAATTTCGGAGGTTGACCGTGGAAAACAAAAGGTTTCGGAATAACCGAAATCCAAATCCGAAACATCTTCCAAGTAAGTTCATGTAACTCGAAGTAATACTTTAAAAATACTTAAATGCATATTCTTGAATGTGATATAAATTTTGATACTCAATGTCTAATAATTCATGAAATATGTTTGTATTGATTTAAAAAGGATCTAAATATCCCGGTTGAAAGAAAAGGGTATCCGATAGGATTCTTGAAAATTACTTTATGGTAAAAAGGATCTAGCCCTGACGGGTGTTCCTTATGTGATCTGGCCTCCCGAAGAATATGTGTTTTAAATGGATTTAGCCTGGACGGGTAATTCGAATCAAGATCTGAATTTAGCCTGGACTGGTAATTCAAATCCAAGCTCATTAGAGTATTTGTCGTTGTAGGGGATTTAGCCTGGACTGGTAATCCCAACATTACTCTATGAGTTTATACTACGGGGGATTTAGCCTGGACTGATAATACCGCCGTAAAAGAATGAGGTTCGCGAAAGTACGCTCATTGAATAGGTCACTAATATGAATTGATGATAAATGATTTAGTACGCCATAAGTGTACTAAAGAATATCCATCGAGATTCCGAGAAATTCAATAGGATTAGTATGAGAAGTGGAATTGACATTTTTGTTATGATGAGCTCATCTACTAATTGTTTATTATTATATATTACTATGTGTCTAATCTTGATGATTGAGTGCATGTGATAGGGAGAATATTCTATACTAGATGGATTGCCTATATAATGTGGTTGTATGTTAAAGTAACTGGTAAGTTTACTTTCCTGTTATATAGACTTACTAAGCATGTTAATGCTTAACCCATTTCATTTTTCCCTATTTTATAGAGATCGTGGACTCATGGAGCTTAGAAGACGGTGGGAGCCTTGATCACACTATTAACAAGTCTCATTTTGGTATAAAGAAACATTCATTTTGATATAATGGCATGTATAGGATTTTTGATCATTTTGTTATATGTTTCATTTGGTCAGCCAAAGAAATGGCTTACGAAGATATGCTAATTCGTTTTGTATACGGCCATGAGATATGGCTCATATTGATATGGGTGGTAACCTACTAAATATACATGTTTAGGTTTAAATGTTTCTTGTGCTGTGATTGTATGGCCTAGCATGAATGGATGTGTAAAATGAGGCCCAATAACTTGAGAATGGTTATGGCATAAAATGGTATGTGGTTATATCATGGCCTAAGTATAAAATGTGAAATGTACTAATGATAACCCCAATACAGGAAGTGTAACTTGAACAAGTGTAATAAGGTTTACATGTATGAATCATGTCAAGGATGTTTAAGTGTAATTATATACCATGTTAAGTGTCCATGAAATATATGAGTATGTATGGATGTAAAAAGGTGACCAATGGCTTGGAAAATAGCCTTTAAATGGTCCACAGGGCCGACACACAGGTATGTGTCTAGACCATATGTGACACACGGTCTACGCCACTGGCGTGTTGAATGGCCATGTGTCTCCTACACCCTAATTTTGCAAGTCAGTATGCTCAGTAGTAAACACATGGGCTAAGACACGGGCATGTGTCTTGGTCGTGTCATGGGCGTGTACTCTGGCCGTGCGAAGTCTACACCTTTTTATGAAAAATTCACTTAATTTTAATTGACCACGCGGTCTGGCCACACGGTCATGTGATACGGCCGTATGACACTAAATTGATGCTGACATCATATTCAGAAAGTTACACGGCTGAAGGACACAGGCGTGTCCCCTGTCTCACACGAGCGTGTGGCTCTATATTAGGAAAATTTTCCCAAACTTTTCTAAAAGTTCCAGATTTAGTCCCGATCCTTTTTCGATGGCTGTTTTGGGGCATCGTAGGCCCATATTAAGGACAATTTGTGTATTATGAATGAAGTTGTTTTAAAGAAAAAAATTTTAGTATTGGGGTTTTTTTTTTCTAATTTCTGTGTAAGGATTTGACATCAGTAAAGGCATAAGTGATAAAAGCGCGAGTTTCAATCGGTAAGGTGAATTATCTATTTGAAAGATTTCATGCGACAATTATTTCAGGATTATTTTTCCCAAGTCTGATAATAGAATTTCATTTTGTATGGATAAAAGAGTAAATAGACTGAACGAGAAGTGTATATTTATTAGAAAAAGTTTGATATTAGTTAAAGTCACTACGAATGATAAGGTTTTCATTTTGCAAAAGCTGAAAAGTTTATTACATGCTGAAAAAGTTCAGATAGATGAGAATATTGGTAACCGAAGCGTCTGAACTAGACTAGTCTACATTGAGTAAAGACTTCCTGACTTTCAGTAATATACTGTTGTATGAATTGTGATGTGTTTCAAGATGGTGAGGTAATGTGATAGTTTAGAGCATTCGGTGTTACATGAAATCGGAGTTGTTAAAGGGGTTAAAGTCGAGCATTGGGATCTATCAAAATTATCCTTGTCAGTGTTGATATTGGGATGGAAATGAGAAGGATTATTCTTGAGGCCATATCAGAATTATTTCCATGGCAGAAAGAGGAAAATGTGATGTATCCTATTGTTAACTGTTTGGCGAGATCTATAAATCATATATGTATTGAATGAATTCCTACTCATCAGATTCATGGAAATTCAGGTCTCTTTGATTGTTGGATTTCTTGGAATTCTGGTCTCCATTAATCAAGTTAAGATCCGGGTTTTATGTCATGATATCATGGGAAACTGAGAAGGGTTGAAAATTTAAGAACAATTGGGAGTTGAGACTGTAAGCTTTCAGATCATATGAGAAATTAAAGAGATGTATTGGAGGAACAGTCTAAGTGAAAGTTCTTCGGCACCGAATATGAGATTGAAAGTGGAGACCACTTTTCTGGTAAGATTTTCGGGGACGAAAATCCCTAAAGGGAGGGAGAGTTGTAATATCCTGATTTTGGGCCTAGTCAGAATAGTGATTTTGTGACCACAAAATCCGAGATAGAAATAATTATTTTATGATTATTTTGATGTTTATGATATGATTGCATGATTGTGTGAAAATTTCGTGATGAAATCCTATGCCTAAAGTGCTTAAATTGAAATTAGGGACTAAATCGAATAATTTTCAAAACTTGCATTCTAGGAGTTTCTAGTATGAAATTGTTTTGAAATATTAATTAGAAGGTCTTAAATAGAAATTTTACCAATTTCTAAGTTTATGGACAAAAATTGGACATGGATGGAATTTTGGGAAAGTTTAGTAGTAAGGGCATTTTGGTCATTTAGGGGTAAAATGAATCAAAATACAAAATTAAAAGCCAATTTTGCTCATCTTCAACCCAATGGCCGAATATAGCAAGGAGAAACCATGGCTAGGGTTTTTCAAGCTTCCAAGCTTGATTGTAAGTCCATTCTAGCCCCGCTTTTCAAGTTCTTTATGTTTTTGGAGTCCCGGTAGCTCGATTAAGCTTATGCTAGCAATAATTCAACCTAGGGTTCCTATTTGGAAAAATACCCATAGGTGAAATTTGTGTATTTTGGTGTTTTATGATAGAATATGCGGTTTTAAATTATGTTAGACAGCTTGTGCTACTCGGTTTTAAGTGAAAACGAGCAAAAGGGCTTAATCGGTAAAAATACCTAATAGTCATAAGTACATGTTAGAGTGAGAATTTGATGTTTCCATAGAAGGGAAAAATGATCAGCATGTCATAAAACATAAGAAAATAGGCTGAAGTTTAACTTACGAGCTTTGGGGCAAAAGTGTAAATATGCAAAAGTTTAGGGGCAAAATTGTAATTTTTCCAAAAATATGATTTTGGGTCAATTTGAATAATGTGAGTCCTAATTAGACTATATTTTAAATGATAGAGCAAGGAAAACTAAATTCGGGCTAAAATGGGGAAAATACCAAGTTGTGGACGAAATGGTAAAAGTAGCCATTTTCGCATACGAGGTAAGTTCATATGTAAATGTTGGTAACATAGTTATTATTTTAAATGTTTTTATGTTATTTAAATGATATGGTAATTATTATGAAATATTATACTCGTGATAATTGTTTGATAATATGTCAAATTATGTGATATACTTGGAAAATGTGAAATACTACCGAGTATCGGTATCGGTATTCCGTAGAAGATGGTTGAGACACATGATTGGGAAAAAGGTCCCGTTGAACCTTAGGAATGGATTAGGATACAAGTGACATGTCACTGGGATATTTGGGCATCCGAACTCGTTGAGTTGAGTTCGAGTTCACTTATGGATGCGAATGTCCGAACTCGTTGAGTTGAGTCCGAGTTCACTTATGGATGCGAACGCCTGAGCTCATTGAGTTGAGTCCGAGTTCGCTTATGGGCGGGTTACATAGTAGCTTGGCTACATATGTGGCACTTATGTGCAAACTTTCCATGTATCCGAATTATATTCCGATGTGTTCAACGGGTAAAGTTCTACTCAAATGGAGGAATACTCAAGGTGAAAGGGACGTATTGGTAAGTGTTGTGAAATGGATACTTTGAACAGGTATGTACTTAACCCTCGGGTTGAAAAATCGATATAACAACAATATGGTAAGATGATAAATGAAAATATGATATGAATGTCTTGGTGATGTTTATGCAAATGATGTTTTATGTTTGCTTATATGGTTATGTTACTTGCTATTTGCATGTGAACTTACTAAGCATTTATGCTTACTTCCTCCTTTTCATTCCTTGTAGTGTTGACAAGCCACTTCGAAAATCGGGAACGGTCGAGGCACGCTCACACTATCCGTATACCATCTTGACATAATGGCTTGTATATTTTGAGTATGGCATGTATAGCATTATAATCATTTTGTATATATGGTCTAATGATATGGTTATTGAGTAGTATAAAAATGCTTGGTAATGATTAGCCATTGGAATGGCTAATTATGATCATATTTGGTGTTATGTATGTCAAATTGCTAGTTAATCCATGGAAACCATGAAATAGGTAAAATTTACCATAAAATAGATTCAGATAGCAGTAGTGACGTGAATTTGAAAAATCATTAAAAATAGTAGAGATATAATTAGATGATAAATAAAATATGGAATTGAATAATTATGAGTCTATTTTCATATGGAAGAAATGAAACAGGTATATGAGTTATATTTTATGAGATGTTTAAATTTTTGTGAAACAGGGCCAGAGCGATTTTTGGATCCCCTGTTATGATTTTGGAAATTCACCATAAATTGTATAAAAATAATGAGAAGCCATAATTTATATGTAAAGATTTATTATTGAGTCTAGTTTTAATAGAAACAAACTTCATAGTCATTGAAATTCTGTACAGAGAGATATCTAATTCGTAATACACAGAGGTCAGAACTAATAAACTGTACAGGGAGACTTTAACTAATAAACTGTACTAATTGGCCTAGCGAAAAATTCTAGAAAAAAATTAGTAAATAGATATATGAGTCTAGTTTTAGGGAAAATTTACAGAATTGGATTTTGAGTTTCAGAACTCGAGATATGAATTTTTAAGCGACTGTGATGCAGTTAGCCAGCTTGTCTGGAATTTCTAAAATTAAATTGTTTGAGCTGTTTAAGCAATGAATTAAGTCTGTTAACACCTCGTGTTCGACTCCGGCAACGGTCTTGGGTACAGGGCGTTACAAAATTCATACAATCACATACCATATTCAATTCAAGCATATAAATGAACACAATTCGGTTACACGAACTTACCTCGATACTTGTTTGTATATAAAAATCTACTAATTCGAAACTTTTTCTTTTCCTCGATCTAACTTCGAATTTGAGTTATTCGGATCTATATAAATGAATTTAATCATCAATTTATCACATTTCATATTCAATTGGATTCAATTTACACTCTAGGAAAAATTATGATTTTGCCCCTAAACTTTTCACAAATTCCAATTTCGCCCCTAAGCTCATAAAATGAAATTCATGCAATTTAATCCTTATTCCAAGCCTAACTAAAATCTTAATATAACATTTATAGCACTCGTATTACACAAAATTCAGAATTTTTCCATGGGTTTTACCACTTTTCAATTTAGTGCCTAAATCTTAATTTCATCAAAATTGTCTTTGGAAAAATTGTTTATCTATCTATAACCTTTCATTTTTTACAATAAATTTTGAAATTTCAGCATATTCATCCATGGAAAAACTTTTTTACTTTGATAAATTTTCAAATTAATCCCCAAAATAGATAGATTAGACTATTCCAATCTCAAAAACATAAAAATTACAAAAGACGGGACAAGAAAACATACCTAATTAAGCTTGATTAGTTTTCTTTCTCTCTCCTAGGGTTTCCATGCAAATTATGGGGATAAAGATAATATAAAATAATAATATTTCTATTTATTTATTTATCATCCATTAAGTTTTCCACTTTCCAATTTAGTCCTTGCCTTTTTCTAATTTTTCATGGATGATTCATCAAAAATTTCTACTAACTTTTCTTTAATGGTATAATTATCATATAAGGACCTCAAGTTTTGAATTCCATAGCTATTTGATTCTTCTAGCTACTAGAATTCATCTTTTGCATTCAATGCAATTTGGTCCTTTTCATAATTAAGCACATAATCGGTTAAATTTTCTTATTAGAATTTTCATATGACATTCATTTCATAATACGGACCATGCAATAATATTAAAATAATTTTTCTTTGTGGCTTAGATTTGTGGTCCTGAAACCACTGTTCCGATTTCACTAAAAATAAACTATTACAACTGTCCCCCGAAGAATTTTCATCCTCGAAAATCGTACTAGTAAAGAGGTTTGGATATTGCTATCTCATAGTATCCTCCGGTTCGCAGTTAGCCTCTTCTATACCATGTCACTACCAAAGAACTTTTACTAAAGCCACATTTTTGTTTCTTAACTCTTTTGTTTCACGTGCTAAGATTTTGATCGATTCCTCACTGTAAGTCATATCAAGTTGAATCTCAACTTCTGTCAGAGAAATAACATGTGAAGGATTCAACCTATACTGTCACAAAATAGACACATGAAAAAAATTATGAATCCAATCAAGTTCTGGTGGTAGTGCCAACCGATATACAACAGGTCTAATTCTTTCAATAATCTGATAAGGCCTAATAAATCGTGGACTCAATTTTTCTTTACGACCAAATCGAAGAATTTTCTTCCGTGATACTTTCAAGAATAATATGTCGCCGACCTCAAATTCTATCTCTTTTCGTTTAAGATTAGCATAAGACTTTTGGCGATCAGAGGCTGCTTTCAAACTGTCTTGAATCACCTTCACCTTTTCTTTAGTTTCTTGAATCAATTCAACTCCGTGTATCTTTTTCTCACTAAGCTTTGTCCAATATAATGGAGTTTTACATTTATGACCATATAGAGCCTCATACGGTGCCATTTTAATGCTGGATTGATAATTGTTATTAGAAGCAAATTCAACTAAAGGTTGATACTTTTCCCAGTTACCTTCAAATTCAAGCACACAACACCGAAGCATATATTCTAAAATTTGTATAACACGTTCGGATTGTCCATCGGTTTGAGGATGAAATTCGATACTAAAATGTAATTGAGTACCTAATGCTTCTTGTAACTTATTCTAGAATCGAGATGTAAATCAAGGATCTCTATCTGAAATAATGGAAACCAGCACTCCATTCAATCTGACAATCTCAGAAATATATAATTCAACCAATCTATCCAAAGAAAAATCCATACATACTGGAATAAAGTATGCAGTCTTTGTTAACCGATCGACAATTACCCAAATAACATCTTTCTTCTTTGGGGACATGGGTAATCTCGGTACAAAGTCCATGGTAGTTCTTTCCCATTTCCATTCTGGAATCGTAACTAGTTGCAATAATCCTGATGACACCTGGTGTTTAGCTTTTACTTGCTGAAATATCAAACCTTTAGATGCAAATTTAGAAATATCTCGTTTTATTCCCGACCACGAATACATTTTTTTCAGATCATTGTACATTTTATTACTATTAGGATGAATAGACATGGTACCATTATGAGCTCCAAATAGAATCTTCTGTACCAGTTCTAAGTTCTTCAGTACACATATTCTGCCTCTGAATAACAAGCAACCATCAGAACCAATCTAAAATTCTGAATTAGGATTCAACTTACACTATTCTTGTTTAGCTTGTAATTAATCGTCACTCTTTTGAGCTTCACAAATCTGTTGCAAAAATATTGGTCTAGCTTTTTACTCAGCTATGATTAAAGCATCATCAGATAATGGCAATCGAGTATTCATTGCTCGCAAAGAAAACATAGATTTTCTGCTTAGAGCATCTGCTACCATATTGGCTTTGCCTGAATGATAATCAATAACCAAATCACAATATTTTAACAGTTCAAGCCACCTGTGCTGTCTCATATTCAAATCCTTTTGGGACATCAAATGCTTTAAACTTTTATGATCAGTAAATTATGACATTTTTCACCAAATAAATAGTGTCGCCAGATTTTCAGTGCAAACACAATGGCTGCCAATTCAAGATCATGTATCGGGTAATTCTTCTCATGTGGTTTTAGCTGTCTAGAAGCATAGGCTATTACTTTGCCTTATTGCATCAATACACATTCTAAACCATTTAACGATGCATCACTATAAATTATAAATTCCTTACTCAATTCAGGCTAAACTAACATGGGTGCTTTAGTCAACAAATCTTTCAATTTGTCAAAAATCTATTGACATTTATCAGACCACTCGAATTTCACATCTTTTTGCAGCAGACGAGTTATCGGAGAAGCTATCATTGAAAATCCTTTAACAAACCTTCGATAATACCAAGCTAATTCTAGAAAACTTCTAACTTTAGACACATTCTTTGGTGGTTTCCAATTAATAATAGTTGAGATTTTATTCGTATCGACCCGAATACCTTCCGCAGATACTATATGTCCAAGGAAACCAATTTCCCATAGCCAAAATTCACATTTACTGAATTTTGCATATAATTATTTTTAACGAGGGTTTGCAGCACTATTCTTAAATGATCAGCATGTTCATTTTCATATTGGAAATATACCAAAATATCATCAGTAAATACCACCAAAAACCTGTCTAAATACGGTCTGAAGATTCTGTTCATCAAATCCATAAATACCGCAAGTGCATTTGTCAATCTAAATGACATCACAACAAACTCATAATGCTCTTAACTGGTTCTAAAAGTTGTCTTTGGAACATCTGAATCTTTTAACCGTAGCTGATAGTAACAAGAGCGAAGATCAATCTTTGAAAATCCAGTGGCACCTTTCAACTTATCAAATAGGTCATCAATACGAAGTAATGGATACTTGTTCTTTATTGTGACTTTACTGAGCTGTCTGTAGTCAATACATAGTCTCAATGATCCATCCTTCATCTTTACAAACAAAACCAGTGCACCCTAAGGTGAAAAACTAGGTCGAGCAAAGCCTCTGTCAATCAATTCCTGCAACTGTGCTTTCAATTCTTTCAATTCGATAGGAGCCATTCTGTAAGGTGCTATGGATATCGGTGTTGTCCCTTGAACAAGGTGTAGTGAAATCGAAACAGTGGTTTCAAGACCAAAAATTTGACCCAAAAATATAATTTATTTTTATTTTATTATATAGACCGTAATATGGTAGATATGTCGTGTGACAATTTTGATACGAAAATTTCATCGATTTAGTTCTTAATTACCAGAAGATCTAAATTGCATAAAATACGAAAGTTGAATTCTAGTAGCTATAAGGATCAAATAGCTATCGAATTTAAAACTAGAGGTTCTTATATGGTAATTAGACGATTTAGAAAAGTATGTAGTTTTTTCTTGGTGACTCTTCCATGGAATTATAGAAAAAGGGCAATGACTAAATTGGAAATAGTAAAATACTTAATTAATAAAAAAGATAACAAAAGAAATCATCTTATTTTATGTCATCATCAACCTATAAACACATGGAAACCCTAGGAGAGAGAAAAGAAACTTTCAAGGCCTAATTGGGTAAGTTCTCTTGTCCCGTTTTTAGTAATTTTGGTATTTTTGAAACCGGGATAGCTTAATCTCTCAATTTGAGGGATTAATTTGAAAAGTTATCATTGTATGGAAAGGGTTCATGGATGTATATGCTGGAAATTAGAAATTTATGGTAGAAAATGAAAGAATATTAATAGATAAACAACTTTTACAAAGTGTTTTTTGATGAAAACATGATTTAGGGACTAAAATGAAATGTTGTAAAATTTTATGAAAGATTCAAAAATTTTATGAATACATGTGCTAGAAAATTTGTAACAGGGCATTGGTTAGGCTTGGAATAGGGAGTAATTTCCACAAGTTTCATTTTCCGGGCCTAGGGACAAAATCAGAATTTATGGAAAAGTTAAGGGTAAAATGGTAATTTCACCTAGGACGTAAATTGAGTCCATTTAAATATGAAATGTGTGAAATTGATAGTTAAATTCATTTATATAGATCCAAACAACACTAATTCGAGGTTAGATCGAGGAAAAGAAAAGATTTTGGGTTAGTAGACTTTTACGCGAACAAGTGTCGAGGTAAGTTCGTGTAACTTAATCCGACATGTAAATATGTTTACTTGAATGTTGTGTTGTATGGAATGTGATTTATATTGATGTACATTACTTGAATTCTATCATGAAAAATTTGATACATGCTTGACAATGGTGAAAAAGGGGTTAAGTCCCGATTGCATGTTGAATTCCAATGATTGTATGCGCTTTCCTGAAACAAATAAGGTCTTGCATTTGTTGAAGACAGGATTTAACTTGGACGAGTAATCCCAATGATCGTGTTATAGAAAGGGTTTAGCCCAAACAGGTAATCCCGATATAATATCTCTCGAGCATACGTTATGATTAAGGTTTAGCCTGGACTGGTAATCCTAATCGAGCTCTTCTGAGCATACGGTATATAAAAAATTTAGCTTGGACTGGTAATCTTGTTATACGATAAGTGGCTCAAGAGAGTATTTCTAGATTAAGTGCCCTAATGGGTACCCTTGAATAAGGAATTGACAGATTATTGAATCGTACACTTCGAGTGTACTTCTTAAGCATCCATCAGAATTCAATGATTCAACAGACATAAAATCTTGACATGGCATGAGAAATTTGAGATGAATTGATAATGTCTTGAAAGAGTATTGCATCATGAGCTCATTTATGTTACTTGATTAATATGATAATTTTGGGTGACTAACATGTTTGATTGAATGAATGTGATTAGGCAATTTAGCCAAATGGATGGAAATGTAACATTGTATGCCTAGATTTAATAAGCAAGATTGGCAAGTTTAGTTTTCGTTATACGAACTTACTAAGCATGTAATGCTTACTCCATTTTATTTTCCCTTGTTTTATAGTGCTCGGAAGCTCATGAAGGTTGGAAGATCATTGGATCATCGTCACACTATGAACTAGCATTTTGGGTATATTTAGTGAAATCATTTTAGGTATAATGGCATGTATAGGACAACCTGGTCGATAGTGGCTTGAAAATGATGTTTTGTAACTTAGCCATTTGAATGGCTAGTAATGGTTCATTTTGATAATTCTAAGTAGGTTATTATGATATATATACACATGTGTTAAGTTGAGTACATGTGAACCAATGATGTTAACGCCTAAGTTACTCCGAGGTAAGTTTACCAACACATATGCATGTAATGGTATGCTATGATGAATGATGGAATTGTCTGTTTTGAATGCTTGGATTGGTTGGTATTGGATGTGTGTTTCAAGTGCAGGTCTTGGGTGAAGTTTTGGGTGAGAAATTAAGCTAGAAATGGCTTCATTTTGTCCACACGGGCAGACACATGGTCCTGTGTCTAGACCGTGTGTGACACACGGCCTAGTAACATGGGCATGTGGTTAGGCCGTGTGTCCTCTGCACCTTAATTTTGAGAAACAAAATGCTCAGAATTGGGCACACGGAAAGAGACACGGGCGTGTGTCTCAGTTGTGTGTGCCACACAGCTTAGAGTACGGACGTGTGTCTTGGCCGTGTGAAACCTGCACCTAATTTCTAATTGAATTAATTAACCATACAGCGTAGCACACGAGCATGTGGCATGGTCGTGTGTGCAAGTTAGAGAGTAACATGGGGTTGAGCACAGCCTCCAACACGGGCGTGTCCTAGGGTCACACGGGTGTGTCCTTTTGACCACATGGGCATCTGAGTCCTACACCTTGGAAAAATTTTAAAAAGTCGCAAAAAATTCTTAAAGGTCCCAATTAAGTCTCAATTCGATTCTAATGCTCGTATTGGGCCTCGAGCGCCTTATAAAGGGATGTTATGGATGATCTTGTTAAATGAATAGTAATTTATGTAGTTTAATGGAAACATGCTCTGAATGTTATGGTAATGCTTCGAAACCTTGTTCTGGCGATAGACATGGGTTAGGGGTGTTACATTTAGTGGCATCAGAACTACGGTTTAGCTAATTCTCGGATATGACGTAGCAAACACGAGTTTAGCTATACATGCCATTATATAAATTGTGATAATGTGATGATTCCTGATCATTTTAAATGTGTTTTTCATATAATATGTCATCGAACTAAGCTAGAGCTGAATCCGAGGAAGCTGAGAGCAATGCTTCAGCTTCAGTACAAAGAGTTGCATCTGCGTCTGGTAGTGAAAGGCCCGTTGCTGAGGGCCAAAGTGAGGAGGCAAAACAAGTCTTCTTTAAAATGATGAATGAATAGTTTACCCAGTACTTGAGAGCAAATCCTGGTGTACAACAACCTCCCCTACCTGCTCCCCAACTAATTCCTGAGGTACCATAGTGTGACAACCCGAATTAGGGCCTAATCGGAATAGTGGTTTTGTGACCACAAATCTGAGATAGAAATAATTATTTTATAATTATTTTGAGGTTATGATATGATTGCATGATTGTGTGAAAATTTTTGTGAAGAAATTCCATGCATAAAATGCTTAATTTGAAGTTAGGGGCTAAATCGAATAAGCTGCAAAACTTGCACTCTAGAAGTTTTTAGTATGAAATTGCTTTGAAATATTAATTAGGAGGTCTTAAATAGCAATTTGACCAATTTCTAAAATTTTGGACAAAAATGGGCTTGTACATGAAAATTTTTAAAGAAAGGCATTAAGGGCATTTTGGTCATTTGTATATTAAATGAAATAAAATGGGAAAAATAACACAAAATTGGTTATCATCTTCATTAGTTGCTGCCGAAAATTTGCTCTCCTCCATAGCTAGGGTTTCTTCAACTTTGAAGCTCCATAGTAAGTGATTTCAAGCCCCGTTTTTAATGTTCTTTACGTTTTTGGATTCCCTACACTTCGATTAAGCTTATGCTAACAATAATTCGACCTAGGGTTCATATTTGGAAAAATACCCATAGGTGAAATTTGTGTATTTTGATGTTTTATGATAGAATATGAGGTTTTAAATTATGTTAGACAACTTGTGCTACTCGGTTTTAAGTGAAAACGAGTAAAACGACATAATCCAGTAAAAATACCTATTGTTCACAACTATGTGTTAGAGTGAGAATTTGATGTGGTCATAGAAGATAAAAATGTTCATCATGTCATAAAACATAAGAATAAGGGCTGAAATTAAATTTCCGAGCCTAGGGGCAAAATTGTAATTTTGTAAAAGTTAGGGGGCAAAATGTAATTTTTCTATAATGTGATCTTTGGATTAAAATAAATAGTATGAGTGCTAAATGAGCTAAATGTGTTGTTATAGATCAAGAAAGGCGTGGAATTGACCTCGAACGAGGGAAGGAAAAAGTTTTGGACTAAATCACAAAATTTCCACATTTTGCACCGAGGTAAGTTTGTATGTAAATATTATATTATTTTCATTTACATTCCTATATATTTCAGCCTATTATATGAATATACTAGCTGATGTTAAAATATAAATCGACTATTGGGAGAATAAAAATAAATAATAGAGAGGAATCCCGATTGAACATTCTGAGAGATCGAATAGAATAGAGGAGCGTAGCTAGGTCACATGTATGATGCTGAGTGCACATCATGTGTACAAGAAAGCTACGAAATACCATGTAGTAGCTAGGTCACATGTGTGATACGGGATGTATCCCATGTAGACAAGAGAGCTACGTAAGAGATAAATGTAGCTAGGTCACATGTGTGATACGGGATGTATCCCATGTAGACAAGAGAGCTACGTAATAGATAAATGTAGCTAGGTCGCATGTGTGATTCCAAGTGAAGGACACCATGTAGACAAGAAAGCCACGAGACAAATTGGCTAGGTCACATGAGTGGTATTAAGTGTTCACCATGTGTACAAGAGAGCCGAATTAAATGAAGTATGATGGTGGGGGCTGTGTGCTAAACCATTAAATGTCGAGGATTGATCCGAATTGTTCAACGGGATGGTTTTGTGGTGACGTTGTGGTTATGGACCTATACTTATGATGAATGAATTGTGGTGAAAATGATTTGTGGCATATCTATATATGTAAGATAAAATGAGGGTAGCATAAAGAATGTGTGAAAGAGTGAAATTTGCATTAAAACTGCTTTTGACTAGAGGTAGCGTGATGTGATTTTGAAAAATCACCAAAAATAGGAGGAACATAATTAGAGGTTGAATGAGATGTGCAATTAAAGTTTAATGAGTCTACTTTCATATAAAAGAATCAGAACAAGCAAAGGAATTTTATATTTTGAAATATGGCATGTATAGCAGACTTGGTTATTTTGTTACGTGTCATAAATGTCTAGGTTTAAATTACTACTTATAGTATCAAGCTAATCATTTTGTATGAAACCTTTGGAGTTAGTTTGTATTGTTAATAACAGATGTTATAATGATCAAATTGCACGCTATATTTTTGTTGGGTTTTATTTAATAGTATTTACCATAATTTGTTAATACCTCGTACCCTGTTCCGGCTACGGATATGGGTAAGGGATGTTACACATAGGGTGCCGAACCCGTTAGAATTGGGAAGCCTCCGATAGATAAAATTCGCAAGCATGGGGTAGAAGAATTTAGAGCTATCGCAGATGATGATATAGAAAGAGCTGAGTTTTGGTTAGAAAATACAATTCGGGTTTTTGATGAACTATCCTGCACACCTGCCGAATGTCCAAAATGTATAGTATCCCTATTGAAAGATACAGCCTGTCATTGGTGGAATACCATAACTTCGATTGTTTCAAAAGAAAATGTTACATAGGAATTCTTCCAGGCTAAATTCAGGAAGAAGTATGTTAGTTAGAGGTTCATGGATCAGAAAAAAGAAAGAATTTCTATAGCTCAAATAGGGAAACATGACTGTATCTGAATATGAACGAGAATTTGTTGGGTTGAGCAAGTATGCTAAGGAATGGGTTTTAATTGAGGCTAAAATGTGTAAACACTTTGAAGAAGGTTTAAATGAAGACATCAAATTGTTGATTGGAATTCTCGAGATAAGGGAGTTTACAATGTTAGCTGAATGAGCACACAAAGCTAAGGAATTGAGTAAAGAAAAGAGACAAGCCGAAAGAGAGGCTCGGGTTTCTGGGAAAAGAGATATGAGTAAGTCACAATTATTTGCTTCTAAGAAATTAAATAAGTATTATGATCGTGTGACCACTTCTATGGGATATTCTGGAATAGAGCGGGGCTTTCAACGTTCTAATCTGAGGCCTTCATCTCTATCTGTGACTAGTGTGGGTAGTGTCGGTAATCCCAAACCGAAATGTAAACATTGTAAAAAATTTCATCATGGGGAATGTCGGTCTAGAAGTGAAGCTTGTTTCAGATGTGGTTCACTTGACCATTTTCTCAGGGATTGTCCCGAAAGAGTTGAAAAAGAGATGGAACCAACTCTAAATTCGAGTAATCCTGTCTCGAGGGGTAGATCAGCCTACCATCCCGATAATGTTGGTGGTAGTCGAGGTACTACCAAGGATACAATAGTTAGATTAGAGGCACGAGCACCTACAAGGACATATGCTATTTGTGCTAGAGAAGATACCTCTGCACCAGATGTCATTATTGGTACATTTTCTCTACTTGATATTGATATTAATGTATTAATTGATCCTGGTTCCACATATTTATACATATGCACGACCTTAGTGACTGTTAAAATTTTACCTATTGAATTCACTGAATTTGTGGTTAAAGTTTCAAACCCCCTGGGCCAATGTGTTATGATGGATAAAGTTTGTAGGAATTGTCTATTGATAGTAAAAGGTTATTACTTTTCGACTGACTTGATGTTATTATCATTTGATGAATTTGATGTGATCTTAGGAGTGGATTGGTTAACTCGATATGATGTAGTGGTAAACTATAAACAGAAATATATTGTATTGAAATGTGAGAATGGTGATTTACTTAATGTTGAATCTGATAAACTAGATGGATTACCTAATGTGATTTCAGCAATATCAACATAGAAATATGTTAGAAAAAGATATGATGCTTATCTTGCGTATGTGTTGGATACCAAAGCATCTGAGTCAAAGATTCAATCAGTACCGGTTGTATGTGAATTTCCTGATGTATTCCCAGAAGAATTACTTAGTTTACCACCAGATAGAGAAGTGGAATTCTTTATAGATCTTGTTCCTGGTACAACACCTATATCTATAGCACCTTACAGAATGGCTCCTACTGAATTGAAAGAGCTGAAAGTACAGTTGCAAGAGTTGATTGACAGAGGTTTTGCTCGACCTAGTTTCTCACCTTAGGTGCATCAATTCTATTTGTAATGAAGAAGGATGAATCGTTGAGGCTGTGTATTGATTACAGATAGCTCAACAAAATTACAATAAAGAACAAGTATTCATTGCCTCGAATCGGTAACTTGTTTGACCAGTTAAAATGTGGCAATGTATTTTCAAAGATTGATCTCCGTTCTGGTTACTATCAACTACGAGTAAAAGAATCGGATGTACCAAAGACAACTTTTAGAGCCAGGTATGAACATTATGAGTTTCTTGTAATGCCATTCGACATGACAAATACACCTGCAGTGTTTATGGATTTGATGAACAGAATTTTCAGCTCGTATTTAGACAAGTTTGTGGTGGTATTTATAGATGATATTTTGGTTTACTCTCGAGATGAAAATGAACATTTTGAACATTTGAGAATAGTGTTGCAGACCCTACGAGAGAAATAATTGTATGCCAAATTCAATAAATGTGAATTTTGGCTACGAGAAGTTGGTCTCCTTAGGCATATAGTATCTGCTGAAGGTGTCAAAGTAGATCCGAAAAAATTTCAGCCATTGTTAATTGGAAGCCACCAAAGAATGTGTCTGAAGTCTGAAGTTTCTGGGACTAGTTGGTTATTATCGAAGGTTTGTAAAAAAAATTTCAATGATAGCTTCTCTGATAACTCATTTACTACAGAAAGATGTAAAGTTCGAGTGGACTGATAAATGCCAACAGAATTTTGATAGATTAAAAGCTTTACTGACAAAAGCACCAGTGTTAGTTCAGACAGAATTGGGAAGGAATTTACAGTTTATAGTGATGCATCATTAAATGGTTTAGGCTGTGTCTTGATGCAAGAAGGTAAAGTAGTAGCCTATGCTTCAAGGCAGCTAAAGCCACATGAAAAGAATTACCCGACACACGATCTTGAATTGGCAGCCATAGTGTTTGCATTGAAAATCTGGCGGCATTACTTGTTTGGTGAAAAACGTCACATATTCACTAATCATAAAAGTCTGAAATATTTGATGTCACAGAAAGATTTGAATTTGAGATAGCGGAGATGGCTTGAGTTATTGAAAGATTATGATCTTGTTATTGACTACCATCTAGGGAAAGCCAATGTAGTGGCAGATGCTTTGAGCAGAAAATCCCTGTACACTTTGCGAGCAATGAACACATGGTTGTCGTTGTTTGAAGATGGTTCAGTCATAACCGAGTTAAAAGCTAGACCAATGTTTTTGCAACAGATCTCTGAAGCTCAGAAAAAATGATAGTAAGTTGCAAGCATGACGGGTACAAAGCGAATCGACTCCTGACTCAGAATTTTACATCGGGGTTGATGATTGTCTATTATTTAGAGGTAAAGTATGTGTACCGAAAGATTCAGAACTCGTACAAAAGATCTTAAATGAAGCTCACAATGGTAACATTTCTACACATCTTGGTAGTAATAAAATGTATAATAATTTGAAAAAGATATACTGGTGGCCGAGAATGAAACGAGATATTTCTAAGTTCGTATCTAAGTGTTTGATATGTCAGCAAGTAAAATCTAAACATCAGTTACCTTCTAAACTATTACAGCCAATCACGATACCAGAATGGAAATGGGAAAGAATTACAATGGACTTTGTAATGGGATTACCCCTGTCTCTAAGGAAAAAAGATGCCATTTGGGTAATTGTTGATCGGTTGACAAAGTCTGCACACTTTATTCCGGTATGTATGGATTATTCCTTGGATAGATTGGCTGAATTATATGTTTCTGAGATTGTCAGATTGCATGGAGTGCCTATCTCCATTATTTCAGATAGAGATCCCCGATTTATATCTCGATTCTGGAGCAAATTGCAAGAAGCTCTGGGAGCTCTGTTACACTTTAGAACTGCATTTTATCCCCAGACAGATGGTCAATCTGAACGGGTAATATAGATCTTGGAAGATATGCTTCGGTGTTGTGTTCTTGAGTTTGAAGGTAACTGGGAAAGGTATTTGCCTTTTGTTGAATTTGCCTATAATAACAGTTATCAGTCTAGTATTGAAATTGCACCGTATAAAGCCTTGTATGGACGAAAATGTAGAATTCCATTGTATTGGACAAAACTTAGTCAGAAAAAGTTACACGGGGTTGACTTGGTCTGAGAGACTGAGGAAACAATGAAGGTAATTCGAGACAACTTGAAAGCAACCTCTGATCGTCAAAAGTCCTACGCTGATTTGAAATGAAAAGAAATAGAATTTCAAGTCAGTGACAAAGTGTTCTTGAAAGTATAGCCTTGGAAGAAAGTTCTCCGGTTTGGACGCAAAGCAAAACTGAGTCCATGGTATATTGGACTATATGAGATTATAGAAAGAATTGGACCAGTTGCATATCGGTTAGCTTTACCACCAGAGCTTGATCGAATTCATAATGTCTTTCATGTGTCTAAGCTACGACGGTATAGATTCGATCCTTCACATGTTATCTCTTCGACAGTGGTAGAGATCCAGCCTGATAGGACATATAGTGAAGAACCAATTAAAATCTTAACTCGGGAAACAAAAGATTTAAGAAATCAAAAGGTAGCTTTAATAAACATTCTTTGGCAACAGCACGATATAGAAAAGGCTACCGGGGAGCTAGAGGATACTATGAGGAAGCAATACCTGAATCTTTTTACTGGTAAGATTTTCGAAGACGAAAATCCCTAAAGGGGGAGAGTTCTAACAACCCATTTTTTAGTGAAATCTGAACAGTGGTTTTGGGACCACAAATTAGACCCAAAAATATAATTTTTTTTATTTTATTATATGGACTGTAATATGGTAGATATGTCGTGTGAAAATTTTGATACAAAAATTTCATTGATTTAGTGCTTAATTACGAGAAGGACTAAATCGCATAAAATGCGAAAGTTGAATTCTAGTAGCTATAAGGATCAAATAACTATGGAAGTCAAAACTAGAGGTCCTTATATGGTAATTAGACCATTTAGATTAGTATGTAGATTTTTCTTAGGGACTCATCCATAGAATTATAGAAAAAGGACAAGGACTAAATTGGAAATAGCAAAACACTTAATTAATTAAAAAGATGACAAAAGAAATCATCTTATTTTATGTCATCTTCAACCTAAAAACAAATAGAAACCCTAGGAGAGAGAAAAGAAACTTTCAAGGCCTAATTGGGTAAGTTCTCTTGTCCCGTTTTTAGTAATTTTGGTATTTTTGAAACCAGGATAGCTTAATCTCTCTATTTGGGGAATTAATTTGAAAATATATCTAGGTATGAAAATGGGTCATGGATGTATATGTTGGAAATTAGAAATTTATGGTAGAAAATGAAAGATTATTGATAGATAAACAACTTTTACAAAGTGATTTTTGATGAAAACATGATTTAGGGACTAAAATGAAAAGTTGTAAAATTTGATGAAAAATTCTAAAATTTTATGAATACATGTGCTGGAAAATTTGTAATGGGGCTTTGGTTAGGCTTGGAATAAGGAGTAATTTGCACAAGTTTCATTTTCCGGGCCTAGGGACAAAATCAAAATTTATGGAAAAGTTAGGGGAAAAATGGTAATTTTGCCTAGGACGTAAATTAAGTCTATTTAAATATGAAATATGTAAAATTGATAGTAAAATTCATTTATATAGATCTGAACAACACTAATTCGAAGTTAGATTGAGGAAAAGAAAGCGTTTCAGATTAGTAGACTTTTACGCGAATAACTGCCGAGGTAAGATGTGTAACTTAATCCGGCATGTAAATATGTTTAATTGAATGTTTTGTTGTATGGAATTTAATTTATATTTATGTAAATTACTCGAATACTATCATAAGAAATTTGACACATGCTTCAAAATGGTGAAAAAGGGGTTAAGTCCCGATTGGATGTTGAATTCCGATAATTGTATGCGCTTTCCTGAAACAAATAAGGTCTTGCATTTGTTGAAGACAGGATTTAACTCGGACGAGTAGTCCCAATGATCGTGTTATAGAAAGGGTTTAGCCCAGACATGTAATCCCAATATAATATCTCTCGAGCATACGTTATGATTAAGGTTTAGCCTGGACTAGTAATCCTAATCGAGCTCTTCTGAGCATACGTTATATAAAGAATTTAGCTTGGACTGGTAATCTTGTTATACGATAAGTGGCTCAGAGAGTATTTCTAGATTAAGTGCCCTAATGGGTACCCTTGAATAAGGAATTGACAGATTATTGAATCGTACACTTAGAGTGTACTTCTTAAGCATCCATTAGAAGTCAATGATTCAACAGACATAAAATCTTGACATGGCATAAGAAATTTGAGATGAATTGATAATGTCTTGAAAAAGTATTGCATCATGAGCTCATTTATGTTACTTGATTAATATGAAGATTTTGGGTGACTAACATGTTTGATTGAATGAATGTGATTAGGAAATTTAGCCAAATGGATGGAAACGTAACATTGTATGCCTAGATTTAATAAGCAAGATTGGCAAGTTTAGTTTTCGTTATACGAACTTTCTAAGCATGTAATGCTTACTCCATTTTATTTTCCCTTGTTTTATAGTGCTCTGAAGCTCGTGAAGGTTGGAAGATCATTAGAGCATCGTCACACCATGAACTAGCATTTTGGGTATATTTAGTGAAATCATTTTGGGTATAATGGTATATGTAGGACAACCTGGTCAATAGTGGCTTGAAAATGATGTTTTGTAACTTAGCCATTGGAATGGCTAGTAATGGTTGTAACACCCCTCGCCCGTATCCAACACCGGGATAGGGTTCAAGGTGCTACCTGACTTTTACTAACACTTCCATACTAAACAAGGCCATGAAATCTCAATTAATTACAAACTCAATCAATCACACAAAAATCGGGCCGTAAAATTTTGATTAATTTAAAAAATTTTCTTTTCACATGCAATCTGTCCCATATACGGGCTTACGACGCCCAAAACATACATCCGGTGTGGTTCAGGACCCAACCGAGAACTCATGAAAAACTTAAAAAAATCTCTTGCGTAAAGGCTTCACACGCCCGTATGCTCAGGCTGTGTGGCCAGAAATAGGCTATTTACCAAGCCTTTTGTCACTCTCACACCACATGCATAGATACATACTTATCCAATAACATACAACATGGCATAAATGAGCTCTTAAACATCTACAAACATGTTATGCTCAAGTCATTTTCTTATGCAATAAATATTATAGAATTTGCCCACATCATTACCACATACTAGTCATAACTATCATTACATCACGAACCTCATGTCCATCACTAAGCATACATAATCATTTCCACAAACCATTCATGAGGCGTTATTAACTATTTACCAATCACCAAATCTTGCATCAATTACTAACTCATCAATAAATCTCATTTCAATCTCTAGGCATACATACTATAAGCCACATCACAAGATATAGTATCATACATATATATGAATAAACATTTAGACCCACAACATCATTAGCTAACATAGGCCAATTCACATGGCTACAACACTTTATCAATACAAGCCAACACCTTTGGCTAAATCATAATATCACATACTCAACATTAAAACCCTATACATGCCATAGACTCGAAACACTAGGATTTACTTACACCAATAGCGTTAACTCGACAGTGTGATAACATCTCTGACGGCCTCCAACCCGAGCTAACCTGGCAACCCTAGAGAATATGGGAAAGAAAAGGGGAGTAAGCTTTATACTTAGTAAGTTCATAAGAAAACAATAAGCAACTCATTAACAAGTTTTATCAATGTTTACAACATAATCACAAATTCACCACAAGTTGTCTTCCTGAGCAATAGTCACTAAATTATTTATAACTGGAGCTAAAAAAGTCCAAATCAATTGCCGTTAATTTTCCCTGAAAATAAACTCATATATATTCCATCCATAAAATTTTCAGAATTTTTGGTTTGGCCAATCAATACCAGATTTTCTTAAAGTTTCACCTGTTTCACTGTTTGACTAATCTGACCACTCTTCACTACGAATCAAATTTCTCATTGTACAGAATTCAAAATATGTTCTCGTTGATTTCATTTGAAACTAGACTCATTAAGGAGTCTAAGAATATAAAATTTATCTTATAAAATTTTTTGTACAAATTATAATGATTTTCTAAAAACAGAACAAGGGATCCCGAAGTCATTTGACTCTATCCCACGCCACTTCAAATATCTCATTATCAGCAATTCTTTTGCTTACACGGTTTCTTTTATAAGAAACTAGACTCATTAAAATTTAATTACATAATTTATTAAGCTTCTAAATCAACTCACACAATTTATGGTGATTTTCCAAATTCACATTACTGCTGCTGTCCCAAACAGATTTATTACAAATTTACTCTTTCACACATTCTTTGCATTCACATTATTTAAACATGTATATCACCAATCAATTTCATCACAATTCTATAATTTCAATTAAGCATAATCATAATACAATACATCATGCTCTATGATTCGTACACAACCGTTCAAATTAGCAATTATAATATGGTTCTGCATATAGCCCACCCTTATCGATAATTTACGATGGTTTTACCCTTACTCACATATATGACATAGGCATTTTGATCTATGCTTCTCATTTCACATTCATGATTCAATTCTAATCGATCTAACATGCATAAGTATATATCACATACCTGGCCAACTTAATGTATTGAACGAATTCAATTGTCGATTTAACACAAGGTCTCATAGTCTTAGACTTTTATCAAATCACCGACATTTAGCCTGCTAGGTTTTAAACCCGAATTCATCACCGGCACGAAGCCTGCTAGACTTTAAGTCTGAACTCATTCACTGGCATTTTGCCTACTAGGCTTGAAGCCCGATATCATTTCACCGGCATTATAGCCTGCTAGGCCCGAAGCCCGATAATATTATTCACCAGCTTAAAGCTTGCTAGGCTCAAAGCCCGAATATCACCATTATAAAGTCGTCTCATAAACAGTTCATATAATATAGCATATATACCTGTTCACTTTGCTCTATTTAATCATTCAATCACAATATGTAATTGCCCTTTGAATCATTTGATATTTTGCACACTGAGTGTCATTCTCAATATCTCACACACTAAGTGCCATTCTCAATATTTCGTACACTGAGTACCATATTTGATTGCCCTGCACACTAAGTGCCACATTTTGTCGATATATCATTAGACATTAAAATATTCACGTATATACAATTTATGCGATATTAAAGCATTAGATACATAAATTTAACAATGCTTATTGCATATGAACTTACCTCATTCGCGGTAACGACAAATTAGATCGACGAATTCGATACTTCATTTTTCCCTCGATATAGACTCGTACGAGGCTTAACTTGATCTAATCAATCAAATTCAACTATTACAATTCATATTCTATTCATTTTAACTCAATTTCATATTTTGGTAAAATTACTATTTTACCCCTAAAGTTTCACTTTTATTCAATTTAGTCACTAAGCTCAAAAAATGCAAATTAACCATTTTTAACCATAATTAAGCTTAACCGAGTATTCATAGTATTAAAACATCCCATAAATTATTTTATGGCAAAATTACATTTTTGCCCCTGATATTTTAACTTCTTTACAATTTAGTCCCTAAGCTCGAAAAATTAAATTCATTCAATTTTGGCCAAACCCATGCCTCGCCAAATTTACTACAACTTCATTACAGCTCATATTTTCATTTATTCACACTTTCAACCATATAATTTCAATAATTCACAATTTAGTCCAAAATTGACATTTTTACCAAAATTCACTTTACAAAACATGTATATCCAACAACAATAATTTATTTTCCATCATCAACTATCAAAATGCTCATGCATTCAACAATGGCAACATTCAAATGCTTTAACAGTTTTGAAATCAGAGATACGGGCTAGCTAGAATACGAAGCAACGATCTCAAAAACATAAAAATTATCAAAAACTGAACACAAAACATACCTAAATCACTTCATGCAAGTGCCGAAAATAAGGAAGCTTCAATGGTTTTCTTTTTCTCCTCCATATTTTGCCAAGAAATAAAATTTGCATGGCCATTTTATGTTTTATTTTTATTTAATACATTTTAATATTCCATTTACCTTTTTGTCCTTTATAATAATACATAATTTCATATATGCCAAACCACCAATCTCCACTATCATAAAGTAATGGTTTAATTGATAAATAAGGACTTCTACTTTAGTAAAACATGGAAAATAAACACTTAAACAATTAGAATGCAACTTTTGCATTTTACGCGATTTAGTCCTTTTTGCTTAATTAACTATCGAAATGATAAAATTTTTCAACGAAACTTTAATACCATCTTTTTGCCACTCCGTAAATATTTATAAAAAATATTTACGACTCGGTTTATAGAAATGAGGTCTTGATACCTCATTTCCTAAACCCACTTGACCTTAAGGTCATACCACTTGAACTTAATAAATCACTTATTAAACAAATATCACAATATCAAAAATATTTTTTTTTAAAATCACAATTAACTCGTAAATATTAAATATAATATTTACAAACGTACTCGTCGGATTTGGTGGCCCCGAAACCAATGTTCCGGTTAATCCTAAAAACGGGCTGTTACAACTCTCCCCCCTTAGGGATTTTCGTCCCCGAAAATCTTACCAGAGAATAAATTAGTGACTTACTTTCACAAGTCTTAACAATGTCTCACATAGCCTTAGATTTCTCAACTTTTCAATCTCATGAGCTAAGATTAGGATCTGCTTTTTTGCTATACATCATAACAAGTCGAGTTTCTACTGTAAGAGATACTATAGATAAAGGATCTTATCTCAGTATCATCACATCATATATATAAGAAACACATTACGGTTCTTCTCAAGTTCGATAATAATCTCATTCAAATCATGAATTGTGAACTCAACTTCTCTTTATAGCTATATCGAGAAATTCTATTCCCACTATAATACTTTCACAAATACTCAATTTTCTAATTGAAAATTCAATGTTTTTACGCATCAAGCCCACATATATATTTTCTTCCAATCTGAAATTCTTTTAGACAGTCACAAATTACTTTCATTTCTCCTTTCCAATAACATCGACCCCGAAATTCTTTTTATCGAAATTCGATTCGATATAACGAAGTTCAGTAATAGCAACCATATCGCACTCATACAATGCTATCTTAATATTCATCTCATAACCATTATTATTATACGAAAACTTAACCAACAATAAATGTCTTTCTCGGTTGCTTTCAAGTTCTAGAACACAAGCAGACAAAGTAACTCCATACCCAAAGCTAGCAAGAGTTTATTTTAGTAACACGATATAATCCTCGTGTCTCCATTTGAACAATGAAAACTGCACTCTTTTAGTACTCCCGTGCGGACGGATAATTACCATCGTGCTAGATGTCACAATTGTTGTAAAATCTCTGGATTTCTCAATACATGAACTCTATCTCGACACAATGAATGATTGTCGGTTCCAATCAAATTCTAAATCGTAAATCAATTTACGTTGTACCCTTTTTAACTTGTAATTCACTGACAGACCTCTTAGCCTCACAAATTTGCTGATTAAACATCAATTTAGTTTCTAGCTCATCCAATAACTACTCATCATTTGATAAGATTAATCACATGATTTTCGGTCAAAAACACATAAAGATTCTCGCCGTCGCCGAACCCCAAAGACTATAATCATTTGCCCGCATTGATAATCAATCGACTCATAATCTTTAAACAGCTTCAAACCATCTTTAATTCTTGTGTCGAATAACTCTTTACCCGAGAACCGATGCTTCAATTAACAATTTCTTCAACTGTTTACCACTTTATTGATAAATATCACATCATTCGCACTTCCCAATCGTGATCTATAAGAACATTTCTCAATAAAATCATTCGATGGATATAATTACGTATCATATCTTCTAGAATATGAATCCTGCATTCAGAATATTCATCTATTTATCCGTGAACATTCAAACTTTATTTCCACCCTGTGGATAGATTCAGATACAAGTAACTTGATTAATCCTTCAAGCAATTAATCTAATCAAACTAGACAATTGAATTGATCTCGACTGTCAAGTAATAACTTTTCAATTATTAATCAACGAAGCTTTGAGCCATACTGAAGCCACAACCATCAGATAAATTAAAATCATAGTGTCATAATAAGGCTGACATCTCAACCGTATAGATATATAATGTCCCAATTATCAATAATGCATTTTGAACATAAGAGAAATTGAAATATAATTACAGTCATTCAATAGATTTTTTCACAGATAACCATATAGAATCATATGAAAGCAGAAATACTGTAATTCTCAAATATATCACTATACTGATCTTTTTAAGAAAGCACCCATATCAGATGACAGATATCTCAATGATGTCTCAAAGGAAATCTAGAAGTAAAGCATCACTCATATGCACTGGAATCAATAGTAACAAAAACAATATAATCTTCATGTATACTAAGCAGATCAACAACCAGTAGGAGCAGAATACCAGCATCACACAGATTTAATTGTCGATCTTTTCTTTCAATAAAATGAAATAGAATACCAGAGAAAGATATAATAATGCTGATTGTAACCCGAACAGCCTAACAATGCTTTCATATATCAATATATATAGATAACGTTCTCATATGATAAGAATTTCATCTGAAAATATACAGCTTCACATACCTCTGAGGGTAATTGAACACATAGAGTACCCAGAAGAGTTCTCGTAAACCATTCGACTACTCAAATATCTTTATAATTCAAATATGATTCTACTGTCTATCTCTGACATCACTAATTTCTCATTATCCCAACACCAACAGAGGCCAATTCGGAAGAACTTCCAGTTAATATATTCTTTAGATATCATACCTGAATATTTGGTTTCATCTAATTCAACTTTTCTTTTAACAGTGACTTTGCATATTACAAATGGCCTTCAACACAATCCAATATCTTTTCTATTACTATCTTCACTTGCAGACTCATTCTCTTATCTGATCACAATACTAATCCTTCAATCACGAGACTCTGTCAATCCACACTTGTAAGCTTATTTAAGCCATATAGTACGGATCTCATTACAATGCTTTACCAATGAGGGGGTGAGGGTTGTAAAGCTAACAATTTTAACTCTTACGTAAGCATGCACATCACACATACTATTATGAATGAACAGTTCATTACTAATTCCGTATTCTCAAACATCTAGCAATCATTTACTTATGATCACTTGGTACTTAACACATAGCTCATACGCTAAATCAAATCATAAATTCCAAATCAAAATATTCACACAACAATCATATACCCAACATCACAACTCATATACTCATATAATTATAACATTTATCAATAGCAGAATATCATGCATTCTGATTCATACCTTTTATGAGTTTTAACTCATCACCAACACATTTTCACTCAAACGTTTGAGTATAACATTCTGTACTATCAGAATTAGCTCGGTTGGAATGCATATTAGTCTTATAAAATAATTTCGTTAGAGCCGGGAGATGTCACACTATCACGAGTAGTAATATGGCATGTATAGCTAGACACACAAACGCTAGGTTAGTCCAAGAATCGACTAAACCATAGCTCTGATACCATTAAATGTAACACCCTTCGCACGTATCCAACACCGGGACAAGGTTCAAGGTGCTACCTGACTTTTACTAACACTTCCATACTAAACAGGGCCATGAAATCTCAATTAATTAAAAACTCAATCAATCACACAAAAATCGGGCCGTAAAATTTTGATTAATTTAAAAAATTTTCTTTTCACACACAATCTGTCCCATACACGAGCTTATGACGCCCAAAACATACATCCGGTGTGGTTCAGGACCCAACCGAGAACTCATGAAAAACTTAAAAAAATCTCTTACTGTGACAGCCCTAATTTGACCCTAGTCGGAAAGTGGTTTCAGGACCATTGAACCGAATCATAAAAATAATTAACCGTTATATTCTATGCTTATTGTATGTGACATGCATGTGAGAAAGTTTCATGCTTTAATTTTGTCATTTGTATGTGAAATTATTAAATAGGACTTAAGTGAGGCAATTGGGAATGATGATAGGTAAAATTTAAAAGTGGCCTATTAATGCATGTCATAAAAAATTGGATTTGCATGTCAAATACCCATTTTTTGTTTATGGTGCCTGGCCATAATGATGGTGTTGGGATAATATATGTTTATTTAAGTATTATAATATGATATGGCATTATTTTGCAATAAAAATAATTAGTAAAATAAGGTAAAGATAATAAAAATAAGGGAGGCTCATCTTTCTTTCTTCATTGCCGAAATTGAGAAAGAAAATCTTGAAGAAGAAACCACCAAGGCATTCGGCCATGGTTATCCTAATTTAAAGGTATGTATAGTGATTTTTATTTTAATTGATTATGAGATTAAATTGATAAGGGCTTAGTATAGTTAACCCATGGTTTAAATTCATGAATCCGTGATCATATAGCCATTCGAAAAGTAGATAAATTTGTGTTAATTTGATAAGTTTTTTTAGAAGATGTGGTTTATATGTTAAAGTAGCTTAAATGAATAAGTTGAATTCATGGTTGGGAGGTGTGAATTGAAGTTGCCGTAGGTATATAGATATATGCATTTTAGAAAGAAAATTTTGTGTTATTTGAGTACATTTATATATGTGCATTCGGTCATTGGGGGTAATTAGATGAATTTAAAATGTTGTGGTTGTTTATAAGATTCGTTGAAATTTTTGTGGTCCTTGCCGAATACATGTTTAGTTAAGGAAAAATTTCTAAAGTGTTTAGTTAATTAGGAAATTAATGGTGTGTGTGCACAAATTATGTGAATTATAAAGGTTGTATGAATACTTAATAGATGTACATGAATTTGGTTTAATTGATCCAATTATGTTAGGGGAATAGGAATAAATATTGGGTTGATGAGCTATATAAATATATATATGTATATATATATTCGGCTATATATATATATATAGATAGATTTGATGTGTACATGAAAATATGATAAGCCTTATGAGATTGTATTTGTGTATGTGAACTAGATGTTTAATGGATATTCGGCTAAAAAGGAGTTAAAGGTTAAGTCATAAAAATTTTGGGTGATATTTATATTTGGACATTAGCGTTACATGTACTTTGGTTATGTGAGTTATGTGTTAAGTAAGCTATTTATTTGATATGCATATTCGGTCATTGTTCGGCAAGACTGAAACCTATGTTTAATTTGCTACAATTGATCATGAAATGAAATTGTATATGAAAGCTAAGTTTGAGTGTTTAGGGTCGAATGTGGCATATAATATATTAAGGCATGCTATAAATATATATGTGTGTTTACGTGGTTGTGCATAAAATGAGTAATCGATTAAATTGTGTTAGTCACATATAGGTATATATATATATGCCTTATGTAAGTACCTTGTGACATAGAGACATTCAGTTATATATATATATTATATATATAGTTAAATTGTGATTATGGTAACCATGACTAGTTGGTGTTGAATGTTTTTAATTAGAAGAAGGTTATAAGTTAAGCTAATGTTAAAAAAAAATTTGAAAAGATGCATAGTGCCAAATGTGTTCGAATGTAACTTACAAAGTACATAAATTTGAAAATGAAATGGTGATAGACTTAAAGTGGACAAATGATACAAATAAATTGGTTTTTGAAATGTATATGGTTGTCGTATGTATGTGTTTGATTGATAATAAATTTGTTTGATTTAGCTCAAGAGCTTAGAGGACCAAAGTTGGATAGGGGAAAGGAGAAAGTAACCGAATAGCGGTTGAAATCAATCGACAACATCTGAGGTAAGTTTTAAGTAGTTTCCTTTAGTATATAATTGACGATGCCTTTATAAGAGTATAGTAGGTGAATTGCGATCTTTGGCTTGCACTTGACTAAAGTTGTATATTAGATAATGCATGTATATGACTTATAATCTTGTGGTCACTTTGAGTTTAAGATTAAATGGTGAAAAGAATGAGTGATATAAGATATAACTCTTGAGCTGAAATGTGAATGATGATGTGCATATTGAGTTTATATTCGAATGTAATATATGACTATTAAGTGATAAGATGACTGAGATGTGTTAAAATATGACCAAATATATATGAGATTAGAAATAAATCTGGACATGAGGTCCGCAGGCTATATGCTAGAAATATATCCGGACATGAGGTCCGTAGGCTATATGCTGGAAATATATCCAGACTTGAGGTCCGCAGGCTACGTGCTGGAAAAATATCTGGGTTAAAGACCCACAGGCTTACGCTAGTAATGTATTCTAAGCTCTAAGACTTGACAGAACCGTTGACAGTAAGTTAAGTAAAAATTGCGACTTCGAATGTCCGTGGTAAACATTGTTGTGTAAGTATTATATATTTTACATGTTAAGGTTTGTGTTATGTGCTCATATTTGAATTGATTTCTAAGTGACTTATTAGTATCAAAGAACGATATATATATATGTGTGTGTGTGAATGAATTCGGTGTTTGAGGATAAGACAATGATATAATTGGTCAATGTAAGTCATCATATGAAAGTATGTGACTAAAAGTATAGTATAAGCTATGTAGATAGTGAAATATGTGCTAGAAGTTTTCTTGTGTATACATACATACATAATCGGCTAATAGGTTTTATAACTACTGTACTGGTGTATATTTGGCCAAGTGAATTACAATTAGAATACGAGTTTTGTGATACTCAATGTTTAATTTTAATGACAAGCTTTAATAGTATGAATTGCTTAAAACTTACTAAGCCTCGAAAGCTTACTCTGTTTCTTATTTTTTTGTTTTATAGATTGTTGATTTTGGCCACCGTCTCGGGGATCGTCAGCAGTTCTTCATACTATCAATGTTGCCAATTTAGTTGACAGTGTTGGAAATGATCGTCGAGGCAGGACAGAGTGCAAGTATTGTGGTAAATGACATTCGGGGAGTTGTAGATTTCATGACCGTTCCTGTTATAAATGCGGATCAGCCGATCACTTTATTAAGGACTACCCGAGATTGTTTGAACAGAATATGAATCAGAGTGGGAAACCGAGTACTACAGCACGAGGTAGACCACCTAGGAATACGGGGAATGCTAGTGGCGGTCAAAGAGTGTCTAAAGATGCTACAACCAGATCCGAGGCTCGTGCTCCTGCTAGAGCTTATGCTATACGCGCACGTGAGGATGCTTCTTCGCCTGATGTTATTACCGGTACTTTCACTCTCTTTGATACTGATCTGATTGCTTTGATTGACCCTGGTTCTACTCATTCATATGTATGTGAGACTTTAGCATCCAGTAAGACTCTACCTGTTGAGTCTACTGAGTTCGTAATCTGAGTGTCAAATCCCTTGGGTCGATATGTGTTAGTCGACAAAGTGTGCAGGAAATGTCCCCTGATAATCCGAGGTTCCAATTTTTCGGCCGATTTGATGCTTTTACCGTTGAATGAATTTGATGTTATTCTCGGTATGGATTGGTTGACCGTTCATGATGCAGTTGTGAATTGCAAAAGAAAGACTATTGACTTGAGATGTGCAAATGATGAGATAATCCGAGTTGAGTCTACTAATATGAACGGGTTACCAGCAGTCATATCCTCGATGTTGGCTCAGAAATATGGCAAAAAGGGGTGTAAAGCGTATCTTGCGTACGTACTTGATAGTAAAGAATCAAAAAAGAAGCTTGAATCAGTATCAGTGGTTTGTGAGTATCCAGATGTTTTCCCGAGGAATTGCCAAGGTTACCACCTTTTCGGGAGGTAGAGTTTGGTATTGAACTTGTACCTGGGACTACACCAATTTCAATAGCGCCGTACCGTATGGCACCAATGGAATTGAAGGAATTGAAAACTCAGTTGCAAGAGTTGACGGATAGAGGTTTCGCTCGACCGAGTTCCTCACCTTGGGGTGCATCAGTATTGTTTGTGAAAAAGAAAGACGGAACCATGAGAATGTGCATCGATTATCGTCAATTAAATAAAGTGACAATAAAGAACAAATATCCGTTACCGCGTATTGATGATTTGTTTGATCAGCTGAAGGGAGCATCAGTGTTTTCAAAGATAGATTTGAGATCGGGTTATTATCAGTTGCGAGTTCGAGACTCAGATATACCTAAAACTGCTTTCAGAACAAGATACGATCACTACGAGTTCTTAGTGATGCCGTTCGGGCTCACTAATGCCCCTGCAGTATTTATGGATTTGATGAACCGAATTTTCAGGCAGTATTTGGACCGGTTTGTAGTTGTGTTTATAGATGACATCTTGATTTATTCACGCGATGAAACTGAACACACCGAGCATCTGAGATTAGTGTTACGGATTTTATGGGATAAGCAGTTATACGCTAAGTTCAGTAAATGTGAGTTCTGGTTGAGAGAAGTTAGCTTTTTGGGACATGTAGTATCCGCATCGGGTATTCGAGTTGATCCGAGCAAAATTTCATCCATACTTGATTGGAAGCCCCCGAGAAATATTACTGAAGTTCGGAGCTTTTTGGGACTTGTTGGTTACTACAGACGGTTTGTAAAAGGTTTCTCGATGATAGCCACACCAATGATGAAGCTACTTCAGAAAGATATTAAGTTTGAATGGTCAGAAAAGTGCCAGAAAAGTTTCGACCAATTGAAAACGCTTTTGACGGAAGCCCTAGTGTTAGTGCAGCCCGAATCCGGTAAAGAGTTTGTTATTTACAGTGATGCGTCCTTACATGGGCTGGGTTGTGTATTGATGCAAGAGGGTCGAGTTGTAGCTTACGCATCGAGGCAATTGAAGCCACATGAGAAAACTATCCGACTCATGATCTCGAATTAGCTGCCATAGTATTTACTTTGAAAATATGGCGACATTACTTGTTCGGAGAGAGATGTCATGTATATTCGGATCATAAAAGCCTCAAATATTTAATGACTCAAAAAGATTTGAATCTGCGACAAAGACGTTGGCTTGAATTGTTGAAAGATTATGATCCTGTTATTGACTATCACCCTGGAAAGGCTAACGTGGTTGCCGATGCTTTGAGTCGCAAGTCACTATTCGCTTTGCGAGTGATGAATGTTCACTCGTCCGTTTCATCCGATAATGTGTTAGTAGCAGAATTAAAAGCCAAACTGTTATTGATTCATCAAATATGTGAAACTCAGAAAGTTGAGGATGAATTAGTGGCTAAACGAGTTGAATGTGTTTCGAATGTGGATTCAGAGTTTCAAATTGACGACAACGATTGTTTGAGGTTCAGAAGTCGATTGTGTGTTCCAAGAAATTCAGAACTTATTTTGATGATTTTGAACGAAGCTCATAATAGCCGAATGCCGATCCATCCTGGTAGCACGAAAATGTACAACGATCTGAAACGTCAGTTTTGGTGGTCTGGTATGAAACGAGACATTTCTGACTTTGTTTCGAAGTGTTTGGTATGTCAAAAAGTGAAAGCGGAACATCTAGTGCCTTCAGGATTACTTCAGCCGATTATGGTACCCGAATGGAAATGGGATCGAGGCACGATGGATTTTGTATCCGGATTGCCATTATCGTCAAGCAAGAAAGATGCGATCTGGGTTGTTATTGATAGATCGACAAAGTCGGCTCATTTTATTCTTGTACGTACAGATTATTCGCTTGACAAGCTAGCCGAGTTGTATGTTTCTCAGATTATAAGGTTACACGGGGTACCTATTTCTATTGTGTCGGATAGAGATCCGAGATTCACATCGCGATTCTGGAAGAAATTGCAAGAAGCATTGGGTACCAAGTTGCATTTTAGCACCGCTTTTCATCCCCAAACTGATGGCCAATCCGAGCGGATCATTTTGATACTCGAGGATATATTGAGATGTTGCATCCTTGAGTTTAGTGGTTCATGGGAACGGTATTTACCTTTAATTGAATTCGCTTACAACAATAGTTTTCAATCAAGCATTAAGATGGCACCTTACGAGGCTTTGTATGGCCGTAAATGCCGTACACCGTTGTTTTGGATCGAGCTTAGTGAAAGTAAAATCCTTGGGGTTGATTTGATTAAAGATGCTGAGCAGAAAGTAAAAGTAATCCGTGAAAGTCTGAAAGCAGCTTCAGATCGTCAGAAGTCGTATGCGGATTTAAAACGAAAAGACATTGAATATCAGGCCGGAAACAAAGTGTTTCTTAAGGTTTAACCTTGGAAAAAGGTGCTCAGATTTGGCCGTAAGGGCAAATTGAGTCCGAGGTTCATCGGGCCGTATGAAATATCCGAACGAGTTGGACCGGTCGCATATAGATTAATTTTACCGCCTGAGCTTGAAAAGATTCACAATGTTTTTCATGCTTCGATGCTTCGACGTTACAGATCAGATCCATCGCATATAATTAATCCATCTGAGGTTGAGATTCAATCTGATTTGAGCTATGAAGAAGAACCGGTTCGTATTTTGGCTCGTGAAGTAAAAGAACTACGAAATAAGAAAATCTCATTAGTGAAGGTACTGTGGCTTAAGCATGGGGATGAAGAAGCTACATGGGAACCTGAAAACTCTATGAAAGATCGTTATCCTAACTTATTCACTGGTAAGATTTTCGGGGACGAAAATTCCTTATGTGGGGGAGAATTGTGACAGCCCTAATTTGACCCTAGTCGAAAAATGGTTTCGGGACCACTGAACCGAATCATAAAAATAATTAACCGTTATATTCTATGCTTATTGTATGTGTACATGCATGTGTGAAAGTTTCATGCTTTAATTTTGTCATTTGTATGTGAAATTATTAAATGGGACTTAAGTGAGCCAATTGGGAAAGATGATAGGTAAAATTTAAAAGTGGCCTATTAATGCATGTCATAAAAAAATTGGATTTGCATGTCAAATACCCATTTTTTGTTTATGGTGGCCGTCCATAATGATGGTGTTGGGATAATATATGTTTATTTAAGTATTATAATATGATATGGCATTATTTTGCAATAAAAATAATTAGTAAAATAAGGTAAAGATAATAAAAATAAGGGAGGCTCATCTTTCTTTCTTCATTGCCGAAATTGAGAAAAAAAATCTTGAAGGAGAAACCACCAAGGCATTCGGCCATGGCTATCCTAATTTAAAGGTATGTATAGTGATTTTTATTTTAATTGATTATGAGATTAAATTGATAAGGGCTTAGTATAGTTAACCCATGGTTTAAATTCATGAATCCTTGATCATATAGCCATTCGAAAAGTAGATAAATTTGTGTTAATTTGATAAGTTTTTTTAGAAGATGTGGTTTATATGTTAAAGTAGCTTAAATGAATAAGTTGAATTCATGGTTGGGTGCTGTGAATTGAAGTTGCCGTATGTATATAGATATATGCATTTTAGAAAGAAAATTTTGTGTTATTTGAATACTTTTATATATGTGCATTCGGTCATTGGGGGTAATTAGATGAATTTAAAATGTTGTGGTTGTTTATAAGATTCGTTGAAATTTTTGTGGTCCTTGCCGAATACATGTTTAGTTAAGGAAAAATTTCTCAAGTGTTTAGTTAATTAGGAAATTAATGGTGTGTGTGCACAAATTATGTGAATTATAAAGGTTGTATGAATACTTAAAAGATGTACATGAATTTGGTTTAATTGATCCAATTATGTTAGGCGAATAGGAATAAATATCGGGTTGATGAGCTATATAAATATATATATGTATATATATATTCGACTATATATATATAGATAGATAGATTTGATGTGTACATGAAAATATGATAAGCCTTATGAGATTGTATTTGTGTATGTGAACTAGATGTTTAATGGATATTCGGCTAAAAAGGAGTTAAAGGTTAAGTCATAAGAATTTTGGGTGATATTTATATTTGGGCATTAGGGTTACATGTACTTTGGTTATGTGAGTTATGTGTTAAGTAAGCTATTTATTTGATATGCATATTCGGTCATTGTTCGGCAAGACTGAAACCTATGTGTAATTTGCTACAATTGATCATGAAATTAATTGTATATGAAAGCTAAGTTTGAGTGTTTAGGGTCGAATGTGGCATATAATATATTAAGGCATGCTATAAATATATATGTGTGTTTACGTGGTTGTGCATAAAATGAGTAATCGATTAAATTGTGTTAGTCACATATAGGTATAAATATATATATGCCTTATGTAAGTACCTTGTGACTTAGAGACATTCGGTTATATATATATATATATTATATATAGTTAAATTGTGATTATGGTAACAATGACTAGTTGGTGTTGAATGTTTTTAATTAGAAGAAGGTTATAAGTTGAGCTAATGTTAAAAGAAAAATTTGAAAAGATGCATAGTGCCGAATGTGTTCGAATGTAACTTACAAAGTACATAAATTTGAAAATGAAATGGTGATAGACTTAAAGTGGACAAATGATACAAATAAATTGGTTTTTGAAATGTATATGGTTGTCGTATGTATGTGTTTGATTGAGAATAAATTTGTTTGATTTAGCTCAAGAGCTTAGAGGACCAAAGTTGGATAGGGGAAAGAAGAAAGTAACCGAATAGCCGTTGAAATCGATCGACAACATCTGAGGTAAGTTTTAAGTAGTTTCCTTTAGTATATAATTGATGATGCCTTTATAAGAGTATAGTAAGTGAATTGCGATCTTTGGCTTGCACTTGAATAAAGTTGTATATTAGATAATGCATGTATATGACTTATAATCTGATGGTCACTTTGAGTTTAAGATTAAATGGTGAAAAGAATGAGTGATATGAGTTATAACTTCTGAGCTGAAATGTGAATGATGATGTGCATATTGAGTTTATATTCGAATGTAATATATGACTATTAAGTGATAAGATGACTGAGATGTGTTAAAATATGACCAAATATATATGAGATTGGAAATAAATCTGGACATGCGGTCCGCAGGCTATATGCTAGAAATATATCCGGACATGAGGTCCGCAGGCTATATGCTGGAAATATATCCGGACTTGAGGTCCGCAGGCTACATGCTGAAAAAATATTCGGGTTAAAGACCCGCAGGCTTACGCTAGTAATGTATTCTAAGCTCTAAGACTTGACAGAACCGTTGCCAGTAAGTTAAGTAAAAATTGCGACTTCGAATGTCTGTGGTAAACATTGTTGTGTAAGTATTATATATTTTACATGTTAAGGTTCGTGTTATGTGCTCATATTTGAATTGATTTCTAAGTGACTTATTAGTATCAAAGAACGATATATATATGTGTGTGTGAATGAATTCGGTGTTTGAGGATAAGACAATGATATAATTGGTCAATGTAAGTCATCATATGAAAGTATCTGACTAAAAGTATAGTATAAGCTATGTAGATAGTGAAATATGTGCTAGAAGTTTTCTTGTGTATACATACATACATAACCGGCTAATAGGTTTTATAACTACTGTACTGGTGTATATTTGGCCAAGTGAATTACAATTAGAATACGAGTTTTGTGATACTCAATGTTCAATTTTAGTGACAAGCTTTAATAGTATGAATTGCTTAAAACTTACTAAGCCTCGAAAGCTTACTCTGTTTCTTATTTCTCTATTTTATAGATTGTTGATTTTGGCCACCGTCTCGGGGATCGTCAGCAGTTCTTCATACTATCAATCTTTTTGGTACAATTATATTTTGGACTCGATATGGCATGTATAGGTTAGGCTGTTGACAAAATATGTTTTGTAATTGTAAATATTTTGGCCATATGAAAATGGCATATTTATAACTCAAGGTTCGGTATGTGTTCAGCTCAATTTCTGCTTTTATTGCTAAATTTTGTGAATGAAAAATTAAATGTTTAGCTCAGTAATACCTTATAGCCTAAACCGATGATCGGACTCTGGCTAGGGGTGTTACATTTTATTTGGTATCAGAGCTACGGTTTAGTCGATTCTAGGACTATTATAGCGTGTTTGAGTCTAGCTATACATGCCATATAGTACTAATATGATAGTATGATAAATTCTGACAGTTAAAAATGTGTTTTCGTATAGTAATGGACGTCGATCCCAATCGAGCAGTAGCTGATGATGTTGAGAGTGTAGCGCCTGCTCCCGTGCATGGGACAGCGCCGATGGACTCTCAACCTATTGCAAGCAATTAGAACGACGAGGCTAGATAGGCTTTTTATAGTGTGATGAATGATTGGTTGAACCAATACATTCGAACTAATACGGCTATTCCACAACCCCCACTCCCGAATAATACGCCTCCTGCACCTACAATACCTCTGGTAATTGATCAGACAAGGTTAAATAAGCCTTCGATTGACAGAATTAGAAAGCACGGGGTTACTGAATTTAAAGCTACAAATAGTGATGATACCGAGCAAGCTGAATTTTGGTTGGACAATACTATTCGGGTACTTCATGAACTATCTTGCACACCCGATGAATGCCTGAAATGTGCTATATCCTTGCTACGTAATTCTGCTTACTATTGGTGGAACACATTGGTTTCTGTTGTACCCAAAGAACGAGTGACGTGGGAGTTCTTCCGAACTGAATTCCGAAAAAAATATATCAATCAGAGGTTCATTGATCAGAAACGAAAAGAATTTCTTGAGCTTAGACAGGGTTCCATGTTAGTTACTGATTATGAACGGAAGTTTGTCGACTTCGAGAGATATGCTCGTGGAATGTGTATCGTCTGAGGCTATTATGTGTAAACGTTTTGAAGATGGGCTGAATGAAGATATAAAGATGTTTGTTGGCATTCTTGAAATACGAGGGTTCGTAGTACTTGTCGAGCGAGCTTGCAAAGCCGAAGAACTTAGTAAAGAAAAAAGGAAAGCTGATGTCGAAGCCGAGAATTTCGTAAAATATCTTCAGAAAGTCTTTTCAAAGAATCATCGAAGAAATTTCGAGATGATTCAGGCGATCAAAGAATACTTGGGTTTTTCAGGCATTTGAGACCACGATCGACCCCCTGTGAGTACACGAGCCACTTTAGTTGCCAGTGTTGGAAATGATCGTCGGGGCAGGACAGAGTGCAAGTATTGTGGTAAATGACATTCGGGGAGTTGTAGATTTCATAACCGTTCCTGTTATAAATGCGAATCAGCCGACCACTTTATTAAGGACTACCCGAGATTGTTTGAACAGAATATGAATCAGAGTGGGAAACTGAGTACTACAGCACGAGGTAGACCACCTAGGAATACGGGGAATGCTAGTGGTGGTCAGAGAGTGTCTAGAGATGCTACAACCAGATCCGAGGCTCGTGCTCCTGCTAGAGCTTATGCTATACGCGCACGTGAGGATGCTTTTTCGCCTGATGTTATTAGCGGTACTTTCACTCTCTTTGATACTGATCTGATTGCTTTGATTGACCCTGGTTCTACTCATTCATATGTATGTGAGACTTTAGCATCCAGTAAGACTCTACTTGTTGAGTCTACTGAGTTCGTAATCTGAGTGTCAAATCCCTTGGGTCGATATGTGTTAGTCGACAAAGTGTGCAAGAAATGTCCCCTGATAATCCGAGGTTCCTATTTTTCGGCCGATTTGATGCTTTTACCGTTGAATGAATTTGATGTTATTCTCGGTATGGATTGGTTGACCGTTCATGATACAGTTGTGAATTGCAAAAGAAAGACTATTGACTTGAGATGTGCAAATGATGAGATAATCCGAGTTGAGTCTACTGATATGAACGGGTTACCAGCAGTTATATCCTCGATGTTGGCTCAGAAATATGTCAAAAAGGGGTGTGAAGCATATCTTGCGTACGTACTTGATAGTAAAGAATCAAAAAAGAAGCTTGAATCAGTATCAGTGGTTTGTGAGTATCAGATATTTTTCCCGAGGAATTGCCAAGGTTACCACCTTTTCGGGAGGTAGAGTTTGGTATTGAACTTGTACCTAGGACTACACCAATTTCGATAGTGCCGTACCGTATGGCACCAATGGAATTGAAGGAATTGAAAACTCAATTGCAAGAGTTGACGGATAGAGGTTTCGCTCGACCGAGTTCCTCACCTTGGGGTGCATCAGTATTGTTTGTGAAAAAGAAAGACGGAACCATGAGAATGTGCATCGATTATCGTCAATTAAATAAAGTGACAATAAAGAACAAATATCCGTTACCACGTATTGATGATTTTTTTGATCAGCTGAAGGGAGCATCAGTGTTTTCAAAGATAGATTTGAGATCGGGTTATTATCAGTTGCAAGTTCGAGACTCAGATATACCTAAAACTGCTTTCAGAACAAGATATGACCACTACGAGTTCTTAGTGATGCCGTTTGGGCTCACTAATGCCCCTGCAGTATTTATGGATTTGATGAACTGAATTTTCAGGCAGTATTTGGACCGGTTTGTAGTTGTGTTTATAGATGACATCTTGATTGATTGACGCGATGAAACTGAACACACCGAGCACCTGAGATTAGTGTTACGGATTTTACGGGATAAGCAGTTATACGCTAAGTTCAGTAAATGTGAGTTCTGGTTGAGAGAAGTTAGCTTTTTGGGACATGTAGTATCCGCATCGGGTATTCGAGTTGATCCGAGCAAAATTTAATCCATACTTGATTGGAAGCCCCCGAGAAATATTACTGAAGTTCGGAGCTTTTTGGGACTTGTTGGTTACTACAGACGATTTATAAAAGGTTTCTCGATGATAGCCACACCAATGACGAAGCTACTTCAGAAAGATATTAAGTTTGAATGGTCAGAAAAGTGCCAGAAAAGTTTCGACCAACTGAAAACGCTTTTGACGGAAGCCCCAGTGTTAGTGCAGCCCGAATCCGGTAAAGAGTTTGTTATTTACAGTGATGCATCCTTACATGGGCTGGGTTGTGTATTGATGCAAGAGGGTCGAGTTGTAGCTTACGCATCGAGGCAATTGAAGCCACATGAGAAAACTATCCGACTCATGATCTCGAATTAGCTGCCATAGTATTTACTTTGAAAATATGGCGACATTACTTGTTCGGAGAGAGATGTCATGTATATTCGGATCATAAAAGCCTCAAATATTTAATGACTCAAAAAGATTTGAATCTGCGACAAAGACGTTGGCTTGAATTGTTGAAAGATTATGATCTTGTTATTGACTATCACCCTGGAAAGGCTAACGTGATTGCCGATGCTTTGAGTCGCAAGTCACTGTTCGCTTTGCGAGTGATGAATGTTCACTCGTCCGTTTCATCCGATAATGTGTTAGTAGCAGAATTAAAAGCCAAACTGTTATTGATTCATCAAATATGTGAAACTCAGAAAGTTGATGATGAATTAGTGGCTAAACGAGTTGAATGTGTTTCGAATGTGGATTCAGAGTTTCAAATTGACGACAATGATTGTTTGAGGTTCAGAAGTCGATTGTGTGTTCCAAGAAATTCAGAACTTATTTTGATGATTTTGAACGAAGCTCATAATAGCTGAATGTCGATCCATCCTGGTAGCACGAAAATGTACAACGATCTGAAACGTTAGTTTTGGTGGTCTGGTATGAAACGAGACATTTCTGACTTTGTTTCGAAGTGTTTGGTATGTCAAAAAGTGAAAGCGGAACATCTAGTGCCTTTAGGATTACTTCAGCCGATTATGGTACCCGAATGGAAATGGGATCGAGTCACGATGGATTTTGTATCCGGATTGCCATTATCGTCAAGCAAGAAAGATGCGATCTGGGTTGTTATTGATAGATCGACAAAGTCGGCTCATTTTATTCCTGTACGTATAGATTATTCGCTTGATAAGCTAGCCGAGTTGTATGTTTCTCAGATTATAAGGTTACACGGGGTACCTATTTCTATTGTGTCGGATAGAGATCCGAGATTCACATCGCGATTCTGGAAGAAATTGCAAGAAGCATTGGGTACCAAGTTGCACTTTAGCACCGCTTTTTATCCCCAAACTGATGGCCAATCCCAGCTGATCATTTTGATACTCGAGGATATGTTGAGATGTTGCATCCTTGAGTTTAGTGGTTTATGGGAACGGTATTTACCTTTAATTGAATTCGCTTACAACAATAGTTTTCAATCAAGCATTAACATGGCACCTTACGAGGCTTTGTATGGTCGTAAATGCCGTACACCGTTGTTTTGGATTGAGCTTAGTGAAAGTAAAATCCTCGGGGTTGATTTGATTAAAGATGCTGAGCAGAAAGTAAAAGTAATCCGTGAAAGTCTGAAAGTAGCTTCAGATCGTCAGAAGTCGTATGCGGATTTAAAACGAAAAGACATTGAATATCAGGTCGGAGACAAAGTATTTGTTAAGGTTTCACCTTGGAAAAAGGTGCTCAGATTTGGCCGTAAGGGCAAATTGAGTCCGAGGTTCATCGGGCCGTATGAAATATCCGAACGAGTTGGACCGGTCGCATATAGATTAATTTTACCCCCTGAGCTTGAAAAGATTCACAATGTTTTTCATGCTTCGATGCTTCGACATTACAGTTCGGATCCATCGCATATAATTAATCCATCTGAGGTTGAGATTCAATCTGATTTGAGCTATGAAGAAGAACCGGTTCATATTTTGGCTCCAGAAGTAAAAGAACTACGAAATAAGAAAATCTCATTAGTGAAGGTACTGTGGCTTAAGCAGGGGGTTGAAGAAGCTACATGGGAACCTGAAAACTCTAGGAAAGATCGTTATCCTAACTTATTCACTGGTAAGATTTTCGGGGACGAAAATTCCTTATGTGGGGAAGAGTTGTGACAGCCCTAATTTGACCCTAGTCGAAAAGTGGTTTCGGGACCACTGAACCGAATCATAAAAATAATTAACCGTTATATTCTATGCTTATTGTATGTGTACATGCATGTGTGAAAGTTTCATGCTTTAATTTTGTCATTTGTATGTGAAATTATTAAATAGGACTTAAGTGAGGCAATTGGGAAAGATGATAGGTAAAATTTAAAAGTGGCCTATTAATGCATGTCATAAAAAAATTGGATTTGCATGTCAAATACCTATTTTTTGTTTATGGTGGCCATCCATAATGATGGTGTTGGGATAATATATGTTTATTTAAGTATTATAATATGATATGGCATTATTTTGCAATAAAAATAATTAGTAAAATAAGGTAAAGATAATAAAAATAAGGGAGCCTCATCTTTCTTTCTTCATTGCCGAAATTGAGAAAGAAAATCCTGAAGGAGAAACCACCAAGGCATTCGACCATGGCTATCCTAATTTAAAGGTATGTATAGTGATTTTTATTTTAATTGATTATGAGATTAAATTGATAAGGGCTTAGTATAGTTAACCCATGGTTTAAATTCATGAATCCTTGATCATATAGCCATTCGAAAAGTAGATAAATTTGTGTTAATTTGATAAGTTTTTTTAGAAGATGTGGTTTATATGTTAAAGTAGCTTAAATGAATAAGTTGAATTCATGGTTGGGAGGTGTGAATTGAAGTTTCCGTATGTATATAGATATATGCATTTTAGAAAAAAAATTTTGTGTTATTTGAATACTTTTATATATGTGCATTCGGTCATTGGGGGTAATTAGATGAATTTAAAATGTTGTGGTTGTTTATAAGATTCGTTGAAATTTTTGTGGTCCTTGCCGAATACATGTTTAGTTAAGGAAAAATTTCTAAAGTGTTTAGTTAATTAGGAAATTAATGGTGTGTGTGCACAAATTATGTGAATTATAAAGGTTGTATGAATACTTAAAAGATGTACATGAATTTGGTTTAATTGATCCAATTATGTTAGGGGAATAGGAATAAATATCGGGTTGATGAGCTATATAAAAATATATATGTATATATATATTCGGCTATATATATAGATAGATATATTTGATGTGTACATGAAAATATGATAAGCCTTATGAGATTGTATTTATGTATGTGAACTAGATGTTTAATGGATATTCGGCTAAAAAGGAGTTAAAGGTTAAGTCATAAGAATTTTGGGTGATATTTATATTTGTACATTAGGGTTACATGTACTTTGGTTATGTGAGTTATGTGTTAAGTAAGCTATTTATTTGATATGCATATTCGGTCATTGTTCAGCAAGACTGAAACCTATGTGTAATTTGCTACAATTGATCATGAAATGAAATTGTATATGAAAGCTAAGTTTGAGTGTTTAGGGTCGAATGTAGCATATAATATATCAAGGCATGCTATAGATATATATGTGTGTTTACGTGGTTGTGCATAAAATGAGTAATCGATTAAATTGTGTTAGTCACATATAGGTGTATATATATATATATGCCTTATGTAAGTACCTTGTGACATAGAGACATTCGGTTATATATATATATTATATATATAGTTAAATTGTGATTATGGTAACCATGACTAGTTGGTGTTGAATGTTTTTAATTAGAAGAAGGTTATAAGTTGAGCTAATGTTAAAAGAAAAATTTGAAAAGATGCATAGTGCCAAATGTGTTCGAATGTAACTTACAAAGTACATAAATTTGAAAATGAAATGGTGATAGACTTAAAGTGGACAAATGATACAAATAAATTGGTTTTTGAAATGTATATGGTTGTCGTATGTATGTGTTTGATTGATAACAAATTTGTTTGATTTAGCTCAAGAGCTTAGAGGACCAAAGTTGGATAAGGGAAAGGAGAAAGTAACCGAATAGCCGTTGAAATCAATCGACAACATCTGAGATAAGTTTTAAGTAGTTTCCTTTAGTATATAATTGACGATGCCTTTATAAGAGTATAGTAGGTGAATTGCGATCTTTGGCTTGCACTTGAATAAAGTTGTATATTAGATAATGCATGTATATGACTTATAATCTGATGGTCACTTTGAGTTTAAGATTAAATGGTGAAAAGAATGAGTGATATGAGATATAACTCCTGAGCTGAAATATGAATGATGATGTGCATATTGAGTTTATATTCGAATGTCATATATGACTATTAAGTGATAAGATGACTGAGATGTGTTAAAATATGACCAAATATATATGAGATTGGAAATAAATCCGGACATGAGGTCCGCAGCTATATGTTGAAATATATCCTATTACATGAGTCCGCAGCTATATGTTGAAATATATCCGGACTTGAGGTCCGCAGCTACGTCTGGAAAAATATCCGGGTTAAAGACCCGCAGGCTTACACTAGTAATGTATTCTGAGCTCTAAAACTTGACAGAACCGATGCCAGTAAGTTAAGTAAAAATTGCGACTTCGAATGTCCGTGGTAAATATCGTTGTGTAAGTATTATATATTTTACATGTTAAGGTTCGTGTTATGTGCTCATATTTGAATTAATTTCTAAGTGATTTATTAGTATCAAAGAACGATATATATATATGTGTGTGAATGAATTTGGTGTTTAAGGATAAGACAATGATATAATTGGTCAATGTAAGTCATCATATGAAAGTATGTGACTAAAAGTATAGTATAAGCTATGGAGATAGTGAAATATGTGCTAGAAGTTTTCTTGTGTATACATACATACATAATCGGCTAATAGGTTTTATAACTACTATACTGGTGTATATTTGGCCAAGTGAATTACAATTAGAATACGAGTTTTGTGATACTCAATGTTCAATTTTAATGACAAGCTTTAATAGTATGAATTGCTTAAAACTTACTAAGCCTCGAAAGCTTACTCTGTTTCTTATTTCTCTGTTTTATAGATTGTTGATTTTGGCCACCGTCTCGGGGATCGTCAGCAGTTCTTCATACTATCAATCTTTTTGGTACAGTTGTATTTTGGACTCGATATGGCATGTATAGGTTAGGCTGTTGACAAAATATGTTTTGTAATTGTAAATATTTTGGCCATATGAAAATGGCATATTTATATCTCAAGGTTCGGTATGTGTTCAGCTCGATTTCTTCTTTTATTGCTAAATTTTGTGAATGAAAAATTAAATGTTCAGCTCGGTAATACCTTATAGCCTAAACTGGCGATCGGACTCTGGCTAGGGGTGTTACACTTGCGTTAAGGCTTCACACGCCCGTATGCTCAGGCTGTGTGGCCAGAAATAGGCTATTTACTAAGCCTTTTGTCACTCTCACACCACATGCGTAGATACATACTTATCTAATAACATACAACATGGAATAAATGAGCTCTTAAATATCTCCAAACATGTTATGCTCAAGTCATTTTCTTATGCAATAAATATTATAGAATTTTCCCACATCATTACCACATACTAGTCATAACTATCATTACATCACGAACCTCATGTCCATCACTAAGCATACATAATCATTTCCACAAACCATTCATGAGGCATTATTAACTATTTACCAATCACCAAATCTTGCATCAGTTACTAACTCATCAATAAATCTCATTTCAATCTCTAGGCATACATACTATAAGCCACATCACAAGATATAGTATCATACATATATATGAATAAACATTTAGACCCACAACATCATTAGCTAACATAGGCCAACTCACATGGCTACAACACTTTATCAATACAAGCCAACACCTTTGGCTAAATCATAATATCACATACTCAACATTAAAACCCTATACATGCCATAAACTCGAAACACTAGGATTTACTTACACCAATAGCGTTAACTCGACTGTGTGATAATATCTCTGTCGGCCTCCAACCCGAGCTAACCTGGAAACCGTAGGGAATATGGGAAAGAAAAGGGGAGTAAGCTTTATGCTTAGTAAGTTCATAAGAAAACTATAAGCAACTCATTAACAAGTTTTATCAATGTTTACAAAATAATCACAAATTCACTACAAGTTGTCTTCCTAAGCAACAATCACTAAATTATTTATAACTGGAGCTACAAAACTCCAAATCAATTGCCATTAATTTTCCCTGAAAATAGGCTCATATATATTCCATCCATAAAATTTTCAGAATTTTTGGTTTGGCCAATCAATACCATATTTTTCTTAATGTTTTCCCTGTTTCACTGTTTGACTAATCTAACCACTCTTCACTACGAATAATATTTCTCATTGTACAAAATTCAAAATATGTTCTCGTTGATTTAATTTGAAACTAGACTCATTAAGGAGTCTAAGAATATAAATTTTATCTTATAACCATTTTTGTACAAATTATAATGATTTTCTAAAAACAGAACAAGGGACCCCGAAGTCATTTGACTCTATCCCACGCCACTTCAAATATCTCATTATTAGCAATTATTTTGCTTACACGGTTTCTTTTATAAGAAACTAGACTCATTAAGATTTAATTACATAATTTATTCAGCTTCTAACTCAACTCTCACAATTTATGGTGATTTTCCAAAATCACGTTACTACTGCTATCCCAAACAGATTTATTACAAATTTACTCTTTCACACATTCTTTGCATTCACATTATTTAAACATGTATATAACCAATCAATTTCATCACAATTCTATAATTTCACTTAAGCATAATCTCAATACAATACATCATGCTCTATGATTTGCACACAACAATTCAAATTAGCAATTATAAGATGGTTCTGCACATAGCCCACCCTTATCGATAATTTACGATGGTTTTACCCTTACTCACATATATGACATAGGCATTTTCATCTATGCTTCCCATTTCACATTCATGATTCAATTCTAATTGATCTAACATGCATAAATATATATCACATACCTGGCCAACTTAATGTATTGAATGAATTCAATTGCCGATTTAACACAAGGTCTCATAGTCTTAGACTTTTATCAAATCACCGGCATTTAGCCTGCTAGGTTTTAAACCCGAATTCATCACCGACACGAAGCCTGCTAGACTTTAAGTCTGAACTCATTCACCGGCATTCCGCCTGCTAGGCTTGAAGCCCGATATCATTTCACCGGCATTATAGCCTGCTAGGCCCAAAGCCCGATAATATTATTCACCAGCTTAAAGCTTGCTAGGCTCAAAGCCCGAATATCACCATTATAAAGTCGTCTCATAAACAATTCATATAATATAGCATGTATACCTGTTCACTTTGCTCTATTTAATCATTCAATCACAATATATAATTGCCCTTCGAATCATTTGATATTTTGCACACTAAGTGTCATTCTCAATATCTCGCACACTAAGTGCCATTCTCAATATTTCGTACACTGAGTACCATATTTGATTGCCCCGTACACTAAGTGTCACATTTTGTCGATATATCGTCAGACATTAAAATATTCACGTATGTACAATTTATGCGATATTAAAGCATTAGAAACATAAATTTAACAATGCTTATTGCATACGAACTTACCTCATTCGCGGTAACGACAAATTAGATCGACGAATCCGATACTTCATTTTTCCCTCGATATAGACTCGTACGAGGCTTAACTTGATCTAATCAATCAAATTCAACTATTACAATTCATATTCTATTCATTTGAACTCAATTTCATATTTTGGTAAAATTACTATCTTACCCCTAAAGTTTCACTTTTATTCAATTTAGTCCCTGAGCTCAAAAAATGCAAATTAACCATTTTTAACCATAATTAAGCTTAACCGAATATTCATGGTATTAAAACAACCCATAAATTATTTTATGGCAAAATTACATTTTTGCCCTTGATATTTCAACTTCTTTACAATTTAGTCCCTAAGCTCGAAAAATTAAATTCATTCAATTTTGGCCAAACCCATGCCTAGCCAAATTTACTACAACTTAATAACAGCCCATATTTTCATTTATTCACACTTTCAACCATATAATTTCAATAATTCACAATTTAGTCCAAAATTGACATTTTTACCATAATTCACTTTACAAAACATGTATATCCAACAACAATAATTTATTTTCCATCATCAACTATCAAAATACTCATGCATTCAACAACGACAGCATTCAAATACTTTAATAGTTTTGAAATCAAAGATACGGGCTAGCTAGAATACGAAGCAACGATCTCAAAAACATAAAAATTATCAAAAACCGAACACAAAACATACCTAAATCACTTCATGCAAGTGCCGAAAATAAGGAAGCTTCAATGGATTTCTTTTTCTCCTCCATATTCGGCCAAGAAATAAAATTTGCATGGCCATTTTATGTTTTATTTTTATTTAATACATTTTAATATTCCATTTACCTTTTTGTCCTTTATAATAATACATAATTTCATATATGCCAAACCACCAATCTCCACTATCATAAAGTAATGGTTTAATTGATAAATAGGGACTTCTACTTTAGTAAAACATGGAAAATAAAAACTTAAACAATTAGATTGCAACTTTTGCATTTTACGCGATTTAGTCCTTTTTGCTTAATTAACTATCGAAATGATAAAATTTTTCAACAAAACTTTAATACCATCTTTTTGCCACTCCGTAAATATATATAAAAATATTTACGACTCGGTTTATAGAAATGAGGTCCCGATACCTCTTTTCCTAAACCCACTTGACCTTAAGGTCATACCACTTGAACTTAATAAATCACTTATAAAACAAATATCACAATATCAAAAATATTTTTTTTAAAATCACAATTAACTCGTAAATATTAAATATAATATTTACAAACATGCTCGTCAGATTTGGTGGCCCCAAAACCACTATTCTGGTTAATCCTAAAAACGGGCTGTTACAATGGTTCATTTTGGTAATTCTAAGTAGGTTATTATGATATATATACACATGTGTTAAGTTGAGTATATGTGAACCAATGATGTTAACTCCTAAGTTTATCCAAGGTAAATTTACAAACACATATGTATGTAATGGTATGCTATGATGAATGATGGAATTGTGTATTTTGAATGCTTGGATTGGTTGGTATTGGATGTGTGTTTCAAGTGCAAGTCTTGGGTGAAATTTTGGGTGAGAAATGAAGCTGGAAATAGCTTCATTTTTTTCCACACAGACAGACACATGGGCTTGTGTCTAGACCGTGTGTGACACACAGCCTGGTAACATAGGCATGTGGTTAGGCCGTGTGTCCTCTGCACCTTAATTTTGAGAAATAGAATGCTCATAATTGGGCACACGGGCAGAGACACGGGTGTGTGTCTCAGCCATGTGTGCCACACAGCCTAGAACACAGGCATGTGTCTTGGCTGTGTAAAACCTGCACCTAATTTTGAATTGAATTAATTAACCACACGGCATAGCACACGGACGTATGGACTGGCCATGTGTGCCAGTCAGAGAGTTACACGAGATCGAACAGGACGTCCAACACGATCGTGTCCCTTGGACCACACAGGTGTGTGAGCCCTATAGAGAACTCCACTTCTCTAACTAGTGGTAAACCAAGTAATTGCTCAGAAAATACATCAGGAAATGCTTACACATGTCAGCATCATTCGAAACCCATTCCTTGGCATATTTTCTCAATCTAACGAATTCTCATTCATATTCAGATACAGTCATGTTTCCCTGTTTGAGTTCTAAAAAATTCTTTCTTTTTCTGATCTAGAAATCTCTAACTAATGTACTTCTTTCTAAATATTATCTGAAAGAATTCCCAAGTAACATTTTCTCTCGGTACAACAGAAGTTATGGTGTTCCACCAATGGTAAGCTCTATCTTTCAGTAAAGACACTGCACATTTTAAACACTCAGTTGGTGTACATGATAATTCATCTAAAACTCTAATGGTATTTTCCTACCAAAACTCAGCCCTCTTTGGATCATCATCGACAGGAGCCCTAAATTCTTCTGCCCCATACTTACGGATTTTATTTACCCGGAGACTTACCAATTCTAACAGGCTAGCCTGTGGCATCTCATGAACAGGTTGAGGAACAAGTGAGGGAGGGTGTTGTACAATAGGATTTGTTCTCAAATATTCAGTGAACCACTCATTCATCATTTGAAAGAAGCCTTCTTTTGCCTCCTCACCTCGACCTTCAGATACAGGCCTTCTACTACTATTAGATACAGTTCGTTAAACAGAAGCTTGAGCAGTGCTATTAGCTTCTCTGGATTCAGCTCTAGCTTGGTTGGATAGCATTACTATATGAAAAACACATTTAAAAAAGGTTAGGAGATATCACACTATCAGAAATTATATAATGGCATGTACAGCTAAACTCATACTTGCTACGTTAGTCCAAGAATCGGATAAACCATAACTCTGATACCAATAAATGTAACACCCCTAACCCGTATCCGTCATCAAAGCAGGGTTACAGAGCATTACCAGAGTTTACTGAGTAATTTAATATAATTCATGTCATTTACTTTTCATATTCGAAACTAATCATATTGTCCCCTTGAATGGACCTTCGAGGTCCAATTTAAACATTAGAATCAAGTCGGAACTAAATTGGGAACTTGGAAAATTTTTCGCAAAATATGATGGCCTTAAATGGTAATTAAACCATTTTAATTATGAGTGGACAAAGATGGACTTATATTAAGTGTTTTATATAGTTTATTAACAAGGTTATTTTGGTAAATTGATGATTATTATGATAGTAAATAAAACAAACAAATTATAATTGTTATTATCCTCATCAATTGCTAAAATTCAAGAGGAAAGAATACCATTTTAGGGTTTGAAAGGTTCGGCCATTGCTTAGCTTAATTGTACGTCCAATTTTGCTCAATTTTTTACGATTTCTATATTTTTGTGATCGTTGCTTTGAGTTCTAGCTAGCCCATGCTTAAATTTTTGAAAGTGTTGATGATTTTCAAAGTTGCCATTGATGAATTCTTGAGCTTTATGATGTTTGATGATGAATTATGCAAGCTTGGCGTTTGATATACATGTCTAATTAAGTGATTTTTGATAAAAATGCTTATTGTCGACTAAATTATGAAATTTGAAAATTTAGGGGTCTAAATATGAAATAAATGGAATTAATGGGCTGATAGAAACCAAAAGAAAATTCGGTCTAACAAAAGCATGTTGAAATTTTGTGTATTTTGAGTTTTTTTGAAATAAGGACTAAATTGAGGAAATGTGAAAAATTAGGGGGCTAATGTGCAAAATGCCCATTTATGTGTTTGTGAATTAAATTGAATGAATCAGTGATTAAATGAGTTAATTTTGAATACATATAGATCAAGAAAGAAAAATTCAAATTTAGATCGGGGAAAATCAAAGGTTATAAAGTAATTGATCCGATTCGTCAATTTCAAGTACGAGGCAAGTTTGTACGAGATAAGTGATGTTACAATTATGTTTTTAATGCTTTAATAATGCATAAATTGTATAGATGTGACTATGATTGCGTACGATGATAAATCGACTATGTTTGGCACTTAGTGTGCGTTTCAAAATAGCTTCGGCTAGAAATAGCACTCAGTGTGCGAATTGGAATAGTTTCGGCTATATGAGGCACTAAGTGTGCGATACCGAGATAACTTCGGTTTAATGTAATGGCACTAACTGTGCGAGATCATTATAGCTTCGACTAATCACTGATGTACCAAGTGTGCGAATTCTTAGAGAGTAGAAAAACTTCCGAATGAATTAATGTATTGAACAAAGAGGTGAGAATGAAATAAATAAATACGGGAAAGTTCAAGTATGTACGATACCTATGTGGTAGTTGATACTATGAAGCTTGATGAATTTGTATAAACATGTTAAATGGTGATGGATTACAATTAAATGATGATATAAGAACTATGAAGTGCTTATTAATTGATGTTTTGTATTATATAAACTGTTGAGTATATTTGGTATGAACTTACTAAGCTATGAAGCTTACTGTAACACCCCTAACCCGTATCTGTCGCCAGAATAGGGTCTTAAGGTATTACAAAATAAAACACGATCTCAAACAAATATATATAAAGTATATAATTATTCATAAACATGATTCTTGAAAGTTAATCAAACTTAATTCATAAATTAATACATCTCTTAAATTAGAACATTTCACTTCATATGTATATAAAGAGCCATACCATTCACATGTAACAATATAAAATATAATATGTCAACAATTTCATATATATATATACAAGCTTAGCATAGTAATCTTTGTAAACTTCATATGTTTTACATAATAATACCACTAAAAGGAAGCATTTGGATATAAGTCAACTCATTTCTTTTTTTGGTCTGATCGGTTAACCTATGTATAGATATATATATTGCATTATACACATTCACTACTTGCATTTACTTAACAAGTTCCTATAACCATATGTATATAGGTAATAAACACACATAATCTTAAACACTTTACACATATACAAGGCATGCAAAAACTTAAATAATATAACAAGTCTAAATGTCATATGCGCATGTCATAGCTTAATGCATAAATGAGCTGCAAAATTTGTATTATGCATATTTCTTCCTCTTTACCCACTAGCTTCATGATTTATAATAATCCAATGTCTTTTATAATGAACTATATGACCGAATATACATATTATCTAAACAAATCAAATATATATTATGATTACACCCTTGATATAGATTTAATATAAAACTAAACATTTATATATTTAACTTATCTATCATGAATGCATGCAAAGTGCGCATTTACCCCAAGAGCCAAGGCTTTACTTAACATTAAAACATCAAATATGCATATATCCATTAGTCAACTAGGTTAATCATGAACCACATACATTATTTATCACTTAATAATTAAACTAACCAAGTTAGAACATAACCACCCATCACTTAAACAATGCCGCAATTATTATTTTCCATCACATAATAATAAACATACTAAACACACATTAGTAACACCCTGATTTTGGGCCCAGAAGTAATGGGCCTTGAGTTTGGGATCTGTTAGAAGGCAGCTTGAATAAAAGAAAGGTGTTTAAATATTTTATAATTGTATGTTTAGTTTAATTGTTAAATTATTTAGGAAGGGTTGGTAGTGTGGAAAAAGTCCTAGGTTCGATCTAGGGCTTTAGCAAAATTTTGCATTTTTTTTCTAAAGAACCCTGAGCATTAGGTGGAAAGCTTATTAATAAGGCCTGGTAAAATTTGACATAAGGAAACGCTTGGCCTAGTTGCAAAGGGCGTTGGTAGTAAGCAGGAGGTCTAGGGTTCAAGTCCTGGCCTTGCCGAAATTTTTTTTATTACGCATAAGATTAGTAAGGAAGCTAGCGTTTAGGCTTTATAAGTATGTTAGGTGGAAATTCGAAACCAAGGATGTGCTTGGCCCAGTGGAATGATGGCGTTAGGAGTAAGGAGAGGTGCTGGGTTCAAGTTGCAGTATGAGAAAAAGTTGTGGGTTTTTTTTAGACAACATGAGGTCAGCAGAAAGAATTTATAATTAATTGGGGAGGAGAAACAAGACAAAAGAGCTTGTGGCTTGGTGGCAAGGGACGAATAGCACAGCCAAGAGATCAGGGGCTTGAATCTGAATGGTAGCAAATATTTTTAGGATAATCAGGTTGTGGGTTAATAGGCTTTAAAGATAGTTAGGGATGGAATATGGCACAAGAGCGCCTGCGGTGCAGTGGCAAGAAGCATGCTATGGTTATGAGAGGGAGTAGGTTCGAATCCCAGGCCTGGCAAAGTTTAAACTTTTATTCTTCAAGAAAACTGAGGCTTAGGCATATAAGCCTTATAATTAATTGTGACCGAATGGTATCATAAGAAAGGATGCGGTGCAATGGCCAGCAGCGTGCTGATAAGATGAGGGGCTGTAGTTTGATTTGCTACTCAAGTGCTGTACGGTGGAAGCAATTTGAATGCAATTCAATTTGGAATTTTTGGCTAAAATCAAGTGGATTAGGATAAGGATTAAGCGTAGATATGATGGGGATAAAATTGAAGAATTTGAAGGGAAATTATCTTGACGAGTTTAAGTCAATTGAGGTGTGTAGGTGTATTTTATTTATTTATTTTAGTATAAATATGTGTGTCGTATGGGCAAGTAAGGGCATTTGTTGTTCTTGTGTGCTTCAGTCAGATATCACCTCCTCTTTTCTTTAAGCCAAACTCTTGATCTTTTCTTCCCTATTTTAATCGAATCAACCTCTTCCCTCTTCAACTTAGCCGATTGTTTCTTTTGCATTTAAAAGCCCATTCTTACACTTTGGAGGCTTGATTTCTTGTTGGCAAGCGATCTCACAATCGGTAAGTGAATTAGATCTTTTTTGGCTTTTGTTAAATATTTCTAAGTTCTTTCGTTTCTACACTCTTAAAAGCTGATTTTTTATTATTCTTTCCAAAACTTTCGTTAACCTACAGTTTCTCCATTTATCTTTCTTTTCCCTCTCATTCAAGAGTGTGATCGCTGATGGAAAAAGGGGGTTCTAGCAGAGAGGTTGGGATAGAGGCTCTCAAGTTTAAGTGACATAATGTGTCAGCCGTTAGGGACTTTTCGCCTGGATGCGGAAGGGGGACTATGTTAGATTTCGAGTTGCATAGACAGATCGCAGTCGATCAATCTAGTCAAGGCAAGTATAGGTGGTTCTTCGGTAAGTAGTGGATTTATTTTGAATTAATGGAATGTGACTAATGGAGTATAATGTTGAATATAGGTTCGGGCGATTATGAATACCTAGTACTCCAGGTGATAAGGTGTGTACTTCTACCCTATGATAACTTGATATAAAGCTGAAGGTGTGTACATACACTGCACACGCACAATGAATCGGCAAAAGTCGAAATGCCAAAAAGCCAAAAAGCTGAAATGCTAAAAAGTCAAAATTTTGGTTACGGTAGTCTTTCGAGTGCGTGAACACTCGTGAGGAGGAAACCGATAGGTTGTCTGAGGCCCCATGGGAGATTCCATGGACTTGGGCTGTGATTTGGCCAACCGGGCCAAAATAGGCTTAATGGGATTGATGGGCTGTTGGGCCCATAATAGGCAAAATTGATATTTGATGCTATGTGATGGAAAATTCGTATGTGAGCATGTATATAAATGTGATTTGGGCCTAATGGGCCATATAAATGTGATTTGGGCCTAATGGGCCATATGCAGGTGATTTGGGCCTAATGGGCCATATGAATATGATTGGGCCTAGTGTGCCATATACAGGTATGTGAATTTGACTGGTTTTTGTAAAAGGGTTTTGGGCCTAGTATATGATGACTACATAAAACTTAATTAATTAATTGCGACGGTGGACAAGTAAAAGGGTTAAGGTGTGGCAACAGGTATATGCATGTCTAGGATTGGATCTAGGGAGAGCTTGGTACTTAAGCGGTCTTAATGACTCACCTCTTCTTCTCTGGAATCCTACCTGGTGCATAGTATTCGTTCATCTTAGCTCACGGGATCTGTTAACGGGCCAAGGTAAGAGAAAATCGTAATAAAAGGAAAATTATCGAAATGCCCCTAAGGGCAAAAATGACCAAAATATCCCTTGGTGTTGAATGTAAGTTTTATGGATGTGACATGCATATCTACTGCATACATATGATATTCTACCCAAAATAACTAATGATTGCTTTATACTCGTTGAGGATTGTACACACTGGGTTTTCGAAACTCACCCTCCCTCCTTCTAAACTTTTCAAGTGATCCTCAGTAGGTGGTTCGACGGATGGAGGGGCTCAGAGGTGGCCAAGTAGCATAAAAGTTGTAACAGTCTAGTTTTGACCCTAGTTGGAATAGTGGTTTCGAGACCACAAATCCGAGTTTGAAAAATATTTTAATATTATTTTTCTGTGCCTGTGATATGTGAATTTATATCTGCTAGATTTCTGTAATTTAATTTGTATGTTTCTGTGCTCGATTTGCAAAAAGAACCAAATCACGTAAGTTGTAAAAGTTGCCTACTAGTTGCTAAAGTGCCTAAGTGCTATGGTTTGTTAAAGTTGAGGCCCTTGCATATCAATAAGACCATTATATGATAGTGGGAGACATGGTTTGGCAATATAGTAAATAGATAAATTTTTAAAGGATGGTTAAGCAATAGGTAATATATGTTATTAAAAAAATGCATGAAAATTTGTTTATTCATGCACATCCTTGCCAAAAATACAAAAGAAAAAGGGAGAAAAAGAACAAGATAGGTTTTGGCACTTTGATCCTTGATTAAGGTATGGATTTTTGTCCATTTTTGATAATTTCTACGTTTTTGTAATCGTTGCTTCATGTTCTTCAAAGCCCATGTCTGAATTTCTGTTTCTATTAAAGATTTCATGAAATGCCATTGTTGATATCATGAGCTTTGTGATGTTTTTGGATAAATTATAAAGGCTTGATAGATGATTTGTAAGTTTTGTCTTTGAATTTTGATGAAATAGAGTAAATTGAGCTAATTTGTGAAAATTTTATTTTGAAGGACTAAAATGTGAAATAAATGAAATGTGTGGACTTGTATGAGAGCCATGAAAATTTGGCTAAGCTTGTGTACAAACAAATTATGTGTATTTTATGATTTTGTGAATGAGGGACAAAAGTGTCGAGATGTGAAAACATGAAGGCTAGTTTGCAAATTGCCCTAAATGTGTGATTATGGATTAAATTGAATTATATGGCAAATAAAAAGATTAATTTTGAATACTTATAGATCAAGAAAAGAGGAGTTCAGATTTAGATCGAGGGAAGTCGAAGATTATAGAATAAACATTAGAGTCGACAACTTCGAGTACGAGGTAAGTTTGTACTTAAAATATAATGTTAAGTAAGCTTTGATGCCTTAATTATACATGGTTTGTATATAATTAAATTGGATGATATGATGATGAATCAGAAGTTTTGGCACTAAGTGTGCGATTTAAACTATCTTGGCACTAAGTGTGCGATTTAAATTAGCTTCGGCTATTTGAGGCACTAAGTGTGCGATACCGACTTAGTCTCGGTTATTTGAGATGGCACTAAGTGTACGAAAATATTTATTTTGGGCTAACCATATAGCACTAAGTGTGCAAATGTCTAAAATACGAATAAGTTATGGAAATTCTTATAACATTCACAAGAGATGAGTATGAAAGTGTATAAGTACAGGAATTTTCAGGTATGTATAATACCTAAGTGGTAGATGATGTTATGTATATGAATTTCATTGAGTTGATATAAATTTATGGATTGAAATTATGCAAATACATATATGTTGTTATATTATGTTTCATATATTATGAATGACTTGAGTACGAGTTTACTAAGCTTTTGAAAGCTTATTTTGTGTGATTTGCATTGTTTTATAGATATCATAGCTACTGAAGGCTCGGGGATAGTCGAGGATTGTCACCATACTATCGATCTCATTTTGGTACTTTTGAAAGTGTATATATTTTAATGTATGGCATGTATAGGCTAGAAGGATTATGTTTATAAGTTTTGATAAATATATATATATGCCATGAGAGTTAGCTAACAAATGATAATTGTGTATGGTTTTGGTGTATGTTTGTAATGTGCTAAGTTTTAATGTGTTTTGGTCATTCTTAAACATGGAATTAGTTGAAAATTTTGGTATGAATGTTGTATATCATTGCTTGTAGGTTTGAACCAATGAGAAATGGAAAATTGGCTTAAATCAAGCCTGCATTATGCCACACGATCAGGGGACACGGACGTGTCTTATGGCCGTGTAAGAAAAACAATATTCACCTAAAAATCACACGGCCTTGACACTGGCGTGTTATATGGCCGTAGGCTAAAGTCAGTAGCTAGCTAAATATCACACGGCCATAGTACATGGGCGTGCCTATTGGCCGTGTGAAAAAGTCAGTATGCATGCTCTATTTTGGCACGATTGATTCACATGAGTGTGTCTAATGGCCGTGTGAGGCACACGGCCACGGCCTGGACGCACGGGCATGTGACCTTAATAGAATTAAAAAAATTTCTATGTTCTGAATTTTATGAATGTGTTCGGTTTAGCTCTAACCGTTCTTAAATGTATGTTTTAAGTCTCGTAGACCATCTTATGAGATAAATTGCTTATGAAATGATATTAAATAATATATGTGATTCTGAATTGGTCTGAGATGTTCTGTCTGTCTAGTAATGCCTCGTAACCCTAATCCGATGTCGGTTATGAGTTAGGGGTGTTACATTTTAGTTGATATTAGAGCTATGGTTTAGTCGGTTCTAGAACTGTCATAGCGTATGTGGGTCTAGCTATACATGCCATATATTTGAAACTACGATAGTGTGATGAATCTTGACATTGAAATGTGCTTTTGTATAGCAATGGATCCCGATAGAAGTGTAGCTGATGATGTTGAAAGTAATGTGCCTGCTCCCGCTCAAGGGACGGTGCAAGCTGATTCTAGACCGGCTATGAGTAGCCGTGATGGTGAGGCTAAGCAAGCCTTCTATCAAATGATGAATGATTGGTTCACCCAATACATTAGAACTAATCCGGTTGTACAACAACCTCCACCCCCAGTTAATTCTCTTCAAACTCCTGTTATGCTACCAGTAAATCCGATACTGTCCAGTAGACCACCAGTTGATAAGATTAGAAAACACAGGGCTGAAGAGTTCTGAGCTACAACAAAGGATAATGCTGAAAAAAGTCGAGTTCTGGTTAGAGAACACAACAAGAGTATTTGATGAATTGTCTTTGAGCCCTGAAGAATGTATAAAATGTGTTGCTTCTCTTTTAAGAGATACGACGTATTATTGGTGGAAAACTTTGACATCTGTGGTTTCGAGTGAACGAGTTACATGGGATTTCTTCCAAGCTAAATTTCAAAAGAAATATATCAGTCAAAGATTCATTGATCAGAAATGCAAAGAGTTTCTGCTTAAACAAGGTCATATGTCTGTCACAGAATACGAGCGGGAATTTGTAAGGTTGAGTCAATATGCTCGTGAATGTGTATCTTTGGAAGCAATTATGTGTAAGATATTTGAAGACTGTTTGAATGAGGATATTCGTTTACTAGTTGGTATTCTAGAAATCAAAGAATTTGTGGTGCTTGTTGAACAAGCATGTAAAGCAGAAGATCTTGGGAAAGAGAAAAGAAAGGCTAAGTTTAAAGTCAGAGATGTACGAAAGAGATCATCGGGCAAATCATTTCAATCTGGATCCAAGAAGTTTAGAGATGATAGCAGTCGTTCAAAGGCTAGTGTGGGATATTCAAACAGAGACCGTGTTAGATCGCAATCGAATTACAAATCTTCAGCCACGTCTGTTGCTAGTGTTGATAATGCAAAGAATGAAAGGCCTGAATGTGATCAGTGTGGAAGACGACACTTTGGTGAATGCTGGGGAAGAAGTAATAACCGAGCTTGTTATAGTTGTGGTTCAAGAAACCATTTTATTAAAGACTGCCCAGATTTAGCTGAAAAAGATCATGTTCAAAATCTGAGACCGAGTGGTAATGTTTCTTGTGGTAGACCTCCCAGAAATATGGGAAATGTAAGCGGTAGTCAAAGAGGAATGAAAGACACAACTGTTAGATCTGAGGCTCGTGCACCTGCTAGAGCGTATGCTATCCGAGCTCGAGAGGAAGCTTCATCGCCAGATGTGATTACGGGTACATTTACTCTCTATGATACTTATGTGATTGCTTTGATAGATCCTGGATCAACACAGTCATATATATGTATGAACTTAGTGAATAGTAAGACTTTGTCTGTAGAGTCTACTGAATTTGTAATTAGAGTTTCAAACCCCCTAGGTAGATGTGTCTTGGTTGATAAAGTCTACAGGAATTGTCCGTTAATGTTTCGAGACAATTGTTTTCCAGCTCATTTGATGCTATTACCTTTTGATGAGTTTGATATTATTCTGGGAATAGATTTGTTAAATTTACATGATGTTGTGGTGAACTGTAAATGAAAAACTATTGATTTGAGATGCAAGAATGATGAAATAGTCAGAATTGAACCTAGTGATTTGAATGGATTGCCTGCTATAATATCTTTGATGAAAACTTTGAGTATTGTGAGAAAGGGTTGTGAAGCTTATTTTGCATATGTGATTGATTCGAGAGTATCAGAAAAGAAGGTTGAATCTGTGCCTATTGTTTGTGAATTTCCTGATGTATTTCCTGAAGAACTTTTAGGATTAGCTTCGGTTAGAGAGGTAGAGTTTGGCACTGAATTGTTACCTGATACTACTCCGATTTCAATAGCTCCGTATAGAATGGCTCCGACCGAGTTAAAGGAATTGAAATCTCAGTTGCAAGAATTGACCGATTAAGGGTTTGCTAGACCGAGTTTTTCACCTTGGGGTGCTCCAGTTCTATTTGTGAAAAAGAAAGATGGTACGATGAGAATGTGTATAGATTATCGTCAGTTGAACAAAGTGAATGTCAAGAATAAGTATCCCCTGCCCCGAATTGATGATTTGTTTGATCAGTTGAAGTGAGCTACTGTGTTTTCAAAAATAGATTTGAGATAGGGCTACTATCAGCTACGAGTGAAAGATTTGGATATTCCGAAGACTGCTTTTAGAACGAGGTACGGGCATTATGAATTTTTAGTTATGCCTTTTGGATTAACGAATGCACCTGTTGTATTTATGAATTTAATGAATAGAATTTTCAGATCGTATCTTGATCAATTTGTTGTTGTATTCATTGATGATATTTTGATTTATTCATGTGTTGAATTTGAGCATGCTGAACATCAGAAATTAGTGCTACAAACTTTGCGAGATAAACAATTGTATGCAAAGTTTAGTAAATGTGAATTCTGGTTGCGAGAAGTTGGTTTTCTGGGTCATATTGTATCAGCCTCTGGTATCCGAGTTGATCCGAGCAAGATTTCAACTATTCTAGATTGGAAGCCTCCGAGGAATGTATCTGAAGTCTGCAGTTTTTTGGGACTTGCCGGTTATTACAAACGATTTGTAAAAGATTTCTTTGTGATATCAACTCCGTTGACAAAATTGCTTCAGAAAGATGTGAAATTGAATGGTCTGAGAAATGTCAGAAAAGTTTTGATCGGTTAGAAGCTCTATTAACTGAAGCTTCGGTATTGGTACAACCTGATTCAGGTAAAGAATTCGTTATTTACAGCGAGGCTTCATTGAATGGACTCGGTTGTGTTTTAATGCAAGAAGGAAAAGTTATAGCTTATGCCTCGAGACAATTAAAGCCGCATGAAAAGAACTATCCGACTCATGACCTCGAGTTAGCTGCTATTGTGTTTGCTTTGAAAATTTGGCGTCACTATCTGTTTGGTGAGAAATGTCATGTGTTTTCTGATCATAAAAGTCTGAAGTATTTAATGACGCAAAAAGATTTGAATCTGCGATAGAGAAGATGGTTAGAACTGTTAAAAGACTATGAACTTGTGATTGATTATCACCCGGGAAAAGCAAATGTGGTTGTTGATGCTTTGAGTCGAAAATCGTTATTTGCAATGGATGCTCATTTAGTTCTGTCTGATAATGGTTCAGTTTTAGCTGAATTAAAAGCAAGACCTTTGTTTTTACAACAGATTATTGGAGCTCAGAAAGTTGATAATGAGATTATGGCTAAACAAACTCAGTGTAATTCTGATTCTGATTTTGAATTCCGGACAGATGTTGATGACTGTCTGAGGTTCAGAAATAGATTTTCTGTACATCTGGGAAGTATGAAAATGTATAACGATTTGACACAATTATATTGGTGGCCGGGAATGAAAAGAGATATTTTTGACTTTGTTTCGAGATGTTTAATCTGTCAGCAAGTTAAAGCTGAGCATCAGGTGCCATCTAGGTTATTACAACCGATTATGATTCCGGAGTGGAAATAGGATTGAGTGACCATGGATTTTGTATCTGGTTTGTCTCTGTCACCTAAATGAAGGATGTAATTTGGGTTGTAGTTGATCATTTGACGAAATCAGCTCATTTTATTTTGATTCGATTTGATTAATCGATTGATAAGCTAGCTGAGTTGTATATTTTTGATATTGTGAGATTGCATGGTGTGCCATTGCCAATAATGTCTGATAGAGACCCGAGATTTACGTCGCGATTTTGGAAGAAATTACAAGATGCTCTGGGTACTAAACTACACTTTAGCAATGCTTTCCATCCGCAAATGAACGGACAATCTGAATGGATTATTCAGATACTCGAGGATTTGTTGAGATGTTGTATTCTTGAGTTTGAAGATATGTGGGAACAATATTTACCTTTGATTGAATGCGCTTATAATAATAGTTTTCAGTCGAGCATTAAAATGGCACCGTACGAAGCCTTATACGATAGAAAGTGTAGAACTCCATTATACTGTACTGAGCTCAACGAGAATAAGATTTACGGTATTGATCTGATAAAAGAAACAGAACAGAAAGTGAAATTAATTCGAGATAGTCTGAAAGCTACCTCTGATCGTTAGAAATCATATGCAGATTTGAAAAGAAAAGACATTGAATTTGAGATCGGCGACAAAGTGTTTCTGAAAGTGTGTCCGTGGAAGAGAGTGATTCGGTTTGGTAGAAAAGGCAAGTTGAGTCCGAGGTTCATCGGGCCGTATGAAATCATTGAGCGAGTTGGGCCAGTTGTTTATAGATTGAAGCTACCATCTGAATTAGACAAGATACATAATGTGTTTCACATATCGATGCTTCGACAGTACAGATCTAATCTTTCCCATGTAATTCCTTCATCTGAGATTGAAATTCGATCTGATATGACTTACGAAGAAAAGACGATTCGAATCTTAGCTCGAGAGGTTAAAGAGTTACGTAATAAGAAGATTTCGTTAGTTAAAGTGATGTGGCATTGACACGGTATTGAAGAGGCAACGTGGAAGCCTGAAGATGCTATGAAAAGCAATATCCAAATCTGTTTAATGGTAAGATTTTCGGGGACGAAAATCCCTAAGGGGGGAGAATTGTAACAGTCCGATTTTGACCCTAGTCAGAATAGTAGTTTCGGGACCATAAATCCGAGTCTGAAAAATATTTTAATATTATTTTTTGTGCCTGTTATATGTGAATTTATATATGCTAGATTTTTGTAATCTAATTTGTATATTTCTGTGCTCGATTTGCAAAAAGGACCAAATCGCGTAAGTTGTAAAAGTTGCCTACTAGTTGCTAAAGTGCCTAAATGCTATGGTTTGTTAAAGTTGAGGCCCTTGCATGTCAATAAGACCATTATATGATAGTGTGAGACATCATCATCCTCATCAGTTGCTTTAAACTCTTCAACCCCGTGTTTTCTAATTTTATCAACAGGTGGCTTATACAATTTCAGTGGATCACTTACTTGTGGTGTGACAAGCATCGAAGATGGATTAATCGAGGGTGGAGGTTGTTGTGTAGCCGGATTAGTCCGAATATATTGAGTAAACCAGTCATTCATCATTTGATAGAAGGCTTGTTTAGCCTCACTTTCTTGATTACTCGAAGTCAGTCGAGAATCAGCCGGTGCTGTCCCTTGTGTGGGAGCAGGTGCTAAACTCTCGACATCATCAGCTACAGCTCTGTCGGGATCCATTTACTATATGAAAACACATTTTCAAAAGTCAGAAGTCATCACACTATCGTAGTGTATAATATGGCATGTATAGCTAAACTCACACACGCTACGTTAGTCCTAGAACCGACTAAACTGTAGCTCTGATACCAATAAAATGTAACACCCCTAACCTGTATCTGTGCCAGAACAGGGTCTTAAGGTATTACAAAATAAAACAAGATCTCAAACAAATACATATAAAATATATAATTATTCATAAACACAAGTCTCGAAAGTTAATCAAACTTAATTCATAAATTAATACATCTCTTAAATTAGAACATTTTACTTCATATGTATATAAATAGTCATATCATTCACATGTAACAATATAAAATATAATATGTCAACAATTTCATATATATATATATATATATATACGACATTAGCATGGTAATCGTTGTAAACTTCATATGTTTTACATAATAATACCACTAAAATGAAACATTTGGATTTAAGTCAACTCATTTCTTTTTTTGGTCTGATCAGTTAACCTATGTATAGATATATATATATTGCATTATACACATTCACTACTTACATTTACTTAACAAGTTCCTATAACCATATGTATATAGGTAATAAGCACCCATAATCTTAAACACTTTACACATATACAAGGCATGCAAAAACTTAAATAATATAACAAGTCTAAATGTCATATGCGCATGTCATAGTTTAATGCATAAATGAGCTGCAAAATTTGTATTATGCATATTCCTTCCTCTTTACCCACTAGCTTCATGATTTATAATAATCCAATGTCTTTTATAATGAACTATATGATCGAATATACATATTATCAAAACAAATCAAATATATATTATGATTACGCCCTTGATATAGATTTAATATAAAACTAAACATTTATATATTTAACTTATCTATCATGAATGCATGCAAAGTACGCATTTACCCCAAGAGCCAAGGCTTTACTTAACATTAAAACATCAAATATGTATATATCAATTAGTCAACTAGGTTAATCATGTACCACATACATTATTTATCACTTAATAATTAAACTAACCAAGTTAGAACATAACCACCCATCACATAAACAATGCCACAATTATTATTTTCCATCATATAATAATAAACATACTAAACACACATTATGTCTATACTCTTTCACGACCGAATCTTGCTGCTTAAAAATCATATACACATTCAGACTTCCATCTTCAATTATCAATCGACAAGCTCATTAAACACATGACTAAGAATTTACAAGACAAATTCTAACATAATACGCAAGCCATTTTCAAAACATATAATGCTCATCACACATACTATGCATTCAAGGCAAGCAATTTAGTGATCAAGATTAATAAACGCCTTACTTACCATAACCGAACACCAATATAATAACTTAGCCATTTTCGCATGGCTCTATTTTTATTTTTTTTTTGACATTTTAAAAATATGATCCAGCCTATACATGCCATAAGTTGAATTCAAATATTTAAATACCAAAGCTGTAGATAGTGTGATAGACTTTGCTGACGATCCCCGAACTTGTAACTTGAATTCAAAATCTATAAAACAAAGAATCATAAACATAGAGTAAGCTAACATAGCTTAGTAAGTCTGAAGCAATTAAACAAATCCAAGATATAATCAATTCATTTCAAATTAAACCGAATTGTATTAACGTTTCCAACCTTAATTTCGAACTTACAAGTGAAATAAATGATTGCATTACATGCTTAATACTACTATAGCCGAATGCTATCATAACCATGTTAACTGAATATAATCAACTTTCTAGGTTAAAATATCACTATACAATCAAACACATATATATATACTTATTCGCATAAGCTCAAAAATCCAACTAATAATATCATGTACATTTACTACTTGTATATCCGAACACATATATAATCACATATATATAAATATATCCAAAATTAATTCCATAATATTCATAACATTTGTTCAAACCAAATATACTTGTTTATTTCATATATATTTATCCTTTGTATCACATAAAATTTATCAATTTCAAATCTAACTCATATCTTATTATCAATAGCTAACAAACTAAACCATACCTGACTTTCCAACTCATTTACACTTTCGATCATGATTTACCTTTGCTTGATGAACCATTCAGAATTGGATAGGACACTCAGATAATTACACAAGTCGTAGAATGCCAACGCTCCAGACGTGGTCTTACATGTAGTCACATATCGATGCCATTGTCCCAGACAGGGTCTTACTCGTAAACACATGACGAAATCACATATCGATGCCATGGCCTTACTCACACACATATATCGGAATCCTATGTCATGACATATGTATCCTAACTATTCCTAAGGTTCACACGGGGCTTTCGGACGTCGTAACTCGGTCGAAACGAATTTGGAAGTGTAGTAGCCAAGTTTGTTCATATTCAGCCATAGAATATACAACTTCTAAGATTTCATAACATCATATAAATTTAACATTTAATTACCTTTAAACACGTCTATTTGCTTATAAACTTACCTCGGACGTTATAAAACGAGACAGGGCTGCTAGTCGACGACTTTTGTTTTTCCCCGATCCAAATTCGATTTCTTTGGTTCTTGATCTAAACATATTCAACTTAAGCTCATTCAAATATATTTTCATTCAATTTAGTCCAAAAACACATAAATAGGAAAATTACCATTTTACCCCTAACATTTACAATTTTTACAATTTAGTCCCTTTTGCACAAAACACAAAATACACAAAATTTCCCTATACTTATGTTAGGCCAAATTTTACCCACTCTCAAACAAGTCCATATATTCAATTTATTTCACATTTTAGTCCCTCAAATTATTATTTTTGTAATTAAGTCCTAATTACTCAAAATCATCAAAAACTCCAATACAAAATATGTTAATCTAAAACATATCTTTCATTTTTCATCATCAAACAACAAAAATCACAAGCTATCAAAAATGTCATAACTCAAAATATTCATCAAAATCAAAAATTAAAGCTTGGGTCTTGAAGATTACTAAGCAACAATCTCGAAAACGTAGAAATTATCAAAAACCGAACAAAATATAACCTTGATTGAGCTTTTCAAAGTGTCGAACCCTAGAATTTGTTTTCTTATTTTTCTTTGTCTTAGTTTCGGTGTATGAACAAGATAATGATATGAATATAACTTATTTTATGTTTATTATATGATATTTTATAATATATTGTTTTATTTACAATTTTAAGCTTAGTTAAAACATTATGTTATCACATTTTAATGTCCTTAGCTGTCCACTTATATTGCTAATGGTCCATTTTCAACTTAAGGACTTCCATTTAATAAGCCATTAACAATTTGCCCCTTTATGCTTTTAACTATCAAATTTTTAATTTACGCGATTAAGTTGTTTTATTTAATCGGATACCTAAACGACAAAATTAAATCATGAAAATTTCACAGATATATATTCACACAAAATAAACACAGGAAATAATTTTTAAATTTTTTTGACTCAAATTCGTGGTCTCGAAACCACTGTTTTGATTAGGGTCTAATGCGGGTTGTTACACTTATTGTATGATATTTGTCTTTGTTTTATAGAGTATCGAAACTAGCTCAAACATCGGGGATCATTAAGAACTATCATCACACTATCGAATCAACTTGTTTGTACTTTTGAAGCTTTGTATAATGTTATATGGCATGTATAGGCTAGTGAGTTGATGATATGTTTTGAGATTGATATAGCCATAAGATTTGGCTTGCTTTTGTTGAAAATGTTGGAATGTATTTGGCCATTTAATTTGGCTTAAATCATGTGTTTGGTATGGTTATGTGTTGGCTATTTTGGATAGTTGTAAGTTGTTGTATTGTTGCTTAAAGTGTGACATTTTGAGGTTTGATTTTGAGATGATAGTATGGCATGGTTTGTGATATGAAATAGATGTGAATTTAGTATGTTTTGTATATGGAATTTAGTAGTTTAATTGGTGGTTGATAGATGACTTAATATATGCTTGAGTTGGCATGTTTTGGCTGCCTATATATCTATTGAAATGGTATCAATTTGGTTGCTTTGTGTACTTGAAAGTAGTGTGGCAAATTGGCTTTACAAATGACCTATTTTTTTCCACACGGGCAGAGACACGAGCGTGTGTATCAGCCTTGTGCGACACATGGTCATGTTACACGATCATGTGTCCCCTGGGGTAGCCTTATGAATTTAAGTCAGTCTCGAGCATGGCTTATACACACGGGCGTGTCTGACAACCGTGTGAGGCATACAACCTTGGCATATGGGCGTGTGTGGCCATTTTGAAGGGTACACGGGCTAGACACACGGGTGTGTGGTTGGCCTTGTGACCCAAGCCAATAACCCCTCCAATTTTCCCAAGGCCAAGGTACACGAGCGTGTCTCAGGCCGTGTGGTGCAATTCAGTATGTATGCTCTATTTTCACACGGTTTAGGACACGGGCATGTCCGGTAGCCGTGTGAAGCACACGGCCTACTTACACGGGCATGTGACCTATGAATGTAAATTTTTTCTATATGTTCAGAATTTTTTTATATATGTGACTGGTTTAGTCCCAAACCATTCTTAAGCATGTCTTAAGGTCTCGCAAAACCTTATAAAGGACAATGTGAATATTTGCGAATGGTTTTTGATAATTAATGTATAAATGTATGTGAATAGGATGTGTTAATCAGTAATGCCTCGTAACCCTATTCTGGCATCGAATATGCGTTAGGGGTGTTACATGTCACATGCCCGTGTGCTAGGCCGTGTGGTTAATTTAATTTTTACAAATTAAGTGCAGGTTACACACGGCTAAGACATACGCCTGTGTTCTAGGCCGTGTAGCACACACAGCTGAGAAACACGCTCTTGTCTCTACCTGTGTGCCTAATTTTGAGCATTCTGTTTCTCAATTTTAAGATGAAGGGGACACACGGCCAAGCCACATGCTCATGTGCCAGACCGTGTGTCACACACGGTTAAGACACACGCCTGTGTGTCCATCCGTGTGGACAAAATAAGACCATTTCCTATCCTTATTTCTTACTTAAATTTAACCTTCAAACTACAACAACATTTGCATATATTTGCAATCAATTCAAGTCATATAAATCAAGCAAACATTAATAACATGTATGAAATAACATCACATATATTCATATGATCAAATTTACCTTTTAGTAAAGAATTATATTTTATCCTAATTAAATCTAACCAACCACATGCATGTATGTTAATCAATATATATAACCTAATAATAATATACCAAAACAAACCATTATTAGCCATTCTAATGGCTAGATTACAAACATCTATTTGCAAGCCATCAATTGGCCAAGTTAATCTATACATGCCATTATACCAAAATAAGTTTACTATTTTTACCAAAATAAGCTGGTGGATAGTGTGATGATACTCCGACCAATCTCAAACCTTTGTGAGCTTCTTAGCACTATAAAACAGAGAAAATAAAACCTAGTAAGCATTTAATGCTTAGTAAGTTTGTATAACGAGAAGTAAACTTACCAATCATATTCATTTAAATAAGCATAACAATATCATGCTTTCCAACAAATTAGCAAAATTTCCTAATCACATACACTCAAATAAGAAAGTTAGTCACATAATTCACATGTACATCAAGTAAGCATAGATGAGCTCAAATTGCTATAAACCTTCAGGTATTTCAGAAGCATTCGAGATATAGTTCTCTTAATCTCACAATTTTTCATGTCAGGAATTTATTCCGTTGAATTATTGAAATATCGATGGATATTTAGGTAGTACACTAAAGGTGTACAAAGCTATAAACTGTCAATTCATAATCCAGGGTACCCATTAGGGCACTTAATTAGAGAGCACACCCTCGAGCCACATATTAGGATGCTCAGATGAGCCATGTAACAGGACACTTATCCAGGCTAAACAGGAAAATCATAAGAGTTTTCCTCAGGGAGATCATAAAGCTTATAAGGTAACTCCGAAGAGTTATTATCAGAGAGCACCGGATAAGGTAATAGAAAGTTCAAGGGAGCCATGTCAGGAAGCCCATAAGAGCTTATATCAGGACGCTCATGTAGAGCTGCGTTTGTGCCTGCATTATTTGCTGGATCATAACCGATCAAATCATGTAACAGGACACTCACACAGAGCTACGGTAGTGCGCAAGACATGCATGATCACTACCGATCAGGATGCTCGCAAGAACTATTTACCAAGATGCTCGAGAGGGCTTTAACAGGATTACTCGTCTGAGCTATATTTTGTCCGCAACATATGCAAGACCACATTCAATACGAAAATCATATATCCATCAAATTTCATTATTCAAACGGAACTTGCCATTTATTAAGAAATATCGAGCATGTGATTTATTTCATACTTTAAACATTTATATAATTCATACAATCACATACCACATTCAATTCAAGCATATAAATAAGCACAATCCGATTACACAAACTTACCTCGATACTTATTTGTATATGAAAATCTACTAATCTGAAACTTTTTATTTTCTTCGATCCAACTTCGAATTTGAGTTATCTGGATCTATATAAATAAATTTAATCATTCATTTATCACATTTTATATTCAATTAGATTCAATTTACACTCTAGGAAAAATTACCATTTTGCCCTTAAACTTTTCATAAATTCCAATTTCATCTTTAAGCTCGGAAAATGAAATTCATGCAATTTAATCCTTATTCCAAGCCTAACCGAAATTTTCATATAACATTTATAGCACTTGTACTTCACAAAATTTAGAATTTTTCTATGGGTTTTACCACTTTTCAATTTAGTCCATAAATCTTGATTTTATCAAAATTCTCTTTGTAAAAATTGTTTATCTATCAATAACCTTTCATTTTCTACCACAAATTTCAAAATTTCAGCATATTCATCCATGGAAAAACTTTGTTACTTTGATTAATTTTCAAATTAATCCCCAAAATAGATAGATTAGACTATTTCGATCTCAAAAATATAAAAATTACTAAAAACGGGACAAGAAAACATACCTAATTAAGCTTGATTAGTTTCCTATCTCTCTCCTAGGGTTTCCATGCAAATTTTGGGGATGAAAATGATATAAAATGATAATATTTCTATTTAATTATTTATCATCCATTAATTTTTCCACTCTCTAATTTAGTCATTGTCTTTTTCTAATTTTCCATGGATGATTCATAAAAAATATCCACTAACTTTTCTTTAATGGTCTAATTACCATATAAGGACCTCAAGTTTTGAATTTCATAGCTATTTGATTCTTCTAGCTACTAGAATTCATTTTTTTCAGTCTATGCAATTTGGTCCTTTTCATAATTAAACACATAATCGGTAAAATTTTCTTATCAAAATTTTCATATTACATTCCTATCATAATACGGACCATGCAATAATATTAAAATAATTTTTCTTTCTGGCTTGGATTTGTGGTCCTGAAACCACTATTCCAATTTCACTGAAAATGGGCTATTACAAAAAAGATTATGATCTGGTTATTGACTATCATCAGTGAAATGCCAATGTAGTTGCTGATGCCCTAAGCAGCAAGTCTTTATTTGCTTTGCAACCAATGAATACTCGGTTGTCATTGCCAAATGATGGTTCAATTATAGCTGAGTTAAAAGCTAAACTGACATTTCTGCAACAAATTTGTGAAACTCAGAAGGGTAATAAAAAATTACAAGTTAAACGAGAACAGTGTGAGTTGAATCCTGATTCAGAATTTTAGATTGGGTGATGGTTGTTTGTTATTCAAAGGTTGAATATGTGTACCGAAGAACTCAGAACTAGTACAAAAGATTCTACATGAAGCTCATAATGGTACCATGTCTATTCATCCTGGTAGTAACAAAATATACAATGATTTGAAAAAGATGTACAGGTGGTTGAGAATGAAACGAGATATTTCTGAATTTGTATCTAAATGTTTGATATGTCAGCAAGTAAAAGTTGAACATCAGGTGCCTTCAGGATTATTACAGCCAATTATGATTCTGGAATGGAAATAGGAAATAATTACCATGGACTTTGTATCGGTATTACCCCTGTCTCAGAAGAAGAAAGACGTCATTTGGATAATTGTCAATCATAGATTGAAAAAGTTTGCACACTTTATTCCGGTACATATGGATTTTTCCTTAGATAGATTGGTTGAATTATATATTTCTGAGATTTTCTGATTGCATGGAGTCCCTGTCTCCATTATTTCAGACAGAGATCCTTGATTTACATCCTAGTTTTGGAATAAATTGCAAGAAGCTCTGGGTACATAGCTACATTTCAGTATCGCATTCCATCTTCAGACTGATGGACAATCCGAACTTGTTATATAGATTTTGGAAGATATACTTCGATGTTGTATGTTAAAATTTGAAGGTAACTGGGAAGAGTATCTGCCTTTAGTTGAATTTTGCTATAATAACAGTTATCAGTCCAGCATTAAAATGGAACCGTATGAGGCTCTGTATGGTCGTAAATGTAGAACTCCGTTGTATTAGATAGAGCTTAGTGAGAAAAAGATACACGGAGTTGACTTAGTCCATGGAATTGAAGAAAAGGTGAAAGTAATTCAAGATACTTTGAAAGCAGCCTAAAAGTCTTATGCCAATCTTAAACGAAAAGAAATAAAATTTTAGGTCGGCAGCAGGGTATTCTTAAAAGTATCAACTTGGAAGAAAAGTTCTCCGGTTTGGCCAAAAAGGAAAATTGAGTCCACGATTTATAAGGCCATATGAGATTACTGAAAGAATCAGACCTGTTGCATATCGGTTGGCATTACCAGTAGAACTCCACAGAATTCATAATGTATTTCATGTGTCTATGTTGTGACAGTATCATTCGGATCCTTTACATATTATTTCTCCAAGAGAAGTTGAGATTCAGCTTGATATGACTTACAATGAGGAACCGATCAAAATCTTGGCACATGAAACAAGAGAGCTACTAAATAAAAAGGTAGCATTAGTAAAGGTTCTCTGGCAATGACATGGTATAGAAGAAGCTACCTGGGAACTGGAGGATACCATGAGAAAGAAATAACCAAATCTCTTTACTGGTAAGATTTTTGAGGACGAAAATTCTTTCAGGGGGAGAGTTGTAACAGCTCATTTTCAATAAAATCAAAACAGTGGTTTCGGGACCACAAATCTGAGTTAAAAAGAAAATTTATGTTAATATTATTGTATGGTCCGCATTATGATAAGAATGCTATATGAAAATTCTAATAAGAAAATTTTACCGATTATGTGTTTAATTATGGAAAGGACCAAATTGTACAAAATGTAAAAGTTAAATTCTAGTAGGTAGAAGGATCAAATAGCTATGGAATTCAAAATAAGAGGTCCTTATATGGTAATTAGACCATTAAAGAAAAGTTAGTAGATATTTTTAATGAATCATCCATGAAAATATTAGAAAAGGATAAGGACTAAATTTGAAATTGAAATAAATAAAAGACGATACATAAATAAATATCAAACAATGTCATTTTATATCATCTTCTTTCCTAAAATTTCTATGGAAACCTTAGAAAAGAGAACACAAGCTTTCTTGGCTTAATTGGGTAAGTATCCTTATCCCATTTTTAGTAATTTTTATATTTTTGAGGTCGGGATAGCCTAATCTATCTATTTTGGGGATTAATTTGAAAATTTTTCAAAGTAACAAAGTTTTTCCATGGATGTAAATGCTGAAATTTTGAAATTTATGGTAGAAAATGAAAGGTTGTTGGTAGATAAACAACTTTTACAAAATGAATTTTGATGAAATTATGATTTAGGGATTAAATTGTAAAGATGTAAAAGTTATGGAAAAATTATAAATTTTGTGAAATACATGTGTTGTAAATGTTATATGAAATTTTTGGTTGGGTTTGGAATAAGGATTAAATTGCATGAAATTTATTTTCCGAGCATAAGGATGAAATTATCATTCATGAAAAGTATAGGGGCAAAATGGTAATTTTTCCTAGGGTGTGAATTGAATGTAAATGAGTATGAACTGGATTAAATTGATGTTAAATTCATTTACATAGATCCGGAAAGGTCAAATAAAGAGTTAGGTCGAGGAAAAGAAAAGGTGACAGATTAGTAGACTTTTAAATACGAACAAGTGTTGAGGTAAGTTCGTGTAACTAAATCGTGTTCATTTATATGCTTAAATTGAACATTGTATGTATGAATTGTGTAAATGCTATTGATGTGAAATTAAATACATGATCGATAAAGCTGGATAAATGTTAAGTTTCGTATGAATAATGAAATTCGATAGATATAATATTTTCCCGTATTAATTAAAGTCCTACATATGTTGTGGACAGACTATAGGTCAGACAAGCAATCCTATTAAAATCCTTCTCAGAGCATCCTTTTATATAGTTCCTGTGAGCATCTTGATCGGTAGTGATTCTACATGTGTTGCACACTACAATAGCTCTTTGTGAGCGTCTTGTTACATGATTCGATTGGTTGTGATCCAACATATAATGCGGACACAAACGCAGCTCTACTTGAGCATCCTAATATAGGCTCATATAAGCTTCCTGACATGGCTCGCTTGAACTCCCTGTTACACTATCCGGTGTTCCCTAATAAAAACTCTTCGGAGTTACCTGTTAAGCTCTATGAGCTTCTTGATTAAAACTCTTATGAGTTTCCTGTTTAGCCCAGATAAACGTCCTGTTACATGGCTCATCTAAGCATCCTGATATGTGGCTCAAGAATGTGCTCCCTAATTATGTGCCCTATCAGGTACCCTTGAACATGAATTGACAAATCACTTATTTGTATACCTCCTGTATACTACATGGGTATCCATTGAAATTTCAATGATTCAACGGATAAAACTCCTAACATGAGAAAATTTCGAGATTAAAAGAATTATGTCTTGAATGCTTCTAAAATACCGAAAAGTTTGTAGCATGATGAGCCTATCCATGTTTATTTGATGTACATGTGAATTATGTGACTAACTTGTTTAATTTAGTATATGTGATTAGGCAAATTGCCAAATTGTTGGAAAGTATATTATTGAATGATTATTTTAGTGAATGTTATTGGTAAGTTTAATTCCTGTTATACGAACTTACTAAGCATTAAATGCTTACTAGGTTTTCTTTTCTCTATTTTATAGTGCTCAAAAGCTCGTAAAAGTTGGATATTGGTCGGAGTATCATCACACTATCCACCAGTTCGTTTTGGTATAAATAGTAAACTTATTTTAGTATAATGGCATGTATAAGTTATCTTGGCTAATTGTTGGCTAGTAAATGGTTGTTTATAATCTAGCCATTGGAATGGCTAGTGATAGTTTGTTTTGGTATATATATATAAGATTAAATCATGATAAATACATATGTGTTTAGTATGGTTTAATTGAGTTATGTTAAACATGTATGTTTATAAAAGGTAAGATTATAAACATGAATACATGTGATGATATGTCATGTTAGATGATAGAGTTGGTTTGGTTATAATGTTTGAATTGATTTGTAACAGCCCGATTTAGACCCTATTCGGAACAATGGTTTCGGGACCACAAATTTGACTTAAAAAAATATTTTAATATTATTTTCTATGTTTATTATGTGTGAATTTATATCTGTAAAATTTTTGTGTTTTAATTTTATCGTTTGAGTGCCCGATTTAATAAAAAGGCTTAATTGCGTAAAATAAAAATTTGATGGTTAATTGTAAAAGGGCTGAAATGAATGTGTCTGTAACACCCCAAACCTGGCCCGAACATTATGGCCAGATCCAACGTGTCATGTTGAAGTGTTTTAGCGAAAACCTTATTTTCATTGAAAACCTTTCTAGAGAAAATTAAGTAACATTCAGTTTATATTTAGTTTCCAAAGCATAGAAATGACAATGAAATAGTATCTAGTGAATAAGTTTTATTACAATCCGAACTGAAATAACTTAAAAAAACTAGAAATGATATGTTTAAAAAAAAACAAGTCCAAGTCGTCTTGCTAGTTGGCCACCTCAGAGTCCCTCCAACCGTCAAACCTCCTACTGAGCATCACCTGAGAAAAATAAAAGAGGGGGTGAGTTTACGAAAACTCAAAGTGTACAAGCCTCAAAGAGTAATAAGCAATAATCAATCACCATAATATCATACATGCAATGCTGTGCAACCCACCCTAATAATCCAACCGTTATACACCAACTCCATCCCCGGTACACATCATGTGGGGATATAAATATCGACCCACCCGTCCGATACACATCAATGGTAGCCTGGTTGTGGTACTACCTTCATTGCAGCAAGCTACTAATCAAATTGGGCTTAATAGCCATCGGTGGATCTAATGCCGTCAAGCAACCATGTGATCCTCATATACTTCCTCCGTTCCATAATTCCCAACCCATATGCAACTTAAACAAGATATCATATGAATGTAGCATGTATACATGTAGCATCCATAAGTCTTACATTAAACACATAGGGGTATTTTAGTCATTTTTTGCCCATAGGGGCATTTTAGTAATTTTTCTCTATTATGGGTTTATTAGTTACCTTGGCCTGTTAACAAGTCCTCGTTGGCTAAAGTGAACAGATACTATGCACCAGATAGGATTCTAGAGAAGAGGAGGTGAGTCATTAAGACCGCTTAAGTACCAAGCTCTCCCTAGATCCAATCCTAGACATGCATATACCCATTGCCACACCTTAACCTTATGACTCATCCACGGTCGCAATTAATTAATTATTTAAGTTTTATGTCTGTTTAAGCAGTTATCAGATACTAGGCCCAAAACCCCTTACAAAGCCCAAACAAGTCTACAAACCTGCATATGGCCCACTAGGCCCAATCTCATTCATATGGCCCATCAGGCCCAATCACATTCATATGGCCAATCAAGCCCAATCACAATCATGTGGCCCATCAGGCCCAATCGCATTCATATGGCCCATCAGGCCTAATCACATTCAGAGTCATGCAACCATATGTTTTTTCATCACTTATTATCAAATTTCCAACTTTCCCTAAACCCTAAACCCTAAACCCTAAACCCAAAAGTTTGGCTACGGTAGTCTTGTGAGTGTGCGAACACTCGTAAGGGGGGACTGTTACGTTATCAGAGGCCCCATGAGCGATCTCATGGTCTTGGGCCTTGTTTTGGCCAACCGGGCCAAAATAGGCTAAATGGGCCCGATGGGCTATAGGGCCCGTAATAGGCAAAAGTTGGAAATTTGATAATAAGTGATGAAAAAGCATATGGTTGCATGACTTCAATCGTGATTAGGCTAATGGGCCATATGAATGCGATGAAACTGATATACACATATGAATGTGATTGGGCTTGATGGGTCATATGAATGTGATTAGCTTTGATAGGCCATATGAATGTGGCCCATCAGGCCCAATCGCATTCATATGGCCCATCAGGCCTAATCACATTCATATGGCCCATCAAGCCCAATCACATTCATGTGGCCCATCAGGCCCAATCGCATTCATATGGCCCATCAGGCCTAATCACATTCAGAGTCATGTAACCATATGCTTTTTCATCACTTATTATCAAATTTCCAACTTTTGCCTATTATGGGCCCTATAGCCTATCGGGCCCATTTAGCCTATTTTGGCCCGGTTGGCCAAAACAAGGCCCAAGACCATGAGATCGCTCATGGGGCCTCTGATAACGTAACAGCCCCCTTACAAGTGTTCGCACACTCACAAGACTATCGTAGCCAAACTTTTGGCTTTTCGACATTTCAGCTTTTCGGCATTTTGGCATCTCGGCATTTTGGGATTTGTCAGTCTATCGTGTATGTACAGTGTATGTACACACCTGGTACTAGAACGTGCTGTGATCTCCTTAGCCACAAACCTACAAACAATGTCTCTAAACGATTAATCACACACTTATCAAATACGATCACCAAAACCCGAAAATCTCACCTTTGCCTTACCTTGAACGACAAGCCTTAACAGCCCTTCCTTGATCACTAATCACGAGTATTCCTTCAATCTGCACCCATCTTTATCATTAAAACCCAAACACAGGTGACTTGCAATCATCTTAAGTCACTCTTAAATTATCCATGGCCATTCGGCCAACCTTAACCAATAAGAGGAATACTTACCCAAAACCCCAAAACGTCTAAGGAGCAATTCGACAGAGATTTGAACTTTGTGATTTGATACTAATCCCCTACCAAAATCGATTTAGAAAAGGTGAGGGAGAGTAGAAATTGGTACTAGGAAAACCAACTGAAAGAGCAAGCACTTACACAAGAATCGGCCGAAGTAGAGAGTGTAGTGGCGACATAGAGGGCCTTTAGCAAAAAAGGTATTCAGCTTTTGAGATTTGTATGGTGAAGGGGGTTATTCAGCACAAAGAAGAAGAAGTAGGAATCGTTTAAAACCAAAGGTGAATCAAAAGAGAATTTGAGTAGAGAAAGAATGGAAAATCGGCACAAAATAAAAGAGGAAGAACAAAGAATTTTGGCTTTTAGATCTTTAGAGAGAAAGTGTTTTCGGTAACATAGAGAAGAAGAATTCAACATTAGCCTAGAATCCCCACAATCGGCTCCTATATATAGACTATAGCCGAATTTCCTATCCCCAAATTCTCAATTCGGCTCCACTTCTCTACACAACTCATCTCCTAACTTTTCTCCCTAATAACTCCTTAATCCCTTCCTTAAATTTCTCCTCTGATCACTCCCTTCAGAGTTTACATCCAACACTACCACTAGCCATTCATTGAGCAAAAATAAATCCTTCTTTTGAGCAAGGAGAGATTCGAACCCCAAACCTCCTTTCCATGCATGTGACGCCACCTTTAACCCCCATATGTGACGCTACTTGCCACTCCAACACAAGGCTCCTTGTGTCCAATTCCTCCTTCATTTATTTAAAAACCAACCTCCTTGCTATCAAGGTTCTTTTAATTATTAAACTATAATTTTCTTCACCCCAAAGTATGAACTCAAAACTTAACCAAGGCCTATTATCACATAAATAACACTTGACTAGGAATATTAAGCACACTTTTTATCAAAACTAAAAAAAAGAAAGTTCGAGATTTTTGGGGCATTACAGTGTCTTTATAAGTGGAGGTATTTAAAATGTAATTTGAGCATAAGATTATGTAGTGGACGGTTATAACCATGAATTAAAAAGGTTTAAAATTTTATTATAAGGTTAAATAAGTAAAATGAATAATATATAATAATAATATAAAACATAAAATAAAACATATGTGTTCATACTTTGTTCTTGCCGAAACATAAAAGAAAAGAAAAGAAAATAAAGCTTAGGGCATTCGACATTATTGAAGCTTGATTCAAGGTGAGTTTTAGTTCGGTTTTTGATAATTTTTACGTTTTTGAGATTGTTGCTATGTTATCTACAAAGCCTATGCTTGAATTTTTTATTTTGAAGAATATTTTGAGTTATGCCATTGATGAATATTTGAGCTATATGATGTTAGTTGATGAAATATGAAAGATATGTTTTCGATTAACATGTTTTGTATTGGAATTTTTTATGATTTTGAGTAATTAGGACTAAACTGCAAAAATAATAAATCGAGGGAATAAAATGTGGAATAAATGAAATGTATGGACCTGTATGAATATAATGAAGATTCAGCCTAAGCATGATATATTGAAATTTTGCATGTTTTGTGTTTTATGCAATTTGGACTAAATTGTAAAAAGTGTAAAATGTTAGGGGTAAAATAGTAATTTGCCCATTTATGTGTTTTTGGACTAAATTGAGTGAAAATATGTTTGAATTAGTTTAATTGGAATATGTTTAGATCAAGAACCAAAGAAATCAGATTTGGATCGAGGGAAAACTAAAGTTGTCGATTAGCCGTTCCGTTCCAATTTTAATCATTCGAGGTAAGTTTATAAGCAAATAGATATCGTTAATTTTTATTATGTATGAGTTTATATGCTAAAATTAAATTATGAGAAATTATATATGTGAAAGCTGAATGTACATGTGCATGGGAACTAAGCTCACTAGGTCATTTCGACCGAATTACAACGTTCAAAAGTCCCGTATGAACCTTAGGAATAGCTAGGATACATATGTCATGACATAGGATCCAATGTGTGTTCTCGTGTAAGACCACGTCTGGGACGTTAGCATTGATATATGTGGTTACGTGTGAGACCATGTCTAGGACATCGGTATTGTATTTGATTCATGTAAGACCCTGTTTGGGACAGTGGCATCGATATGAGATAGCATGTAAGACCACATCTGGGATGTTGGCATTGTATGATATATGTGATTATTCGAGTATCCTATTCAATTCTGAATGGTTTAACGGGTAATGATAAGTTGTGAATGAAGGTGTAAAACAAGCTAAAGCGATCAAGTATGAGTTAGGTGATTACCTATTTGAAAATAAGGTAAGTTGGCCATTTTATATGTGATGCAAATTATATAAGTTATTAATGTGAACATATGTGTACTTGTAAAGTATATTCAGGCATATGGTATGTATATGCATTTGATGTTATATTTTGATTCATGAGTTTGTGTATATGTGTGTAAATATATTTGGATATGTAACGATATTTTGGCTTTGAAATTGAATGATACTTTGTTAATATATATGAACATTTAGACAACATAAAGTTTATATGTGAAAGTATATATTATATATGTGATTGTAATCTCAAGAATAAATGTGATTATGATAGCATAATTTATTTTGGTTAAGTTAAGTTGATATTAACATTGAGTTATTTATTTGCTTATGACTTACTAACCTTAAGTAGCTTACTGTGTGTTATGTTTGCCTCTGTTTTATAGATTTTGAAATCTAGTTACGAGCTCGGGGATCGTCCGCAAAGTCTATCACACTATCGGCTGTATTCGGCATTTTATAAGCTAAATTTTCAAACCTATGGCATGTATAGGCTGGATTATATTTTGAAATGTTGGATTTTGGTTTATGTAAATATGATCCATGCGAAAATGGCTTATTACTTTGTTAAGTTTGGATTTAATACTTCGTTCAGGTGATGGTCATGTTTGATTTTGGTGTTCGGCTATTGCTTATATGTAAATATGTGCATATATATGTGAATCTTGGTTGATATGCTTTGATAAGGTTTTGTTATGTGACTTAATATTATTGCTTTCATGCATTTAGTTTTGGCATAGGAATGTTAACAGGGCATATTATGGTAAATATGTTTCATGATATATTTGAAAGGTAAATTAGGTATGATATGAAATTTTGTGGATAGATCTCGTTAAATAAATATGTATGTTATATATATACAATTGTGCTTGGTATATGCTTATTATTTAAAGTAATGATATGGTTAACTTATGACCATTCATTTTGGAAAGCCTGTTATAATGGTATGTTTTGTGTATGCATATTTTTATGAATTAGCTTAAATGAAGTAAGCATGGTTGATGGATATATATTTATATGTAAATATTTCGATTATAAATTAATATTGGCTTATTTGAAATACAAGTTTTGTATTATGAATGATTTCAATTTAGTAAGCTTAATACAAAGTTCATATGTTCATTATATTGGTTATATGATTCGGTAATGGGGTATCGATAAGCATATTGTATATTCGACTATGTGACTAAACTATCTGGAAGTGTTTCAGTAACCTAATTTATGTGATAGAATAGTATGATTGTTGTATATATATATATATATTTGATGATTGAAATTATGACCATTTGATTATTAAAAATGATAAGTTATAAGTAAAATAATTGTACATATCCATTGGTATAAGTATGTGTACTTGGCTATGTGATTGTTATTTATGTATGATAATTAGCATGTATACAGGGTATTCGATGGTCTGTATTTTGTACTCTTTTAATGGTTCATTGTAGTATGTTAAAAATGTGCACAATATATGTATATATTGCATTAAAGTCAAGTTTTTCCATATGGTAACGATATTAAGTTTGCATATGCGTTTGAACAAATACTTGGTGTGTAATGATATGTTTGGTTACTAATATGCACACATGTAGAGCTAAAGTAGTGACTTATTGCTATTTATTAAATTAAATAAATATATTAGCCCGCATTTGATAAACATGAATAGTAACAATTGACTTTCTTAAGTTGTGTATGGTTATGTAATGCCTCGTAACCCTAATCCAGCGACGGATATGGGTTAGAGGTGTTACATGATTGGTATATGATTGCAAGTATTGAGTAGGTTTTTGCAAAATTTGGGTGAGAAATAAAGCTAGGAAATGGCTTTATTTTGTCTACACGGGTAGGCACACAGGCGTGTGTCTTGATCGTGTGTGACACACGGCTTGGCACATGGGCGTGTGGTTTGGTCGTGTGTCCTCTGCATCCTAAAATTGAGAAACAGAATGCTCAGAATTGGGCACATGGGTAGAGACACAGGTATGTGTCTCAATCGTGTGTAACACATGGCCTAGAACACGGGTGTGTATCTTGGCCGTGTGAAACCTGCACCTAAATTTCAAAAATTAAAATTAACTACACAGCCTAACAAACGGGCGTGTGGTTGGCCGTGTGACCTAAGTCAAAAAGTTACACGGGTATGGACACGGGCTGGGACACCGTGTGCCTCCTATCAAATGCTCACATGGCCTGAGACATAGGCATGTCACTTGGCCATGTGAGCCATATGGCCTACTCACACGGGCATGTGACCCTTGTATATAAGAAAAATTTTAAAATTTTGCAAAAAAATTTTTGAGATCCTGATTTAGTCCCATCTTGTTTCTATTGCTTAAATTGGGCCTCGAAGGTCCATTCAAGGGATGATATGATTAGTTTTGGATATGAACAGTAAACGACATGAATTATCTGTTATTGTTCCATTCAAGAAAATAAAAAAATGTGATTAAATGTTAAAGAGAGGTAAGTATCTTGAATTTTCTTGTTACCTAAGGAATAAAATGTAAACTTTATGGAATTTGTGATAAAATAGTAAAATAAAGTGAAATAATTTGGTATGTGCAATAAAATATTATGATATCAAGATTAATTGAAGTGTGATATAATGGTGAATTAAACATAAAGTGATGTTAAAGTGAAATTATAGTAAATATTAAACATGATGCTAAGGACTAAGTTGTGAAATTTGTGAAATTTATAATTGAAACAAGAGAAGTGAAATGCATAAAAATTTGATATGTGAAATAAGATATTATAATGAATATTTGATTAAATTGTTATGTGATAATGAATTTGAATGAAAGGTGAAGTTAGAAGGATATTATAATAATTATGGATTTTCATAATGTAAAGAACTAGATTGCAAGATACTTAAAAATGACAACAAGTACTAAAAATGTTAGAAAGAATTATTCAAGTGAAGTGTTACATTGAAGAGAATTGATTTAAAGTGATTATGTAGTAAAAAATAAATTTCATGGCAATAGAGACTAAATTGCAAAGTGTACAAAAGTTGAAATGTGAAATAAATTATTATGATACAGAGCTTAAATGAAGTGTTAAGTTTTAGTGAATTAAGTACAAAGTGATATTTAAGTAAATTTCTAGTGATACAAAAGTGACTAAGTATATTAATATTTTGAAATAACATATTCAAGTGTAATGATATATATAGTGTAGTGAATACTAAGTGAAAAGATGGTGATTAATGGAAATATATACTAGTAGGGACTAAATAAAAAAGATTGTAAAGTTAGTGAAGTGTAGGCAAAGAAGACTAGATAGCAAAGTGTCCAAGATTTAATATGTGTAATTAAGTATTTATGGAGAATTTTACTAAAGTGCTTACGATATTGAATTTAATTCGAAATTATATTAAAGTATTAATTTAATGAATGTTGACTTTTTTATGAAAATAAAGACTAAATTTTAAGAGTGTAAGGTTTTATATGACATTAAATGATAAGTGATAGTGATGAAAATGACAATATAAAGCCCAACTAGACAAGATATAAACATGTTGGATATAGACGACATGCCATTAGGAAATTATCATACGCGCAAATGATAGTAGCACTTCAGTGGAAATGATAGTAACTCTTCAGAGCATTTCAATGATTTTGCACTTCAGTGCATTATAGTGTTATTTCTGCATATCTTACTTGTTCAATTGAGTCTACTATGGGCTATCGACTCATGAGAAAGATAATTGGTGAGTGATTAACAAATATTTAGAAAGATAGATATGTGATTAATGAAATAAGTGTTAAAGAAATATGCGTGATAAGTGAATTCTGACAACAATCTATGTTAAAGAGTGAAGTGATAATATGGTAAATTAAAATATTAGTAAATTTAGTAAATATATCAAATAATCTCTTGATTTAAATGATATGTTCATGAAATTTCATTAGTAATATTGTTACTATTAATTAAATTAAAGAAATGGTAAGATTTAAATTCATAGGTACTTACTAAGCTTTCACAAGCTTATCGCATTATTTTTCAGCACGTAGATGAAAGTTTAATTTAATTTTTCATATGAAGTGGAAATCTTGACACATCTCATCAAATCATCAACATTTGGGAGAAAAGGGGTATGAAATAAATTTCATGGTACAGAGTATGGCATGTACATAGGTGAATTAATGAAGTAATAAAGAAAGTGTCTAGTTGTTTAATATTTGAAAACATAAATTACGTTGTGATGTTAGATCCTTCACATTGTGACGAGAATCAGATAGTGAGTGACGTCGCGACCTAGAATCCCAGAAGTTGCGACGTCAACCTAAAAATTTTAAAACTTTACAATTTAATCTTTATTCAACTTTAGGTTAGTAAAAGAGCTTTTGTATTCTCATGTAAAACTCGGATAAGATTATGAATCATGTTATGTGTGTGTAATAATCTTAACAACATAAATGAAATGTTAAATTGAATGATAATTATTTGTAGTTGTTCCAGCAACGAATGTATCATCCTAGAGCTCAGACCTGATGATCGAGTCAGGTATAGGGTGTTTCAATCAATTACACAAAATAATTATGACACACAAAGAAATTAAATTAACCACAATATAAGGTCTACCTTTTTTCTTAGAAAAATATATGAATTCATTAAAAAGAAATCTAAGTTATTAATTCTATGGTGATTAGCCTAATTTTAACCTTAATCACATTTTTATTTATTTCAACTCTAATTAACATTAAATAAAGTATATTTATTATTCCAAATATCTAATTGGATAAAGCCAATTCTTCATACTAAAATTGGCTAAATCTAACTAGATTATTATTAATATAGTATAAAAACTAAAATAAATTTAATCTAAATTTTATTGAATAAATTTTACCAATATAGTTAACTTCATTACTACTAACACAAATAGTTCAACTTAATGAAGGTAAATTATCAAGGTAACTTGACTAGTACTCAAATATTATACATGCATCAATTAATAAACTAACTTTAGACCATGTGATCGACAATTTATTGTAACTTGAAACAACCAAATTAATCTAAACAAATTTTAATCGCAAGCCTAATGTCTTTTGCAACATAAAAAGTATTATACAATATTGGAGACCAACTAAGTTTATACAATTATTACTTAACCACTTGATACTTAGTAAAGAGACAATTGGTTAGCAAGGCACAGTAACGACAGTGTTGCTTTTAGGGAGGACAAGGAGCGATGATAAGAGGCAAACAATGGTGTTATTGGGAAATAAATTGAAACAAATAGTAGATGTCCTTTGTGGCACATGATTGCCGTTTACTAGGTTGAAGGAGAACAAGGAAGCTACATCAAATTGATGAAAAAGAATTGAGGGAATTGATTAAGGAAGAAAGAGACAGTGAATGGAATACCTAGAAAGACTAAACTTGACTCAATTGGTGCAATAAAGGTAACAAATCAAAATAACAGCAACAATTGTGCAATGGCGAAGTAATTGGGTGAACAAAAAATTGAAGGGAAATGAGAAGTAAGTAAAAGTAGTGATCGACATTTTAATTAAAGAAGAGGCAAACTTAATGGTCAACAAAAATTGTAAGGGATGATTGACAAAATTGAACACCAACTCAATAACATTAATCAACAATTAAAGAATAAAAAAAAGGCATAATAACATTTTTCACCCTCAACCTTTCTCTAAAAAATCAAATTAGCCATTTATCTTTTTGTACCTTTTAGCCTTCAAACAATAATGTTTTGTCAAATTGATCTATTTTCGATGAAATTACTAACAGAGCTATTAAAAATCAATTGTGGCATCTATATGGGTATTTTTTAACACAATAAATTCATGTGGCTTTTATGTTTTTAAATCTTTTTTTTATTTTCTTTATTTTGTCTTATTTTGTCTTTCTTTCTTTCTAAATTTGATTTTTTAGATACTTTTTTATACCTATTGTCAGTACTAAGTAGCAGTAAAAATTTGTATCTATTTTTCATGATATTATGCATGGATCATATATATCATGGTCAGTTATTTAGAAAAAAAAATTGTGCCTTCCACAATGGAATCTGATAAGTGAGTTTTTGAGTAAGTGTTCACATAATTTTCTTTTGTCCGAAGAAATGATTCATTGAAATAATGAGTCACCATTGATATTGACACATTTGAGATCGCCAAATGTTTAAGAGTTCCTCTATTCAATCCTTTTCCTTCTTCTTGTTGCTGGATATCTTGTTTGTACACATCTTCTCTTTGTTTCCCGAGCCTATAGTGAGTTACAGATAGAGTTTGTTCTGGATAGGTATCTTGTTCTTCTTCTCCACAAAACCCTAGCCACCTATGTTGTTGTAGTCACTTCTCTGATGGTACGGTCGCTTTTCTAGTGCCATCAACAATCCTTTTCTTGAAAACAGGTGCACCTCCTATTTTTTCTTTCATCCCTAGCTTTTTGTTATGTTGTTGTTGCTTCACTCTGATGATGAAACACACCCAAAGCAAAGCCTAAAACCCCTTTCTTCTTTTATTGAAATGCTTTTCTTGAAAAATAATTGGAAAATTTCAAATATCCTAAGAGACTTTTTGTAACACCCCATACCCGACCTGATCACCGGGTCTGAGCTACGGATACCACATTCATTGTTAAGGCAACTACGACTGATTACAATACAATCTAACCATTTATACATCCTGATAAGTATATTATACATTCATAATATGTTTTACAATCATATTCGGGTATTATACAACCTTACGAAAGCCTTTCTGACAACCCGAGGTTGGATAGAGACTAAAATGTAAAGATTTCAGAATGTCGAGTTGACATCGCGACTTCAGTGGTTCCAAGTTGCAACGTGACTCACTGACTTGTCCTCATCACGACATTGAGAGTACGTCGTCACGACGTGACTAACTGTTTCCAAAAGAACCATGTGGTACCAATTTGAGCCACCTGAAACAAATGTATAAATGCTTCAATTCATCCATTTCAAGTGATTTACCAATTCAATACATTCAAAAACATACCAAAATATTAACTTAAATTAAAGTTAATTAACCAAACTTCCAAAATTACCATTTATGATACAAAACCAACTCAAAACCTAGGTACATGCCATTTATCGAAACAAAAGAAACTATACAAACATTGTTGAGTCAAGTGTCGCGTTCTAGATGCTGGATCACTTTTTGTAACCTCAAGAATCACCTATAACTACGCAAGGAATAAACAAACCGTACATTGAGCAATAAAGCTCAGTGATACTTTCATGATTCAAGTCAATATAACAATAGTAATAACTAAATGCATACCATCAATTTTGTAACACCTCTTGCCAAACCCGATCGTCGGGTTTGAGTCAAAGGATGCTATGATAATTGTTGGAGCAACTATGGTAAATCATACATCTTTCAACCATTTAAACATGTAATTAAGCATTAAACACATTCACAACATGTCACACAATCATTTCTAGGTCACAGATGAGCTTATGAAAGATATTTTGCTAACCTGAATATGAATCAAGACCAAAACATAAAGCTTTTCAAAGTCTCGGGTCGACGTCGCTACCTCAAAGTTTTCTCGTCGCAATGATGTGCATATCCATATCACGATGCTACTCAATGTCGAACAAGGTTGTGACGTCAAGGGTCCCTCGTCATGATGTTGCCCCTATTTTTGGCTACTTAGCTCATTTTGGTACCTATTTACATGTTTTCAACCAAAACATTTTGTCACCAACATTCATTTTTCCAAATCATTTACACTAAACCTAACAAAACATGCTAGAATGAACTTCTAAAGTTTTGAAATTAAACATTCAAGTTAACATACAATCCATGTCATTCACTCAAATTCAATTTCACCATTTACTTATCTAACCATGACAATTTTTCTTACCTTAGAACAATATGTGCATAGCTACTCATTTTAATTATCAAGTATCCATACAACATTGAAATGAACCAAATCAACCATACACTTAACATAGGTGTAACAACCCATTTTTCAGTGGTCTTTGGAAACAGTGGTTTCAGAGCCATCAAATCTGATGAGTAAGTTTGTAAATATTATTATTTAATATTTACAAGTCAAAAATGGTTTTAAAATGGTTTTTGATATAGTGACTTTTTTATATAAATGATTTATTAAGTTCAAGTAGTAAGACCTTAAGGTCAAGTGGTTTTAGAAAATGAGGTATCGGGACCTCACTTCTATAAACCAAGTCGTAAATATTTTTATAAATATTTACAGAGTGTAATTAAGGTGGAATTAAAGTTTCATCAAAAAATTTTATCGTTTCGATAGTTAATTAAGCAAAAAATACTAAATCATAAAAGTTAAAAAAGTCAATCGCTATTTGTTTAAATTTGTTAATTGATTGAAGAATTATAATTGGAGGGCTTTAATGGGTAAATTACTTGTTCTTAAGTTGGAGGATGGTTAAAGCTTTATGTTCTTTTAATTTTATATGTGATTTATATATTATAATGTTATTATTAAATGAAAAAGATAAAATAAACAAAATAAAAGTTAATAAAATAAGAAAACAAAGGTTTTCTTCTTCATTTGACATGTTCATCACTGAAACACCATGGCAAGAAGAACCAAGGTCGGCCATGTTTCAATTCATGCATGGTAAGCCATTTTTCATCCGTTTTTAATAATTTTTTATGTTTTTGAGATCATTGCAACTAGGTCTAGCTAACTCGTACCTTCGATTTTGAAACTGTTAAAGATTTTGAATGTTGCCATTGATGAATCTTATGATTTTTTATATTAAAGGATGAATTTGGAATGTTGATTGATAATTAAAAGTATTTTTTGGGTGATTTTTTATGAATTTACCGATTAGGGACTAAATTATTAAATTAATAAAAGTAAAAGGATTTAATGTGAAATTGTTGCACAAATGTGATTTTATGGATACCATAAACATTTAGATAAGCTCAATTTTGGGTAAAAATGGTTAATTTGCATGTTTTGGGCTCAGGGACTAAATTGAAGAAAAGTAAAACTTTAAGGACAATTTTGTAAAAATGTCAAAAATGACCAAATTGCATGAAATTTTTAATTTAGATCAAGTTCAGGTGGAAAATCGAGGAAAATAGAAAATTACCAAAATGTCCCTGAACTTTGGTATTTTTGCAATTTAGTTAGGTAAGTTTGTATGAACTATATTCTGTATAATTTTGATTAAATTGAATGTTAATATGTGATTATGTGGTGATTAAATCAATGTATATATGTTAGTATGCAATTTACCGTGTTATGAAACAACATAAATCTAACGACGTACGACGATTATCGGGCCCCATTTGAACCTTAGGAATTCGTAGGATACAAATGACATGTCATTAGGGTTTACATGATTCAAGTACTGGTCCTGAACGTCTTACCGCTTGCTGAGGTCCAACATGTGTTGCAGATACTGTAACAACTCTAACCCGTATCCGTCGCTAGAATATGATTACAAGGCATTACCGGATATTACACATCAATCACATACATTTATGTAATCATTATCGTAAACTATTCACAAACATTCACATTGTCCCTTACAAGGTAATACGAAACCTTAAAACATGTATAAGACTGGTTCTGTAACACCCCTAACCTGTAATCATCGCCGGAATAGGTTAAAAGACATTACTGTACTTATTACTCAGTTCAGAACGATAATTTATCAAATAAATTACATTTTAGTAAATATCACTCATTCACATTCATTATATACTTAAATCAAGCATACAAAGCCTTAATCATGCATTCGGGACTAAATTGATAACATATAAAAATTTCAGAAACTTTTAAAATTTTCAACCTTTCAAGTGTCACACGCCTGTGTGAATAGGCTGTGTGTCTCATACGGCAAGTAGACACGCCCGTGTGAACAAGCCGTGTGTCTCACACGGCAAGTAGACACGCCTGTGTCATAGACCATGTCAAACAGGACATACATAATGACTTGCACCACACGGCCAGAGACAGCCCGTGTGCCTTGGCCATGGTCGAAACTGACTTGGGTCACACGGTCGGCCACACGCCTATGCGCTAGGCCATATGTCATTTAAGGGGTATACTGACTTATGTCACGTGGTCAATCACACGCTCGTGTGTGAATCCGGGTGACACACACAACCAATAGACACTCCCGTGTGTCTAAGTTGTGTCAAACCTGTAGGGTATACTGAATTAATTTCTAAGGTACCCTAAGGAACACATTGTTGTGTAACTTAACCGTGTGTCACACACGGCTGAGACATACGCCCGTGTCTCTACTCGTGTGGACAAAAATAGGACATTTGCAAAGCCATTTTGCCACCCTATAACACAAGCATTTATAATCATATTTGGCCACATTTATGAAACCCAATTGACAACCAAAATAACCATTTCATTACACAATATTTGCCATATCAAAACATAACATCTTTAAGAACATATATGCAATCAAAACATGATACCAAAATAAGCCAAATCACATGGCTTAACTTATATAAAACATCATTCTCAAATCATGATATGAAAACATAACTACTTCTTTCAAAGTAGGCTATCCATGCCATATTTACATAAATTCACAAGTTCAAAATACCAATTAGAAATTTGATACTGTGACGTGCAACTCCAGCTTGTCCAAAACAAGCGAGCAACGAGACTCTATAAAACATAGAAAAAAAAACACAGTAAGCTCTATAGCTTAGTAAGCCCGTATAATTCAGAATTAAACTTGCCATTTATACATGATCAAAGCAATACAAATATGCAACCAATTCAATTCACCAACACCTAATCACAAGTATTCATCAAATGTTAGTCATTGTAAACATACATGAAATCGTCCATTAATACAATACTTTTCATCATTCTAGATTCATATATCATGTATAACATTAATAGCAATTATAAACTGTAACTCGTCAATATAACATTATTTAGGCCCGTCGAACCTATTAGAACTTCAAAGGATAGTTGAGTGAACAATGACAGTAATTTGTCAATTTATCATCGTACATGCTCTTTCGAGTCATGGTCGGTAAGCTCCTCCTGAGCTGATGAACAGTAAGCTATATTGTGCCAAAAATGGTAAGCTCTATTGAGCTGAACAGTAAGCTCTTTCGAGCTGAATCGGTAAACTCCAATGAGCTAAAACAGTAAGCTCTTACAAGCTGTGGTGAGTCCGCAACAAATGCAAGAGCTCAACCAATACGGTAATCTCAGTAACACGTCACTCGTATCCAATGAATTCATAGTTCAAACGGGACTCGGTAACAAATAGAATATATCATTAAGACATTTATATTTCAAGTATTTCAATTATAAACATTTAATTCAACAATTACAAGTATAGAAAAGTTTGATTCTAATTATGCGAAGTTATCTCGTATTAACTAGTATAACCGTCGTATACTCGTCAACCTTTCGTTTCCCCCGATCTAGTTCTGGTAATTGTTTATCTTGATCTAAATATATTATCAAATTCAATATTTTCAGTAACCATTTAATACAATTCACACATATACTTGAGAAATTACACTTTTGCCCCTATACTTTTGACTACTATGCAATTTAGTCCTTTTTACACAAAATGGCAAATTTATGCAATTTATCCTTAACCCATGTATAGCTGAATTTCACTTAACCTCATAGTAGCCCATATTTTCATTTTACTCACATTTTCAACCACAACATTTCTATCTTTCACAATTTAATCCCTAATTCTCATTTTTGTCAAAAATCACTTTATAAAACTTGTATATCTAATAACAACCATCAATAATCTAACAAGAAACTTCAAAATACCAAAGTATTCAACAATGGCGTATCTCAGAATCTTTAGACATTTCAAAATCTAAGGTACGGGCTAGCTAGATTGAGCTGCAACGAGATCAAAAACGTAAAATTCATTAAAAACTGAGCTAAAACCGTACCTTAATCAATAATTGAAGTTGTCGAAGCCATGGAAGCTTCAAAACCCTTATTTTATTCTCAATTTTTGGCGAGAAGATGGATAGAATAACATGATTTTGTTTTTTGTTTTATTATTATTAACTTAATACATAAATTACCATTATAACCTTATAATTAAACTTAATATATCATGTAATTCATGGACATAAATGTCCACTAACTTTAATCATGGTCAAATAACATTATAAGGACTTCCATATTAATAAACCATAGCTATTTAATACCTTTAAACAATAGTACTTAACTTTTACGCATTACGATATTTAGTCCTTTTTACCGAATTAAGCATTTAAACAGTAAAATTTCTTAACGAAAATTTCACAAAATCAATCTATCATATTGTAAACCTTATTAAAATAATAAAATAAATATTTTAACTTCAGATTTGTGGTCCCAAAACCACTATTCCAGTTTGACCTAAAAACGGGCTGTTATAACTCTTCCCCTTTAGGGATTTTCGTCCCCAAAAATCTTACGGGTGAAAAGGTTAGGGTATTTTTTTTGCATAGCTTCCTCGGGTTCCCACGTAGCTTCCTCAATTCCTTGTTTATGCCAAAGAACCTTCACAAGAGCTATATGTTTATTCCTCAATTCTTTAATCTCCCGAGCCAGAATCCTGATCGGTTCTTCGTTATACGATAAATCAGACTGTATCTCTACATCAACTGGAGAAATTACATGTGAAGGATCTGATCTGTATTGATGTAACATTGAAACATGAAAAACATTATGTATCTTTTCAAGCTCAGATGGTAAAATTGTCGATGTAACACCCCATACCCGGCCCAGACGTTATGGCCAGATCTGACGTGTCACATGGACTTACGACTTAGTATGCATTCGTTGGTTTAAGTGATTAGAGTGGTCTTTGTAAAAGAAGCAATTGAATGAAAAAGCCAGTTTATCAATTTTTAGGCTATCCATTTTTCGTGCTTGTTGAGTCTTGAAGACGTTCATTAATTTTAAAAACCCGCACAGCCTAACACTAGCAGTTTCAACATAGTATAAATATAATCAGAAAATAAAAACCATAGCGGAAAGAGAAATTTATATAGCGGCCTTATTACAACTTAAAACCCAAAATTAAATCAGAATATAAAAATAATAAAAAAATAAACTAACTTAGAAAAACCAACTTTGCAGATGATGTGGCCACTCCGAATCCCTCACAGCTCCAAGCCCACTATGGTTGGGGATTTCCTGCAGAGATGAAAATAACGGGTGAGTTTGGTAAACTCAATGTGTAACATAACCCAACCATAGCCCAAAACAGATCAAACCTCAAAATCAGACTTATCTGGGCCTTGGCCCATTACAGAAATCAGAATGAAACTCATAGGCCCACAGCAGATACAGAACAAATATATCATGAATGCAGAAATCCCAACCCAGTGCCATCCATAACACCCCCATACCAGCCTTACACCATGTGGGGAGACTACTCGACCCACCCAACCGCTACACACCACAGAAATTACAACGAGACTGCCAGATATTGTGACAAAGTCACCAGATACAAATATTGTGGCGAGGCCACCAGAACAGATATATATATGTTTATATATGTGGTGAAGCCACGGATTGCAAATGAGGTCGCGGATATTACGGAAGTCACGAAATAGATATATATGTGGCGAGGCCACCACGGATTGCAAATGAGGTCGCCGAACGCTTGCTCCATCAATATAAACCCATGTCCCATGCAACAAAATAATATGTCATGGCATACGTACACAGAAACAGAACATCATGCTTTTCAGATAAAATAAAATATCCCTAGGGGTAAAATCGTAATTTTTCATGTATAAGGGTATTTCAATAATTATTACCTATTTCTAGGGTTTCATGCTCATTCTAATGTTTACCAAGTAATCAGAAGTACTTACCTCGTCTTTTTACCAAAGTGGGCCTGTTGGCCCATTGGCCCGCCACCCATTAAGCCCAAATATCTTCCAAATATACCAAGCAGTACCTAAAATGCACACTCTGCACTCTAATCATCCAAATACACCATATTCATTAACAACTGTCTCACGAGCGCTCACACGCTCGCGAGTTCACAAAATACCAACGTTTCGGTATTTCGGCTTTTACCGATTTAGTCTAAACGAGGGTGTCCTTTACACACCTGGTTGATGACGATTGATGACGATATCTCCCACGCGATAATCCTACGATCGATCACTAACACATTAGACTTACAAATTAACGATAACTACCATAAATCCACGTCAACTAACCTAATCATCACACAAGTTAGTCATTTATGCACGAGGGGCAAAATAGTCATTTTACCCTCCAGGGGTAAATCGGTAGTCCTACCCTACAGGGGTATTTTAGTAATTATACAACTTATCCACTTGGGCCTACAGACTCATTGGGACTACATGGCCCATTTTAGCCCATCACGGCCCGAAATAGCCGTCCTACTGCTAGAGTAATGAGAAATACACACCTGTTAGGAGACTGCAGTTAATCCGCGCTTCCACACTCTTAGCTGACGCCTAACCCAAACGAGTACGCCACCAAGCGAAAGGGATCAGCCCAGAAGGGTATGCCAACTCTCCTCATGGTTTGCTCTATTTAAAGCTAGCTCTCCATCTACTCTTATGTTAGCTTCCCGATGTGGGATCCCTCCATCATCAGAGTTTAAAACTAGCACCAACTCTTGCCATCCCAACATAGCAAAATAATCAACCTTTGCGTGCCAAGGGATTCGAACCAAAGTCCTCTCACATGCCAAGTCACGCCACCACCACTTGGCCATCAACTCATTTGTGTCATAAGTCCAACACATTAAACTTTAAAGTGCACCTACTTGCTTCCAGATTTATTGATAAGAAAACCCAAAATAAATTGCAAGAGCCAAGACTTGAACCTTGGACCCCTTGCTTCCTCTATGGTGTCACTTCCTTGTCCCCTAAGTGGCGCTACCTTGCCACTACACCACACTCTTTTTTGTGTCATTTTTACCCTTTTACTATTAAAAGCTCAAACGCCAATTGCATCGCTTGTTCTTAAAATCAAAATTTCGAAGACTACCACAGATTTAACTTAAGTTTGGGCCTTCCAGAGGCCCACTAACATACTAAAATATATATTTTAACCAACCAGAACACACTCAAATTAAAAAAAAAAACACAGAAACACAGAAAACCCGAAAATTGGGCGTTACAACTCTACCCTCCTTAAAGAAATTTCATCCTCGAAATTTTACCTGAATCAAACAGATGAGGATATTGTTGACGCATCGCCACTTCTGGCTCCCAAGTAGCTTCCTCGCTGCTATGATTACGCCATAACACCTTTACTAGCGAAACTGATTTCCTCCTCAAAATCTTAACATCTCGATCCAAAATCTGTACAGGCTCCTTCTCAAAAGTCAAGTCTGTTTGCACCTCGATCTCTGCAACCGGCACAACATGATTAGGGTCAGAACGATACCGCCTTAACATGGAGACGTGAAAGACATCATGGATCCTATCCAACTCTGGAGGTAGCTCCAACTGATAAGCCACTGGACCTACTCGCTTAAGAATCCGATAAGGCCCAATGAATCGCGGACTTAACTTGCCTTTCCTCCCAAACCTTAATATTTTCTTCCAAGGTGAAACCTTCAAGAAGACCATATCACCCATAGAGTACTCAATTCCCTTGCACTTCAAATCTGCATATGACTTCTGTCTATCAGATGCTTTCTTCAATCGGTCTCTAATCAACTTGACCTTATCCTCAGTATCTTCCACTAATTCAGGTCCAAGAACTTGTCGTTCACCCAACTCGGTCCAACAACTAGGTGTACGACATCTTCGCCCATATAGTGCCTCATAAGGAGCCATTTGAATACTTTCCTGATAACTGTTGTTGTATACAAACTCTGCCAACGGTAAGTAATCCTCCCAACTGCCTCGAAAGTCGATAACGCATCCCTTCAACATGTCTTCTAGAATCTGAATAACCCTTTCCGACTGACTATCAGTCTGAGGATGAAAGGCTGTACTAAATTTCAACCGCGTACCCAACGCCTCATGCAACTTTTGCCAAAACTGAGATGTGAATCTAGGATCTCGATCAGAGATAATCAACACTGGCACTCCGTGAAGTGGCACTATTTCCGCCACATACAATTTGGCTAACTTCTGAAGTGAATAATCAGTGCGGACAGGTATAAAATGAGCAGATGTGGTCAACCTATCCACAATTACCCAAATCGAGTCCTTCTTCGACGGAGTCAAGGGTAACCCACTCACAAAATCTATGGTTACCCTCTCCCACTTCCAAAGTGGTACTTTCACTGGCTGCAAAAGTCCGAAAGGTAATTGATGTTCAGCTTTCACTTGCTGACAAGTCAGACATTTTCCCACAAATTTCGTTACCTCTCGCTTCAATCCATGCCACCAATACAACTCCTTTAAGTCGTGATACATTTTATTCCCTCCAAGATGCATAGCACACAGACCTCCATGAGCTTCTTTCAAAATTGCTTACCTCAAGTCAGAGTCCTTCGGAATTCAAACTCTACCTCGGTAACACAGAACTCCCTCACTGTTCAGTCCGAACTCAGAAGTATCCCCATTCTTAACCTGCTGGAATCGAGAAACTAGGGACTCATCACTTGACTGTTTTTCCTTAATCTCATCCACCCAGGTCGGCCTAACTTACAATTCTGCTAACAGACTACCGTTGTCATACAGACTCAAACGAGGAAACATGGCTCTCAGATCAGATACAATTCAATGACTTAGGGCATTAGCCACCACATTAGCTTTGCCTGGGTGATACTCAATCGCGCAATCATAATCCTTAAGCAACTCTATCCATCTCCACTGCCTAAGGTTCAGCTCCTTCTGATTCAGCAAGTACTTAAGACTCTTATGATCTGTGTATATAATACACCTTTCTCCGTACAGGTAATGTCTCCAAATCTTAAGCGCAAAGATTACTGCTGCCAACTCCAGATCATGAGTAGGATAGTTAACTTCATGTGGTTTAAGCTGTCGCGATGCATAAGCAACCACTTTACCCTCTTGCATCAGCACACAGCCCAACCCTACATGTGATGCATCACTGCATACGGTAAAATCTTTTCCAGACTCATAAATCAAGATCGCGGTGCTTGGTCGAACTTTCTTCAGCTTCTCAAAAGATTCCTGTTGTTTCTCAGTCCAAACAAACGGTACCCCCTTCCTTATAAGCTTTGTCAAAGACACTGCCATCACAGAAAATCCTTCCACAAACCTTCTATAGTACCCAACTAATCCTAGAAAACTTTGAATTTTCGACATTGACCTAGGTGGCTTCCATTCCAAAATCGCTTCAATCTTTCGAGGGTTCACCTTGATCCCTTCAGTAGAGACAACATGCCCCAAGAATGTTACCTCTCTCAACCAGAAGTCACACTTACCGAATTTCACATAAAGCTCCTTCTCCCTCAGCACTTGCAGCACAATACAAAGATGCTCATCATGCTTCTCCTCAGTTTCAGAATAAACCAGAATATCGTCGATAAAAACGACTACGAATTGATCCAAGTATGGCTGGAACACTCGATTCATCAGATCCATAAATTCCGTAGGTGCGTTCGTCAACCCAAATGGCATAACCAAGAACTCATAGTGACCATACCGAGTTCTGAATGCCGTCTTGTGAATATCCACCTCCTTAACCCTCAACTGATGATACCCAGATCGAAGGTCAATCTTGGAAAATACTGAAGCTCCTCTAAGTTGATCGAATAAATCATCAATTCTCGGTAATGGGTACTTGTCCTTAATCGTTAGTTTGTTCAACTGTCGATAATCGATGCACATCCGCATTGACCCATCCTTCTTCTTAACGAACAACACTGGTGCTCTCCACGGAGACACACTTGCTCTAATGAAACCTCTATCCAATAACTCTTGAATTTGGGCTTTCAGCTCCACCAACTCCTTCGGTGCCATCCTATAAGGTGCAATGGACACCGGTGCCATTCCAGGCAACAAGTCAATTCCAAACTCAACCTCTCGGTTTGGGGGAAAACCCGGAAGCTCCTCTGGAAAAACATCTTGAAAATCCTTGACGGTTCTAACTTTATCCACTATCAGACCCTCAGTTTCCAATTGGCTTACAAATGCCAAATAAGCCTCACATTTCTTTTGAATCCACTTCTCGGCTCGCAATGGCGACACCATATTAGACAGATAATCCCTACGATCGCCTATCACCAAAACCTCCTCATCCTTTGTGGTCTTTAACATCATTCGCTTAGTAGCACAATCCAAAGTAGCCCTATGCTTAACAAGCCAATCCATTCCCAAAATGAGATCGAATTCTCTGAAAGATAGCTCCATCAGATCTCCAGAGAAAACTTTTCCTTGAGTTTCTATAGGCACATCTCTATACAGTTTATCTACCCTAACCGAGTGACCCAAAGGACTTAGTATAGATACCCCACTCATGGTCACCTCAGAGCGCACACCCAGTGACCCAGATATAGCACATGCAACATACGAATGGGTAGATCCAACATCTATCAACGCAGTGTATGGCATATTTGAAATAAAAAATGTACCAGTTATGACGTCAGGTACATCACCCTCCTCTCGGTGACGAGCTGCATACACCAATGCCGGCTGACGAGCCTCAGCAAATCCAGCACCCCTGCCAGGCGCTCCTCTTCCTTGACCATTTCCATTACCACCTCTGCCTTGCCTACGTCCTCTCGAAAACTGTGGCCCACCTCTCACTGGTTGAGCGACCCTCTGCTCTAAAACTTGAACCTGATCTGGTTCCTGGGGACAGTCCTTAACCCTATGCTCCATAGATCCGCATCGGAAACAAGCACCAGAACATTTCTGACACTCGCCCATATGTATCTTCCCACAACTCCTACAACCCCGCGGTCTAACAGCATTCATCGGTACTGCTCGAACTGGCTCTATTACCCTTGCTCTCTTAACATTCCCGTTCATACCACTTGAAAGTCCTGAATCTCTCCTAAAACGGTTCTGATCTTTCTCGACACGATTCTGTCTTCTCATGCGCTTCACTTCCTCAGTTATCTTAGCTTTCTCCACTAAAGCAGTGAAGTTACGCTCCCTCTGCGGAGCAATCAGCACCCTAAGTTCATCTCTCAGACCATCCTCGAAGCGTACGCTACGCTCATACTCTGTAGCGATAATCCCAGAAGCATACCGGCTCAGTCTCAAAAACTCAGACTTATACTCAGCCACTAACATACTCCCTTGCACTAGGTTCAGAAATTCTTTCCGGCGAGCGTCCACGTAACTAGCCCCAACATACTTTCCTTTGAAGGCTGTCTTAAATAGCTCCCGAGTCACACTGTCAGCAGGAGTTCCATCTCTTACTGTGAGCCACCACTGATAAGCCTCATCCCCAAGTAACGATATGGCTCCCTTCAGCTTCTGCTTCACAGAGCAGTCTAGATCATCCATAATCCGTTCTATGGCTTCTAGCCAATACTCAGCCACATTCGAAGCTACACCAGATACGCCCTTAAATATCTCTGCTCCATTGGCCCGGAGCTGCTCAGAAATAGACCCTTGAATTTCGTTTCCCGTACTTGCCCCAGCAACCCTTTCCAAAACTCAGAGCATCGCCTGGGACAGAGCATCGTCCCCGATACCTCGATCATGAGACACTACCTTCGTTGCTGGTGGTACCAGTGTATCTATTGCCGGCACATGTCCTGAAGACAAATTCAACTTGAGCATTACCTCGGCCACGTCCACGGCCTCTTCCACGAGCTGCTCGTGTACTCATTTTGTATCATCTGATTAAGAATTTTATGAATCAGTTTAATATTTCGGTGTTTATTACAGATGTCTTATGAATAACAGTAATTTAGAGTTTGAGTTTGTTTTCTTTTGCGACAGCCTAGCTACAGTCTCAGTCTACTTATCAGAGTTTCTATAGTTCCAGTATTACCCTAACTAAAGTACCATGATAAGGTTTTATATAAGCATATAACAGATATTTTAGAAACAATCAGAAAGGCTCAGAAAACTTACAGACTTGGGCCGGAGATTCGGTGTGCCACCTTCTAAAGAACTAATTTTAGAAAACTGATTTTAATCTTTAAAATAATATATTTGTAAAGAGAAAATATTAGAAACATTCTCGAAAACAATTTATAATCAAGTTCCAATAAAACAATTTTCAAAAACCTTTATTCAATGTTTCTTTAAAACTCCCATTTTTAGACCCGTTCCACAGCCGAGTTGTTGCAAATTGGCTCTAATACCACTAAATGTAACACCCTAGACCCGGCCCAGACGTTATGGCCAGATCTGACGTGTCACATGGACTTACGACTTAGTATGCATTCGTTGGTTTAAGTGATTAGGGTGGTCTTTGTAAAAGCAGCAATTGAATGAAAAAGCTGGTTTATCAATCTTTAGGCTATCCATTTGTCGTGCTTGTTGAGTCTTGAAAATGTTTATTAATTTTGAAAACCCGCGCAGCCTAACACTAGCAGTTTCGACATAGTATAAATATAATCAGAAAATAAAAACCATAGCGGAAAGAGAAATTTATATAGCGGCCTTATTACAACTTAAAACCCAAAATTAAATCAGAATATAAAAATAATAAAAAAATAGACTAACTTAGAAAAACCAACATTTCAGATGATGTGGCCACTCCGAATCCCTCACAGCTCCAAGCCCACTATGGTTGGGGATTTCTTGCAGAGATGAAAATAAAGGGTGAGTTTGGTAAACTCAGTATGTAACATAACCCAACCATAGCCCAAAACAGATCGAACCTTAGAGTCAGACTTATCTAGGCCTTGGCCTAGTAAAGAAATCAGAATGAAACTTATAGGCCCACAGCAGATACAGAACAAATATATCATGAATGCAGAAATCCCAACCCAGAACCATCCATAACACCCCCGTACCAGCCTTACACCATGTGAGGAGACTACTCGTAATTTTTCATGTATAAGGGTATTTCAGTAATTATTACCTATTGCTAGGGTTTCATGCTCATTCTAATGTTTACCAAGTAATCGGAAGTACTTACCTCGTCTTTTTACCAAAGTTGGCCTGTTGGCCCATTGGCCCGTTTTTGGCCCATTAAGCCCAAATATACCGTTGTGCACCAAAATGCACACTCTGCACTCTAATCATCCAAATGCACCATATTCATTAACAACTGTCTCACGAGCGCTCGCATGCTCGTGAGTTCACAAAATACCAATGTTTCGGTATTTCGGCTTTTACCGATTCAGTCTAAGGGAGGGTGTCGTTTACACACTTTGTTGATGACAATTGATGACGATATCTCCCACGCGATAATCCTACAATTGATCACTAACACATTAGACTTACGAATTAATGATAACTACCATAAATCCACGTCAACTAAGCCAATCATCACACAAGTTAGTCATTTACGCACGAGGGGCAAAATAGTCATTTTACCCTCTAGGGTTAAATCAGTAGTCCTACCCTACAGGGGTATTTTAGTAATTCTACAACTTATCCACTTGGGCCTACAGACCCATTGGGACTACATGGCCCATTTCAGCCCATCGCGGCCCGAAATAGCCGTCCCCATCGCTAGAGTAATGAGAAATACACACACATTAGGAGATCGCAGCTTAATCCGCGCTCCCACGCTCTTAGCTGACGCCTAACCCAAACGAGCACGCCACCAAGCGAAAGGGATCAGCCCAGAAGGGTATGCCAACTCTTCTCATGGTTTGCTCTATTTAAAGCCAGCTCTCCATCTACTCTTATGTTAGCTTCCCGATATGGGATCCCTTCATCATCACAGTTTAAAACCAACACCAACTCTTGCCGTCCCAACATAGCAAAATAATCAACCTTTGCATGCCAAGGGATTCGAACCAAAGTCCTCTCACATGCCAAGTCACGCCGCCACCACCACTAGGCCATCAACTCATTTGTGTCATAAGTCCAACACATTAAACTTTAAAACGCACCTACTTGCTTCCAGATTTATTGAAAAGAAAAACCAAAATAAATTGCAAGAGCCAAGACTTGAACCTTGGACCCCTTGCTTCCTCTATGGCGTCACTTCCTTGTCCCTTAAGTGGTGGTACCTTGCCACTACACCACACTCCTTTTTGTGTCATCTTTTACCTCTTTACTCTTAAAAGCCCAAATGCCAATTGCATCACTTGTTCTTAAAATCAAAATTTTGATGACTACCACAGATTTAACTTAAGTTTGGGCCTTTCAAAGGCCCACTAACCTACTAAAATATATATTTTAACCAACCAGAACACACCCAATTTTAAAAAAACACAGAAACACAGAAAACCCGAAAATTGGGTGTTACAGTCGATATGCTATAGGTCCTATTCTTTCAACAATCTCATATGGCCCGATGAAACACGGACTCAACTTTCCTTTATGACCGAATCAAATAATTTTCTTCAACGATTACACTTTTAAGAATACTCGATCTCTAACCTAAAATTATATTTCTTTACATTTCAAATCCGCGTATGATTTCTGTCGATTTGAAGCTCCTTTTAAACTGTCGCGAATCACTTTCACTTTTTCTTCTGTTTCTTTGATTGACTCAACCCCGTGAATCTTTTTCTCACTCAATTCAGTCCAGTATAACGGTGTTTGACACTTGCGACCATATAAAGCTTCGTACGGTGCCATCTTTATACTCGTTTGGAAACTATTGTTATACACAAATTCAATCAAAGCCAAGTATTTCTCCTAGCTATCTTCAAACTCTATAATACAACATCTTAGCATATCTTCGAGAATCTGAATAACTCTCTCAGTCTAAGCGTTTGTCTGAGGATGAAAAGCAGTACTGAAATTTAACTTTGTTCCCAGAGCCTCTTGCAATTTCTTCCAAAATCGTAATGTAAATCTCAAATCTCTATCAGGGATAATAGATAGTGGTACACCATGTAATCGTACGATCTCAGACAAGTACAATTCAACTAGTCTATCCAGAGAGTAGTCTATATGTACCAGTATGAAATGAGCAGATTTCGTTAGTCGATCAACGACAACCCAAATAGCATCTTTCTTTTTCAGAGTTAGGGGCAATCCCGAAACAAAATCCATTGAAACTCTATCACATTTCCACTCAGGAATCATTACAGGCTTTAGTAAACCCAATGGTACTTGATGTTCAGCTTTTACTTGCCAAAAAATTAAACATTTCGATACAAACTCTAATATATCTCATTTCATTCCTGACCACCAATACATCTGTTTCAGATCTCTATACATCTTGGTACTACCCAGATCAACAGAAAAAAAATTATTGTGTGCTTCATGTAGGATTTTCTGAATAAACCCTATATTTTTTGGTATACAAATTCTATTTCGGAACATTAAACAGTCATCAGTTACAATATGAAATTCTAAATTAGAATTAGACTCATATTGAATTCGTTTAGCTTGCAAATCATTTTCTTTTTTCTGAGCTTTGCCTATTTGTTGAAGAAATATTGGTTTTACTTTTAATTCAGCTAAAATAGACCCATCATCACAAATCATCATCTGGGTATTCATTACTCGTAATGTAAATAAAGATTTTCGACATAAGGCATCAGGAACAACATTAGCTTTTCCCAGGTGATAATCAATCACAAAGTCTTAATATTTCAAAAATTCGAGCCATCTCCGTCATTGCAAATTCAAATCCTCCTGTGACATCAGATGTTTCAAGCTTTTTTGATCCGTATAAATATGGCATTTCTCACCGTTTAAGTACTGTCGCCAAATATTTAATGCGAACACAATTGCAGCCAACTCTAAATCATGTGTCAGATAGTTCATTTTATGTGGTTTCAACTATCGGGAAGCATAAGCTATGGGTTTTCCATCTTGCATTAAAACACAGCCCAATCCGTTTAGCGATGCATCACTATAGATCACTAATTCTTTACCAGATTCAGGTTGAACCAAAACTGGTGCCTCTGCTAACAATGTTTTCAACTGTTCAAAACTTTGCTGACACTTTTCTGACCATTCAAACTTCACATCTTTCTATAGTAGTCGAGTCATTGGTGTCGCAATCATTGAGAATCCTTTCACAAATCTTTAATAATAACCTACTAAGCCCAAAAAGCTACGGACTTTTGATACGTTTCTCGGAGGTTTCCAATCAACAATAGCAGAAATCTTGCTCGGATCAACTCTAATACCACCGGCAAAAACAATATGTCCCAAAAATCCAACCTCTTTGAGCCAGAACTCGCATTTACTGAACTTTGCAAATAACTGCTTATCACGTAGAGTCTATAACACAACTCTCAAATGTTCGGTATGCTCAGATTCATCTCGTGAATAGATTAAAATATCATCAATGAAAACAATAACAAATCTGTCTAAATACGGTCTGGATATTCGATTCATCAAGTCCATAAAAATGGTAGGATCATTAGTTAAACCAAAAGGCATGACAAGGAATTCATAATGTTCATACCTTGTTCTGAACGCAGTTTTCGACACATCCGACTCTTTGACTCGCAACTGATAGTAACTTGATCTCAAATCAATCTTTGAAAATACTGAAGCTCTCTTCAACTGATCAAATAAGTCATCAATCTACGGTAGAGGGTATTTTTTCTTTATAGTCACTTTATTTAGCTGTCTAGTCGATACACATGCGCGTCGTGCCATCTTTCTTTTTCACAAACAATACTGGTGCACCCTAGGGAGAATAACTCGGTTGTACAAAACCTTTGTCTGTCAATTCTTGCAACTGAGCTTTCAACTCTTTTAATTCTGTTGGAGTCATTCTGTACAGAGCTATCGATATTGGTGTTGTTCCCGATACTAACTCAATACCAAATTCAACTTCTCTGATCAGAGGAAATCCCGGTAATTCTTCTGAAAATACATCCGAAAACTCACAAACAACAGGTACTAATTTAGTCTTTGATTCTGACACTTTTGTATCCAATACATATGCAAGATATGCATCATAGCCCTTTCTCAAATATTTCTTAGCTAACATAGACGATATCACAGTAGATAATTCACTCGAATCATTAGACTCAATCCGAATAATCTCACTATCTTGACATTTTAATTCGATAGTCTTCTGTCTACAATTCACAACTGCATCATGCATAGTCAGCCAGTCCATACCCAGAATTACATCAAACTTATCGAACGGTAAAAGCATCAAACCAGCTCAAAAACAGTAACCCTGGATCATCAGAGGACAAGTCTTACAAATTTTATCAAGTAAAACAAACTTGCCTAAAGAGTTTGATACTTTGATTACAAACTCTGTAGAATCGACATGTAGACTCTTTTTAAATACTAAATTCATAGAGAAATATGAATGGGTTGATCCAGGATCTATCAACGCAACTATATCAGTATCAAAAAGAGAAAAGTACTGGTAATAACATTTGGTGATGACCCCTCCTATCATGCACATATAGCATAAGCCCTGGCAGGTGCTCGTGCCTCAGATCTCACAGTCGAATCTCTCATAGCACCTCGATTACAACTCACATTTTTGATGTTTAGGGGCAGTCTCCCTCTATTAGTCATGTTACTTGTTTTCACTAGTTGTTCTCTTTCAGCTGTGAAATTTTCTGGACAATCACGGAGAAAATGATCAAAAGATCCACATTTAAAGCAAGCTCCACTCACTAATCTGCATTCACCTTAATGTCACTTATTGTAATGTTTACATTCAGATCTAGCGTTTCTAACACTTTCCACACTGGCCACAGATGTCACCTGAGGTTTTAAACTTGATTGTCTCGCATTTCTATCTCTAATAGAAATTCCCACAGAGGTTGTAGAACGAGGATGATATTCCCTAAATTTTTTTGATGTTGACTGATGTGATTTGCCCGTAAATCTTTTTCTGGACTCTTTAGCCTTAGAATCGGCTTTTCTTCTCTCTTTGCAAAGTTCTTCGGCTTTACAAGCTCGATCAAACAGAACAACAAACTCTTTCAACTCCAGAATTCCAACTAACACTCTGATTTTTTCATTCAATCCATCCTCAAATCTTTTACACATTATAGCTTCAGAAGAAACGCATTCACAAGAATATTTGCTGAGTCATACAAACTCTCATTCATATTCTATAACTGACATACAACCCTGCTTCAATTTAATGAATTATTTTCTTTTCCAATCAATAAACCTTTTGGCTAATGTATTTCTTTTTAAATTCAACTTGAAAGGAATCCCAAGTGACTCTTTCTGGCGGAACTACAGATATTAAGGTATTACACCACTGATATGTGGTGTCTCTTAAAAGTTATACAACACACTTCATACATTCTTCGGGTGTGCAAGATAATTCATCGAATACCCAAATCATGTTCTCAAACCGAAATTCGACTTTTTATGGGTCATCATTAGCAGTGGCTCTAAATTCCTCAGCTCTGTGTTTTCGTATTCTATCAACAGGTAGTTTATTTAATCGCAAGGGATCAACACCTTATGGAACTACAAGGTTTGGATAGGGAACAGGTAGGGGTGGATGTTGTGGAACAGCCGGGTTCGTACGTATATACTATGTGAACTACTCATTTAATATTTGAAAGAAGGCTTCTTTAGCCTCACCCCTGTGACTACTCGTCACAGGTCTGGATTCAAAAGGCGCTGTCCCTTGAGTAGGAGTTGTCGCATTACTTTCTACGTCATCCGCTACAGCTCATTCAAGATCTATTACTATATAAAAATAAATTTGGAAATGTCAAGAGTCATCACACTATCACAGTTTTATATATGGCATGTATAGCTAGACTTACATACGCTACGTTAGTCCTAGAATCGACTAAATCGTAGATCTGATACTAACAAATGTAATACCCCTAATCGGTAATCATCACCGGAATAGGTTAAGAGACATTACCGGACTTATAACTCAGTTCAGAATGATAATTTATCAAATAAATTACATTTCAATAAATACCACTCATTCACATTTAATATATACTTAAACCAAGCATACAAAGCCTTAATCATGCATTCGGGACTAAATTGATAACATATAAAAATTTCATAAGCTTATAAAATTTTCAACCTTTCAAGTGTCATACGCCCGTGTGAACATGCCGTGTGTCTCACACGGCTAGTAGACACGTCCGTGTCTTAGACCGTGTGAAAACAGGGCATACATACTGACTTGCACCACACGGCCAGAGACACGCCCGTATGCCTTGGCCATGGTTGAAACTGACTTAGGTCACACAGTCGACCACACGCCCGTGCGCTAGGCCGTATGTCATTTAAGGGGTATACTGACTTATGTCACATGGTCAATCATAAACCCGTGTGTGAATTCGTGTGACACACACGGCCAATAGACACACCCGTGTGTCTGAGCCGTGTCAAACCTGTAGGGTATACTGGCTTAATTTGTAGGGTACCCCAGGGAATGCATGACTGTGTAACTTAACTGTGTGTCACACATGGCTGAGACACACTCCTATGTCTCTACCCGTGTGGACAAAAATAGGACATTTGTAAAGCCATGTTGCCACCCTATAACACAAGCATTTACAATCATATTTGACCACATTTATGCAACCCAATTGACAAGAAAAATAACCATTTCATTACACAATATTTTCCATATCAAAACATAACATCTTTAAGCACATATATGCAATCAAAACATGATACCAAAATAAGCCAAATCACATGGCTTAACTTATATACAAAATCATTCTCAAATCATGATACCAAAACATAATTACTTCTTTCAAACTAGCCTATACATACCATATTTACATAAATTCACAAGTTTAAAATACCAATCAGAAATTGGATAGTGTGACGTGCAACTCTAACTTGTCCAAAACGAGCGAGCAACGAGCCTCTATAAAACATAGAAAAAGAAACACAGTAAGCTCTATAGCTTAGTAAGCTTGTATAATTCAAAATTAAACTAACCATTTATACATAATCAAAGCAATACAAATATGCAACCAATTCAATTAACCAACACCTAATCACAAGTATTCTTCAAATGTTAGTCATTGTAAACATACATGAAATCATCCATTAATACAATACTTTTCATCATTCTGGATTCATATATCATGTATAACATTAATAACATTTATAAATCGCAACTCGTCAATATAACATTATTTAGGCCCGTTGAACCTATTAGAATTTCAAAGGATAGTTGAGTGAACAATAACAGTAATCCATCAATTCATTATCATACATTCTCTTTCGAGTCATGGTTAGTAAGCTCCTCCTGAGCTGATGAACAGTAAGCTCTATTAAGCTAAAAACGGTAAGCTCTATTGAGTTGAACAGTAAACTCTTTCGAGCTAAATCGATAAGCTCCAATGAGCTGAAACAGTAAGCTTTTATGAGCTATGGTGAGTCAGCAACAAATGCAGGAGCTCAACCAATACGGTAATCTCAGTTACAATTCACTCGTATCCAATGAATTCATATAGTTCAAACGGGACTCAGTAACAAATACATATACCATTAAGACATTTATATTTCAAGTATTTCAATTATAAACATTTAATTCAACAATTACAACTATAGAAAAGTTCAATTCTAATTATACGAACTTACTTCGTATTAACTCGTATAACCGTCGTCTACTCGTCAACCTTTCGTTTCCCTCGAGCTAATTCCGATAATTATTTATCTTGATCTAAATATATTATCAAATTCAATACTTTCAGTAACCATTTAATACAATTCACACATATACTTGGAAAATTACACATTTGCTCCTATACTTTTGACTACTATGCAATTTAGTCCTTTTTACACAAAATGGAAAATTTATGCAATTTATCCTTGACCCATGTATAGCTGAGTTTCACTTAACCACATATGTAACAGTCTAGTTTAGACCCTAGTCAAAATAGCAGTTTCAAGACCAAAAATTTGAGTCAGTAAAATATTTAAATATTATTTTCTGTGCTTAGAGTATGTTAATTGGTATGTGTGAAAGTTTCGTATGAAAATTTGATCATTTGTGTGCTTAATTTGATAAAAAGACCTAATCGCGTAAAATGTAAAAGTTGCCTGCTATTTGTTAAAGTGCCTATTTGATGTGTCTCTTTAAATGTGAGGTCCTTATGTTGTAAATGGACCACTGAATTAATGTATGGACATATTTGGACATTAGATAATAGAATTCTAATGAAAATAGCAACGCTAAAATGGTAAAATGAATGTAAATGTTATATTAATAAAACAAAAACATAAATTTGGTGTTATATTCCCCACCATTGCCTAAAATAAAAGAAATAAGAAAGAAAAAGATTGAGTTAGGGTTCAAAACTTGTGATTGTGGATTAAGGTATGTGTTTTGTTTGATTTTTGATAATTTCTACGTTTTTGTGATCGTTGCTTTGTATAATATCAAGCCCAAGTTTTAATTTTTGATTTTGTTGATGATTTTGAGTTATGCCATTGATGAAATTATGAGATTTATGAAGTTTGATGATAGTAAATTAAAGATATGTGTTAGATTACTAAGTTTTGTCTTTGAATTTTTGATGAATTTGAGTAATTTGGGATAAATTGTGAAATTTGTAAATTGAGGGACCAAAATATGAAATAAATGAAATATGTGGACTTGTATGAGTGCTATGAATATTTGGCTAAGCATAAGTATATGCAAATTTTGTGTATTTTGTGATTTTTGTGATTAGGGACTAAATTGTCAAAATATGAAAATGTGAGGGCTAATTTGTAAAATGCCCTAAATATGTGCTTTTGGATTGATTTGAATGATTTGGTAAATATAAGAGTTAAATTTTAATTAATGTAGATCAAGAACTAAAGAAAACGGAATTAGATCCGGAAAAATCGATAGTTGTCAAGTAGCCGATTCCGTCTATCCAAATTCGTACGAGGTAAGTCTATATACAAATAAATGTGTTTTAAATTGACTTACTATCAATTATATGCTATTGAAATATGATGAATGAATATATGAGTTGAGAAAAATGAGACATCCGAGAAAGCATCAACAAAGTTCCGACGTCCAAAAAGCCCCGTACGAACCTTAGGAATAGTTAGGATACATATGTCATGACGTAGGATTCTGATATGTGTTATCATGTAAGACCATGTCTGGGACATTGGAATCGACTTATGATTTACGTGTAAGACCACGTCAAGGAAGTTGGCATCGTATTTGATTTTGTGTAAGACCCTATCTGGATCAGTGGCATCGATATTTGATTACATGTAATACCACGTCTAGGACGTTGGCATTGTACGAGCTTTCTAAGCTATCCACGTATCCTTATGATTCCGAACGGTTCAATGGGTATTCTGAGAAATGAATGACTATATGAGATGTGTATCCGATTCAGGTTCGTTTGAAATGTATACTATGTTTGAGAATAAAAGGTAAGTATATGTACAAGTGATGATATGTAATATAAGTATGAGAAAGTATGCTATTTGTGTTAATGAATTGAGTATATGGGAAATGTACATGAATTATGTGGTTTGTGATAGTATTTGACTATGGAGTATATGTATTTAGATGATGCTTATACGCTTTAATTGATAAGTCTATTTGTATATGGCTTACTAAGCTTTTGAAAGCTTACTCTGTGTGTTTTTCAACTGTTTTCTAGATATCGAAGCTATCGGAAGCTCAGGGATCGTCAAGGATCATCACCACACTATCAAACCTTATTTTGGTACCTTTTGATATTGTGAATATAAAAGTATGGCATGTATAGGCTAAAAGTATTTTGATATGTTTTGTAATGTATATATATCATGCCATATCATGTGGCTAGTTTGAATTTGAACTTATGGTTTGATTTTGATATATGATATGTGATGTGAATGTGCCATTATGATGTGCATTTGTTGACCAAATAAAATGGTCAATTTTGGTAAGTTTTGGTAAAATGAGAAATTGGTAAGTTTATAGTATGTGATTGAATGAAGTAAAATGAGGTTATGAAACTAATGTTTAGATATGATTTTGTCTTATGTTTTGTCATAATTTGGTATGACTATTAAGCATGAAATTGGTTGATAATGTTATGGCATGATTGTTGTATGTATTGGTTGTGAAATGGATGAACATTTGGTATGCAATTGATGCTTATTTGTTGCTTGTAGGGAGGACCTTTGAGGGGTGGCAAATTGGCCTTGTAAATGGCCTATTTTTGCCCACATGGGCGTGTGTCTCAGTCGTGTTGCTCGAGGGCCATTTCAAAATGATCCTGAGCAGACCACATGGTCACACACACAGAGGCATGTGCTAGGCTGTGTGGCCAAGTCAGTTTCAACCACGGGCTAGACACACGGGCGTGTCTTGTGGTAGTGTGGACAAGTCAGTATGTATGCCCTATTTTGACATGGCCTAGACACATGAGCGTCTCTAAAGCCGTGTGAGGCACACGACCTGATCACACGGGCGTGTGACTAGTACAACTTTGAAAAATGTTTAAATTTTAGTCCTGACCCCTTTTTAAAGCATGTTTAATGTCTCGTTGTCCTATGTAAGGGACTTCGTAATGATGTATGATTATGTGTGAATGACGTTTGTAAATTATTTGTGAAATGTTTCGATTTTTCTGGTAATGCCTTTAACCCTAGTTCGGCGACAGATATGGGTTAGGGGTGTTACATCATAGTAGCTCATATTTTCATTTTATTCACATTTTCAACCATAACATTTCTATCTTTCACAATTTAATCCCTAATTCTCATTTTTGTCAAAAACCACTTTATAAAACTTGTATATCTAATAACGACCATCAATAATCTAACAAGAAACTTCAAAATACCTAAGTATTCAACAATGGCATATCTCAAAATCTTTAGACATTTCAAAATCTAAGGTACGGGCTAGCTAGAATGAGCTACAACGAGCTCAAAAATGTAGAAATCATTAAAAATCGAGCTAAAATCGTACCTTAATAAAAAATTGAAGTTGCTGAAACCATGGAAGCTTCAAAACCCTTATTTTCTTCTCAATTTTTGGCAAGAAGATGGATAGTATAATATGATTTTGATTTTTGTTTTATTATTATTAACTTAATATATAAATTACCATTATAACCTTATAATTAAACTTAATATATCATGTAATTCATGGACATAAATGTCCACTAACCTTAATCATGGTCAAATAACATTATAAGGACTTCCATATTAATAAACCATAGCCATTTAATACCTTTAAACAATAGTACTCAACTTTTACGCGTTACGCGATTTAGTCCTTTTTACTGAATTAAGCATTTAAATAGTAAAATTTCTTAATGAAAATTTTACATAATCAATCTATCATGCTATAAACCTTATTAAAATAATAAAATAAATATTTTAACTTTAGATTTGTAGTCTCGAAACCACTATTCTGATTTGACCTAAAAACGGGCTGTTACAGGTTCGAGACTAAACCAAACACATATAAAAGCTTCTAGACATTTAGAAAAGTTATGCAATCACAGGTCACACGCCTGTGTGATCAGGCCATGTGACTCACATGGTTATCAAACACACCCGTGTCATAGGCCATGTGAAAACAAGGCATACATACTGACTTGTACCACACGGCTGGAGACATGCCCGTGTGTCTAGGTCGTGCTCGAGATTGACTTTTAATTGTAGGACTACCTAGGGGACACACGGCCGTGTAACATGACCATGTGTCACACACGGCTAAGACACATGCCCGTGTCTCTATCCGTGTGGACAAAAAATAGAATATTTGTAAAGCTGTTTTGCCACCCTATAAACATAAGCTTTTAAGACTACATTTCATAACCTAATAAGCAACCAAAACATTACCAAATAAAACATGAATCATACCATTTCAACCACACAAATAACTTACCAAAAATACCATTTCATTACACCATATATATATATACCAAATATACCATTTTTGCATCACAGATTACATACCAAAATCAAACCATAAGTTCAACCATAATCAAGCCATATCTCATGGCATGATATACCCATCTCAAAACATACCACATTAATCCTAGCCTATACATGCCATACTTTGATATATACATTTTCAAAAGTTACCAAAAACAAAATTCGATAGTGTGGTGATGATCCTTGATGATCCCTGAGCTTCCAATAGCTTCGATATCTATAAAATAATGTAAACACACACAAAGTAAGCTTTCAAAAGCTTAGTAAGCCATATACAAATAAACTTATCGCATATCACAATTATAAACCAATTCATTCATATGAATTGGCATAACACAATAGCAAGTTCATATTTCTCATTTAGCTCAATTGTTCATAATCACTTACTTATAAGTACATCACATTTCCATGTAGCTCACATATCAAAAGATCATATTCATACTTGCATTTCATTGCCAAATTCCATATACAATTCATACGTACCTGAATCAGATATACATTTACATAGTTATTCATTTCTCGGGATGCCTGTTGAACTGTTAGAAATCAATAAGGATACTCGGATAGCTCGAAAAGCTCGTACAATGCCAAAGTCCCAGACGTGGTCTTACATGTAATCAAATATCAATGCCACTGTTCTAGACAGGGTCTTACACGAAATCATATACGATGCTGATGTCCCAGACATGGTCTTACACATAAATCTCAAATCGATGCCAAAGTCCCAGACGTGGACTTACATGAAATCTCATATCGGAATTCTATGTCATGACATATGTATCCTAACTATTTATATGGTTCGTACAGGACTTTTCGAACGTCGTCACATTATCAAAACTTTCTCAGATTTCACATACTCAGTTCCAATAGCCATTCATCATAATTCATTAGCATATATATAATAATAATTCAATTCAACACATTTATTGTTATATAGACTTACCTTGTACAGATTTGAACGGACGGAATCGACTACTCAATCATTTTTTACTTCCCTCGATCTAATTCTGTTTTCTTTTGTTCTTGATCTATATAAATTCAAATTTAACTCTTTTATTCACCAAATCATTCAATTCAAACGATTTACACATATTTATGGCATTTTACAAATTAGCCTTCATATTTTCACATTTTAACACTTTAGTCCTTAATCACAAAAATCACAAAATATACAAAATTTCTATATACACATGCTTAGCCAAATTTTCCCTTAGGTCATATAAGCCACATATTTCATCTATTTCACATTTTAACCCCTCAATTTCTCATTTTCACAAATTAGTCTAAAATACTCAAGTTCATAAAAAATTCAAATACAAAACATATTAATCTAACACATGTCTTTCATTTTTCAACAATTAACATCATAAAGCTTACAATTTCATCAATGGCTCAACTTAAAATCTTCATCAATTTCTTAAATTGAGACATGAGCTTGATAAAACACTTGACAATAATTATAAAAAAACATAGAAATTATCAAAAACTGATAAAAAAACACATACCTAATTGTACTTGACAATGGATGAATGAACAAAGCTTAAGAACCCTATCTTTTTCTTTTATTTTTGGTGCAAAGATGAACAAAATGATCACCGTTTTGTTTTATTTTAATTAATATAACATTAATAAGCCATTTACTAATTTAACCTTACTATTTTCATTTAAAAACCACTAAGTAATGTCCAACTTTGTCCATGCATAATTACAATGGTCCATTTACATCTTAAGGACCTCACATTTAATAAGACACATCAATTCGACACTTAATCAAATAGAAGGCCACTTTTGCATTTTCTGTGATTTAGTCCTTTTTCATAATTCGACATACAAACGATAAAATTAAATCACAGAATTTTCACAGATATCAATTCACATATAATAAGCATGGAAAATAATATTAAAAATACTTTTCTGACTCAAATTTTTGGTCCCGAAACCATTGTTCTGACTAGGGTCTAAACCAGGCTGTTACAGATACTCCACAGCTCATGTGAGTAGTATCGTGTAACTACATTCTGACCTACAGCTCGTGTGAGCATGCCAATTTATAGCTCTTGTAAGCATATCGATTTATAGGTCGTGTGAGCATACCAATTTATAGCTCGTGAGAGCATACCAATTTACTGCTCGTGTGAGCATACCGATTTACAACTCGTCTAAGCATATCGATTTATAGCTTGTGTGAGCATACATGTACAAAATTTGACGGATTATAGTTATATGAGTTAGCACACTATGTGTGAGCTATCCTAGGTATCCAAAGGTATTCTAAATAGTCCAATAGGCATTACTCGGATTTGAAGTGGCAAGAGTTTGATATGAACTTAGATATAGATACATATGAATTTCATTGAAATGGTATTACATGGTATATTGAAAGTGGAAATGGATGATATATGTATATGATACATGAATAAATGTCGTGCTCATCCTTGTTTATAATGCTTATGTTATATGTTTATTTGGCTAACATGTTTGGTGTATATGCTTAGGCTTTGGCCAAATGGTGGTTGGATTATGCCACGTTAAACTTATAAGTTATGCATTGAAATGGTAAGTGCTTAAATGGAAATATGCTTGTGATAGTGAAAGGGTGGTAAGGTTTAAAATTTGTAATCTCTATTAAAATGGTCTATCATGTGGTTAATTCCAAAAAAAATTATGTTTAAATGCACTACCTTATGGCTATGGTTGAATGATATGTTTATGTCTCGTGTGATATGCATATGAAACGGGTGTGGAAAGGTAAAAAATAATAAGTTCATACTTGAAGTGTAAAATGATGAAAAAGGGAATGACGAGTTGAATTGATGTTGTAATTTGAGCTAAAGATAGTAAATGCAATGGAAAGTATTGAAATGCAAAAGAAAGTAAGGAAATTTGGAAAGGGTTTAAAGTTCTATAAAATCCTATGATGCTAGGGATGATATGTATATATGATGCTGTGGATTCATTCACTTTGTGAGTTGTTGAATATGATTTCATGAATGTTGCAGTATTGGTATAGGATTATCTTTGATATGTATAAATTTCATATTTGAAATGGATTGATATGATTAAAGTTTATAAGATCTTACTAAGCATTCATTGTTTACGTAGTTTTTTTCCTTACCTTTTCAGATTATCAAAAGCACGATCGGGTTGGAAGCTTGTCGAAGTTATATCACACTATCCATCAACTCTATCGGTACTTTTGGATGTTTTAATTTTGGTTATAATGGCATGTATAGGCATTTCTGGCTAATGTTTGCCTATGTGTTTTTGTTGTTGAAATAGATGTATGGTTTGGCTTGTGTTATGGAATCTTGGTTGTGATTATGGTATTTTGAATGTTGACAAAGGCTTGGTTTTTGGCATGTATATAAATGGCCTTAATTTGGTTGATATCATAGCTTATTATGCTAAAAATGTTTAAGTTGGAAAGATTGATTAAGTATACATATTATAAATGTCTTGTGGTTAGTATGAATGTGGTAATTTGGTACATTTGCTATAAATGGCATATGTGATTTTTGGTGCAAATTGTTGAATGGTATATTTGGTATGTTTAGTTAGGTAAAGCAAATGGTTTGTTGTTGGTGCAAGCTAAATCAAAATTTAGTTAAACATTTTGGCTAATTTGAATAGGTAATTGTACATGTCTAGACAATGAGCTTAAGGTGCCATTGAGCATATTGGTTATAAGTTGTTATACCTTATTTGAATGGTTTGATTATGCATGGTTTGATGCATGTTGGGTGCTTGATTATATGTGGAAAATTGGTGGTAGGTGGATGCATGTTTGGGTGAGAAAAATGACTTAAAAGTGGCCTATTTTTCTTCCACACGAGTAGAGACATGGTGTGTGTCACGGCCAAACGACATGATCGTGTGTCCCCTATAGCTTTCAAAGGGTTACAAGTCAAGTTGTTACACGGCCTAGCACACAGCCTGACACACGGGCGTGTGGAGCTATTTTGAAAGGTACACGGCCTAGCAAACTAGCATGTGGCTTGGCCGTGTGACCCTAGTCAGTAAGTTACACAGGCACGAACATAGGCTGGGACACAGTCGTGTGCCCCTACTTCGAATGTCCACATGGCCTGGCCACATGGCCGTGTGACCCTTACATTTTGAAAATTTTTATCTTTTCGCTAAAATTTCTATATGTTTCCAATTTTGTCTCTATTTGTTTCTTATGTGTTTTTAGGGCCTCGAGGGCTCGAAAAAGGGACGTTACGCAAGTGTTTGAATGAATTATGCTATGATCTATGAAGTGTTTGGAATTGTATGTTTTAAGTTGAAATTTTTTGGTAATGCTCTATAACCCTATTTCAGCGATGGATACGGGTTAGAGGTGCTACAATAGGTTTCAAGCATGACCATCATTTTTATCATTTTACATGTCATTTAGCAACCCAACCATTCAAACTATCATACTTGTAATCTTTATCATGCCAAAACCTATCAATTGAGATCATTATGCATACAAGCATCACACAATATCAAAACATACATAATTTTGATTACATATTAAACCAATTACACAAATCCAACAATCATCACATTCTAACAAAGACATTAACTCCAAATTGACTATTTGCATATATATGGTCCTTATGTACATGCCACAAATTCTAGATTCAAAAGAAATGTATATATACCATCTTATGTATTGTGAACTCCTTTGTTAATCTAGCTCGACAAGTTCCACAAGGTGACAATCTACTATGAAGGAAAAACAACTAAAGTAATCATTAAGAAATTCTTAGTAAGTTCAAAAGGAATACTAAACATATCTTGTTTATTTAAGCATAATTAAACTATTCTTTGTAGCATGACATGGCTACCCTTGGAACACAAAGGCATAGCTATTCACATATCAACATTTCCAAACAAATGTGTCAATTGTGTTTTCATGTCATAAATAATGCCACTACATTGATGCAATCTCATACCTAGTCCATGTCAAATACCAACTTATACCAATTCATTTCCAATATACATTTAAGTTATACATTTCCATTCAACTAATTACCGCCTGATGGAATTATATTAAAATGAACTTGGATACACAAGAATAAATTTCTCACACAAGCTAATATTATATCGAGGTTATCCATCCAAGCTAAACTTATGATACGTATAACTCGAGAATCTACAACAAATACTAGATCTCGTAATAACATGTAAAATCCTTGATCAAGCACGTATATAACCCTAATGGCATTTCATACATATCCTAACCTTTTACTATGTTTACATGAGCATCATTTTTGTATATATGTCATTACCAATCCTTGTAGATGTTTACATATTTCATTTTTGAGTCTTGTGATTATTCAACATTCATATTTGCACCCTGAATTGTTTCACTATTAATTAATATTCACACAACTTTTCAATTCAATCCATTTAAGCCATATGTGTCAAAATCACTAAATTCTACTTAATTCTAACATATAGATAAATTATAACATAATTCATAAATAAAATAAAATAGGATGGTAAGTTCCATATAAACTTATAAACTTACTTGTTCAAAATATATAAAGTGGGCACTTTAAGGGCTAATTCGCAATTTTAGCTTTTTCACGATCAACTCCACTTTGATTCGATTCTTGGTGTAAAACAATCATTCTGCAACAGCTCGATTTTGACCCTATTCGGAATGGTGGTTTCGAGACCACGAATCTGAGTTAAATAAATATTTAAAAATTATTTTCAGTGTTTATTATGTGAAATTTTCGTGATTTAATTTTGTCATTTGAGTGCCGATTTAATATAAAGGGCTTAATTGCGTAAAATGTAAAAGTGACTAGATAATTGTATAAGTGCCGAATTGTTATTGCTCTTTAATATGGAGGCCTTAAAAGGAAATTAGGCCAATTTATTAGAACATGGAAGGTTTTGGACAACCATAATTAAGTTGTTATATTAATTAGTATAGGTTAAAAATGTAAAATGTTAGTTATGTTAATATAATAAAACATTTACTAAAACATATCATGCATTCATTTTATCTTTCCATGACCGAATAACATAAATGAAGAAAAGAAATAAAGCTTTAGGTATTCGGCACTTTGGAAGCTTGATTCAAGGTTAGTATATGTTCAATTTTTTATAATTTTTACGTTTTTAAGATCGTTGCAGTGTAATGTACAAAGCCCATGCTTGAATTTTTTATTTTGATAAATATTTTGAGTTGTACCATTGATGAATAATTGAGTTTTGTGATGTTAGTTGATGAATTATGAAAGATATGTTTTGGATTAATATGTTTTGTATTGGAATTTTTGATAATTTTGAGTAATTAGGGCTAAATTGAAAAAATAATAAATTGAGGGACTAAAATATGAAATAAATGAAATGTATGGACTTGTATGAATATAAAGAACATTTGGCCTAAGCATAGTGTATTCAAATTTTACATGTTTTGTGTTTTGTGCAATTTGGACTAAATTGTAAAAAGTGTAAAATGTCAGGGGTAAAATGATAATTTGCCTATTTATGTGTTTTTGGACTAAATTGAGTGAAAATATGTTTTAATGAGTTTAATTTGAATATTTTTAGATCAAGAACCAAAGAAATCAGATTTGGACCGGGGGAAAACCAAAGTTGTCAATTAGTCGTCCCGTTCCAATTATCGTTGTCCGAGGTAAGTTTATAAGCAAATATATGTTATTTATTTGATTAAATACGAACTATATATGCTGAAATGTATAATGTGATAATGTATATATGTGAAATCCGAATATGTATAAGCTTGGAATCTATGTGAACGAGTTCGATTCGACCAAGTTACAACGTCCGAAAGCCCTGTACGAACCTTAGGAATATCTAGGATACATATGTCATGACATAGGATTTCCGATATTTGTTCTCGTGTAAAACCATGTCTGAGACGTTGGCATCGATATGTGATTACGTGTAAGACCATGTTTGGGACATTGGCATCGTATTTGATTCGTGTAAGACCCTGTCTGGGACAGTGGAATCGATATGAGATGGCATGTAAGACCACATCTGGGACGTTGGCATTGTATGATATATGTGATTATCCGAGTATCCTATTCAAGTCCAAATGGTTCAACGGGAAATAATAAGTTAAGACCGAATGAAAAATCGAGTTAAAAGGCTCAGGTATGTATTCATACTAAGTTATGAAATTATGGTAAGTTGGATGTTTGAATTAATGATATAAATGTTACATGTTAATGTGAAGTATATGTATGCATATGTGAAAGTATACATTCAGCCTAATGATGTATTCATGATGCAAATGAAAGTACATGCGTATATGAAAATCAATAATTGGCCAATTGTTAAGTATATGTGACCTTGTAATTGTAATTGTAACACCCCAAACCCGGCCTAGACATTATGGCTGACTCTGAGATGTCACATTGGAGTGTTTTAAGAAAAGAAGTTTGGAGAAAAGAAGTAGCAGCAACAGTAGGGGTCCTAACTCTGATTGGCCCATCAGCTCTAGGCTTTTTCTTAAACCTCTGGAAAGAATTTGAGGGCTCAACATCTCTCTTACCTCTGCCTTTCTCTCTGTTCTGGCGCTTAGCGCGCGTCTCATCCTCAGTGATTTTTGCCTTATCAATCAGTGCTGTGAAATCCCGCTCCCTCTGACAAGCTATTAGGACCCTTAGACCACCCCTGAGGCCATCATCAAATCAAACACACCGCTCGTATTCTGTTGCCACCATCCCACATACATAGTGGCTCAGTAGTAAAATTCGGACTCATATTCAGCCACTGTCTTCTCTCCCTGAGTTAATTTAGAAATTCCCTCCTACGGCATCCACATAGCTGGCAGCCGCATACTTAGCTTGGAAAGTAGTCTTGAAGAACTCCTAGTCAATCGATCGGCTTGAGTGCCCTTTTTTATGGTAAGCCACCACTGGTAGGCCTCGTCTCCTAGTAGAGATACTGCACCTTTTAACTTCTGATCAGGGGTGCAGTCAAGGTCATCCATGATCCTTTCTGTAGCTTCTAACCAATATTCAGCCACACTAGGGGCAACTCCAGCAATACCCTTGAATATCTCTGCCCCATTAGACCTGAGTCATTCTATATCCGACCCACGGCCCACAATACCAGTACTAGGTCTAGCGACCCTTTCCAGAATCCTTAACATCACTTGGGACAATGAGTTGTCCCTAGCCACTCGATTTTGAGACCCTGTCTTAGTCATGAGTGAAGCTGGTGCCTCTCTAGCTTTCTTATTAGGCTGGTGTCCAAAAGACGAAGACCTAGCCCGAGCACCTCCACGGCCTCTGCCGGGACCTCTACTCCGAGAACCTCTAGTGCTCATTATCGAATCGTGCTTTTATCTATTTTAACAATTTTATGTCAGTCAGTTTATTGTTCCAGTGGTTATTACAGATATTTTACGAACAATATTATCTCAGAGTTTGTTTTCGCAGTTCGCAGTCTTACTAAGGTTTTTACTCTAACTAGAAAGGTTCAGTACAGTTTTACTACCTAAAGTAGTCTCAGTAATAACGTTTTCAATATAATCCTTTCAGAAAAAACAGTCAGAAGACTTACAGGATCAGCGCGGAGACTCGGTTTACCACTCCTTCAGTCGATCATTTTCAAATAATCATTTTTAAACCATTTAAAACAATGTTGTTGAAATTTCCACGTTTTTGAAAACCCAAATCCACATCCGAGTTTTACAACCTAGTTCTGATACCACTAAATGTAATACCCTAAACCTGGCCTAGACGTTATGGCCGACTCTGAGATGTCACATTGGAATGTTTTGTAAACACAAATTTTGTGAAAATCCATTCTACTTAAAACTTCCTTGGAGTTCTTAATGACAATTAGGATGACTTGCTCATTGTGAAAACTTAAGTTATTTTAGGAAAAAAGAACTGATCGTAATAGGTTGTCATTAAACTTTAAAACAATGTTTGTTTCGGAAACTCTGTTGCATAAACGTGATGTTTTAGAAAAACCTTTGTTTGTATTCTCTTGAAAAAACTCGAGTCCTATTACTAATAGGTATAATTAAGTAAATAAATCCTAAAATTAAAATAAAGCTTTAAGAGGCCTTATTACATAATTAAAACCCAAAAATAAAATCTTAATTAAAATGTATAATAAAATGACTACGTCGAGTGGCCACCACTGAGTCCTCTGACGCCTCGATCGGTCTAAGCCTAGGGATTTCCAGCACAGATAACATATGGGTGAGTTTGCAAAAACTCAATGTGTAAAATCCCATAATAACAAACAATCAGAGTAAACGCAATTTGGGCCTAAGCCCCTTTCAATTCCCGTTAGGGCCTGAGCCCATTTCAATAACAGTAACTGTCTGGACCTGAGCCCATTTTAGTAACAGTAGCAGTCTGGTCCTAAGCCCATTTCAGTATAGTATGCAAACAAAGAATCCTACCTAATCCATCCGCTACACACCATCTCCATACCAGCCCAACACACCATGTGGGGATAAAATCGACCCACCCAACCCTACACACCACGTCGTACTGGTTACGATACTAAAATAATATTTGCAGCTAAGCTGCCAGTAATAGGTTTATAGCCTTTTAGTACACTTCCTCCAACATCATATATCCCACCCCATGCAATGCAACATAATATAAATGTACATACAGTAAAAATGGCAGGCTCAACAGTCATATGTCACATAGGGGTAAAACATTCATCTTACCAAAATAAGGGCCCAAGTGTACTTACCGGCCCAACAGTAGGTCCACAGTTGTCTTGGGTGACCCGTGCAACTTTAATAGTCAATCAGTGATCATGGGCCTACAGCCCCATATCACAGGCCCATATGGGCCCATATGCTCGTATAGCCCACATAGCCAAAAAATGGCCTTAGTTGTGTGGTTTACATAGCCTGGCCCAATATCTACCACACTTTTGTGAGATTTTCCCGTGTGGGGCCCGCATGGCCCAATTTGGCCCAATATCGTGTCGGTCCATGAAAATGCTTATGGCCATCTCATCAACCACACGGCCTTGTTTTACTACACGGGAGATCACACGCTCGTGTGGTGTCAATAGCCCACTTTTCGGCTTTTCGGCTTTTTGCCGATCTACGCTAATAGCAGTTTCATTACACACACACCTATTATGAAGTTGTAGTCGAGATGCTTCTGAAGTCGAGAGCCTATGGTCAAACACAACCCCTCATTAGTCTAAAACCATTCTTAATCCAAAATCATAATATTGAAACGCTTAACCAAAACATAACTACTTACCCAACAACCAATCACAGTATCCCCTCCTTGTTCCGAAACCACGTATCCTTTCTAATGCTTTAACCTTCACACGAAACAGTTAACCAATTCATCAAACTCTACAATCCCGCATAATTGTATCTAGGATTTAAAGTACTTACCAATAAAGAAGGTACCACTTGTAGGAACAGAGTAATCGGCTTAGCACCTTGATCATAGAAATTGAGCCTCTAGCAACAATCATACGAAAAAAGAAATAAAAAGTTGTTAGATGAATACTACCCCATGGTAGGAAAGAGATAAAGCAATTGTTCAGCCTAAGAGATATCAAAAGCCGAACCATTGAGAAGAAAACCAAATGAGATTCGGCTAGGGGGAAACAAACCATAGAGCACTTACTAAAAAGTCAAAGGAATTTCGGTAGTACTTCAACAAGAATCAGCTAAGGGAAAGAAAAGAAGAGAAGGGAGAAAATAATTAGGCCTTGACGGCTACACATTGACAGAGGGTATTCAGTTTGGAGAAAAGAGAAGAAGAAGAGAACAATACTTAGGGTATTCGGCCAACAAAGAAAGAGGGGGATGATTCGGTGTGACAAAGAACAGAAAAAGGAAGAATGGAATTGGAAAAAGAAATATTCGGCTTTAGAGAAAAAGGGACAAAGAAGAAGAAAAGATGAAGAGTAAAATGTCACTTAGGTATTCGGCCAAAGAAAAAGAACAAGAGACTGAGAGGTTTTTAGGAATATTCGACTAAAGCCAAAAACAAAAGAAGTAAAGTTGCCTACCCAATGTATTGAAAACAAAAATGATCTATAGCTTGGTAACAAAAATCGGCACCCAAAGCCTTTTGCCCAAATTTTGACCAAAAGCACCCCACATATTCAGTCAGCCTTTAACACATTAAACACCTCCCCAACACCTACACAACCGAAACACTAAGTGCTAGAGTTCAAAACCGGCAAGACTCTCCTCCAAATTCGAACTTGCTCGATTTTTTCCTTAAATTTCTCCCCTCCCATCTCCTCAGATTCGGCTAACAACAACCTCATTCAAATCTATTCAAACCCTTGGTGTTTCGGTCAAACACAACTTCCTCCAAAAAATAATCCCCATTTGCACTATAACAGCTCGATTTTAGGTCTAGTCAGAACAGTGGTTTCGGGACCACAAATACGACATATAAAAATGTGTTTTTATTATATTTTTATGGAATTATTTTTTAAAATTTTCGTTCGAAAATTTTGACGTTTGGGCACTTAATTTAGTCAAAATGACTAAATTGTAAAAAGTACAAAAGTTGAGTTCTACATGTTAGAGGTGTCTAATTGTTATGGAATTTTAAATTGGAGGTCCTTATATGGTAATTAGACCATTGGTTAATTAGACCATTGGTTAAGTTGGTGGACAAAAATGGACATGGTTAGGCATGTTTCCAAAGTTTTTCATTAAGGGCATTTTGGTCATTTAGTTATTAAAATGAATTAAAAACAAAATTAAAAGCCAATTTTTGTCCATCTTCAACCCCTTGGCTGAATTTCACATGAGGAAGACATAGTAGGGTTTTTCAAGCCTCCAAGCTCGATTGTAAGTCCGTTTTAGCCCTGTTTTTAATGTTCTTTACATTTTTGAGATCCTCGTACCTCGGTTTACCTATTTCTAGCAATATTTTGAGTTAGGGTTTATATTTAAAAATTTACCCATGGATGAAATGCATGTATTTTGATGTTTTATGGAAAAATATGAATGTTTGGAGTGTGATAAACAACTTTTACTAAGTGATTTTTGATGAAATTGCATAAAAGGACTAGTTTGTACAAGTTGTAAAATATGTGTAAGTGTGCGATTTAGTGCAAATTGTGGACTGATATAGTTATGAAAATGGTTTGGCTAGGCCTAAAATACAAGTAAATTGAATAAAAATTATTTTTCGAGCCTAGGGGTAAAATAGTAATTTTGTAAAACTTTAGGGGCAAAATTATAAATTTTTCCATAGGATGCTTTTGGGTTAATTTGAATAATTTGAGCATTTTAATAAGTCAAATGTGCTATTATATACCAAGAAAGACGTGAAATTGACCTTGGGGAAAGGAAAAGATTGTGGACTAAATTGCAAAATTTCTATATTTTGCACCGAGGTAAGTTTGTATGTAAATAATATTTCAATTCTTTTTATGTTATTATCTTTTGTTATTATATGAGACGTGGCTACCTATAGAATGATCAATTGATGTAAACTACGAATCGAAATTGACTAAGAACGAGTTAGTAAAATGTTGAAAAGTGAAGAATTTCCCGATTGAACCTTCGGAATAGAAAAGATACAAATGATCCATTGTGAGATCATGTGTGTAGTACTAAGTGCAGGCTGCTACGTGTATCAGATGTTAAGTCACGTATGTAGTATTAAGTGCAGGCTACTACGTGTACTAGATTGATAGGTTGCATGTGTAGTACTAAGTGCAGACTACTATGCGTACCTGTTAACTTTGATCACGTGTGTAGTACTAAGTGCAGGCTACTACGTGTATCATATGGTTAAGTCACGTGTGTAGTACTAAATGCAAGCTAATACGTGTAGCAGATTGATAGGTCGCATGTGGAGTACTTGGTGCAAGCTACTATGCGTACCAGAGAGTTTCGGTTACAAGGGTTGTATATATACAGGCCACCGGGTATCTATTATTATTCCGATGAGTTCAACGGGAAATTTACTAAGTGAAAATACATATGTACATGACTATGTGATGAATAAGTGCAGGTATATCGATGTAAAAAGTTGTGAGCAATGTGCTCGATAGTTGAGCGAATCTTTTGGTAAGATAGAATGAAGTGAAATTATGTAAAAGTGAAATTTTGTAATAAAACAATTTTGGACAGCAACAGTTGTGTGAGTTTAAAAAATCATCAAAAATGGTATAAATTTAATTAGAGGTTGAATAAGATATAAAATTAAAGCTTAATGAGTCTATTTTCTCATAAAAGAAACGGTAAAAGAAAAAGAATTTCATATTCTATGATAATTTGATTTTTATGAGACAGGGTTAGAATGATTTTGGAATCCCCTGTTCTGACTTGGAAAAATCATTAAAAATTTTACAAAAATAAATACGGGTCATAATTTGCATGCTTAAAATCAATAATGAGCCTATTTTTAAGAGGAATTGATGGGAACAACATCTGAGATCTGTGTTATGAGATAATTAATTTTTAGTGAAGAGAGGTTGGAACTGTAAGACAATGAAATAGGGGTAACTTAAATGAAAAAAATGTACTAATTGGCTACACCAAAAATTCTAAAACTTTTATGGTAAGAATATATTTTAGTCTAGTTTCTAGTAAAATTATCAGCTCTCCATTTGGAGTCCTTTACTATTAGATAAATAATTTTTAATGAAGAGAGGTTGGAACTGTCAGACAGTGAAATAGGGGTAAATTTAATGAATAAACTGTACTAATTGGCTAAACCAAAAATTCTGAAAATTTTATGGTAAGAATATATTTGAGTCTATCTTTTGAGAAAATTAACGGATCTTAAATTGGATTTTTGTAGCTCCAAGTATAAATAATTTAGTGACTGTGACTCAAGAAAATAGCTTAACCTGAAAATGAGTAATTGTACAATTATGATTGTTTTACTTTGAGAATCATGTTGACAAATTGTTTATTATTTACGTACTTACTTACTAAGTTTTATAATTACTCTATTTTCTTTCATTTGTCTTATAGTGTCACCAAGCTAGCTCGGGGTTCAGAGATCGTTGGAGATCCATTCACACTATCAACACTCTTTTGGTATTTTGAAAACAATATTTTGGGATTATGGCATGTATAGAGGACTTGGTTATTTTGTTATATGTCATAATTAGTTTGGCTTAAATGTTGGTCTTCAATATTTAATAACTCCATTTGTATAAGACCATTTATATTGACTAATATTGTTCAAGTTATAGGGTATGGTGATGCACGATTAAGTTTGAAAATCGAATTGTTTTAAAAAAAAATTTGTCACGGTTTTGTTTGATTGTATGTATCATTTTTCGGTAATGTCTCGTACCCTATTTCAGCGTGGAACACGGGTAAGGGACATTACATTTTAGTGGTATCAAAGCTATGGTTTAGTCGGTTCTCAGATTTACGTAGTGTGTGTGAATGTCTATCTATACATGCCATAAATATACTGTAATAGTATGATGACTCCTGACAATTTAAATTATGTTTTCATATATTAAATGGATCCCGACCGAGCTATAGCTAACGATGTAGAAAGTAATGCGCTGGCTCCCGCACAAGGGACCGCGCCAACTAAGAGTAGACCTGAGACACTTGATCAGGGAGATAGGGCTCGGGAAGCCTTTCTCCGTATGATGAATAATTGGTATATAAAATTTGTTCGAGCAAATCCGAATGCTCAACCTCCTCCACCCCTCCTATTCCCCAATCGGTTCCCATAATTCAACAAGGTGCCGAAATGGTAAGATTGAGTAAGCCTCTGATTGATAAAATTTGAAAGCAAGAGGCTGAAGAATTTAGGGCTAATACAGATGATGATCCCGAGAAAGCAAAGTTTTGGCTTGAGAATTCTATCAGGGTATTTGATGAGCTTTCTTGTACTTTCAAATAATGTTTAAAATGTGATATATCTTTACTAAGGGATTCATCATATCATTGGTGGAAGACACTGTTATCTGTGGTTCCGAAAGAAAGGGTTACATGGGATTTCTTCCAAGAGGATTTTATAAAGAAGTATATAAGCCAGCGGTTCATTGATCAGAAACGGAAAGAATTTCTCGAGCTGAAACAAGGTAAATTGTCTGTGGAAGAATATGAACGTGAATTTGTTAGACTCAGCAAGTATGCCCAGGAATGTGTGTCTACCGAAGCTATTATGTGCAAAAGGTTTGCGGATGGGTTAAATGAAGATATCAGACTGTTAGTTGGGATCTTAGAGTTGAAAGAGTTTGTGGTACTGGTCGATCGAGCTTGTAAAGCCGAAGATCTGAACAAAGAAAAGAGAAAAGCAGTAAGTGAAGCTAGAGATGCAAGAAAGAGGCCAATGAGTAAATCGTTGCAATCTCAGTCAAAGAAGTCCAAAGAGATGAATCCTCGATTGACTGTTTCAACCGGATATTCACACTGAGACCGTTGGAGATCATATTCGGGTTCCAAAGCTCAAGCTACTTCAATGGCAAGTGTGGATAATATAAAGTCTAGTAGACCCGAGTGTTAGTGTAACAACCCGATTTAGGGCTTAGTCGGAACAGTGGTCTTGGGACCACAAATCTGAAGTTAGAGAGATTATTTTATTATTATTTTGGAGTCATAGCATGTATATAGTAGTCCATGAAAAATTTGGTGAGTTAATTTTGACGTTTGTGAGCCCAATTATAAAAAAAGGACTAAATCACATAAAATGTAAAAGTTCTAGATTAATAGCTAAAGGTGTCAAATAGCTAGAGAACCAAAATTGGGGGTCTTTAAAGGGAAAATATACCCTTAAAAGAAAGCATAGCTGGCCATGAGACAAGGAAATCAATTAGTCAAAGTGTTAGGTTTTGATGACATTAGTAAATTGATTAAAATCAAGAAAAGTTGTCATCTTTTCTTTTCTTCTCATATACACCATCGAAAATTAGCCATTGATAGGGGTTTGGAAGCTCAAAATTTATATCCACTTACTTGACTCATAACTAAGTGATTTCCATGTCCTTTGTTGATAATTTTTATATTTTTGAGACCCTTGAAGCATGATCTTTCAAATGAGGGGTCTATTTTGTAATATGATTAAGATTTTAGGGTTTTGCCATGAATGGATTTGTGATTGTTGTTGAGTTTTTATGGAAGAATATGAGTCCTAGTTGTGTTATAAGCAATTTTTATGAAGGATGTTAGCATGAGAACACCTAAAAGGGCTATTTTGCATAAGTTGCAAAATAGGTGATCAGTGTGTGAAATAGTAGGATTTTGGAGTTGCTATACGAGTAAAAAGGGTTCGGCTAGGCTTGAGATACGAAGAAATTCGCTAAAAATTGATTTTTGAGCATAAGGGCGAAATGGTCATTTTGTCAAAGTCTAGGGGCAAAATGGTCATTTTACCTAAAAAGTGAATTTTAGATTGCCTAATTGTGTTTAGTGACTAAATGAGTGCATTTTGCTATTATAGATCAAGATTTACCGAATCTGAACCTAGACCAGGGGAAGGCCAAACAAATTGACTGAACCGACTAGTCATGTATGTTTTGTAATCCGAGGTAAGTTGTATGTAAACAATACAACTACATTATTATTATATGTGCTTGAAATATTATAGCATGAATTGCTGGATTTTGGAATTGAAAATGTGTAACGATAAATGATATAGTAGAAATTCTATTGGATCCTTAGGAAGTAAATCAGATATTCATACCATGACATATGGGTTATTGTGGGCTAGTGTAAGACATGTCTAGGACATGGATTGGCCACATTATGAGAGCCAGTGTAAGACCATGTTTGGGACATGGATTGGCCATATTATGAGAGCCAGTGTAAGACCATGTTTGGGACATGGCATCAGCATTGAGATGAGTGCCAGTGTAAGACATGTCTGGAACATGCATCGGCCTCGGGACGTAAGCCAGTGTAAGACATGTCTGGGACATGCATCGGCTACAAGATGTGTCAGTGTAAGACCATGTCTAGGACATGGCATCGACACGAATATGTGAGAGCTAGTGTAAAACCATGTCTGGGATATGGCATCAGCACCTTACCCTATGTTTGAAGCTTATGAAATATCCGGTAGAGCTCCGAATGGTTCAACAGTGAAAATTATGATTGTGAGCTAAACAGGAAGGTATAGCCGTGTTGTGAGTGGTACAGTTACCTAATTGGTACGTATGAGAAATGAGCTCAATATAGTATATGAGACTTGTATGGATGGTAAGAAGTAAGTGTGCTTATGCCTACCTTTATGTTATGAGCATGATGATCATTGATGAATTTGTTGTTGTATATTTATTTATATGCAACTTACTAAGCTTTATACTTACTCTCTTTTCTTTCTATTTCCTTTCAGTGCTGCCTAACTAGCTCAAGGATCACTGGAAGTCAGAGATATCAATCACAATATCAGCCGAAACATTCGGTATAGGTGGATTTATATTTTTGAGTATGGCATGTGTAGGGCTAGACCTTATTATTTTGTGTCTTGTGATTTGGCCAAATTTGTTGGCTGGGGATAGATCCCACACTTTGCATTAAGCCTTGAAGAATGGCTAACATTCATGTTGAGTTTATAAAAGATGCATCTTTATGGTTGAATGAATGTCTATTATGGTTGATTTGATTATAGAAATGTTCGTTTTGGTATTGGTTGGTAATTGTATGGAAATAGTTATGCAAGGGTAGCAATGAGGCTTGATAAATAGCCTTATATTGTCCACATGTGCGTGTGTCTAGGTCGTGTGTGACACACGGTCAGCCCCATTGGCGTGTGGTCCAGCGGTGTGTCCCCTACACGTAAAAAAAATTCAAGTCAGTATACATGGTATTAAATACACGGGTAGAGACACAGTCGTGTGTCTCATCCGTGTGAAGGACACGGCTTAGTACACGGGCGTGTGCCATGGCCGTGTGACATTTTGGGGATGTTGACGTCAGAAATAGAATACCATGGTTTTTGCACACGGGCTAAGACGCGGGTGTGTTGTGGCCGTGTGAGGGACACGGGCTATAGACACGGGCATGTGTCTGGCCATGTAAAAACCCTTGTAGGTGACATTTAGAATTTAATTCCATACAGGTATAGGACATGGGCGTGTCCTAGAGTGCTTAGGTCGTGTAAGCCACACGGGCCATCAGCACGACCATGTCGAAATGGTCACACGGGCGTGTCACCCTTCCACACGGACGTGTGCCCTTTTCTATAGACAAATTTCCTAAGATTGGTTTAAGGACCCAAAATGGTCCCGAATAATTTTCAATAGTTTATTTGGGGCTCGTAGGCTTATAAATATAAGCTTAAGGTAGAAACTGAAAATTTTTTAATTTTGACCAAGTCCCAGTGACTTGAAGTCATTCGAATGCATGAGGCCAAGTTAGGTAATGCCTTTTACTCTGCCCCAGCGTGGCTTACGGGCATGGGGTGTTATAGTCAACATTGAGGTAAGAAACATTACGGTGAATGTTGGGCCATTAGTCAAGCTTGTTTTAGGTGTGGTTCTCGAGAACATTATATTAAGGACTGTCCAAAAAGGGTTGAAGAAGAGAAATTTCAGAGTGTCAGACAGACTAGCACTGCTAATAGAAGTAGACCTCCGGGAGATATTGGAAGTGGAGCTAGCAGTAAAAGTGTGATGAAGGATTCAACTGGGAGATCAGAAGCTAGAGCACCTGCTAGAGCTTATGCCATACGTGCTCGTGAGGAGGCGTCATCCCCCGATATGATTACTAGTACTTTTTCTCTTTATGATACTACTGTTATTGCATTAATTGATCTCAGATCTACTCATTCCTATATTTGTGAGAATTTAGTATCTAGTAAGAGTTTGCCTGTAGAGCTTACTAAATTTATGATTAAAGTGTCAAACCCCTTAGGCAAATATGTGTTAGTAGATAAGGTTTGCAAGAATTGTCCTTTGATGATTCAAGGTCACTGTTTTTCGGCTAATCTGATGTTGTTACCATTTGATGAGTTTGATGTTATTCTGGGTATGGATTGGTTGACATTACATGATGCCAAGATAAATTGTAGACAGAAAACCCTTGAGTTGAAATGTGAAAATGGTGAGATTCTTTGGGTTGAAACAGATGAATCGAATGAATTGCCTATGGTGATTTTGCACATATCTGCTCAGAGATACATGAGAAAGGGGTGTGAAGCTTATCTTGCATATGTATTGAATACCGAGATGTCAGAGTCAAAGCTCAAATCAGTGCCGGTAGTTTGTGAATTCCCAGATGTATTTCTAGAAGAATTGCCTGGGTTGCCTCCGATCAAGGAGATAAAGTTTGCCATTGATTTGTTGCCTAGGACTGCACCAATTTCGATTGCTCCATATAGAATGGCTCTGACTAAATTGTAAGAATTAAAGGCTCAGTTGTGAGAGTTAACAGATAAGGGGTTTATGAGACCGAGTTTCTCTCCCTGGGGTGCTCCCGTATTGTTTGTAAAGAAAAAAGACGGATCTATGAGACTTTGTATTGACTACCAATAGCTCAACAAGGTGATTATAAAGAACAAGTATCCGTTACTAAGAATTGATCATTTGTTCGACCAGTTGAAAGGGGCAACAGTGTTTTCAAAGGTAGATTTGAGATCTGGTTACTATCAGTTGAGAGTTAAAGAGTCAGATGTGCCAAAAACTGCTTTCAAAACGAGGAATAGACACTATGAATTTCTTGTGATGCCTTTCGGTTTAACAAATGCTCCGGCCATTTTTATGGATTTGATGAACTGATTATTTCGGCCATATTTGGATAAGCTTATGGTTGTGTTCATAGATGACATTTGATTTATTCTCGAGATAAGTCTGAGCATGCCAAACACTTGAGAACGATATTACAGATTTTGAGAGAAAAGAAATTGTTCGCTAAATTCAGTAAAAGTGAATTTTGGCTTCATGAAGTTGGATTTTTGGGACATCTAGTTTCGGGTGATGGTATTCGAGTTGATCCGAGCAAAGTTTCGGTGATTGTTGGTTGGGAACCTCCAAAGAATCTAACCGAGGTTAGAAGCTTTTTGGGCTTAGTCGAATATTATCGATGCTTTGTTGAGGGCTTCTCGATGATTACCTCTTCTATAACTAAGTTGCTGCAAAAGAGTGTTAAGTTCGATTGGACTGAAAAGTGTCAGCAAATTTTTGAGAAGTTGAAAGCGCGACCGATAGAAGCACCAGTGTTAGTGCAACCCGAGTCAAGTAAAAAGTTTGTAATCTATAGTGATGCGTCATTAACTGGTCTTGGTTGTGTGTTGATGCAAGAAGGTAAAGTGGTAGCTTATGCCTCAAGACTGTTGAAACCGCACGAGAAGAATTACCTGACGCATGATTTGGAATTGGCCGCCATTGTTTTTGCTTTGAAAATTTGGCGTCATTATTTGTACGGTGAGAAATGTCGAATCTTTACTGATCACAAAAGTTTGAATTATCTAATAAAGCAAAGGGATTTGAATTGGTGACAACGGAGGAGGCTCAAATTATTGAAAGATTATGAGATAATGATTGACTATCATCCGGGGCAAGCGAATATAGTCGCAGATGCCTTGAGCAGAAAATCCTTGGTTGCTTTGAGAGCAATGAGTACAAGTTTGGCTATGTATGAGGATGGTTCAATTTTGACAGAGTTGAGGGCTAGGTCATTATTTCTTCAGCAAATTTGTGAAGCTCAGAAGAATAACATTGATTTGCAAGCCAAGCGAGCTCAATGTGAATCGGGTAGTAACTCAGAATTTTGAATCGGACAAGATGATTGCTTAATGTTCCATGATCGAGCATGTGTACCGAAAGATACTGAATTGATTCAGAAGATTTTATATGAGGCACACAGTACTAGTTTGTTAGTTCATCCGGGTAGCACAAAAATGTATAATGATTGGAAGAAATTATATTGGTGGCTGGGTATGAAAAGAGACATTTCTGAGTTTGTATCAAAGTGTTTGATCTGTCAACAAGTGAAAGCCGAACATCAAGTGCCTTCGGGTTTACTTCAACCAGTGATGGTTCCCGAGTGGAAATGGGACAAAATCACGATGGATATTGTGACAGGTTTGCCTCTGACTCCAAAAAAGAAAGATGTTGTTTGGGCTGTGGTTGATAGATTTATGAAATCGGCTCACTTTATACTGGCACGTACCGACTACTCACTTGATAAGTTGGCTAAATTGTATATTGCTGAAATTGTGAGATTGCACAGAGTACCTATGTCTATTATTTTGTATAGAGACCTGAGATTTACTTTAAGGTTTTTGGAAAAAGTTGCAATAAGCCTTGGGTACGAAATTGAATTTTAATACTGCATTTCATCCGAAAATAGACGGTCAATCTGAAAGGGTAATTCAAATTCTTGAAGACATGCTTCAATGTTGTGTTTTAGAATTCGAAGGTAGTTGGGAGAAATACCTACCACTACTTGAATTTGCTTACAACAACAGTTTTCAGTCGAGTATAAAAATGGCACCTTATGTGCCATTGTATGGCCGCAAGTGCCGAAAACCTTTGTATTGGACCGAGCTTAGCGAAAAACAGATTCATGAAGTTGATTTGGTTAAAGAAACCGAAGAGAAAGTAAGAGTAATTTGAGATTGTTTGAAAACTGCTTCCAATAGATAGAAATCATATGTGGATTTGAAAAGAAAAGAGATTGAGTTTCAGGTTGGTGATAAAGTATTTTTGAAAGTATCTCCATGGAAGAAAGTTCTAAGATTTGGCCGGAAAGGCAAGTTGAGTCCACGTTTTATTGGACCGTATGAGATTATTGAAAGAGCAGGACCAGTGACATATCGGTTAGCTTTGCCGACAAAGTTGGAAAAGATCCATAATATGTTTCATGTGTAGATGCTGCGACGTTATCATTCTGATCCTTCACATGTGATTCCTCTGAAAGAGATTGAGATTCGACCAGATATGACATACGATGAGGAACCGATTAAGATTTTGGCTTGGGAAGTTAAACAGTTAAGAAATAAAAGTATAGCCTTAGTAAAAGTATTGTGGCAAAGGCACGGAGTAGAAGAGGCTACGTGGGAACCAGAGGAAGCAATGAGAAAGCAGTACCCAAACCTCTTTACCGATAAGATTTTCGGGGACGAAAATCCCTAAAGGGGGAGAGTTGTAACAACTCGATTTTGGGTCTAGTCGAAAAAGTGGTTTTGGGAAAACAAATTCGACATATAAAAATGTGTTTTTATTATATTTTTATGTTCTAAATTTTTATGGAATTATTTTGTAAAAATTTTGTTAAAAAATTTTGACGTTTGGGCACTAAATTTAGGCAAAATGACTAAATTGTAAAAAGTGCAAAAGTTGAGTTCTACATGCTAGAGGTGTCCAATTGTTATGAAATTTTAAATTGGAGGTCCTTATATGGTAATTAGACCATTGGTTTAGTTGGTGGACAAAAATGGATATGGTTAGGCATGTTTCCAAAGTTTTTCATTGAGGGCATTTTGGTCATTTAGTTATTAAAATGAATTAAAAACAAAATTAAAAGCCAAGTTTTGTCCATCTTCAACCCCTTGGCTGAATTTCATATGAGGAAGACATAGTAGGGTTTTTCAAGCTTCCAAGTTCGATTGTAAGTCCATTTTAGCCCCATTTTTAATGTTCTTTACATTTTTGAGATCCTCGTACCTCGGTTTACCTATTTCTAGCAAGATTTTGAGCTAGGGTTTATATTTAAAAATTTACCCATGGATGACATGCATGTATTTTGATGTTTTATGGAAGAATATGAATGTTTGGAGTGTGATAAACAACTTTTACTAAGTGATTTTTGATGAAATTGCATAAAAGGACTAGTTTGTACAAGTTGTAAAATGTGTGTAAGTGTGTGATTTAGTGCAAATTATGGACTGCTATAGTTATGAAAATGGTTCGGCTAGGCCTAAAATACAAGGAAATTGAATACAAATTATTTTCTGAGCCCAAGGGCAAAATCGTAATTTTGTGATACTTTAGGGGCAAAATTATAAATTTTTTCATAGGATGTTTTTGGGTTAATTTGAATAATGTGAGCATTTTAATAAGTCAAATGTGCTATTATAGATGAAGAAAGACGTGGAATCGACCTTGATCGGGGAAAGGAATAGATTGTGGACTAAATTGCAAAATTTCTATATTTTGCGTCGACATAAGTTTGTATGTAAATAATATTTCAATTCTTTTTATGTTATTATGTTTTGTTATTATATGAGATGTGGCTTCCTATAGAATGATCAATTGATGTAAACTATGAATCAGAATTGACTTAGAACGAGTTATAAAATGTTGAAAAGTGAAGAATTTCCCGATTGAACCTTCGGAATAGAAAAGATACAATTGATCCGTTGTGAGATCACGTTTGTAGTACTAATTTCAGGCTACTACGTGTACCAGATTGATAGGTCGCATGTGTAGTACTAACTGCAGGCTACTATGCGTACCAGAGAGTTTCGGTTACAAGGGTGGCATATGTACAGGCCACCGGGTATCTGTTATTATTCTTATGAGTTCAACGGCAAATTTACTAAGTGAAAATACATATGTACATGACTATGTGATGAATAAGTGCAGGTATATCGATGTAAAAAGTTGTGAGCAATGTGCTCGATAGTTGAGCGAATCTTTTGGTAAGATAGAATGGAGTAAGTGAAATTTTGTAATAAAACAGTTTTGGACAGCAGCATTTGTGTGACTTTGAAAAATCATAAAAAAATGGTAGAAATTGAATTAGAGGTTGAATAAGATATGAAATTAAATCTTAATGAGTCTATTTTCTCCTAAAAGAAACGATAAAAGTAAAATAATTTCATATTATGTAGTAATTTGATTTTTGTGAGATAGGTCAGAATGATTTTGGAATCCTCTATTCTGAATTGGGAAAATCATTAAAAATTGTAAAAAAAAATAATTATGGGTTATAATTTGCATGATTAAAATTATTAATGAGCTTATTTTTAAGATTAATTGACAGGAACAACATCCGAGATCTGTGCTATGAGATAAATAATTTTTAGTGAAGAGAGGTTGGAACTGTCGGACAGTGAAACAGGGGTAACGCCAATGAATAAACTGTACTAATTGAATAAACAAAAAATTCTGAAACTCTTATGGTAATAATATATGTGAGTCTAGTTTTTGGGAAAATTAACGGATCTTAATTTTTAGTTCTGTAGCTCCAAGTATAAATAATTTAGTGACTGTGACTCAAAAAAACAGCTTAACCTGAAAATGAGTAATTGTACAATTATGATTGTTTTACTTTGAGAATCATGTTGACAAATTGTTTATTATTTAAGAACTTACTTACTAAGCTTTATGCTTACTCTCTTTTCTTTCCTTTTTCTTATAGTGTCACCAAGCTAGCTTAAGGTTTGGAGATCGTTGGAGATCCATTCACACTATCAACACTCTTTTGGTATTTTGAAAACAATATTTTGGGATTATGGCATGTATAGAGGACTTGGTTATTTTGTTATATGTCATAATTAGTTTGGCTTAAAATGTTGGTCTTCAATATTTAATAACTCCATTTGTATAAAACCATTTATATTGACTAATATTGTTCAAGTTATAGGGTATGGTGATGCATGATTAAGTTTGAAAATTGAATTGTTTTAAAAAAAATTTGTCACGGTTTTGTTTGATTGCATGTGTCATTTTCCGGTAATGTCTCGTACCCTGTTTTGGCGTGGAACACGGGTAAGGGACGTTACATGCACAAGTAAGGATTTGAACCTCAGACCACTAGCACACTTCAAACGCCACTATCCACTAGACCAGCAGGCCTATTCTGTCATGCAACCCTCTCAATAATTTAAAAGACTTCAAGCTGGAGACAAAGGTTTCTTCAAGTAGGAGCAAAATTTTGGGCAAGCCAAAGCTTGAACCTATGACTTCCCAGACACTCCCAAAGCACACAACCACAAAGCCAGACATACTTTCACGTCACAAGCACACAAAAATAATTTTAACAGGGTTTTTGGGATTTGGGGCGTTACAGTAATGTATGTGTATTTATTTATGAATGAATATATTCGGCCAAGGATATATATATATGTGATCTTAGAAGTGAAAAATAATTACATTATTAATTACATGTGTATTCGATCTATTTAAATTTGATGCTTAATTATATTTTTAATAAATACATTTTTTGCAAGTTGCAAAATGTATATGAATATGATAGCATGATTCAGTTTTGATGAATTGCATTATAAATGTTATTGAGTTGTTAATTTGATGGTTCGGCCTTCATATATTTATATGTGAATCATGGTTGATATAATTGCTAATGGTGATTGTAACAGCCCGATTTAGGGCCAAAAAGGAATAGTGGTTTCGAAACCACGAATCTGAGGGTAAAAAAATAAATAATAATAATAATATTTTGATTAAGTTTTTGTGTTTATATTATGATTGCATAATTGTGTGAAAATTTCGTTGCGAAATTTTATCGATTGGGTGTTTAATTTGACATTTAGGACTAAATTGAAATAGGTGAAAAATATGTGTGTTCTAGTTCATAAGTACTTGATTGAAATGGGGGTTTTAAGTAGAGGTCCTTAAATGGAAATTAGACCATTATACCTTATATGGACAAAATTTGGACATGGATGGAATTTTTAGAAAGTTTAGTAGTAAGGGCATTTTGGTCATTTGTGTATTAAATGAAATAAAATGGGAAAAATAACACAAAAATGTGTTCATCTTCATTAAGCTTGGCCGAAACTTGCATGTTCTCCATAGCTAGGGTTTTTCCCAAGCTTTCAAGCTTAATAGTAAGTGCATTCAAGCCCCGTTTTTAATGTCCTTTACATTTTTGAAATCCTCGTAGTTCAGTCTACCTATTTCTACCATTATTTCGAGTTAGGGTTTATGTTTAAAAATTTACCCATGAATGATATGCATGTATTTTGATTTTTGATGGTAGAATATGAATGTTTGAAGTTAGGAGAACGATCTTTTCTAAGCGATTTTTAGCGAAAACGAGCAAAACGGCATAATCGGTAAAAATGCATATTGTTCATAACTATGTGTTAGAGTGAGAATTTGATGTTGCCATAGAAGGGAAAAATGATTGGCATGTCATAAAACATAAGAATAAGGGCTGAAATTAAATTTCCGAGCCTAGGGGCAAAATCATAATTTTATAAAAGTTAGGGGCAAAAATGTAATTTTTCCATAATGTGATTTTTGGATTGAAATAAATAGTATGAATGTTAAATGAGCTAAATGTGTTGTTATAGATCAAGAAAGGCGTGGAATCGACCTCGAACGGGGGAAGGAAAAGATTTTGGGCTAAATTGCAAAATTTCCATATTTTGCACCGAGGTAAGTTTGTATGTAAATAATACCTTAACTTCATTTACATTTTATATTTCAGCCTATTATATATATATATTAGCTGATTTTGAAGCATAAATCAACTATTGGAAGAATGAAAATAAGCAATAGAGAGAGAAATCCCGGTTGAACATTCAGAAAGATTTAATAATATAGATGGAACGTAGCTAGGTCACATGTATAGTGCTGAGTGCACATCATGTGTACAAGAGAGCTACGAGATACTATATAGTAGCTAGGTCACATGTGTGATACGGGATGTATCCCATGTAGACAAGAGAGCTACGGGAGAGGTAAATGTAGCTAGGTCGCATGGGTGATTCCAAGTGAAGGAACCATGTAGACAAGAGAGCTACGAGATAAATTGGCTAGGTCACACGGGTGGTACTAAGTGTTCACCATGTGTACAAGAGAGCCGAATTATATGAATGATGATGGGTGGAGCTGTGTGCTGAAACCACCAAATATCGAGAATTGATCCGAAGTGTTCAACGGGATGATTTTATAGTGAAATTTTAATCATGGACCTATACTTGTGATGTATGAAATGTGGTGAAAATGAATTGTGACATGTACGTTAAAATGAGCTTAATACAAAGAAAGTGGAAAAGAGTGAATTTGCAATAATACTGTTTTTGGACAGTCGCAGTGACGTGAATTTGAAAAATCACCAAAAATAGTAGAAACTTAATTAGAGGCTGAATGAGATATTAAATTAAATATTAGTGAGTCTATTCTCATGTAAGAGAAACAGAGCAAGTAAAGGAACTCTATATTTTGAGATATTTATATTTGTGTGTGACTTGTTCAGAATGACTATGTTATCCCCTATTCTGACTTTGAAAAATCATTTAAAATTATAAAAAAATAATTAAGAAATATAATTTACATGCATAGATTCCTTGTTGAGTATAGTTTTAAATGAAACAAGTTTCGTGGCTATTTGACTTTTGTACTGGGAGAAAATCAATTCTTAGTGAAAAGAGGTCAGATTAGTCGAGCTGTGTAACAGGGGAAACTTTAACTAATAAACTGTACTAATTGGATGGACCAAAAATTTCAGAAAAAAATTAGTAAGAAGTAATATGAGTCTAGTCTCAGGAAAAATTTACGGATTTTAATTTTGAGTTTTGTAACTCTAATTATGATTTATTTAGTGAACGTGACGCAGGAGAGACAGCTTAATCAAAGTGGTGTGAATAGAAAAATTTAAGTAGATATACTTGAGTTATTGTATATATATATTAGATTCTTTAATTATTATTTATATACTTACTTACTAAGCTATAAGCTTACTTTATTTTCTCTCTTTTGTCTTATAGTATCTTCCAACTTGCTCAGGAGTTGAAGATCGTGAATATCTATCCACACTATCAATACTTTAGGGTATTTGAACTAAACATTTTGAATTATGGCATGTATAATAGGCTTAGTTATTTTGTTACTTGTCATAATTGCCTACGTTTAAAATATTGGTTACAGTATTTGATCAATCATTTTGTACAAAGCCATTGAAGTTGGCTAATATTGTTCAAGACATATGTTATAACAATGCATTATCTAATTAGATGACATATTTCTATCTCAGTTTCGTTTACTGGTATGTGTTATGTTCCGGTAATACCTCGTACCCTGTTTCGATGTTGAACACGGGTAAGGGGTGTTACATTTAGTGGTATCAGAGCTATAGTTTAGTCGGTTCTCAGAGTATTATAGTGTGTGTAAAAGTCTAGTTATACATACCATAAATATACTGTGATAGTGTGGTGACTCCTAATTATTCTAAACTGTGTTTTGTTTTAATATAGTAATGGATCCTGATGGAACTGCGGTTGATGATGCTGCTAGTAATGCACCGGCTCCCGCGCAAGGGACTGCGCCTGTAGAAAGTAGACCTGAGACATCGAGACAAGGAGATGAGGCTCGGGATGCGTTCCTTCAAATGATGAACAATTGGTATACTGAGTTTATCCGAGCAAACCCAAATGCTCAACCTCCTCCACCCCCTCCCATACCTCAGACGGTTCCTGTAGCTGCTCAAGGCATAGATTTGGTAAGAATGAACAAGCCTCTGGTCGACAAGATTCGAAAACAAAGAGCCGAAGAGTTTAGAGCAAAGATCGACGATGATCCCGAGAAAGCAAAGTTCTGGCTTGAAAATTCTACCCGTGTATTTGATGAGCTCTCATGTACACCCAAGGAGTGCTTAAAGTGTGCCTATCACTTTTGAGAGATTCGACTTACCATTGGTGGAAGACTTTGGTAGTAGTGGTGCCAAAAGAAAGGGTTACTTGGGATTTCTTCCAAGAAGAATTCAGAAAGAAATACATAAGTCAGTGATTTATTGATCAAAAACGGAAGGAGTTCCTTGAATTGAAGCAGGGCAAGATGTCTGTGGCAGAGTATGAACGCGAATTTGTAAGACTCAATAAATATGCCCAGAAATGTGTGTCCACCGAGGCTATTATGTGTAAAAGGTTTGAGGATGGCCTTAATGAGGACATTAAAGTGCTTGTGGGAATTCTGGAGCTGAAAGAATTTGTAGTATTGGTTGATTGAGCTCTTAAAGCTAAAGAATTAAACAAAGAAAGAAGAAAAGCTACTATTGAGGCCCGAGATGCCAAAAAGAGGCCGATAAGTAAGTCATTTCAATCTCAATCAAAAAGGTCCAAAGAGACAAACCCTCGAGTGACAGTTTTAGCTGGGGATTCACACAGAGATCGTGGTAGGGCATATTCGGGGTCTAAAGCTCAAGCTACTTCAGTGGCAAGTATGGGTAATGTCGGTTTAGAAAGCCCGAATGTCAGCAATGTGGCAGGCAACATTTTGGTGAGTGTTGGGGAAACGAGCGAGCTTGTTTCAGGTGTGGTTCTCGTGAGCATTTTATCAGAGACTGTCCGGAGAAAGTTAAAGAATAAAAATTTCAGAGTGCTAGACAAAGTACTACCACTAACAGAGGTAGACCGCCGAGAAATACTAGAAGTGGAGCTAGCAGTAAAACTGTAATGAAAGATTCAGTGGCGAGATCAGAAGTTAGAGCGCCTGCTAGAGCTTATACCATATGTGCCCGAGAGGATGCATCATCTCCCGATGTGATCACTGGTACATTTTCTATCTATGATACTATTATTATTGCATTGATTGATCCCTGGTCTACTCATTCCTATATTTGTATGAATTTAGTATCTAATAAGAAGTTGCCTGTTGAGTTTACTGAGTTTACGATTAAAGTGTCGAACCCCTTAGGCCAATATGTGCTAGTTGATAAGGTTTGCAAGAATTGCCCATTAATGATTCAAGGTCACTATTTTCCGGCTAACCTGATGCTATTACCATTTGATGAGTTTGACGTTATTTTGGGAATGGACTGGTTGACATTGTATGATGCCAGGGTAGATTGTAAACAGAAAACACTAGAGTTGAAATGTGAAAATGGTGAAATTTTGTGGGTTGAAACAGATGAATCAAATAAATTGCCTATGGCGATTTCGCACATGTCTGCACAGAAATACATGAGGAAAGGGTGTGAAGCTTATCTGGCCTATGTAATGAATAATCGAAATATCGAATTGAAGCTTGAATCAGTACCGATAGTCTGTGAATTTCCCAATGTATTTCCAGAGGAATTGCCTGGATTGCCTTCGAACAGAGAGATACAGTTTGACATTGATTTGTTGTCAGGGACTGCACCGATCTCGATTGCTCCATATAGAATGGCTCCGACTGAAATAAAAGAATTGAAGGCTCAGTTGCAAGAGTTAATAGACAAGGGATTTGTGAGACCGAGTTTCTCTCCCTAGGGTGCTCCTGTATTGTTCGTAAAGAAGAAGGATGGCTCAGTGAGGATTTGCATTGATTACCGTCACTCAATAAGGTGACTATAAAGAACAAGTACCAAGTACGAGGATTGATGATTTATTTGATCGCTTAAAGGGGCAACAAAGTGTTTTCAAAGATCGATTTGAGGTCCTAAGTTACTACCAGCTTGATGGTTAAGAGTCGAGATGTGCCGAAAACTGCCTTTCGGACAAGGTATGGACATTATGAGTTCCTTGTAATGCCTTTTGGCTTAACAAATGCTCTGGCTATATTTATAGACCTGATGAACCAAATCTTTCTGCCATATTTAGATAAGTTTGTAATGGTGTTCATAGATGACATTTTAATTTATTCTCGGGATGAGTCTGAGCACGCCGAACACTTGAGAACCATATTGCAGATCTTGAGAGAAAAGAAACTGTTTGCTAAGTTTAGTAAAAGTGAGTTCTGGCTTCGTGAAGTCAGATTTTTGAGACATATAGTCTCAGGTGATGGTATTCGGGTGGATCTGAGCAAGATTTCCACGATCGATGATTGGAAACCGCCAAAGAATGTATCCGAGGTTAGAAGCTTTTTAGGCTTGGCCGGGTATTATAGACATTTTGTCGAGGGATTTTCGATGATTGCCTCTCCTATGACTAAGTTGCTGCAAAAGCATGTTAAGTTTGAATGGACCGATAAATGTCACAGAGTTTTGAAAAGTCAAAGCACGATTGATCAAGCACCAATTTTAGTACAACCCGAGCCAGGGAAAGAGTTCGTAATTTATAGTAATGCATCATTGACAGGCCTTGGATGTGTGCTAATGCAAGAGGGTAAAGTGGTGGCTTATGCCTCGAGACAGTTAAAACCACATGAGAAGAACAATCCTACACATGATTTGGAATTACCCTCTATTGTCTTTGCCTTGAAGATCTGGCGACATTATTTGTATGGTGAAAAATGTCGAATTTTTACTGATCACAAAAGTCTGAAGTATTTAATGAATCAAAAGGATTTGAATCTGCGACAACGAAGATGGTTTGAATTATTGAAGGATTATGAGCTAGTGATTGATTATCATCCGGGAAAAGCGAATGTAGTTGCTGACGCCTTGAGCAGGAAATCTCTTTTTTACTTTGAGAGCCATGAATACGAGGTTACCATTGTCTGATGATGGGTCAATCTTGGAAGAGATGAGGATTAAACCGTTATTTTTCCAGCTAATTTGTGATGCTCAAAAGAACAATAGTGAGTTGCGAACCAAGAGAACTCAGTGCGAATCGGGTTATGACTTAGATTTTCGAGTTGGACCAGATGACTATTTGATTTTTCGAGATAGGATTTGTGTACTGAAAAATGATGAATTGATTCAGAAAATATTACATGATGCGCACAGTGGCTATCTGTCAGTTCACCCTGGTAGCACAAAAATGTATAATGATTTAAAGAAGTTGTATTGGTGGCCAGGTATGAAAAGGGACATTTCTGAATTTGTAACCAAGTGTTTGATCTGTCAACAAGTAAAAGCTGAGCATCAAGTGCCTTCAAGATTACTCCAACCAGTAATGGTACCTGAGTGGAAACGGGATAGAATTACCATGGATTTTGTAACCGGTTTGCCTTTGACTCCTAAAAAGAAGGATGCTGTCTGGGTAGTGGTTGATAGGTTAACAAAGTTGGCTCGCTTTATACCGGTACGTACCGATTACTCACTTGATAAATTAGCTGAATTATATATTGCTGAAATTGCGAGGTTGCACGGGGTACCTATGTCTATAATATCAGATAGAGATCCGAGGTTTACCTCGAGATTCTGGAAAAAGTTACAAGAAGCTTTGGGTACAAAATTGAATTTTAGTACCGCGTTTCATCCACAAATAGATGGATAGTCGGAAAGAGTAATCCAGATACTCGAAGATATGCTTAGATGCTGTGTTTTAGAATTTGAAGGCAGTTGGGAGAAATATCTATCTTTGGTTGAATTTGCCTACAATAACGATTTTTCATCAAGTATACGATGGCACCGTCATTTAAGCCTTGTATGGTCGCAAGTGTCCGGCTCCTTTATATTGGACCGAACTTAGTAAGAAACAGATTTACGGAGTTGATTTAGTTAAAGAAACCGAAGAGAAAGTAAAAATAATTCGTGATTGCTTGAAAGCTACTTCAGATCGACAAAAGTGATATGCAGATTTAAAAAGAAAAGAGATTGAATTTCAAGTGGGTGATAAAGTGTTCTTGAAGGTGTCACCATGGAAGAAGATTCTGAGATTTAGCCAAAAAGGCAAGTTGAGTCCGTGTTTTATTGGGTCGTACGAGATTATTAAGAGGATTGGACCAGTGGCATATCGGTTGGCCTTACTGGTAGAGTTAGAAAGAATTCATAACGTGTTTCATGTATCAATGTTACGACGTTATCATTCTGATCCTTCACATGTGATTTCTCCAACAGAAATTGAGATTCGACCAGACTTAACCTATGATGAGGAACCGATTAAGATTTTGGCTCGAGAAGTAAAACAATTAAGAAAGAAAAGCATAGCTTTAGTGAAAGTGTTATGGCAAAGACATGGAGTAGAAGAAGCTACGTGGGAACCGGAGGAAGCCATGAGAAAACAGTACCCAAATCTCTTTACAGGTAAGATTTTCAGGGATAAAAATCCCTAAAGGGGGGAGAGTTGTAACAGCCCAATTTAGGGCCAAAATGGAATAGTGGTTTCGAAACCACGAATCTGAGGGTAAAAAAATAAATAATAAAAAAAATAATATTTTGATTAAGTTTTAGTGTTTATATTATGATTGCATAATTGTGTGAAAATTTCGTTGCGAAATTTTATCGATTGGGTGTTTAATTTGACGTTTAAGACTAAATTGAAATAGGTGAAAAATGTGTGTGTTCTAGTTCATAAGTACTTGATTGAAATGGGGGTTTTAAGTAGAGGTCCTTAAATGGAAATTAGACCATTATAACTTGTATGGACAAAATTTGGACATGGATGGAATTTTTAGAAAGTTTAGTAGTAAGGGCATTTTGGTCATTTGTGTATTAAATGACATAAAATGGGAAAAATAACACAAAAATGTGTTCATCTTCATTAAGCTTGGCTGAAACTTGCATGTTCTCCATAGCTAGGGTTTTTCCCAAGCTTTCAAGCTCAATAGTAAGTGCATTCAAGCCCCGTTTTTAATGTTCTTTACATTTTTGAAATCCTCGTAGCTCGGTCTACCTATTTCTACCATTATTTTGAGTTAGGGTTTATGTTTAAAAATTTACCCATGAATGATATGCATGTATTTTGATGTTTGATGGTAGAATATGAATGTTTGAAGTTAGGAGAACGATCTTTTCTAAGCGATTTTTAGCGAAAACGAGCAAAACGACATAATCGGTAAAAATACCTATTGTTCATAACTATGTGTTAGAGTGAGAATTTGATGTTGCCATAGAAGAGAACAATGATCAGCATGTCATAAAACATAAGAATAAGGGCTGAAATTAAATTTTCGAGCCTAGGGGAAAAATCGTAATTTTGTAAAAGTTAGGGGGCAAAAATGTAATTTTTCCATAATGTGATTTTTGGATTGAAATAAATAGTATGAATGTTAAATGAGCTAAATATGTTGTTATAGATCAAGAAAGGCGTGGAATCGACCTCGAACAGGGGAAGGAAAAGATTTTGGGCTAAATTGCAAAATTTCCATATTTTGCACCGAGGTAAGTTTGTATGTAAATAATACCTTAAATTCATTTAAATTTTTATATTTGAACCTATTATATATATATATTAGCTGATTTTGAAGCATAAATCGACTATTGGAAGAATAGAAATAAGTAATAGAGAGAGAAATCCCGGTTGAACATTCGGAAAGATTTAATAATATAGATGGAACGTAGCTAGGTCACATGTATGGTGCTGAGTGCACATCATGTGTACAAGAGAGCTACGAGATACTATGTAGTAGCTAGGTCACATGTGTGATACGGGATGTATCCCATGTAGACAAGAGAGCTACGGGAGAGGTAAATGTAGCTAGGTCGCATGGGTGATTCCAAGTGAAGGAACCATGTAGACAAGAGAGCTACGAGATAAATTGGCTAGGTCACACGGGTGGTACTAAGTGTTCACCATGTGTACAAGAGAGCCGAATTATATGAATGATGATGGGTGGAGCTGTGTGCTGAAACCACCAAATATCGAGAATTGATCCGAAGTGTTCAACGGGATGATTTTATAGTGACATTTTAATCATGGACCTATACTTGTGATGTATGAAATGTGGTGAAAATGAATTGTGACATGTACGTTAAAATGAGGTTAATACAAAGAAAGTGGAAAAGAGTGAATTTACAATAATACTATTTTTGGACAGTTGCAGTGACGTGAATTTGAAAAATCACCAAAAATATTAAAAATTTAATTAGAGGCTGAATGAGATATTAAATTAAAGCTTAGTGAGTCTATTCTCATGTAAGAGAAATAGAGCAAGTAAAGGAGCTCTATATTTTGAGATATTTATATTTGTGTGTGACTTGTTCAGAATGACTATATGATCCCCTGTTCTGACTTTGAAAAATCATTAAAAATTGTACAAAAATAATTAAGAAATATAATTTACATGCATAGATTCCTTGTTGAGTATAGTTTTAAATGAAACAAATTTCATGGATATTTGACTTTTGTACTGGGATAAAATCAATTCGTAGTTAAAAGAGGTCAGATCAGTCGAGCTGTGTAACAGGGGAAACTTTAACTAATAAACTGTACTAATTGACTGGACCAAAAATTCCAGAAAAAAATTTGTAAAAGGTAATATGAGTCTTGTTTCATGAAAAAATTACGGATTTTAATTTCGAGTTTTATAACTTGAGTTATTATTTATTTAGTGAACGTGATGCAGGAGAGACAGCTTAGTCAACACGGTGTGAATAGAAAAATTTAAGTTGATATACTTGAGTTATTGTTTATATATATATTAGATTCTTTAATTATTATTTATATACTTACTTACTAATCTATAAGCTTACTTTGTTTTATCTCTTTTGTCTTATAGTGTCGTCCAGCTTGCTCAGGAGTTGAAGATCGTGAAGATCTGCCCACACTATCAATACTTTAGGGTATTTGAACTAAACATTTTGAATTATGGCATGTATAATAGGCTTAGTTATTTTGTTACGTGTCATAATTGCCTACGTTTAAAATATTGGTTACAGTATTTCATCAATCATTTTGTACAAAGCCATTGAAGTTGGCTAATATTGTTCAAGACATATGTTATAACGATGCATTATCTAATTGGATGACATATTTCTATCTCAGTTTCGTTTAATGGTATGTGTTATGTTCTGGTAATACCTCGTACCCTGTTTCGGTGTTGAACACGGGTAAGGGGTGTTACAGTGATAAAGTTACGTCAAAGTATATGTGTATGGTATATTTGATATGATGTGAATTTGTGGTTGGATATTTTTGTTGAGTGATATGCTTGATATATTAGTGAGATGTATTAGGTAAATGACTATAATTTGAAGTATTAGTAACCGATTATGTGATGAAGTAAATATGGATAATGATTATAAGTTTTTTATCATTGGTTGTAAATGATGTGCATTTATATTCGGCTAATGATAGATAAATGAAATATGTATGCATATGACATGTTTATTTTGGTTTGATATTTAAAGTGATAAGTTGATATTGTATTCGTTTCTGCAATGATAAATTTTAACTTAAGATTGAATTTGTGGAATTGGTATGACTTTAATGGCTTAAATTTTTCTTGTTAAAATTTGGTTATATTTGACATGGTTGAAGTTTATTTTGGTATGCATATCATATGATAGGTATGATTTGTATTTTGGTGATATGTTTGGATTTGGTTATTTTGTGAAATAAATGGTAACTTGTTCAAAGCATGATTATGATCGGTTATACCTAGTCAAAATAAAGGAATATGCTTATGATATGTTTATTTGTGGATTAGTTATTTAGGTTCAGTTTTTGGATAGTAAGAATGTATAATCATTATGTTTTAAATTATTGTATATTTAGATTTGAGTTCATATGACTTATTTGACAAGATAAAAATAAAGTTTAGGTATAATTATAATAGTCATGGAATGTTTATGTATTGATGCTTGAAAATGGTTTAAATTGATATGGTTATATGCGCATAACTTGATATGAGAAAAGATGTATATTTTTGGTCTTGTTTAATGCATGTTTATGTGTATATATATATGTCTATTATGCCGTGTGGTTATTTAGCTTAGAGTAATATGCATAATATGTGAATTAATCTACTTATGAAATGGTATGTTTTACCACATGCATAAGTTTTTGTTAATTGCTGATACATGATTTACTATGTTTAAGTTTTTAAAAGATAAGTTTTGTTATGGGATTGAGTTACAAAGTATGAAATGTAAGGAACATTCTTTTGAGTTGTGTTATGTTAGGTAATGTCTCATAACCCCACTCCAGCAACGGATATGGGTTAGGTTGTTACATTTGATTGCTATCAGAGCTGCGATTTAGTCGATTCTAAGACTAACGTAGCGCGTGTGAGTCAAGCTATACATGTCATATTATATACTGTGATAGTGTGATGACTTTTGACATTTGAAAATGTGTTTTCGTATAGTAAATGGATCCCGGTAGAGCCATAGCTAATGATGTTGAGAGTATAGCGCCTGCTCCCGCGCAAGGGACAGTGCTGATTGATTCTCGACCGACCTCAAGCAACCAAGAGGGAGAGGCTAAACAAGCTTTTTACCAAATGATGAATGACTGGTTTACTCAGTATATCCAGACGAATCCGGCTACACAATAACCTCCACCTTCGACTAATCCTTCTTCGATAGCTGTTATACCTTAAGTGAGTGATCCGTTGAGATTACATAAGCCTCCTATTGATAAAATCAGAAAACACGGGGCTGAAGAATTCAGAGCCACTGATGATGATGATGCTAAGCGAGCTGAATTCTGGCTCGATAATACTATCCACGTGTTTGATGAGTTATCTTGTAACCCAGATGAGTGTCTAAAATGTGCCATATCTTTGCTACGAGACACTGCATATCACTGGTGGAATACACTAGTATTGGTGGTTCCGAAAGAACAGGTGACCTGGGACTTCTTCGAGACTAAATTTCGTAAGAAATACATCAGCCAGAGATTTATTGATCAGAAGCGTAAAGAATTTCTAGAATTGAAACAGGGTCGCATGACTGTGATAGAATATGAACGGAAATTTGTGAGACTGAGTCGATATGCTCGATAGTGTGTTTCAACTGAAGCTATAATGTGTAAAAGATTCGAAGACGGGTTGAACGAAGACATTAAACTGCTAGTTGGCATACTTGAAATAAAAGAGTTCGTGGTACTGATTGAATAAGCATGCAAACCTGAAGAGCTCGGGAAAGAGAAAAGAAAAGCTAACTTTGAAGTTAGAAATTCACGTAAAAGATTGTCAGGTAAAACATTTCAGTCGGCATCAAAGAAATTTCGAGATGATTTTAGCCGTTCAAAGGCTACTGCGGGTTATTCTAGACAGGATTGAGATAGACCACCTCTGAGCTTGAGAGCTACCTCAATAGCTAGTGTTGGTAATGTTAGATCAAATCAACCTGAGTGTAAACATTGCGATAAATGACATCCTGACAGTTGTAGATTGTATGATCAGGCCTGTTTTAAATGTTGATCGATGGATCATTTCGTTAGTGAATGTCCTAAGTTAGCTGAACAAAACAAAGTACATAATGCGAGACCGAGTAATATGTCAGCTCGAGGTAGACCACCCAGAAATACAGGTAATGTGAGTAGCAGTCAAAGAGGAATGAAAGACCCAACAGTTTGATCCGAGGCTTGCGCACGTGCCAGAGCTTATGCCATTTGAGCTCGCGAGGAGGCTTCATCTCCTGATGTTATTACCGGTACATTTACTGTCTATGATACTAGTGTAATTGCATTGATTGATCCTAGTTTGATTCATTCTTATGTGTGTGAGACCTTAGTATTCAGTAAGATTTTGCCTGTTGAGTCTACTGAGTTTGTGATTAGAGTATCGAACCCCTTGGGCCGGTGTGTTCTAGTTGACAAAGGGTGTACGAATTGTTCCTTGATGATTTGAGATTTGTGTTTTCCGGCTGATTTGATGTTATTTAAATTTGACGAGTTTGATATAATTCTAGGTATGGATTGGTTGACTTTAAAAAATGCTGTCGTAAATTGAAAAAGAAAGACTATTGATTTACTATCTAGAATGATGAGATTATTCTGATTGAATCTAATGATCTGAATGGTTTACCAGCAGTGATATCTTCGATGTTAGCTCAGAAGTATGTGAGAAAAGGCTGTGAAGCTTACTTTGCATATGTGCTTAATAGTAAAATGACCAAAAGAAAGATTAAATCAATACCAGTTGTGTATGACTATCCGGATGTGTTTCCTGAAGAATTGTCAGGTTTGCCACCTATCCGAGAAGTAGAGTTTGGTATTAAGTTAGTGCCAGGAACGGCTTCGATATCGATAGCTCCATACAGAATGGCACCTATTGAATTAAAAGAATTAAAAGCTCAGTTGCAAGAGTTGACAGATAGAGGCTTCACGTGACCGAGTTTCTCTCCCTAGGGTGCACTAGTTTTATTTGTGAAAAAGAAAGACGGAACTATGAGAATGTGTATTGACTATAGACAGCTCAATAAGGTGACTATAAGGAATAAATATCCATTGCCACAGGTTGAAGACATATTCAATCAACTGAAAGGGGCTACAATGTTTTCAAAGATAGATTTGAGATCAGGCTACTATCAGTTGCGAGTTAAGGATTCCAATGTGCCAAAGACTGCTTTTTGAACAAGGTACGGACACTATGAGTTTTTGGTTATGCCTTTTGGACTCACTAATGCACCCGCTGTTTTTATGGATTTGATGAATCGGATCTTCAAACAGTATCTGGATCGATTTGTGGTTGTGTTCATAGATGACATTTTGATCTATTCCTGTGATAAAACCGAGCATGCCGAGCATCTGAGACTTGTGTTACAAACTTTGCGAGGTAAATAGTTGTATGAAAAGTTCAGTAAATGTGAGTTTTGGTTACGTGAAATCAGTTTTGTGGGATATGTTGTATCAGCATTGGTTACTCAGGTTGATCCGAGTAAAATTTCAGCTATACTTGGTTGGAAACCTCCGAGAAATGTTTCTGAAGTCTGAAGTTTTCTAGGACTTGCTGGTTCCTATAGACAGTTCTTGAAAGGTTTCTCTATGATTGCAACCCCGATGACAAAGCTACTACTGAAAGATGTTAAGTTTGAGTGGTTAGAAAGTGTCAGAAGAGTTTTGATCAGTTGAAAGCCCTTTTAACCGAAGCTCCAGTGTTAGTTCAGCCAGAATCGGGTAAAGAATTTGTTATCTATAGTGATGCATCTTTAAATGGTTTGGGCTATATGTTAATGCAGGAAGGCAAATTCGTAACTTATGTCTCGAGACAGTTAAAGCCGCATGAAAAGAACTATCTGACGCACGATCTAGAATTGGCAACTACTGTGTTTGCATTGAAAATATGGCGCCACTATTTTTTCAGTGAGAAATGTCATGTTTATTCTGATCACAAAAGCCTAAAATATTTGATGACTCAGAAAGATCTGAATTTGAGACAGCGTCGATGGTTGGAGCTATTAAAAGACTATGAGCTTGTGATTGACTACCATCCGAGAAAGGCTAATGTTGTTGTTGATGCTCTAAGTCAAAAATCACTGTTTGCTTTGTGTGCATTGAATGTGCATATGGCTATGTTTGATGATGGTTCGATTATAGCAAAGTTAAAAGCAAGACCATTATATATTCAACAGATTTGTGATGTTCAGAAAGTTGGTAATGATTTGTTAGCAAAGTGGGACAAATGTGATTCAAATGTTGATTCAGAGTTTCGAGTAGATACTGAGGGTTGTTTGAGGTTTAGAAATAGAATATGTGTTCCGAGAAATTCAGACTTAATTTAAATGATTCTGAACGAAGCTCACATTAGTTGGTTATCTATTCACCCGGTAGTACGAAGATGTATAATGATCTGAAATAGCTTTACTGGTGGCATGGTATGAAACCAGACATTTCTGACTTTGTTTCGAAATGTTTAGTCTGTTAGCAAGTAAAAGCTGAGCATCAGGTACCTTCTGGATTGCTTCAGCCGATCATGATACCTGAGTGGAAATGGGAGAGAGTTATGATGGGTTTTGTATCCGGTCTACCATTGACACTGAGCAAGAAAAATGCAATCACGGTTATTGTGGATAGATTGACTAAATCTGCTCATTTTTTTCCAGTTCGCACAGATTACTCACTTGATAAGTTAGCTGAATTGTATGTTTCTCAGATTGTGAGATTACACGGGGTACCTATTTCTGTAGTCTCGGATAGAGATCCGAGGTTTACATCACGATTTTGGAAGAAACTGCAAGATGCTCTAGGTAGAAAATTACATTTCAGCACTGCTTTCCATCCGCAAATAGATGGTCAGTCTGAACGAATCATTCAAATACTTAAGGATATTTTGAGATGTTACATTCTCGAATTTGAAGGTACGTGGGAACGATACTTACCTCTAATTGAATTTGTGTACAATTATAGCTTTCAATCGACTATCAAAATGGCACCTTACGAGGCTTTGTACGGTCGTAAATGTCGTACACCATTGTATTGGACCGAAGTCAGTGAAAATAAGTTACACGGGGTCGATTTGATCAGAGAGACTAAGCAGAAAGTAAAAGTAATCCGCGAAAGTTTGAAAACAACATCAGATCATCAGAAATCGTGTGCAAACTTGAAACGAAAAGGTATAGAGTTTCAGATCAGGGACAAAGTATTTTTGAAAGTCTCACCATGGAAGAAATTACTCAGATTTGGTCGTAAAGGCAAATTGAATCTGTGATTTATTGGGTCGTATGAGATTATATAGCGTATTGGGCCAGTTGCTTATAAGCTGATGTTGCCACCTGAGTTAGAAAAGATCCATAATGTATTCCATGTTTTGATGCTTCGTAGATATCAATCCGGTCCCTCTCATGTGATTAATCCGTCAAAGATCGTGATTAAGTCTGATCTGACATATGAGGAAAAACCGATTCGTATTTTGGCTCATGAAGTTAAAGAATTGAGAAATAAAAAAATTCCATTAGTGAAAGTACTTTGGCATAAACACGGAGTAGAAGAGGCAACGTGGGAGCTGGAAGATGCAATGAAAGACGTTATCCGAACCTATTCATCGGTAAGATTTTCGGGGACGAAAATCCCTAAGAGGAGAGTTGTAACAGCCCTATTTAGACCCTATTCGAAACGGTGGCTTTGGGGCCACGAATCTGAGTCAGAAAAATATTTAAAAATTATTTTCAGTGTTTATTATGTGTGAATTTATATGTGTGAAATTTTCGTGATTTAATTTTGTCATTTGAGTGCTGATTTAATAAAAAAGGCTTAATCGCGTAAAATGTAAAAGTGACTAGATAATTGTGTAAGTGCCGAATTATTATTGTTCTTTTAATATGGTGGTCTTAAAAAGAAATTAGGCCAATTGATTATAGCATGGACGGTTGTGGGCAACCATAATTAAGTTGTTATATTAATTAGTAAAGGTTAACAATGTAAAATGTTAATTATGTTAATATAATAAAACATATACTAAAACATATCATGCATTCATTTTATTTTTCCATGATCGAATAACATGAAGAAATATTCGACAGTTTGGAAGCTTGATTCAAGGTTAGTTTATGTTCGGTTTTTTATAATTTTTACTTTTTTGAGATCGTTGCAGTGTAATGTACAAAGCCCATGCTTGAATTTCTAATTTTGATGAATATTTTGAGTTGTGCCATTGATGAATAATTGAGTTTTGTGATGTTAGTTGATGTTATGAAAGATATGTTTTGGATTAATATGTTTTGTATTGGAATTTTTGATGATTTTGAGTAATTAGGGCTAAATTGAAAAAAAATAAATTGAGGGACTAAAAGGTGAAATAAATGAAATGTATAGACTTGTATGAATATAAGGAACATTCATCCTAAGCATAGTGTATTCAAATTTTGCATGTTTTGTGTTTTGTGTAATTTGGACTAAATTGAAAAAAGTGTAAAATGTAAGGGGTAAAATGGTAATTTGCCCATTTATGTGTTTTTGGACTAAATTGAGTGAAAATATGTTTGAATGAGTGTACTTTGAATATGTTTAGATCAAGAACCAAAGAAATCGGATTTGGACCGGGGGAAAACCAAAGTTGTTGATTAGTCGTCTCGTTCTAATTATCGTTGTCCGCAGTAAGTTTATAAGCAAATAGATGTTATTTATTTGATTAAATACGAACTATATATGCTGAAATGTATAATGTGATAATATATAGATGTGAAAGTCGAATATGTATAAGCTTGGAATCTATGTGAACGAGTTCGATTCGGCCAAGTTACGACGTCCGAAAGCCTCGTACGAACCTTAGGAATAGCTAGGATACATATGTCATGACATAGGATTTTCGATATGTGTTCTCGTGCAAGACCACGTCTGGGACACTGACATCGATATGTGATTACATGTAAGACCATGTCTAGGACGTTGGCATCGTATTTGATTCGTGTAAGACCCTGTCTGGGACAGTGGCATCGATATGAGATGGCATGTAAGACCACGTCTGGGATGTTGGCATTGTATGATATATGTGATTAGCCGAGTATCCTATTCAATTCTGAATGGTTCAACGGGCAATAATAAGTTAAGACTGAATGAAAAATCAAGTTAAAAGGCTCAGTTATGTATTCATACTAAGTTATGAAATTATGGTAAGTTGGATGTTTGAATTAATGATATAAATGTTAAATGTTAATGTGAAGTATATGTATGCATATGTGAAAGTATACATTCGGTCTAATGATGTATTTATGATGCAAATGAATGTACACGCGTATATGAAAATCTATAATTGGCCAATTGTGAAGTATATGTGACCTTGTAATTGTAATGTATGTGTATTTATTTATGAATGAATATATTCGGCCAAGGATATATATATGTGTGTTCTTAGAAGTGAAAAATAATTACATTATTAATTACATGTGTATTCGATCTATTTAAATTTGATGCTTAATTATATGTTTAATAAATACATTTTTTGCAAGTTGGAAAATGTATATGAATATGATAGCATGATTCAGTTTTGATGTATTGAATTATAAATTTTATTGAGTTGTTATTTTGCTTATAACTTGCTAAGCTAAGATAGCTTATTGTGTGTGTATGTTTACCTCCGTTTTATAGATTTTGGAGTCAAGTTATGAGCTCAGGGATCGTCAGCAAAGTCTATCACACAATCAACTGTTTTTGGTACTTTATAAGTTGAACTTAAACCTATGGCATGTATAGGCTAGCTTATGTTTATGTTGGATTTTGGGTTATGTAAATATGAGCCATGCGAAAATGGCTTATTTATTATGTTAAGTTTGGTTTTGATGGTTCGGCCTTCATATATTTATATATGAATCATGGTTGATATAATTGCTAATGGTGATGAAGTTATGTCAAAGTATATGTGTATGGTATATTTGATATGATGTGAAATTGCGGCTAGATATTTTTGTTGAGTGATATGCTTGATATATAAGTGAGATGTCTTAAGCAAATGACTATAATTTGAAGTATTAGTAATCGGTTATGTGATGAAGTAAATATGGATAATGAATATATGTTTTTGATTATTGGTTGTAAATGATGTAACACCCCAAACCCGGCCCAGACGTTATGGCTGGATCTGACGTGTCACATTGAAGTTTTTAAGAAAAACCATTGCCTCTTACAATGTCCTTCTTAGTGTTTTAAAAGATAGTTTTTGCTAAGTAATCAAAGTGAATGGAAGCTGTGCACCAGGTAGGTATCCGAAACAGAGGAGGTCAGCCATGAAGGCTGCTTAAGTACCAAGCTCTCGATTGGATCCAATCCTAGACATGCCCACAACCATTGCCGCACTTTGATAAACGAGTAGAAGTTCATTCAAGTAAATATTTTTGATAAATCGATTAATTGCATCATTGCACTATTTTGATAACGAGTATCATTTTGAAAACATACCCTAAGTCTAGCCCATTTTGAATTATTATCAGAAAAAAATAGAGTTATTAAAGATAAAAATAATCCCAGAAGAATAGTTAAAATGACCTTATTACAACCCAAAACAAATAATGCTAACAGTTAAGGAAATACTATAATATAAAACCGTCTACTGATCTCAAAGTTCAAAAGCGATCATCATGGCCACTCTGAATCCCCTCCGGCTCCAAGTTTCCTCATCAAGGCTCACCTACAAGGTTAAAGAAATGGGGGGTGAGTTTGGAAACTCAGTGTGCAACAAGCCCCTTTCAGAGCCCAAATCAACACAAGCATACTGGGCCGAAGCCTTCTCATTAATCATGTTACTGGGTCGAAGCCTTCCGTTTAACGGTTACTGAGCCTTAGCCCTTGTTCATATATAAACTCACTGGGCCGAAGCCTTTTCATAATTCATGTCACTGGGCTGAAGCCTTATTCTGTAAGCGGTATGGCCCACTGGCCCATCTTCATAACAATCAAATATGTAAATCTCAATGCATGTATGCAAACCCATATCCATATGTGGGGAAACTATCAACCCACCCACCCGCTACTCTCCACCCGTACCAACCAAGCTCTCCATGTGGGGAATAACTCAACCGACCCAACCAATACTCTCCACTGGCAGCATAGCTGCTTTATCATATAACTAGAGGCCTAGCCTCTTTCAATAACTGGGGCAAAGCCCTTTTCAGTAAACTAGGGCAAAGCCCTTTTAGCACTTCCTCCGTTCATATAAAACCCAACCCATGCATATATGAATATATCATGGCATATCATGTACATATCATGGCATATCATGTACAAAAATAGTATCACATGCATCTTAATTATAACATAACCCTAGGGGTACAATGGTCATTTCCACCTAGGGGCAAAATGGTCATTTTCACATTATAAGGGTAATTTCATTATTTTATCAATTTTTAGGGTTTTCCATGGTCATTATCAATTATCAACAATTTCAAGTGTTTAAACAGCAACTCTAGCCCATTCTAGCAAAACCGAGCTATTGGGCCAAAAACCCCCTAATGGGCCCTACATAGCCAATTTAGTCATCTAGGCCCATTTAGCCTATATTCCATAATGGTATTAACTGCCTTAATGTGCAATTTATCTGGATTCCATTTTCTACCAAACTTACCCAAATGGCCCGAAAAGCCCGTTGGGCCCGATTTCAGCCCCTCAAGGCCTAACTTACCGTGATGCAGGAAATTGCGCCCTTACCTGTTCCAACAATCCCGATCATCAAACTTAGCATATCTAACTAACCTATGGGCATTCGTATTCTCACGAGTCCTCGAAATGCTAGAATTTTTGGCATTTCGGCTTTTCAGCATATATCGAGTTAAGCTATGAAAGAGGGTTTGTTACACACCTGATTTGCGACTACCACCACGAGATCATCTATCCGACGATTCCTACAATCCACCACTTAACCGATTAAACTATGAATCCATGAAACCAATGCAAGAACTCTCTTACCATACTTGGCCAATATCTTAATGGTCATGAAACCTTACCTCTGTTGACTTAGATGCACTAGATCTAAATCTAGCTGCGCCCACGCCTTTAATCCAACGCTCCCCGTTGATCACCTCCTTTGTAAACTAACACACATATACAAATCAATCCAAAGTTATAATCAATCTAGACAAGTCGACAGCCTTCCTATACCTTCAGAGATTTCGGCTTCTAAATCCCTAAATAGTGAATAAAACAAAAGTTTTGAGTACTTACCAGATGAAGGGATCGGTCACCACAAATAAAGAGAACAGGAAAGATGCTGGTCTAAAAGCAAACGGCACAACCAATCTTCAAAGGTTTCGATTCTTGTAACTATTCGGCAAAGGTGATGAAAAGAAAGGAAGTAGTAGATCAAAAGAAAGGAAGTATTGGTTTGGTTTTGGCAATAAAAAGAAAGAAAACTGGATGAAGAGAGTGGTGATTTTGGCTAGAGAAGAAAAGGGAAGAAAAGAATGACCCTATGATGTTTAAACAGAAGAAAAACGGCACAACTAAGTCCCCAAATGCCGAAATACTAGCCCAATACTCCTCTGCCGAAATCCCCTCTCCGATTCCCACTATTCGGCCAACTCTTAGCTTCTCTCCAAATCCCTAAAATCTCTCCCCTTATCACTCCTTAATCCATGCGTTTGACTGATTCAAACTTTCTCTAACAGAGTTTCATTCAACTTCCAACTCCTGCCTGCTCAAGACATAAAAAGAACACCACAATTGCCAACTTAGAGAATCGAACCTTGGCTCTCCTCAAGCACTTACACGCCACTTTTTTAGCTTTTTACTGGCGTCACTTAGCCACTTTGCCAAGGGCCCTTTTGTGTTACATTTAACCCTCATCTTTTAATAAGGCCACCTATCCAACGCCCCTAACTCCTTAAGTCCAAAATTCAAAAATTCTTTCGGGTTTTGGCCAGCACGTGGGTCTTCCATAGGCCCATTTACATGTTCCAACTATGAATTTTCACTACCAAATACCAAAATTTAAAAACTTACCAAATTCTCGAAAATTACGAAAATCCAAAAATTAGGATGTTACAAATGATGTGCATTTATATTCGGCTAATGATAGATAAATGAAATATGTATGCATATGTCATGTTGTTAGAATTAAGTGACTCGAATCCTTATTTAAATAAAATATAGTGGTAAAATAAAATAAAAGAAGAATCATATAGAATTACACTTCTTATTTTATTTTTTAGAATAAGATTTTTTAAACCTTATTAAATTCCATCTATTTGATATTGATTAGAATAAGGTGTTTCAGTCTTACTAGAATATGGCTTTACAAGCCTATAAATAGACATAGTCTATTCCTCTTGTATTAATTCAAATTTGACATAGTGAATTTTCTTCTCCTCTGTCCGTGGTTTTTTCCCGAAAGGGTTTCCACGTGAAAATTTGTGTGTTCTTTATTTTATTTTATTTTATTTTAAGAAATTGGTATCAGAGCTTCTGGGTTTTTCATCTCGATCATGGTAATGGCGTCTTTGAAGTATGAAATTCTACTGTTGGATCGCAACACTTGATTTGTGTTGTGGCAGATTAAGATACAAGCAGTTCTTGCGCAGATGGATCTGGAGGGTGTCCTGCTAGGGATAGATAAGATGCCTTCGACTTTAACAGATGAAGAGAAGAAGCATAAAGATCGAAAGGTGTTAACACAATTACATATGCATTTGTCCAACGAAATTTTACAGGATGTGATGAAAGAAAAGGCCATCGCTGCATTATGGAAGAGGCTAGAACAAATATGTATGTCAAAAACTCTAACAAGCAAGTTGCATATGAAGCAGCATCTTTATGCTCATCGTTTGGAGGAAGGTGCGTCTGTACACGAACACTTAATAGTGTTTAAAGAAATTCTCTCAAACTTGGAGGCCATAGAGGTTCAATATGATAAGGAAGATCTAGGGTTGATTCTACTTTGTTTGTTGCCCTCATCTTATTCAACCTTTAGAGACACGATTTTATATAGTCGTGAGTCTCTCACAGTTGATAAGGTTTATGATTCTTTGATCTCATTTGATAAGATGATACATCTTGTGGTTAAACCCGACTCTCAAGGAGAGAGTCTCATTGCTCGTGGGAGACAAGATCGAAATACTGATAATGATCGTGGAAGGACAAAGGAATAGAATCCTCACGGTAAATCTAAGAGTAGATCGAAGTCTTCAAATAGAGGTAAAAATTATAACTTCTGCAAGAAGAAAGGGCACATTAAATCTGAGTGCTATAAGCTACAGAACAAGATTAAAAGAGAGGCTGCGAATCAAAAGTGAAAACAACCAGAAAATTCTAGTGAAGTTGATGTTGTAGAAGACTACAGCGATGGTGAACTTCTAGTCGCTTCTGTCAATGATTCTAAAGTAAGTGAAGAGTGGATACTTGATTCAGGCTGCACCTTCCACATGAGTCCCAATCGTGATTGGTTTACAACTTACGAACAGTGTCTGAAGGTGTTGTTTTGATGGGAAATAATGCTTCGTGTAAAATCACAGGTGTTGGAGCAATTAAAGTTAAGATGTTTGATGGAGTTGTCAGAACACTTAGTGACGTGCGACATGTTCCAAAATTGAAGAGAAATTTAATTTCATTGATTACCGTTGATTCAAAAGGTTACAGATACACAGCTGAAAGTAGGGTTTTAAAGATTTCCAAAGGTTGCCTAGTTGTGATGAAAGGGCAAAGAAAGACTTCCAAGTTATATGTTTTGCGGGGGTTCTATCATTCTCGGTGATACAAATTGTTGCTTCCTCTTCCTTGTCAGATGATGATATTACTAAACTTTGGCATATGCGCCTAGGGCATATGAGTGAGAATGGCATGGTAGAATTGAGCAAAAGAGGATTTCTTGATGGGCAAGGAATTTGCAAACTAAATTTCTGTGAGCACTGTGTTTTTGGGAAGCAAAAGAGAGTTCGATTCACCAGAGGAATCCATAACACAAAGGGAACGTTGGAGTATATTCATTTTGATCTGTGGGGGGCATCCAGAGTGCCTTCGAAAGGTGGAGCTAATTATATGCTAACCTTTATTGATGATTTTTCCAGAAAAGTTTAGGCGTTCTTCCTGAAGCAGAAAAGCGATGTGTTTTCTTCATTTAAGTCTTGGAAAATTATGATTGAAAAATAGATGGGAAAACAAATAAAATACCTCCGCACAAACAATGGCTTAGAGTTCTGTTCTGATGAGTTTAATAAATTGTACAAGTCAGAGGGGATCGTGAGACACTTGACAGTTTGTCATACTCCACAGCGAAATGACGTTGCAGAACGAATGAACAAAACTATCATGGAAAAAGTTCGATGTATGTTGTCAAATGCCAACTTACCGAAGTCGTTTTAGGCAGAAGCAGCCTCTACTGCATGGTTTTTGATCAACTGATCTCCATCCGTTGCCATTGAGAAAAAGACTCCACAAGAGGTATGGTTTGGTAATCCTGCTAATTATTCTGATTTAAAGATCTTTGGGTGTCCTGCGTATGCTCATGTTGATAATGGAAAATTGGAATCGAGATCCATTAAATGTGTTTTTCTTGGTTATAAAGCTGGTGTAAAAGGGTATAAGTTATAGTGCCCTGAAAATAGAAAAGTTGTGATTAGCAGAGATGTTGTTTTTGATGAAACTGCTATGCTACCTAACTTATCTCTTAAAGACTATTCCAATTAAGAAAATCAAAAGCAGGTGGAGCATCAGATTAATACAGAGTCGACTCCTCAAGCCAGTACAAAAATTGAGAATAGAGTTACTTCTTCACAACAATACTCTATCGCCAAAAATAAAGCTAGAAGAGAAATTAAACCTCCAAAGAAGTATGCCGAGGCTGATCTAGTTGCTTATGCTTTAAATGTGGCTGAAGATATAGATGCGAATCAAGAGCCTTCTCATTATTTTGAGGCAGTTAGCTGTGAAGACTCAGAAAAGTGGATGTTTGCTATGCAAGAGGAGATGGAATCACTCCACAAAAATAGAACATGAGATCTTGTGAAACTTCCTAAAGGTAAAAAGGCTATTCGTTGTAAATGGGTGTTTAAAAAGAAAGAAGAGACTATAGGAGTTGAAGAACCCAGATACAAAGCAAGGCTTGTTGCAAAGGGTTACAGTCAAATTCCAGGAGTGGACTTCATAGATGTGTTCTCCTCAGTTGTTAAGCATAGTTCGATTCGAGCTTTGCTTGGTATTGTGGCCATGCATGATTTGGAGCTTCAACAGTTAGATGTAAAAACTGCATTTTTGCATGGAGAACTTGAGGAGGACATTTACATGCAACAACCAAAGGGTTTTACAGTCTTAGAAAAAGCGGACTATGTTTTCTTGCTAAAAAAGTCCCTTTACGGTTTGAAATAGTCACCAAGACAGTGGTAAAAGAGGTTTGATTCCTTTATGACTTCTCATGATTTCAAAAGAAGTAGTTTTGATAGTTGTGTTTACTTTAAGAAAAACAGTGATGGTTCTTTTGTGAATCTACTTCTTTATGTTGATGACATGTTGATAGCAGCAAAAAATAAAAGAGAGATAAGAAAGGTCAAAGCCCAACTAAGTGAAGAATTTGAGATGAAAGATTTAGGATTAGCAAAGAAGATACTTGGTATGGAGATTCTCAGAGATAGAAAAACAAGTAAATTGTACCTAAGTCAAAAGGGGTACATTGAGAAAGTTCTTTGCAGATTCAATATGCAGAGTGCTAAGCCTGTTAGTATTCCTTGAGCAGCCCATTTCAGACTTTCATCGGCTTTGTCTCCATAATTAGATGGTGAGATTGAGTACATGTCACATGTTCCATACTCTAGTGTAGTGGGATCTCTCATGTGTGTTATGGTTTGTTCACGTCCAGATTTATCATATGCAGTCAGTGCAGTTAGCAGATATATGGCGAATCTCGGTAAAGAACACTGGAAAGCAGTTCAGTGGATTTTAAGATACTTACGTGGTACTACTGATGTTTGCTTACAGTTTGGAAGAACTGAAGATGGAGTCATTGGGTATGTTGATGTTGATTTTGCTGGAGACCTTGATAGAAGAAGATCTCTCACAGGTTATGTCTTTACAATCGGAGGTTGTGCAATCAGTTGGAAAACCACTTTGCAAACTACAGTCACTTTCTCTACCACTGAAGCTGAGTACATAGCGATTACTGAGGCTTGTAAAGAAGTTATTTGGTTGAAGGGACTCTTTAGTGAACTCAATGAAGACCTTCAAATCATCACAATATTTTGTGACAGTCAGAGTGCCATCTTTCTTACAAAAGATCAAATGTTTCATGAGAGAACAAAACACATTGATGTTCGATATCATTTTGCTCGTGATATTATTGCTCGTGGTGATATTTTTGTGAGCAAAATTAGTACTCATGAAAATCCTACAAATATGATGACTAAGTTACTTCCTATAGCCAAGTTTGAGCATTGCTTAAACTTGGTTGGTGTTCATTGTTGAAGTTAAACCCTTAAGGGGTTTTTATGGAAGAGGTGACGAACTTGTTCGTTGAGAGTTTGTGAAGAAGAACTTGTTCATTGAGAATTCGTGTCAAGGTGGAGATTGTTAGAATTAAGTGACTCGAATCCTTATTTAAATAAAATACAGTGGTAAAATAAAATAAAAGAAGAATGCATATAGAATTACACTTATTTTATTTTATTTTCTAGAATAAGATTTTTTAAACCTTATTAAATTCCATCTATTTGATATTGATTAGAATAAGGTGTTTCAGTCTTACTAGAATATGGCTTTACAAACCTATAAATAGACATAGTCTATTCCTCTTGTATTAATTCGAATTTGACATAGTGAATTTTCTTCTCTTCTACTTGTGGTTTTTTCCCGAAAGGGTTTCCACGTAAAAATTTGTGTGTTCTTTATTTTATTTTATTTTATTTTATTTTAACACATGTTTATTATGGTTTGATATTTAAAGTGACAAGTTGATATTGTATTCGTTTATGCAATGATAAATTTTAACTTAAGATTTGAATTTGTGGAATTAGTATGACTTTAATGGCTTAAATTTTTCTTGTTAAAATTTGGTTATATTTGACATGGTTGAAGTTTATTTTGGTATGCATACCATATGATAGGTATGATTTATGTTTTGGTGATAAATTTGGATTTGGTTATTTTGTGAAATAAATGGTAACTTCTTCAAAGCATGATTATAATTGGTTATACCTAGTCAAAATAAAGGAATATGCTTATGATATGTTTATTTGTGGATTAGTTATTTAAATTCAATTTTTGGATAGTAAGAATGTATAAGCATTATGTTTTAAATTATCGTATATTTAGATTTGGGTTCATATGACTTATTCGACAAGATAAAAACAAAGTTTAGGTATAATTATAATAATCATGGAATGTTTATGTATTGATGCTTGAAAATGATTTAAATTGATATGGTTATATGCGCATAACTTGATATGAGAAAAGATGTATATTTTTGGCCTTATTTAATGCATGTTTATGTGTATATATATATGTCTATTATGCTGTGTAGCTGTTTAGCTTAGAGTAATATGCACAATATGTGAATTTATCTACTTATGAAATGGTATGTTTTACCACATGCATAAGTTTATGTTAATTGCTAATACATGATTTACTATGTTTAAGTTTTTAAAAGATAAGTTTTGTTATGGGATTGAGTTACGAAGTATGAAATGTAAGGAACATTCTTTTGAGTTGTGTTATGTAAGGTAATGTCTCGTAACCCCACTCTGGTGACGGATACGGGTTAGGGGTGTTACAAATTCTATATCATCAATTAATACCAAATATCTCCATACGATGAAATGATATGCATGAAACTTATAAACTTGATTTTTTGATACTCATCTGCCACAAATTGATGTTGCAAATTAGGATATTCTGACATACTTAAAGAGCTTTTCCTCGAGCAAAATAGTGTCTTTAGCATATTCTTTTGTTACTTTTGAATCTTTACTTAATAAGTGAAAATGACTCATTTTTGTCCATTTTGTGACCTAATTTGGTCAATAATGCCAACGGGAGACCTAACGTGTGATTGAGTGGTGTAAGGACGTCTTAGAGGTTGAAAACGAGCGAGAACGACACCAAAAGAAAAGGTATCACAATATCTAACCTTTAAGATCATGATTCCTCCAACAATATTGAAGATTGGAGACTCCCTTTAGTGGTATCACGATATCCCCTTTGGGTATCACGATCTCCGCCTCTCAAAGAAGACCCCAAGGCTCAAAGCTGCCCGACAAACCATGAAATCCACTTCTGGGTTTCACGATATCTCCTTCGTCTGGGGAATAACATGGAAGAAAAGGGTAAAGGCATTTTTAGCAATGAAAGGTCATCAGAAGACACCTTAACACAACCAAAACTTGCTGAGGAGTAGAGACACACTCATTAGCTTAGTTTTAGGTTTAGTTTTCTCTAGGTTTCTCTTAGTTTTCTTTACACTTTTCTGGAGTTTTTATTTTCTCATCTTCTACTTTAGTTTAGAGTTTATTTTTCTACATTTACATCATGTTCTTGATGTTCTTATTGTTAGTTAAGTTAGTTACTATTATAGCTAAGGTTTATTTACACTTTTAGTCATTGTACCTTGATTTCAAGACACTTTAAGCTCTAGTTTAATGTATTTCAGTTTCTTTTACTTTAAATCTGTTAAAGCTTGTTCCTTTCATGTTTATTACTTTAGATTTTCTTGTTGAATGCCTTTAGTTTCATGCTCTTTAAGTTTTCTTGTATAAAAATCTCAAATTTAATATTTTTCTTTAGCTTTACTTTTATGGCTGCTTTGTTTTCCATTTCCATTTTTATTTCTTTCACTTTGAGCATGAGTAGGTAAACCTCAAAGGAGGTTGGTTGATAGCGATGTAGGTAAACTACAATATTTAGACAAAGGATTAAATCGTAAGAAGTTAGACTAAATCAAATAGACCTAAGAACTTAGGAAGTGTAGCCCATAAGGGAATATTTAGGCAAGTGAGACCAGAAGGTAATCTTGTTATACACCTGAGCATTAGTCTCAGATTAACTAGTGAGATTGGAAGATAAATCAGAGCTAATTCATCTAAGTCGGTAAAATTGTGATCGAAAGATAAAATGGAGCCACTTAGTAATTTATGTGATTTAAGTCCCTTGTTCAAGGCTTGGTGAACCACATCGAAGTCAACCAACCCCCATTAGTTATTTATTCGATAGCCCTTTAATTTTACATTCTTTGCAATTTTGTCCTTAGAGCAGCATATTTAATTTACTTGCAATATTCTCCTGTTATGATTTGTCGTACTAGAAAATCATATTAGTATCGGCTTATACTCTATCATGTATACTTGTTGTTATTCAATCGCCTTCTCCTTTGGGTTCGACCCTTTGGAATACTTCGTGTTCCATCTGAACTATAAGTATTACAATTGACATGCACGCTTACAATAAAATCGAGCTTTAAAAATTATTTTATAAATTTGTTGTTTTAATGCACACATGCAAAACTGGTTAAAGTTGTTGCCGTCGTTGTCTAGGAGACGGTGTAAGATTGAGTACTTTTAGTGTACACTCGTAGGTAGAGATAAGTAGCCAAGGTAGGATTTATATATAAAACTTTATTTCTTCTATTTTTTCTTTTGTCGCAAGTTTAGTCAATTTTTTTTAATCTTTGTGCTTGTAGGAGGCATTGTGTGACTCAAATCGGTAATGGTGTCTTACCATTTGAGCTAGAACTAGAACGTATCATCACACACTTGAGGAGGGCGCAACACCCTAGAGATGTCCCACATCCACAAAGAGAGCAACCTATCGAGAATCTACAGGGATAGATTCAACAACCACCATACCTAGCTATAGAGCAATGAACTTTGCACGACTATGTGATGCCCAACTTAGATGCAATTCGAGGTAGCATTAATTTCCCAACGATTAATGCTAACAACTTCAAAATCAAATTGACCATGATCTAGATGATACAATCAAACCTTCAATATCGAAGGTCAATCAATAAAGATCCAAATCAACACCTTAAGCGGTTTCTAACCATTTGTAATACTTTCAAGTATAATAGGGTATTCAATGACGATTTATCTTCCGTTATGTCCTTTCTCTCTTACTGACGATGCTTTTATGTGGTTAGCTTTGCAGTCAGTAGATTCCATCAAAAGAGGACGAGCTAGCAAGAAATTTTTTTGCAAAGTTAATGTTGAGCAAGTATCCTTGTCATGGTTTACAAGATTGGCTATAACTTCAAGTCTTCTACAATGGACTTGATGGAAACCTACGCTCTAGCCTGGATGGAGCATCCGTGGGGGCATTCATGTCAAAGATCTATGCTGAGGCTTGTCAACTTATCGAGGACATGGTAATGAACTTTTACATGTGGTTGGATAAGCGGTTCACATATTGGGCCAAATAATCGACAGTGAACATTATTGGTAGCGAAAACAGGTATCAACAAGTCCTCGAAAGGCTCAATCAATTGGAGATGAGTACAACCAAGGCGCAAGTCCAAAACCAACCTAATATAACACATTTTAATGAAGTACATAATGATGAGGGCAACCATATGGAGGTTAATTATGTAGGGAATAGAGGATATAAATCTTACTCCAACACCTTTAATTAAGGGTGGCGTAACCACCCTAACTGGTGGAGGGAATAAAGTGGGACCTTTAAATTAAGGGAAAGAAAACCTTAACTCTCTCAAACCCAATGCACGATATCAACCTCCATTACCTTTTAAGGCACCCTAAAATCAAGAGAGAAAACCCACTTATAGTAGTGACCCTCCATTATCGATTAGGGTAAGTAAAGTAGAAGAAGGTTTACATGTAGTGCAAGCTGATGTGCGCCAAATCTATGGTCAATTAGAATAAGTTTTGCAATTATTGAAAAATAATTTAGCCTCTAGCATACAAAGTAATACCGAACCTAATTCGAATGGGGGAAGGGAAAGAGCATACCAAGGTGATCACCCTTAGACCAATGGTTGTGGTTAAGGAATCTATCTGATAAGATTGTGGGGAGAAGGAAGTGAGTGAGAAAGACAAGGCACCCCAATCCTAATATTGGAGATGGGGTGGTAGAGAAGGAAAGACCTGAGAGTGAACCCATAAAATTTAAACCAAAAGATAGACCTTTTCCACCACCACCACCTACCTAGAAGTTCATAACATTCCCTTCGTGTCTAAAGAAGAAATAGAAAGAGTGAAGAGTTCTTGCAATTCCTCAATATGATCAAGGCCTTGAATGTAAACCTCCATTTGCTAGAGCTCTTTGAGAAGATGCCCAAATATGCCAGGTTCCTCAAGGATGTTATGTCTCATAGGAAGAAAATAGGGAGACAAGAACAAATCGCTCTTAATAAGGAATATAGCGCGGTAGTGTCGAGAAGAGTTCCTCCCAAACTAAAAGATCCCAGTAACTTTACCATTCCCAGAGAGATAGGTGGAGTGAGTTTTGGGAAGGCCCTATGTAACTTAGGTGCAAGTATTAACCTTATGCCATTATCTATTTATAGGAGATTAGGTGTAACATCCCGAATTAGGGCCTAGTCGGAACAGTGGTTTCGAGACAATGAATTTGAAGTAGAAGTAATTATTTTGTGATTTTTATAAGGTCTATGATATGATTACATGCTTGTGTGAAAATTTTATGAAGAAATTTTATGTGTAAAGTGTCCAATTTAACCTTAGGGACTAAATTGCAAAAGTTGCAAAATTAAAGATTATAGAAGCTTTAAGTATGAAATGGCTTTAGATTAGTAATTAGAGGTCCTTAAATAGCAATTTGCCCAATTTTTAATTTTATGGACAAAAATGGGCATGCATGGGTAAAATTTTAAAGAAATGCCTTAAGGGTATTTTTGTCTTTTGGTAAATAAAAGAATAAAAAGGGAAAATAAAACCAAAACCTCATCATCTTTCTCATGCTTGTGTCAAATTTGAAGAGTCAAAATAGCTAGGGTTTCTTCAATCTTTCAAGCTTGATAGTAAGTACATCGTAGCCCCGTTTTTAATGTTTGAAACATGAACTAGCTAATTCTACCACTGTTTTAAGATGGGGTTCATGTTCAAAACATTTAACCATGTGTGTCGTGCATGTATTTTGATGACTTATGAAGGAATATGAAAGTTTAGTGTTAGATAAACATCTTTTTCTAGGTGATTTTTCATGAAAACACCAAAAAAGGACTTATTTGTAAAACATGCAAAAATAAGTGTAAAATATGTGATTTGATGAAAAATGTGGGCTGTTATAAGAAGAAATACGAATTAGCTAGGCTTGGGTAACAAAGAAATTAGACACATTTCATTTTACGAGCTTAGGGATAAAAGCGTAAATGTGTCAAAGTTTAGGGGCAAAAGTGTAATTTTGTCATAGTATGATTTTTGGACTAAGTTGAATAATGTGGAAATTAAATAAGTGAAATTTGCTATTATAGATCAAGAAAAATGAAGTCCGGGCCTAGACCGGGGAAGTAGCAAGATCTTGGACTAAATTGAAGTAATTATCTATATTTTGTACCGAGGTAAGTTTGTCTGTAATTAATATAGCATTTTATTATGTATTTAATATCTGATGTTATATGAATGGTTTAATTGTCTTGGTGAATATCATTGATGTTGTTTGTTAAAGAATTGTTGTGACTTAAACTAATTGAACCTCAGGAACACTTAGGGTATCTTCGTTTTGACATTTGAGTGGATGAGCTCCCATATAATACCATATCTGGGATATGGCTTCGGCAGTGACATGTAATCTCATGTAAGACCATGTCTGGGACATGGCTTTGGCATCGTTATGTGATCCCATGTAAGACCATGTCCGGGACATGGCATTGGCATCATAATGAGACATCGTGTAAGACCACAGCTGGGCTATCGACTTTGAAATGTGTGATCCCATGTAAAACCATGTCTAAGACATGGCATTAGCATCATTATGTGGTCCCATGTAAGACCATATATGGGATATGGCATTGGCACCCTACCTTGTGTAAATGATATCCTGAGAAACCCTAGTATTCCAAGTGGTTCATCGGGTAGTCCCAAGATGTGGCAAAAGAATGACGAGGTATAGCTATCTTGAGTGGGTACAGGTAAGAATGCCAAAATCGTAGTTATTGAGAATACGGAATGATATAATTTTGGTATGATGAAAATTAAGGAATCATGATCTTAAGTTCTATGAGACATTGTGAGATTTGAACGAGATAGGATATGATTATAGTGATTATTGAGAATGTGATGAAATAAGTGATGTTATGTGTGTGTTAAAATTTCATTTTTTTCATAGCTTATTAATTTACATATAAATTTACTAAGCTTTATGCTTACTCCCTCTCTTTTCCTTTTTCTTATAGTTTCGCCAAGCTAGTTCGGGAATCAAAGGGCAACGAAGACTAAATCGCACTATCATTCAGATCTTTTGGGTATAGTTAGCCTCTTTATTTTGAGTATGCCATGTATAGGAACTTGGTTGTTTTGTTATATGTCATATTAGTTTAGCCAATGTATTGCCTTATGAGTGTGTTTATGATTTATTTTGTATAAGGCCACGAGATATGGCTTACAATGACTATTGGGTTGTAAACCTATTCACTTATGCATGTATGAGCCTATTTCATTATGATATGGATCTTAGTGGGTGAGGGCTGAATGATGATGATCACTATGTGTGTATGAGTTATATGTAAATACATGCATGCAAATTTAATAATTATTGCTCATGGATACATGTGTGTTTGGTACAATAGAGTTGTTATGATATGAAGCCTTAATCTAGTCTAAGGTGTTGAGAAATTGAATACACAACTAGATTCAGAAGAGAGTTTAAGTATCTTTGGAACCATGAATGTGCTGTGTAAATAAGGGTCGCAAATGGCTTGAAATATAGCCTTAAATTTTTTCGCAAGGGTAGATACACGAGCGTGTGTCTAGACCGTGTGTGACACATGGCTCGCCCCATGGCCGTGTGCTCTGGCCGTGTGTCCCCTGCATCCTGATTAATACAAATAGAATTCCCAGTAGTAAACAAATGGGCTAAGACACGGCCATGTGTCTCAGCCTTGTAAGAGACGCGGCCATAGGATGTAACGCCCAATTTTTGGGTTTTCTGTGTTTCTGTGATTTTTAAAATTTGTGTGTGATCTGTTTGGTTAAAATATATATTTTAGTAGGTTAGTGGGCCTTTGGAAGGCCCAAACTTAAGTTAAATCCGTAGTAGTCATCAGAATTTTGATTTTAAGAACAAGTGATGCAATTGGCGTTTGGGCTTTTATGAGTAAAGAGGTAAAAGATGACACAAAAAGGAGTGTGGTGTAGTGGCAAGGTAGCGCCACTTAGGAGACCAGGAAGTGACGCCATAGAGGAAGCAAGGGGTCCAAGGTTCAAGTCTTGGCTCTTGCAATTTATTTTGGTTTTTCTTTTCAATAATCTGGAAGCAAGTAAGTGCGCTTTAAAGTTTAATGTGTTGGACTTATGACACAAATGAGTTGATGGCCTAGTGGTGGTGGCGTGATTTGGCATGTGAGAGGACTTTGGTTCGAATCCCTTGGCACGCAAAGGTTGATTATTTTGCTATGTTGGGACGGCAAGAGTTGGTGTTGGTTTTAAACTCTGATGATGGAGGGATCCCACATCGGGAAGCTAACATAAGAGTAGATGGAGAGCTGGCTTTACATAGAGCAAACCATGAGGAGAGTTGGTATACCCTTCTTGGCTGATTCCTTTCGCTTGGTGGCGTGCTCGTTTGGGTTGGGCGTCAGCTAAGAGTGTGGGAGCACAGATTAACTGCAGTCTCCTAATAGGTGTGTATTTCTCATTACTCTAGCAGTAGGACGGTTATTTCGGGCTGCGATGGGCTGAAATGGGTCATGTAGTCCCAATAGGTCCGTAGGCCCAAGTGGATAAGTTGTAGAATTACTAAAATACCCCTGTAGGGTAGGACTACCGATTTACCCTTGAAGGGTAAAATAACTATTTTGCCCCTCGTGCGTAAATGACTAACTTGTGTGATGATTGGGTTAGTTGACGTGGATTTATGGTAGTTATCGTTAATTCGTAAGTCTAATGTGTTAGTAATCGATCGTAGGATTATCACGTGGGAGATATCGTCATCAATCATCATCGACCAAGTGTGTAAACGACACCCTTCCTTAGACTGAATCGGTAAAAGCTGAAATACTGAAATGTTGGTATTTGGTGAACTCGCGAGCGTGCGAGCGCTTGCGAGACAGTTGTTAATGAATATGGTGCATTTGGATGATTAGAGTGCAGAGTGTGCATTTTCGTGCACAACGGTATTTTTGGGCTTAATGGGCCGAAAACGGGCCAACGGGCCAACATGCCCACTTTGGTAAAAAGACGAGGTAAGTACTTCTGATTACTTGGTAAACGTTAGAATGAGCATGAAACCCTAGCAATAGGTAATAATTACTGAAATACCCTTATGCATGCAAAATTACGATTCTACCCCTAGGGATATTTTATTTTATCTAAAAAGCATGATGTTCTGTTTCTGTGTACGTATGCCATGACATATTCTTCTGTTGCATGGGACATAGGTTTATATTGATGGAGGAAGCGTTCTGGTAGCCTCGCTGCAATCTGGTGGCCTCGCCACATATATCTGTTCTGGTGACTTTGTCACGATATCTGGCAGCCTCGCCGCAATCTGGTGGCTTCGCCACATATATAAATATATATATCTATTCTGGTGGCCTTGCCACAATATCTGTATCTGGTGACTTCGTCACAATATCTGACATCCTCGCTGCAAGTTCTGTGGTGTGTAGCAGTTGGGTGGGTCGAGTAGTCTCCCCACATGGTGTAAGGCTGGTATGGGGGTGTTATGGATGGCTCTGGGTTGGGATTTCTACATTCATGATATATTTGTTCTCAGATCTCGCTATGGGCCTATGAGTTTCATTCTGGATTTTGGTACTAGGCCAAGGCCCGATAAGTCTGACTCTGAGGTTTGATCTGTTTTGGGCTATGGTTGGGTTATGTTACACACTGAGTTTACCAAACTCACCCTTTACTTTCATCTCTCAGTGAGAAATCCCCAACCATAGTGGGCTTGGAGTCGTGAGGGATTCAGAGTGGCCACATCATCCGCAGTTGGTTTTTCTAAGTTAGTTTATTTTTATTATTTTTTTATATTCTGATTTAATTTTGGGTTTTAAGTTGTAATAAGGTCGTTATATAAATTTCTCTTTCCGCTATGGTTTTTATTTTCTAATTATATTTATACTATGTCGAAACTGCTAGCGTTAGGCTGCGCAGGTTTTCAAAATTAATGAATGTTTTCAAGACTCAACAAGCATGAGAAATGGATAGCCTAAAGATTGATAAATCGGCTTTTCATTCAATTGTTGTTTTTACAAAGACCACCCTAATCACTTAAACCAACGAATGCATACTAAGTCGTAAGTCCATTTGACACGTCAGATCTGGGCATAACATCTGGGCTGGGTCTGGGTGTTACATAGGACATGGGCATGTGCCCTGGCTGTGTGAAGTCTGCACTTATTTATGGAAAAATTATAAAATTTAATTGTCGATACAACTTAAGCACATGGGCGTGTGCCTTGACTGTGTGACCACATTTTGCTGATGACATCATAAACAGAGAGTTACACGGGTTAGGGACACAGGCGTGTCCCAAGCCACACGACCGTGTGAGACCACACGGCCTACCCACACGGGCGTGTGACCCTCCAAAATAGGAAAATTTTCTAAGCATTGTATAAGTTTCGAGAGTTCTCGATTTAGTCCCGAACCACACCTAATGTATGTTTTGGGCCTTGAAGGCCCATATAAGGGATGCTATGCATGCAAATGAAAAGTTTTAAATTTGGGCAAAATTTTATGGTCCGATTTTATATGATTATGTGAGTTTATGTCCGGTAATGCCTCGTACCCTGTTCCAGCATCGAATACTGGTAAGGGGTTTTACATTAGGTTTTGGAGAGCTTAAGGAAATGATAGTCACTTTGCAATTAGCCAATCGATCTTTGGTACACCCTAAGGGAGTCCTTGAAGATGTATTAGTGAGGGTTAGAAAATTCATTTTTCCCATTGACTTTATCGTGCTCGACTTCGAGGAGGATAAAAAAATTCCTATACTCATAGAAAGACCTTTCATGGCCACATCTAGAGTTACTATCGACATAGGAAAGGGCGAGTTAACTGTGGAAATCAAGGGAGAAACCAAAATTTTTAAATGTGTTGAGTTTGAGTTTAGGTCTTAGGAGATTTTTCCATTAAAAGGGTATGAGTGTCAGGTATTTGAGACGAGACCTTATCATGCTAACAAATTTGCCACTTTTATTGAATGGTACGGCTTTTCAAGTGTTCGTGTGCCACGAAAGAGAATCTGAAAGCGAACAAGGATAAGGAAGACCTTATGATTTTTGGATGAAGTCAATTGCATGTTAGACAAGAGGCGTATCTGAGTGTCGAGGACACCAAGAAAGCATCATTTTGATGGTGTGGCCAGCTGCTTTTCATTACCATATGTGGTGAGGAAACTAGAAAAATTTGTAAATAATTAGATGTTTTGAGCATGGACTCTAAGTGATTTTGCATGTAGTGTAGGGTTTTAATTCGTAGTTAGTTGCATTTTAGTCTTGTAAGGATATAATTTTGACTATTGATAAAAAAATGATGATTTTGTAAATGTTTTTGGGGATAGTTTAGTGGAACCGCGATATCCAAGGGAGGATATCGCGATTTCTCTAATAGTTTCAAGAGGAGTCCAAAAATCTTTTGGGGATCAGGATATCAGATCCTTGATATCGTGATACACCTGGAATTTCAAAAGTTAAAAATTTTGGTTTACACAATGTTATCATGATACCCAACTTCAGTATCGTGATATCTTAGACATAATGGAATATGGGGGGTTAAAAACATGGTAGATTACGATATCCACTATAGAGTATTGCGATATCCAAGTTGGGTTGGGCGATACCTGATTTCAGGTATCAAAATCTACATGTTTTGGAGGATTTTTAAGCCTCCAAACACCTCAACCCCCAATTCCTCTCATTTTCCCTAAACCCTACACCCTAAATCCCTTAACAATCTTCCCCCTCTCTATTTTCTCTAGATCACTCTTTAAATCTCTTTCAATTTTCTTTGAAATCTTCTTTATTTTTGCTTTATTTTTCTTGTGGGTTTCTTGTTTTGCAGGTATTACACTCTTTTTGCTTAGGGAATACAACACTTCTCGCATCAACCCATTCGATCACAACAATCAAGACAGTTTAAGTTTTCTTTTCCTTTGCCTTATGATCATTATTATTCCTATTTTCCCTTATTTTAATTTTTAGTTTTTCTTAATTTATAGATTAATTGTTTGTGGTTGGATAGTTAGTTGAATTTTATTGCTTTAATTTGAGAACATTACAAAATGTCCCTAAGACAGGAAAAACAGTCTTGATTCCAATTCACCTCGGTTCTGTCATCGAAATTCAATGGGATCAAATTTTCCTATAAGAGGCCCTAGATTTCTATCACACTATCTAGGGACGAACGTTCATCCCTGAATGAGGTTTTGATTTGGCCTCTTCTTTTAATAATGAGATTTGGGATGAACTCTACTTTCACTGATGGGATAATTTTTGCTTGCTTCCCAAACAACCTGCCATCGTACTTGTAGTATTGGAGGTTTACTCCAAATTAAAAATTTCTAAATGTGATCGAGTATACGTCAGGCTTGCCTATATTGATACTTCCTCCGCTTCTATTTGTGCATACTATGGTGTGTCGTGTAATTAGGAAGATGATTTTTCATCCCTCAATTTAAACAATTTTACTAATGTTGACACGGACAAAATATTAAACTACCTTACAGAAGGTAGAAGCAAATGGAAGCGTGAAGTTTCATCGGGGTGACCCTTTCTTTTAAGAAATCTATCATGTTCCCTATTGCAAAAATTTGGATGTAATTTATATGTACTCATCTTTGCCTTGCATTGGATACTAACAATGTGAATATGTTTAGAGCAACCCTGTTATATTTAAATTGGAAACGCAAAGAATTTGTGTAGGAACATGGGTGAATCAATAGATGAAGCGTTTCATTGTGTGCGGTAAGGTCGATATCTATTTCCTACACTTGGTTATTGACCTCTATTGTAGGGCTGGTGTCGACATCTCATCCATTGAGCAAACTCAATGTCCCACTCATAGTATCATCGATGATTCTTTGCTCCAACAATTCCACTCGATTGAATGGAATCAATAAAGTAAGGAACAAATGGATGCACTTCAAGCAGTGAAAAAATCGAGTGTCCAAAAAAAGACTAAGGGTCAGCCTACACAATGGCAACGTTGTTTAGGTTGTGACATACGCTATAGTACCTAAATGCTCAAGGCAATGAATCCATTCGTAAACACGTTCATGGAAAGTCATGGAGCAAAAGCCATACAATAGCCCACTCAATCAAGTGACTCATCAGAGGGTGAGGATGATGGACATGAGGAGGCTACTACAAAATGGAATGAAGAAGGTGAGGCAGCAGATGACGAGGCATCAGAGGGTCATGATGTAACAGCCTATACCTAGCCTGGTCGCCAAGTTCAAATACAAGATGCCACACCACCGTCTTATTTACATCAAGCAAAAGCTCATTCGAACAAATCATCCATCGTTCCGTCATTCACTAAGGTTTTAAACCACTTAACTTAATAGTTATCATTGTTTCATGCAAATCTCACAATAATTAGTCTTATAAACAATTCAAAACATGCTTAGTGTATATTTAGAAAAAAATTCAAAACATGTCTGTAGGTATCAATACTGGCACTAGGGTATTGATATTTTCTCTAAGTGGTATTGATACCACCTGGAAAAATGATACCGAACTTGTATCCTGTTTATCGATTAAAAACCCAAATCTTGAAAACTATCAGTACCTATTATGAAATATCAATACTTTAACCCCGAGTATCAATACTTGAGCAAAGGAATTGGTACCAAATCCCTATTCTAACTTCTTGCACATTTTGAAACACAGTAGTATCGATTTTGGAACCCAATTATCGATACCTCTGCCTCTGAACATGAAAATGTAGCACACAAATGCAATTAACTCACTCCAAAATAGTTTCTAAGCATCATGCATCAATTACTTTGATAAATAATCATTCAACGGCTAATTTAACAGTTCAAGTCATCAAAATGTGCCCAAGCAAGATACATCAAGCCACCATTAAAGTTCATGAACATAAGCAAACATATAAACAAATAAACTTCCAAAATTGAAACACAATAGAGTCGGTAAATAATTCAAACATATCGTGGCACTAAACAATTCTACCACATTTCCTTATTTCCCAATACGAAAATAACTGGAAGAACACCTATGAGAATAAATGAGTTTCCCTTGGATCACTCCCTACAACAACCACACCGGCCACACCGAACCGTTCCTAATCTGTAAATGTTGAAATGAGTGGGTGAGCTTAACAAGCTCAGTGAATGAGTGAAATAACCGCAACGCAAACATTCCGTTATACATCCACAATAACCACATACATATACGATACTTGAGTCTTATGTTTAGTAACGCGTAACACTTTAACATGCATCATCTAACAATTCATTTGCATAACTTTTATAAGGATAGTTTGCATAGAAACCACATATTTATTAAGGCATTCATCACACAACACACATATATATAATACACGATAATTTGGCACTTGAGTTATGAAACTTATAGTGAGCTCTATCATCACACATCGGATACATAGATCTCCATCACACCATATAGACTCGTAGAGTCAAACATGTCCAAGAAGTGAAGCGTATAGATAACACTCTCCTTATTTCCCCTCATATGTCCCGTTGAATGGAGCTTAGCTCACATTTCCTTATCCCTCCAAACATGTCCTAGGTCCTTAATGCCTGAAATCACTGTACATATAAGTGAGTACTCACAATCCTATGGCATGCAAACTATATCTGATGGTTTCAAGAATCACAAAGCCAAAATATGTAATTTAACACACATATAACTTATCGATTATTCGAGCACTATCACTACATGTTAGCATCTTTTGCAAATCAATATCACTTTCATATAGCATATATATATCATTAGCATCTTTTGCAAATCAATATCACTTTCATATAACATATATATCATGTATACATTTGCACTTCTCACAACAATGATCATATCCACATATCGCATATTTGAGCTTCTCATCACTATGCACAAGTTCATAATCATGCAAGTACATAAACCACACACAAATATAGATACAAGAAAACTTACACTTGGAATTTAGAGTAGGGTTTTAGGCTACAACTAAATTGCCAAATATGCATGACGTGTGTCTACGAGTAGCGGTTCCAAACACTCACCACTAATACTTTCACCAAGAAGCTGAAAGCTCAATCTAGCTTTTTCTTTAACTGGTTGAAGGCCCTAATGAATCAAAGGCTTCACACACAACAATCATACAATAAACATAGTCAAATAATGACCAAGGATTCACTCAAACCAACCAAAACACAAGCCTAAGTTGAGTTCCCAAGTAGCTTAAAACCATTAACATAACAAACTTAAAATGCTCAAAACTCGCTCTACGCTTAACCTTTTTGCCTAAAATGAATTTTGTTCATCTTATTAATCATCTACTCCTAATTCTCAATCTTTAGATTACACTAAAATGCTCAGGTCATGGTATTGACATTTTTTAACATCTTTTAGGCAAGTTTCACAAAATTCATTAAAACATGAGAAATCATTAATGAAACTTAAATGTAAGTTAAAAAAACCTCTCAATGAAATTGAAACTAATAGAAAAAAACACTTTAAAATCACATTTTTACCCAAAATCTCAGAATCCACCATTAATGACTCCATTTTCGGCTTTTACTAAAAACTTGTGATTCGATGGCTAATACTTCAAATTTTAGGACTAGATATCATGAAAAACTCATAAGAGTTCAAAATATTACCTTTGATGGAAGATTAGATGAGTTTTGATGTAAATTTGGAAAACCCACGCTTGGAGAAATGATGAAATCTATGGAGTTTTTAGTGTTTTAAAGAGATTCTATAGATGTTTAAGGCTTGGATGTTAAGAGAAATCAAAAGCTTATAGTTTGGTAATCAAAATCGAGTGGAGATAGCTAAGGAAATCAAAGGGACGACAGGCACAATGAAAGGAAAATCTAATGTGAAAACATGTTGATGGGGAAGAAATAAGTTCAATTTTATAAATTGGTAAAACTACAACATAAATGCCTACTATTTTGACTTTGTTACAAATTAGTCCTCTTTCTAAAATTAAAGGTTTCTAAAACACTTTTTCAAAAATTGATTTAACAATTATAATCCCATAGTCGAATATAATTCCAATTTACCATGCTACGAAATTCTGAGCACTCTAGAGCTAAAATTCCTAAAATACTCATAAACTCCTAGGCCATATTTTGGGTTGTTACACATGAAGCGACACCCTAGGATGAGATTATGGAGGGCGTAGCTACACCTACACATCCAATGATCGAGGATGTCGATCCTAGAGAGCAGAGCGTGCCTTTTTGACGATCGAACATAGAGAAAACCACGTCCAAAGGAAGAAACATACTGGGAGTTGATGAAATTGACTTTGGGGATGACATGTCCAATGCTTAGTTACATGTCATAGCATTTTATTTATTTTTATGTTGCATGTAAACTATCAAAAACTTTTTGGATTTGTTTTTCGATATTTTTAGTTTCCTTATTGTTTTTTTTTTGTTTTTGTTTTTTTTTTTGTTCGTTTGTCTTATGTGCAGCTAGTTACCTTGAAAGACTACATTACATTTCAAGCTTCAATGAAGAGGTGAAGCCCCGAGCTAGTCTGATGCTCCATTCTAGGGAAGTTCGGTAACCTTCTATTTTTCTGTGGGACACATTGGGGACAATGTGTGGTCTAAGTGTGAGGGGATGCACATAAGTTTTATGTGTGTTTATTTTTCTTGCTTTTATGTTTATTTGTGTGTTTATTTTAATTTTTAGACCTTTTTCAAAAAAAATTCAAAAAAATCTCGAAAACATTTTCTATTTTTGTTCTTAGTTTTTCAAAAATCCAAAAACATTTGTTGCTTTTATTTTTATTTTGTGTTATTGCATGGTGCTTGGACTGTAATTAGGTAATAAGTTAGTAGTTATAGATATCAAATGAATATATAGAATTTTCAAACTTGTAAATTTTGCATGATATTAGATAATTTCTTACTTTTACTTGTAGATTAATTAGTTCAATTAGTTAATATGTATGATAGACTAGAGGCAATAACCAAAATGAAAATGTATAAAATGTACCATAGGATGCATTAAATATAAGTATCCTTATAGATAAATAATTTGAAATGCTAATTGTTCGTTTGAGTAGATATGTGCTTAAAAGAATTAGTGCTATGTGATTAATTTAGAAAAAAACTTTGGCATTGTTTGATATAGCCTAGAGCCTAAAAGCTTACCTATTTCTATATGCTCCAGCTCCTATACCTTTGAGCCTCGAGTATCCTTTTTTCTTGGAAACCTTAATTTCAAGCCTCGAGCATAAAGGAGTCTAGTACTCAATCCTTATCTGTTCAGTTCTTTAAAAGAGCTATGTAATGGACTTCGAGCCACAAAGATTAAGGGATAGGTAGAGACATTTTGGCAGCTTAATGTGTACAGAAAGAAATGAAGGGATTATGTAAATTAGTACATTAAAAAAAACAAGGGTGAATGAAAGAATGCGAATAAAGAAAAAGAGAGCTAAATTAAAGTAGGCTAAAAAATGAAAATCTTTCGATTCAAAATTGTAAATTTTGTACGTACTAATTTCATGTAATACCTTCTAACATTACAGAGAAATAAAGTAGGTAAGAAGGGGAGAAATAAGAAGGTGAGCTCGTAAATAAATTGGGGATGAATAGGGAACAATGTCATGTGCTCAACCATTTCTAGTGCTTGAACCCGTTTTGAGTATCCATTGTTTGAACATCGAACCATCCCAAGTCTTAGAACACTACAAGCCTAGAAGATCTTTAGGACCTGAATAAGTCGCCAACAAACTAATTGTAACTAGCTTGCATTTATTCGAACGAACATGGTCAATTATTTTTAAATATTTATGAGTGATCCATATAATTTATTTTGATGGATAATATTTGTACATATTTTCATTTACATTAACTCTACATCTATTAGCACTTTAACTTGTTGAACAATAAGGTTTGCATTAGGAATGAACAAATTAACTACCTATCATTCTTGAGTTGCATATGAGGTAATTCTCGTGCGAGGTTGATGTTTTACTACTGTATAGCTTAATTGCCTAATTTAGTCCAAGGTTCATCTTTTCTATTGCATGTATTGTGTGTTTGCTTGAAGACAAGCAAAGAGTTAAGTATGTAGGAGTTGATCTGTCACAAATTGATGTGGCAAATTAAGCTTTTCTGACATACTTAACAAGCTTTTCCTCGAGCAAAATAATGTCTTTAGCAGAGTTTTTCTTTACTTTTGAATATCTAGTTATTAAGTGAAAGTGTCTCATTTTTCCCCATTTTGTGACCCAATTTGGCCAATAGTGTCGTTAGGAGGCTTAATGTGTGATTGATGGGTGTAGGGATGTGTTGGAGGTCCAAAACAAGCGAGAACAGCACCAAAGGAAAGGGTATCACGATATCTAACCGTTGGGATCGCGATACCTCTAATAGTATTGAAGATTGGAGACTCTCTTCAATGCTATTGCGGTATTCTCTTTGGGTATCGCGATATCCACCTCTCAAAAAAGACCCCAAAGCTTGAAGCTGCCTGAGAAATCGTGATATCTACTTTTGGGTATCAGGATATTGCCTTTTTTAGGGGACAAACTTGGACAAAAAGGGTAGTCTTTGTCCACTCGGTCCACCAATCGCCTAAGGCCCATGTAAGGGCATTTTTTGCAACAAAAAGTCATCAAAAGACACCTTAAAATTTCCAAAACTTGCTGAGGAGTAGAGAGACACATAGTAGCTTAGTTTTAGGTTTAGTTTTCTCTAGGTTTCTCTTCGTTTTCACTGTACTTTTTCTAGGCTTTTTATTTTCACATCTTCTACCTTAATTTAGAGTCTATTTTTCTGCATTTACTTATTATTCTTAATGTTCTTATTGTTAGTTTAGTTAGTTATTACTGTAGCTAAGGTTTATTTACACTTTCAGTCTCTTACCTTGATTTTAAGACACTTTAAGCTTTAGTTTAATGTCTTCTACTTTAAATCTGTTAAAGTTTATTCCTTTCATGCTTATTGCTTTTGATTTTTCTTGTTGAATGTCTTTAGTTTCATGCTCTTTAATTTTTCTTGCATAAAAATCACAAATTTAATATTTTCTTAAGTTTTAGTTTCATAGTTGTTTTGTTTTCCATTTCCATGTTTATTTCTTTCACTTTGAGCATGAGTAAGTAAACCTCAAAGGAGGTTGGTTGATGGATATGTAGGTAAACTAAAATCTTTGGACAAAGGACTAAATCGTAATAAATTGGACTAAATCAAATAGACCTAAGAACTTAGGAAGTGACACCCGTAAGAGAATATCTAGGTAAGTGAGACTAGAACGTAACTTTGTCGCGTACCCATTCATTGGTCTCGGATTAACTGGTGAGATTGGAAGATAAATCGGAGCTAATTCATCTAAGTCAAAAAATTTTCCACTTAGTAATTAAGTGATTTAAGTCCCGTGTTCGAGGCTTGGTGAACTACATAGAAGTCAACCAATCCCCATTAGTTATTTATTGGATAGTCATCTAATTTTACATTATTTACAATTTAGTCCTTAGAGTAACTGATAAATCTTGAAAATAGTTATATTTCATGCCTTTAGACCTAGCTAATTTCTTGTACTCAAGTACATTTTGTTGCATTTTAGGACATTTGAGTTAGCATTTTTTATATTGCATTAGGACTTGGACTATGTGGGAATTAGGTGCTTTTAATCTCTTGTGGTGGAGTTTTTTGGGTTGGTGTGGCATGAACAAGTTTTGGAACTAGGAAATAAATGAGTGAAATTGTGTCAGGGCAAAGTGCAGAAAGTTTGCCAGCATGGATGTCGTGGCAATTTCGAGATGACCAAGTCAACACATTTCACCTAGTAGTTCAAATTCAAATTCAAACTTGTACCATAAAACCCCTCAAAAGAGGAAAAGATAATCACATGTTGTTAGCCGACCCTATCCTAATATATCTACAAAAACCAAAGAAGGAGATCTCACAAATGGTGAAGAAAAAGTGAGAGAGATCCTTAGGCGTGAATAAAGGTTTGGTTGTGAAAGGGACCATAAGTTGAAGGCAGTCCTTCTTAGCCATCACAAGGACGCTATGCTGCCAAAGTGTGGACTGGACAAGCGAGAGCTACTTCTCAAAGTCCTTCTGTTATTTCCTTTGAAAGATTAAATTGTAGTGGTTGAGCACAATGTTGGATAATATTTTGGTTTGGAATTTTAATCCCCAGCCCATGAGCTAAATCTCATAGGGTTGGGATTACTTTCGATGAACCTTTACAATTCATTTAATTGTCATTACTTTAGATGAATGTGGTATATATCTCATTTGCTTTACTATTTCATTTGATTGTTCCTATTTCTTAATTAAAATGCAACGATCTCTAGACATAGAAGGCTAATCGCATGCTAAAAATTGAGTCTAATTCCGAATGGGTTGGATTAAAATTGAATGAAATGAGCAAGTATTCGAGTAACACTTGTAGTCGACTCTAGACATAGAGTCACGATCATAGAGAAGGAACCCATGAAAGATATCTAAAAAGCCTATAGACACGGGCAATGTAACTTGAGGTTTTGTCCTTCTGAGAGGCAGACCATTTTAGAAATTTTTTATGTAGTAAAGTAGACATGATTTTTACAAGACATTATTGGCAGTAAGGTTCGATTCTGGGTACTCCCAACCTTTTTGAATCGACATCACTCTATCCTTATTCCTTGTTATGGTAACTTTTCCACAACATATTTAGTTTTTTTATTTCTTTGTTTACAGTCAATTCAGATAATCACTCTTATTGTTGCCATTACTTTTTTACTTTCCCTTTTACCATAGCATTTCCAGTTATTCATTGATTTCATGTATTGCTTAAATCATTACTCCACTAATTGCCACTGCATATTTAACATTGACTTTTTCCATAGCATTAATCGCATTTTATTATAATAACTTAACCACTTTTGTGCCTCAAACCGATCCTCGTGGGAACGATACTCACTCATCACTTTATTACTTGAGTCGGCATGTATACTTGCATAAAATTGCATATCATTTCATACACGATATGTTTTTGGCGTCGTTGCCGGGATCAGCAATTTGGTGAAATTTGGTTTGGCTATTTTACTTAGTGTTTTTACTTTTTATATGTTTTCCATCAATGCATGAGAAGAGGCATTCCTGTTAACATAGAATACCTTTTTGATCTGGATATTGACTGATCCTTTTAGAGAAAAAGAAAAGAATTGAGAAAAATGGCTGGAAACAAGAATAATCTTAATGGTAAGGCAAATGATCGCAATGACAATCCTCCTATTAGACGCGTGGTGAATGATCGAGAGAGACAATTAGAGAGCATGTCACCCCAATGTTGGATGATCTGAATCCAGGGATAGTCAGACCAACCATACAAGCTTAGCAATTTGAGTTGAAATTGGTAATGTTCCAGATGTTACAAATTGCAGGACAGTTCGGTGGACTCCCCACTAAAGACCTATGATTACATTTAAAAAATTTTCTAGAGGTTTGTGTTTTATTCAAACAACAAGGTGTTCCTGAAGATGCCTTGCAATTTAAACTATTTCCATATTCTTTAAGAGATCATGCGAGAGCATGGCTGAATGCTTTGCCATTGAGAACAGTGGCATTATGGAATGATTTTTTCCAAATATTTTTGCTATGGTATAATCCAACAAGAAATGAAATTACATCTTTTCAACAGATGGAGGACAAGATGTTATATGAAGCTTGGGAATGATTTAAAGATATAATTCGAAAATGCCTGATGCATGGATTCCAGCACTAGACTCAAATGGAGATGCTTCATAACGAATTGAATGTGCACACAAGGATGGTAGTTGATGCGTCTACCAATGGTACGTTGTTGGATAAAACATATAATGAATCATACGAGATCTTGGAAAAGATTGCCAACAACAATTATCAGTATCAGACCATGAGAATTGAGACGAGTAAGAAAGCTTCTGGTAACATCGAGCTTGATGCAATCTCTTTTTTAACTACCCAAGTATCTTCTCTAGCTAATATGATTAAACCCATGAAAAATCCAACTTTGGTCCATGAGATGAAATCAACAAAGTTTTCATATGTTTATTGCGGGGAAAATCATGTGTTTGACAAATGCCCATCAAACCCAACATCATCATTGTCCAATTCTATTGTAGACATTTGTTAAATAAATATATGACCAAGAATGATGTTGTAATTCAAAGTCAGGCTGCATCTATTCGAGCACTTGAAAATTAAAGGGGGAAAATAAAGAATGCTCTAAATTTAAGGCCACAAGAAGCACTATCAAGTGATACCGAGCATTTAAGAATACAAGGCAAGGAGCATTGCAAAGCAATTATCCATAGAAGCAGAACCTAGTTGAGTGATGTTGTCCATGATGCCACGGAAAAAGAGAATAATGCAAGTAACAATCAAGTACATATCCCAAAATCATTTGAAAAGAAAACAACATCTGAAAATGATAAGTAAGAGAATGCAGTGGCAAAATTAGATTAGGTTGCCAATAAAAATGCCACAACAAAAAAATATCAATAATATGAAGGACAACCACCACTATCTTTTCTTTAGTGAATCCATAAATCTAAACAAGATGCTCAGTTTAAAATATTTTTGGAGATTTTGATGCAACTCCATATTAATACACGACTAGTAAAAGCTTTGGAGAAAATGCCCAACTAAATGAAATTTATGAAAGATACATTTTTGAAGAACCGCAGATTGGGAGAATTTGAAATTGTTGCTCTCAGTGAAAGGTGCACAACAATGTTGATGAATAAACTACCTCCAAAATTGAAGAACCTAGGGAGTTTCGTTATCCCATGTTCAATTGGAAATCATTATGTAGGAAAAGTATTATGTGATCTAGGCACAAGTATAAATCTAATGCCTATGTCTATTTTTAGGAAGCTAGGAATTGGGAAAGCGAGAGCTACCACAATAATGTTGCAATTGGCTGATCGATCTTACGCCTATCTGGAAGGTAAAATTGAATATGTATTGGTAAGGGTGGATAAATTTATCTTTCCTACATATTTTCTTATTTTAGAAAGTGAAGCTGACCATAATGTACCAATTATTCTTGGAAGACCGTTTCTTGCTACTGGTAGAACCCTAATTAATGTACAGAAAGGCTAGCAAACCATGAGAGTGAATGACCAACAAGTTACATTTAATGTGTTTAATACGTTAAAATGCGCGGATGAGAATAAGGAATGTCACACCATTGGCTTAATAGAAACAACAGTGGATGAATTCACAAAATTTTGCTACGATAATTTTCACAATGAAGACAATTTGATGGAGCAAGGTGATACAACAAGTTTTGAAGAGCTTGGTTATTTATGGAAGCCAAACAAATAATGGATAGGCCAGGGAAGAAATTTGAATCCCTGGATTTGAAAGAACAATCTTTTAAGCCTCCTAAACCATTTCTAGAGGAATCTCTCATTGTAGAGTTAAAACATCTATAATAGCATTTGAAATATGCGTATTTGAGAAATAACAGTACTTTGCCAATTGTAATTTCTACTAAACTAATACCAGAGCAAGATGATAGGTTGTGAAAAGTGTTACGGTGATTTAAAAGAGCACTGGGTTGGACCCTTGCCAATATAAAAGGGATTAGCTCTGCATTTTGTATTCACAAAATTTTATTGGAAGATTTCTATAGCAAATCCATTGAACAACAAAGATGACTAAATCCAATTATGAAGGAACTTGTCAAGAAGGAAATTATCAAGTGGTTTGATGCTGGCATTATTTACCTAATTTTTGACAGCTAGTGGGTAAGTCTGGTGTAATGTGTACCCAAGAAAGGGGGTGTCACTGTATTAAGTAATGACAACAATGACCTCATAGTGACTCATACTGTTATAGGATGGAGAGTGTGGATGGACTACCGTAGCTTTAACAAGGCAACTAGGAAGGATCATTTCCCTTTACCATTCATCGATCAAATGTTGGACAGATTAGCTGGTAAGGCTTTTTATTGCTTCCTAGATGGTTTTTCAGGATATAATCATATTGCCATAGCACTTGAAGATCAAGAGAAGACAACTTTCACGTGTCCATATGGCACTTTCACATTCAGGCGGATGTTGTTCGGGTTAGGCAATGTCCCAACAACTTTCCATTGCTGCATGATTGCCCTATTCTCGAACATGGTGGAAAATTTCCTCAAAGTTTTTATGGATGGCTTCTCTGTGTTTAGAAATGATTTTAAAGATTGCTTAAGAAATTCGGGGATGGTTTTATGTCATTTTGAAGAAATGAATCTGGTATTAAACTGGGAGAAATGCCATTTCATGGTCAGTGAAGGAATTGTCCTGGGACATAGGGTGTCACAACGAGGGATTGAAATGGACAGGGCAAAGATAAAAGTGATCGAAAAATTGCCACCGCCCACTTGTGTTAAGGGTTTTAGAAGTTTTTTAAGACACGTAGGATTTTATAGAAGATTTATCCAGTATTTTTATAAAATCTCTAAACCCTTGTGTACTTTACTTGAACAAAATAAACCTTTTAGTTTTGATGATCAATGTTTGCAAGCTTTTGAAGAGCTCAAGAGGTGACTCATAGCAACACCGAGTGTGGTTGCTCCTGAATGGAAATTGCCCTTTGAACTCATGTGTGACACTAGTGATTATGCTATGGGAGCAGTTTTGGGTCAAAGAAGAAAAAAGGTACTACATGCAATATATTATGCTAGTAGGACATTGACAGAGAGGCAACTAAATTATACCACTATGGATAAGGAATTATTGGGAATGGTCTTTGCATTCGACAAATTTGGTTCTTATTTAGTGGGAAAAAAGGTCACAATCTACACAGATCACTCGACTATCAAGTACTTGGTATGAAAAAAAGATGCCAATCCGAGATTGATTAGGTGGATACTCTTGTTACAAGAGTTTGATTTGGAAATTACAGATCGGATGGGAACCGAGAATCAAGTGGCTGACCATTTTGTCAAAAATAGAATCGAGAAATTAAGGTGAAAGTAAGAAATATATTAAGGAAGAATTCCCAAATGAACAGTTGCCCAATGCCAAGGCATTACCTTAGTACGTTAACATAGTAAATTTCGTAAGTGGTGTAATGCTATCTGACTTCTATGCTTAGAGAAAATGAAAATTTCTTCACGATGCTAAATAGTACTATTGGGATGAACCATTCCTATTCAAGTACTGTGCGGATCAAATAATTCGGAAGTGTGTCCCTAATGACGAGATGCATAGTGTCTTACAACATTGTCACTCAGCCCCATATGGAGGACATTTTGGAAGGATGAAAACAACTGGCAAGGTACTCAAGTCAGGATTCTATTGGCCAAGTTTATTTAAATATGCTCATGAATTCTATAAGTCGTGTGACCATTATCAAAGAACAGGAAATGTGTCTAAGGGACAGGAAATGTCGTTGCAAAGTGTATTGGGATTGAATTGTTTGATGTATGGGGAATAGACTTTATGGGTCTATTTCCACCATCCATAGGCAAGCTATACATACTTTTAGCAGTAGACTATTTCTAAGTGGGTAGAAGTAGTAGCCCTAGCTTCTAATGATGCTAAGTCGGTAGTGAAATTCTTGCATAAGAACATTTTCACATGATTTGGTACACCAAGAGCAATTATCAGTGATGAGGGATCCCATTTTCATTGCAAACTAATGGTCAATGCCTCGCCCAGGTATGGAGTAAAAAATAGAATTGCCACGGCATATCACCCTCAAACAAATGACCAAACTAAAATTTCTAATAGAGAAATTAAACAAATTCTGGAAAAAGTGGTGAATACATCTCGAAAGGACTGGTCTACTAGATTGGATGAAGCTCTATGGGCATACCAAAATGCATTTAAAACACCACTAGGGATGTCACCTTTTAAGCTTGTTTACAGTAAGCTATGTCATTTATCTGTTGAACTTAAGCATAAAACATTTTAGGCAATTAAGAAGCTGAACATGGATTAGGTAGTTGCTGGCAGCAAGAGATTGCTAGAATTAAATGAAATGGAAGAGTTTTGAACACAAGCATATGAAAATGCTTGTTTGTATAAGGAAAGGACCAAGGGATGGCATGACGCCAGAATTTTACCAAGGTAATTTGAACTTGGATAGCAGTTATTATTGTTTAATTCCAGACTCAAATTATTTCTTGGTAACTTAAAATCTCGATGGTTAGGACATTTTGAATTAATTCAAGTGTATTCACATGGTGGTGTTGTTGTTAAAAGTCTAAGAACAGAGGCTATATTCAAGGTTAATGGACAACGCTTGAAGTATTATTAGGGTGCTCTTATAGAGCATGACAAGCAAAGCATTAGCCTTCGTGATGTTTGAATTTTTATTTTAGTTAATAAGTACTTTTTTCATTTATTTCCCATTATTATAAATGAAATTTCATTTTTTATTATTATTATGAACAGAAGCAGGATAAAAGAAGCAAGATTTGTTAAGTGTATGTAGAGTAACAATTTGCCATGGCATTATAAAGAAATGTTATGCCATGACAAGCTGAATGATGAGGTGTTAATAAAGTTGACCAGTTGGAAAATTCCAAAGGAAATATTTTTTAGACAGCGCATTTAGTGAAAGTTGGGAAACCCAAAATATGAGGCCCACAATATAGGGCTCTGTTATTTCATTCCCCCCCCCAAAGTCTTGTCAGTTTTTAACCTTTCCTCCATGTCAGAACCCTTCTCCCTTATGTTTCCCATTCCCTAAAAGCTGTCATCATTATCCCTTTTAATTTCTCCAACTGGTTCATATCTCCCACTTCTCACAAAGTTTACATTTTTACAGTCCTCTCGTCTTCAACCTCTCTGCTATTTTTTTACTCCATTATTTTTATTTTTCTGTTTCCTTGACCTTTTCTTCATAGCGAGTGTAAGAAGCACTTCTAAAGCAACAGAATCTTCGCAAGTTAGCGCCCCACAACCAAAGATATTCTTCAATGTTGCCGAAGCCACAAGGTATTCAACTAATATTCTAAAGCGGCCATTTTGTTTTGAACATAGATTTTTGCTGAAGGATGAACCCAACATGGGGTACGATGAATCAATATCACTGATTGTGGAAAAGCACAACTGGATTAGATTTGGTCTACACCCAAGGGTTGTTTTGGGTAAAGTAGTAAGAGAGTTTTACACTCATGTAAATCCCCCAGATTCTCCCTTCATTTATGTGTAGGGTAAATCTACATCATTCGACGAAGACCTTATTAATGCCCAGTTCGGCAATGAGGAGGTTAGAAATGAGCATTCTAAATTTGCATAGAATATTACACCGGAAAGGTTGACAAAAGTATTAGAGGACTTGTGCGTTGAAGGTACACAGTGGATTATTTCAACCCAGGAGTGTTCCACGGTTGAAAAAGTTGCATTAAAATTAATTGGGAAAGTGTGGTATCACTTTTTAAGGAGTCATCTTCTATCGTCTATGCATAACATGACTATTTCAAAAGAAAGAATGTTGTTGTTGCATTCTATTCCATAAGGAAGATAGATAAATGTAGGAAAGATTATCTTCCAATAGGCCTATAGGTGTGCTGATAAAAATTTTGGATGTTTGAATTTTCCTTCCCTTATTTCTGCCTTATGTAAGATGACAAATGTGCCTTTAGGTGATGCTGAAGACATTACCCCCAATAAGGGTGGGATAATGTTGCGTTTAAATAACTAATGCAATTATGCAAGTGTACATTCCATTCAAGTAATAAAGTGATAAGTAAGTATCGTCTCCACAAGGATAAAAAATTAGTAAGAGATTGATTAAGTTATTATAATCCTATTAACTATACTAAATAGCAGGAAATACTCTTAAATTGAATAAGATGTTGGTATAATGAGTTAATTCAATTTAATGCTAAAAACAAAGAATTGACATGGAAAATAAAACGTAATGGCAAATTACAAAGAAAAAAAGAGTAATTTTGTTGTTGAATGAATAGGGCTGGAATTATTCAGGTGAAATATTCATATCAAAATAATGTCATGGAAAAATATTGTCTATTCAACTTCTCAAAGAGTTACTATTGTAACCTACCTCTTTCGGTACCTAGACTTTAAGCTAAAAATCTAAGTTACTGTATGTCTACAGAACTCTGGATTAATAATTGCAATGAACATTCTTCTCTACACAACTAGCAACATCTATGTCTAAAGTGCTACGAATATTCTGTCGAATATTCACTTGCATCAAAAGGTTCTAGATCTAATATATTTAACAATTTTAAAATTAAAAATACATCTATGTAAACAACATACAATCAGCTATGTCTAGAGCTTGCATGCATGTATTTAAAAAAAGTATAAATCGAATGAAACAGTGACATAGACAATCTCGAATCATGAGCATTAAAGATGATAAAACATTCACCCAAATAAATCTAACCCAGAAAAGATTTAGTTCATGGGTGGAAAAGTTAACACCAAATTAAAATCATTCATCAACATTAAAACAAGTTTGAATCACAGAAATCAGGAAAACCAAATATAGAACTGGAAGATTTCTCTCCACACTCCAGTTTCTCTTTTATCTTCTGATTGTACGTGAACCCAAGTTAGATGTCTCTTCCCATTCTTCACATCTATATTATGCTCTCTGTAGCTGCTACCCTTTTCTTTCTCTGAAATTCTCCAATGTAGTTTTTCTCTGTGCAGAGAGAGGATTGCTGTCACTAGTCTCTTTCTCACATAAATTATCCTCTCTTTTTTCTTCTTCTCTCTCCTTCTTTTATTGGGTAGATCCGTCCCACTTCAACACACCTTTTTCATTCCTCTTTTTAGATTGGTTTTTCTGGTACACGCACAACTGGCTAAGAATGATGTGAATCAAGTGCTGAGTCATCTTCCTAGAATTTCCATGGCAAGCAATCTCACCATTTGCCACAACAATGTTTCATTTCCTTTATTTTCCCTCTACATCATCTTTCACTTCCTACATCTGTATTCTCATAAAACCACGCCTTCTTTGCCAAGCGATAAAAGTAACAAAAATTACCATTATATCACAATCCAAGCTTTGTTATGCAATGTTCTAAAAATATCCTAAAAATGAAAATGTATTCACTTAATTACAACCAATTAATTCTATTTAGAGGCCTTAAGTATAACTATTTTCAAGAGTTATTAGATAACACGATAATTTTTGCCAAGCTACGAGGAAATGAGTTTGCCACAGCATCCCAACACAGTCAAGCTTCCCCTACCACACGTATTCCTACAATAGCATCTCCCACCTCTTATGACCAGAAAATCTTGACTGCTCTAAAATAGTTAGAACAGAGGTTGTCTCTATTTGAGGTGCAGCAATACCAGATGATGGAAGAGTTGGAACAAAGTAATGAATGCCAGGCTAGGTACTAGTTGTATGTGAAAGATATGAATTTGGCATTATGATCACTTCAGAAAATCTTTTAAGACCCACGCCGAAATTTCCTACTTTCCCAGGTACTTTGCTCTCATCTAGGGAGGGCGAACAGGAGTTAGTTCTACCTGCTACCGGAATTAACCCTATGACTACATGAGTGACTATAGATAATGGAAAAGCTACTGAGAAGGAATTAGAGAAGTCAACCTTTGTCAACCAAGAGAAGAAAGTAAAAGAAGGAAAGTAAAAAATAAGTGTCCATGCCACTACACCAACTACTACCACTGAAAAGGTAAAACTCATGAACCAACTTCTTCACCTATCTCCATAACTGCACAGGATAAAACAATCGATCAACTAATCGATGAACTAATGGAGACCAACAAAGAATATGAGGAAACTGACCTAAGGAAAAGGAAGATGCGATACAAAGTTAGTGTTCGCAAGTCCACAAGAAAGAATTCAATAAAGTACCAACGTTTTAGTCCAAGAAGGTTAAGTTTTATTTTTCTCTCATGCATTACATGATTTTTTCTTCTTGTTTATGTGCATATTCATACTTGTTATATACTGTTCATGATTTTACATAGATTGAGGACAATACATACCTTAGGTTTAGGGGTGTATTGCACATCTAGGTTGCATTTTGTATGATCATTTTGTTGCATTTTGTATGTTCATTTTGGTATAGAGGATATTTTTCCATGGTATAATAGATATTGAAATATTGTTTTGTCTATAAGAAGTACAATTTTTCTTTATGAAGTTCGATGATGAGCTTAATTTTTTTTATATACCTAGAACAGGTAACAATGGATTGGGTGAAGTTAGCTTAGGCTAAGTTGCTTGGATAATGATTTCTAAAAATAGGATTCCTATGATCTGTGTTTTTTTTATTTTTCAAAATATAGTAAGTATCTTTTTAATGCCCTTAGAGATTTTTGGAACCAAACATTAGTACATTGCCACAACATTCTATGTAAAAAATTATGCACTCCAATGCTTAGAGTTGTTAAGTAGGTCAACATCACTTTGTTTGCTCCATCATGCTATTGATTAAAAAGGAGAACTTAAGTAATAGTGTATGGTATAACTTTAAGAGGCATTTCACTGTAGCAAAGGACTAAGTAGCTAAGGTAGTTGTGTGCTCCATCAATCTTTTTGGTTAAAAGCCTTAGCTTCATGAGTGACTTTTGGTTTAAATTGTGACATGATTGAGTACTCGACAATCCGTTGTATGCTCATCATGATTATCAAGTCAAAGAATATTGTGACATGATAAATCCCCTAATAATAATAATTTACTTAATTGTTTTATGAAAAAAATATATAACCAGTATATGAAAAATAACATATTTTAATGTGGACATAAAGTAAGAGACTTCTGTTTAGGTAACAATTGAACTAAGTAAATAAAAAAGATATTTGCTATAGGACGAAAGAGAGAATGCATGTGTATTTAGGAAATTTTGTTTTTAAGGAGAAATTTTTTGCACTGCCTTTGCTGAACAAATCTTTGACAATTGAATCAGTTTTAGGAAAAGAGAATATTGCTAAGAATAGAGGTATAAATTTTTTTCCAAATAGCTAGGTAGGACAAACAAGTATATTTTGCCAAGGCAAATGGGTGCATTCATGAATTTAAGTGTATTTTGCTTGAGGACAAGCAATAACTCAGGTTTAGGGGTGTGATAACTCTTGAAAGGAGTTATATTTCATGCCTTTAGACCTAGCTAATTGCTTATACTCAAGTATATTTTGTTTCATTTTAGGACATTTTAGATAGCATTTTTTTATATTGCATTAGAACTTGGATTTTGTGGGAATTGGGTGCTTTTAATCACTTATGGTGGAGTTTTTTTATGTTGGAGTGGCAGGAACAAATTTTGGATTGAAGAAACAAAGGAGTGAAGTTGTGTCAAGGCAAAGTGCAAACAATTTGCCAACACAGATGCCATGGTAATATCGAGAAGACAAAGCCAACATTTTTTGCGCAGCAGATGAAATTCAAATTCAAATGTGTACTAGATTAACCCCCATAAAAGAGGAGAAGATAATCATGAGCTGTAAGCTGACCCTAGCCTAATCTATCTATAAAAACTAATAAAGGAGATCTCACAAATAGCAAAGAAAAAGTGAGAGAGATCCTTAGGCATAAATAAGGGTTTGGCTACCTAAGGGATAGGAAGTTGAAGGCAGTCCTTCTTAACCATCACAAGGATGTTGTGCTACCGAAGTATGGATTGGGCAAGCGAGAGCTGCTTCTTGAAGTTCTTTTGTTATTTCCTTCAAAAGATTGAATTGTAGTACTTGGACGCAATGTCAGATAACATTTTGGTTTGGAATTTTAATTCCCAGCCCATGAGCTAAATCGCATAGGGTTGGGACAAAATATTTTATGAATGTCATATATATGTCATTTACTTTACTGTTTCATTTGATTGTTCCTATTTCTTAATTAAAATGCAACTATCTCTAGACATAGAAGGCTATTCACTTGCTAAAACTAAGTCTAATTCCGAAAGGGTTGGATTAAAGTTGAATGAAATGAGCAAGTATTTGAGTAACACTTGTAGTAAACTCTAGACATAGAATCATGATCATACAAAAGAAACTTATGAAAGATATCTAAAAAGCCTATAGACACGGGCAAAGTAACTTGAGGTTTTGTCCTCGCGAGAGGTAGGCCAGTTTAGAACTCTTCTGTGCAGTAAAGTATAAATGATTTTTCCAAGGCATTATTGACAGTAATGTTCAATTCTAGGTAATCCCAATCTTTCTGAATCAAACCACTCTATCCTTATTCTTTACCGTAGTAACTTTGCCACGACATATTTAGTTGTTTATTTCTTTGTTTATAGTCAATTTGGATAATCACTCTTGTTATTGCCATTACTTTTCTACTTTCACTTTTTTCATAGCATTTCTAGTTATTCATTAATTCCACATATTGCTTACAATATTACTCCACTAATTGTCATTGCATATTTAGCACTGACTTTTGGCATAGCATTAATCGCCTTTTATTATAATAACTTAACCAGTTTTGTGCCTCAAACTAATCCTCGTGGGAACAATAATTACTCATCACGTTATTACTTGAGTCGATGTAATGCCTCAAAAATCCCAAAACTCAAAAATCTCGAAACCCAAAAATCTCGAAATCCCGAATTTTCTTTATTTTCGATTTTGATAAAAATTGTGTTTAATATTCTTATCCAAACAATAATTTTAGTAGGTCTTAGCTAAGGTTGAGTTCGAATTAAGGGCTAGGAGAAATTATAATTTAATTATTAAAAGAATCAAGGCTAACAAGTAGGTGGGCTTTTGAATAAATGAAGAAACAATTGGACACAAAAAGAGCCTGTGGTGGAGTGGCTAAGTGACGCCACATAATGTGTAGTGAGGTGGTGTTAGTAGCTAGCAAGGGGGTCCAAGGTTCGAATTCTAGCTTAGTATTTTTAGAGTTTAATTTTGGCCTTCTAGAAGGATGGAAGTGGCGTGAAGATAGACTCCAAGGGGAGTGTTCAGAAGAGAAAATTAAAGAAAGGATCAAGGGGTTATTAGGGAGAAAAACGATGAGATGAGAAGTGAGGAGTAAGTGGAGCTGAATTGGGAACTTGGGCTTGAAGAATTCGGCTATAGGGCTATAAATAGTTGCTGAATGGGAGGGTTGAAAAGCTAATGACGAATTTCCCTTCACTTTTTGCCAGAAACCCTTTTCTCTAAAAAGCTAAAAACCCTTTTTTTTCTTTTCTTTCTTTGTGTCGAATTCTTATCCCTCCTCTACTAATATTTTATTTACTTTAGCCAATTCTTCTTCCTCTCTTATTTGGTGCTGAGTAATCAATTGTTTCCATTCAAATCTCTAAGAACCGAATACCCTTGGTGCTGCCACTACTCTTTCCACCCAGTCGGTTCTAGTGTAAGTGTTCGCTCTCCCAGTCGGTTTTTAATAAGTATCGAGTATCCAGTCCCTCACTTCTTTCTAATTGACTTTGGTAGGGAATTAGTGTCAGATCTCAATTTTAGATTCCTGCCAATTTGCTCTTTAGATCTGAGAAATACGTGTGTTTAGTGATCAAAGTAAAAGCTAGTAAAGGCTTGGCGTTCAGGTAAGGTTAAGGTGAGATTCCGGCTTTTGGTAAAGTAATTGATAAGTACGTGTGATTAATCTTTGAGTGATATCGATTGTAGGTTTGGGCTAAGGAGATCGCGTCACGCTTGCATACCAGGTGTGTACATACACTACACACACACAATGAATCGGCAAAAGCCGAAAAGCCAAAATGCCGAAAAGCCAAAAGTTTGGCTACGGTAGTCTTACGAGTGCGTGAACACTCGTAAGAGGGAAACCGATAGGTTTCCTGAGGCCCACGGGCGATTCCGTGGACTTGGGTTGTGATTTGGCCATATGTGCCAGAATGGGCTAAATGGGCCCAATGGGCTGTTGGGCCCATAATAGGCAAAAACTGATTATTGATGCTATGTGATAGAAAGTTTGTATGTGAGCATGAATATGAATGTAACTGGGCCTAACGAGCCATAAAAATGTGATTTGGGCCTAATGGGCCATATACAGGTAATTTGGGCCTAATGGACCATATGAATATGATTGGGCTTAATGGGCCAGATACAGGTATGTGAATTTGTTTGGGCTTTGTAAGGGGTTTTGGGCCTAGTATATGATATCCACATAAGACTTAATTAATATATTGCGACCGTGGACAAGTCAAAGGGTTAAGGTGTGGCAATGGGTATATGCATGTCTAGGATTGAATCTAGGGAGAACTTGGTACTTAAGCGGTCTTAATGACCCACCTCCTCTTTTCTGGAAACCTACCTGGTGCATAGTATTCGTTCATCTTAGCTCACGGGACTTGTTAACTGGCCAAGATAAGTGAAAACCATAATTAAAGGAAAATTATCGAAATGCCCCTAAGGGAGAAAATGACCAAAATACCCCTAGGTGTTGAATGTAAGTTTTGTGGATGCGACATGCATACATATGATATTCTGCTTAGGTTGCATATGGGTTGGGAATTATGGAACGGAGGAAGTATATGAGGATCGTATGGTTGCTTGACAATCGTGGATCCACCGACGACTTTTAAAGCCCAATATGTAAATGAAGGTAGTTCCGTAACCGGACTACCATGGTTGTGGGTTGGGTGGGTCGATATTTATATCCCCACATGGTGTGACGGGGGACGAACCTGGTGTGTAGCGGATGGATAATATGATGGGATTGCATTACATGAATGATGAACAATGAATGGTGTTTTTTTTAAAGCTTGTTTTCTTAAAAGGGTTGTACACACTGAGTTTGCGAAAACTCACCCCCCTCTTTTATTTTATTTTCAGGTGATGCTCAGTAGAATGTTCAATGTTTGGAGGGACTCTGGGTGGCCAGCTAGCAAGATAATTTGGACTTTTTTTTTCAAGCATATAAGTTTTTATTTAATTAAGTATGTTTCAGATCAGATTGTAATAAGGTTTTCATTATGTTATTATTACTTGAATTGTTATTATTATTTTCATTGTAATTTACAAGAAGTTGAATATGGGTTTCCTAAATTATAGTATGTTTTCTACGTTTTCGCAATTAAATTTTTAAATGAAAAATTTTCTTAAATCAAATGTTTCAAACAAGGTTTTCGCAACTGAAATGTGTGTTTTTTTTAAAGCTAATTAATGTTTCTTTTATTTTAAGAAGGGTTTTCAATGAAAACACGGTTTTCGCTAAAACACTTCAATGTGATACACCAGATTCGGCCATAGCGTCTGAGCCAAGTTTGGGGTGTTACAGTCGATGTGTATACTTGCACAAAATCACATATCATTTCACACGCGACAGTAACATATTCAATTTACTTGCAATATTCTCTTGTTATGATTTGAGGTACTATAAAATATTATTACTCGCTACTTAGACTCTATCATGTATGCTAATTATTATTCAATTGTCATCTCCTTTGGGTTTGACCCCTTGAAATACTTTGTGTTACACCGAGCTTTAAAAATTGTTTTATAAAATTTTTGTTTTAATGCGCACAAGCAAAGCCGATCAGATATCCCTAAAATTTTATATTTTATTTAATTTAGTCTCTAAACTCGGGATGGTCAGAACTTAAAATTCCTAGCTTCGGATCAAAATATTATTTCATATAGTCTCATTAGGGATCTTAAAATTTCTATTTATAACATAATTTCATGACAAGTTTTACACTTATTAAATTTTGTCCATAATGTAATAAAGTTAACAAACAAGCTAAATTGACTTTACAATCTAGTCTTTTTTATATTCTAAGCTTAAAATCTATCAATTTCAAGTTTAATTCTTCAAGAAATCAACAATGAGAACTTTTTAAAATTTAAACAATTTTACAAATTGGTACATAGGCTAGCTAAATCAAACTCCCATGACTCCAAATTCATAAAAATTACAAGAAAATGACTTGAAATTTCCTACAAATTAATGGCCAAAAGTCACCAAAAGCTCTAGGTTTCTTTCCACAATTTGACAATGGAAAAGATGAATGGGGAAGACGACATGTTTTTACACTATTTTAACTTACATAGTTTTAACACCTCTTACCTGTATTCGACGCCGGAGTAGGGTACAAGGCATTACCGGACTTATCACACAAACTTTCATACAATTCCGAGGCATCAATTTACATCCAAATTATAAAACATTCATATTCAATCCCAATGTCCCTATTTCAAGCCTACGAGGCCCAAAACATATTTTAGAAGTGGTTCGGAACAAAATCAAAAACTTTAGAAAATTTTACCAAACTTAGAAAGTTTTTCACTAAACAAGGGTCACACACCCGTGTGGATAGGGGACACGCCCGTGCGGGCAGGCCTTGTAGTCACAAACGCCTATGCCCCGATCCCATGTAACTCTTTGTTTGTCACCCAAGAACAAATTGAAGACACATAGCTAAGTCCAGCGTCCGTGTGCTAGGCTGTGTGGTTGAATTAAAATTTATAATTTTTCATAAAATAGGTGCAGACTTCACACACCCAAGACGCACGCTCGTGTCTCTGCTTGTGTGCTCAATTCTGAGCATTCTGTTTTGCAAATTTAGGGTGCAGGGGACACACGGCCTAAGCACATGCTCCTGGGGCAAACCGTGTGTCGCACACGGTCTAGGCACATGTCCGTGTGCCTACCCGTGTGGACAAAAGTAGGGCTATTTACCAAGCCATTTTGCCACCCTTTGTTGCACACACCTACACAACTCAACATAGCACCAATCCAAACATTTATACACAACCAAGACATCAATACATCATTCACATGCTACAATTTATCATACACAAACATCACATACTTATCAATTCAAAACAAGTAAAATCCCTCATCCATGGATGACGTTATCATATAAATTGCTTATACTAATAGTAGCCAATTTCAAGTGGCCTTATACAAAATGAACTTTCAACCAATATAAGCCAACACATTTGGCCAAATCCATTATGACACATAACAAAATGACCAAGTCCCCTATACATGCTATAATTCAAAATGTTGAAATCATTGGTACCAAAATAATTGTTGATAGTGTGAGTGGATCCCCGACGATCTCTGATCCCCGAGCTAGCATGGTGACACCATAAGACAAGGGAAAGTAAAGGGGAGTAAGCTTTATAGCTTATTAAGTTCCTATGCAAATAATAAGCATCATAACCACACATGTAACATACAATTAGCATGATAAAAATTAACATGAATGATATTAAAATCTTTAGTCTTAACTTACTCAATCATAACCTCACCAAGGGTTCATCATATATCGAGCTCATTACGTATCAGTTTTACATACATACCTGTACCAACTCGTACAATACCATAGCCTTTCACAACTTGGCATTTCCCATTCAACACTCTAAATATTAACGGGTACTCAAGAATCTTGCACATAAGTGCCATACATGTAGCCAAAGCTACCTCACATCTCATAATACATATAGGCCCGTTATTGAGCTACTCACTCACGGGCCTACTCACACAAGCTGTCAGTCAATACGTAGCTACACAGTGCTGCTCACACAAGCTGTCAAATATTCGCAACACATTCCGGACTACCCAGCCACTGGTAGGACGTACAAGACCAGCACCCAGATCACCTAAACACATGGGTTCCTAGTGACATGTCACTCGTATCCTATTCTATTCCTAAGGCTCAACCGGGAATTCTCGCTTGTCAAAACTTTGCCGAATACATCCAAAGAGTCAATCACAATTCATACAATACTAAAGGGTTTAAAACATAAATATAGCAATGCATTATTTACATACAAACTTACCTCGGTACAAAAATAGTGGAATTTAATCTAATCGTCAAACACTTTATTTTTCCCCTGTCTAAGTCCGAACCTTATTTATCTTGATCTATAATAACAAATTTAACTTGTTTAATACACACATTGTTCAATTCAGTCCAAAAATCATATTATGGCAAAATTCCATTTTTGCCCCTAATGTTTCACATTTTTACAATTTAGTCCCTAAGCTCGTAAAATGATTTTCATCCAATTTCTTCATTACCCAAGCCTAGCCGAATCTTTATTGTACTCATACTAGCCCACATTTTTCATTCAATCACACTTTTACTACTTATTTTATAACTTTTACAAATAGGTCCTTTTTGACATTTTTACCGAAAATCACTTAGCAAAAGTCATTTTTCTAACAACAAACATGCATTTTCTACCATTAACCATCAAAATACACACATTTCTAACATGGTTCAAACCCTAGACCTTAATCATACCTCAAATTAGTGCTAGAAATAGGAAGATTGAGTTACAACGACTTTAAAAATGTAAAAAGTATTAAAAACGGGGAAAAAACAGACTTATAATCAAGCTTGGAAGTGGCCAAACCCTAGTTATGGATTCCAATTCTAATTTTTTCTCTATGGGGGGAAGAAGATGGACAAATTTTGGCTTTATTTTAGCTTTTTATTCATTTAATTACCAAATGACCAAAATGCCCTTTTCTTAAAACATAAAATTTTTCTTACCTCATGTCCATTTTTGTCCACTAACTTAACAAATGGTCTAATTACCATCTAAGAACCTTCAATTTAAATTTTCATTAAAATTAGACACCTTTAGCATATAGAACTCAAGTTTTGCACTCTTTGCAGTTTAGTCCTTTTTGCTAAATTAAGTGCTCAAACGTCAATATTTTCGAACGAAATTTTCACAAAACTATTCCTTAAAATATACACCATAAAAATATTAGAAAAATAAATTTTTTATGTCGGATTCGTGGTCTCGAAACCACTATTCAGACTAGACCCAAAATCGGGCTGTTACAACTCTCCCCCTTTAGGGTTTTTCGTCCCCGAAAATCTTACTAGAAAATAGGTTTGGTACTGTTTTCTCATGGCTTTTTTAGGTTACCTCGTAGCCTCTTCAACCCCATGTCATTGCCAGAAAATTTTCACTAGGGCTATACTTTTATTTCTCAACCGTTTAACTTCCTGAGCTAAAATCTTGACTGGTTCCTCACCATATGTCATATCTGGTCGAATCTCAATCTCTTTTGGTGAATTCATATGGGATGGATCTTATCAATATTTTCACAACATAGAAACATGAAACACATTACGGATCATTTCTAACTCTAATGGTAAAGTTAGCCGATATCCCACCGGCCCTATTCTCTCAATAACCTCATATAGACCAATAAAGCATGGACTCAGTTTACCTTTGCGACTGAATCTAAGGATTTTCTTCCACGGACACACTTTCAAAAATACCTTATTACCGACTTGAAATTCAATTTCCTTTCGTTTTAAATCTGCGTACGATTTCTGTCTATCCGAAGCTGCTTTCAAACAATCATGAATTACTTTCACTTTTTCTTCAGTTTCTCTAACCAAATCAACCCCGTGAATCTGTCTCTCACTAAGCTCGATCCAATACAATGGAGTTCGACATTTGCGACCATACTGCGCCTCATACGGTGCCATCTTTTCACTCTACTGAAAACTATTGTTGTAAGTAAATCCAATCAATGGTAAATATTTCTCCCAACTACCTTCAAATTCTAGAACACAACATCAGAGCATATCTTCAAGAATCTGAATTACTCTTTCGGATTGACCATCGATTTTCGGATGAAACGCGGTACTAAAATTTAACTTCGTACCCAAGGCCTCTTGTAATTTCTTTTAAAACCTCGAAGTAAACCTCGGAACTCTATCTGAAATAATAGAAACAGGCATTCATGCAATCTCAAAATCTCAAAAATGTACAATTTAGCTAACTTATCAAGTGAGTAGTCAGTACATATTGGAATAAAATGAGTCGATTTCGTCAATCTATCAACAACAACCCAGACGACATCTTTCTTTTTTGGAGTCATAGGCAAATCCGTTACGAAGTCCATCGTAATCCTATCCCATTTCCACTTGGATACCATCACTAGTTGAAGTAAACCCGAAGGCACTTGGTGTTCGGCTTTTACTTGTTGACAAATCAAACATCTCGATACGAATTTAGAAATATCTCTTTTCATACCTGCCCACTAATACAATTTCTTCAAATCATTATACATCTTCGTACTACCTGGATGAACTGATAAACAACCACTATGTGCCTCGTGTAGAATTTTTTGAATAAGTTCATCATTTTTTAGTACACATACTCTATCCCAAAACATCAAAAAATCATCTGAACCGATCTGAAAATCTGTACCACTACCTGATTCACGCTGAGCTCTTTTAGCTTGCAATTCACTATCATTTTTCTGAGCTTCATAAATTTGCTGAATAAATATTGGTCTGGCTCTCAACTCTACCAAAATTGAACCATCATTAGACAAATTCAATCTCGTATTCATAGCTCTCAAAGTAAACAAGGACTTTCTGCTCAAGGCATCTGCGACTACATTCGCCTTTCCCGGATGATAGTCAGTCACTAGTTCATAATCCTTTAATAACTCGAGCCATCTCTATTGTCACAAGTTCAGATCTTTCTGAGTTATTAAGTATTTTAAACTCTTATGATCAGTAAAGGTATGACATTTCTTACCGTACAAATGATGGCGCCAAATTTTCAAAGCAAAAACAATGGCGGCCAATTCCAAATCGTGCATCAAATAATTCTTCTCGTGTGGTTTCAATTGTCTCGAGGCATAAGCTACCACTTTGCCCTCTTGCATCAACACACAAACCAAACCATTCAATGACGCGTCACTATAAATCAAAAATTATTTCCCCGATTCAAGTTGTACTAAAACTGGTGCCTCAGTCAGTAATGCTTTCAATTTCTCAAAACTTTGCTGACATTTTTCGGACCATTCAAATTTAACATCTTTTTGCAACAACTTGGTCATAGGAGTAGCAATCATCAAGAATCCTTTGACAAAATGTTCGTAATAACCGGCTAAGCTGAAAAGCTTCTAACCTCAAATTCATTCCTCGGCGATTTTCACTCAACGATTACTGAAGTCTTACTTGGATCAACCCGAATACCATCACCTGAAACAACATGTCCCAAAAATATGACTTCTCGGAGCCAAAACTCACTTTTACTAAATTTAGCAAAATACTACTTATCTCTCAAAGTTTACGATACAGTTCTTAAGTGCTCGGCATGCTCGAACTCATCTCGAGAATAAATCAGAATATCATCAATGAATACAACCACAAACTTATCTAAGTACGGTCGGAAAATTCTATTCATCAAGTCCATAAAAACAGCGGGTGCATTAGTTAGTCCAAAAGGCATAACAAGAAATTCATAATGCCCATACCTTGTCCTGAAAGCAGTTTTCGGCACATCTGACTCTTTAACTCTCAATTGATAGTAACTAGATCTCAAATCAATCTTCGAAAATACCATGGCTCCTTTCAACTGATCAAACAAGACATCAAGCCTCGGCAAAGGATAATTGTTCTTTATAGTCACCTTGTTGAGCTGTTGGTAATCGATACAAAGTTTCGCAGATCTGTCCTTCTTCTTTACAAATAACACGGGAGTACCCCAGGGAGAAAAACTCAGTCTCGCAAAACCCTTATCTGTCAACTCTTGCAACTAATGTTTCAATTCCTTTAATTCAGTCGGGGCCATCCTATACGAAGCAATCGATATCGGTGAAGTCTCGGGTACTAAATCAATAGCAAACTCCACTTCTCTGACTAGTGGTAAACCTGACAACACTTTTGGGAACATATCCGAATATTCATAAACTATCGGCATTAATTTAATTTTTAATTCAGACATCTTTGTATTCAACACATAAGCAAGATAAGGTTCACAACCTTTCCTTATGTACCACTGAGTAGACATAGACGAAATTACAATAGGCAATTCACTTAATTCATCGGTTTCAACCTAAAGAATCTCACCATTTTAATATTTCCATTCAATAGTTTTATGCCTACAATTTACTATGGCATCATGCAATGTCAATTAGTCCATACCCAAAATCACATCAAATTCATCAAATGGAAACAACATTAAGTGATCGGAAAACAGAGACCTCGAATCATCAAAGGATAATTCTTGCAAACTTTATTAACTAGTACATATTTGCCTAAGGGGTTTGACACTTTAATCACAAACTCAGTAGACTCAATAGGCAAACTCTTACTAGAAACCGAATTCACATATACATAAAAATGAGTCGATCCAGGATCAATCAATGCAATAACATTAGTATCATAAAGAGAAAATTTACCAGTAATCATATCGGGAGATGACACATCCTCACGAGCACGAATGGCATAAGCTCTAGCAGGTGCTGTGGCCTCAAATCTCAGGGATGTATCTTTTGTCACACCTTTACTGCTAGTTCTATTCCCGATATTTCTCGGTGGTCTACCTCTGTTAGTATTATTACTCTGCCTTGCACTCTAAAATTTTTCTTTCTCAGCCATTTCAGGGAAATCTCGGATAAAATGCTCTTGGGAACCACACTTAAAACAAGATCGGTCATTCATCCTACACTCATCGGGATGTCTTCCTCCACAATGCTGACATTTGGGACTGTTAGACCTAACATTACCCACACTTGCCATTGAAGTAGCTTGAGATTTAAAACTTGAATATTGCTCCCCACGTTCTCTGTGCGAATACCCAACTGATACATTCGAATGAGAATTCATTTCTCTAAAGTTCTTTGACTGAGATTGAAATGACTTACTTACCGGCCTTTTTCTTGCATCTTTAGCCACACTCTCAGGTTTTCTTTTCTCTTTGCTTAGTTTTTCAGCTTTGTAAGCTCTTTCAACTAATATAACAAATTCCTTTAGTTCCAAGATTCCAACTAATAGTCAGATATCCTTATTCAGCTCATCTTCGAACCTTTTGCACATAATAGCCTTAGAGGAAACACACTCTCGGGTGTACTTATTGAGCCTGACAAATTCTCGATCATATTCTATCACTGACATTCAGCCCTATTTCAGTTCAAGAAATTCCTTATGCTTCTGATCGATGAACTGCTGACTAATATACTTCTTTCAGAATTCCTCTTGAAAAAACTCCCATGTAATCCTCTCTCTCGGTACTATAGATACTAGTGTCTTCCACTAGTCATACGTTGTGTCCCTCAATAATGATATGGCACATTTCCAACATTCTTCGGGTGTACATGATAATTCATCAAATACCCTGATAGTATTCTCAAGCTAGAACTTGGCTCTCTCGGGGTCATCATCTACATTAGTCCTGAATTTCTCAACCCCTTGCTTTCGAATATTATCAACCGGAGGCTTATTCTGTCTTACCAAATCTACACCTTGAGGAACTACGGGAATCAGTTGAGGATAAGAAGGGGGTAGAGGATGTTGAGCATTCAGATTTGTTCGAACAAACTCCGAATACCACTCGTTCATCATATAGAGGAAGACTTCCCTAGCCCCTCCACCTTGACTAAACGTGGGAGGTCTATTTTCAGATGATGTTGCCCCTTGAGCGGGAGCTGGTGCATTACTTTCTACATCATCAGCTACAACTCGGTCGGGATTCATTTACTATATAAAAACACAATTTAAAATTGTAAGGAGTCATCACACTATCATAGTTCGTATATGGCATGTATAGCTAAACTTTTACACACGCTACGCTAGTCCAAGAATTGACTAAACCATAACTCTGATACCACTAAATGTACACCTCTTACCTGTATTCAATGCCGAAATAAGGTACGGGGCATTACCAGACTTATCACACAAACTTTTATATAATTTCGAGGCATCAATTTGCATCCAAATTAAAAACCATTCATATTTAATCCCAATGTCCCTATTTCAAGCCTACGAGGCCCAAAACATGCTTTGGAAGTGGTTCAAGACTAAACCGAGAACTTTAGAAAATTTTACCAAACTTAGGAAATTTTTCACTAAACAGGGGTCACACACCTGTGTGGATAAAGGACACGCCCGTGTGGACAGGCCGTGTGGTCACACACGCCTGTGTCCCAACCCTGTGTAACTCTCTATTTGTCACCCAAGAATAAATTGAAGACACACGGCCAAGTCACACGCCCGTGTGCTAGGCCACGTGGTCGATTTAAAATTTATGATTTTTCATAAAATAGGTGCAAACTCCACACGCCCAAGACACACGCCCGTGCCTGAGCCCGTGTCATCCTCATGGCTGAGGCACACGTCCGTGTCTCTGCCCGTGTGCTCAATTCTGAGCATTCTGCTTTGCAAATTTATGGTGTAGGGGACACACAGCTCAAGTACATGCCTATGGGGAAAACCGTGTGTCGCACATGGCCTAGGCACATGCCCGTGTGCTTACTCTTGTGGAAAAAAGTAAGGCTATTTACCAAGCCATTTTACCATACTTTGTTGCACACACCTACACAACTCAACATAGCACCAATCCAAACATTTATACGCAACCAAGACATCAACACATCATTCATATGCTACCATCTATCATATAAAAACATCACATACTTATCAATTCAAAACAAGTAAAATCCCACATCCATGAAAGACATCATCACATAAATTGCTTATACCAATAGTAACCAATTTCAAGTGGCCTTATACAAAATGAACTTTCAACCAGTATAAGCCACCACATTTGGCCAAATCCATTATGACACATAACAAAATGACCAAGTCCCCTATACATGCCATAAGTTAAAATGCTAAAATCATTGGTCCCAAAATAATTGTTGATAGTGTGAGTGAATCTCTAACGATCTCTGATCCCCGAGCTAGCTTGGTGACACTATAAGATAAAGGAAAGGAAAGGGGAGTAAGCTTTATAGCTTAGTAAGTTTCTATGCAAATAATAAGTATCATAACCACACATTTAACATACAGTTAGCATGATAAAAAATAACATGAATGATATTAAAATCTTTAGTCTTAACTTACTCAATCATAAACTTACCAAGGGTTCATCACATATCTAGCTCATTACATATGAGTTTTGTGTACACACTAGTACCAACTCGTAACATACCATAGCCTTTCACAACTTGACATTTCCCATTGAACACTCAAAATATTAACGGATACTCGGGAATGTTGCACATAAGTGCCATACATGTAGCCAAAGCTACCTCATATCTCATAATACATATAGGCTCATTATCGAGCTACTCATTCACTAGCCTGCTCACACAAGCTATCAGTCAAGACGTAGCTACACAGTGCTGCTCACACAAGCTGTCAGGTATCTGTAACACATGTTGGACTACCCAGCCACTGGTAGGAAGTACAATACCAACACTCGGATCACCTAAACGCATGGGCTCCTAGTGACATGTCACTTGTATCCTATTCTATTCTTAAGGCTCAACTGGGAATTCTCGCTTGTCAAAACTTTGCGAATACGTCCAAAGAGTCAATAACAATTCATACAATATTAAAGCATTTAAAACAAAAATATAACAATGCGTTATTTACATACAAACTTACCTCGGTACAAAAATAGTGGAATTTGACCTATTCGTCAAACACTTTATTTTTCCTCTAGTCTAGTTTCGAACCTCGTTTTTTATCTATAATAATAAATTTAACTTATTTAATACACACATTGTTCAATTCAATCCAAAAAACATATTATGGCAAAATTACATTTTTTCCCCTAATGTTTCACATTTCTACAATTTAGTCCCTAGGCTCGTAAAATGATTTTCATCCAATTTCTTCATTACCCAAGCCTAGCTGAATCTTTATTGTACTCATACCAGCCCACATTTTTCATTCAATCAAACTTTTACTACTTATTTTATAACTTTTACAAATAGGTCCTTTTTTACATTTTTACCGAAAATCACTTAGCAAAAGTCGTTTTTCTAACAACAAACATGCATTTTATACCATTAACCATCAAAATACACACATTTCTAACATGGTTCAGACCCTAGACCTTAATCATACCTCAAATTAGTGCTAGAAATAGGAAGATCAAGTTACGACGACTTTAAAAATGTAAAGAGTATTAAAAATGGGGCAAGAACTGACTTATAATCGAGCTTGGAAGTGGCCAAACCCTAGCTATGGATTCCCCTTCTAGTTTTTGGCTATGGGAGGAAGAATATGGACAAATTTTGGCTTTATTTTGGCTTTTTATTCATTTAATTACCAAATAACCAAATGCTCTTTTCTTAAAACATAAAATTTCTCTTACCTCATGTCCATTTTTGTCCACTAACTTAACAAATGGTCTAATTACCATCTAAGGACCTTAAATTTAAAATTTCATAGCAATTAGACACCTCTAGCATATAGAACTCAAGTTTTGCACTCTTTGTACTTTAGTCCTTTTTACTAAATTGGGTGCTCAAACGTCAAAATTTTTGAACGAAATTTTCACAAAATCATTCTATAAAACTGTAGACCATAAAAATATAAGAAAAATAATTTTTTCTACGTCGGATTCGTGGTCCCGAAACTACTGTTCCAAGTAGATCCAAAATTGAGTTGTTACAACTATTATTAAGAATTAATTAACTTGATTAATTAAACTAATCATGATTTGTTTAACTAACAATTCTTTAAATATATTTAGTTGATTATTTCATCAACATCCACTAATTTCCAATAGAAAATGGTTTAATTACCATTTTGGACCTTTGGTTCATTTCCATTTAAGTCCTTAAGCCATTGGTCAATTAAAAACTTATAGCGGTTGGACTTTACAATTTAGTCCCTATGCCTTAATTAACTACTATTTCAACAAAATTTCTTGAACAAACTTTGATGTAACAATATATTATACACGTAAATATTAATATTTGATATTTACACACACAATTTATGGAAATAGGGTTTTGAAATCTCATTTTTTAGTACCATTGAAAATCGGGTCATTACAAATTCAGTTCAACAATTTGCCAAATCATATTCAATTCATGCCAAGAGTTTCAATTAACATAATATGTATGCAAATAACCATTTTGTATACCAATTCCTTGAACATCGACCTTAAAACTTCTTTTATCATACCATGCAACAATAAGATATCAATACTTCTATTTCGTAACATACCAATTTCTCATTTCTTTAACTCATTTCATTCTCGAATCTAATGATTCATTTCATTTTCATATTTGCCCTTTGGGCTCGTATAAATTGATTCGCATGATCTTTCACATGATGTCATTTTTCCATATTTCATATATGTACAAAATATACCAAATTCAATCTCATTTCATTTCAATTATCATATAACCAATTCATGTTTATAAACCATATTAACCAGACCCGAACTCAGGATAGATACACGAATCTATTTCTTTGTCATCTCGAGTTGTCCGACAACGATGACTATTAGAACATGTACATACTAACACCCTGGGTTCCTGACAATCATGGCTTTCAAAATCAACATGTCCTACCATCTCTGGTTGCCCTGTAACAACGCAATTTTAGTGAAATTGAAAAAGTGGTTTCAAGACCACAAATCCAATCCGAAAATAAAATTTATTTTTATTTTATTACATTGCCCGTAATATGTTAGAAATGTCATGTGAAAATTTTGATAAGAAAATTTTATTAATTATGTGCTTCATTACGATAAGGACTAAATCGCATAGAAATGCAATAATTAAATTCTAGTAGCTACAAGGATGAAATAGCTATGGAATTCAAAACTACAGGTCTTTATATGGTAATTACACCATTAAAGAAAAGTATGTAGATATTTTAGTGACTCATCCATGGAAATTTAGAAAAAGGGCTAGGACTAAATTGGAATTTCAAATAATTTAATTAATTAAAAGATGAAAAAGAAAATATCATCTTATTTACTCATCTTCTTCCCCAAAAATACATGGAAACCTTAGGAGAGAGAGAAGAAACTTTCATGGCTTAATTGGGTAAGTTTCATTGTCCCGTTTTTAGTAATTTTTATATTTTTGAAACCAAGATAGCTTAATCTACCTATTTGGGGGATCAATTTGAAGAGTTATCAAAGTATGGAAATTAGGTCATGGATGTATATGCTGAAAATTTGAAATTTATGGTAGAAAATGAAAGGTTGTTGATAGGTAAATAACTTTTACAAAGTGATTTTTGATGAAAACATGATTTAATGACTAAAATGTAAAGTTGTGAAAATTGATGAAAAATTCTAAAATTTGTAGAAAATATGTGCTGTAAATTCTTTATTGAAATTTTGGTTAGGCTTGGAATAAGGAGTAAATTGCATAAATTTCATTTTCCGAGCCTAAGGACAAAATTAGAATTTATGGAAAATTTAGGGGCAAAATGGTAATTTTGCCTAGGATGTAAATTGTGTCCAAATGAATATGAAATGTGTGAAATTGATGATTAAATTTATTTATATAGATCCGGACAACACAAATTCGAGGTTAGATTGAAGAAAAGAAAAGGTTTCTAATTAGTAGATTATTTACACGAACAAGTGTCGAGGTAAGTTCATGTAACTTAATCAAGCATATAAATATGTTAACTTGAGTGCTATGATTGTATGCAATATAATTTATATTTATGTGAATATTATAAATGTGTGAAATGATTACATGTTCAGAAATGTTGGAAAAAGGATAAAGCCTCATTTGAATATTGAATTTCGATAGATAAATGTGATTGCCTTATAAAATGAGGTCTTGCATTTGTTGGTGACGGGATTTAGCTCGGATGAGTAATCCTATTGACCTCATTATAGAAGGGATTTAGCCCGGACAAGTTGTAACAACCCGATTTTGGGCCTAGTCGGAACAGTGGTTTCAAAACCACTATTTTGGGACTAGATAAATTATTTTTAATGTTATTTTATGTGTTATAGCGTGATTATATGAGTGCATGAAAATTTTGGTGAAATAATTTTAGCGATTACTAGCTTAATTAAGAAAAAGGACTAAATCGCATAAAGGGCAAAAGTTTTATTTTGCTAGCCAGATGTGTTAAATAGCTGGAAAACCATAATTGGAGGTCTTTAAAGTGCAAATAGACCCTTAAATATAGGCTAGCTGGCCATAGAGACAAAGATAAGACAATTTTCAAGGTTAGGTGGAATTTGGTGGCTTATTTGACTAAAAATAAAATAAAATAAAGAGGGAATGATATCATCTTCTTCTCATCTCTTTCTCCACCGAAAATACCAGTAAAGAAGGGCTTCTTAAAGCTTTAAAATTTCAGCTAGGTTATCCTCTTGCAAGTAAGTGATTTAGATGCCTATTTTTTATAATTTTTATACTTTTAGAACCCTTATAGCATGAACTAGCTAATAGGGGATTATTTTGTAAGATGGTTAAGAGTCTAGGTTTTGACATGAAAGCATATGTGTTGTTAACTGAAATTTTATGGAAGAATATGAGTTATGGTTGTGAAATAAACAACTTTTGTGAAGTGATTTTCATGGATAACACCTAAAAGGGCCATTTTGTAAAAGTTATAAAATAGGTTGTAATTGTGTGAAATAGTGGAAATTTTGGGTTTTCATAAGAGTAATAAATGATTGGTTAGGCTTGGATAATAAGGAAATTTGATAAAAATCAATTTCTGGGCTTAGGGGTAAAATGGTCATTTTGTGAAAGTCTAGGGGCAAAATGGTTATTTTTCCAAAAATGTGAATTTTTATTATCAAAATTTATTTAGTGGTTAAATGAGTGAATTTCATCATGTTAGATCAAGAAAAATCGAGATTTGGGCTTAAATCGAGAAAGTACATGGTTAAGGACAAAAAGAGAATATTTAGCCGAAATTGCATTTGAGGTAAGTCCGTGTGACTAAATAAACATGTTATCCATGTTATTGTTAATTTACTTGAAATCTATTTTTTTATGATTGTTTTTAATTATATGTTGATGGAATATGACATTCCATTGAAACAAGTAAGTTGTATGTTAATAATGCAACTACATTGTTATGATATGTGATTGAATTGATATTGCATAAATTGTTTTGATTGTGAATATGAGGATGCGTGTTGAGAGATTAATGTAATAAATACTCGCGGTTGAACATTAGGAATAGATTTGGATATTCATGCCATGACATTGGGTGATATGTGTGCTAGTGTAAGAATGTTTGGGACATGCATCAGCGACATTATGAGAGCCAGTGTAAGACATGTTTGGGACATGCATCGACCTTAAGATATTTAAACCAGTGTAAGACATGTCTGGGACATGCATCAGCCTCAAGATATACAAGCTAGTGTAAGACCTATCTAGGACATGGCGTCAGCTTGTTGTGTGTCAGTGTAAGACCTGTTTAGGACTTGGCATCGACACCTATAAATGAGAGCTAGTGTAAGACCTGTCTGGGACAGCGCATCGGCCTCGATATATGAAAGTCAGTGTAAGACCTGTCTAGGACATGGCATCAACTTTGATGTGCTAGTCAGTGTAAAACCATGTCTGAGACATGGCGTCGGCATCATATCCCATGTTTGGGGCTATTAAATATCCTGTAGTATTCCAAATGGTTCAACGGGAGATTTATGGTTTATATCGAAAGGAGAGAACTAATGATCATGTGGTGAGTGGTACAGGTACTTACAGGGATTTGCGTTGAATAAACTCACGAGTGTGAAAACCAAAGAGTTTAGTGGAAAAATATCTATACACATTATTAGAGATTGAGAGTGAGTTGATAAGTAAAGCCAGAGTTAGAAAGGTATCAGGTTGACATCAAGATTATGTGAGTTATGCACTGTCATGGTTAGAGAAGAAATTTACTTTGGTAAATCGAATTACTCGGGTATGAGGTTGAGAAAGTGTAATAATATGGGATTTGTGATGATAGAAATAGTTAGAGGAATAATATTTGAAACATGTGATGTCTGAGTATGGAAATCATAGTGAGTAGATGATGACTGTCTCTCTTGATATATTTTAAGAGATCATTGTTCTCGGAAGTATTATAGTGGCTATCTATCTTCTGATGAAATTCTTATTATATGAGAATGTTATTTGATCTTAACATTAGACGAAGGTATTATCAGTCTGACTGGTTTATAATCTGCTTTGCTCTACTTCTCTCTAGTATTCTGTTATATTCTGTCTGTTGGGAACTTGTGAGAAAATGCATATGATACTATGATTCTATCTCTTTTAATTGTTGCATTTGATTCTAGTGGGATGAAATGATGTTTTCTTCTGGACTTTTTTCTCTCTGAGAAATTATCGAGGTCTTTCATATTTCCTTAAGAGTTTATTTACGATCTTCCAATATAGTCCCGTATCTTGGGATTTCTCTATCCTGGATTTCTTTACTTGGTTTTCTTGTTATCTTTGTTCCATAATTTGTCAATCATGACTCATGTTCAAAGTGTGTTCTTTAGCTTGCGATAATCATGTCAAGTGTGACTATGCTCTTGATTTGGTCATGGTAATGCGGTGATTTTAGTATTTGGATTTCTCTAATTTACGTGTAAGGATTTGACATCGACAAAGGCATAAATGGTGAAATTTTGAATTTCAATTGGTATGATAGATCTCTTTTCTCAAGTAAGTTAATCAAAGCTAATGTCTTCAGTTGAGATATATTGGTTATTTGAGCTAATGCAAGTGAAATGGTCTTTGATTAGCATGATGAGTGAATTCCTAATGATTGTATAATAAAATTTTTGTCTTATGAAATTCGAATGGCTAAATCCATGATTAGCAAAACTTGGACAGATTAGAATATTATTAACCAAAGCATTTGAACTGGTCTAGTCTGTACTTGGGCAGAGACTTCTTAATTTTCAGTGACGCACTGTTGTATGAATTGTGATGTGTTTTAAAACAATAAGATAATGTGATAGCTTAGAGCATTCGATACCACAGAAAGATTTGAGTTGTTAATAGGGTTAGAGCCGAACATCAAGTTTTACCGAAGCTATCTTCTCTAGTGCTGATATTAGAATAGAAATGAGAAATGATTATTCTCGAGGCGTTATCAGAATTATTTATGTCTTGGAAAGAGGAAAAATGTGATGTAGCTTATTATTAAATGCTTGATGAGATCTGTAAATCATGCTGGTATGGACTAAATTCCCGTTCATCAGATTAATGAGACTTTGTGTCTTTATGATTGTCGGATTTCTCGGAATACTAATCTCCATTAATCGGACTGTGTGAAATTAGAGAGTATAAGGTCAAGATGAACTGACTAGTTTTACTATTCGAATTTGAAAATATTCAAGTATGTGTGTATATGTGACATGATGACATAGATTGGACTTTTGTATGTATGAACTCTCAAATAGAGGTTGACATTCAGCCGAGATGTTGTATAGCAATGAACCGCTTATGAGACTTATATGAGAAAGAATAGAGATAAGCATTAAAGACACAGTCGAGTGAAAGTTATTTATCAATAATTATGAAAAAAACCAAACCACTTTCCTGATAAGATTTTCGAGGACGAAAATCCCTAAAGGGGGAGAATTGTAATATCCCGATTTTGGGCCTAGTTAGAACAGTGGTTTTAGAACCACTATTTTGGGGTCGGAAAAATTATTTTTAATGTTATTTTATGTGTTATAGCATGATTATATGAGCGTATGAAAACTTTGGTGAAATAATTTTAGCGATTGCTAGCTTAATTGAGAAAAAGGACTAAATTGCATAAAGGGCAAAAGTTTTGTTTTGCTAGCCAAATGTGTTAAATAGCTAGCGAACCATAATTGGATGTCTTTAAAGTGCAAATAGACCCTTAAATATAGGTTGGTCGGGCATAGAGACAAAGATAAGACAATTTTCAAGGTTAGGTGGAATTTGGTGGCTTATTTGACTAAATATAAAATAAAATAAAGAGGGAATGATATCATCTTCTTCTCAACTATTTCTCCACTGAAAATACCAGTAAAGAGGGGATTTTTGAAGCTTTAAAATATCAGCTAGGTTATCCTCTTGAAAGTAAGTGATTTAGATGCCTATTTTTTATAATTTTTGTACTTTTGGAACCCTTGTAGCATGAACTAGCTAATGGGGGGGTTATTTTGCAAAATGGTTGAGAGTCTTGGGTTTTGCCATGAAAGCATATAACACCTAAAAGGGCCATTTTGTAAAAGTTATAAAATAGGTTGTAATTGTCTAAAATAGTGGAAATTTGGGGTTGTCATAAGAGTAATAAATGGTCGGTTAGGCTTGGATAATAAGGAAATTCGATAAAAATTGATTTTCGGGCCTAGGGGTAAAATGGTCATTTTGTGAAAGTCTAGGGGCAAAATGGTCATTTTGCAAAAAATGTGAATTTTGATTGTCCAAATTTATTTAGTGATTAAATGAGTGAATTTCATTATGTTAGATCAAGAAAAATCGAGATTCGGGCTTAAATCGATAAAGTACGTGGTTAAGGACAAAGAGAGAATAATTAGTTGAAATTGTATTTGAGGTAAGTCCATGTGATTAAATAAACATGTTATCCATGTTATTATTAATTTAATTGAAATCTATTTTGTTATGATTTTATTTAATTATATGTTGATGTAATATGACATTCCATTGAAACAAGTAAGTTATATGTTAATAATGCAACTACATTGTTATGATGTGTGATTGAATTGATATTGCATAAATTGCTTTGATTGTGAATATGAGAATGCACGTTGAGAGATTAATGTAATAAAGACTCCCAGTTGAGCATTAGGAATAGATTTTGATATTCATGCCATGACATTGGGTGATATGTGTGCTAGTGTAAGACATGTCTGGGACATGCATCGGCCACATTATGAGAGCCAGTGTAAGACATGTCTAGGGCATGCATCGGCCTCGAGATATTTAAGCCAGTGTAAGACATGTCTAGGACATGCATTGGCATTGAGACGAGAGCTAGTGTAAGACATGTCTGGGACATGCATTAGCCTCGAGATATACAAGCTAGTATAAGACATGTCTAGGACATGGCGTCAGCTTGTTGTGTGTCCATGTAAGACTTGTCTGGGACATGGCACCGACACTAATAGATGAGAGCTAGTGTAAGACTTGTCTGGGACAAAGCATCGGCCTCGATATATGAAAGCCAGTGTAAGACTTGTCTGGGACACGGCATTGGCCTCGATATATGAAAGTCAGTGTAAGACCTGTCTAGGACATGGCATTGACTTTGATGTGCTAGCATGTGTAAGACCGTGTCTGGGACATGGCGCCAGCATCCTATCCTATGTATAGGGCTATTGAATATCCTGTAGTATTCCAAATGGTTCAACAGGAGATTTATGGTTTATATCGAAATGAGAGAACTTATGACCAGGTGGTGAGTCGTACAGGTACTTACATGAAATTGATGAGATGTGAATTCAATTCATGTTGTACAATTAGCAAGGAATGAATATGAACATGTTGAGTAACACAGGTATGTATGCCAAGCTCATGACAAATTATTTCGATTTATGATGCACATTTGATGAAGATGTAAATAGGTAATTCATGCCTATGAGAATGATTTTGTGATGACCTTGTGGTTATAGGTCTATACTTATGATGTATGAATATGTATCTTTACCAATGTGGTGAAAATGAATTAATATGGTGTGATAAACTTAGTATCATAAATTTACACTAAAATAGTTTTGGACAGCAGTAGTAGTTTTACTTTGAAAATCCACCAAAAATTGTGAAAATTGAGTTGGAGGCTGAATAAAATATGAAATTAAAGATTAATGAATCTAGTTTGACATAGAAGAAACGGTGTAAGCAATGAGATATTTAAATTGTTGTGAGACAGAGTCAGAATGATTTTGAAATCCCCTGTTCTGATTTGAGAAAATCATTGAAAATTGTAAAAAACTATTTATGGGTTTTAATTTATATTCTTAGAATTATTAATGAGTTTATTTTGAAGAGAAATAGATAGGAATGTCATCTGAGTCCCGCATCATGAGATAATTAATTTTTAGTGAGGAGGGGTCGGAACTGTCAAACAACAAAACAGGGGTAACTTTAAGGAATAAACTGTACTTATTGGCTTGACCAAAAATTCTGATAATTTTATGGTAAGAAGATATGTGAGTCTAGTTTCAAAAAAATTTAGTAGATATTAATTTGGAGTTCTGTAGCTCCAAATAGAAATAATTTAGTAATTATGACTCAAGAAAATATCTTGACCTGAACATAAATAAAAGGGTAAATATGGTTGTATTACCTTGAGAAGCAAGTTGATAAATTGCTTATTATTTTCATACGGTCTTACTAAGCTATAAAGCTTACTCCCTCCTTTTTCATTTCTTTAGTGTTGTCAGGTTAGTTCGGGGTTAGAGATTGTCAGAGGCAGCATCACACTATCAAGCCATCACCTTTGGAATAAGGAAGCATATATTAGAAATTTCAAGTGAGTGGCATGTATAGTGATCTAGTTTATTAACATGTATTATTATGCTTCAGCCAAATGTATTGGCTTATATTGAGTTATATGTATATAGCCATAAGATGTGGCTCATATTGATTATAGCTTGAAAACCTAGTTATGCTTGTCATGTCTAATGTTTATGATGTGATTATGTTTGTTTGCTATGCATGATTGATAACATGACATGTGTGTGTGTTGGATGTATGCTCTATGACCAATCGGGGTGGTCATATCCATGTATTAATTGCACGGTATAAAGATAACATGACAATGTTTGAACATGAATGCTTGATGGATGAGTTGGTAACCATAGTATAATGGTAAAAGTGGTCATCAAAATGACAAGTCTTATGAACGTGAATTAAGGAATCTATACTTGGTATTGCATGAGTAGATGCATTGCTTGCAAGAGGGCATGTTAATGTTATGAATATGTCTTAACAAAGAGTGTTTAATCACTAAAATGATGCCATGATTTGTGGTTTTAATATGTATAAGGTTGTAAGGGTTTATGGGTAATTTGAAGGCTTGGAAAATAGCCTAAGTATTGACTACTCGAGCCGAGACACGGTCGTGTGCCTAAACCGTGTGGGAGAACACAGCCTTATCACACGAGTGTGTAGCTTGGCCGTGTGGTTCAATTTGTTTTACTGATGTCATAAACAGAGAGTTACACAGCCTGTGGACACGGGCGTGTCGAAGGCACACGGATGTGTCCATGTGTCCACACAGGCATGTGACCTTGTTTCATGGAAAGAAATTTTCTAAATTTCCCAAAACTTTCTAAGGTTGGTTTAGTCCCGAATTATTCCCGATGTATGTTTTGGGCTTCATAGACCCAAATAATGGACGACATACATGTGTTTGAAAAGTTTTGAATTAAAAGAAATTTTATGGCCCGATTTTTGCATGTATGTGTATGTTTAAGTCCGGTAATGCCTCGTACCCTATCGCAACGTAGGATTCGGGTAAGGGGTGTTACACAGGTAATCCTGATATAATCCCTCTCGAGCATATGTTACAATTAGGATTTAGCCTAGACTGGTAATCCTAATTGAGCTCTTCTAAGCATACGTTACATAAAGAATTTAGCCTGGATTGGTAATCCTGTAATTCGATATGTGGCTTGAGAGTGTGTTCTTCGATTAAGAGCCCTAATGGGTACCCTTAAATAAGATTTGACTAGATTATTGAATTGTACTCCTTGAGCGTACTACTTGACTATCTATCAGAATTTCAATGATTCAGCAGACACAACTCTTGGCATGATAAGAGAATTATGGGATGAAATGAATAATGTCTTGAAGGAAAATTGTATGTTGAGCTCATCTATGTTTACTTGATGTATATGAAAATTTTGTGACTAACATGTTTCATTGGATGCATGTGTTTAGAAAATTTTGCCAAGTTAATGGAAAACATGATATTGTATGCTTAGATTTATTAAACGGGATTGGTAAGTTTAGTTTTTGTTATACGAACTTACTAAGCATGTAATGCTTACTCCGTTTTATTTTTCCCTATTTTATAGTGCTTGGAAGCTCGTGAAGGCTGGAGATCATTGGAGCATCGTCACACTATCCACTAGTTTATTTTGGGTATATATAGTAAATCATTTTGATATAATGGCATGTATAGGCTAACTTGGCCATAGATGGCTTAAATATGTGGTTTGTAATCTAGCCATTGGAATGGCTAGTAATGGTTGTTTTTGATATACTTGTAATGTCGTACTACGGTAGCTATATACATGTTAAATGGTTGTTCAAATTATGCCTAACATATGGAATATACCAAGGTAAGATTATAAACATGTATGCTTGTAATGATATGCCATGTTGAATGACAGAGTTTGCTTAATTTGAATGCTTGAAATGGTTGGTATTTGGATGTAAGTTGAAGTGCAGGTCTTTGGTGTGATTTTGGGTGAGAAATGAAGCTAGAAATGGCTTTATTTTGTCCATACGGGCATGTGTCTAGACCGTGTGTGAGACATAGCCTAGTACATGGGCGTGTAGTTAGGTGGCCGTGTATCCCATGCACCTTAAATTTAAGAAACAGAATGTTCAAAATTGAGCACACAGAGAGAGAAAAGGGCGTTTGCCTCAGCCATGTGTGCGACACGGCCTGGAACACAGGCGTGTGTCTTGGCCGTGTGAAACCTACACCTAATTTCGAAGAATTTAATTAACCACATGGCCTAGCACAGGGGCATGTGGCATGGCCGTGTGCACAAGTCAGAAAGTTACATGGGGTTGAACACGGCTCGCAACATGGGCATGTCTCAGGGTCACACGGGCGTGTGAGCCCTGTAACTTAGAAAATTTTTGAAATGTCGCAAAAAATTCTTAAATTTTTTATTAAGTCCTGACTTGATTTTAATGCTCGTTTTGGGCCTCGAGGGTCCATTTATTACTTAAGAGACAATATGAATAATCTCGATTAATGAATTGTAATTTATGTGAATTATTCAAAAAATGTTTTGAAAGTTCTAGTAATGCTCCATAACCCTATTTTGGTGACGAATACAGGTTAAGGGGTGTTACATTTAGTGGTATCAAAGCTACGGTTTAGTCGATTCTTGGATTAAACGTAGTAAACACGAGTTTAGCTATACATGCCATTATATAATTTGTGATAGTGTAATGTATCCTGGTCATTTTAAATGTGTTTTTCATATAGTAATGTCATCCAACCAAGCTAGAGCTAAATCCGAAGAAGCTGAGAGCAATGCTTTAGCTTCAGTTTAAAGAGTTGCATCTACTTCTGGCAGTGAAAGACCCGTATCTGAGGGCCGAAGTGAGGAGGCATAACAGACCTTCTTTCAATTTATGAATGAATAGTTTACTAAGTATTTAAGAACAAACTTCATTGTACAACGACCTCCCCCACCTGCTCCTCAATCGGTTCCTGTGTTACCACCGAACACTGAACCCGCTAGAATAGGTAAGCCTCCGGTAGATAAAATCTGTAAGCATGGGGTAGAAGAATTTAGAGCTACCGCAGATGACTGAAAAGGGCTAAATTTTGGTTGGAAAATGCCATCCGAGTTTTTGATGAATTATCCTGTACACCTGTCGAATGTCTGAAATGTGTAGTATCTCTACTGAAAGACACAACTTATCATTGGTGGAATACCATAACTTCAGTTGTATCGAGAGAAAACATTACATGGGAATTCTTCCAGGTTTAATTCAGAAAGAAATATGTTAGTCAGAGATTTATGGATCAGAAAAAGAAAGAATTTTTAGAACTTAAACAGGGAGACATGACTATGTCTGAGTATGAACGAGAATTTGTTCGGTTGAGAAAATATGCCAGAGAATGGGTTCTAACCGAGGCTGAGATGTGTAGATGCTTTGAAGAGGGTTTAAATGAAGTTATTAAGTTATTGATCAGAATTCTCGAAATAAGAAAATTTGCGGTGTTAGCCGATTGAGCACACAAAGCTAGGGAATTGAGTAAAGAAAAGAAACAAGCTGAAAGAGAGGCTCGAGTTTCTAGAAAAAAGATTATGAGTAAGTCACAATCATCTGCTTCTAAGAAAATAAAAAAGTATTATGATCGTGTTACTACCTCTACGGGGTATTCTGGAAAAGAGCGAGGCTCTCAACGCTCTAACCCGAGATTTTTATCTCCTTTTGTAACCAGTATGGGTAGTGTCGTCCCAAACCAAGTGTAAGCATTGCAACAAATTTCATTTTGGGGAATGTCATTTGAGAAGTGGAGCTTGTTACCGATGTGGTTCATTTGACCATTTTCTTAGAGATTGTCCAGAAAGAGTTGAAAAAGAAATAGAACCAGCTCCAAAGCCGAGTAATCCTATTTCAAGGGGCAGACCACCCCGTCACCCCATTAATGTTAGTGGTAGTCAAGGTACTACCAGGGATATAGCAGCTAAATCTGAGACATGAGCACCTACAAGAACATATGTTATTCGTGCTAGAGAAGATGTTTCTGTACTAGACGTCATTACTGGTACATTTTCTCTACTTGATATTGATATTACTGCTTTGATTGATCTTGGTTCCACACATTCATACATATGCACAAACTTAGTGTCTATTAAAAATTTACCTGTTGAATTCACTAAAGATGTGATTAAAGTTTCAAACCCCCTAGGCCAGTGTGTTATGGTGGATAAAGTCTGTAAAAACTATCTGTTGATGGTAAAAGGTTATTGTTTTTCGGCTGACTTGATGTTATTGCCATTTGATGAATTTGATGTGATTTTTGGAATGGATTAGTTAACCTAATATGATGCAGTGGTTAATTGTAAACAAAAATATATTATATTGAAATGTCAAAGTGGTGAATTACTTCATGTTGAACCTGATAAAGTGGATGGATTACCTAATGTGATTTTAGCAATATCAGCACAGAAATATGTTAAAAAGGGTTATGATGTTTATTTCGCATATGTGTTGGATACTAAAGTATCTAAGTCAAAGATTCAGTCAATGTCAGTTGAATGTGAATTTCCTGATGTATTCCCAGAAGAATTACCTGGTTTACCCTCAGATAGAGAAGTAGAATTCTCTATAGATCTTATTCCGAGTACAACACCAATATCTATAGCACCTTACAGAATGACTCCTACTGTTGAAAGAGCTAAAAGTACAATTGCAAGAATTGATTGACAAAGGTTTTGCTCGACCTAGTTTCTCACTTTGGGATGCACCAGTTCTGTTTGTAAAGAAGAAAGATGGATTGTTGAGGCTATGTATTGGTTACAGACAACTCAACAAAGTTACAATAAAGAACAAGTATCCATTGCCTTGTATTGATGACTTTTTTTACTAGTTAAAATGTGCTAATGTATTTTCAAAGATTGATCTTTGTTATGGTTGCTATCAACTACGGGTAAAAGATTTAGTGTGCCAAAGACAGCTTTTAAAACCAGGTATGGACACTATGAGTTTCTTGTGATGTCATTTGATTTGACAAATGCACCTACAGTGTTTATGGATCTGATGAACAGAATTTTTAGCCCATATTTAGACAGGTTTGTGGTGGTATTTATAGATGATATTTTGGTTTACTCCCGAGATGAAAATGAACATATGAAGCATTTGAGAATAGTGTTGCAAACTTTGCAAGAGAAACAATTGTATGCCAAGTTTAGTAAATGTGAATTTTGGCTACGAGAAGTTAGTTTTCTTAGGCATATAGTATCTGCTAAAGGTGTCAGGGCGAACCCGAATAAAATTTCAGCCATTGTTAATTGGAAGCCACTGAAGAATGTGTCTAAAGTTCGAAGTTTTCTAGGACTTGCTAGTTATTATCAGAGGTTTGTAAAAGGTTTTTCAATGATAGCTTCTCCGATGACGCCGTCTATTGCAAAATGATGTGAAATTTGAGTGGTCTGATAAATGCCAGCAGAGTTTTGACAGATTAAAAGCTTTATTAAGAGAAGCTCCAATGTTAGTTCAGCCATAATTGGGTAAAGAATTTATAGTTTACAGTGATGTGACATTGAATGGTTTAGGCTGTATTTTGATACAATAAGGTAAAGTAGTAGCCTATGCTTCAAGATAGCTAAAACCACATGAAAGAAACTACCCGACACATGATCCTGAATTTGCAGCCATAGTGTTTGCATTGAAAATGGGGTGGCATTACTTGTTTGGTGAAAAATGTCACATATTCACGAATCATAAAAGTCTGAAGTACTTGATGACACAAAAAGATTTGAATTTGAGACAACGCAAGTGGCTTGAGTTACTAAAATATTATGATATGGTTATTGATTATCATTCGAGAAAAGCCAATATGGTTGCAGACGCTCTGAGTAAAAAGTCCTTGTATATTTTGCGAGCAACGAATACCCGATTGTCACTATTTGATGATGGTTCAATTATAGCTGAGTTAAAAGGTAGACCAACGTTTTTGCAACAAATCTCTAAAGCTCAGAAAAATGATAGTAAGTCGTAAGCAAAACGAATACAAAGTGAATCGACTCCTGACTCAGAATTTCAGATCAAGACTGATGAATGTCTATTACTCAAAGGCAGAGTATGTGTACCGAAAAGTTCAAAACTAGTACAGAAGATTTTGAATGAAGCTCATAATGGTAACATGTCTATTAATCCTGGTAGTAATAAAATGTATAATGATCTGAAAGAGATGTACTGGTGGCCAGGAATGAAACGAGATATTTCTAAGTTTGTATCTAAATGTTTGATATGTTAGCAAGTAAAAGCTGAACATGAGTTGCCTTCTGGACTATTATAGCCAGTTACGATACCATAATAGAAATGGGAAAGAATTACCATGGACTTCGTATAGGGATTACCCTTGTCTCCAAAGAAGAAAGATGTCATTTAGGTGATTGTTGATCGGTTGACAAAGTCTGCACACTTTATTCCGATACGTATGGATTATTCTTTGGATAGATTGGCTGAATTATATGTCTTTGAGATTGTCAGATTGCATAGAGTACTTGTCTCCATTATTTCAGATAGAGACCCTCAATTTACCTCTCGATTTTAGAGCAAATTGCAAGAAGCTCTGGGTACTCAGTTACATTTTAGCACTGCATTTCATCCACAGACAGATGGTCAATCTGAACGTATTATACAGATTTTGGAAGATATGCTTCGGTGTTGTATACTTGAGTTTGAAGGTAAATGGGAAAAGTATTTGCCTTTAGTTGAATTTGCTTACAATAACAGTTATCAGTCCAGCATCAAAATGGAACCGTATGAAGCTTTGTATGGTCGCAAATGTAAAAATCCATTGTATTAGATAGAACTCAGAGAGAAAAAGTTATACGGAGTTGACTTAGTCTGTGAAACTGAGGAAAAAGTGAAAGTAATTCGGGACAGTTTGAAAGCAACCTCTGATTTCCAAAAGTGCTATGCTGATCTTAAATGAAAAGAAATATAATTTCAAATCGATGACAAAGTATTCTTGAAATTATCGCCTTGGAAGAAAGCTCTGTGGTTTGGTCACAAAGGAAAACTGAGTCCAAGGTTCATTGGACCATATGAGATTACAGAAAGAATCGGACCAGTTGCATATCGATTAGCTTTTACCACCAGAACTTGAACGGATTCATAATGTTTTTCATGTGTCTATGCTATGGCAGTATCAATCCGATCCTTCACATGTTATCCCTCCAACAGAGGTAGAGATTCAGGCTGATATGGCATATAATGAAGAACCAATCAAATTTTTAGCTCGGGAAACAAAAGAGTTAAGAAATAAAAAGGTAGTTTTATTAAAAGTCCTTTGGCAACAACACGATATAGAAGAGGCTGCCCAGGAACTGGAGGATATTATGAGGAAGCAATACCCAAATCTTTTTACTGGTAAGATTTTCGAGGACGAAAATCCTTAAGTGGGGAGAGTTGTAATAGCCCAATTTCAGTGAAATCAGAACAGTGGTTTCGGGACCACAAATCTGATTCGAAAATAAAATTTATTTTTATTTTATTACATGGTCCGTAATATGTTAGAAATGTCATGTGAAAATTCTGATAGGAAAATTTTTATTGATTATGTGTTTAATTACGAGAAGGACTAAATCGTATAAAAATGCAAAAATTGAATTCTAGTAGCTAGAAGGATTAAATAGCTATGGAATTCAAAACTAGAGGTCCTTATATGGTAATTAGACCGTTAAAGAAAAGTATGTAGATATTTTAGTGGCTCATCCATGGAAATTTAGAAAAAGGGCAAGAACTAAATTTAAATTTGAAATAATTTAATTAATTAAAAGATGAAAAATAAAATATCATCTTATTTACTCATCTTCTTCCCCAAAAATACATGGAAACCTTAGGAGAGAGAGAAGAAACTTTCATAGCTTAATTGGGTAAGTTTCCTTGTCGCGTTTTTAGTAATTTTGATTTTTTGAAACCGGGATAGCTTAATCTACCTATTTGGGAGATCAATTTGAAGAGTTATCAAAGTGTGAAAATTAGGTCATGTATGTATATGTTGAAAATTTGATATTTATGGTAGAAAATGAAAGGTTGTTGATAGATAAACAACTTTTACAAAGTGATTTTTGATGAAAACATGATTTAGGGACTAAAATGTAATGTTCTGAAAATTGATGAAAAATTCTAAAATTTGTAGAAAATATGTGCTGTAAATTCCATATTAAAATTTCGTTAGGCTTGGAATAGCGAGTAAATTGCATAAATTTCATTTTCCGAGCCTAGGGACGAAATTGGAATTTATGGAAAAGTTAGGGGTAAAATGGTAATTTTGCCTAGGACGTAAATTGTGTCCAAATGAATGAAATGTGTGAAATTTATGATTAAATTTATTCAGATAGATCTGGACAACACAAATTCGAGGTTAGATCGAGGAAAAGAAAAGGTTTCGGATTAGTAGATTATTTACGCGAACAAGTGTCGAGGTAAGTTTGTGTAACTTAATCGAGCGTGTAAATATGTTAACTTGAGTGCTATGATTGTATGCAATATGATTTATGTTTATGTGAATATTATAAATGTGTGAAATGATTACATGTTCGAAAATGTTGGAAAAAGGATAAAGTCTCGTTTGAATATTGAATTTCGATGGATAAATGTGATTGCCTTATAAACTAAGGTCCTGCATTTGTTGCTGACAGAATTTAGCTTGGACGAGTAATCCTATTGACCTCATTATATAAAGGATTTTGCCCGGACGGGTAATCTTGATACAATTCCTCTCGAGCATATGTTACAATTAGGATTTAGCCTGGAATGGTAATCCTAATTGAGCTCTTCTGAGCATACGTTACATAAATGATTTAGCCTAGACTGGTAATCCTGTAATTCGATATGTGGCTCGAGCCCTAATGGGTACCCTTGAATAATATTTGACGAGATTATTTAAAAGTACACCTTGAGTATACTACTTGAGTATCTATCAGAATTTCAATGATTCAACGAACACAACTCATGGCATGATGTAACACCCCTTACCTGTATTCGATGTTGGAACAGGGTACGAGGCATTATCGGATGTAAACACAATCAAACATACAAAATTGAATGTAAATTTCCATCCAAATTTAAAAATTTTCACTTACATTCATATCGTCTCTAAAATGAACCTACGAGGCCCAAAACATGCATTGGAAGCGGTTCGGGACTAAACCGAGAACTTTAGAAAATATTACGACACTTAGAAAATTTTTGCTAAAACAGGGGTCACACGCCTATGTGGCTTGGGACACGTCGGTGTGGGCAGGCCGTGTGGTCACACATGCCCGTGTCCCTGACCCATGTAACTTTCTGTTTGTCACCTAAGAACAAATTGAAGTCACATGGCCAAGACACATGCCCGTGTCCCGAGGCCGTGCCCTTTACATGGCTGAGACACACGCCCGTGTCTCTGTTCGTGTGCTCGATACTGACCATTCTATTTTGCAACAATTTAGGTTTAGGGGACACATGGTCGGATCACACACCCATGGGGCTAACTGTGTGTGACACACGGCCTAGACACATGCCGGTGTGGACAATAATAAGGTTATTTACCAAGCCATTTTGCCACCCTAACTTGCACATATCTACTCAACATCACATGGCACAAACTCAAGTATGAAGAGCAACCAAATAATCACAACCAAGACAATAACATGTCATTCTCATACCATTTTCAAACATGCTTAAAATATCAACCTTTCCACATCAAATTATGCAAGTTTCCACATTCACAAATGACATTAGTACAAATATACTCATAACCAACATTAGCCAACTTCCAAGGCTATATACAAAATGAACCATGAACCATTCACGATTATGACCATCACATATTAGTACCATATTAACATCTATCATACACATAACCTTTATCATGCCATAATTCATTCCTGTCAATTTCACCTTCATTAGTCTTCATTTAACTAATTTCTAGTTACCTTATTGTACACACAAATTTATCATCTCATAATGGACTACATTACCAAACATTTCACATTCATGCCATAAATCACATTTCCAAACAATTCACATTCACCATGCATACCATGATCATATCACCATAGACATTGACACATATATGAATATACTTAGGCTTACAACCATATTGCCAATATAAGTCAACTTACATGGCCAAATAGCAAAACAAGCCTTTGACGATTTCAAGCCATTACATTGGCTAAAATCATACGACTCATACAGCAAAATGACCAAGTCCCTATAGATGGCTTAAACTCAAAAATACTTGAATTCATCAATACCCAAAATTGATAGCTTGATAGTGTGATAGGATCTCCGGCGATCTCCAACTCAAGCTAGCTTAATAACCCTATAAGATAAGGGAAAATAAGGGGGTAAGCTATATAGCTTAGTAAGTCCGCATGAAAATAATAAGCAACTCTTATTAGGCATTTATCAAGTTCAATAATTTAAACACAAAATATTACTAATTGTTATAAATCTCATAGCTATAATTTTATTCAATCACAATGTTTACTCTATTAACTTATAAGCATAATTTAACATATCTTGGCATTAGCCTAACAACCATAATCTCTCTTTCTTAACATATCACAGCACTTAACAAGTCATTTCAAACCTCATAGAAAACACGCACATTAAATATGAGTATTCACATTTCAAGCATATACTTTAACATTTTTCAATTGTTCCAAGTTCATATCTTATCATACTTCCTTAATCATTTTAATAGACAATTATACCAATCTTTCTTTTTTCTCATATCCTATAGATCGCAACTTAGGTGAATAAAGCACACTATGTTATAACTCAATTTGGCTCGAAAGCCAATCACATGGTCATCAACCAAATTTATCATGAATTTCATACATCACAAGCATAGGCCAATAATCACAAGGTTTTCGCAAAATCATTCTCTTGGAAATCATGAACTCACTATATCATGAAGTCAATGCTTATAAACTTATTTACATACCTATACAAATTTGTAATACTTACATGCTCTTTCTCTTCTTTGACATACCCATTAAATTTCTCGTTGAACCACTTGGAATACTAAAGGATACTCGAGAGTCCCGTACACACGGTACCGTACCAATACCATATCTCAGATATGGTCTTACATGTAATCTCGTATCGATGCCAATAGCCCAACTATGGTCTTACACGAAGTCTCATATCGATGTCATATCCCAGATATGGTCTTACACGTAGTCTCATATTGATGCCATATCCCAGATATGGTCTTACACATAGACTTAATAACCCTAATGTCATAACATTTGTATCCTATTTATTCCTAAGGTTCAACCGGGATTTCACTCTTATCGGATCTTTGTCGAATACGTCCAATGGTAATTTACAATCCATACAATAATAAAGCATTTAAAACATAATTAAAAACAATGTATTTTTTGCATACGAACTTTCCTCAGCATAAAAAATTGGCGAATAGGACTAAACCGTCAAATACTCGTTTCCCCCATTCTAGTTTACGAACCTTGTTTTTCTTGATCTATAATATAACATTTAACTTATTTAATCATTATACTATCCAAATCAGCCCAAAATCATATTATGGCAAAAATTACATTTTTACCCCTAAAATTTAACATTTTTGCAATTTAGTCCCTAGGCTCGTAAAATGAAATGTACTCAATTTCTTCAACACCAATTCCTATTCAAACCTTATACATGCTTTTAAGAGCCCACATTTTTCTTTTATTCGTATTTTAACACCCATTTCACAACTTTTTACAAGTAGGTCCTTTTAGGCATTTTTATCAAAAATCACTTAGCAAAAGTTGTTTATCAAACAACTAACATGCATTTTATACCATTAAACATCAAAATACAAAAATATCCATCATGGGTAAAATTTTAGACTTTGATTATTTCTTAAATTAGTGGTAGAAATAGATAGATCATGTTACAAGGATTTCAAAAACATAAAAATCATTAAAAATGGGGCTAGAACAGACTTACAATCGAGCTTGGAAGCTTGAAAAACCCTAGACATGGTTTCTCCTTATGAAATTCGGCCATGGGGTAAAAGATGGACAAAATTTAGCTTTTAATTTGCTTTTTAATTCATTTTAATTACCAAATTACCTAAATGCCCTTAATGAAAAACTTTAGAAACATGCCTAACCATGTCCATTTTTGTCCATCAACTTAACCAATGGTCTAATTACCATTCAACGACCTCCAATCTAAAATTTCATAACAATTGGACACCTCTAGCATGTAGAACACAACTTTTGTACTTTTTACAATTTAGTCATTTTGACTAAATTGAGTGCCCAAACGTTAAAATTTTCGAATGAAATTTTCACGAAATCATTCCATAAAATTGTAGACCATAAAAATATAATAAAAATAAATTTTTCTACGTCAAATTTGTGGTCTCAAAACCGCTGTTTCGACTAGACCCAAAATCGGGCTATTACAACTCTCCCCTCTTTAGGGATTTTCATCCCTGAAAATCTTACCAGAAAAGAGATTAAGGTAACGATCTTGTAGTTTTCTCCACCTCATTGAAGAGTCCTCTTCGAGGGCATTTTCCCAAAAGCACTCTGTCATCGATCTGGAATCCAATATCTTAAATTTTCAAATCTATATACCACTTATGTCATTCTGAAGTTGATTTCAACTTTCATGAATCACTTCCACATTTTTACTCAGAATCACAAATCAATTCCACTTCGTAGGTTTTTTTTCCATTTACCTTTGAACTCTGAAACATAGTATCAGAGCATAATGTCAAAGATTTGAATTACTCTCTCAGGCTTACCTTGTCTCGTACAACATTTTCTACATAAGCTCTGGATAATTCATTGTGCAAATTTTATCTCGGAGTAATAATAACAGAAATCAGAATCAAAAATCGTTTCACACTGTACTCGTTTAGTTTACCACTCACTATCACATTTCTCAGGTTTTTAATCTTGCAAAGAAAACATTGCTTTAACTTCCATCAAATAAGATTATTCATGTAACCAACACTCACAAAATGAACAAAGCCTTTGCATTCAAGCATCTATAACTATACTTGCTGTCCCAAAAGATTAATCGTTAACTATTCACAATCTTTCAATAGTTCAAGCCATCAACATTGTCTTAATATTAGATTTTTTCTGTAACATTAGATATGTAACACCCCTTACCCGTGTCCGACGCCGGGATAAGGTTTGAGACATTATTGGACATAAACGTAAACTAACGTACAATGCCAAGCCATAAAATTTCATCCAAATTTAAAACTTCTCAATCACATGCAAATATTCCCTTATAAATGCCTACAAGGCCCAAAACATACGTTGGGAGTGGTTCGGGACTAAACCAAAAATGATCAAAACTTCTACTACACTTAGAAAATTTTTCATACTCTGGAGGGTCACACGCCCGAGTGGGTAGGCCGTGTAGTCACACACGCCCGTGTGGCTTGAGACACGCCCGTGTCCTCAGCCCGTGTAACACTCTAATTATGACATCATCAGCAAAATAAGGTCACACGGCCAAGTCACACGCCCGTGTCCTTAGGCCGTGTGGCAAATTAAATTCTTGAAATTAAGTGCAGACTTCACACGGCCTCGGCACACGCCCATATATTGAGACTGTGCCCTCCATACGGCTGAGACACACGGCCGTGTCTCTGCCCGTGTGTTTACTATTGGGCATTCTGTTTGCATTAATTAGGGTGTAGGGGAAGCACGATCAGAACACACGCCCATGGAGCAGATTGTGTCTCACACACGACCTAGACACACACCCGTGTGTCTAACCACGTGGACAATTTTTATGCTATTTTCCAAGCCATTTGCCACCCTTAAACACTCACATGCTTACATTCACTTCATGGCATGCAACATGGCACATTTGAATATTCAAGCATCCACATTCATGGTTAAATTATGACTTGGCAATTGTAACACCCCTAACTTGTATCCGACGCCAGAATAGGGTTACAAGGTATTACCGGACAATACATCTCATTCGCATACATTATACAATCAAAAACAAAATTCATTCACAATGTAACAGTCTAGTTTAGACCCTAGTCAAAATAGTGGTTTTGGGACCATAAATCTGAGTTAGAAAAATTATTTTAATATTATTTTTTGTGTTTACAGTATGTGGTTAAGCATGTGTGAAAGTTCCGTATGAAAATTTAATCGTTTATGTGCTTAATTTGATAAAAGAACCTAATCGCATAAAATGTAAAAGTGGCCTTCTACTTGTTAAAGTGTCTATTTGTTATGTCTTTATAATTGAAAGGTCCTTATGTTGTTATTTGACCATTGAACATATGAGTGGACATTAATGGCCTTGATATAATGGTTTATTAATGTTTTATTGTAAGGGTAAAATGGTAAAAAGAATATTAATGTTAATTGAAATTTAACAAAACATGAAATAAGGCCATTTTGTGTTCTTCCTTGTCGAAAATCAAAGAAAAAGAAAAGAAAAAGAGATATTTAGGGTTTGGCTAGTTCAAGCATCAATTAAGGTATGAGTTTTGTTTGCTTTTTGATAATTTTTACCCTTTTGTAATTGTTGCTTAGTGTTCTATCAAGCCCATGTCTTAATTTTTGAAATTGTTGATGATTTTGAGTTGAGCCATTGATGAAACTATGAGTTTTATAAAGTTTGATGATAGTATATGGAAGCCTGATGTTAAGTTAACATGTTTTGTCTTTGAATTTTTTATGAATTTGAGTAAATTGGGTTAAATTGTAAAAATGGAAAATTTGAGGGACTAAAATTGAAATAGATAGAATATATGGGCTTATATGAACTCTATGAACATTCGGCCTAACATGTGTAAAAGGAGATTTTGTGTGTTTTGTGATTTTGTGAAATAGGGACTAAATTGTCAAAATGTGAAAATGTGAGGGCTAATTTGTAAAATGCCCTAAATATGTATATATGGATTGAATTGAATGAATTTTTTGAATAAAAGGGTTAATTTTGAATACATATATATCAAGAAAAGGGGAATTCAGATTTAGATCAGGGGAATCAAAGGTTATAAAGTAAACGATCCGAATCGTCAATTTTGAGTACGAGGTAAGTTCGTACGTGATAAATGAGACTATAGTTATGTTTTAATGCTTTGATAATACATAAATTGTATAGATATTTTATTACGATTTGAGCATGATGATAATCGACTATGTTCGGCACTAAATGTGTGGTTCGAAATAGCTTTGGCTACAAATGGCACTAAGTGTGCAAGTTGGAATAGCTTCGGCTATATAGGAGGCACTAAGTGTGCGATACTGAGATAGCTTCGATTTATTGAAATGGCACTAAATGTGTGAGATTGTTACGGCTTTGGCAAATAACTAATACACTAAGTTTGTGAATTCTTAAAGCATGGAAAGACTTCCAAATGAATTAATGTATTTGAACGAAAGGTGAGAATGAAATGAATAAATACGGAAAAGTTCATATATGTTCGAAACCTATATGGTAGATGATACTATGTGTATGAAGCTTGATGAATTCATATGAACACATTAAATGAGATAGAATAGAATTGATGGATGACTTGTGAATTACTAAGTGTTTATTAGTTGATGTTTCGTATATTATAAACTGTTGATTATTTATGGTACGAACTTACTAAGCTCTAAAGCTTACTGTGTGAAATATTCTTTGTTTTACAGTGTTATAAAGCTAGCTCATATCTAGGGAGCGACATCAATCACACTATCGGACATCTATTTTGGTACCAATTTGAGAGTTGTATATATAGTATATGGCATGTATAGGCTAATGTCACTTTGATATGTTTTGTGTTATGTTTAGCCATGAGACTTGGCTTGTAAATATTGGTATGTATAGCCTCTTAAGTTGGCCTAAATGGCATGTCTGATAAGTAAGATATGTGATGTTTATAATATTTATATGATGGTTTATTATGGGATATTGAAGTAATGAGTTTGTGCATTTGAAACTTGGGTAAATTGTGAAGGTGTTGGCATATTGAATTGGTTAAGGTTATATAGTTTGATATGTGATTGTATTGTCATGTTTTGGTTGCCTTTAAATGTATGCAAATGATGCAAAAATGTTGTGATTTTGGTGTGCTTGAGATAGGTGGGAAATTTGGTTTAAACTAAGCCTAATTTCGCCCCACACGGATGAGCACACGGGTGTGTGTCTCGTTCGTGTGTCTGTTATAACTTAGTTATGCAAGTCAGTCTTGAGCACGACCTAGACACACGGGCGTGTCTGGCGGCCGTGTGTGGCACACAGCCTTGACACATGGGCGTGTGTGGCCACTTCGAAGGGTACACAAGCTAGACACATGGGCGTTTGGTCGACCGTGTGACCCAAGTCAGTTTCGACCACGACCAAGGCACACGGGCGTGTCTTGTAGCCGTGTGGTGTAGTCAGTATGTATGCCCTGTTTTGCCACAGCTTTGACACACGGGCGTGTCTAAGGCCGTGTGCCCGTGTAAGGCACACGGCCTGTTCACACGGGCGTGTGACCTTTATAACTTAGAAAAATGTTTAAGTTTTGGAAAAAATTGTATGTGCTCGATTTAGTCCCGACTCCTTTCTAAAGTATTTTTAAGGTCTCATTGACCTAAGTAAGGGACTTATTGTTGATGTTTGATTATGATATGAGAATGATGTATAAGAATTTTTTGTAAAATATTTCTAATTGAATGGGTAACGCCTTTAACCCTAATTCGGTGATGGATATGGGTTAGGGGTGTTACACACATGTCCCTTACGAGGCCCTACAAGACCTTAAAACATGCTTACTTTCGGGACTAAACTGATCACATATAAAAATTTCCAATCACTTAGAAAAATTTCATGAAATCATAGGTCACACGCCCGTGAGAACAGGCTGTGTGCTTCACACGGCCACCTAACACGCCCTTGGCGCAGCCGTGTGAAAACAGAGCATACATACTAACATGTACCACACGGCCGGAAACATGCTCGTGTGCCTTGGCCGTGGTTGAAACTGACTTGAGTCACATGGCTAGCCACACGCCCATGTGTCTAGCTCGTGTACCCTTTGAAATGGCCACACACGCCCATGTGCCAAGGCTGTGTGCCTCACACGGCCACCAGACATGCTCGTGTGTCTAAGCCGTGCTCGAGACTAACTTTAAATTGTAAGACTACCCCAGGGGTCACACGACCGTGTAACATGACCGTGTGTCGCACACGGTTGAGACACACGCTTGTGTCTCTGCTCGTGTGGACAAAAATAGGTCATTTGAAAAGTCAACTTTGCCACCCTTTTCTCATGCATATCAATCAACCTAAATAGTACCATTTCAAGACATTTATAAACAACCAAAAACCAACCAATATGTGCATATATCATGTCATCTATACATAACCATCTCAATTACTCAATCCCATAACCAAAACATGTCATTTCAATATACTAAAATCATCTAGATTGCATAACTTCTAAATGCATTTCATCATCATCTTAACCCTATTATATGCCATAAAACATACCATTTCCAAATCCCATAACTAACCCATCACATAAGCATTATATACATCATATAACTTACCAAACACTTAATTCAAGCCAACTTTAATGGTTATACATACCAAATTTACAAGCCAAATCTCATGGCTAACATCATAACTCAAAATATACCAAAATATCACTAGCCTATACATGCCATATACCAAATATACAAGATTACCAAAAATACCAACGAGATAATCGATAGTGTGATGGCGTATTCCCGATGATCCTCGAGCCCGCACTAGCTTCAATAATCTATAAAACATAGACAAATAACACACAGTAAGCTTCATAGCTTAGTAAGTTCGTACCAAAAATACTCAACAGTTCATATTATCTAAATCATCAACTAATAAACACTTAATAGTTCTCATCTCTTTATTCAATTCTAATCCATAACCATTTATCATGTATATACCATTTCATAAAGCTTCATACATATAGTATCAACTACCATAGAGGTATTGTACGTACTTGTACTTTCCCGTATTTATTTATTTCATCCTCACCTCTTTGTTCAATATGTTAAATCGTTCGGAAATCTTTCAATGCTCTAAGAACTCGCATACTTAATGCATAAATGTTTAGCCGAAGCTTTAACAATATCGCACACTTAGTGCCATCACATTGAACCGAAGCTATCTCGGTATCACACACTTAGTGCCACATAAACCGAAGCTATTTTAATTCGCACACTAAGTGTTGTATATAGCCGAAGCTATCTCGAAACGCACATTAAGGGCCAAACATCGTAGACTTGTCGTCGTACATAGTCGTAGTTGAAAATATACAATTTATGCATTATTAAAGCATTAAATACATAATTGTAACTTCATTTATCACGTACGAACTTACCTCGTACTCGAAATGGACGAATCAGATCAATTACTCTATAACCTTTGATTTTTCTCGATCTAAATTCGATTCCATTCTTTCTCGATCTATATGAATTCAAAATTAACTCATTTAATCACACATTTATTCATTTCAATCAACAAACACATAATTAGGGTATTTTACACTTTAGCCCCTAAAATTTCATATTTTGACATTTTAGTCCCTATCTCATAAAATCACAAAATACACATAATTTCACATTTCTCATGCTTAGCTGAATTTTCATATAGTCTCTAGCAGCCCATATCTTTCATTTATTCATACATTTAACCCTCATTTTCATATTTACACAAATTAATCCCTAATACGCATTTTTACTCAAAATCACTTTACAAAACATGTATATCAAGCACCAAGCTTTCATTATTCATCATCAAACATTCAAAAACTCAAGCATTCATCAATGGAAACTTTCAAAATCATCAACACATTCCAAAATTTAGGCATGAGCTAGCCAGTACTCAAAGCAATGATCACAAAAATATAGAATCATCAAAAACTGAGCAAAATACATACCTCAATTAAGCCACACAAGTGCCGAATGTTTTTGAGCATTCAAAATCCTGTTTCTTTTCTCATTTTTAGCAATATAGGTGGAAGATGATGAATGAAATGATTTTTGTTTAATTAATATTAACATATTAACCAATTTACAATTTTAACCTTAATTTAAACCATTTAAAAACATTCATTTTATTGCCATTTATGTCCATATCCACTATCAATGGACTAATTACAACATAAGGACCTTTAATTTAATAAGCCATGGCAATTAGACACCTTTATCAAATAGAATGTAACTTTTGCATTTTACGCGATTTAGTCCTTTTCTCAAATTAACCACTTAAACGATAAAATTAACGCACCAAACTTTCATAGATATCTAATCTCACGCCATAAATACACAAAATAATATTAAAATATTATTTTGAATCAGATTTGTGGTCCCAAAACCACTATTCTGACTAGGGTCTAAACTGGGCTGTTAAAGTAATGTCCACATATCACCTATTCAAGCTATCATGCTTTCATAAGGCATTCCACACCAATTTCATATTTGTCTATCATCTTTACTAACCTATTTTTTTAAGTTACACACTTACATCACTTTTATTGTCATGCACATTAATTCATATTTCATACACCAAACATACTTGCCATCCATCACACACTCATTAACCATAAGCAACCATAACTACATTAAAGCCTAAGCACATTTGCATGCATGCACCAATAATTAGGGTTACAACCCAATAATCAATATGAGCCACCTCTCATGGCTATATACAAAATAATCATAATGCCTTCATGAGCCAACACATTTGGCAAATCAATATGACACATAACAAAAAGACCAAGTCCCTATACATGCCATACTCAAAACGTGGAGACTAACTATACCCAAATGTCTAGTTGATAGTGTGGTCGAGCCTCTGACGTCCCTCGATTCCTGAGCTAGCTTGGCGGTACTATAAGAAAATGGAAAAAAGAGGGGAGTAAGCATAAAGCTTAGTAAGTTCACATGCAAATAAATAGCAACATAATCATATATATATAAATACCAATGACATAACATAGTTTACTTATGTGTTATCATAAATTCAGAGGCTTAACTTACACAACTTCAATCTTACCAAAAGTTCATCACATATTGAGCTCATTCATATAAGTTTTCCGTACATACCTGTTCCAACTTGTAACACATTGTCACATTTCCTCATCATTGACTTAATTGTCGAATAAATCATAGGTTTACCTGTTGAACATTCGGAATACTATCGGATACACGAAAGACTTGCATATAGTGCTTAAAGCGTAGTCACATGCTACCTCATATCAAAATCACACATTGCTCGCTCTCGAGCTAATCACGGGCCTGCTCACACAAGCTGACAGTAATGACGTAACTACTCGGGCTACTCACACAAGATGATAGGTACCCGCAACACATGCCGGGCTACCCAGCCACTGGTAGAGCGTACAAGATTAGCACCCGGATTCACATAATCACATATACACATAATTTCATGAGCTCATAATCACATAGTTCCTAGTGACATGTCACATTGTATCCTAAATTATTCCTAAGGTTCAAACGGGATTTTCTCGATGTCACATCTTTGTCGAACTCGTTCATAAAGTCGTTCTCATTGACCATTATGTCATTCATACACTCATTATAACAATTAAACATAGAAATTCATACATTAATAAAGCATTAAAATATGATATAACATTGCATTATTTACACATGAACTTACCTCGGTACAAAATATGGACAATTAATTCGATTTAGTCCAAAATCTTGTTCTTTCCCTGGTTTAGGTCCGGACTCTATTTTTCTTGATCTATAATAGCAAATTCAGCTTGTTTAATCATCACATTATTCAAATCAGTCAAAAAACTATATTTAGGCAAAATTATAGTTTTGCCCCTAAACTTTCACATATTTACAAATTAGTCCCTAGGCTCGTAAAATGAAATGTGTTCATTTTCTTTGTTACCCAAGCCTAGTCGAACCTATTCCATGCTCATATGAGCTCACATTTTTCTTTATTTCACATTTTACTACTCATTTTTACACCTTTTTACAAACAAGTCCTTTCCATGCATTTCTATCAAAAATCACTTAGTAAAAGATGTTAAACACACATCAAACTTTCATATTCTTCCATTAAACATCAAAATACAACCATGTCACACATGGGTAAGTTTTTGAACATGAACCCTAGCTCAAGATATGACTAAAAATGGATGGATCATGCTTCAAGGACTTCAAAAATGCAAAGAACATAAAAAACAGGGCTAGGGAGCACTTACAATCAAGCTTAAAAAGTTGAAAACCCTAGCTATGGTGACCCTTGGAATTTCGACACAAGCAAGAAGAAGATGGACAAATTTTGCTTTTTTCCCTTTTTATTCTTTTATTTACCAAAAGACAAAAATACCCTTTAAGCCTTTCTTTCAAATTTTATCCATGAATGCCCATTTTTGTCCAAAATTTTTGAACTTGGTCAAATTTCTATTTAAGGACCTCTAATTAGTGATCCAATGCAATTTCATACTTGAAGCTTCTAGAGCAAAAGTTGTACAACTTATTCGATTTAGTTCCTTAAGTTAAGTTGGGAATTTTAGGCATAGAATTTCTTCATAAAAATTTCACACAAACATGCAATCATATCATGGACCATCAAATAATCATAAAATATTTATTTCTATTTTGGATTTGTGGTCTCAAAACCATTGTTCCGACTAGGCCCTAATTTGAGATATTACAGTTCTCCCCCTTAGGGATTTTCGTCCCCGAAAATCTTACCAGTGAAAAGGTTTGGGTATTGGTTTCTCATGTTTTCCTCAGTCTCCCATGTAGCTTCTTCAACCCCATATCTTTGCCATAAAACTTTCACCATGGTAGTACTTTTGTTTCTCAATTGCTTGACTTCCCGGGCCAAAATCATAATCGGCTCTTCACCATAAGTCATATCCGGTCAGATCTCGACCTTTGTTGGTGAAATCACGTTCAAAGGATTAGATCGGTATCGACACAACATAGACACATGGAACACATCATGAATCTTTTCCAGTTCAGACGGTAAGGCTAACCGATAGGTAACTGGCCCTACTCTCTGTGTGATCTCATACTGTCCAATAAGGCATGGAATTAATTTTCCTTTCCTACCAAATCTCAAAACCTTTTTTCCATGGAAACACTTTCAAAAACACCCTATCACCGACCTTAAACTAATCTCTTTCCGTTTCAAATCCGCATAGGATTTCTGTCTATGCGAAGCGGCCTTCAAACAATCCCGTATTATCTATACTTTTTCTTCGGTTTCTCTAACTAAATCAGCTCCGTGAATCTGATTCTCTCTGAGTTTGGTCCAATACAATGGCGTTCGGCACCTACACCTATACAATGCCTCATAAGGCTCCATTTTCAAACTCGACTAAAAACTATTATTTTAGGCAAATTCTACCAATGAAAAGTACTTGTCTCAATTACCTTGGAACTTAATAATACAACACCGCAGCATATCTTCAAGAATTTGAATTACTCGCTCAGACTGACCGTCGGTCTGCAAATGGAAAGCGGTACTAAAATTCAACTTTGTACCTAAAGCCTCCTGCAACTTCTTCCAAAATCACGAAGTGAACCTCAGGTCTCTATCTGATATAATTGATAAAGGCACTCCATGAAACCTCACTATTTCAGAAATATACAACTCAGCTAGCTTGTCGAGTGAATAGTCGATACGTATTGGTATAAAATGATCCGACTTTATCAATCTATCAACAACAACCCACACAGTATCTTTCTTTCTCGGTGTAAAAGGCAAACCCGTCACGAAATCCATAGTAATACGATCCCATTTCCACTCAGGAACCATCACAGGTTGAAGTAAGCCTGAAGGTACTTGGTGTTCAGCTTTCACTTGTTGACAAATTAGGCATCTCAAAACGAACTCGGAAATATCTCTTTTCATACTTGGCCACCAATACGATTTCTTCAAGTCATGGTACATTTCTGTACTACCCGGATGCATAGACAAAGGGCCACTATGAGCCTCAAACAAAATCTTCTGAATCAACTTCGTATTCTTAGGAATACAAATCCTATCTCGGAACATCAAGCAACCATTGGAACTAATCCAAAAATTTGATTCCATACCCGATTAATATTGGACTCTTTTGGCTTGCAAATCACCGTCATTTTGCTGAGCTTCATAAATCTCTTGAAGAAACATTAGTCTAGCTCTTAACTCGGCTAGAATTAAACCATCATCTAATAAGGCCAACTGAGTGTTCATAGCCCTCAATGCAAATAGGTATTTCCTACTCAAGGCATCGGTGACCACGTTTGCATTTCCCGGGTGATAATCAATCACTAACTCATAATCTTTTATCAACTCTAACCATCTCCGTTGTTGTAGGTTCAAGTCCTTTTGAGTCATCAAGTATTTTAGACTTTTATGGTCAGTATACACATGACATTTTTTACCATACAAATGATGTCTCTAAATATTTAACTCAAACACAATAGTCGCCAATTCCAAATTGTGTGTTTGATAATTCTTCTCATGCAGTTTCAGCTGTCTTAAGACATAAGCTATCACCTTGCCTTCTTGCATAAGTACACAGCCCAGTCCATTCAAGGCTGCATCACTATAAACCACAAATTCTTTTCCCAGTTCAAGTTGTACCAAAATTGGAGCCTCAGTCAACAATGCCTTTAGTTTCCCAAAACTCTGTTGGCATTTTTCTGTCCATTCGAACTTAACATCTTTCTATAACAATCTCATCATCGGAGTAGCAATCATGGAAAATCCTTTAACAAACCGTCTGTAATAACCGGCTAAGCCTAGGAAGCTTCTAACCTCTGACACATTCCTCGGCAGTTTTTATTCAACAATAGCCAAAATCTTACTCGAATCTACTTGAATGCCATCACCTGAAACAATGTACCCCAAGAATTCGACTTCTCGAAGCCAAAAATTTATTTTACTAAACTTAACATGCAACTGCTTGTCTCTCAAGGTTTGCAAAACCGTTCTCACAATTGCTCGGCGTGCTCGGCGTCATCACGAGAATAAATCAGTATATCGTTAATAAAAACAACCACAAATTTATCTAAGTATGGTCAGAAAATACAGTTCATTAGATCTATAAACACTGCGGGAGCATTCGTTAAACCAAAAGGCATAACCAAAAATTCATAGTGACCATACCTCATCTGAAATGCAGTCTTTGATACGTCTAAATCTTTAACTCTCAATTGGTAGTAACCAGACCTCAAGTCTATCTTTGAAAATGCTGTGGCTCCTTTTAATTGGTCAAACAAGTCATTGATTCTTGGTAAGGGGTACTTGTTCTTTATGGTTACTTTATTGAGTTGTCGGTAGTCAATGCACAATCTCATTAAACCATCTTTCTTTTTCACAAATAACACCGGTGCGCCCCACAGAGAATAACTAGGTCTCACAAAACCTTTATCCATTAACTCTTGTAACTGGACTTTTAACTCCTTTAACTCCGTCAAAGCCATCCTATACGGAGTAATTGAAATAGGTGTAGTACTCGGAACTAATTCAATGCCAAACTCAACTTCCCTAATTGGAGGCAATCCAGGCAACTCTTTCGGAAACACATTTGGATATTCGCATACTACCGGCACTGACTCAATTTCAACTCCGACTCTTTTGCATTCAACACAAAAGCAAGATAAGCTTAGTAACCTTTTCTTATACACTTCTAAGCAGTCATAGAAGAAATCACTATAGGCAAGCTATCCGATTCATCTGATTTAACTCGAAGAATGTCACCACTTTCACATTTCAATTCAATGATTTTCCTTCCACAATGTACTACTACACCATGCATGGTCAACCAATCCATACCAAGTATTATATCAAATTCATCAAACGGCAAAATCATGAGATTAGCCAGAAAACAATGACCTCTAATCCTTAAAAGGAAATTCTTACATACTTTGTCAACTATCATATGCTTGCCTAGAGGGTTTGCACTTTTATCACAAATTCTGTAAACTCAATGGGCATATTCATGCTAGGCACCAATTTCACACATACATACGAATGGGTAGATCCTGGATCAATCAAAGCAACAACAAAAGTATCATAGAGAGAAGAAGTACCCGTAATTACATCAGGGGATGAAGCCTCTTCGCGAGCACGAATGGCGTAAGTTCTCACAAGTGCTCTACCCTCGAGTCTCCCAACTGGATCTCTAGGTGTGCTCTTACTACTCGCTCCATTTCCAGGATTCTTCTATGGTCTCCCTCTAGAAGTAGCATTTCCCGATCTTGCACTCTGAAATTTTTCCTTTTCAACCATCTTAGGACAATCCTTGATAAAATGATCATGTGAACCACACTTGAAACACGCCTGGCTATTCATCCAGCATTGACCAGGGTGACATCTACCACAATGTTGACACTCAGGTCTATTAGGTCGAGTGTTACCCATACTCACTATCAAAATAGTCTGAGACTTATGACCCGGATATTGTTTCCCATTTGTCAACTATCATATGCTTGCCTAGAGGGTTTGACACTTTTATCACAAATTCTGTAAACTCAACGGGCATATTCATGCTAGACACTAATTTCACACATGCATACGATTGGGTAGATCTTGGATTAATCAAAGCAACAACAGAAGTATCATAGAGAGAAAAAGTACCCGTAATTACATCAGAGGATAAAGCCTCTTCGCGAGCACAAATGGCATAAGTCCTCGCAAGTGCTCTACCCTCGGGTCTCCCAGCTGGATCTCTAGGTGTGCTCTTACTACTTGCTCCATTTCAAGGATTCTTCTATGGTCTCCCTCTAGAAGTAGCATTGCCCGATCTTGCACTCTGAAATTTTTCCTTTTCAACCGTCTTAGGACAATCCTTGATAAAATGATCATGTGAACCACACTTGAAATACGCCTGGCTATTCATCCAGCATTCACCGAGGTGACGTCTGCCACAATGTTGACACTCAGGTCTATTAGGTCGAGCGTTACCCATACTCGCTATCAAAATAGTCTGAGACTTATGACCCGAATATTGTTTCCCATGGTTCATGTTCGAAAACCCAGCTGAAACACTCGATCGAGTATTAAGCCATCTCGGTTTCTTTATTGAGGACTGAAATAATTTACCTATTTGTCTCTTCATTGAATCTCAAGACTCTAACTCAGCTTTTCTCTTCTCTTTAGCCAATTCCTCGGCTTTACAAGCTCTCTCTACGAGCACAACAAATTCTCTCAGTTCAAGGACACCCACCAATAATCGGATGTCTTCGTTTAATCCATCTTCAAATCTTTTACACATGATGGCCTCCGTCGATACATATTTCCGAGCATATTTGCTCAGTCTCACGAATTCACGCTCATATTCCATTACAGTCATTCGGCCCTATTTTAACTCGAGGAATTCCTTCCTTTTCTAATCAATAAATCTCTAGCTAATGTACTTCTTATGAAATTCTTCTTGGAAGAATTCCCAATTAACTCTCTCCCTTGGTACCACCGACACAAGGGTGTTCCACCACTGATAAGCCGAGTCTCTCAGGAGAGACACAACACACTTCATGCATTCCTTAGGTGTGCATGATAACTCATCAAACACCCTAATAGTATTCTCGAGCTAGAACTCTACCCTCTCAGGGTCCTCATCTGTACTAGCTCAGAACTTTTTGGCTCCTTGTTTCTGAACCTTATCAATTGGAGGTCTACTCAGTCTCACAAAGTCTATAACTTGGGGTGCTACGGGGATGGGTTGAGGAATAGGTGGGGGTGGAGGGGGTTGAGCGTTCGGGTTTGTTCGAAAGAACTCCGTGTTCCAAGCATCCATCATGTGGAAAAAGGCTTCCCTGCCTCCTTCTCCTTGACTAACTGTAGAGGGTCTACTATCAGATGGCATTGCCCCTTCAACAGGTGCAGGCATATTACTTTGAACATCATCTGCCACTACTCTATCGGGATTCATTTACTATATGAAAACACATTTCAAAATCATCAGGAGTCGTCACATTATCATAACGTATGTATGGCATGTATAGCTAGACTCGTACACATGCTATGTTAGTCCAGAATCGACTAAACTGTAGCTCTGATACCATTAAATGTAACACCCCTTACCCGTGTCTGACACTAGAACAGGGTTCGAGGCATTATCGGACTAAACGTAAACTAACGTACAATGCGAAGCCATAAAATTTCATTTAAATTTAAAACTTCTCAATCACATGCAAATTGTCCCTTATAAAGGCCCACGAGGCCTAAAACATACATTTGGGACTAAACCAAAAAATATTAGAACTTTTACTACACTTAGAAAATTTTTCTTACATGGGAGGGTTACACGCCCGTGTGGGTAGGCCGTGTAGTCACACACGCCCGTGTGGCTTGGGATATGCTCGTGTCCTCAGCCCTTGTAACTCTCTGATTATGACATCGTCAATAAAATAAGGTCACACGGCCAAGTCACACGCCCGTGTGCTTAGGCCGTGTGGCGGATTAAATTCTCAAAATTAAGTGCAGACTTCACACGGCATGGGCAGACGCCTATATCCTGAGACCGTGTCCTTCACACAACTAAGACACATGGTCATGTCTCTAATCGTGTGTCTACTATTGGGCATTTTGTTTGCATTAATTAAGGTGCAGGGGACACATGGTCGGAACACATGCCCATGGGGTAGACCGTGTGTCATAACGGCCTAGACAAACGCCCGTGTTATATGGACAATTTCTAGGCTATTTTCCAAGCCATTTGCCACCCTTAAACACTCACATGCTTACACTCACTTCATGGTATGCAACATGGCACATTTGAATATTCAAGCATCCACATTCATGGTTAAATTATAACTTGGTAATGTCCACATATCACCTATTCAAGCTATCATGCTTTTATATGACATTCCACACCAATTTCATATTTATCTATCATCTTTACTAACCTATTTTTTTAACACACTTACATTACTTTTATTGCCATGTACATTAATTCATATTTCATACACCAAACATACATGCCATCCATCATACACTCATTAGCCATAAACAACCATAACTACATTAAAGTCTAAGCACATTTGCATGCATGCACCAATAATTAGGGTTACAACCCAATAATCAATATGAGCCACCTCTCATGGCCATATACAAAATAATCATAATGCCTTCATGAGCCAACACATTTTGAAAATCAATATGACACATAACAAAAAGACCAAGTCCCTATACATACCATACTCAAAATGTTGAGACTAACTATACCCAAATGTCCAGTTGATATTGTGATCGAGCCTCCGACATCCCTCGATTCTCGAGCTAGCTTGGTGGTACTATAAGAAAATGGAAAAGAGAGGGGAGTAAGCATAAAGCTTAGTAAGTTCATATGCAAATAAATAGCAACATAATCATATATATATAAATACCAATGACATAACATAGTTTACTTATGTGTTATCATAAATTCATAGGCTTAACTTACACAACTTCAATCTTACCAAAAGTTCATCACATATCGAGCTCATTCATATAAGTTTTTCGTACATACCTGTACCAACCTGTAACATATTGTCACATTTCCTCATCATTGACTTACTTGTCGAATAACTCATAGGTTTACCCGTTGAACACTCGGAATACTATCGATTACACGGAAGACTTGCACACAGTGCTTCAAGCGTAGCCACATGCTACCTCATATCAAAATCACACATTGCTCGCTCTCGAGCTAATCATGGGCCTGCTCACACAAGCTGACAGTCAGGACGTAACTACTCGGGCTGCTCACACAAGCTGATAGGTACCCGCAACACATGCCAGGCTACCCAGCCACAAGTAGAACGTACAAGACTAGTACCCAGATTCACATAATCACATATACACATAATTTCATGAGCTCATAATCACATAGTTCCTAGTGACATGTCACATTGTATCCTAAATTATTTCTAAGGTTCAAACGGGATTTCTCGATGTCACATCTTTATCGAACTCGTTCACAAAGTTGTTCTCATTGACCATTATGTCATTCATACACTCATCATAAGAATTAAACATAGAAATTCATACATTAATAAAGCATTAAAACATGATACAACATTGCATTATTTACACATGAACTTATCTCGGTACAAAATATGGATAATTAATTCGATTTAGTCCAAAATCTTGTTCTTTCCCCTGTCTAGGTCCAGACTCCGTTTTTCTTGATCTATAATAGCATATTCAGTTCGTTTAATCATTGCATTAGTCAAATCAGTCCAAAAACTATATTTAGGAAACATTACAGTTTTGCCTCTAAACTTTTACATATTTACAAATTAGTCTTTAGGCTCATAAAATGAACTATGTTCATTTTCTTTGTTACCCAAGCCTAGTCGAAACTATTCCATGCTCATATCAGCTCACATTTTCCTTTTGTTCACATTTTACTACTCATTTTTAACACCTTTCTACAAACAAGTCATTTCCATGCATTTCTATAAAAAATCACTTAGTAAAATATGTTAAACACACATCAAACTTTCATATTCTTCCATTAAACATCAAAATACAAGTTGAACATGAACCCTAGCTCAAAATATGGCTAGAAATGGATCGATCATGCTTCAAGGACTTCAAAAATGCAATGAACATAAAAAACGGGGCTAGGGAGCACTTACAATCAAGCTTGAAAAGTTGAAAACCCTAGCTGTGGGGACCCTTGGAATTTCGGCACAAACAAGAAGAAGATGGACAAATTTTGCTTTCTTTTTCCCTTTTTATTCTTTTATTTACCAAAAGACAAAAATATCTTTTAAGCCTTTCTTTCAAATTTTATCCATGCATGCCCATTTTTGTCCAAATTTTTTAAACTTGGTCAAAATGCTATTTAAAGACCTCTAATTAGTGATCCAATGCAATTTCATGCTTGAAGCTTCTAGAGCAAAAGTTTTACAACTTATTCAATTTAGTCCTTAAAGTCAAATTGGGCATTTTAGGCATAGAATTTCTTCATGAAAATTTCACACAAACATGCAATCATATCATGGACCATCAAATAATCATAAAATATTTATTTCTATTTTAGATTCGTGGTCTCAAAACCACTATTCTGATTAGGCCCTAATCCGGGATGTTACAAGATACTTTAAACTCTTATAATCAATAAGCATATGACATTTTTCATCGAACAAACGATGTCATCAATTCTCAACACAGACATAATAGTGGCCGACTCTAAATCACCCATCGAACAATTCTTTTAATGAGATTTTAATCATCAGAAAGCATAAACTGTCACTTCACATTCTTGTATTAAAACACATTTCAATCCGTTCGATAGTGCATTACTAAAAAATCATGAATTCTTTACTCAATTCAAACAGAACCTAAAACTAGTGCTTCGGTTAATAACACCTTCAATTGTTTTCAACTTTACTAACATGCAACAGACCATTCAAACTTTCACAAATGTGAGAACTTTATCAATTGGAATAGCTTTAACTCATAACAACATCATTCAATTAGAAAAATCTAATAGATATATCTCTGTATCATACTTCCTAACATATGAATTCTTCATTCATATTGTCCGTCTATTCACCCATAAATGTACAAGATTTTTTTTTTTACCTAAGGATAAACTTAAATGCATATAACTCGATTTACCTTTCAACTGACCAGCTTGCTCAAATAAAAACAACTGATTCGATCTCAACTATCACATAATAACATATCAAAATACACCTTTCTTCATGCTGTTAAACAACTCAATCATACAATCTTTTATAATTCCCATAACATGCTAATAGAAGATCCTTATAATTGCATTAGCTCAAGAAAACAAAAGATCCTGATTGAACTCATTGACTTTAATCAAACTTACCTGAGAAAAAAAATCCACCATACAATTTGAGCTTGAACTTCCACTATCTATACATTTACCGATGTCAATTTCCTTTCACAAAAATTAGAGAAATCCTAATACCAGAATCTCCACATTCCTATGATCAAACCAGAAATACACTCATAATAAACATAGTTATCACAAGTCGAAGAACACATTTTAAGGATGAGCCATGATTGATAATTTACGAAATAAGGATGATAAGAAAACTAAGATAAAGAAATCCAAGATGCGATACCATTCTGGAAGTCTGAGAACATAACTCATATGGAAATGATAAAGATCTTGATGATTCTTCAGAGAAAACCAGAAGAAAAACAATGCTTACACACTCTAGAATCAATTGTAACAGAGATAATATATTTTCCAAAATATATATAAAACAAAATAATATCCAGTAGAAACAGAAGAATAGCCTCACATAAATTTTCGCTATCAACTTTTATTCCAAACATAATAGAATAGAACCCCAAAGAGAGAGATAAGATATGCTGATCATCAGCCAACTAGACCAATAGTACTTTCATCTAACATTATAATTAGCTAGCATTCTCATACGATAAGAATTTCATCAGAAAACGAACAATCACATATATCTCTGAGGATAAGTGAATATATAAAACACCCAGAAGAGATCATCATAATCTATTCAATTTCAACTGTCACACTCAGACATTTTTTACGATTCAAATATCATTTCTCTAACTAATTTTGTCATCATTAATCCCGTATTATTCCATTCACTAATAAAAATCAATCCGGAAGAAATTCTAGCAAATACATACTTTAGACATCATACCTGAATGAGTCGATTAGCCCAGATTAACTTTTTCTTTAACCGTGACATTGCAAAATCTGAATAATCTTTAGATTACCCTGGCATCTTTTCCACATCTGTATTCATTTGCCAAACTATTTTCAACTCTGACCACATTATTAGTTATTTCGTTACTGAACTCTTTAGTCTCTCACTTGTGAGCTCATTCAACATAAATCTAATGAAATTTCATTATAAAATACCATATTGGTAAGGTGGTGAGGTCGTAAAGCCTCTAACTCGACTCTCATATATGCACACATGTGACTTAACATTCATTATCATCATAATATCATCACAGTTATACAATTTACTTCAGGCAAATTTAACATATGTATTTATGTTACACGAACTTTTTGATGATCCTATTCAAACAAATGCACTTATACATACATTCCGTAAATTTTGAGTAAGTTTACTTATCGCAGTCACTTAATCAAACAAGTCAGGCACATAACATCATGTGAATGCCAAACAAACATGGATGAGTTTATTACGATATAAACTTTCATTTCACTTTATAAAATTATTATAACCCATCGAAACACAATGTTCAACCAAAACAATGACATTTTACCCATATTTCTCAACTTATGGTTATTTCATTTTGTACATCATCACATACTTATCATGAAATCTTATTCATACCTTTCCAAGTTTCAACTCATCACAACACATTTTCAAACATCTTAGTATCGCTTTCAGTGTTTTCAAAAGCAGCTCGGTTGGAAAGCATCTCTGTCTCAACAAGACAATTTCATCAGAGTCGGGAGATATCACACTATTAAAAGTTATATATGGCATGTATAACTAGAATCTCACACATGCTAGGTTAGTCTGAGAATCGACTAAACCATAGTTCTGATACCATTATATGTAACACCCCTCACCAGTATCCAATGCTGAAACAGGGTTTGAGGCGCTACCGAATTTAAATTCAACCAATCTTAGAAAATCGGGCCATAAAATTTTGATCAATTTAAAACTTTTCATTTCATAGTCAATTTGTCCCTTAATAAAGCTTACTAGGCCCAAAACATACATTCAAGGTGGTTCAGGACCGAACCGAGGGCTCTAGAAAAGCTCAAAAAATTTTATGCTTTAAGGCTCAACACGCCCATGTGGGTATAGGGCACACGCCCATGTGATAGGGACACGCCCGTGTCCCATACCCGTGTGGCCAATTTAATTCTACAATTTTTCATGAAACAAGTACAGACTTCACATGGCTTGGACAATGCTCGTGTCCTTTCACACGGCCGCGACACGCTCGTGGCGTAGCCCGTGTGCAAAAACCTGGGTATTCTGTTTCTGACGTCAACATCACATGACCATGGTACACGCCCATGTACTAGGCTGTGCCCTTACACAAGGCTGAGACACACGGTCGTGTCTCTGCCCGTGTGACCATCACCATGCATTTTGACTTGAAATTTCTAAGTGCAGGGGACACACGGCCTCCTCGCACGCCCATAGGGATGTCCGTGTGTCATACACAGCCTAGACACACGCCCATGTGTCTTCTCATGTGGACAATATGAGACTATTTACCAAGTCTCATTGCCACCCTAGTGTGCCTATTTTCATGTCAATACCAACCAATACCAAATCAAGCATAATAGACATTCATTTAACCATGAAGATGCATCTACTATATACTTAAAATGAATGTTATCCTCATTCTAGGCTTAACGTAAAATGTGGAACCTATTCCAAGCCAACACATTTGGCCAATTCTTAAAGACACAAAATAAATAAGGTCTAGTCCTATACATGCCATAATCAAAAATATAAATCCTACTATACCGAGTATTACGGCTGATAATGTGATTGATATCTCTGACTTCAAGGGATCCTTGAGCTAGATAAACGGCACTAAAGAAAAGGGAAAAGAAAGAGAGTAAGCATAAAGCTTAGTAAGTTGCATATAAATAAATATACAACAATAATTTCACCATTAGTCATCATACTCATAGTTCAAAGGTAAGCATAAACTTGAGCTCATTACCGACTCTCAAATCACATTTTCTAATTTGAGCTCATTATTCATGCATACCAACTAGGTACCTGTACCACTCACAACATTATTATACTTTCCTTATTAAATCAATTCAATAACCTTTAAACTTGAACCTTTCAGAATACTACCGGATATTCTATAAGCCTCAAACATGGGATAAGTTACCGATGCCATGTCCTAGACATGGTCTTACACTGCCTATCATCTTCGAGGCCGATGCCATGTCCCAGACATGGTCTTACACTAGCTCTCGTATATACGTGCTGATGCATGTCCCAGACATGTCTTACACTAGCAGAACTCTTAGCCGATGCATGTCCTAGAATGTCTTACACTGCCTATCATCATCGAGGCCGATGCATGTCTCAGACATGTCTTATGCTAGCACTCGTCTCAATGCTGATGCCATGTCCCAGACATGGTCTTACGCTGGCTCTCATAATTTGGCCGATGAATGTCCCAGACATGTCTTACACTGGCACACAAATAACCCGAATGTCATGGTAGGAATATTCGGTTTGTTTCTTAGGGTTCCAACGGGATCTTTCTACTATCTCAATCATTAATATGCATTTTCAGTTCACAATCTAGCCATTCATACTATATCAAATCAATAACAATTTGAATACATGCATTAACAATGTAGTTGTATTATTTACATACAACTTACCTCGAATTAGAAAAAGTACTCGACTAGTTGATTTAATCGATTTGCTTGGCTTTCCCCCGGTCTAGGCTCAGATTTGGTATTTTTTGATAAACAACAAAATGCACTTATTAAGTCACTTTATCAACCTAGGCACTCAACAGTTCACAATTGGGCTAAATGACCATTTTTCCCCTAGACTTTTGCAAAATGATCATTTTGCCCCTCTGCCCGAAAATTAATTTTTATCGAATTTATTTATTTCTTAAGACTAGCTGAACCCCTTTGACTCTTATAGCAACTCCAAATTCCCACTATTTCACACACTTATCACCTATTTTGAAACTTATGCAAAATAGTCCCTTTAGGTGTTTTCATGCTAACACCTTTCACAAAAGTTGTTTATAACACAACTAGGACTCATATTCTTCCATAAAAACTCAACAACTATCATAAGTCCATTCATGGAAAAACTCTAAACTCTTAATCATTTTGCAAAATAGACCCCTCATTTGGAAACTCATGCTTCAAGGGTCCCAAAAATGTAAAAATCATCAAGAAATCATCAAGATCACTTACATTATGAGAGGAATAAGTTTCTATAATTTTTCAGCTTTCAAAACCCTTCTATGGCTGGTAAAAATCGATAGAGAAGAAGAAAAATAAACAGAAAATGACCTTTGTTTTATTTAATCTAAAACTAGTCAAAATTGGTGATTAAACACCACCTAATTTTGACTTTCCCATTAATTTGTCTCCTATGGCCGGCCACCCTAGTCTCTAAGGGCCTAATTGCTCTTTAAAGGCCCACAATTTTAATTCTCTAGCTATTTGGCACATTTGGGTACTAAAATACAACTTTTTCTTTTTATGCGATTTAGTCCTTTTTCACAATCGGGATCACAAACCTTAAAATTAACTCACCAAATTCTTCATACACTAATATAATCATGTTATAACCTCATAATTGTACTAAAATAAATTTTTAAACTTCAGATTTGTGGTCCCGAGACCACTGTTCTGACTAGGCCCTAAATCAAGCTATTACATTTCTCCCCCCTTTAGGGATTTTCGTCCCCAAAAATCTTACCGGTGAATAAGTTCGGATATTGCTCTCTCAGAGACTCCTCGGGTTCCCATGTGGCTTCCTCGACTCCATGCCTATGCCACAAAACCTTCACGAGTGGTATATTCTTATTTCTTAGTTGTTTGACTTCTCGAGCCAAAATCTTGACCGGCTCCTCACCATAGGTTATATCTGGAAGAATCTCAACTTCAGTTGGCACAATTACATGCGAAGGGTTTGATCTGTACCGGCGTAACATGGAAACATGAAACACATCTTGAATCTTTTCTAACTCTGGTGGCAAGTCCAATCAGTAGGCAACAGGCCCTACTCTATCGGTAATTTCATAAGGTCCTATGAAACGAGGACTCAACTTGTCCCTTTTTCCAAACCTGAGGACTTTCCACCACGGGGAAACTTTCAAAAATACCTTATCATCGACTTCAAACTTAATTTCCTTTCGTCTCAAATTCACGTAGGATTTTTGTCTATCCGAGGCATCTCTCAGGCAGTCACGAATCACTTTAACTTTCTCCTCAGCCTCTTTAACCAAATCGACCCCATGAATTTGATTTTCCTTGAGCTCAGTCCAAAATAAGGGCGTTCGACACTTTCGCCCATACAAAGCCTCATAAGGCGCCATTTTCAAACTCGACTAATAGCTATTGTTGTAGGTGAATTCAACTAATGGTAAGTATTTTTCCCAGCTTCCTTAAAATTCGAGGACACAACATCTCAACATGTCCTCTAAGATCTGTATCACCCTTTCTGACTGTCCGTCAGTTTGTGGATGAAATGTTGTGCTAAGACTCAACTTGGTTCCCAAAGTCTCTTGTAACTTTTTTCCAAAACCTCGAGGTAAACCTTGGATCTCTATCTGACACAATTGACAATGGCACTTCATGAAGCCTCGCAATCTCAGAAATATATAAGTCGGCTAATTTCTAGAGGGAGTAATCAGTACGCACTGGTACAAAATGTGCCGAATTAGTTAATCTGTCGACAATAACCTATACTGCATCTTTCTTTTTCGGAGTTACGGGCAAACTGGTCACGAAGTCCATAGTGATACGATCCCATTTCCACTCAAGGACTATAATATTATGGCTGAAGTAAACCCGATGTTTAGCCTTTACTTGCTGACACACTAGGCATTTGGAAACGAACTCTGAGATGTCTCTTTCCATACCCGACCACCAATACATTTTCTTAAGGTCGTTGTACATTTTCGCACTACCCAGGTGAATAGATAAACAACCACTATGTGCCTCTCTCAGAATCTTCTGAATAATTTTATTGTTTTTGGGTACACAAACTCTGTCTTTGAACATTAAACATCCATCGGTACTGATGCGAAAATCTGATTCAATTTCTGCCTCACACTGAATTCTTTTAGCTTGCAATTCCTTATCATCTTTCTGAGCTTCTTGGATCTCTTGAAGAAAGATCGATCTAGCTCACAACTTGGCTAGAATCTAACCATCATTAGCTACAGTCAACTGCGTATTCAAGGCCCGTAAGGCAAACAACAACTTCCTACTCAAGGCGTCGACGACTACATTCGCCTTTCCCGGATGGTAGTCGATAATCAATTCGTAATCCTTTAACAGGTAAATCCATCGGCGTTGCCTCAAATTCAATTCTTTTTGAGTCATCAAGCACTTTAAACTCTTATAGTCAGTGAATACCTGACATTTTTCTCCATACAAATGATGTCTCCAAATCTTTAGCGTGAACACTACGGCCGCTAACTCCAAATCATGGGTCAGATAATTTCTCTCGTGTGGTTTTAGCTATCTCGAGGCATAGGCTATAACTTTGCCTTCTTGCATGAGCACACACCCTAAACCATTTAAGAATGTGTCGCTAAAAATCACAAACTCCTTGCCCGACTCTGGTTGCACTAACATTGGGGCTTCCGTTAACAAAGCCTTTAGTTTCTCGAAACTTTGCTAGCACTTTTCCGTCCATTCAAACTTGACATCTTTTTGCAGTAGTTTAGTCATTGGGGTAGCTATCATAGAACATCCATTTATAAACCACCTGTAGTATCTGGCCAAACCCAAAAAGCTTCGGACCTCTGTCATATTCTTTGGCGGCTTCCACTCAACAATAGTCAAGATCTTGCTTGGGTCCACTCGGATCCCGTCACTCGACACAATGTGTCCCAGGAACCTAACCTCCTTATAGCAAAATTCACTCTTACTGAATTTGGCGTACAATTGTTGGTCTTTCAAGGTTTGCAATACAACTCTTAGATGATTCCCGTGCTAACTTTCATCACGCGAATAAATTAATACATCGTCGATGAAGACGACGACAAACTTATCCAAATACGACCTGAAAATGCGATTCATCAGATCCACAAAAATCGCCGGAGTGTCAGTCAAGCCAAAAGGCATGATGAGGAACTCATAATGCCCGTATCTTGTCTAAAATGCAGTCTTCGGCACATCTTTCTCTTTAACCCTTAGCTGATAGTAGCCAGACCTCAGGTCAATCTCAAAAAACACGGTGGCTCCCTTTAATTGATCAAACAAATTATCAATCCTTGGCAAAGGATACTTGTTTTTCACTGTCACCTTGTTGAGTTGTCTATAGTCGATGCATAGCCTCATCGATTCATCTTTCTTCTTCACAAAAACACTGGAGCACTCCACCGGGAATAGCTCGGTCTCACAAAACCCTTGTCTGTTAGCTCTTGCAACTGTGCTTTCAATTCTCTCAACTCTGTTGGAGCCATCCTATACGGGGCGATCGAGATAGGTGCCATTCTAGGAACTAATTCAATCTCAAACTCAACTTCCCTTACTGGAGGTAATCCGTGTAACTCTTCCAAGAACAGATCTGTGAACTCGCAGACTACCGGCACTGATTCAATCTTTAACTCTAACTCTCGAGTATTAAGCACAAAAGCTAAATAAGCCTCATATCCTTTTTTCAAATATTTCTCAGCAGTTAAAAACGATACTATTACGGGCAATCTATCTTACTTATTTGGTCTAACTCGAAGGACATTCCCGTCTTCATATTTCAGCTTAATTTCTTTCTTTCCATAGTCCACTACAACACTATGGGCAGTCAACCAATCCATCCCAAGGATTACATCAAACTCATTGAACGGTAATAATATTAAGTTAGCCGAAAAAAATGACCTCTAACTGTTAAAGGACAATCTCGACACACTTGGACTACAAACACGTATCTACCCAAGGGATTTGACACTCTTATTACAAATTTAGTAGACTCCACTATCATGTTCATTCAAGGAATCAATTCTGTACAAACATAGGAGTGGGTAGACCCCACATCAATTAATGCAACAACAAATATATCATGGATAGAAAAAGTACCCGTGATCACATCAAGAGACTCTGGCTTATTGCGGGCACGAATAGCATAAGTCCTTGTAGGAGCTCTGCCCTTGGACCTTACTGCAACGTCTTTTTCCATACCCCTACTACTAGCCCCACTCCCGGGGTTCTTTTATGGTCTACCCCTCAACGGAGCACTGCTTGCCTTCATTTCTTGCTTTTTTCCTCGCTCTTTCATCTTAGGGCAATCGTGAATAAAGTGGTCTAGTGACTCACACTTATAGCAGCCCCTCTCATCTACTCAGCATTTGCCTAAGTGACGTCTCCCACATTGCGGACACTCTGGCCTATTTGGTCGAGCACTACCAACACTAGCGACCGAAGTAGTCTGGGCTCTAGATGTCGTATTCTGCTGATTCTTGTTTCTCTTCAAATACCCCATCGAAGCATTCGATCGAGTAGTAAATTCTTTTAATCTCTTAGATGAGGACTGATGTGTTTTCCCTATCTGTCTTTTCTTCAAATCCCGCGACTTAAGGGCCACTTTCCTCCTCTCTTTTACTAGCTCCTCTACCTTGCACGCTCTCTCGACGAGCACCACAAATTCTCTTATTTCTAGAATGTCCACAAACACTCGGATATCTTCATTAAGGCTATTCTCAAATCTCTTACACATTGTAGCTTCAGAGGATACGCATTCCCGCACATACTTGCTGAGTTTCACAAACTCGCGTTCATACTCCGTCACAGGCTTATTACCCTATTTCAACTCTAAAAATTCTTTCCTTTTCTGGTCCACGAACCTCTGACTAACATACTTCTTCCTAAATTATTCTTAGAAAATTTCCCAAGTTACTCTTTCCCTCGGTATCACGGACATGAGAGTATTCCACCATTGATATGCCGAATCCCGTAGAAGTGACGTTGCATACTTCACGCATTCCTCAGGTGTGCATGATAATTCATCGAACACCCTTACGATATTTTCTAGCCAAAACTCTGCCTTCTCCGGGTTATCATCTAATCTAACTCGAAATTCTTCGGCCCCTTATTTCTGAATCTTGTCTACCGGAGGTTTCCCTCTTCTAAACATGTCCACACCTTGCGGAGCTATCGGGGCATACTGAGGAATTGGGGGAGGTGGGGGAGGTGGAGTGTTCGGGTTTGCATGAACAAACTTCGTATTTCAAGCGTCCATCATTCAGAGGTAGGCTTCTTTAGCCCCTCCATCTTAACCCATATTCACGGGTTCGCTCTTTACTGGCCCGATCCCTCGGTGAGAGCCAGCGCATTACTTTTTACGTCATCCACCGTGGTTCTATCATGATCCATTTACTATATAAAAACATAATTTATAATCTTCAGAATTCGTCACACTATCAATGTACAACTATGGCATGTATAGCTAGACTCGTACTCTCGCTAGGTTAGTCCTAGAACTAATTAGCCATAGCTCTGATACCATTAAATGCAACACCCCTTGCCAATATCCAACGCCAGGATAAGGTTTGAGGTGCTACCGAACTTAAATTCAACCAATCTTAGAGAATCGAGCCATAAAATTTCGATCAATTTAAAACTTTTCATCTCAAAGTCAATTTGTCCCATAATAGAGCTTATTCGGCCCAAAACATATATTCAAGGTAGTTTGGGATCGAGCCGAAGGCTCAAGAAAAACTCAAAAAAATTCATGCTTTAAGGCTCCACACGCCCGTGTAGGTATAGGGCACACGCCTGTGTGCTAGGGACAAGCCCGTGTCCCATACCTGTGTGGCCAATTTAATTTTACAATTTTTCATGAAACAAGTGCAGATTTCACGCGGCTTGGACACATGCCCGTGTCCTTTCACACGGCCACGACACGCCCTTGGCGCAGCCCGTGTGTAAAAACCTGGGTATTCTGTTTCTGATGTCAGCATCACACGACCATGGTACACACCCATGTACTAGGCCGTGCCCTTATACACGGCTGAGACACACAGCCGTGTCTCTGCTCGTGTGACCATCACCATGCATTCTGACTTGAAATTTCTAAGTGCAGGGGACACACGGCCTCCTCGCACGCCCATGGGCCTGTCCGTGTGTCACACACTGTAACACCCCAAACCCAGCCCAGACGTTATGGCCGAATCTGGTGTGTCACATTGAAGTGTTTTAGCAAAAATCGTGTTTTCAATTAAAACCCTTCTTAAAATAAAAGAAACCTTAATTAACTTAAAAAAAACACACCTTCAGTTGCAAAAACCTTGTTGAAACATTTGATTAAAGAAAACTTATCATTTAAAAATTTAATTGCGGAAACGTAGAAAACATACTATAATTTAGAAAACCCATGTTCAACTTCTTGTAATTACATTGAAAATAATAATAATTCAAGTAATAATAACACAATGAAAACCTTATTACAATCTAGTCTGGAACATACTTAAAAAGAAGTGAAAACTTAAATGGTTGAAACAAAACCCAAGACCAAATCATCTTGCTAGCTAGCCACCCAGAGTCCTTCCAAACATCGAACCTTCTACTGAGCATCACCTGAAAATAAAATAAAAGAGGGGGTGAGTTTTCGCAAACTCAGTGTGTACAACCCTCAACAAAAAAAACAAGCATTCAAAAAAAATCATTCATCAATCATGCAATGCAATCCCATCCAAATTATCTATCCGCTACACACCGGCTCCGTCCCCCGTCACACCATGTGGGGATATAAATATCGACCCACCCAACCCACACATCATGGTAGCCCAGTTACGGAACTACCTTCATTTACATATTAGGCGTTAAAAGCCGTCGGTCGATCCACGATTGTCAAGCAACCATGCGATCCTCACATACTTCCTCCGTTCCATAATTCTCAACCCATATGCAACCTAAGCAGAATATCATATGTATACAAGTCGCGTCCACAAAACTTGCATTCAACATCTAGGGGTATTTTGGTTATTTTTTCCCTTAAGGGCATTTTAGTAATTTTCTCTTAATTACAGTTTTCACTTATCTTGGCCCGTTAACAAGTCTCGTGAGCTAAGATGAACGAATACTATGCACCAGGTAGGATTTCAGAGAAGAGGAGGTGGGTCATTAAGACCGCTTAAGTACCAAGCTCTCCCTAGATCCAATCCTAGACATGCATATACCCGTTGCCACACCTTAACCCTATGACCTGTCCACAGTCGCAAATAATTAATTAAGTCTTATGTGGATATCATATACTAGGCCTAAAACCCCTTACAGAGCCCAATCAAATTCACATACCTGGATCTGGCCCATTAAGCCCAATCATATTTATATGGCCTATTAGGCCCAAATCATCTGTATATGGCCCATTAGGCCCAAATCACATTAATATGGCCCGTTAGGTCCAGTCACATCCATACTCATGCTCACATACAAATTCCTATCACATAGCATCAATATTCAATTTTTTTCCTATTATGGGCCCAACAGCCCATCGGGCCCATTTAGCCCATCTGGCCCATATGACCAAATCACAACTCAAGTCTACGGAATCGTCCGTGGGCCTCAGGCAACCTATCGGGTTCCCCTTTACAAGTGTTCATGCACTCGCTAGACTACCGTAGCCAAACTTTCGACTTTTCGGCATTTCGGCTTTTCGGCTTTTGCTGATTCATTGTGTGTGTACAGTGTATGTACACACCTGGTCAGCAAGCGTGATGCGATCTCCTTAGCCCAAACCTACAATCGATATTACCCTTCAATTAATCGAATGCTTAATATTTATTTACTCAAAAACTGAAACCTCACCTTACCCTTACCTTGAGCTCAATCCTTAATCGTTTTTTCCTTGATCACGTATTTCCTAGATCTGCACAAATCTTAACTATTAAAACCTAAATAATAGGTGACTCGTATCCAACACAAGTCTCCTTACCATAACTATGACCATTCGACCACCTTAGCCAATAGAAGAAGATTACTTACCAAAACCGCAACACCTTAAGGAGCAATTCGGTAGAGAGCTAAAAACCAAGATCCGATACTAATTCCCTACCAAAGTTTATTAGAAAGAGTAAGGGACAATAATCGATACTAAACAAAGAAAAACCGATTGGAAGAGCAAGACTTACACTAGATTCGGTTAAAAAGTATTCGGCCCTTAGAAGATTCGGTTTTTCGGCTTTTCAAACTAAGTATGGTGAATAAGGATTATTTAGTGCGGATTAAAGAAGAAAAGTAGCAGAAGAAATCGGCTAAGTGAAACAAAGAAAACTATGTCGAGAAGAATAGAAATCGACAGGAAGAAAAGAAAGAAAAACAAAAAGGTTTTCGGCTTTTTGGATCTTGAAGAGAAAAGAGCTTCTGGCACAAAGCGAAGGGAAATTCGTCATTAACTTCTCAACCCTCCCATTCGGCACCTATTTATAGCCCTATAGCCGAATTCTTCAAGCCCATGTTCCCAATTCAGCTCCACTTACACCTCACTTCTCATCTCCTCGTTTTTCTCCCTGATAACCCCTTGATCTTTTCCTTAATTTTCTCTTTTGAACACTCCCCTTGGAGTCCATCTTCACGCCACTTCCATCCTTCCAGAAGGCCAAAATTAAATTCTAAAAAATACTAAGCTAGGATTCAAATCTTGGACCCCCTTGCTAGCTACTAACGCCACATCACTACACCTTTTGTGGCGTCACTTAGCCACTCCACCACAGGCTCTTTTTGTGTCCAATTGTTTCTTCATTTATTCAAAAGCCCAACTACTAGCCAACCCTGATTCTTTTAATTATTAAATTATAATTTCTTCTACCCTTTAATTTGAACTCAACCTTAGCTAAGACCTACTAAAATTATCGCTTGGATATTAATCACAATTTTCATCAAAATCAAAAATAAAGAAATTTCAGAATTTCAGAATTTTCTAAATTTCAAGATTTTTGGATTTTTGGATTTTTGGGTTTCGAGATTTTTGAGTTCGGGATTTTTGGGGCGTTACAACTCTACCCCCTAAAAGAAATTTCGTCCTCGAAATTTACCTTGTTTAAACAGTTGAGGATATTGACGTCGCATCGCTTAAGTTACACCATTACGCTTCTGCTGCGCACTTTATTTCTAATTTCAAAATAGATAGATCGCACATTATGGATAAAGTACTTACCAGTATTCGCTTTTGGAGCATCTTCGCCTTCTAAACGACGAGCAGCATAAACCAAAGCTGGCTGCCTCGCCTCAGCATGGCCTGTATTTTCGCCTAGTAATCCACGTCCACATCCATTGCCATCACCACCCCTGGCCTGCTCATGGCCCCTTGATGGCTGAGCACCAGCTTGGCCCACTACTGGCTCTTGACTTAGCATTCGGGGGCAATCCTTGATCCTATGCTCCATAGACCCATGAGCTAAACAAGCTCCCATCCTCTTCCAACACTCGCCTCCATGGCTTCTCCCACAATCAGCACAAGGTGGCACCCTTCGATTAATAGTAGAGGGCCCTGCTCTAACTGGCCCATTAACTCTGGCCCTAGCCCTAGGCATCTGTCTAACACCCGGAGTCTCAGCCTCCCTTTTATTCCTACCCCTTTATTCTTCCCGATTTAAGCGCTCAGTGCGCTTAACCTCCTCCGCTATCTTTGCCTTCTCCACCAACTCCGAGAAAACTCACTCCCTTTGTGGAGCTATCAATACCCTAAGGCTATCTCTTAGTCCGTCCTCAAACCTAATGCAACACTCATTCTCCGTTGCCACCATTACCCTTGCATACCTATTAAGGCGTAGAAACTCTGCCTCATACTCCGCCACCGATTTATTGCCTTGGGTCAAGTTCAGGAACTCCTTCCTCCTAGAATCCATATAGCTTGCACCCACATACCTCCCTTAGAATGCAGCTTTTAAAAACTCCCAGGTGACCCGCTCCGGTTGGGTACCCTCTTTCACTGTAAGCCACCACTGGTAGGCTTCTTCACTAAGCAATGACACCGCCCCTTTCAACTTTTGCTCAGGTGAGCAGTCTAAATCCTCCATTATCCTTTTAGTGGCCTCCAATCAATATTCCGCCACATTAAGAGCCACGCCAGCCACACTGTTAAATATCTCAGCCCCGTTTGATCGAAGTCGTTCTAGAATGGACCCCCGGTTCCAGTTGCCATTATTGGGCCCAGCGACCCTTTCCAAAATCCTTAGCATTGCTTGCGACAATGCATCTTCTCCCACAGCCCGATCATACGGTCTATTCCTAGCAACAGGTGAGGCCAAAGCCTCTTCTACTCCAACATCGGGCATATGGCCTGATGCCGACGATTCAGCCCTAATACTTCCATGGCCTCGGCCACGGCCTCTTGCACCTCTTCTAGTACTCATCGTCGATTCGCGTATTATCTGGATTAGAAATTTTATGAAGTTTTAGTTAGTTTAATAATTACACCGATGTTTTATGAAAACATTTAAAGAGAAGATCGTTTTCGAAAATCCTTTACAGTTTCAAGTTCTTACGGGCTTTGGTTTCATTCTAACCATCATCTAAAGTAGCCCTCTAACTATCTACTGCATAACAATTTAAACAAACTTAAATAAAAGTACTTACTTGGTTCGATGTCGGAGACTCGGTGTGCCGCTCAGCAAGATTTCTCTTTTTCCAAAGCATCGCGATCCAAAATATTTTTAAAATCCAAAAAGAAGCCAAATAATAATAAGGCCCACTTTATAGCCCGAGTTTTGTAACCTGGGCTCTGATACTAATAAATGTAACACCCCAAACCCGGCCCAGACGTTGTGGCCAAATCTGGTGTGTCACATTGAAGTGTTTTAGCAAAAACTGTATTTTCATTGAAACCCTTCTTAAAATAAAAGAAACCTTAATTAACTTAAAAAAACACACCTTCAATTGCAAAAACCTTGTTAAAACATCTGATTTAAGAAAACTTATCATTTAAAAATTTAATTGCGAAAACATAGAAAACATACTATAATTTAGAAAACCCATGTTCAACTTCTTGTAATTACATTGAAAATAATAATAATTTAAGTAATAATAACACAATGAAAACCATATTACAATCTAGTCTGGAACATACTTAAATGCTTGAAAAAAACCCCCAAGTCCAAATCATCTTGCTAGTTGGCCACCCAGAGTCCTTCCAAACATCTAACCTTCTATTGAGCATCACCTGAAAATAAAATAAAAGAGGCGGTGAGTTTTCACAAACTCAGTGTGTACAACCCTCGACAAAAAAAAAACAAGCATTTAAAAAAAACATCATTCATCAATCATGCAATGCAATCCCATCCAAATTATCCATCCGCTACACACCGGCTCCGTCCCCCGTCACACCATGTAGAGATATAAATATCGGCGCACCCAACCCACACACCATGGTAGCCCGATTGTGGAACCACCTTCATTTACATATTAGGCTTTAAAAGCCATCGGTGGATCCACGATTGTTAAGCAACCATGCGATTCTCATATACTTCCTCAGTTCCATAATTCCCAACCCATATGCAACCTAAGCAGAATATCATATGTATGCATGCCGCATCCACGAAACTTACATTCAACACTTGGGGGTATTTTGGTTATTTTCACCCTTAGGGGCATTTCAATAATTTTCCCTTAATTACAGTTTTCACTTATCTTGGCCCGTTAACAAGTCCCGTGAGCTAAGATGAACGAATACTATGCATCAAGTAGGATTCCAGAGAAGAGGAGGTGGGTCATTAAGACCGCTTAAGTACCAAGCTCTCTCTAGATCCAATCCTAGACATGCATATACCCGTTGCCACAACTTAACCCTATGACTTGTCCACGGTCGCAAATAATTAATTAAGTCTTATGTGGATATCATATACTAGGCCCAAAATCCCTTACAGAGCCCAATCTAATTCATATACCTGGATCTGGCCCATTAAGCCCAATCATATTCATATGACACATTAGTCTCAAATCACCTATATATGGCCTATTAGGCCCAAATCACATTTATATGGCCCGTTAGGCCCAGTCACATCCATACTCATGCTCACATACAAATTCCTATCACATAGCATCAATATTCAGTTTTTGCCTATTATGGGCCCAACAGCCCATCAAACCCATTTAGCCCATCTGGCCCATATGACCAAATCATAACCCAAGTCCACGGAATCGCCCGTGGGCCTTAGGCAACCTATCGGTTTCCCCCTTATGAGTGTTCGCGCACTCGCAAGACTACCGTAGCCAAACTTTCGGCTTTTCGGCATTTTGGCTTTTCAGCTTTTGTCGATTCATTGTGTGTGTGCAGTGTATGTACACACATGGTAAGCAAGAGTGATGCGATCTCCTTAGCCCAAACCTACAATCGATATCACCCTTCAATTAATCAAATGCTTAATATTTATTTACTCAAAAACTGAAACCTCACCTTACCCTTACCTTGAGCTCAATCCTTAATCTTTTTTCCTTGATCACGTATTTCCTAGATCTGCACAAATCTTAACTATTAAAACCTGAATAATAGGTGACTCGTATCCAACACAAGTCTCCTTACCATAACTATGACCATTCGACCACCTTAGCCAATAGAGGAAGATTACTTACCAAAACCGCAACACCTTAAGGAGCAATTCGGTAGAGAGCTAAAAACCAAGATCCGATACTAATTCCCTACCAAAGTTTATTAGAAAGAGTAAGGGACAATAATCGATACTAAACAAAGAAAAACCGATTGGAAGAGCAAGACTTACACTAGATTCGGTTAAAAAGTATTCGGCCCTTAGAAGATTTAGTTTTTCGGCTTTTCAAACTAAGTATGGTGAATAAGGATTATTTAGTACGGATTAAAGAAGAAAAGTAGTAGAAGAAATCGGCTAAGTGAAACAAAGAAAACTATGTCGAGAAGAATAGAAATCGGCAGGAAGAAAAGAAAGAAAAATAAAAGGGTTTTCGGCGTTTTGGATCTTGAAGAGAAAAGGGTTTCTGGCACAAAGTGAAAGGAAATTCGTCATTAACTTCTAAACCCACCCATTCGGCACCTATTTATAGTCCTATAGCCGAATTCTTCAAGCCCATGTTCCCAATTCAGCTCCACTTACACCTCACTTCTCATCTCCTCGTTTTTCTCCCTGATAACCCCTTGATCCTTTCCTTAATTTTCTCTTTTGAACACTCCCCTTGGAGTCCATCTTCACGCCGCTTCCATCCTTCTAAAAGGCCAAAATTAAATTCTAAAAAATACTAAGCTAGGATTCGAACCTTAGACCCATTGCTACCTACTAGCGCCACCTCACTACACCTTATGTGGCATCACTTAGCCACTCCACCACAGGCTCTTTTTGTGTCCAATTGTTTCTTCATTTATTCAAAAGCCCAACTACTAGCCAACCCTGATTCTTTTAATAATTAATTTATAATTTCTTCTACCCCTTAATTCGAACTCAACCTTAGCTAAGACCTACTAAAATTATCGCTTTGATATTAAACACAATTTTCATCAAAATTGAAAATAAAGAAAATTTAGAATTTTAGGATTTTCAGAATATCAGGATTTTTGGATTTCGAGATTTTTGGGTTTCGAGATTTTTGAGTTCGGGATTTTTGGGGCGTTACACACACGGCCTAGACACATGCCCGTGTGTCTGCCCGTGTGGACAATATGAGACTATTTACCAAGTCTCATTGCCACCCTAGTATGCCAATTTTCATGTCAATACCAACCAATACCAAATCAAGCATGATAGACATTCATTTAACCATGAACATAAATCTATTATAGACTTAAAATGAATGTTATCCTCATTCTAGGCTTAACGTAAAATGTGGAACCTATTCCAAGCCAACACATTTGGCCAATTCTCAAAGACACAAAATAAATAAGGTCTAGTCCTATACATGCCATAATCAAAAATATAAATCCTACTATATCAAGTATTACGACTGATAGTGTGATCGATATCTCTGACTTCAAGGGATCCTTGAGCTAGATAAACGGCACTGGAAGAAAAGGGAAAAGAAAGAGAGTAAGCATAAAGTTTAGTAAGTTGCATATAAATAAATATACAACAACAATTTCACCATTAGTCGTCATACTCATAGTTCAAAGGTAAGCATAAACTTGAGCTCATTACCGACTCTCAAATCACATTTTCTAATTTGAGCTCATTACTCATGCATACCAACTAGGTACCTGTACCACTCACAACATTATTATACTTTCCTTATTAAATCAATTTCATAACCTTTAAACTTGAACCTTTCAGAATACTATCGGATATTCTATAAGCCTCAAACATGGGATAAGTTACCGATGCCATGTCCAAGACATGGTCTTACACTAGCTATCATCTTCGAGGCTGATGCCATGTCCCAGACATGGTCTTACACTAGCTCTCGTATATACGTGCTTATGCATGTCCCAGACATGTCTTACACTAGCAGAACTTTTAGCCGATGCATGTCCTAGAATGTCTTACACTGGCTATCATCATCGAGGCCGATGCATGTCCCAGACATGTCTTATGCTAGCACTCGTCTCAATACCGATGCTATGTCCCAGACATGGTCTTACACTGGCTCTCATAATGTGGCCAATTCATGTCCAGACATGTCTTACACTGGCACACAAATAACCCGAATGTCATGGCAAGAATATCCAATTTGTTTCCTAGGGTTCCATCGGGATCTTTCTAGTGTCTCAATCATTAATATGCATTCTCAGTTCACAATCTAACCATTCATACTATACCAAATCAATAAAAATTCTAATACATGCATTAACAATGTATTTTTATTATTTACATACAACTTACCTCGGATTACAAAAAGTACTCGACTAGTTGATTTTGTCGATTTGCTTGGCTTTCCCCCAGTCTAGGCTCAGATTTGGTATTTCTTGATCCAAAATAAAAAAATGCACTTATTAAGTCACTTTAACAACCTAGTCACTCAACAATTCACAATTGGGCTAAATGACCATTTTGCCCCTAGACTTTTGCAGAATGACCATGTTGCCCCTCGGCCCAAAAATCTATTTTTATCGAATTTCTTTATTTCTTAAGACTAGCTGAACCCCTTTGAATCTTATAGAAACTCCAAATTCCCACTCTTTCACACACTTATCACCTATTTTGAAACTTATGCAAAACAGTCCCTTTAGGTGTTTTCATGCTAACACCTTTCACAAAAGTTATTTATAACACAACTAGGACTCATATTCTTCCATAAAAACTTAGCAACTATCATAAATTCATTCATGGCAAAACTCTAAACTCTTAATCATTTTGCAAAATAGACTCCTCATTTGGAAGCTCATGCTTCAAGGGTCCCAAAAATGTAAAAATCATCAAGAAATCATCAAGATCAATTACATTATGAGAGGAATAAGTTGCTGCAATTTTTCAGCTTTCAAAACCCTCCTATGGCTGGTAAAAATCGGTGGAGAAGAAGAAAAATAAAGAGAAAATGACCTTTGTTTTATTTAATCTAAAACTAGTCAAAATTAGTGACCAAACACCACCTAATTTTCACTTTCCCATCAATTTGTCTCCTATGGCCGACCACCCTAGTATCTAAGGGCCTAATTGCTCTTTAAAGGCCTCCAATTTTAATTCTCTAGCAATTTGGCACATTTGGGTACTAAAATGCGACTTTTGCCTTTTATGCGATTTAGTCTTCTTTTCGCAATTGGGCTCACAAACCTTAAATTAACTCACCAAAATTTTCATACACTAATATAATCATGTTATAACCTCATAACTGTAATAAAATAAATTTTAAAACTTTGGATTTGTGGTCCCAGACCACTGTTCCAACTAGGCCCTAAATCGGGCTATTACACCCCTTACCCATATTCAACGCCGAAACAGGTACGAGGTATTATCGGATGTAAACACAATCAAACATGCAAAACTAAATGTAAATTTCCATCCAAATTTGAAACTTTTCACATACATTCATATCATCCCTAAAATGAACCTACGAGGCCCAAAACATGCATTGGAACAGTTCGGGACTAAACCGAAGACTTTAGAAAATTTTACAACACTTAGAGAATTTTTGCTAAAATAGGGGTCACACACCCGTGTGGCTTGGGACATGCCAGTCTGGGCAGGCCGTGTGGTCACACACGCCCATGTCCCTAACCTGTGTAACTCTCTGTTTGTCATACAAGAACAAATTGAAGTCACACGGCCAAGACACATACCTGTGTCCCGAGGCCGTGTCCTTCACATGGGTGAGACACACATGCCCGTGTCTCTACCCTTGTGCTTGATTCTGAGCATTTTGTTTTGCAACAATTTAAGTGCAGGGGACTCACGGCCGGATCACACGTCCATGGGGCTGACCGTGTGTCATACACCGCTTAAACACACGCTCGTGTGTCTACCCGAGTGGACAATAATAAGGTTATTTACCAAGCCATTTAGCCACCCTAACTTGCACATATCTACTCAACATCACACGGCACAAACTCAAGTATGAAGAGTAACCAAATAATTACAACTAAGACAATAACATGTCATTCTCATACCATTTTCAAACATGCTTAAAACATCAACCTTTCCACATCAAATTATGCAAGTTTTCGCATTCACAAATGACATTAATACAAATATACTCATAACCAACATTAGTCAACTTCCAAGGCTATATACAAAAGAAACCATGAACCATTCATTATTATGACCATCACATATCAGTACCATATCAACATCTATCATACACACAACCCTTATCATGCCATAAATCATTCATGTCAATTTCAACTTCATTAGTCTTCATTTAACTACTTTCTAGTTACCTTATTGTACGCACAAATTTATCATCTCATCAATGGACTACATTACCAAACATTTCACATTCATGCCATAAATCACATTTCCAAACAATTCACATTCACCATGCATACCATGATCATATGACCATAGTCATTGACACATATATGAATATACTTAGGCTTACAACCATATTGTCAATATAAGTCAACTTTGTGATATCCCGAATTAGGGTCTAATAGGAATAGTGGTTTCGGGACCATAAATTCGAGATAGAAATAATTACTTTATAATTATTTTTAGATCTATGATATGATTGCATGATTGTGTGAAAATTTCGTGAAAAAATTTTATGCATAAATTTTTAATTTGAAATTAGTGACTAAATTGAATAAGTTGCAAAACTTGCATTCTAGAAGCTTTTAGTTTGAAATTACTTTGGAATATTAATTAGGAGGTCTTAAATAGCAATTTAACCAATTTCTAAAATTTTGGACAAAAATGGGCTTTTACATGAAAAATTACTAAGAAAGGCATTAAGGGCATGTTTGTCATTTGGTAAATATAGTCATTAAAAAGGGGAAAAATAACACAAAAATGGACTCATCTTCTCCATAAGGACTGCCGAATTTTTCTTGTCACCATTGCTAGGGTTTCCAACATTTTAAGCCTTGATTGTAAGTGATTTTCATACTCGTTTTTAATGCTCTTTTCGATTTTAAAATCTAGAAAACATGTTCTATCATTTTCTAGCAATATTTTGAGCTAAGATGCATGTATGAAAATTTACCCATGTGTGACATAATTGTATTTTGATGAATAATGAAGGAATATGATGGCTTGATATGTGTTTAACAACTTTTACTTAGTAGTTTTATGTCAAAACACCTAAAAAGGGACTTAATTGTAAAAAAGGGTAAAATTGATGGTAAAAATCTAATTTTTTGGTGTAAAATATGGGCTGTTATGGACACTAGGAAATTCGACTATGCCTAGATGTCATGGGTATTGCATGTAACTCATTGTACAAACTTAAGGACTCAATTGTAAATAATTGAAAAGCTAGGGGTAAAATGGTAATTTTTATCCAAGCCCGTACTAGGGGCTGTTTTAATGAATGTGTATATTGAATAAATTAATTTGGTATTTTAGATCAAGAGAAACGAGATTCGAGTCATGATTGAGGGAAAAATAAAGTTTACGAGGAATAGGCTCGATTTCTAACATTTTGTACCGAGGTAAGTTCATGTGTAAATGTAGTAACATAATTGCCATTTTAAGTAATTTAATGATATATTTATGGTATGATGATTATTATCATGAAATATTATGCTTTGTGGTTATTATTGAGTAATATACAAATTATGTGAGCTACTTGATAAATATGAAATGCTACCAAGTATCGGTTCCGACATTCCGTGGAAGATGGCAAAGATATGTGATCGAGGAAAATCCCGTTTGAACCTTGGGAATAGATTAGAATACAAGTGACATGTCACTAGGATATTTGAGTTCCGAACTCGTTGAGTTGAGTCCGAGTTTGCTTATGGGCGGGTTACATGGTAGCTTGGCTACATAATTTCTGCAGTCTATTGAGTTTGTCTAGCTGCGGGTATGGCACTTATGTGCATTCAATCCGTGTATTCGAATTATATTCTGATGTGTTCAATGGGTGAATCTTAAGTGAATAAGAAGAATACCTAAAACGAAGGTGACATGTTGGTAAGTGTGGTGAATGAGAAAATTTGACATGTATGTGCTTAAACCCTCGGGTTGAGAACTTGGTATGATGAAATCGTGGTAAGATAGTAAATGCAAATGTAACATGAATGTCTTAGTGATATTTATGCAAATGATGTTTTGTGTTGGATTGCATGATTATGTTACTTGCTATTTGCATGTGAAACTACTAAGCATTTATACTTACTCCCTTCTTTCCATTCTTTGTAGTTTTGACAAGCCAGCTCAGAAATCGGGAACGGTCGGAGGCTCGTTCACACTATCCGTGGACCATTTTGTTATAGTGGCTTGTATATATTTAGTATGGCATGTATAGCATTATAATAACTTTGTGTATATAATTTTATGATATGGCTATTGAGTGGTAAGGAAATTTTTGGTAATGATTAGCCATTGGAATGGCTAATCAAAAATCATATTTGGTGTTATCTATGCTTAATGTGCTATCTAATCCATGGAAATTCATAAAAAGGTGAAATTTGCTATAAAACAGTATCATACAGCAGCAATGATGTGAGTTTGAAAAATCACTAAAAATAGTAGAAACAGAATTAGATGATAAGTAAAGTATTAAGTTGAAGCTTATTAAGTCTATTTTCATAAGAAAGAAACAAAATAGGTAAATGAGTTGTATTTCATGAGATATTTGGGTTTTGGTGGAAAATGGTCAGAGTGATTTCTGAATCTCCTGTTATAACTTTATAAATTAACTAAAAATTTTAAAAAAATAATTAGGAGTCATAATTTATATGTACAGATTTCTTATTGAGTTTAATTTTAATAGAAATAAACGGTATAGTCATCTGAATTTTGTACAGAGAGAAAATTTATTCGTAGTGAACAGAGATCAGAGTAGTCAAACACTGAAATAGGGGAAACTTTAACTAATAAACTATAATCATTGGCCCAACCAAAAATTTTAGAAAAAAATTAATAAATAGATATATGAGTCTAGTTTTAGGGAAAATTTACAGATTTGAATTTCTAGTTTCGTAACTCGAGATATGAATTTTTTAGCAACTATGACGCAGATGGGTAGTTCATTACGAAAGGTGAAATAAATTGTTTGAAATTGTTTAAGTGATAATTTAAGTCTGTTAACGCCTTGTGCTCGACTCCGGTGACGGTCTCGAGTAAGGAGGTGTTACAAACTTACATGGCCAAATAGCAAAACAAGCCTTTGACGATTATAAGCCATTACATTGGCTAAAATTATACGACTCATATAACAAAATGACTAAGTCCCTATACATGTCATAAACTCAAAAATACTTGAATTCATCAATACCCAATACTGATAGCTTGATAGTGTGATAGGATCTCCGGCGATCTCCAACTCGAGCTAGCTTAATAACCCTATAAGATTAGGGAAAATAAGGGGGTAAGCTATATAGCTTAGTAAGTTCGCATGAAAATAATAAGCAAATCTTATTAGGCATTTATCAAGTTCAATAATTTAAACACAAAATATTACTAATTGCTATAAATCTCATAGTTATAATTTTATTCAATCACGATGTTTACTCTATTAACTTATAAGCATAATTTAACATATCTCGGCATTAGCCTAACAACCAAATCTCTCTTTTGTAACATATCACAACACATAACAAGTCATTTCAAACCTCATAGAAAACACACACATTAAATATGAGTATTCGCATTTCAAGTATATACTTTAACATTTTTCAATTGTTCCAAGTTCATACCTTATCATACTTCCTTAATCATTTTATTAGACAATTAAACTAATCATTCCTTTTTCTCATATCCGATAGATTGCATCTTAGGTGAATAAAACACGCTATATCATAACTCAATTTGGCTCGAAAGCCAATCATATGGTCATCAACCAAATTTATCATGAATTTCATACATCACAAGCATAGGCCAATAATCACAAGGTTTTTGCAAAATCATTCTCGTGGAAATCATGAACTCACAATATCATGAAGTCAATGCTTATAAACTTATGTAGATACATGTACAAATTCGTAATACTTACATGCTCTTTCTCTTCTTTAACATACCCATTGAATTTCCCGTTGAACCACTTGGAATACCAAAGGATACTTGGGAGTCCCGTACACACGGTACAATACCAATGCCATATCCCAGATATGGTCTTACATGTAATCTCGTATCGATGCCAATAGCCCAGCTATGGTCTTACATGAAGTCTCATATCGATGCCATATCTCAGATATGTTCTTACACGTAGTCTCATATTGATGCCATATCCTAGATATGGTCTTACACATAGACTTAGTAACCCAAATGTCATAACATTTGTATCCTATCTATTCCTAAGGTTCAATTGGGATTTCACTCTTGTCAGAAATTTATCGAATACATCCAATAGTAATTTACAATTCATGCAATAATAAATCATTTAAAACATACTTAAAAACAATGCATTATTTGCATATGAACTTACCTCGGCATAAAAAAAAGGCGAATAGGACCTAACCGTCAAATACTCATTTTTCCCCCGTTCTAGTTCCGAACCTCGTTTTTCTTGATCCATAATATCACACTTAACTTATTTAATCACTATACTATTCAAATCAACCCAAATTCACATTATGAAAAAATTGCATTTTTGCCCTTAACGTTTGACATTTTTTCAATTTAGTCCCTAGGCTCATAAAATGAAATGTACTCACTTTCTTCAACACTCATGCCTAGCCGAACCTTATACATGCTTATAGTAACCCACATTTTTGTAACAGGCCGATTTAGATGCTAATCGGAATAGTGGTTTCGGGACCACGAATTCGAGTCAGAAAAATATTTAAAAATTATTTTTTGTGTTTATTATGTGTGATTTATGACGATTTAATTTTGTCATTTGAGTGTCTGATTAAATAAAATGACTTAATCGCGTAAAATAAAAATTTGGTAGTTAAATGTGAAAGTACTTAATTGTTGTTGTCTTTATTAATGGAGGCACTTATATTGCAATTATACCTTTGGATGTTTGCATGGACACATTCGGTCATAGGAAGGTGGAATATGAATTATTTAAAACAAGGTTAAAATGGTAAATTATGTGATAAAATGTTTATAATATAAAACATATCATAAAAACAAAAACAAACATTAGTGCTCATACTTTCTCTCATTGCCGAAATAACAAAATAACAAAATAAAAGAAAGGAAGCTAGGGTTCGGTTGATTCTAAGCTCAATCAAGGTACGAAACTAACTCGATTTTTTATAATTTCTACGTTTTTGAGATCGTTACTTCGAGTACTACAAAACCCATGCTTAATTTTTTGGTTTTGGTGAATTTTTTGAGTTCTTCCATTGTTGAGAACTTGTGATTTTTGTTGTTTGATGATGAAATATGAAAGATATGTTTTAGATTAACATGTTTTGTATTGGAATTTTTGATGATTTTGAGTAATTAGGACTAAATTGCAAAAATAATAATTTGAGGGACCAAAATGTGAAATAAATAAAATATATGGACTTGTATGGATATGTGTAAGATTCGACCAAACATGGGTATAGGGAAATTTTGCATATTTTGTGTATTGTGCAATAGGGACTAAACTGTAAAAAGTGTAAATGTTAGGGGTAAAAGGGTAATTTACCCATTTATGTGTGTTTGGACTAAATTGAATGAAAATATGTTTGAATGAGCTTAATTTGAATATGTTTAGATCAAGAACCAAAGAAATCAAATTTGGATCGGAGGAAAATGAAAGTTGTCGACTAGCTGCCCTGTTCCGTTTTGTATCGTCTGAGGTAAGTTTATAAGCAAATAAACATACTTAATTATAGTTATGTGCAAATTATACTTGCTGAAATGAAATATGTGATTTTAATTATGCATTGGTCGAATGTGAATAAGCTTGAATACTATGTTTTCGAATTCGTTTCGACTGAGTTACGACGTCCGAAAGCCCTGCATGAACCTTAGGAATAGCTAGGATACATATGTCATGACATAGTATTCCGATATATGTGTGCGAGTAAGACCATAGCATCGATATTTGATTCCGATATATGTGTACGAGTAAGACCCTGTCTGGGACAGTGGCATCGATATGTGACTACATGTAAGACCACGCCTAGGACGTTGGCATTGTACGATATGTGTGATTATCTGAGTGTCATATCCAATTCCGAAAGGTTCATCGGGGAAAGGTAAAATGAGTTTGAATGTGTAAAATGAGCTATATGCAAAGTATGAATTAATTTGTTTCCTATTTGAGGTAAGGTAAATAAGTACCTTGGTTATTTGTTGTAAATCTTGTAAGATGCAAATGAAGAAAATATATGTATGTGATATGTGAATTTGGCCTTGTGAAAGAGTATTTTGTATGTTATGAATAATCATTAAATATGTGTATATATGATGTCGTATATTCGGTTACATAACTAATATATGTATACAAAATTATATTGTGACACATAAGCTTATGAAATTGTGAGTATGTGAACTAGGTTGTTATGTTTATTTGGCTTGGTAGTTAAATAATAATATGTAAATTTGGCTTTATAAGCAATCAGCCAAGGTGACATATATTAACGAATACATATTTATATATAATATAAACTTAATATGTTTAGATCAAAATGTATTAAGAAAATATAATTTGGTTTAGTTAATTAAGTTGTTAATAATATTGGGACGAACATTTGCTTATAACTTACTAAGCTATAAATAGCTTACTCTATATATATGTGTGTTTCTGTTTTATAGATTTTGGAGTAAAGCTACAAGCTCGGGGACTGTCAGCCATGTCCATCACACTATCTGTTACTTTGGTACCTAATAAGCTAAACTCAAAATATGGCATGTATAGGCTAGCTTTGGAGTTAGTTATTTTGAAAAGTGTTTGTATAAAGGCCATGCGAAAATGGCTTAACTTTACGTTTGAATTTAGTTATTTCGTTTATGGTTTCAGTACATGCTAGATATAATTTCATGTACTAAGATTGCATAGTAATTGTGGTAGATAATATATATGCTTGAAGCGGTTAATGACTTTAAATATACTTTAGTATAATTTGGCTAAGGTTATGCATGAGTACAAATGATTGTGAATTTGGTATTCAATTATTGCTATCATGTGATGTATGTTTGGAATTTGTTGATGATTCGGCTATTGTGTATATTTATGTCTAGGTATATGATATATCGGTTGTGGTATAAATATATGTACATGCTCATGTATAAATGTTCGGCATTATTATATGACTTATGTGATTGCTATGATTTGGATATTTGGCACTATTTGGGTTAGTCACTCAATAAATAGGTATTGAGATATTTGTTTGAAGAATGTATCAGCAGGTGATTTTAAGTAAAAATTCAATTGAAATTAGATATTTAAATAATGGTTAAGTTTGAATTGAGTAATGATATCAATATTTAATATGGAAAGTCAAGGTATATTCATGTGTAATAATAGTTGGATTATCATTTAGGTTTATATTTTAATCTTTGTTAAAAAGATCCGTATATGCTTTAATTTTTTTAAATGATATATTTTATATTGTTGCATATGAATGATATGACTATATATATTTGTGATATGATATGTTTAAATTTAAGAGTTGTGTTAGTTTATGAAATAAATTTTGATTAATTTTCAAGACTTATTTATGTGTATGTACAAATATATATAATTGTTCAGAATTCGTGCTTTTATTCTGTATTGCCTTATGACCCTATTCCAGCGACGGATACGGGTTAGGGATGTTGCATTTTATTGGTATCAGAGCTACAGTTTAGTCAGTTCTAGGACTAACGTAGCGTGTGTGAGTCTAGCTATACATGTCATATTTTATACTGCGATAGTGTGATAACTTCTGACATTTGAAAATGTGTTTTCATATAGTAAATAGATCCCGACAGAGTTGTAGCTGATGATGTTGAGTGTGTAGTGCCTGCTCCTGCGCAAGGGACAGCGCCGGCTGATTCTTGACTGATTTCGAGTAACCAGGAATGAGAGGCTAGACAAGCCTTCTACCAAATGATGAATGACTAGTTTACTCAATATATCCGGACTAACCCGGTTGGACAACAACCTCCACTCCCGACTAATCCATCTTCGATGCCTGCTGTACCTCAAGTAAGTGATCCGTTGAGATTGTATAAGCTACCTGTTGATAAAATCAGAAAACATGGGATCGAAGAATTTAAAGCTACTGATGATGATGATGCTGAGCGAGTTGAGTTTTGGATTGATAATACTATCCGTGTGTTTGATGAATTGTCCTGTACCCCAGATGAGTGCTTGAAATGTGCCATATCTTTACTCCAAGATACGGCATATCACTGGTGGAATACCCTAGTATCAATGGTTTCGAAAGAGCGGGTGACCTGGGAATTCTTTCAAACTGAGTTCCGTAAAAAATATATCAGCCAGAGATTTATTGATTAGAAATGTAAAGAATTTCTGAAGCTAAAACAGGGTCGGATGACCGTGACAGAGTATGAGCAGAAATTTGTGAGACTCAGTTGGTATGCCCGAGAGTGTGTTTCTACCGAAGCCATAATGTGTAAAAGATTTGAAAATAGACTGGTTGACTTTGCATGATGCTGTTGTAAACTGCAAAAGAAAGACAATTGATTTACGGTGCCAGAATGATGAGATTATTCGAATTGAATCTAATGATCTAAATGGGTTATCAATTGTGATTTCTTCAATGTCAGCTCAGAAATATGTAGGAAAAGGCTGCGAAGCTTACTTTGTATATGTGTTTGATAGTAAAGTGGCCCAAAGAAACATTGAATTAGTACCTGTTGTGTGCGAGTATCTGGATGTGTTTCCTGAAGAATTATCAGGCTTGCCACCTGTTCAAGAGGTAGAGTTTGGTATTGAGTTAATGCCTGGGACGACTCCGATATCCATAGCTCCATACAGAATGGCACCTACCGAATTAAAAGAATTGAAAGCTCAGTTGTAAGAGTTGACAGATAGAGGTTTTGCACGACTGAGTTTCTCTCCTTGGGGTGCACCAGTACTATTTGTTAAAAAGAAAGACGGAACTATGAGAATGTGCATTGATTATAAACAGCTCAATAAGGTGAATATAAAGAATAAGTATCCGTTACCACGAATTGATGATTTATTTGATCAACTAAGAGGGGCCACAGTGTTTTCGAAGATAGATTTAAGATCTGGCTACTATTAGATGTGAGTTAAAGACTCTGATGTGGCAAAGACTACTTTTCGAATGAGGTACGGACACTATGAGTTTTTAGTTATGCCATTAGGACTTACTAATGCACCTGCTGTTTTCATGGATTTGATGAATCGAATCTTCAGACAGTATCTGGATTGGTTTGTAGTTGTGTTTATAGATGACATTTTGATCTATTCCCGTGATGAAACTGAACATACCGAACATCTGAGACTGGTGTACAGACTTTGCGAGATAAATGGTTGTATGCGAAGTTTAGTAAATATAAGTTTTGGTTAAGGAAAGTTAGTTTTCTGGGTCATGTTGTATCAGCATTGGGTATTCGGGTTAATCCGAATAAAATTTCAACTATACTTGATTGGAAATCTCCTAAGAATGTTTCTGAAGTCTGAATTTTTTGGGACTTGCTGGTTATTATAGACGGTTCGTGAAAGGTTTCTCTATGATTGCAGCCTCGATGACAAAGCTATTATAGAAAGATATTAAGTTTGAGTGGTCAGAAAAATGCTAGAAAAGCTTTGATCAGTTGAAAGCCCTCTTGACCGAAGCTCCAGTGCTAGTTTAACTAGAATCGGGTAAAGAATTTGTTATCTATAGTGATGCATCTTTAAATGGTTTGGGCTGTGTTTTGATGCAGGAAGGCAGAGTTGTAGCTTATGCCTCGAGACAGTTAAAGCCACATGAAAGGAACTATCTGACACATGACTTAGAATTGGCAGCTATTGTGTTTGCATTGAAGATATGGTGCCACTATCTGTTCGGTGAGAAATGTCATGTTTATTCTGATCACAAAAGCCTGAAATAGTTGATGACTCAGAAAGATTTGAATTTGAGACAATGCTAATGGTTAGAATTGCTAAAAGACTACGAGCTTGTAATTGACTATCACCCGGGAAAGGCTAACATTGTTGCTGATGCTTTAAGCCAAAAATCACTATTTGCTTTGCATGCAATGAATGCACATATGCCTATGTCTGATGATGTTTCACTAATAGTTGAATTGAAAGCAAGACCATTATTTGTTCAACAAATTTGTGATGCCCAGAAGGTTGATAATGAGTTCATAACAAAATGAGCTAAATGTGATTCAAATGCTGATTCAGAGTTTCGAGTTGATGCTGATGACTGTTTGAGATTCAGAAACCGAATATATGTCCCAAGGAATTCAAAGTTGATTCAGATGATTTTGAATGAAGCTCATAGCAGTCGGTTATCTATTCACGCAGGTAGTACGAAGATGTATAATGATCTAAAACAGCTTTATTGGTGGCATGGTATGAAACGAGATATTTCTAACTTTGTTTCAAAATGCTTAATCTGTCAACAAGTAAAAGCTAAGCATCAGGTACCTCCTGGATTGCTTCAGCCAATTATGATACCGGAGTGGAAATGGGATAGAGTTACTATGCATTTTGTATCTGGTTTACTATTGACACCAAGCAAGAAAGATGTAATCTGGGTTATTGTGGATAGATTAACTAAGTCCATTCATTTTGTTCCGATACGTACAGACTATTCGCTTGATAAGCTAGCTAAATTATATGTTTCTTAGATTGTGATATTACATGGTGTGCCTATATCTACTGTTTCGGATAGAGATCCGAGGTTTACATCACAGTTTTGGAAGAAACTGCAAGAAGCTCTAGGTATGAAATTACATTTCAACACTGCTTTCCATCCGCAAACAGATGGTCAATCTAAGCGAATCATTCAGATACTTGAGGATATGTTGAGATGTTGCATTCTCGAGTTCGAAGGTACGTGGGAACGATACCTACCTTGTGACAGCCCTAATTTGACCCTAGTCGAAAAGTGGTTTCGGGACCATAAAACCGAGTCACAAAATTATTTAAATGCTCTTTTCTATGTTTATTATATGTGAAGTTTCATGTGTGAAAGTATCGTGTCTTAATTTTGTCATTTGAATGTGGAATTAGCTAAAAAGGACTTGTTTGGGAAACTTTGAAAATGTGGTAGGTGAATGTCCAAGTGATTAATTTTGTAAATTATTAAAGTACAGGATTTGCATGTCTATTTTACCACTTTATTTAAGTGTACGGTAGTGGGGTTGGTTTAATGCATTATGTGCTTTATATAATAATAAATTATAAACTTAAATTATGGTATAAAATAATATATGTTATTTTATAACATAAAATGAGGTGATAAAAACAAAGTTGAGCCTTATTTTTATCACTTAGCCGAAACTAAAGAAAACAAAAAGAAGAAGAGAAACTCTTGAATATTCAGTCATTTGGGGAGATAAATTCAAGGTAAGTTCATGGTAGTTTGGTTGAAAATTCATGTTTTTGAGTTCCTCTCTTGGTTCTACTTTAAACCCATGAATTAATTTGTTAAATGTTGGTTAATTGTGCATTCGGTCATGATAGGAAATTGCAAAAAATTGTATTTGATGGTAGAAATTGATGAATGAAAGTTTGATGGAGTATAATGTTAAAATCCATGTGATTGTAAGTTTATAAGTTTAAATTTTGAAATTTGAACTATGTGTGGCTCAATTGCTTGGAATGGACATTCGGCCATAGTATGTAATGCAAAGAAAATTTGGTGTTGGATGTTTTAAATGATTTAGATAGTTATAAATTAAGTTTGAGGCTTGGTACTTATGTATAGATAGTCTATTTAGATAACTTGGCTTGGAAGTTGAGTAAATTATATTTTGAGAACTTTGTGAATATTCAGCCTAGGGGTATAGTTGTGAAGTATATTAGGCCAAATGAATATGTATGAGAGTTTTAATAGGAATTTCATGTATTATGAAAGATGATGTATATATTTAATCATAGGATGGTCTTGGTAACCTTAGAAAAGAATGCATGAAAATTTAATAGGTTGCTCTAATGACCGAATATGCTAAAAGCTAATACATAGACTAGTTGATAAATATGTGTTAAAAAAATGTGAATAAATATCTAATTGATTGGTATTCGACTATGGTTAATTGTATAATTAATTGCCTGATTGTGGAGTAGTGAATCTATTTAAATTGTGAGTGCATGAATTGATTTTAAGGTGGCCAAAGGTGTTTAAATGAAATATTTGTAAAGATGCATAGTGCCGAATGTGTTCATGAATGAATGAGTTATGTGGGTTGTTTAAATGAAAGAAATGGATAAGTTAAGGTATAATTGAGTGTTCGAATGTGAATTACAAAGTACATGAATTTGAAAATGAAATGGTGATAGACTTAAGTGGACAAATGATGCGAATGAATTAAATTTTGAAATGTATATGGTTGTCGTACCTATGTGTTTGATTGAGAAGTTAAATTTGTTGATTTTAGCTCAAGAACATAGAGGGTCAAATTTGGATAAGGGAAAAGCTAAAGTAACTGAATAGCCGATTCGCGACTGTTGAAAATATTCGAGGTAAGTTTTGAGTATTCAAGCATAGTTTATAATTGAATGTAATACGAAAAATGTATAATAGGAGAATTATGACATGATGATAAGGTGTGTGATATGTGCATTTATTCGAATGAAGGAAATAAATTATTAGTGTGTTTGTGCTATGTGAAATCAAGTAACATATGATTTGATATGCATGAAACTTGGTGAATTGATTATCGTATGATGAATTCGGGCCTTGAGCCTAACAGGCTATAATGCCGGTGAAATAATATCGGGCTTCAAGCCTAGCAGGCGAAATGCCGATGAATGAATTCAGACTTAAAGTATAGAAGGCTTTGTGCCGGTGATGAATTCGGGTTTAAAACCTAGCAGGCTTAATGCCGGTGATTTGATAAAAGTCTAAGACTATAATACTTAATGTTAGAACGACAATTGAATACATTTAATATATTAAGTTGGCCAGGTACGTATCATGTACTTATATATGAGTTTGATTTGAATTGAATCATAAGTGTATAATGTGATACATATGTGAATAAGTGTTATAACTATATCTATGACCATGATACATTCAGCCAAAGTGTGAAGTTATGTGAAAATATTTGATTTACTTATGTTATATGAATTCAGATTCAAGTGAAGTTAATATGCTAAATATGCGTTAAATGTTTGTATATATTCGGCCAAATGGCAATATACCTAAGAAATGTCACTTGAGAATTTGATTAATCGATTTATAATTGAATTTAATTGTTTACATTGCTTAAAACTTACTAAGCTTATGGAAGCTTACTCGCTTTTTTATGTTTCTCTGCTTTTAGATCGTTGACTCCAAAGAACTTGCTCGGGATCGCCAAGAACTCGTCACACTATCTATCATTTTGGTACTATTATGTTTTGGAATTCGTATGGCATGTATAGAATAGACTTAAGTGAATGATATTTTGAGATGTTGTTTATTTAAGCCATGTGAATATGGTAACTTTTGAATGTTGGTATAAGTCTGAATTTCGATCTTTGATTTTGTTTGGCTATGCATATAATTGCTAATGAACTTATGTAAATGTGAATGTACAAATGTAGTGTTTTGGATTTGTAACTCTTCATAACCCACTCCAGCAACGGATACGGGTTATAGGGGTGTTACATACCTCTGATTGAATTTGCATATAATAACAGCTTTCAATCGAGCATCAAAATGGCACCTTATGAGACTTTGTACGGTCGTAAATGTCGTACACCATTGTATTAGACTGAGCTTAGTGAAAATAAGATACATGGGGTTGACTTGATCAGAGAAACTGAACAGAAAGTGAAAGCAATCCTTGAAAGTTTAAAAGCAGCATCAGATCGTCAGAAATCATATGCGGATTTGAAACGTAAAGATATAGAGTTTTAGATTGGAGATAAAGTCTTTTTGAAAGTCTCACCGTGGAAGAAGATACTCAGATTTGATCGCAAAGGCAAATTAAGTCTGAGGTTTATTGTGCCGTATGAGGTAATAGAACGCATCGGGTTAGTTGCTTACAGACTGTTGTTGCCATCTGAGCTAAAAAAGATCCACAATGTATTCCATGTTTTGATGCTTCATTGATATCGATCTGATCCTTCACATATGATTAGTCCGGGTGAGGTTGAGATTAAGCCTGATATGACGTACGAGGAAGAACCGATTTGTATTCTGGCTCGTGAGATTAAAGAGTTGTGAAATAAGAAAATTTCGTTAGTTAAAGTACTGTGGCATAAACAAAAAGTTGGGGAAGATATGTGGGAGCCAGAGGATGCAATGAGAGAACGTTATCCGAACCTATTCACCGGTAAGATTTTCGGGACGAAAATCCCTAAGGAGGGAGAGTTGTAATAGCCTGATTTAGACCCTAATCGGAACGGTGGTTTTGGGACCACAAATCTGAGTTAGAAAAATAATTAAAAATTATTTTCTCTGTTTATTATGTGTGAATTTATATCTGTGAATTTTGCGTAATTTAATTTTGTCGTTTGAGTGTCCGATTAAATAAAATGACTTAATCGTGTAAAATAAAAATTTGGTAGTTAAATGTGAAAGTACTTAATTGTTGTTGTCTTTATTAATGGAGGCACTTATAATGCAATTATACCCTTGGATGTTTGCATGGAAACATTCGGTCATAGGAAAGTGAAATATGAATGATTTAAAACAAGGTTAAAATGGTAAATTATGTGATAAAATGTTTATAATATAAAACATATCATAAAAACAAAAACAAACATTAATGCTCATACTTTCTCTCATTGCCAAAATAACAAAATAACAAAAGAAAAGAAAGGAAGCTAGGGTTCGGTTGATTCTAAGCTCAATCAAGGTACGAAACTAGCTCGATTTTTGATAATTTCTAGTTTTTGAGATCGTTGCTTCGAGTACTACAAAACCCATGCTTAAATTCTTTATTTTGGTGAATATTTTGAGTTATGCCATTGTTGAGAGCTTGTGATTTTTGTTATTTGATGATGAAATATTAGAGATATGTTTTAGATTAACATGTTTTGTATTGGAGTTTTTGATGATTTTGAGTAATTAGGACTAAATTGCAAAAATAATAATTTGAGGGACTAAAATGTGAAATAAATAAAATATATGGACTTGTATGATATGGGTAAGATTTGGCCAAACATTGGTATAGGGAAATTTTGCATATTTTGTGTATTATGCAATAGGGACTAAATTGTAAAAAGTGTAAATATCAGGGGTAAAATGGTAATTTACCCATTTATGTGTTTTTGGACTAAATTGAATGAAAATATGTTTGAATGAGCTTAATTTGAATATGTTTAGATCAAGAACCAAAGAAATCGAATTTGGATCGGGAGAAAACGAAAGTTGTCGACTAGCTGCCTTGTTCTGTTTTGTATCGTCCGAGGTAAGTTTATAAGCAAATAGACGTACTTAATTATAATTATTTGCAAATTATACTTGCTGAAATGAAATATGTGATTTTAATTATGCATTGGTCGAATGTGAATAAGCTTGAATACTATGTTTTCGAATTCGTTTCGACCAAGTTACAACGTCTAAAAGCCCCGTATGAACCTTAGGAATAGCTAGGATACATATGTAATGACATAGGATTCCGATATATGTGTGTGAGTAAGACCATGGCATCGATATGTGATTCTGATATATGTGTACGAGTAAGACCCTGTCTGGGACAGTGGCATCAATATGTGACTACATGTAAGACCATGTCTGGGACGTTGGCATTGTACGATATGTGTGATTATCCGAGTGTCCTATCCAATTCCGAATGGTTCATCGGGCAAAGGTAAAACGAGTTCGAATGTGTTAAACGAGTTATATGTTAGGTATGAATTAATTTGTTTCCTATTTGAGGTAAGGTAAATAAGTACCTTGGTTATTTGTTGTAAATCTTGTAAGATGCAAATGAAGAAAATATATGTATGTGATATGTGAATTTGGCCCTATGAAAGAGTAATTTGTATGTTATGAATAATCGTTAAATATGAGTATATATGATGTGGTATATTCATGTAACACCCCAAACCCGACCCAGACGTTATGGCTGAATCTGGTGTGTCACATTGAAGTATTTTAGCGAAAACTGTGTTTTCATTGAAAACCCTTCTTAAAATAAAAGAAACCTTAATTAACTTAAAAAAAAGCACACCCTTTTAGTTACAAAAACCTTGTTGAAACATTTGATTTAAGAAAACTTATCATTTAAAAATTTAATTGCGAAAACGTAGAAAACATACTATAATTTAGAAAACCCATGTTCAACTTCTTGTAATTACATTGAAAATAATAATAATTCAAGTAATAATAACATAATGAAAACCTTATTACAATCTGGTCTGGAACATACTTAGAAAGAAGTAAAAACTTAAATGCTTGAAAAAAACCCAAGTCCAAATCATCTTGCTAGCTGGCTACCCAGAGTCCTTCCAAACATCGAACCTTCTACTGAGCATCACCTGAAAATAAAATAAAAGAGGGGGTGAGTTTTCACAAACTTAGTGTGTACAACCCTCGACAAGAACAAGCATTCAAAAAAAAACAACATCATTCATCAATCATACAATGCAATCTGATCCAAATTATCCATCCACTACACACCGGCTCTGTCCTCTGTCACACCAGGTGGGGATATAAATATTGACCCACCCAACCCACACACCATGGTAGCCCGATTGTGGAACTACCTTCATTTACATATTGGGCTTTGAAAGCCGTCGGTGGATCCACGATTGTCAAGCAACCATGCGATCCTCATATACTTCCTCCGCTCCATAATTCCCAACCCATATGCAACCTAAGCAGAATATCATATGTATGCATGTTGCATCCACAAAACTTACATTCAACACCTAGGGGTATTTTGGTCATTTTTTCCCTTAGGGGTATTTCAGTAATTTTCCTTGAATTACGGTTTTCACTTATCTTGGCCCGTTAACAAGTCCCGTGAGCTAAGATGAACGAATACTATGCACAAGGTAGGATTCTAGAGAAGAGGAGGTGAGTCATTAAGACCGCTTAAGTACCAAGCTCTCTCTAGATCCGATCCTAGACATGCATATACTCGTTGCCACACCTTAACCCTATGACTTGTCCACGGTTGCAAATAATTAATTAAGTCTTATGTGGATATCATATACTAGGCCCAAAACGCCTTACAGAGCCCAATCAAATTCATATACCTAGATCTGGCCCATTAAGCCCAATCATATTCATATGGCCCATTAGGCCCAAATCACATTTATATGGCCCGTTAGGCCCAGTCACATTCATATTCATGCTCACATACAAATTCCTATCATAAAGCATCAATATTCAGTTTTTGCCTATTATGGGCCCAACAGCCCATCGGGCCCATTTAGCCCATCTGGCCCATATGACCAAATCACAACCAAAGTCCACAAAATCGCCCGTGGGCCTCAGGCAACCTATCGGTTTCCCCTTTACGAATTTTTACGCACTCGCAAGACTACCGTAGCCAAACTTTCAGCTTTTCAGCATTTCGGCTTTTCGGCTTTTCAACTTTTGCCGAATCATTATGTGTGTGCAGTGTATGTACACACCTGGTAAGCAAGCGTGATGTGATCTCCTTAGCCCAAACCTACAATCAATATCACCCTTCAATTAATCGCCTGCTTAATACTTATTTACTCAAAAATCAAAACCTCGCCTTAACTTTACCTTGAGCCCAATCCTTAATCGCTTTTTCCTTAATCATGTATTTCCTAGATCTGCACAAATCTTAACTATTAAAACCCGAATAATAGGTACTCGTATCCAACACAAGTCTCCTTACCACAACTATGACCATTCAGCCACCTTAGCCAATGGGAGAATAATACTTACCAAAACCGCAACACTTTAAGGAGTAATTCAGCAAGAGCTAAAAAACCAAGATCCGATACTAATTCCCTACCAAAGTTTATTAGAAATATTGAGGGACAATAATCGATGGTAAACAAAGAAAAATTGATTGGAAGAGTAACACTTACACTAGATTCGGTCAAAAAGTATTCGGCCCTTAGAAGATTCGATTTTTTGGCTTTTCAAACTAAATATGGTGAATAAGGTTTATTTGGTACCGATTAAAGAAGAAGAGTAGTAGAAGAAATCGGCAAAGAAGATTGTGTAGAGGAGAATAGAAATCGGCAGAAAGAAAAGAAAGTAAAATAGAGGGTTTTTGGCTTTTTGGATCTTGAAGAGAAAAGGGTTTCTGGCACAAAGTGAAGGGAAATTCATCATTAACTTCTCAACCCTCCCATTCAGCACCTATTTATAGCCCTATAGCCGAATTCTTCAAGCCCAAGTTCCCAATTCAGCTCCACTTACACCTCACTTCTCATCTCCTCATTTTTCTCCCTGATAACCCCTTGATCCTTTCCTTAATTTTCTCTTCTAAACACTCCCCTTGGAGTCCATCTTCACACCACTTCCATCCTTCTAGAAGGCTAAAATTAAATTCTAAAAAATACTAAGCTAGGATTCGAACCTTGGACCCCCTTGCTAGCTACTAACGCCACCTCACTACACCTTATGTGGCGTAACTTAACCACTCCACCACAGGCTCTTTTTGTGTCCAATTGTTTCTTCATTTATTCAAAAGCCCAACTACTAGCCAACCCTGATTCTTTTAATAATTAAATTATAATTTCCCCTTAATTTGAACTCAACCTTAGCTAAGACCTACTAAAACTATCGCTTGGATAAGAATATTAAACACAATTTTCATCAAAATCGAGAATAAATAAAATTTGAGATTTCGGGATTTTTAGATTTTGGGATTTTTGGGGCGTTACAATTCGGTTACATAACTAATATACGTATACGAAATTATATTGTGACACGTGAGCTTATGAAATTGTGAGTATGTAAACTAGGTTGTTATGTTTATTTGGCTTCGTAGTTAAATGATAATATGTAAATTTGGCTTTATAAGGAATCAGGCAAGGTGACATATTAATGAATACATATTTATATATAATATAAACTTATTATGCTTAGATCTAAATGTATTAAGAAAATATAATTTGGTTTACTTAATTAAGTTGTTAATAATATTGGGACGAACATTTGCTTATAACTTACTCAGCTATAAATAACTTATTCTATATATATGTGTGTTTCTGTTTTATAGATTTTGGAGTAAAGCTACAAGCTCGGGGACTGTCAGCCAAGTCCATCACACTATCTGCTACTTTGGTACCTAATAAGCTAAACTCAAAATATGGCATGTATAGGCTAGCTTTGGAGTTAGTTATTTTGAAAAGTATTTGTATAAAGGCCATGCGAAAATGGCTTAACTTTACGTTTGAATTTAGTTATTTCGTTTATGGTTTAAGTACATGCTAGTTATAATGTTATGTACTAAGATTGCATAGTAATTATGGTAGATAATATATATGCTTGAAGTGGTTAATGACTTTAAATATACTTGAGTATAATTTGGCTAAGGTTATGCATGAGTACAAATGCTTGTGAATTTGGTATTCGATTATCGCTATCATGCGATGTATGTTCGAAATTTGTTGATGATTCAGCTATTGCGTATATTTATATCTAGGTATATTATATATCGGTTGTGGTATAAATATATGTACATGCTCATGGGTATACTAGTTCATTCGGTTATGGTACTTATATATGTGTCATTAAATGAGTGTTGATCAATTTGGGTTGGTTGTACGAAAGTGAAAATGCATATATTAATTTCTTTTAATAATTGTGAAAATAGGTATGATTGATGAGTTGGTTTGATATATTAATTAAATTATATGCTTGTAAAACAAAATAATTGGATTAAGGTGATTGGTAATTTGGATATGATTTATGTTAGTTGATAAGTATTAGACATATGTATTTTGTTGTATATATTCGGTCACCATGACAAAATATTCTTTAAATTCATATAAGTTAGTTTCATAAGTAAACTATTACATGGTATTAGCATGTATAAATGTTCGGCATTATTATATGACTTATGTGATTGTTATGATTTGGATATTTGGCACTATTTGGGTTAGCCACTCAATAAATAGGTATAAAGATATTTGCTTGAAGAATGTATCAGCAGGTGATTTTAAGTATAAATTCAATTGGAATTAGATATTTAAATAAAGTTTGAGTTTGAATTGAGTAATGATATCAATATTTAATATGGAAAGTCAAGGTATATTCATGTGTAATAATAGTTGGATAATCATTTAGATTTATATTTTAATCTTTGTTAAAAAATTCGTATATGCTTTAATGTTTTTAAATGATATATTTTATATTGTTGCATATGAATGATATGACTATATATCTTTGTGATATGATATGTTTAAATTTAAGAGTTGTGTTAGTTTATGAAATAAATTTTGATTAATTTTCGAGACTTATTTATGTGTATGTACAAATATATATAATTGTTCAAAATTCATGCTTTCATTCTGTATTGCCTTATGACCCTATTCCGACGACGGATACGGGTTAGGGGTGTTACAATTTTTCTTTTATTCGCATTTTAACACCCATTTCACAACTTTTTACAAATAGGTACTTTTAGGCATTTTCATCGAAAATCACTTAGCAAAAGTTGTTTATCAAACAACTAACATGCATTTTCTACCATTAAACATCAAAATACACAAATATCCATCATGGGTAAAATTTTAGACTTTGATTATTTCTTAAATTAGTGGTGGAAATAGATAGATCATGTTACAAGGATTTCAAAAACATAAAAATCATTAAAAAGGGGGCTAGAACAAACTTACAATCGAGCTTGGAAGGTTGAAAAACCCTAGACATGGTTTCTCCTTATGAAATTCGGCCATGGGGTAGAAGATGGACAAAATTTGGCTTTTAATTTGCTTTTTAATTCATTTTAATTACCAAATTACCTAAATGCCCTTAATGAAAAATTTTAGAAACATACCTAACTATGTCCATTTTGTCCATCAACTTAACCAATGGTCTAATTAACATTTAAGGACCTCTAATCTAAAATTTCATAACAATTGGACACCTTTAGCATGTAGAACTCAACTTTTTCACTTTTTACAATTTAGTCCTTTTGACTGAATTGAGTGCCCAAACGTCAAAATTTTCAAACAAAATTTTCACGAAATCATTCCATAAAATTGTAGGCCATAAAAATATAATAAAAATAAATTTTTCTACGTCAAATTTGTGGTCCTGAAACCACTATTCTGACTGTACCCAAAATCGGGTTGTTACACATGATAAGAGAATTATGGGATGAAATGAATAATGTATTGAAGGAAAATTGTATGATGAGCTCATCTATGTTTACTTGATGTAAATGAAAATTTTGTGACTAACATGTTTGATTGAATGCATGTGTTTAGGCAATTTTGCCAAGTTGATGGAAAACATGATATTGTATGCTTATGGAACATCGGTGCCTCCAAGGCGCAGCGAAAAATTAAAAACCGGCGATCCAAACCAAGGATCCATGTGTAAGGAACGAATCGGGGTGATAAAAAGGTTTCGAATTTACCGAAATTTCAATCTGAGTAGACAGCGACACCTAGGCAACAGGAATGATGAACCACTATCGAACCAAGCCGCAACCTTTTCCGATGTCGGCCTCTACGTAGTCCACCCGATTCACAAATGAACGGTAGAAATCCCAGAAAACTATTTTCAGAGAGTATTTTGCTAAAACGGCTGCTAGACCACTTTCATATTTTCGGGCTAGTTATATATCAATTCATTTTAGGGTTTTTTACCCTTTTTATATATAACTCCCTCTTAATTGGTATATATTTATAACGAATTTTAATTCATTAAAATTAATCTGAACATAATAATTATCATTCAAATAAATATAATAATGTTTAACCAAAAAATTATAATTACATTAATTATAATAAAGATTTCTGATAAACTATATTTATTTAAACTTATATACTGAACTAAATTCATATATCAATAAAATTATGTTCGATTATGTGTACAACATCCTTGTACATAAACAGTATGTTCAACAATTTGATTGCCCAATTAAATTAATTCTATAATTAATTTAATTCATGTGACAACCAAGCAATATACCAACTATGTTTTACCTTGTTCATTTCAACCATAGGGTGTGACCCTATAGGTTCTTGTAACGTTAGCAGTAATATTAGAACGATTCTAATGTTACAAACAACGAGAGGCATCTAGCAATGCATCAATGCTACTTAAGTTACAAGAAGTCATGATTCGACATAACCTTTTGTGATTAACCTTTCATGCATTCATCCTTAAGTCCTATATCTTTGGAATGGACACAAGTCATGGAATAGTCACACTTGCATAGTCCATCCCATGTTTCTTGATACCTCGAGTAGACTATGATACACAAATAAGTATGACATCTCATATCAACTTATTTGAGCATGGCCATGCATTTCTAGCCTTACTCAATCAAGTGGCCTGAGATATTACTCCCATTATGTAGGAGGGACTTATCCTATATTGATCAACTATATCCCTCAACATAGATTGTGGTATATCCAACATCGATCTTAATAGAACAACCAGATTCACGGTGTTTGTTTGATCAGTATCAAAATATACAACTCACGATATTGGGATAAAGATGATCTCAAGTATGAGGATCATATACATATTAATCACTATGAGTAATGTTGTGACAATTACATAATAATCCAAGAAACATACTCATAGTGGGTCAGTCCAATATGTTGTTCTCTAACACACATATTCATGCATTGATTCTGACACTCCATATCAATGACAACTCTTTATCATCAATCAACTACATGTTAGTCTTGATGCATTATTATTGTCCTAGCCAATAACAATACTTGACTAAGGATCTTTTGAGAATAATCATATTATTCTCGTGACATTATTATAAAATAGTTTATTTATGCACACACGAAAAAGAAATCGAATAATAATGGCAACGCCTTATATTAATAAACATGATAAACCAAGTATGTTATTACAACCATCTCATGATTGATCTTTGGGCATACTCTTACATAGATTTAATAAACATGATAAGTAAGTTTAGTTTCCGTTATACGAACTTACTAAGCATTACATGCTTACTTCGTTTTATTTTCCCCTGTTTTATAGTACTTGGAAGCTCATGAAGGTTGGCGATCATTGGAGCATCGTCACACTATCCACTAGCTTATTTTGAGTATATATAGTAAAATCATTTTGGTATAATGCCATGTATAGGCTAACTTGGCCATAGATGGCTTAAATATGTTGTTTCTAGTCTAGCCATTGGAACAGCTAGTAATGGTTGTTTTTGATGTTGTAACATCCTGAAATAGGGTCTAGTCAGAACAGTGGCTTTGGATCAACAAATTCGACGTCAAAATATTTATTTTATGATTATTATGAGGTCTATAATATGGAAATATGCATGTGTTAAAGTTTCATGAAGAAATTCTGAGTAAGGTGTCCAATTGGAAAATAAGGACCAAAATGAATAAATTGTAAAACTTGGATTCTAAAAGCAATTTGTATGAAATTACTTTAGATTATTAATTCGAATGTCCTAAAGTGAAATTTTCCCAATTTTTAAGTTTTTGGACAAAAATGGGCATGTATGGATAAAATTTTAAAGAAAGGGCTCAAGGGCATTTTTGGTTATTTGGCTAATTAATGAAATAAAATTGAAAAATAAGCCAAAATCAGCTCATATTCTTCAAGCTGCTGCCGAAAATAGCTAGGGTTTTCAAGCTTTCCAAGCTTAATAGTAAGTGCTCCCTAGCCCCTTTTTAATGTTCTTCGTATTTTTGAAATCTCGGTAGCTTATTGTCTCCATTTCTACCCATATTTTGAGTTAGGGTTCATGTTTGCAAAGTGACCCATATGTGACATGTTTATTCTTTGATGTTTTATGGAGGCCATGTTTATTCTTTGATATTTTATGGAGGAATATGAAAGTTGGATGTGTGTTAAACATCTTTTTCTAGGTGATTTTCATGAAAAACCCCTAAAAGGACCTTTTTGCAAAAAGGTGTAAAATAAGTGGTAGAAATGTGAAATAATGGAAAATTGTGGGCTGCCATAAGAGGAAAGAACATTCGGCTAGGCTTGGGGTAAGGTAGAAATTGCATGCATTTCATTATACGAGCCTAGGGACTAAATCGTAAAAATGTGAAAGGTTAGGGGGAAAATGGTCATTTTTTCTAGGGGTGAAATTTAGGCTTGAAAGGAATAATGTGAGGTATTAATGATTCATTTTTATTGTTATAGACCCCGAGGAACAAATTTCGGAGGTCGATCGAGGAAAACGAAAGGTTTCGAAATAACCGAAACGCGAAACCAAAATAAGTACCAAGTTCGAATAACTTAAAGTAAATTCATAATATGCCTAATTGCATGTTTTATGAATGTATGATAATTGTATTTGATGATGGCATGAAAATCCATGAAATATGTTATTAATAATAACATGATGATAAATGTCCTGGTTGAGATTAAAAAGGAAGTCCGATGGGTAAACCATGATTTACATGTGATTTGAGATCCTGCATGTGTTGTAGAAAGGATTTAGCCCGAACGAGTAATCCGTTCATCTCAAATATAGAAAGTATCTAGCCTTGACGGGTGTTCCTTGAGTGATCAAGCCTCCCGAAGAATATGTGTGCATTGTGGATTTAGCCCGGACGGGTAATCATATTAGGGTCTGAATTTAGCCTGGACTGGTAATTCAGATCCGACCTCATTAAGGGTGTTTGTCACTATAAGGGATTTAGCCTGGACTGGTAATCCCAACATCACCTTATGAGATTATATTACGGGGGATTTAGCCTGGACTGGTAATCCTGCCATAAGATGTGAGGTTCGCGGGAGTGCGTACATGAGATGATCGCTCTTATGACTTGACAGTAAATGGATAATCCATCGAGATTTCTGAGAAACTCAACGGGATTAACATGAGATATATAAATGAAAATGTTGAATGATGAACTCATCTAAGACAAGTTACATGGTGCATTGTTATATGACTAATTTATTGATTGAGTGCATGTGATAGGGAAACCATTCTATGCTTGTTGATTTTATTATCTAATACAGTTGCATGCTAATTAATCTGTAAGTTTACTTTCCAGTTATTCGAGCTTACTAAGCATGTAAATTCTTACCCCTCTCTTTTCCATTTTTTTTAGAGCTCGAGGACTCATAAAGATTGGAAGACAGTTGGAGAGTCAACACACTATCATCTTATTTAGCTGTGATATATAGATACTTTTATTTTGTTCAATGGCATGTATAGGGCTTTTGTTTATTTTGTTATATGTGTCATTTGATTTACCATTATGAGGATTGTAAAGGTTACATGTTTACTTGTATATGGCCAAGGGAATTGGCTTATTTTGATGTAGGTTATGACTTACAAATTTGTGCATGTTTATGTTCAAGTGTGCTAGTGAGGATGAAAACATGGTATATCACATTTAAACACATGTAATATGACTAAATTACATGGAATGGCTAAGCCATAATTGGCAATGAGTTATAATAATGAGCCAATCTTAAAAGTGTTTTAAGGCATAGAAACCTTTAACACAAAGGGAATAAACTAGCATGTGTAAAACCGATGAGAAGAGGTTTACATGCAATGAGGTTTATCAAGGTCATTTGAGATGTATAATTCGGCCTTGTTATGTATTACGGAAACCTATAAGTGAGAGTGGATGATAGAGGGTGACCAAAGGCTTAGGAAATAGCCTAACAAGGTCCACACGGGTAGACACAAGGACGTGTATCTAGGCCATGTGTGACACACGAGTCGCCCTATGGGCGTGTGGTGTGGCCATGTGTCCCCTGCACCTAAGAACTTCAAGTCAGAATGCATGGTAGTAAACACATGGGTAGAGACATGACCGTATGTCTCAACCGTGTTGAGGGCACAACCTAGCACACGAGCATGTGTCTTGGCCGTGTACCCCTAAATGCATGCTGACGTCATAAATAGAATGCTCGAGTTTTTGGACATGGCGACCACACGAGCGTGTCTAGGCTGTGTGAAGGACACAGGCCAGGGACACGAGCATGTGCTTGGCCGTGTGAAAACCCTTGTAGGTTCGAATTGAAAAATAAATTCAATTAATTAAATACGGGTTAGGGACACAGGCATGTCCCAAAGCACACAGATGTGTGAAATGGCTCCACAGGGGCGTGTGTGACAATAACCTAGAAATTTTCTTAAGATTTTCTTAGGCCCTCGGTTAAGTCCCGAACCATTCTCAATGTATATTTAGGGCCTCGTAGGCCCATAATAGGTACATTAAGATGTTGTTTGATTGGTTTCAAATTGGAACAAAATTTTGTAACCCGTATTTCTCGAAATTGTTCAAGTACATGTCTGGTAATGCCTCGTACCTGGTCCTGATCTCTAGTACGGGTAAGGGGTATTACATTTAGTGGTATCAGAGCTACGATTTAGTTAGTTCATGACTATCGTAGAGTGTATCGAGTTTAACTATACATGCCATTATACGAACGTTGATAGTGTGACATCTCCTAACTGTTTAATTGTCTTTGAATATAGTAAATGTCTTCCAATCAAGCACAAGATGAGTCCGAGGGAGTTGAGAGCCATGCTCCAACTTCCGTACAACGAGCTATTTCTAGTAATAGTAGAAGGCCTATGTCTGAAGGCTGGGAAGAGGCCAGAGCCACTTTCTTTAACATGATGGAAGAGTGGTTTGGGGATTATTTGAGAAATCGCCCCAACATACCACGACCTCCCCCGCCCCCTAACCAACCTGATGAAGAATTGCCACGAAGTATGGCACCTGTAAGAATTGGTAAAGGCCTTGTTGACAAGCTTAGAAAGTATGGGGCTGAGGAATTTATGACTAAGATTGATGATGATGCTGAACAAGTCAAGTTCTAGCTCGAGAATACTATACGAGTATTGGACGAATTATCGTGCACACCCGAGTAGTGTTTAAAGTGTGTTGTATCTCTCCTAAAGGATTCTGCATACCACTGGTGGAAGACTGTACCTTCAGTGGTACCAAAGGAAAACTTCACTTGGGAATTCTTTCAAGCTGAGTTTAAGAAGAAATAAATCAGTCAAAGGTTCCTAGATTCGAAGCGAAAGGAGTTCTTGGAACTCAAACAAGAAAATAAGACAGTATTAGAATGCGAAAAGGAATTCGTGAGACTAAGTCAGTATGCAACTGAATGGGTCCAAATAGAGTCAGAAATGTGTAAACGCTTCGAGGAAGGTCTAAATGAGGAAATCAAGTTATTGATTGGGATCCTTGAGATACGAGATTTCGCTGCATTAGCTGATCGGGCCAAGAAGGCCGAAGAGCTCAATAACGGAAGGAAGCAAGCTAAGAGAGAAGCTTGAGTTGCAAGCAATAGATCTAGTGGTAAGACGCTCTCATTTCCCACGAAGAAATCAAGGAGCCAACATGAACGCTCCACTTCATCGGTAGGATATTTGGGTAGAGCGAAAAGCTCCAAACGACGCAACCAGAAGTCGTCCTCCCCGATGGTGACTAGTGTGGGGACTGTAGATGACTAAAAGCCGAAGTGCAAAAGCTGTAATAAATTTCACTTCGGATAGTGTCGAATGAAGAGTGGTGCATGTTACAGATGTGGTTCCCTTAACCACTTCCTCAGAGACTGCCCAGAGCGAATAGATAAAGAGATGGAATTAGCCCCGAAGTCAAGTACTCCTATTCCACGAGGTAGACCTCCGAGGTATCCTAGAAGTGCTAGTGGCAGTCGAGTTGCGGCCAAAGACACTACAAAATCAGAGGATCGAGCCCCGACAAGAGCGTATGTAATACGCACTTGAGAGGAAACCTCTACTCCTAACATTATTACGGGTACCTTTTCTCTTTTTAATACTTGTGTTGTTGCCTTAATTGATCCGGAGTTGACGCATTCATACATTTGCATGAGATTGGTGTCTAGTATGAATATATCCATTAAACCTACGAAATTTATTATCAGAGTGTCGAACCCATTAGGTAAGTTAGTTTTGGTCGATAAAGTCTATAAGAATTTTCCTTTGACGATTCAGGGTAGTTACTTTTCGGCTAACCTTATGTTATTGCCATTTGATGAGTATGATGTAATACTTGATATGGATTGGTTAGCCCTGCATAATGTAATTGAGAATTGTGGTAGCAAGTATATCGCATTGAAGTGTCCAGATGGTGAGATTCTACGGGTTGATTCAAGAGAATTGGATACACTGCCGGTTGTAATTACATCAATGGTTGCTCAAAAATATGTGAGAAAAGGGTACGAAGCCTACCTTGCTTTTGTACTGAAAACTAAGGAAACGGAGTTGAAGATTGAGTCCGTGCCAATAGTATGTGAATATCCAGACATGTTCCCGGAGGAATTACCTGGATTGCCTCCTAAAAGATAGATAGATTTTGGTATTGAACTGGTGCCAGGAACCGCTCATATTTCTATTACTCCGTACAGGATGGCACCAACTGAGCTAAAAGAGTTAAGAGCACAGTTGCAAGAGTTGACAGATAAAGGTTTTATAAGGCCAAGTTTTTCGCCTTAAGGTGTTCCCGTATTGTTTGTAAAGAAGAAAGATGGTTCAATGAGGCTATGTATAGATTATCGGCAACTAAATAAGGTAACTATCAAGAAAAAGTATCCTTTTCCAAGAATCGATGATTTGTTCGACCAGTTGAGGGGAGCCACTGTATTCTTTAGGATAAACCTGAGGTCCAGCTACTATCAATTGCGAGTTAAGGAATCGGACGTGCCTAAAACAACTTTTAGAACAAGGTATGACCATTATGAATTCCTTGTCATGCCGTTTGGGTTGACGAATGCACCAGTCGTATTCATGGACCTAATGAATAGGATATTTCGGCCATACTTGGACAAGTTCGTCATTGTGTTTATTGATGACATTTTAATTTATTCCAAGGATGAGACAGAGCATACGAAGCATTTAAGGACTGTGTTGCAGACCTTACGAGAAAAAAAATTATATGCTAAGTTTAGCAAGAGTGAGTTTTGGCTCCATGAAGTAGGGTTTTTGGGTCATATTGTTTCAGGTGAAGGCATCCGAGTTGATCCAAGTAAGATATCTGCTATCGTTGAATGGAAACCACCTAAAAATGTAACTGAGGTTAGAAGCTTTTTGGGCTTAGCCAGTTACTACTGAAGATTTGTGAAAGGATTCTCCATGATAGCGACTCCAATAACAAGATTGCTACAGCAAGACGTTAAGTTTGAATGGACAGAAAAGTGTCAGTAGAGTTTCGAGAAGTTGAAGACCTTGCTAACTGAAGCTCCTGTTTTAGTATTACCTGAGCTAGGAAAAGAGTATAGTGATGCATCCTTAAATGGATTGGGTTGTGTTCTTATGCAAGATGGCAAGGTGATAGCTTATGCTTCGTAACAGTTGAAGCCACACGAGAAGAATTATCCGACGCACGACTTAGAGTTTGCCGTTATTATTTTTGCCTTAAAAGTTTAGAAGCATTACTTATATGGTGAGACTTGTCGTATATTTACTGACCATAAGAGTTTGAAGTATTTGATGACTCAAAAAGAATTGAATCTGAGACAGCGGAGATGGTTAAAATTAATTAAAGATTACGAGCTGGTCATTGATTATCACCTGGGAAAGGAAAATGTGGTCGCCGATGTGCTAAGCAAAAAATTTTCGTTTGCACTAAGAGCCATGGACGCTCGATTGGCATTGTTTGATGATGGTTCAGTCTTGGCAGAGTTAAGGGCTAGGCCGACATTTCTTCAAGAAATTTATAATGTTCAGATTAATGATAGTGACATGCAAGCTAAAAGAACTCAATGTGAGTCGGGCATTAAATCAGACTTTCAGATCAGTCCTAATGGAAGTTTGATGTTCAGAGGCAGAGTCTGTGTACCAAGGAATGATGAAATTATTCAAAAAATCTTGCAAGAGGCACATGATAGCCATTTGTCTATTTATCTGGGAAGTACCAATATGTATAATGCTATGAAGAAAATGTACTGGTGGAACAGCATGAAAAGAGACATCTCTGAATTTGTATCGAAATGCTTGATATGTCAGCAAGTCAAAGCTGAACATCAAGTACCTTCAGGTTTGTTACAACCTGTAATGGTCCTTGAATGGAAGTGGGACAGAGTTACTATAGACTTTGTGATAGGATTACCATTTACCCCGAAAAAGAAAGATGCTATATGGGTTGTGGTGGATAAGTTGACGAAGTCGGCTTATTTTATCCCAGTGAGAACAGATTACTCTCTTGATAGATTGGTCGACTTATACATATCTGAGATTGTGAGATTGCACGAGGTATCGCTATCAATTATTTCAAACAGAGATCCAAGATTCACTTCGAGATTCTAGAAAAAATTACAAGAAGCCTTGGGTACAAAATTGAGCTTTAGTACAACTTTTCACCCGCAGATCGATGATCAGTCTGAGCAGATAATTCAGATTCTTAAGGATATGTTGTGATGTTGCATCCTTGAATTTCAGGGTAGCTGGGAAAAATACCTGCCATTGGTAAAATTCGCCTACAACAACAGTTTTCAAACGAGTTTGAAAATGGCGCCTTATGAGGCCTTGTATGGCAGGAAGTGTTGAACTTCATTATATTGGACGGAACTCAAGGAGAGTCAAATTCACAGAGTTGATCTGATCAAGGAAACTAAAGAAAAGGTTAAAGTGATACGTGACTGTTTAAAAGCGGCATCAGATAGGCAAAAGTCATATGCCGATCTAAAAAGAAAAGTGATTGAGTTCCAAGTTGGAGATAGAGTGTTCTTGAAAGTATCTCCATGGAAAAAGGTATTGAGATTTGGCCGGAAAGGTAAACTGAGTCTGCGATTTATCAGGCCATACGAGATCACTGAAAGAATTGAACCATTAGCCTATCATTTAGCATTGCCACCAGAACTAGAAAAGATTCATGATGTGTTCCATGTATCTATGTTAAGGTGATATCGATCAGACCCCTCTCATGTGATTTCACAGACGGAGATTGAAATTAGACCGGACATGACTTATGGTGAGGAACTAGTCAAGATTTTGGCTCGTGAGGTTAAACAGCTGAGAAATAAAGATATGGCTTTGGTAAAATTCTTATGGCCTCGACATGGTGTGGAAGAGGCTACATGAGAGCCAGAAGAAACCATGAGAAGCCAATATCCGAACCTATTTATTGGTAAGACTTTCGAGGATGAAAGTCCCTAATGGGGGAGAAATGTAACATCCTGAAATAGGGTCTAGTCAGAATAGTGGTTTTGAGACCACAAATATAATGTCAAAATATTTATTTTATGATTATTATGAGGTCTAGAATATGGAAATATGTATGTGTTAAAGTTTCATGAAGAAATTCTATGAGTAAGGTGTCCAATTGGAAAACAAGGACCAAATTGAATAAATTGCAAAACTTGGATTCTAGAAGAAATTTGTATGAAATTGATTTAGATTATTAATGAGAATGTCTTAAAGAGCAATTTTCCCAATTTCTAAGTTTTTGGACAAAAATTGGCATGTATAGATAAAATTTTTAAAAAAGGGCTTAAGGGCATTTTGGTCATTTGGCTAATTAATGAAATAAAATGGGAAAATAAGCCAAAAATCAGCTCATATTCTTCAAGTTGCTACCAAAAATTGGGGTTCTCCATAGCTAGGGTTTTCAAGCTTTCCAAGCTCAATAGTAAGTGCTCCCTATCCCCGATTTTAATGTTCTTCGTATTTTTAAAATTTCGGTAGCTTATTTTCTCCATTTCTGCCCATATTTTGAGTTAGGGTTCATGTTTTCAAAGTTACCCATATGTGACATGTTTATTCTTTGATGTTTTATGGAGGAATATGACAGTTGGATGTGTGTTAAACATCTTATTCTAAATGATTTTCATGAAAAACCCCTAAAAGGACCTTTTTGCAAAAGGTGTAAAATATGTGGTAGAAATGTGAAATAATGGAAAATTGTGGGCTCATAAGAGGAAAGAACATTCGGCTAGGCTTGGGTAGGGTAGAAATTGCATGCATTTTAATATACGAGCCTAGGGACTACATCGTAAAAATGTGAAAGGTTAGGGGCAAAATGGTCATTTTGTCTGGGGGTGAAATTTAGGCTCGAAAGGAATAATGTGAGGTATTAACGATTCATTTTTATTTTTATAGACCCCGAGGAAAAAATTTTAGAGGTCGATCAAGGAAAACGAAAGGTTTCGGAATAACCAAAACGCGAAACTGAAACAAGTACCAGGTAAGTTCGAATAACTTAAAGTAAATTCATAATATGCCTAATTGCATGTTTTATGAATGTATGATAATTGTATTTGATGATGGCATGAAAATCCATGAAATATGTTATTAATAATAACATGATGATAAATGTCCTAGTTGAGGTTAAAAAGGAAGTCCGATGGGTAAACCATTATTTACATATGACTTGAGATCTTGTATGTGTTGCAGAAAGGATTTAGCCCGGACAGGTAATCCATTGATCTCAAATATAGAAAGGATCTAGCCCTGACGGGTGTTCTTTGAGTGATCGAGCCTCCCAAAAAATATGTATGCAATATAGATTTGGCCCGGACGGGTAATCCGATTAGGTTCTGAATTTAGCCTGGACTGGTAATTTAGATCTGAGCTCATTAAGGGTGTTTGTCGCTATAAGGGATTTAGCCTGGACTGGTAACCCCGACACCACCTTATGAGTTTATATTACGAGGGATTTAGCCTAGACTGGTAATCCTGCCGTAAGATGTGAGGTTTGCGGGAGTGCGTACAAGAGATGATCGCTCTTATGACTTGACAGTAAATGGATAATCCATCGAGATTTCTAAAAAACTCAACGGGATTAACATGAGATATATAAATGAAAATGTTGAATGATGAGCTCATCTAAGACAAGTTACATGGTGCATTGTTATATGACTAATTTGTTGATTGAGTGCATGTGATAGGGAAACCATTCCATGCTTGTTGGTTTTATTATCTAATACGGTTGCATGTTAATTAATCGATAAGTTTACTTTCCAGTTATTCAGGCTTACTTAGCATGTAAATGTTTACCCCTCTCTTTTCCCTATTTTTTCAGAGCTCGAGAACTCGTAAAGATTGGAAGACTGTTGGAGAGTCAACATATTATCATCTTATTCAACTATGGTATATAGATACTTTTATTTTGTTCAATGGCATGTATAGGGCTTTTGTTTATTTTGTTAAATGTGTCATTTGATTTGTCATTATGAAGGCTTGTAAAGGTTACATGTTCACTTGTATATGGCCAAGGGAATTGGCTCATTTTGATGTAGGCTATGACCTACAAATTTGTGCATGTTTATGTTCAAGTGTGCTAGTGAGGATGAAAACATGGTATATCACATTTAAACACATGTAATGTGACCAAATTACATGGAATGACCAAGCCATAATTGGCAATGAGTTATAATAATGAGTCAATCTTAAAAGTGTTTTAAGGCATAGAAACCCTTAACACAAAAGGAATAACCTAGCATGTGTAAAACCGATGAGAAGAGGTTTACATGCAATGAGGTTTATCAAGGTCATTTGAGATGTATAATTCGGCCTTGTTGTGTATTATATAAACCTATAAGTGAGAGTGGATGTTAGAGGGTGACCAAAGGCTTAGGAAATAGCCTAACAAGGTCCACACGGGTAGATACACAGACGTGTGTCTAGGTCGTGTGTGACACACGGATCGCCCCATGGGCATGTGGTATGGTCGTGTATCCCCTGCACCTAAGAATTTCAAGTCAGAATGCATGGTAGTAAACACACGGGCAAAGACACGACCGTGTGTCTCAACCGTGTTGAGGGCACGGCCTACCACACGGGCATGTGTCTTGGTCGTGTGCCCCTAAATGCATGCTGACATCATAAATAGAATGCTCAAGTTTTTGGACTCGGGTGACCACACGGGCGTGTCTAGGCCGTGTGAAGGATACGAGCGTGTGCTTGGCTGTGTGAAAACCCCTGTAGGTTTAAATTGAAAAATAAATTCAATTAATTCCACACGGGTTAGGGACACAGGCATGTCCCAAAGCACACGGGCGTGTGAAATAACTTAAAATTTTTCTTAAGATTTTCTTAGGCCCTCGGTTTAGTCCCGGACCATTCTCAATGTATGTTTAGGGCCTCGTAGGCCCATAATAGGGACATTAAGATGTTGTTTGATTGGTTTCAAATTGGAACGAAATTTTGTCACCCGTATTTCTCGAAATTGTTCAAGTACATGTCTGGTAATGCCTCGTACCTGGTCCCGGTCTCGGGTACGGGTAAGGGGTGTTATAGATGTACTTGTAATGCCATCTAGCTATATACATGTTAAATGGTTGTTCAAATTATGCCTAACATATGGAATATACCAAGGTAAGATTATAAACATGTATGCATGTAATGATATGCCATGTTGAATGATAGAGTTTGCTTAATTTGAATACTTGAAATGGTTGGTCTTTGAATGTGAGTTTAAGTGTAGGTCTTTGGTGTGATTTTGAGTGAGAAATGAAGCTAGAAATGACTTTATTTTGTCCACACGGGCGTGTGTCTAGACCGTGTGTGATACACGGCCTGTTACATAGGTGTGTGGTTAGGCCGTGTGTCCCCTACACCTTAAATTCGAGAAACAGAATGCTCAGAATTGAGCTCATGGACAGAGACACAGACGTGTGTCTCAGTCGTGTGTGCAACACGGCCTGGAACACGGGCATGTGTCTTGGCCTTGTGAAACCTGCACCTATTTCAAAGAATTTAATTAACCACATGGCCAAGCACATGGGAGTGTGGTATAGCTGTAACATCTCGAAATAGGGCCTAAATGGAATAGTGGTTGCGAAACCATAAATCTGAGATAGAAAAGTTTATTTCGATTAATTTTTATGATTTACCGAGTGATTAGATGCATGTGTTAGAGTATTGATAAGAAATTTTATAGATTGCATGTTTAATTTGCCTATTAGGGCTTATTTGCGAGAGTTGTCTTTATGAATACCGATTTAGGGCCTAAACAGATCGATGGTTTTAGAACCACGAATTCGAAGTCAAAAAATTTATTTCGATTAAGTTTTAAGGTTTATTTATTGATTAAAATATTGTGTAAAAATATCGTTAAGTAATTTTACTGATAAAGTGCTTAATTGGACTTTTAGGACTAAATTGTAAAAGTTGCAAAATATGTGTTCTAATTCATAAGTACTTGATTGAAATGGGGGTTTAAAGAGGAGGTCCTTAAATGGTAATTAGATCATTATATTTCGTTTGGACAAAAATGGGCATGAATAGGACAAAATTTTAAAGAAAGGGTATTTTAGTCATTTGGTAATTAAAAGAAATAAAAAGGGAAAATAAAGCCAAAATTGACTCATCCTTTTCATGGAGGCTGAAATTAGCATGGGGGAAGCCATGGCTAGGGTTTTCAAGCTTTCCAAGCTCAATAGTAAGTCCGTTCTAGCCCTGTTTTTCAAGTTCTTTACGTTTTTGGAATCCCGGTAACTTGATTAAGCTTATTCTAGAAATAATTTAAGCTAGGGTTCATATTTGGAAAAATACCCATAGGTGAAATGTGTTTATTTTGATGTTTTATGGTAGAATATGAAGGCTGAAATTATGTTAAACAACTTTTACTAAGCGGTTTTAAGCAAAAATGAATAAAACGGCTTAATCGGTAAAAGTTGTTATTGTTCATAAATATATGTTAGAGTGAGAATTTGATGTTTCCATAGAAGGGAAAGATCATCAGCATGTCATAAAACATAAGAATAAGGGATGAAATTTAATTCCCAAGCCTAGGGGCAAAAGTGTAAATATGCAAAAGTTTAGGGGCAAAATTGTAATTTTGCCAAAGTTTGAGTTAAAGACTGTTTTGAATATTACATTAATTAAATAAGTAAAATATGATGTTTTAGATCCCGGAAAATGAGATTTGAACCTAGAATGGGAGAAAAATCGAAAATCAGGAAAGTTGGTAAAATGGCCGTTTTAGTATCGAGGTAAGTTCATATGTATAATAAGCATTAATTTATGCATGTTTCAATGTAAAATTGATATATTTACTATGATTGCCGAGGTGTTGAAAGTAAGTATAATTATGATGATTTAAATGTTCAATATTAATTTGACATGGAAATGAGAAAGTATGTAAGTTTGTATGTAAATAATACATTATCTTTATTATGTTTTTATATTTCAGCATATTTTATGCATTGTAGCTGATTTTTGAATCATAATTGACTATTGGAAGTATGGAATCAAGTATTAGAAAGAGAGAGAAATCTCGGTTGAACCTTCGGAAAGATTGGATGATACAGATGGTATGTAGCTAGGTCACATGTATGGTGCTGAGTGCACATCATGTGTACAAGAGAGTTACGAGACATTATGATGTAGCTAGGTCGCATGGGTGATACTATGTGTACACCATGTAGACAAGAGAGCTACGGGATATATGTAGCTAGGTCGCATGCGTGGTTCCAGGTGAAGGACACCATGTAGACAAGAGAGATACGAGATAAACTGGCTAGGTCACATGGGTGGTACTAAGTGTTCACCATGTGTACAAGAGAGCCAAAATTATGTGTACAATCGAGCTAGTCACATGAGTGGTGCTAAGTGAAGGCCACTATGTGTACAAGAGAGCTTCGATTTCAAAGGTGGGCTGTGTGCGATACCATCGCGTATCTGTTATTATTCCGAAGCGTTCAACTGGGAAATTGATTAAATGAAATTGTGTATGACTTTGTGATGATAAGTGTAAGTATATACATGTATAAATTATGAGCAATATGCTCGATATGTGATTGGAAATTGGAAAGATTGTTATGGGTAAGTGATGAATACAATTGAAGTGTGAAAGATCAAAATTGACAATAAAACTGTTATGGATAGTTGCAGTGACGTGAATCTAAAAATTTACCAAAAATAGTAGAAATTGAATCAGAGACTGAATGAGATATCAAATTAAAGCTTAATGAGTCTATTTTCATATAACAGAAATAGAGCAAGCAAAGGAATTCTATATTATGAGATATTTAAGTTTTTGAGAGACTGGTTCAAAATGACTATGTGATCCCCTGTTCTGACTTGGAAAAATCATTAAAAATTGTAAAAATAATAATTAGGGAATATAATTTATATTCTTGAAATCCTTAATGAGCATAGTTTCAAATAAAATAAACGAGAACATTCTTTGAGTTCTGTACGAGGAGAAAATTGATTCGTAGTGAAGAGTGGTCAGAACAGTTGAGCAGTGAAATAGGGGTAACTTCAATGAATAAACTGTACTAATTGGCTAGACCAAAAATTCTGAAAATTTTGTGTTAAGAATATACGTGAATCTTGTTTCAAGAAAAATTAACGGTTTGTAATTTGGAGTTCTGTAGCTCCAGAAATAAATAATTTAGCTACTGGTACTCTACTAGATAGCTTATTTTGAACCTGTTTATGATTGTAATAGTGAAAGTATGTGTGTGTTTGTGATGGTAATATTCCGGGAACATATTGTGACTTCATTTAAAGTATGATAATGTATTGTTTATTAATATTTACATACTTACTTACTAAGCTATAATGCTTACTCCCTTCCTTTCCTTTTTCCTATAGTGTCTCAGATGTTAGCTCAAGTTGGAGGTCGCCGGAGGTTAAATCACACTATCAAACTATTGATCGATATATAAAGGTTTTAAAGTATTTTTAAGTCTTTGGCATGTATGGAGACTCGTTTAGTTATTATTAAGTTGCAAGGAATTGGCCTAAAATACTGACCTATGTTATTCGAAGGTCTCTATTGTATAAAGTCATTTAATGTAGATAGTCTTGGTTATGTTATTAATTAAATGATGCAATTTATGAATGTGCATGCTTGCCTATGTGTGTGGTTGAATTAAAGCATGATATGGGCCTTGTAAGCTCTTTTTAAGGGACAGCTTGAATGTGTTTGAAAAAGTTTTAAAATAGAGTGAAATTATGAATCAGTTTTTTTTATACGATGATTAGTGATTAAGTCCGGTAATACCTCGTATCCTGTTCCAGCGTCGAACACGGGTAAGGGGTGTTACAATGGCCGTGTGCACAAGTTAGAGAGTTACACGGGGTCGAACACGGTCTGCAGCACGGGCGTGTCCCTTGGACCACACGGGAATGCAAGCCTTGTAACTTAAAATTTTTTTGAAATGTCGCGAAAAATTCTTGAAGTTTCCAATTAAGTCCTGACTTGATTTTAATGTTTGTTTTGGGCCTCGAGGGTTCATTTATTATTTAAAGGACGATATGAATAATCTCGGTTAATGAATAGTAATTTATGTGAATTATCCAAAAAATATTTTGAAAGTTTCGGTAATGCTCCGTAACCCTGTTCTGACAACGGATATGGGTTAAAGGGTGTTACATGCCCGGTAACGATGATTTTCACTATCTGATTACTTTGTCATCCCAGGATACCTAACAACGATGACTACTAAAATATGTACATTCTACCACTCTAGGTTGCCCGACAATGATGGTTTTTAAACATTATACCTGACTCTATGACATGCCAACTGTATTCGACTCTACCCGAATAGCTAACAGGGTAACCAATGTTTCGATTACATTATAGAATCCAATTCACATATCATCATTCTCAGTTCATTTAATCAACAATAACACCACATAACATAATTCATACTAATATCATCATTTTTTATCACAAATCATTTATTAAATATATCACTCTTTTTCTACCATATTCAATTTAATTTAATTTCTCGATATTCAATATCATCGAATGCAAATCAATTCACACGATAAGCATAAGCTTACCTCAATAGTAAATCATGCATTAAATATGTATATGCATATAAATATAATGATCTCGAATTATAAAAGTACAAACCAAATTTCTCTTGTCACTCATTAACGATTCTCACTTTTCCTTTGTTTCGCGATGGCCTGGCGTCGTCTTTAGCTTGAAATTTTGGTGGCTGAATATAAGCTTCAACCATGGAGTTTTCTTTCTTTTTTTTTTTTTTTTCCTCAACATGGACGGTGGAGGAAGATGAAGATTATCATCTTTCCTTCCACTAAGTTGATATATATTATGCTTAATCTTTAATTAACTTTAATTAAACTAATTAACATATCAGTTACGATATTTAATCACTATTACTATGATTAATGGTGATCATCATCATTTTCCACAAACCATGTGGAAAAAAATGGTTTAATAACCATTTAAGACCTTTGGATAATTTCTATGTAGGTTCTCAAGCATTTTGTATAGTAAAACGCAATAGCGATTGAAATTTTATAATTTAGTCCCTAAGCTTTAATTAATTAATTTATCGGTTAAATTACTTGATTGAACTTCAATAAATTTTCTTAATATCTTCATTAATCTTTATATTTCATCCTTATGAACTTGATTTACAAAAATCAGATTTTGAAATCGCATTTTTTTACACCATTGGCAATCAGGTCGTTACACTTTAAAGCTTCTCACACTTGGATCTATCTCATCAGCCCTTAAATCAGCCTAATTTTGAGATATGTTACTCTTCTTGAAAATTGTTATTTCTTAACTGTTGGGATTTGCAAAGTGATGGTCAGAGCTTCAAAAATTGTTAATGACGCGAGATAAGTTCTCCTTTTTTTTTATGTTTTCCTTATCATTTTGATTAAATTTTTACATATTTTATTTATTCATCTTTTTTTTTTTACATAATTACATTATTTGTACATGATTCTATAACATTTTTTTACTAGGAAAAGTTAAACAAGAGAATTCAACAATTCTTAATAAAAGTCTCAACCAAAACATGATAGGGGAAAGCATATAAAAAATGGTCAAAAAATTTCCGTACAAATACTAGACTAAAATATGACTGAAACTTACAAGTATTAACATGAATTAAACCTAAATGAATGATACAATTATTTGCACAGAACATTAGTAATATAAAATATCAATCAACTTACAAAAAAATATTTGTATTGTTATAAAATAAAAAGAGATATAGAGAGTAAAGAATAAAAAAAATATGGGAAGTAATAGAGAATGTATTTTATTGATCAATGAGATTATTACAATGCTTCTCCAAAGTATTTATTTATAGGCATAATAAGTATAAATGAAGTAGAGATCTAATTTTAATAACTATTAGAATTTAAAGTACATCAAAACTTATCCTGATCTTAATTGACAACCACTTAATAAGATGTTATATAATTTTTAAAAAAAATGAAAAAAATATCTTTAAAATTTAAATTTGAAATAAAAATAAAAATATTCTTTTAAAAATATTTTAAAATATAAAAAATTTCAAAATTAATTGTTATCTAAATCGAGCTAAATTGCTTGGATCAAGAATTAGGGATATCAGTCCAGTGAGAGGTAAAAACTAGTTGACCCAAGAATTGGTATAAACTGGTTGAGTTGGGCTAAAAAACTAATTAAATTAGCAGTTGAACCAATTTTTATAAATTTTTAATATTTTTATTATTAATTTTTTATTTGCTTTGAACCGATCGTTTCAAAAATTAATTGGTAGATCAATTCAAAATTGATTTAACTACCAGTTCAACTGATTATTTTAGCTCAATTTAACCTGTCCGTACAAAATCGTGGGTCAACCAGTTTTTATCTCTTGCCGAACCGATGCCCTGGTCGATTCTCGTTCTAAATGGTCTATCTTGTCCAGCCTAAAAAAATTAAATTTTAGAATTTTTTTTATATATTTTATATATTTTATATATTTTTGAGTTTAAAAGACTTTTTTTTATTTTTTCATAAAGTTTTATTTAAAAATATATAATTTTTATGTTTTTTATTTAAAATATAAAAAATATTAATTTAATTTTTTTAATAGCTTTAAAGAGAAAAAAAAACTGTGAATATTTAAAGCTAAAAAAATTAATTTACCAAAAAAATTTATCTCAAAATTAAAGTATATGTTAACTTTCAAAAGAGTAGAATAATAATTGAGATATTGAAATTATTTATAAAAGTGAAATAAAATAAAAAAGCAGATGGGATAATCTTGTAAAGGAGCAGAGGATTTGTGTCTACCGGATGGAGGAGGCGCCAGATTTTTTAGTTTCAACTATGAATTTTCATAAAAAGAAGACGTAATGGAGCAGGGGTAGGTGAATAGGAATAGCTGGATTTCAACGAGCTTTCCGTCCTTTTTTTGCGTTACTTTCGAGGATGTGGTTCATTTGTTTCTTAAACACTAGATTATGTCATTGGAATTTGGTGCTAATGGTGCAGCAGGGCACTTTATGGCAATTGATCGTCGTTATCTGATGTCCACTTTGGACAATTCCCACCACAAAAATCTAAAGCACAATTTCCTCGCTTCTTTATCTACATATAATATACATACCCAGTTGACGCAAAAGAGGAAAAAGAAAAGACATGGGTGTTGTAATCATTGACGGATCGACGGTGAGAGCCTTTGTGACTGACGACCAACAGTTCACAAAGAGCGTGGATGAGCGTTTCGCAGCTCTTGACCTCAACAACGACGGTGTCCTCTCCAGGTCCGAGCTTCGCAAGGCCTTCGAGTCTCTGCGTCTCCTCGAGTCCCACTTCGGTGTCGACGTCGCCACTCCCCCCGACGAGCTCACTCAGCTTTACAACTCCATTTTCGAAAGGTTCGATTGCGATGGCAGCGGCACCGTTGACCTCCAGGAGTTCAGATCTGAGATGAAGAAGATTCTGCTTGCTATTGCTGATGGATTGGGATCTTGCCCTATCCAGATGGTTCTTGAGGATGATGACCAAAGTTTTCTGAAGAAAGCTGCTGATCTTGAGGCTGCTAAGCTCGATCCAAACCATGCTCAAGCCTCCTGAATGATGCTCCCAGGTTGCTGAATTTGAATTTATGCTTTTGTATTTTATTATCTTTTGCAGCTACTTTAGCTTGTTGGTATTTGGATCCATCCAAGTATATATGAATAAAAGGGTTAACGCTACGTTTAGCCCTCGAGCTTTAGGCGAATGTGAAATGCGTACTTAAAACTTGAATTTCATGATACATTTCATCCAACCCTTAATTCGGTTAAAAGTCTGAACTTGTATGGGTAGGGTAAGTTTGAGTTGTTGAGATTCTGAAGGTAGAAGTGTGAGTCCCACTACCATGTGTTTGGTTTTTCTTTCATATTTACTTTGAGTTTAAGTACTACTTCGATTTTCAGTCTATAAACTCTATACATACACTTTAAACTAAATTGATTCAAATGCCTATTTTCCAAATGTATATGAATGAAAATTGTACTTGTAAACCCCTTCAAAATATATACATGTTTGCTGGGTTTTTGGGAAGAAATTAAAAAATATATTCATTTAATCCCAGAAGTAGGAAGAGAGAAATGAATCATATAAACAGTAAAGAAGAATGAAGGTGTACACAATGTGACAAAAACTTGCATTCACTTTTGTCTCTGATCTGTGTATTTTTCCTTTGTTTTTGGTTGGAAGCATTTGTCTTCTTATGTTGTATTGGTGAGTGATTGAGACTGATGAATTGGAGTGGATTCAGGTGATGTGTACTAGGATCTTCATTGCTATTGTTTTTTGGGCTGTGAGGAGTCTTTCGATATCTCAACCTTTTAATTAGCTTCAGAATTTATCCATCAGTTATTTTAATGAAATATGTTACTCTGCATGATAATATATATGCTTCATCTTTTTTTTTTTTGAACTTTTATCAACATTTTATATGTATTTTTTAAATTTTAAATACTTTATAATTTTTAATTATTTATTAATGTGATATATAAGGGAAAGAGTGTCATTTCAGCTCCGAGGATATGTAGACTACGGTATAAATTGCTACACCATCATCATTAGTCAAAATTTTTTTGAAATATTAAGGGTCAAATTTAATTTAAAAATATAAAAATTAAATTAATAAAATATATAAATATTTAGGGTTAAATTTAATATTATTTCTATTTTTATTTTTATTAAAAAACAAAACATTGATTATTCAACGTGAACATGTAAGTTACTATGGACGGCAATTGAACAAATAACCATTTTTAATATTTATTAAAAATTGGCTTATATGTCAAAAAAATCTTTAAATATTAAAAAATTAATTAAATTTCTATATTAAATTCGCATTCAATTGAGTCATTGTCATTAATTAAAATAATTAATTAAGCCTTTCTTTTGATAGATCCACAGTTGATCTCGATGATCATTTAAATAAAATAACGTATAAATATATGATAACACGTGACAATATATGCTTTAATTTAATTTTTTTATTAAGAATTATAAAAATTAAAATATTTAACAAATATTAAGATTCAAATAAACTTATAAAAATAATATAAAATAATATAAATTTTATAAAAATATAAAAAATCTAATAAATTCTAACAAAGTATAAAAATTATAAAAGTAATAAAACACAATTAGAATTTTACAAAAATGTATAAAAATTCTTAAGAACTTATAAAATTTCTTAAAAATATAAAAATCATAAAAATTATTAAATATTAAAAATATAAAATATTATAAAATATTTATAAAGTTAATAAAATATATGTAAAATATTTAAAATTTTATAAAAACTTATAAAAAAATCATAAAAACTTAAATATAATATAAAAATTCTAATAAATTATATAAAAAAAGTGTCATTTAAACCCCTAAAGTCTTAATGAACACATGACATCACACTAACCATTAGATAATGAGAATATTCATAAGATCGTTAGGGTAATTTTCATGTTGAATAAAATGTTCTCAATATTCCAAAAATAAAATGATGATTGAGGGACCCTCTCCTTTTATTGATAAATAATTAATTTTATTTTTAAAAATTTTATCACCAATTTTTTAAGTACAATACAATAGTTTGGACCTTAAAAAGTTAAAAATTGTTTGCTAAGTATTGTATAAAATAAAGTATTTTTAGTATAGTTAGATACTATCAAACCAAAATTTCATCATGAAACTATTAGCATATGTCAGAATGAAATATTTTGACCAAAGTTTTTAAAATTGGATTAATGGATGAACCGGTTAGGCCACCAGTTTGCTAGTTTGATTGGTTCGTCTAGTTCAATTAAATAAAACATTAAAAATTTAAAAAATTAATAATAAAAAATAGGTTCAACCACCCAGTTCTCAAGTCAATTAGTCTAATGGCGTTCGCCAAACTGGTACGCTTGTCGATTTCGATCTAACCGATTCAATTGACTGATTTGGTCTAGTTCAAGTTTTTTATGATTTTTTATAATTTTTATACGTTTATATTATTTTTTGTAATTTATTAGATTTATTATATTTTTTATAATATTTATAAGTTTTTTATTATAATTTTTGTAAGTTTATATTAATTTTAAATTTTAATAATTTTCCTATTTTTAACTTTTTTGGTTTTTTTTATTTTTTATAATATTTATAAGTTTATATAATATTTTTATAATTTATTAGATTTATTATATTTTTATAATATTTATAAGTTTTTATTACTTTTTAGTATAATTTTTATAAGTTTATATTAATTTTTGTTATGAATATCTTATTAAGTGGATGTCAATCAAGATCAAGATAAGTTTTGATGTACTTTAAATTCTTATAGTCATTAGAAGTAGATTTCTACTTCATTTATACTTCTTATACCTATAAATAGAGACTTCAGAGAAGTTTTGTAAATATTTCGATTGATCAATAAAAATACGTTCTCTCTTTGCTCTCCCATTCTTTTTGTTCTTTATTCTCTGTCTTTTATTTTATAATATGTTATTAGCACGATTCTCTTTTATTTTATAATACGATCACTCCAAATCTACTGCTCAAGTTGTTGTCGATTGCCTTCTAGAGCTATTGCAATTTTAGTCTTCAATTGAGGCCTACGCACTATAGGTAATCATTATCCAAAGAAATTTATATAATCTTTATGTGGGTGATGATGATGATGTTAAAGATATTCATATATATTTTACTATGATTTATTTATTATATCATATTTATTATAATTGGAGACTAATCATGACAACATGAATAGATAGATTCTGATTTGAAATCCACGTATGTTTGAAATGTGACTTTTATTGATATATTTAATATAGGCTTATTTCTATACATGACCTAGGTAGTTATTCTTGATAATTAACTGATTATTCAAAACTCTTGTTAAAATGGTTTTAAAAGTATTTTGAATCGAACTCGGGACCTCTCGCACCTGAAGCGAGAATCATACCACTAAATGCCCTGTATTTGAAGATTTTGGCACTTCCCTAAAGCGAATATTGCATATAATTATTTAGAAATTATATTTATTGACTTAGTGGCATTATAGACTTCACATTGATTTAGGCATTTCCAGTAGTAAATGTCACAATAGTACCTATATGTGGATACAGAGTAAAGGGAATGATAGTAAAATTATCAATTTATTACAATTTAGTACAATTGAAACACAAATAAAGGTAACCTTGAAGTTTACTAATACAAATACATTTACTACTTTGCGTGACCAGTTACACCATCCTGAATCATGTATGATGCAAAAATTAATTGAGAATTCATATGGACATTCATTAAATAGCCAGAAGATTCTTTAATTTAAAGAATTCTCATTTGTTGCTAGTTCTCAATGAAAATTGATTATTAGAAACTCACTAGCTAAATTTGAGATTTAATGTCTTGCGTTTTTTAAATGATTATGGGTCCATTCATCCACCATGTGGATGATTTTGATATTATATGATTCCGGTTAGATGCATTTACAAAATAATCACATATGTGTTATCAACTTGCAACCTGTCGTTTGCAAGATTGCTTGTTTAAATAATTAATTTCAGATCATGCAATTAAAATAGCTCATCTTGCTAATACTAATGAGTTTATATCTCAGTCTTTTATTGATTGAATTTGAAAAACTTTTGTAAATGTAACACCTTAACCCATATCTGTGGCCAGATTAGGGTTATAGAGCATTACCGTACAATAAAAACATTTAACATTTAAATAAACTAAACATATTATAATTCATTCAATCACATGCATTTTGTCCCTAAATCGAGCCTTTGAGGCCCTAAAAATAGTGTTGAAACAATTCAGGACTAATTTGAAACAAAATAGAAGTTTTAAGAAAGAGTTGCAAAAATTTGAAAACAGGGGTTATACGGCCATGTGGCCAGGCAGTGTAACATTCAAAAAAGGGGCACATGATTGTGTCTCAGCCCGTGTTCCCACCCGTATAACTCATTGAGAAGCCCCACACGCTCGTGTGCCAGGCCGTGTGTTAGGTCGTGTAACTCCCTGAGTTGTCGCTCACGCCCGTGTGCTAGGCTATGTGCTAAGCCACTTAAATCACTAACTTGAAACACTAAAAATGTCTCAGATAACACACGATCGTGTCGCTAGGCTGTGTGTGTCACATGGCCGTGTGATAGCCCGTGTCCTAGGCCGTGTGAACCTAAAATTTACCTAAAATCAAGCAGTTGCAACACCGATTCCTACCTAACCATTCCTACAATTTAGGTACACATTCAAAGGGTTCAAATAGCATCAAAACATACATAAACATGCTATATCAACCACTTTGAATCACATAACCAATATGCCATTCAAGGGCACCACAATTGTATCAAAACATGAATTGCCAAAACATACCAATAATGCCATATTCCAAACATACCAACCTAGTTTAATTAAATCATTTCATAAACCATAAAATACCAATTCCAGAACTTCACTTACATTCTAAAATAACCATATATACAAGTACTTAAGGATAGTCAAAATGACCTAACTTAAAACAAGCATTAAAGGTCCATCAAGTTCAAACTTAAATTTAAAAAATATGATCATACCAATTCATCATTTGCACATTCACAAAATATCATAGTCCTAAAGACTCTTCCTATTACATGCCACTTTAAACCCACTTCAAACAGTACAAAATGACTACCAAGGTATAGATGATAGTGTGTGAGCTTCCAAGCCGATCTAATCGATGCAACGATTCCAAGAGTCCTACAAAATCAAATTAAATGAATAAGCACGGAGAAGCTTAGTAAGTTCGATAAGTCAACTTATTTACTATCAATTTCCAAGTTTCCAAAGAATGTTAACATTTATTACACTGACAATAAGTCTAAATAGCACTGGCACTAAGCCTACTAGGCACTAAGCAAGAATAACATCGACACTAAGCCAGCTCGACACTAAGCTTGAATAACACAGGCACTAAGCCTACTAGGCACTAAGCCTGCTAGGCTCTAAGTCTGAATAACATCGGCACTAAGCCTGAATAACACTAGCACTAAGCTTGAATTTGACCTTATTGAGTATATAGAACGATTAAACATTTAAATAACGATACATAATAAAACAAAACAAAAAATTAAATCATTAATAAGGAATGAAGTATAACCATGCATATACATAAAATGAACTTACTGGACTAGTTTGTAGTAATTGCAAAAGCACAGGGACTACTCCACAATCTTTTCTTTTCCACAATTGTCAACACACTCGTGATCTAAAACAATAGTTTCATTCAATTAATGAAATGAACAGCCAAAATCAATCATTTTATACAATTTAGTCTTTTATTAATATTTTACAAAATTGCCCTTAACTTTTCACCTTTATTCAATTTAATCCCTAAGCCTCAAACATGCAATTTACCCATTTCTTTTACTCAGAAATCTAGCTGATTATTCCATGGCCTCATTCCAGCCCCTACTTGCATTTATTTCCTTTCAAGTACAAACAATTTCATCATTTTAACAATCTAGTCCTTAAACATTAAAGTCATAAAAAACAACTTTACAGAATAGTCTAATCTAACAACAAAGGGTAAAAATCTTTCAGAAGTTTCAAGAAAACAACTCAACTCAACAATGGCACAATCCACATAGTTTAACAGTTTTAAAAATTAATCCTTGGGCATGCTAGATTAAGCTAATATGGGTCCAAAAACATAAATATTACTAGAAACAGACATCAATACACTTACCAAATCAAAGCTTCAATCAGAAGCATGAAAACCCAAATTTTTTTTCTTCTATTTCTATCGAGAAGACAATGAAATAGAATAGAATTTTAAAATTTATTTTCTCTGGTTTAATATATATACTTTGGTAATTTTGTAAATATTATAACTTTCTTAATTAAACCTTAATTAATCCTAGATTAAGCCTAATTAAACCATTTCCACTCACGCAAATCATCATTCCATTCCACTAACTAAATTCCATGGTTTAATTATCCTTTTAACCCATTTAATTTAACTATTCAACTTTTATAGTTTTTATGATTTAATCCCTTTACTTATTAAACCATTTAAATGATAAAATTTCTCAACTAGAATTTAATACTACACTAATGACCTTGTAAATATTTAAAAATAATAAATATTTAAAAACTGACATGTCAGATTTATGGTCCCGAAACCTCTATTTCTGTCATCACTGAAAAACTGGCTATTACAAATCTTCCCCTTAAAGAAATTTGTATCCCCGAAAATTTTACCAGAAAATAGATTCGGGTACTATGAACTAATAAATTGTTCTGTCTCCCACGTAGCCTCTTCAACCTTGTGACAATTCCACAAGACTTTAACCAACAGCACTATTTTGTTTCGGAGTTCCTTTACCTTACGTGCTAAAATCTTGATTGGTTCTTTAGAATATGACAGATCAGGCTGAATCTTCACCTCATAAGGAGAAATTATATGTGAAGGATCGAATCTATATTACCTCAGTAATGAAAAATAAAAAAAAAACATTATGAATCTTTTCAAGCATCGGGGGTAGAGCTAATCTGTAAGCTATAGGACCAACTCTTTCAATGATTTCATATGACCCGATAAACCTTGTGCTCAACTTTTCCTTTCTGTCGAAACTAAGAACCTTATTCCATGGTGAGATCTTTAAGAATACTCAATCCCCAACAACAAACTCTATATCTTTTTATTTCAGGTCAGTATATGACTTTTGAAGATCTGAGGCTACCTTTAAATAGTCCTGTATTACACGAACTTTGTCTTCAGTCTCACGAATCAAGTCTGCACCAACTAGCTTGGATTCACTCAACTCTAACCAATATAATGATGTTTTGCATTTTCTTCCGTACAGGGCCTCAAACGATGCCATTTTAATACTTGATTGATAATTGTTATTATACGTAAATTCTACTAGCGGTAAATATATTCCCCAACTACCTTCAAACTCAAGAACACATCAATGTAACATATCTTCTAGAATTTGAATTACCCGTTTTGATTGCCCATCTGTCTGCGAGTGATCTGCTGTACTGAAATTAAGTTTAGTACCAAGAGCCTCGTGAAGCTTACCCTAAAATCTTGAGGTGAATCTTAGATCTCTGTCAGAAATGATTGATGTTGGCACTCTGTGCAATCTGAAAATTTCAAATACATACAACTTTGCTAACTTTTGAAGTGAATAATTAGTACGTATCAGAATGAAATGAGCTGATTTAGTAAGTCTGTCAACTATAACCTAGATAGAGTCTTTTTTCCTCGATGTCATAGGAAAACCTAATACAAAATCCATTGTGATCCTCTCCTTTCCATTCACGAATAGTTCTAGGCTATAATAATCCTGATGGTACTTAATGTTCAACTTTTACTTATTGGCAAACAAGACATTTAGTCACAAATTCTGAAATCTCACATTTCATACTTGGCCACCAATACATTTTCTTCAGATTATTAAACATCTTCATGGTACTCAGATGAATAGAGTATGTGCTGCTATGGGCTTCCGATAAAATATCTCGTTTTACCCTGGAACTATCTAGAATACACAACCGATTACAAAAATACATTATACCATCATCACTTACAGTGAATCCAACAGTTGAATCACTCTGGACTAGCTCTCGTTTGGCTACTAACTTCGGGTCATCATTTTGCAATTCCCAAATTTGTTGAAAAATAACGGTTTAGCCCTAAGCTTAGCTATAACAAAGCCATCACTCTTCAAGGATAAATGTACATTCATTTCCCTTAAAGCAAACAATGATTTATGACTTAAAGCATCTGCAACTACATTTACCTTCTTAGGATGGTAATCAATTACGAGGTCATAATCTTTCAATAGCTCTAACCACCATCGTTATCTCAGATTCAGTTCCTTCTGCATCATCAAGTACTTCAAACTTTTATGATCTGTAAATATGTGACACTTTTCCCCATAAAGGTAATGGCGCCAAAATTTTAGAGCAAAAACAATGGTGGCCAACTCCAAGTCATGCGCCGGGTAATTCCTCTTATGAGGTTTCAACTGACGAGAAGCGTAAGCTAAAACTTTTTCAACTTGCATCAGCACACATCCCAATACACTAAATGAAACATCACTGTAAACGACAAATTTTTTTTCCAGATTTAGGTTGTTCCAAAACTAGAGCTTCCGTCAACATTCTTTTTAGCTGGTCAAAATTCTAATGGCACTTGTATGACCAAACAAACTGAACACTCTTCTATAGTAACTTGGTCATTGGCGAGGCTATAATAGAAATTTTTTTAACAAAACGGCTATAGTAACCTGCCAGTCCCAAAAAACTATGTACCTCAGAAATATTTTTCGGAGCTTTCCAATTTATAATAGCAAAGATCTTACTTGGATCCACACGTATACCTTCCTCGGAAACCACGTGTCCAAGAAATCCAACTTCTTGCAGCCAAAACTCCCATTTATTGAATTTTGCATACAATTGCTTTTCATGCAAGGTCTGTAGTACTGTTCTCAAATGTTGAGTGTGTTCAGTCTCTATTTTGGAGTAGATTAGTATATCTTCAATAAACACTACCACAAATCTAACTAATTGAGGCTAAAAAACCTTGTTCACCAAATCCTTGAAAGTTGTTTGGGCATTAGTCAACCTAAAAGGCATTACCAAGAATTTATAGTGTCCATATAGTGTTCGAAAGGCAGTCTTCAATATATCACAATCTTTCACTCATATATGATAATATCCTGATCTAAGATCTATCTTAGAAAATATTGTTACATCTTTCAATTGATCGAACAATTCTTTAATACAAGGCAATGGATAATTGTTCTTTATCGTTACCTTGTTCAGCTATCAGTAGTTTATACATAATCTCATCGAACCATCTTTCTTTTTCACAAATAATATTGGTGCTCCTCAAGGAGATATACTCGACCAAATGAAACCTCTGTCTAGTAATTCTTACAATTGTGCTTTAAGTTCTTTTAACTCAGCCGGTACTATTCTATACGATGAAATCAATATCGGAGTTGTCTCGTATATTAGATCAATGGCAAATTCAACTTCCCACTCTGGCGGCAATCCCGGTGACTATTCAGGAAATATGTCTGAGAATTCACATACTGTCGATACTTGATCCACCTTCTTCTCTGATACTCTAGAGTCCAGAATGTCATCTAAAAACACATCACAACCTTTCTGTACTAGTTTTTGCACTTTTATTGCCAAGATCATACTCGAAATACCATCAATTTTATCAAATCTAATAGAAATTATCTCACCATTATAACATCTCAAATCAACCTTTTTTTGTCGATAATTAATCACAGAATCTTGTAGATTCAACTAGTACATTCCCAAAATGACATCAAACTCATTAAAAGTTAAAAGCATTAAATCAGCGAAAAAGTTTTAACCTTGAATTTTTAGTGGACATTTCTTGCATACCAAGTCAATTATAACACTGTGGCCTAAAGGGTTCGAGACTTTGACGACACAATTAGTGGACTCAACATGTAAATTCCTTTCTGTCACTAACGTAGTGCATATATATGAGTGTGTTGACCTTGGGTCAATTAATGCATATTCATTAACATTAAAAAGAGAAATGGTACCAGCAATGATGTCAAGAGCTGAGGCCTCCTCTTGTGCACGGATAGCATAGGCTATGGTAGGAGCTTTAGCTTCAGATCTATTATGCTTGTCTTTAGTTCCGCTCTGATTAATTGTAACATCTTGAATTAGGGCCTAGTCGGAATAGTGGTTTCGAAACCACAAATTTGAGATAGAAATAATTATTATATGATTCCTATGAGGTTTATGATGTGAATGCATGCTTATGTGAAAGTTTTTTGAAGAAATTCTATGCATAAAATGTCTAACCGCACTTTAGGGACCAAATTGAATAAAATGCAAAACTTTCATTCTAGAAGCTTTTAGCGTGAAATTGTTTTGGATTATAAATTAGGAGGTCCTAATTAACAATTTGACCAATTTCTATAATTTTGGACAAAAATTGACATGCATAGGAAAAATTTGAAAGAAAGACCCTAAGGGCATTTTGGTCATTTGGTAATTAAAAGAATAAAAAAGGAAAATCAAAGCAAAAATGTGCTTATCTTCTCCAAGTGTTAGCCAAAATTTCCAATAGCCATAGCTAGGGTTTTGTTCAACATTTCAAGCTTGATTGTAAGTGCTCTCTAGCCCCGTTTTTAATGTCCTTTGCATTTTTGAAGTTCTTGAAGCATGATCTATCCATTTCTAGCTATATTTTGAGCTAGGATTCATGTATGAAATTTGACCCATGTGTAACATGCTTTTATTTTGATGATTCATGGAGGAATATGAATGTTTGATGCATGATAAAGATCTTTTACTAGGTGATTTTTAGTGAAAACACCAAAAAATGGGGGACTTGTTTGTAAAAGTGTAAAAGTGGGTAGTAAAAATGTGAAATAAAGGAAAATGTGGGCTAATATGAGCATGATATAGGTTCGGCTAGGCTTGAGTAACCAAGAAAATGCATACATTTCATTTTACGAGCCTAGGGACTAAATCATAAATAAGTGAAAAGTTAGGGGTAAAAAGGTAATTTTACCAAAATATGAATTATGGATTGATTTGAATAATGTGATTAATAAAAAAGTTAAATTTGGCATTATAGATCAAGAAAAAGTGAACCAGGTCTTGATTGAAGAAAGAATAAAGTATACCACGATTAGACTCGATTATCATCATTTTGTACCGAGGTAAGTATATGTGTAAATAATGTGACAATGTATTATATTTTGATGTGTTGACATTATGTGATAAATTTTTTATCAATATTATGTATGCTATGCCTAATGATAACTTTATAAGTGTAACACCCCTCACCCGTATCTAATGCCGGGATAAGGTTCGAGGCGTTACCAGGGTTACATATTCACAAATACGCTGAGTCGGGTCACCTATTTTTTTTGCTCAAAATTTAAAACTTTTCAAACATGTACCTCTCGTCCCTTATACAGGCCTTCGAGGCCTAAAACACCTGGGAAAGTATGGGACAAAACGAAAACATTCGATAAATTTTGGGCACCTTATAAAAATTTTCTTTTACTTTAAAGTGTGACACGCTTGTGTGGTGGGGGCGTGTGGTCATACATGCCCGTATAGCTTGGGACATGTCCGTGCCCTCAGCCCATGTGCAACACTGACTTCAAACTTATCATTCTGTTAAAAGCACACGGCTAAGAAACACGCCCGTGTGCTTAGCCCGTGCCCTATATTGACTTAAAATTTTAAGTGCAGGGGATACACGGCTATACCACACACCCATGAGGGTAAGCCGTGTGTCACACACAGCCTAGACACACGCCCGTGTGTCTACCCATGTGGACCTTATTAGGCCATTTTCCAAGCCTTTGATCACCCTCCATACTTATGGGTTACTTTTACACATGATAAGGCCGAATTATACACACACACACACACACACACACACACACACACACACACACACACACACACACACACACACATATATATATATATAAAATTTGATTAACCTCATTGCATGTAAACCTCATGTCATTGGTTTCCTACATGCTAAGTTAATTCTCATCTTGCATTTAAGGATTTTCATGTCTGCTTGACATGTTTAAGGTTGGCTCGTTTTTATAACTCATTGCCAATTATACCCAAACCATCATATATGAACATAAACATGCATAAAACCGTAGGTCATTGCCTACTTCAAAATAAGCTGAATTTCCATGGCCATATACTAAAAAGATAAATATAACTTTACATGCCTTCATTTTGGCAAATCAAATGACACATATAACAAAATACTCAAAAGCTCTATACATGCCATTGGACAAAACATAAGAGTCTATACACCAAAAGTTGGTCTAGTTGATAGTGTGTAGACTCTCCAACCGTCTTCCAATCTTTTCGAGTCCTCGAGCTCTGAAAATGGGGAAAAAGATAGGGGTAAGCATTTACATGCTTAGGGGTAAGCATTTACATGCTTAGTAAGTTTGAATAACTGGAAAGTAAACTTACCGATTATTTAGCATACATCCTTATTAGATAATAGAACCAACGAATATGAAAATGGTTTTCCTATCACATTCACTCAATCAACGAATTAGTCACATAACAATACACCATGTAATTCATCTTAGATGAGCTCATCATTCAACATGTTATTTATACTTATACCTCGTGTGAGTCCCGTTGAGATTTTAGGAAATCTCGATGGATTATCCAATCACCGTCAATTCATACAAATGATCATTTCAGGTATGCACTCCCGCGAACCTCACATCTTACGGCAGGATTACCAGTCCAGGCTAAATCCCTTATAACGACAACCACCCTTAATGAGCTCAGATCTAAATTACCAGTCCAGGCTAAAGTCAGACCCTAATCAGATTACCCGTCCGGGCTAAATCCACAATGGACACATATTCTTCGAGAGGCTCGATCACTCAAGGAACACCCGTCCGAGCTAGATCCTTTCTATATTTGAGATCAACGGATTACCCGTCCGGGCTAAATCCTTTCTACAACACATGCAGGATCTCAAGTCACATATATTTCATGGTTTATCCATCGAATTCCCTTTTTAACTTCAACCGAGACATTTTCCAACAAATCATTGTCAAAGATGCATTTCATATGATTTCATGCCATTAATAAATACAATCATCATGCATTCATAAATCATACAATTATGCATATTATGAGTTTACTTTAAGTTATCCGAAACTTACCTGGTACTTGTTTCGATGTTGTGTTTCGGTTATTCCGAAACATTTCGCTTTCCTCGGTCGACCTCCAAAATTTGTTCCTCGGGGTCTATAATAATAAAATTAAATCATTAACATATCACATTGTACTTTTCAGGTCTAAATTCCACCCTGGTCCAAATGACCATTTTGCCCCTAACCTTTTACATTTTTACTATTTAGTCCCTAAGCTCGTATAATGAAACACATGTAATTTCTATCTTACCAAAGCCTAGCCGAACACTTTTCCCTCTTATGGCAGCCCACATTTTTCATTATTTTCACATTTCTACCACATATTAAAAACTTTTGCAAAAAGGTCCCTTTAGGGGTTTTTCAAGAAAATCACCTAGGAAAAGATGTTTAACACACCTCCAACTTTCATACCCCTCCATAAATCATCAAAATACAAGTAACTCATGCATGGGTAAATTTTTAAACATGAACCCTAGCATGAAATATGGGTAGAAATGGAGAGAGTAAGCTACCGGGATTTTAAAAATACAAAGAACGTTAAAAACGGGGCTTGGGTGCACTTACTATTGAGCTTGAAAATGTTGAAAACCCTAGCTATGGATTCCCTTGAAGTTTCAGCAACATGGAGAAGAAAATGAGCTGATTTTGGTTCATTTTTCTCATTTTATTTCATTAAAATGCCAAATGACCAAAATGCCCTTAAGCCCTTTCTTTAAAATTTCATCCATAAAAGCCCATTTTTGTCCAAAAACTTAGAAATTGGGCAAATTGTTCTCTAAGACCTTGTAATTTATAATCTAAAGAAATTTCATACAAATTGCTTCTAGAATCCATGTTTTGCAATTTATTCAATTTAGTGCCTAATTTCCAATTGAACACCTTACTCAAAGAATTTTTTCATGAATTCTTAACACACACATATTCTCATATTCTAGACCTCATAATAATCATAAAATAAATATTTTGATGTCAGATCTGTCCTATTTTTGGATAAGGGACGAGAGGTACATGTTTGAAAAGTTTTTAATTTTGAGCAAAAAAAAAAATTCAGTGACCCGACTCAGCGTATTTGTGAATATGTAACCCCGGTAATGCTTATAATCTTATCCCAGCATCGGATACGGGTGAGGGGTATTATTGTAAGTATGAATGATATTGGTCATTGATAAACCATAATTTATATATATTTTTATCCCATTTTTAGCACGTTTATGGATGAATTCTCTTTAGATATGGTGAAATTGATGCTCCTAATCCTTTAATTTAATGTTTTATACTTAGGTGAGCATAGGAGAGTTAAAAGAGCAAGAAATGGGCCAAAAATGGAGAAAATAGGCCAACGTGGAAAATCAACACGGCCTGGACTTCCTCACACGGGTAGACCACACGCCCGTGCCCTTTTAGCAGAATTGAGTGCGACTTACACGGGTAGACCACACGGCCGTGTATATTCAATAGACTCTAACACGGTTTGGAGCAATCGAACACGGACGTGTCCCTGTCGAGCCCAAGTAGAGTTCTATTCGGAAAAGGCCACTCTTGAGGGTTCTAAGGCATTCTAAAGCCTATTTAAACACCATAGAGGAGGATGAAAAGGGACACACAGAGTGGGAAGCAGGACTTTACTCGAAGAGAGCCGATTGATCCATCTCAGAAGCCAGATTCTCCTTCAAGACTGAAGATCTCCCTCAATTTCCCTTCAGGAGTTTTGGGTTTTCTTTATGTTTTGTAGTCAATATTCTTATGAGGTGTTGTCTTTTATAATTATGAACTAAACCCCCTAAATACCTAAGGGGAATGAAACCTAAGACGAATCTTGTTATTATTTTCTGAATTGTATGATAAATATTTAACTTGTTCTTAATTATGTGTTATTAATTCTTGCTTCAATATTTCAGGATATTGATTCAAATTGATGCGCTTATTCAGAGGAGCAAAAGTCCCTGTCTGAGAGTAAATTTGTCATAATTAAGCGGAGTTGATTGCATGCCTAGAGATAGGGTGACAAGATTTTACCGGATTAGGGTGAAACCTAATAAGGGAATCCATAGATCGAGTTAATGCAACACTAGGGGTGTTAATTAGAAAAAGATTTCAATTAATCAACCTAGGGTTAGACGTTGTTAGTCTCGAGAGAGATAATAATTTAATTTAGGGATTTCTATGGAGCAAGTCGAACGAATAAATCATCTGATTCAGAGTCAAATGACAAGTGAAGTCTAGGTGGATTTTCCCTTGGGTATTGTCTTAATCAATCAAATTTCCCAAAAGTATTTTCCCCAATTTTCTTTCTGTGAATTCTTAGTTAGTTAATTAGTTTAGATAAAACAAACCCATTTATTTTTAGGCTAGATAATAAGAAAAGAGTTAATACTAGTACTTTTAGTTCCTTTGGGTTTGACATCCCGGTCTTGCTAAAACTATACTACTGTTCGATCGGCACACTGGCCTTCAAGAACGATCAAATATAAATTTATTAAAATTTATCACGAATCAACACGATCAAGTTTTTGGCCCTATTGCTGGGGAGCTAAGATATTAAGAACGCTTGATTTTTATTACTTTAGCCATTTTTACTTTTATTGCAATTTACTTCTTATTTTAGTCTAGTTTATCTTTACTAATTCTTCTTTTTCTTTATTTTTGGAAGGTTTTTATAGTTTATGACTAGAAGGAACCCGTCAGGGCCATTACTTTTTGGTAGTGAGATTGATCGTACAATTCACAGAAACTGAAGAGAAATAAGGCGAAGCCTAAGATACACAGAGGAAGAGTAAGAGGATGACATTCACACCACAACCGAGGAGATGGCTGAAAATCAGGAAAATTCGCTACCTCCTGCGATTGTTGCTGATCCAGTAAATCAGAATCCTGCTCCACGCACTATGTATGATTATGCTAAACCTAGTTTAACAGGATCTGAGTCAAGTATAGTTAGACCTGTTATTGCTGCAAATAATTTTAAACTGAAACCTAACACAATTCAAATGATACAACAGTTTGTTCAGTTTGATGATTTGCAGGATGAGGATCCAAACAATCACTTGGTGAATTTTCTGGAGTTTTGCGATACTTTTAAAATCAATGGCATTTCTAACGATTGCATACACCTTCTGTTGTTTTCCTTTTCATTGAAGAACAAAGCTATACAGTGGTTGAACTCGTTACCACGAGGGTCAATCACTACTTGGGAACAAATGACCGAAAAGTTTTTAGTTAAATATTTTTCGCCAGCTAAAATGTCTAAGTTGAGGAATGACATCTCTTCTTTTGTGCAGATGGATCTAGAAACACTCTACGATGCATGTGAGAGATACAAGGGTCTTTTGAGAAGGTGCCCTCACCATGGGTTACCACTTTGGCTACAGGTTCAGACGTTTTACAACGGTGTGAACCCCTCAGCGAGGCAACCCATCGACGTAGCCGCCGGTGGAACTTTGAATAATAAAACACCTGAAGCAACTTACAAATTCATTAAGGAGATGTCACTGAATAACTATCAGTGGCAAGTCATGAGGACAAAGCCGACAAAAGCAGCTGGTGTTTTCAACCTCGATGCGGTTACTATGCTCTTTAACCAGGTAGAACTTTTAAATACAAAGCTGACGAAAGCAACTAGGGTTGAATCGATGTTGGTACAGGTGAACTCACACTTTGTGTGGGTGATGAGACAATCACCCTTCAAGCTCGCAATTCAAGTAACACATCAAATATCGAGGGTGATTGTATAAATCGTACCACTAAAACTAACCATGTGGTGCAACCTTCTTTGCAGGAAACACATCCGAAAAGCATTCATGAGCCATGTTCAAGTAATAACAAATGACCCATCTATGAAGAACGAAGGCTATGAGTCGAGGAACTAGATGAATGGTAGATACAGAAATCAAGAACACACGATAAACCGAAACTATGCCATGACGAACCTAATGCTTCACCAAATCAACTTAAAGTTGGAGATAAAGTACTGCTAGATGCCGCAGACCCTTGCATTACCACCTCTGAACCTAATGGAGAAACCCCTCTTACGGTACTTAGAATTTTCCCATACGGCACAGTTGAGGTAATTCATCCCAAATTCGATACGTTCAAGGTAAATAATACTCGTCTCAAACCTTATTTTGATAAAATTGATAGCAGGAATGAGGAGTGTAAGCTCCTCGAACCACCATGACCATGCAATAGAGAGGTAAGTCAAGCTTAGACTATAAATAAGCGCTTCTCGGGAGGCAACCCGAGCACTAACGATGTTAACTACTTTAAATTTTAGTTTTTAATATTTAATTCACTAACTGAGTCATTGAACACAGGTTTTCTAGAACCACACGGCCAGGCATGCAGGTGTGCCTTAGGCCATTCCCATACCTCGGAAGGCAACACGGCCATGCAAAACGGTCGTGTGAAAACAGGGCAAAATTTTTCCCCATCACGGGAGTCAATAAGTTGCCATGGCCATGTGACATGGCCATGGATGAATCTATCAAAACAACATGGTTGAAATTGAGAAAACAACACGAGCGTGCGACATGCCCGTGCTCACTACCCGTGGTCAAGACTAACAAAATAACACGAGCGTGGACATATATACACGGGCGTGGGAGAAGTGAACAAAGTAGAAAAAAGCCGTGTGCATCAGCAAGCCCAAAGAACATGGGCGTGGACTGAATTTTAGACCCGCCCAAATTTGAAAATCACGATAGACATGGGCTAACACGGTTGTGTGCCCCAAAATCTATATAAACCCTTACTATTCATCATCCCCTTCCCCAAACATCAAACCCTAGCCGCTAGAACCCTTTCACACGACCTACCTGCCACGCCTATGCGCCAACCACAGCACCAACCTCGATGACCCAAGCTCTTCCTTCTTGCGTATACCATGTCAACTTCACTTGGCAAGAAGATCACTGCCCCCGTTTCAAAAAAGGAAGGGACCCAGAGCCACATCGGCAAACGCATCAGCTAAAATGTGCCACCTCTTTCTCCAGTTTCCCTTAGGACCCCAGGAGGAACTTTTTCAGGTACTTCAGGCTCGACCCCTAAGTGTAGGCCGCTGCATTGATTGGGCAGCACTTGAACAAATCCAGTTGGCTGACGTGATCCGAGCCCTTTTGACGACTGACCCATGGGGCCTCTTTTTGAGATCATCAAGCTGATGTACCTTGAGCTCACACTCGAACTCTGCTCGACCCTCCACCTTCAAGTTGTCATGACACAGTTCGATGATCCTGGAATGGTCCAGTTTCGTCTCGGTGGCTTAGTGCGCCAGTTGAGCGTACCGAAGTTCAGAATTGCACTAGGGCTGTACATGGAAGAGTTCATGGACAACAACGAACTCGATACCCTCCATCGCCATATCCACTACTCTCCTTCAAAGTGCTGGAAGGCCCTCGTCCCTGCCTTGGCCACCTACGATCCTAGCCGCTCCAAGGCATCGACTCTCACCCCATCCCTGAATTACTTATACGCCGTCTTGGCCCACAATCTGACAGGATGGCTAGAGAGCACCGGTGTCCTCAACACTCACAACACCTACTTTTTATGGAGTATGGTGCATGGGCACGTCTTCGACCTTGCCTATTTCGTCGCCCTTGCATTTGCCATCAGATGAAGCAACATAAGAAGGGAGTCATCTCAATTGCCCCCTATGTGACTTACCTGGCGCTTTACTTCGGCCTCCTCAGCACAGCGGCACAATCATCCTCCCTCACTCTCATTGGCCAGATGTCCCCACAGGGCATCTCGAGTATGCTGCATATGAGGATGATCGAGAAACGACGTTGAACCAACCCTCCCCAATGATACCTGGTCCAGTCCGCCGTGGAGGAGGACCCAGAGGACATTACTGATGATGTCCCTCCACGTCATGAGGACCCACCGTCTCAGCCACCACCCATCCATAGTCCATTTCATGCGGCGGCTTCATACTCTGACATCTCTGAGCGCCTTACTCGATTTGAGTGGCAATGTTTTCAGCGCTTTGACCACATTGATGCTACTCTACTTCAGATTTGTCAGCACCTTCACATCTCATCGCCACCACCACCACCTCACGAACCATCCGGTGATGACGATGTTTAAATACTTTTTGTTTATTATTTTTATTTTCACTTTTATCTTTATTTATATTCTTAAAGTACTTTTTATTTTATTTTCTTTAATACTATTTCATTTTTAGGTTTTATAATTTTTATTGAACAATTTATAGTTTCAACTATTTCATTACGAGTAATTATGCTTCTTTATATTTCCTAAAAGAGTTCTTGATTTTATCATAGTTAGAAAGAGCTCCAAAACTCACCATCACTTAGGAACTTGCAACTCCATTGGAAAAGGTTCTCCACGTCTGCTATGTCCTACTCGACCACCACGATAACCTTTTCACTGGACACTGTGGTTGTGGAACCCAACCTTACCACCACCGGAGTATCCTCCTCCAATCTCATCATTGCCTTGGCCAATTGTTCTCCATTCAAGAAGTTTCACCTCTCTCCCTATCTTATGATTTTATATTTTTTCGTATATCTATCATTGTACATTGAGGACAATGTACATCTTAAGTGTGGGGGGGTTATCTATATCATTATTAGAAAAATCCTTGAATTTTGTCTTATTCTCATGTGATCTTCTCATATCATTATTAGAATAAATTTTGATTAATTTATAATTTTTATTAATATGTCTTGAATTAAAACATAGGCATTCATGCATTGATTGTTTAAATTAAAACATAGGCATTCATGCATTGATTGTTTAAACTTTAAGGAATTAGAGAATCAAGCATGATAAGTTGACTTTTGAGAATTAAAAAAAAAATTTAGGTTGCTTCCCCAAGTTTAGGTATTATCTCGAGTTAAAATTCACAAGGTTTAAACATCAAAAAGCCATAATTTTTGTGAGATCTTGAGCCTTTAAGAGCATCTATTATTTCTTTCATGCTCACTTTTATTGTTGCTTTGAGTGCGTCAATCTTGATTTGTTATTCTAGAACTTGCTTGATTATGCATGTCAAGATCACACCATTTGATTTGATATGTCAAGATGATAAAGGCACTTAAGTTTAACCCACTCACTCCATAAAAGCCTACCTTCATAATTAACCCTTAGTGAACCCTCTTGAGCCTAATAACACATTCATTGATTTACCTCCATTTAACCTATACCCATTATTGTTGAAATCCCCTAAATTAATTTGATCCCTATTTTTGTCGAGATTTGATTTGAATAAATTGCTTAGCTAAGTTTTACCTTTGATAGTTAGTCTATGTTATTTGACTTGTTCTTAAAAAAATAGAAAAAAAAATTACAATACACATATTTATATTAGTAGTAATTCTTTGTTTTTGAGCTTAAGTGTTTAAGTCCATATTCTGAGAAGAAGCTCACATGTATTCAATTGATGATTAGTTGTTTTTCCAGTTAGGTAATTTTTCAATTCAATCTCGATTCTAACCTTTTCTTTCAACTTGTGACAACACCCCCTAATCAAAGCCACGTTACAACCCTTTAAAGACCTTTTGATTGATGTGTCATCTCAATATATAATGGTGGAGATTTGATTTTCATGCAAGCGTATGGTAATAACTTTTCATATTAACTATTGAGTACTTAAACTTGTTGTCCTTAAAACACCTCGAGTGATTTGAGTGAATCTCTAGTGAGGATGTGAAACTCTGTGATATTTTGAATCAATGGTAATTACCTAGATGAGGGGAGACACCTATGTTCTCGTGATAAAATACGCAACTTGGAATGTTTGAAACTTTGATGTTCTTTTAGTTGAATTCTCAATGTATGATTACTTATGGATTATTTTGAAATATCATTAATAAGAATTATAAGTTGAGAAGAATTTATTTTGATTGTGAGTTGAGGATTTTGCTTGAGGACAAGCAAACGCTTAAGTGTGGGGGTATTTGATAAACAGTAATTTATACATATTTTTATCTCATGTTTAGCATATTTATGGATGAATTCTCTTTAGATATGGTGAATTTCATGCTCCTAATCCTTTAATTCCATGTTTTATACTTAGGTAAGCATAGAAGAGTAAAAAGAGCAAGAAACGGGCTGAAAATGGAGAAAATGGGCCAACATAGGAAATCAACACGGCCTGGACTTCCTCACACGGGTAGACCACATGCCCGTGCCTTTTTAACAGAATTGAGCGCGACTTACACGAGTAGACCAGACGGCCGTGTCTATTCAACAGACTCTAATATGGTTTGGAGCAATCGAACACATGCGTGTCACACGGACGTGTCCCTGTCGAGCCCAAGTTGAGTTCTATTCGAAAAAGGCCACTCTTGAGGGTTCTAAGGCATTATAAAGCCTATTTAAATATCAGAGAGGAGGATGAAAAGGGACACATGGAGTGGGAAGCAGAAATTTACTTAAAGAAAGCCGATTGATCCATCTCAGAAGCCGGATTCTCCTTCAAGATTGAAGATCTCCCTTCAATTTCCCTTCAAGAGTTCTGGGTTTTCTTTATGTTTTGTATTCAATATTCTTCTAGGATGTTGTCTTTTATAATTATGAGCTAAACCCCCTAAATACCTAAGGGGAATGAAACCTAAGATGAATCTTGTTATTATTTTCTGAATTGTATGATAAATATTTGACTTGTTCTTAATTATGTGTTCTTAATCCATGCTTCAATATGTCAGGATATTGATTCAAGTTGATGTACTTATTCAGAGGAGCAAAAGTCCCTGTCTAAGAGTAAATTTGTCATAATTAAGTAGAGTTGATTGCACGTCTAGAGATAGGGTGACAAGATTTAACCGGATTAGGGTGAAACCTAATAAGAGAATCCATAGATTGGGTTAATGCAACACTAGGGGTGTTAATTAGAAAAAGATTTCAATTAATCAACCTAGGGTTAGACATTGTTAGTCTCAAGAGAGATAATAATATAATTTAAGGATTTCTACGGAACAAGTCGAATGAATAAATCGTTTGATTTAGAGTCAAATAACAAATGAAGTCTAGGTGGATTTTCCCTTGGGTATTGTCTTAATCAATCGAATTTCCCAAAAGTATTTTCCCCAATTTTCTTTCTGTGAATTCTTAGGTAGTTAATTAGTTTAGATAAAACAAACCCCTTTATTTTTAGGCTAGATAATAAGAAAAGAGTTAATACTAGTACTTTTAGTTCCTTTGGGTTCGACAACCCGGTCTTACTAAAACTATACTACTGTTCGATAGGTACACTTGCCTTCGTCGTGATAATAGTTAGTCTTCAAGAACAGTCAAATATAAATTTATTAAAACTTATCACGAATCAACACGATCAGTTGTTATCCACGATGTCACGAGCAAGTACGAAAAAGTATGCCATGTGCAAGTAAGGAAAATCTCATTTGAACTTTAGGAATGGTCTAGGATATGTCATTAGGAATTAAGAAATTCGAAATCATTGAGTTGGTCTGGGTTCATGATATGTATGTGGCATCCAAGCTTGTTGAGTTGGTTCGAGTTTTTAATGGATGCGATACATGTAATTGGGTTTCGGGCAATGGTCTTTTGTGTCCTACTGGTGGCTAGGTAATCCTTGAGCGGGTCGGATACCTAACAGCTTATGTGAGCAGTCCCGTGTAGTTACACCTTGATCGATAGCTTATATGAGTAAGCCCATGAGTAGCTCCATAGCAAGCGTTACATGATATGAGGTAGATTTGGCTACTTATGTATATGTGGCACTTATGTGAAAGTTTTTTGCGTATCCAATAATATTCCGAGTGTTCAACGGCTAATGTAATGGATGTGATGAAAGTCCCAAGGAGGGCATGTTAAAGAGGTATGGTTATATGATAGACTACGATGAGTATAGGTATGTACGCTAAACCCATGAATAATGCCTTGATGAAAAATGATATATGATGAGGAAGTCTATACATGGACACTTGATAAATGAGCTAAAATGATTGGGTGATGATTAATCTTTGTGGTTATGATATTATGTCTTTGTATGATTATGATTTACTATCATTGCATATTATTTGTATGTGGACTTATTAAGCTTTAATGCTTACCCCCTTTCCTTTCCATCCTTTGTAGTTCCGCCAAGCTAGCTCGGGGATTGGAAGCTGTCGAAGTATTCGAACACACTATCAAATGATTATTGGGTATAATGAATTTGCTATTTTAAGTATGGCATGTATAAGAGACTTGGTCATTTTGTGATATGTATCATGCTATTTGGCCAAATTGTGAAGGCCCATGATGTTGATGATTCATTTAGTAATAACCATGTGATATGGCTTATATTTGATTATTGGGTTGTAATATAAACACCCATGCATGCATGTGTTAACGCCTTAATGACGTGATATGTTATTGCTTGGTGAATTTATAATGAAGTATGGATTAAATGCTAAAAGATGAGGAATGACTTAATGGCTTAAGATGACTATAGTCATGAATGTGTAATTTGAGGTTATGGTAACAAATTTAATTATGCATGTAATTGGTGTGGAATACCTCCAAATGGTGGAACTAATTGAATTTGCAATAGGATGACATTATGAAGATGTGAGAGTGCCATGATGTTAAATGTTTGAGTGTTTAAATAAGTCATGTTGCATGCTACGAAAAATACTTGAGTGTATGACTGATTGAGGGTGACAAATGGCTTGGAAAATAGCCCTTAAATGGTCCACACGGGTAGACACACGGGCATGTGTCTAGACCTTGTGTGACACACGGTCTGCCCTACGGGTGTGTTGAATGGCCATGTGTCCCCTGCACCTAAATTTTGCAAGTCTGTATGCCTAGTAGTAAACACACAGGCTAAGACACAGGTGTGTGTCTTGGTCGTGTGAGAGACACGGCCTACCCACATGGGCATGTACTCTGGCTGTGTGAAGTTTACACCACTTTATATAAAATTCATTTATTTTTAATTGACCACACGGTCTGGCCACATGGGCATGTGATATGGCCGTGTGACCCTAAATTGGTGCTAATGTCATAGTCAGAGAGTTACACGGCCGGAAGACACGGGTGTGTCAAGAGCACACGGGCGTGTCCTCTATCTCACATGGGCATGTGGCTATGTACTAGGGAAAATTTCCCAAACTTTTCTAAAATCCTCGATATAGTCTCGAATCTTTTTTGTTGGCTGTTTTAGGCCTCGTAGGCCCATATCAGGGACAAATTGTGTATGTATGAATAAAGTTGTTTTAATGAAAAAATTTATAGCCCAGGTTTTGCATGAATGATTGTATGTGTTCAGTAACCCTTCGTATCCTATCCCGACCTTGGGTATGGGTAAAGGGTGTTACATTTAGTGGTATCAGAGCTAGGTTTAGCCGGTTTTCAGACTATGTAGCATGTATTTGAGTCTAGTCATACATGCCATACATATATTATGATAGTGTGACGACTCTTGAAAAATTTTAAAACTTGTTTTTATATAGCAAACGGATCCCGACAGAGCAGTGGCGGATGATGTAGAAAGTAATGCGCTTGCTCTCTCTAAAGGGGTGGTGCCATTCGAGAGTAGACCCGAAACTATCAATAGAAGAGAAGGAGGCAGAGAAGCATTTCTTCACATGATGAATGCATGGTAAATGGAGTTCGTGCGAACGAACTCGAACGTTCAACCTCCTCCACCTCTCTCAAGTTCTCAACCCGCACTCGTGATACCTTAAAGTATGGATTTCATGAGATTCTCTAGAAGACCTGTTGATCGAATTCGAAAACAAGGTGCTGAATAATTTAAGGCAAATGCCAATGATGAACTTGAGAAAGTAGAGTTCTGGTTAGAGAACTCGATACGGGTATTTGATGAATTATCCCGTACACCCGAGGAGTGCTTAAAATGTGCCATATCTTTGTTGAGAGATGCGGAGTATCACTCGTGGAGAACGCTGATATCTATGGTACCACTGGAGAGGGTTACTTGGGAATTCTTTCAAGAGGAATTTCGAAAGAAATACATTAGTGAATGGTTCATCGATTAGAAGCGTAAGGAATTTCTGAATTTGAAATAGGGTAGGATGACAGTTAATGAATATGAGAGAGAATTTGTCAAACTTAGTAAGTACGCTCGAGAGTGTGTATCTTCCGAGACTAAGATGTGCAGAAGATTTGAAGATGGACTTAATGAAGACATTAAGACATTAGTGGCTACTCTTGAGTTGAAAGAATTTCTAGTACTCGTTGAGTGGGCTTGTAAAGCTGAAGAATTGGTCAAAGAAAAGAAGAAAGCCGAGTCTGAGGCTAGAGATACAAGAAAGAGATATCTGAGTAAGTCGTTGCCATCTCAATCTAAGAAATCTAGAGAGATGTTCTCCCATTCACATGTGTCAGCTAGACATTCATACGGGAACCGTAGAAAGCAGAATTCAGGTTTTAGATCTCAGGCTACATCTGTGGCAAGTGTGGGTAATGCTAAACCTTCCAAACCTGAGTGCCAGCAATGCGGTAGATGTCATTTTGGCACCTGTAGGGTGAGTGAAGGATCTTGTTTCAAGTGTGGTTCTCAAGGCCACTATATTAAGGACTGCCCCGAGATGGTAGAGAAGGAAAGATTTTAGAACTCAAGGTCAAGTGGCACAGTTTCTAGGGGAAAACCCTCGAGAAATGCCTAGAATGGGTTCGGTAGTAAGAATGTAACACGAGATATAGTAGTAAGGTCTGAAGCTAGAGCTTCGGCTAGAGCCTACGCCATACGTGCACGTGAAGATGCAGCTTCTCCTAATGTGATCACTGGTAATTTTTCTCTCTATGATACTACAGTTATTGCTTTGATAGACCCTAGCTCTACTTATTCATATGTGTGTGTGAAATTGGTATCTAGCATGAATATGCCTATCGAGTCTACAGAATTTATGATTAAGGTGTCAAACCCATTAGGAAAGCATGTGATAGTTGATAAAGTATGTAAGAAATACCCTTTGACGGTTAGAGGTTATTGTTTTCTAGCTGACTTAATGTTGTTACTGTTTGATGAATTTGATACATACTGGGTATGGATTGGTTGACACTACATGATGCTGTAGTGAATTGTAGATAAAAAGTTATTGAATTGAAATGTGAAAATAGTGAGGTTCTTTGAGTTGAATCAGATGATATGGATAAGTCGCCAAATGTAATTTCTTCGATGACTACTCAAAAGTGTATAAGAAAGGGATATGAAGCTTATTTGGCAAACATATTGAATACAAAGGAATCCGAATTGAAAATTGATTCAGTACCAGTTGTTTGTGAGTATGCAGATGTATTTTCGGAGGAATTGCTAGGTTTGCCTCTAATTAGGGAAGTTGAGTTTGGCATTGAGTTAATGCCAGGGACGACGCCTATTTCTATTGCTCAGTACAGGATGGCCTTGACAGAGCTGAAAGAATTAAAGTCACAGCTGCAAGAGTTGACTGACAAAGGTTTTGCGAGACCAAGTTTTTTGCCATAGGGTGCTCCTGTGATATTTGTGAAAAAGAAGGATGGTTCCATGAGATTATGCATTGACTACCGACAACTTAATAAGGTGACGATCAAGAACAAGTGCCCCCTGCCAAGGATTGATGACTTGTTTGGCCAGTTGAAGGGAGCGACATGGTTCTCTAAGATAGATTTGAGATCCGGATATTACCAGTTACGAGTTAAGGAGTCAGATGTGCCTAAGACTGCCTTTAGAACGAGGTATGGCCACTACGAGTTTCTTGTTATGGAATTTGGATTAACGAATGTTCCTGCTGTGTTTATGGATTTAATGAACTGTATTTTTTCGGCCATATTTGGATAAGTTTGTTGTAGTGTTCATCGATGATATTCTGATTTATTCTAAAGATGAGGCAGAGCATGCCAAGCACTTGAGAACGTTATTGCAGACTTTAAGGGATAAACAGTTGTATATAAAGTTTAGTAAGAGTGAGTTTTGGCTTCGAGAGGTCAGATTTTTAGGCCATATTGTTTCAAGAAATGGGATCCGAGTTGATCCCAGTAAGATTTCTGCTATTGTTGAGTGGAAGCCACCAAGGAATGCAACTGAAGTTATGAGCTTTTTGGGTTTGGTCGGTTATTACAGACGGTTCATGAAAGGGTTCTCTATAATAGCCACTCCTATGACAAGACTACTTCAAAAAGATGTCAAGTTTGAATGGTCGGAGAAATGTCAGTAGAGCTTTGAGAAATTGAAAATGTTATTGATCGAGGCACTAGTGTTAGTACAACCGGAATCCGAGAAAGAATTTGTGATTTACAGTGATGCGTCCTTGAGTGGACTAGGTTGTGTGCTTATGCAAGAAGGCAAGGTAGTAGCTTATGCTTCGAGGCAACTGAAGCCCCATGAGAAAAACTATCCTACGCATGATCTAGAATTGGCCGCCATTGTATTTGCTTTGAAAATTTGGCAACATTACCTATTCGGGGAGAAATGCCATGTCTATACAGACCATAAAAGTCTTAAGTATCTGATGACCCAAAAGGACTTGAATTTGAGGCAACAAAGATGGTTGGAATTGTTAAAAGACTATGAGCTTGTGATTGATTATCACCTTGGTAAGGCAAATGTGGACGCTGATGCCCTGAGTAGAAAGTCTTTATTTGCTTTGAGAGCTGTGAACGCACGGCTAACCCTATCTCATGATGATGTAATTCTAGCAGAGTTGAGAGCTAGACCAACCTTTCTTCAACAGATTTGTGATGCTCAGGAAGCTGATAAAGAGTTACAAGCTAAAAAAGCTTAGAGTGAATCGAACAGTGAATCAAATTTTTAGAGAGATTCTGATGGTTGTCTGAGGTTCTGTGGAAGGATTTGTGTTCTGAAGAATGCTGAGTTGATTCAGAATATTTTGCAAGAGGCTCATAATGGATGTATGTCAGTTCACCCGAGTAGTACGAAAATGTACAATGATTTAAAGAAAATGTATTGGTGGAATGGTATGAAAAGAGATATATCTGAGTTTGTATCGAGATGCTTGATTTGTCGACAAGTAAAGGCCGAACACTAGGTACCTTCAAGTTTACTTCAGCCTATTTTAGTTTCCAAATGAAAATGGGACCAAATTACTATAGACTTTGTGATAGACTTGCCATTGACACCAAGAAAGAAAGATGTCGTATGGGTTGTGGTTGACAGATTGACTAAATCAGCTCATTTTATACCGGTACATGTTGATTATTCACTCGATAAGTTAGCCGAATTGTATATTTCTGAGATTGTAAGAGTTCATGGAGTACCTTTATCGATTTTTCCGGATAGAGATTCGAGGTTCACTTCACAATTTTGGAAGAAGTTACAAGAAGCTTTGGGTACAAAGCTGAATTTTAGTACCACTTTTCATCCATGACTGATGGACAATCCGAGAGAATAATTCAGACAGTTGAAGATATGCTCAGATGTTGTGTTCTTGAATTCCAAGGTAGTTGGGAAAAGTACTTACCTTTGGTTGAATTTGCCTACAACAACAGTTACCAGTTGAGCTTGAAAATGGCACCTTATGAGGCGTTGTATGGACGTAAATATCGTACACCTTTTTACTAGACTGACCTTGAGGAGAATAAGATTCATGGAATAGATTTGATTAAGAAAACCCAAGAAAAGGTGAAAGTAATTTGTGATTGTTTAAAAGTGGCCTCAGATAGACAAAAGTCGTATGCGGATTTAAAAAGGAAAGAAATTGAGTATCAAGTCGGTGAAAAGGTATTCTTAAAAGTATCTCCATGGAAGAAGGTTTTGAGATTTGGCAAAAAGGGCAAGTTGAGTCCTCGTTTTATAGGACCATATGAGATTACCGAAAGGATAGGGCTTGTTGCTTATCGATTGGCCTTACCATCTGAGTTAAAAAAGATTCACGATGTATTTCATGTGTCCATGTTACACTGATATAGATCCGATTCTTCGCATGTGATTTCACCGTCAAAGGTTGAAATCAGACCGGATATGACTTATGGCGAGGAATCGATTAAGATCTTGGCTCAAGAAGTCAAGCAATTAAGAAACAAAACTATTGCTCTTGTGAAAGTTTTATGGCAAAGACATGGGGTTGAAGAGGTTACATGGGAGCCCAAGGAGGCTATGAGGAAACTGTACCCAAACCTTTTTACCGGTAAGATTTTAGGGGATGAAAATCCCTAAAGGGGGAGAGTTGTAACATCCCGAATTACGGCCTAGTCACAACAGTGGTTTTGAAACCACAAATCTGAGATAGAAATAATTATTATATGATTCCTATGAGGTCTATGATTGTGAATGCATGCTTATGTGAAAGTTTCTTGAAGAAATTCTATGCATAAAATGTCTAATTGCACTTTAGGGACCAAATTGAATAAGATGCAAAACTTTTATTCTAGAAGCTTTTAGCATGAAATTGATTTAAATTATAAATTAGGAGGTCCTAATTAGCAATTTGACGAATTTCTATAATTTTGGACAAAAATAGACATGCATAGGAAAAATTTGAAAGAAAAACCCAAAGGGCATTTTGGTCATTTGGTAATTAAAAGAATAAAAAGGGAAAATCAAAGCAAAAATGTGCTCATCTTCTCCAAGTGTTAGCTTAAATTTCCAATAGCCATAGCTAGGGTTTTGTTCAACATTTCAAGCTTGATTGTAAATGCTCACTAGCCTCGTTTTTAATGTCCTTTGCATTTTTGAAGTCTTTAAAGCATGATCTATCCATTTCTAGCTATATTTTGAGCTAGGATTCATGTATAAAATTTGAACCATGTGTATCATGCATGTATTTTGATGATTAAATGTTTGATGCATGATAAACATATTTTACTAGGTGATTTTTAGTGAAAACACCAAAAAGGGGGACTTGTTTGTAAAAGTATAAAAGTGGGTAGTAAAAATGTAAAATAAAGGAAAATATGGACTAATATGAGCATGGTATAGGTTCGGCTAGGCTTGGGTAACTAAGAAAATGCATACATTTCATTTTACGAGTCTAGGGACTAAATCATAAATAAGTGAAAAGTTAGGGGTAAAAAGGTAATTTTACTAAAACATGAATTATAGATTGATTTGAATAATGTGATTAATAAACAAGTTAAATTTGACATTATAGATCATGAAAAACGTGAACTGGGTCTTGATCGAGAAAAGAATAAAGTATACGACGATTAGACTCGATTATCATCATTTTGTACCAAGGTAAGTACATGTGTAAATAATGTGACAATGTATTATATTTTGATGTGTTGACATTATGTGATAAATGTTTTATCAGTATTATGTATGCTATGCCTAATGATAACTTTGTAAGTATGAATGATATTGGTCGTTATCCACGACGTCACGAGTAAGTACGATAAAGTATGCCATGTGCAAGTGAGGAAAATCCTGTTTGAACCTTAGGAATAGTCTAGGATACAAGTGACATGTCACTAGGAATTAAGAAATTCGAACTCATTGAGTTGGTCTGGGTTCATGTATGTATGTGGCATCCGAGCTCGTTGAGTTGGTATGAGTTCATAATGGATGCGATACATATAATTGTGTTCCGGGCAATGGTCTTATGTGTCCTACCAGTGGTTAGGTAATCCTTGAGTGGGTCGGATACCTAACAGCTTGTGTGAGCAGCCCGTGTTGTTACACCTTGACCGATAGCTCATATGAGCAAGCTCGTGAGTAGCTCCATTGCGAGCGTTACATGATATGAGGTAGCTTTGGCTACGTATGTATATGAGGCACTTATGTGCAAGTTTGCCGCGTATCCAATAATATTCTGAGTGTTCAACGGGTAATGCAATGGATGTGTTGACAGTCTCGAGGAGGGCATCTTAAAGAGGTATGGTTATATGATATACTACGATGAGTACAGGTATGTACGCTAAACCCATGAATAATGCCTTGATAAAGAATGATATGTGATGAGAAAGTATATACATGGACACTTGATGAAGGAGCTAAAATGATTGGGTGATGAATAATCTTTGTGGTTATGATATTATGTCTTTGTATGATCATGGTTTACTATCATTGCATATTATTTGCATGTAGGCTTACAAAGCTTTAATGCTTACCCCATTTTCATTCCATCCTTTGTAGTTCCGCCAAGCTAGCTCGGGGATTGGAAGCTATCGGAGTATTCAATCACACTATCAAAAGATTATTAGGTATAGTGAATTTGCTATTTTGAGTATGGCATGTATAGGGGACTTGGTCATTTTGTGATGTGTCTTGCTATTTGGCCAAATTGTGAAGGCCTATGATGTTGGTGATTCATTTTGTAATAGCCATGTGATATGGCTTATATTTGATTATTGGGTTGTAATCTAAACACCCATGCATGCATGTGTTAATGCCTTGTTGACGTGATATAATATTGCTTGGTGAATATATGATGAAGTATGGATTAGATGCTAAAAGATGAGGATTGACTTAATGGCTTAAGATGACTATAGTCATGAATATGTAATTTGAGGTTATGGTAACAAATTTGATTATGCATGTAATTGGTGAGGAATGCCTCCAAATGGTGTGACTAATTGAATGTGCAATAGGATTACATTATGAAGATGTGAGAGTGCCATAATGTTGAATGTTTGAGTGTTTAAATAGGTCATGTTGCATGCTATGAAAAATGCTTGAGTGTATGAATGATTGAGGGTGACAAATGGCTTGGAAAATAACCTTTAATTGGTCCACACGGGTAGACACACGGGCATGTGTCTAGACCGTGTGTGACACACGGTCTGGCCCACGGGCATTTTGAATGGCCGTGTGTCCCCTGCACTTAAATTTTGCAAGTCAGTATGCCCAGTAGTTAACACACGAGCTAAGACACGGGCGTGTGTCTTGGCCATGTGAGAGACACGGCCTACCCACATGGGCGTGTACTCCGGTCATGTGAAGTCTGCACCATTTTATAAAAAAATTCATTTATTTTTAATTGACCACATGGTCTGGCCACACGGGTGTGTGATACGGCCGTGTGACCCTAAATTGGTGCTGACGTCATAATTAAAAAGTTACACGGCCTGAAGACACTGGTGTATTGTAACATCCTAATTTTCGGGTTTTTTTTGTGATTCTCGAGATTTTGGTTAAGTTTTAAAAATTTGGTATTTGGTTGTGAAATTCATAATTGGAGTGTGTAAGTGGGCTAATGGAAGGCCCATGCGATGGCCAAAACCCAGTAGAATTTTTGAATTTTGGATTTAAGAAGTTAGGGGCTTTGGATAGGTGGTTTTATTAAAAATCGTGGGTAAAATGTATCACAAGAGAGCCTCTGGTAGAGTGGCTAAGTGACGTCACTAGGGTGCTAAGAAGGTGGCATGTAAATGGTTGGGGGAAACCTGGGTTCGATTCCCTGTGATGGCAAATGTGGTGTTATTTTTATGCTTTGAGCATGCAAGAGTTGTAGCCGAATGGAACTCTATGGGAGAGAGTTTGAATCAGTCAAACGCATGGATTAAGGAGGGATAAGGGGAGAGATTTTAGGGATTTGAGAGGGAGATAGAGTTAGCCAAATAGAGGGGATTAGGGAGGGGATTTCGGTAGAGGGGTATTAGGTTAGTATTTTCAGCATTAGGGACTTAGGTTGTGCCGTTTTCTTCTTTAGGATTAGTTTTTTCTTTTCTTTTTCTTTTCCAGCCGAATCTACCACGCTTCCATTCATCTTTCCTTCCTTTTCTTTTTCTAAAACTAGCCCACTACTCCCTTCTGTTCATCTACTTCTTTCTTTACCTCCACTTCTGCCGAAAAGTCGCAAACGCCGAACTTGTGAAGCTTGGTGGTGCCGATTCTTTATTGACCAGCAACCTTCTTTTTCCCTTCACTTTTTGGGGTGGCCAATCCCTTTATCTTTTAGGCTTTAAACGGATTCAGACTGTGGTAAGTATTCGTACTCTAAATCGATTTCAATAGTAATTGTTGACAAAAGTCGAAACCCCTATAGTTTAAGGAGGTGGCAGATTGTAGGTATAGGCCTTATTGAGCTTCTTCCTTTGATCTTTTATGGTTTGTATTGTGGAGGAGCAGCAAGGCGTGGGGTGTCGATTTGGATTAGCTGGGATCATCGGAGTGACTAAATCTAGTCATCAATTTCGGCAAAGGTATGAACCCTAGGGCCATGGTGGATGGTGGCCAAATATGTAAGAGATGATAATAGATAGTTTTCAATTTGGTTTAACTATTAACATGATCTAATCTATAGGTGGTTGATTAAAGGAGAAATCGCGTAGGAGATCTCGTCAAGGAATATCGTAAATCAGGTGTGTAACGAACCCTCTTTCGTAGCTTAAATCGATAAATACCGAAAAGCCGAAATGCTGAAATTCTGGCATTTCGAGGACTTGTGAGCATGCGAACGCTCATTGGTTAGTTAGATTCGCTAAGTTGATGATCGGGATCGTTGGAACAGGTAAGAGCGTGATTTTCGGCATCACGGTAAGTTGGGCCTCGAGGGGCTGAAATCGGGCCAAATGGGCTTCCGGACCCATTTGTGTAAATTTTGGTAGAAAGAGGAATCCTGTTAAATTGCGCATTAAGACTGTTAATATTGCTTTGGAATATAGGCTAAATGGGCCTAGATGACCAAATCGGCTAAGTAGGGCCCATTAAGGGTTTTTGGCCCAATAACTCGGTTTCGCCAAGAATGGGCTAGAATCGCTGTCAAAACACTCGAAATTGTTAGTAACTGATAATGAACATGGAAAACCCTAATAGTTGGTAAAATTACGGAATTACCCTTATAATATGGAAATGACTGTTTTGCCCCTAGGTATAAAGGACCATCATACCCCTAGGGTTTAATTATGAATTTGATGCATGAGATTTTGATATACATGTTTTGACATGATATGCACATGATATGTATGGTATGCACATGATGTATTCATTTATGCATGGGTTGGGTTTTATATGGATGGAGGAAGTGCAAAAGGGCTTTGCCCCAGTTTACCGAAAAGGGCTTTGCCCCAGTTTATCAAAAAGGGCTTTGCCCCAATTATTAGAAGAGGCTAGGCCTCCAATTATAAGATAAAGCAGCTATGCTGCCAGTGGAGAGTTTGGTTGGGTAGGTTGAGTTATTCCCCACATGGAGAGCTTGGTTGGTTCGGGTGGAGAGTAGCGGTTGGTGGGTTGAGTAGTCTCCCCAAATGGGCTTGCATTCATCCTTTGATATTACATGTGATATTGAAATGGACCTTTGGGCCATACCGTTTCTGAAAAAGGCTTCACCAGTGATGATATGATTTATGAAAAGGCTTGGCTCGATGAATCGTTAAACAAAATGCTTCGCCCGAAGATGTCGATATTTATTTGGGCTCTGAAAGGGCTTGTTGCACACTGAGTTTCCAAACTCACCCCTTCCTTAACCTTGCAGGTGAGCCTTGATGTGGGGACTTGGAGCCGGAGGGGATCAGAGTGGCCACGAAGATCGCTTTTGGACATTAAAATAAGTAACTGGTTTTCTTTAGTTTATCTTATTTATTATTTATTTTTGGGTTGTAATAAGGCCACTTTAACTTTATTTTCTTCTCTTTTAGGGGATTATTTTATTTTTAATAATCAGAAAGCGGTTGATGATAACTCAAATGGACTAGACTTAGGGCGCGTTTTCAAAACGATACACGTTTTCAAAATAATACAACATCACGATTAATTGGTTTATCAAAGGTGTCCACTTAATAAATTTCAACTCGTTATAACCAAGTGTGCCAATGGTTGTGGGCATGTCTAGGATTGGATCCAATCGAAGAGCTTGGTACTTAAGCAGCCTTCATGGCTCACCTCCTCTGTTTTGGATACCTACCTGGTGCACAGCTTCCATTCACTTGGTTAAACCTTTTCAAAAAGACGGTTTATTAAAGCACTAAAACAAAACGTGGATTTTTAACTTTAATATGACACATCGGATTCGGCCATAACATCTGGGCCGGGTTTGGGGTGTTACATTTAGTGGTATCAAAGCCAAGTTGCAACAACTCGGCTGTGGGTTTTTAAAGGAATTAACATCAAGAATTTCAAAACAAAGGTATTTTAAATCTAATTTTAGGAAATTTTCTATTTCCTGTGACTAAACACAAGGGTTTTTTTAAGGGTTTTGGGAAAGAAGTGGCACACTGAATCCCCGGCACCAAGTCTGTAAGTATACTCTCTTTTACGTTATGTGATATTGATATGATGTTATGTGATATTGATATGATGTTGAGACCCTTCTATGATACTTTAGATAGGGTAGAGCTATAAAATGGTAGGAATGAGACTGTAGCTAGGCTACAATGTTGCGTAAACAATTCTTGAACTACTATATTTCCATAAGACATCTTGTAGTAAACAATTGAACATTAAACTAATGTCATAAATTTTGTAATCAGATAACTCGATATGAGTACAAGAGGAACTCGAGGACGGGGCCGCAGACGTGATCGCGATAGGGTGCAAGCAGATTCTTCATCCTCATGGCATAAGCCAGCTGAGGAGGCATTCGTGCCACAAGCAACTGAGACTGAGTCATATGATTGGGCTGCGGGGGACGATGCTCTGTCCCAAGCAATGTTAAGGGTTTTAGAAAGAGTTGCTGGAGCTAGCACTGGGACAGTAAATAGGGGATCCATCTCGGAGTGACTCCGGGCCAATGGAGCAGAAGTTTTTAGGGGCATATCTGGAGTAGCCCCAAATGTGGTTGAATATTGGCTAGAAGCAACAGAGCGGATTATGGACGATTTAGATTGCTCTGTGGAGCAAACGCTGAAGAGGGCTGTGTCATTGCTACGAGACGAGTCATACCGTGTGTGGATTACCGTAAGGGAAAGTATGTCAATTGAACGAGTAACCTGGGAATTGTTCAAGACTGCTTTTAAGGGAAGGTATGTTGGAGCTAGTTATGTGGATGCCCGTTGAAAGGAATTTTTGAATCTAACTCAGGGTAATAAGACTGTTACGGAATATGAGGTGGAATTATTGAGGCTGAGTCGATACGCCAGCGGGATAGTTGCGACCGAATATGAGCGCAGTGTTCGATTCAAGGATGGACTCCGCGATGAGCTTAGGATACTGATAGCTCCACGAGGGAGCGTGATGTCACTGCGTTAGTAGAAAAGGCTAAGATAGCCGAGGAAGTAAAGCGAACTGAACGGCAGAATCGTTAGAAGGATCGACCCAGATTTAGGAGGGATTCTGGACCCCCAGGTGTTGCAAATAGGAATGTTAAAAGAGCTAGAATGGAGGAACCGGTTCAGGCAGTTCCAGTGAATACTTTTAGACCGCAAGCTTGCAGGGACTGTGGCAGGGTGCATATGGGGTCTGCTGAAAACGAATCGGAGCATGTTTTCGATGTGGGTCAAAGGAACATAAGTTCAGAGAGTGTCTTCGGAGAGCAGCTCAGGATCAAGCTGCGGAGTCAAGAGGTGTCCAACCGCAGTGAGAAGGACCACCACCACAGAGAGGCCGTGGGCAGGGTAGGGTGGAAATGGTAATGGACAAGGACGTGGGGCACCTGGTAGGGGTGCTGGACATGCTGAAGCTCGTTAGCTAGTGTTGGTTTATGCTGCACGGCGTCGTGAGGAGGGTGATGCTCCTGATGTTATAACCGGTACGTTCTTCATTCATAGCAAGCCTTACACTGCTTTAATTGATGTAGGTTCCACTCACTCGTATGTTGCCTGTAATGTATCTGGGGCATTGGGTGTGTTTCCTGAGGAGACTGTGAGTGGGGTATCAGTGATAAGTCCTTTGGGACACTCGGTTAAGGTAGATAAACTCTTTAGGGAGGTGCCTTTGGAGACACAAGATAAGATTTTTGAAGGAGATTTAAAGGAGCTGCCATTTGGGGATTTTGATCTTATCTTGGGAATGGACTGGCTAACTAAGCATAGGGCGACGTTGGATTGTGCTGCTAAGAGAATGGTACTAAGAACTGCCAAGGATGAAGAGATAATGGTCATAGGGGAGCGAAGGAACTACTTGCCCAATGTTGTCTCGGCTTTAAGGGCCGAGAAGTTGATTCAGAAAGGTTGTGAGGCGTTCTTGGCATTTGTAAGTCAAGCTGAACCTGAGGGGATAACTGTGGAGTCGGTTAGGACCATTAAAGAATTTCAAGATGTATTTCCGGAGGAACTTCCGGGACTACCTCCGACCAAAGAAGTCGAGTTCGGGATCGACTTGTTACCTGGAACAGCTCCAGTGTCCATTGCGCCTTATAGGATGGCACCAAAGGAGTTGGTAGAATTGAAAGCTTCGATTCGAGAAACGTTGGATGAGAGGTTTAGAAGACCAAGTGTTTCCCGTGGGCGCACTCTGATCTTTGTTCGTAAAGAAGAAAGATGGGACCATGCGGATGTGCATTGACTATCGGCAGTTGAACAAACTGACGATCAAAAACAAGTATCCTCTGCCAAAAATCGACGATCTGTTTGACCAACTAAGAGGAGCCTCGGTATTTTGTAAGATTGACCTTCGGTTAGGATATCATCAGTTGAGAGTCAAAGAAGTGGATATTCATAAGATGGCATTCAGGACTCGATATGGTCATTACGAGTTTCTGGTTATGCCTTTTGGTTTGACTAATGCACCGACAGCTTTCATGGATTTAATGAATCGGGTGTTTCAGCCATATTTGGATCGGTTCGTAGTTGTTTTTATCGATGATATCTTGGTGTATTCAAAAACGGAAGAGAAGCATGATGAGCATCTCCGTATTGTGCTGCAAGTGCTAAGGGAAAAGTGACTTTATGCAAAGTTTAGTAAGTGTGAGTTTTGGTTGAAGGAAGTCACTTTCTTGGGACATGTTGTGTCTGCTGAGGGGATCAAGGTGGACCCTCGAAAGATTGAGGCAATTCTAGGATGGAAGCCACTGAGGTCAGTAACAGAAATTTAAAGTTTTCTGGGGTTGGCAGGTTATTATCGAAGATTTGTGGAAGGATTTTCAGTGTTGGCAGCACCGTTAACTAAACTTATAAGGAATGGAGCACCTTTTGTTTGGACGAATAGGCAGCAAGAGGCTTTTGAGAAGCTGAAGAAGGTTCTGACTGAGGCACCAGTGTTGATTCAGCCAGAGTCTGGTAAGGATTTCACGATGTATAGCAATGCGTCACATGTAGGTTTGGGCTGCGTGTTGATGCAAGAGGGTAAAGTGGTCGCTTATGCTTCACGACAGCTTAAGCCTCATGAGGCAAACTATCCTACTCATGACTTGGAGTTGGTAGCGCTGATTTTTGCACTTAAAATATGGAGGCACTACTTGTATAAAGAGTGATGCATTATCTATACGGATCATAAGAGTCTTAAGTACTTGCTAACTCAAAAGGAGCTGAATCTTAGACAACGAAGGTGGATAGAGCTGCTAAAGGACTATGACTGTTCGATTGAGTACCATCCAGGTAAGGCAAATGTCGTGGCTGATGCGCTAAGTCGAAGGACTGTGGCGGAATTGAAGGAATGTTTGCTCATTTAAGATTGTATGACGATGGAAGATTATTGGTAGAGTTGCAAGTGAGACCGACTTGGGTGGAGCAGATTAAGAAGTAGCAGTTGGTGGATGAGTCGTTGGTTTCTCGGTTTCAGCATGTTGAGAAGGGGGAAAATTTAGATTTTGGGTTAAATAATGATGGGGTTCTTTGTTTTCGAGGAAGAATTTGTGTGCCGAAGGACTCTGACTTGAGATTGATGATTTTGAGGGAGGCACATAGTGGATCATGTGCTATGCATCCAGGAGGGAGTAAGTTGTATCGAGACTTGCGAGAGCTATATTGGTGGCCTGGGCTTAAGCGAGAAGTGACCGAATTTGTGGGAAAATGTTTGACGTGTCAACAAGTAAAGGCCGAGCATCAACTGCCTTCAGGATTGTTACAGGCAGTAAAGATACCACTTTGGAAGTGGGAAAGGGTAACTATGGATTTTGTAAGTGGGTTGCCATTGACACCTTCCAAGAAGGATTCAATTTGGGTAATTGTGGATAGGCTCACGAAATCTGCCCATTTCATACCGGTCCGAACCGATTACTCACTTTAGAAGCTGGCCAAGTTGTATGTGGCGGAGATAGTGCGGTTGCATGGGGTGTCAGTATCGATAATTTCTAACCGAGACCCGAGGTTTACATCTCAGTTTTGGCAGAAATTGCATGAGGCGTTGGGAACGCGATTGGATTTCAATACGGCTTTTCACCCTCAGTCGGATGGGCAGTCTGAGAGGGTCATTCAGATTCTAGAAGACATGTTGAGAGGTTGTGTTATGGAATTTAGGGGCAGTTGAGAGGATTACTTGCCATTGGCGGAGTTTGCGTATGACAACAGTTACCAAGCAAGTATTCAGATGGCTCCTTATGAGGCATTATATAGGCGAAGGTGTCGTTCGCCTACTTGTTGGGCAGAGTTGGGGGAAAGGCAAGTACTTGGGCTGGAGTTGGTGGTGGATACTGAAAACAAGGTTAAGATGATCAGGAATCGGTTGAAGGAGGCAGCGGATCGACAAAAGTCTTATGCAGATCTAAAGCGTAAGAACATTGAATATGCGGTTGGGGACATGGTCTTTTTGAAAGTTTCACCTTGGAAGAAGATATTGAGCTTTGGTAAGAAGGGCAAGCTGAGTCCACGGATTATTGGACCTTATCGAATTATTAAGCGAATAGGACCGGTGGCTTATCAGCTAGAGTTACCTCCAGAGCTGGATCATATTCACGACGTTTTTCATGTGTCCATGCTAAGGTGATATCGTTCTGACCCAACTCATATCGTGCCAGTTGCAGAAATCAAAGTACAGTAGGATTTTACCTTCGAAGAAGAGCCTGTGCAGATACTTGATCACGACGTCAAGGTACTGAGAAGGAAGTCAGTCCCATTAGTGAAGGTACTTTAGAGAAACCATGGCAAAAAAGAAGCTACCTAGGAGACCGAGGAGGCAATGTGTCAGCAGTACCCTCAACTGTTTTGATCAGGTAAAATTTCGAGGCCGAAATTTCTTTAAGGAGGGTAGAGTTGTAACATCCTGATTTTTGGGTTTTTTTTCGTGATTCTCAAGATTTTGGTTAAGTTTTAAAAATTTGGTATTTGGTTGTGAAATTCATAATTGGAGTGTGTAAGTGGGCTAATGGAAGGCCCATGCGATGGCCAAAACCCAGTAGAATTTTTGAATTTTGGATTTAAGAAGTTAGGGGCTTTGGATAGGTGGTTTTATTAAAAATCGTGGGTAAAATGTATCACAAGAGAGCCTCTGGTAGAGTGGCTAAGTGACGTCACTAGGGTGCTAAGAAGGTGGCATGTAAATGGTTGGGGGAAACCTGGGTTCGATTCCTTTATCTTTTAGGCTTTAAACGGATTCAGACTGTGGTAAGTATTCGTACTCTAAATCGATTTCAATAGTAATTGTTGACAAAAGTCGAAACCCCTATAGTTTAAGGAGGTGGCAGATTGTAGGTATAGGCCTTATTGAGCTTCTTCCTTTGATCTTTTATGGTTTGTATTGTGGAGGAGCAGCAAGGCGTGGGGTGTCGATTTGGATTAGCTGGGATCATCGGAGTGACTAAATCTAGTCATCAATTTCGGCAAAGGTATGAACCCTAGGGCCATGGTGGATGGTGGCCAAATATGTAAGAGATGATAATAGATAGTTTTCAATTTGGTTTAACTATTAACATGATCTAATCTATAGGTGGTTGATTAAAGGAGAAATCGCGTAGGAGATCTCGTCAAGGAATATCGTAAATCAGGTGTGTAACGAACCCTCTTTCGTAGCTTAAATCGATAAATACCGAAAAGCCGAAATGCTGAAATTCTGGCATTTCGAGGACTTGTGAGCATGCGAACGCTCATTGGTTAGTTAGATTCGCTAAGTTGATGATCGGGATCGTTGGAACAGGTAAGAGCGTGATTTTCGGCATCACGGTAAGTTGGGCCTCGAGGGGCTGAAATCGGGCCCAATAGGCTTCCGGGCCCATTTGTGTAAATTTTTGTAGAAAGAGGAATCCTGTTAAATTGCGCATTAAGACTGTTAATATTGCTTTGGAATATAGGCTAAATGGGCTTAGATGACCAAATCGGCTAAGTAGGGCCCATTAAGGGTTTTTGGCCCAATAACTCGGTTTCGCCAAGAATGGGCTAGAATCGCTGTCAAAACACTCGAAATTGTTAGTAACTGATAATGAACATGGAAAACCCTAATAGTTGGTAAAATTACGGAATTACCCTTATAATATGGAAATGACTGTTTTGCCCTTAGGTATAAAGGACCATTATACCCCTAGGTTTTAATTATGAATTTGATGCATGAGATTTTGATATACATGTTTTGACATGATATGCACATGATATGTATGATATGCACATGATGTATTCATTTATGCATGGGTTGGGTTTTATATGGATGGAGGAAGTGCAAAAGGGCTTTGCCCCAATTTACCGAAAAGGGCTTTGCCCCAGTTATTACAAGAGGATAGGCCTCCAGTTATAAGATAAAGCAGCTATGCTGCCAGTGGAGAGTTTGGTTGGGTGGGTTGAGTTATTCCCCACATGGAGAGCTTGGTTGGTACGGATGGAGAGTAGCGGTTGTTTGGGTTGAGTAGTCTCCCAAATGGGCTTGCATTCATCCTTTGATATTACATGTGATATTGAAATGGGCCTTTGGGCTATACTCGCTTGTGAAAAGGCTTGGCCCGTGATATGATTTATGAAAAGGCTTTCGCCCAATGAATCAGTTAAATAAAAGGCTTGACCCAATATAATCGATATTAATTTGGGCTCTAAAAGGGGCTTGTTGCACACTCGAGTTTCCAAAATCACCCCTTCCTTAACCTTGCAGGTGAGCCTTGATGTGGGGACTTGGAGCCGGAGGGGATTCAGAGTGGCCACGAAGATCGCTTTTGGACATTAAAATAAGTAACTGGTTTTCTTTAGTTTATCTTATTTATTATTTATTTTTGGGTTGTAATAAGGCCACTTTAACTTTATTTTCTTCTCTTTTCTGGGATTATTTTATTTTTAATAACTTTAAACTGGTTGATGATAACTCAAATGGGCTAGACTTAGGGCACGTTTTCAAAACGATACACGTTTTCAAAATAATACAACATCACGATTAATTGGTTTATCAAAGGTGTCCACTCAATAAATTTCAACTCATTATAACCAAGTGTGGCAGTGGTTGTGGGCATGTCTAGGATTGGATCCAATCGAAGAGCTTGGTACTTAAGCAGCCTTCATGGCTCACCTCCTCCGTTTTGGATACCTACCTGGTGCACAGCTTCCATTCACTTGGTTAAGCCTTTTAAAAAAGACGGTTTATTAAAGCACTAAAACAAAACGTGGATTTTTAACTTTAATGTGACACATCGGATTCGGCCATAACATCTGGGCCGGGTTTGGGGTGTTACACGTATGAAGAGCACATGGGCGTGTCTTTTGTCTCACACGGGCATGTGGCTATGTACTAGGGAAAATTTCCCAAACTTTTCTAAATTCCTCAATTTAGTCCCGAATCCTTTTCGATGGCTATTTTGGGCCTCGTAGGCCCATATCAGGGACAAATTGTGTATGTATGAATAAAGTTGTTTTGATGAAAAATTTTATAGCCCAGATTTTACATGAATGACTATGTATGTGTTCAGTAACGCCTCGTATCGTATCTCGACCTCGGGTACGGGTGAGGGGTGTTACATTAACTGCAACCAAATTCCTATTTCGAGGTTGTTAACCTCGTATAAGAGTAGCCACATATTTTGTATTTTGATCTTTACTATTCTCATTTCAATTCGGGCAATCCTTTTTATAGTGATAAGGAGATCCACATATAAAGCATGTCCCGTCGTTAACCCTACATACACCAAAATGATTTCGACCGCATTGTTTACCCTCCGTCCTATTGGCATTTCGCACACTGCCTGTACTAGCCACTTAAGGAGTTGGAGCTTTCTTGCTATTCTGCTTTGAACGATCCTTTTCCTGAAACTCTGATGGTTTTGAGAATCTATCATTAGATTCCCTTAGCTTCTTTTGCGGAGAACCAAAGAAAGTTTTAAACCCAATGCGCTTGACAAAATCGCGAGTTTTTGCCTTATTTCGTCTTTTATTAGCACAAATTTCTTTTATCTTTTGGGCTCGGCCAAACAAAATCACAAACTCAGGAATCTCCATAGGTCCAACTAACATTTTGATTTTATCATTTAATTCATCTTCAAAATGTAAACACATGTATTCTTTTGAAGGTACAATCTCCCGAGCATATTTACAAAGTTGTACAAACTATCTCTCATACTCGGCCACGGTTCTATTCCTTTGCTTTAGTTGAAGAAATTCTTTCTTCTGTCACTCTAGATATCATTTGCTAATATACTTTTTATGAAACTTAGATTTAAAGAAATCCCAATTGACTCTTTCCTTTGGTACCACTGACGTTAATGAGGACCGCCACTGAAAGGCCTCTTCTTTTAACAATGACCCCGTACACCGTAAACAATCCTCTAGAGAACACATTATTTCATCGAACACCCTCTAAGTATGCTCTAACCAATAATCGACCTTGGTTGGATTATCACTCACATTACCACAAAATTTTGTGGCACCACATTTTCTAACTTTATCGATAGTAATTCTCGGAACATTTTGATGAGTCAAACTTTAAGAATGTAGGGGACCAATTTGTTGAGCTATTGAATTTACCTTTAAGTATGCCTCATACATATCGTGCATCATGTGGAGAAAAGCATTTGGTGCCATATCTCTTGGCCCTTGTAATCTGGGCTCATTTCGAGTGCTACCTTCATCAGTAGCTGGAATAAAACTTTCTATCTCGTCAGATTCTGCTTGATTGGATCCAAATGTCATCTTTATCTATATAAACATTTCAAAAATAATCAAAAGCCATCACACTATCATCGGTTAATAAAGTGGCATGTAATTCTAGACTCTATACTTGCTACGTTCAATCGAAGAATCGACTAAACTATAGTTCTGATACCACTAAATGTAACACCCTTAACCCATATCCGTTGTCAAATTAGGGTTACGAAGCATTACCGTACAATAAAAAACATTTAACATCATAACTTTTAAATAAACTAAACATATTATAATTCATTCAATCACATGCATTTTATCCCTAAATCGAGCCTTTAAGGCCCTAAAAATAGTTTTGAAACAATTTGGGACTAATTTGAAACAAAACAGAAGTTTTAAGAAAAAGTTGCAAAAATTTGAAAACAGTGGTCACACAGTCGTGTGGCTAGGCCGTGTAACATTCGAACAAAGGACACACGGCCGTGTCTCAGCCAGTGTCTTCACCTGTGTAACTCACTCAGATGTCCCACACGCCCGTGTACCAGGCCTTGTGTTAGGTGGCGTAACTCTCTGAGTTGTAACACATGCTCATGTGCTAGGCTGTGTGCTAAGCAGCGTAACTCACTGACTTGAAACATTAAGAAACTCTCAAATGACACACAACCATGTCCCAAGCCGTGTGTGTCACACAGCCATGTGACAGCCCGTGTCCTGGCCGTGTGAACCTAAAATTTACCTAAAATCAAGTCATTTCAACACCAATTCCTACCTAACCACTTCTACCATTTGGGCACACATTTAGGGGTTCAAATATCATCATAACATACATAAACATGCCATATAAACCACTCTAAATCACATAACCAATATGCCATTCAAAGGCACCACAATTGTACCAAAACATGAATTACCAAAACATACCAACAATGCCATATTCCAAAAGTGCCAACCTATTTCAATTAAACCATTTCATAAACCATAAAAGACCAATTCCAAAACTTCACTTACATACTAAAATAACCATATATAAAAGTACTTAAGGCTGGTCAAAGTGCCCTAACTTAAAACAAGCATTAAAGGTCTATCAAGTTCAAACTTAAATTTAAAAAATATGATCATACCAATTCACCATTTGCACATTCACAAAATATCATAGTCCTAAAGACTCTTCCTATTACATTCCACTTTAAACCCACTTCAAACAAGTACAGAATGATTACCAAGGTATAGATGATAGTGTGTGAGCTTCCAGGATGATCCAATCGACGCAACGATTCTAAGAGTCTTACAAAATAAATTTAAATGAATAAGTATGAAGAAGCTTAGTAAGTTCGATAAGTCAACTCATTTACTATCAATTTCCAAGTTTACAAAGAACATTAACATTTATTACACTGGTAATAAGTCTGAATAACACCGTGTAACACCCCTACTCGTATTCGTTGCTGAAATAGGGTTACGGAGCATTACCATACAAATAAAACATTAAATCATTCATTTCATACATCATTGCAAACATAATCTAATTACATTCAATCACATAATGGCATCTCATAATCGAGCCCTCGAGGCCCTAAAAACACCTTAGAAACAATTCGAGACCAAACTGGAAACAATCGAAAAGTGTAAGAAAAATTTAGAAAAATTGAACTATAGGGGTCACACGGCTGAGACACACGCCTGTGTCTCATGCCTATAACAATTGAAATAGGGACACACGACTGTGCCCTCCCCTGTGTAACTCTCTTAGTCGGGTCACACGGCCAAGCCACACGCTAGTGTGGCAGGCTGTATAACTTACAAAATAGCCAAACACTCCCGTGTATTAGGTTGTTTGCTAGGCCATGTAATAGCCTGACCTACATGCCTTAAAACCTAGAGAGGACACACGGTCGTGACACACGGCTGAGTCACACACCCATTTGGACATGAAATTGGCCAAAATCAAGCCATTTCCATCACCAAATCATGCATGTTCCTAAAAGCAATTTGAGCACATAATCAAAGCATCCAAACATTAACAAAACATTCATGAAATGACCAATTTAGTAGATCAAACCATTCAACCAATATGCCAAACAAGACACCTCAAATGCAATACCTTTTCAACACATACCCTATCTTGACCATATTGAAACTAATCTATCACATACCATATTGGTCATTGAAACATGCATCAAACCATTGTTATTTTAACAAATACCAAATAGGCATCAAAAGTCCCAAAATGGCAGAAACCAACCAACGTCACATGGTGCCAAAACAACTTATACGTGCTAAAATCATCAACTAACATTCAACTAACATGAAACACAAGTCCACCTATACATATCATTATAACCTTGGCCAAAACATCAAAAACTACTGACATAATCACTGGATAGTGTGATAAATCTCTAACAAACTTCCAATCGATTGAGCTTCCGATAATCTACAAAGTAAAGGAAAATAATTACGCAAGCAATTGCTTAGTAAGCTCGTATAAACTTTAAACATAATATTTCATTTCAATAAGGAACTTTATAGAATAAATATAAACCTATACCAATGCCATAAGACTTATAAAACTTTATAACTATCAACTCACAAATGAGTTAGTCCATCAACATCACATATATTTTTCATTCATAACATAATAGGATTTTACAAGACATATTACACAATCATCAACCTTTTCATAAGATTATGAACCATTCTATTTACTTACTCTCCATTCCATTCCAAATGCTTAGCCTAAGCCTAAACAACATTATCAATTCACGAGTTAGTGTATTTATCCATTATATAGGTAAATTCATCCATAGTATAAATAGATTTCTCACATATAAGTACATCATTTAACTCATCAATCCTTTATATCATCATATTACATCCAAATTATGAACTTACCATTTCATTCCCTTTTCTTACCTATTCCATTTGCATATTACAAAATATAAATATAAAAATCAACCAAAACCACAAGCTTGGCACAAGCGCATCATCATCAATACTCAAGTTGGTGCATTTATACATAACTCTTTTGGAATCAACCACATGATAAGCCATTTCATGAGAAAATACATCATATGATTCATACAACCTTTTCACGAACATAAGCATATTTCTATTGAAGTTTACCATTTCAATCCTTTTCATTAATACATGATATAGTTCATTTGAACACTTACCGTTCCTTACCTTTTCATGCCTGTTGAACCACTTAGAATATCATTGGATACTTGAGAAAGCTCACACAAAATATGCTTAAACATATAACCGTAACCTTTCCTTTACATCGTTGCTCACATGAGCTCTAAAATAGGCCTATTCACATGAGCTGTGGGTCAGAATGTATCAAGCTGTGGAGTATCCATAACAAATGCAGGACCTCAGCCATCAGTAGGACATTCAAGACCAGCACTCAAAATATGAAAACCCTAATGACATGTCATTTGTATCCTATGAATTCCTAAGGTTCAACTGGGACTCGATAACCATCAATTCATCATAATAAGGATACATTCATATATATATATATATTGATTCATTTAAATTAAAAAAAACAACATAATAAACATTTAATTTAATTAACATTATAATGATTACAGTTCATATGAACTTACCTAGTTAAATTGCAGTAATGACTAAGTACAAGGCTATTTGGTAATTTTCTCTTCTCCTCGATTTTCTACTCATTCTTGATCTAAATTAATAAATTCATTCAATTCATTAATTTAGACAGTAAAACCAATTCATCTTATGCAATTTAGTCCTTTTGACATTTTTACAAAATTACCCTCAACTTTTTATTTTTATTCAATTTAGTCCCTATGTTCTAATCATGCAAACAAACCAATTTTATTAAAAATCCATACCACTTGAATGTTAATAGCATCCATTACAGCCTACATTTGTAATAATTTAACATCAAGTCCTTAAATTATTATTACTTTAGCAATTTAATCCCTAAACATTTAAATTATTAAAAATTACTTAACAAAATACTTATAAATAACAAATAATACTTCAAATTCACCAGTTAACATCTAAAATCACAAAGATTCATCAATAGAAACATTTAAAATCTTTAACAGATTCACAAGCTAGCTGGACCTAGTTGCAACGATTTCAAAAACATAAAAATTACAAGAAATGGGTTCAAAACGGACTTACATGAATACATTGAAGCTTGGTCGAAGCTTCAAAGTCTTTAATAATGGCTTTCGATCAATGTAAAAGAAAATAGGATTAGGAAGATAACCTTTTGTTTCATACCTTTAACCTTTTCTTTATTTTAATAATAAAATAACATATAAAACATATAAACTAAAAGACATTAAAGCTTAAACCGTCCCAGCATCTTAAGAATGGGTAATTTATTCATTAGGGTCATCCAATTATGTTTCTTTAATAAATAGACACCTTTAAACAAATAGCGATTGACTTTTTCAACTATTACGATTTAGTCCTTTTTGCTTAATTAACCGTCGAAACATTAAAATTTCTTAATGAAACATTAATACAACCTTAATAACACTTCGTAAATATTTTTATAAATATTTACTATTCAGTTTATAGAAATAAAGTCTCGATACCTCATTTCTAAAACTACTTGACTTTAGGGTATACCACCTAAACCTAATTATTCATTCAATTAGCATAAATTGCCAATTCAAAATTTATTTTAATACCATATTTGACTCGTAAATATTAAATAATAACATTTACAAACTTACTCGTCAGATTTGTGGCCCTGAAACCACTATTTTCGACACCACTGAAGAACAGGCTGTTACACACCGGCACTAAGCCTGCTAGGCACTAAGCTTGAATAACACCAGCACTAAGCCTGCTAGGCACTAAACCTGAATTTAATCTCATTGAGTATATAGTACGATTCAACATTTAAATAATGATACATAATAAAACAAAAAATTAAACCATTAATAAGGAATGAAGTATAACCATGCATATACATAAAACAAACTTAACAGACTAGCTTGCAGTAACTGCAAAAGCACAAGGACTACTCCAGAATCTTTTCTTTTCCACGATCGTTAACACGCTCGTGATCTAAAACAATAGTTTCATTCAATTAATGAAATCAATAGCCAAAATCAATCATTCTATACAATTTAGTCTTTTATTAATATTTTACAAAATTTCCCTCAACTTTTCTCCTTTATTCAATTTAATTCCTAAGCCCCAAACATGCAATTTACCCATTTCTTTTACACAGAAATCTAGTCGATTCTTCCCTGGCCTCATACTATCCCCTACTTGCATTTATTTCCTTTCAAGTAGAAACAATTTAATCATTTTAACAATCTAGTCTTTAAACATTAAAATCATCAAAAATTACTATATAAAATAGTCTAATCTAACAAAAAAGCTTAGAAATCTTTCAAAAGATTCAAGAAAACAACACAACTTAACAATAGCATAATCCACATAGTTTGACAGTTTTACAGATTGATCCTTGGGCATGCTAGATTAAACTGATACTAGTCCAAAAATATAAAAAAATTACTAAAAACGGGCATCAATACACTTACTAAATCAAAACTTTAATTAATACCGTGAAAGCCTTAAATTTTTTTCTTCTATTGCCGTGGAGAAGACAATGAAATAGAATAGAATCTTAAATTTTATTTTCTTTAGTTTAATATATATACTTTGGTAAATTTGTAAATATTATAACTTTCTTAATTGAACCTTAATTAATCCTAGATTAAGCCTAATTAAACCATTTCCACTCATACAAATCATCATTCCATTCCACTAACTAGATTCCATGGTTTAATTATCCTTTTAACCCTTCTAATTTGACTATTAAACTTTTATAATTTTTACGATTTAGTGTCGTTACTTATTAAACCATTTAAATGATAAAATTTCTCAATCAAAATTTAATACTACACTAATTACTTTGTAAATATTTAAAACTAATAAATATTTACGAAATTATGAGTCAAATTTGTGGTCCCAAAACCACTATTTTTTTCACCACTGAAAAACGGGTTGTTACAAATCTTCCTCCCTAAAGAAATTTTCATCCCTGAAAATCTTACTAGAAAATAAATTCGGGTACTATGAACTCATCAAATCTTCTGTCTCGCACGTAGCCTTTTCAATCCCGTGATGATTCTAAAATACTTTAACCAATGGTACTATTTTGTTTCGGAGTTCCTTTACCTCAAGTGCTAAAATCTTGATCGATTCTTCAAAATATGACAGATTAGCTGAATCTCCACCTCACAGGGAGAATTTAGATGTGAAGTTTTAGATTTATATCACCTTAGCATCGAAACTTGAAAAACATAATGAATCTTTACAAGCTCTGGGAGTAGAGCTAATCTGTAAGCTACAGAGCTGACTTTTTCAATGATTTCATATGGCCCGATAAACCTCGGGCTCAACTTCCTATTTTTTTCGAAACGAAGAACCTTCTTCCATGGTGAGATCTTTAAGAATACTCGATCCCTAATAACAAACTCTATATCATTTCGTTTCAGGTCAGCATATGAATTTTGACGATCTGGCGTTGCCTTTAAACAATCATGTATTACACGAACTTTGTCTTTAGTCTCACAATTCAAGTTTGTACCAACTAGCTTGGATTCACTCAAATTTGACCAATACAATGGTGTTCTGCATTTTCTTACGTACAGGACCTCAAACGGTGCCATTTTATTACTGGATTGATAACTGTTATTATACACAAATTCTACTGGAAGTAAATATCTTTCTCTGCTATCTTCGAACTCAAGAACATAGCAACGTAACATATCTTCCAGAATTTTGAATTACCCATTCTAATTGCCCATCTATCTACGGGTGATACGCTGTACTGATATTAAGTTTAGTACTAAGAGCCTCGTGAAGCTTACCCCAAAATCTTGAGGTGAATCTCAGATCTCTGTCAGAAATGATTGATGATGGTACTCCGTGCAATCTGAAAATTTTAGATACATACAACTCTGCTAATTTCTCAAGTGAATAATCAATAAAAAAACTAGAATGAAATGAGCTGATTTAGTAATTCTGTCAACTATAACCTAGATAGAGTCATTTTTCCTCGGTGTCATCGGTAAACCTGATACAAAATCCATCTTAACCCTCTCCTATTTCCATTCAGGAGTAGTTACAGGCTGTAATAATCCTGACGGTACTTGATGTTCAGCTTTTACCTGTTGGCAAACCAGAAATTTAGTCACAAATTCTAAAATCTTACTTTTCATACTTGGCCACCAATATATTTTCTTCAGATTATTAAACATCTTCGTGCTACCCGAATGAATGGAGTATGTGCTGCTATAGACTTCCAATAAACTATCTCGTTTTAGCTCGAAACTATCTAGAATACACAACTAGTTAAGAAAATACATCATACCATCATCACTTATAGTGAATCCCGTAGTCGAATCACTCTAGACCATCTCTTGTTTGGCTACTAACTTCGGGTCATCAATTCTCAAGTTCGTTGAAGAAATAACAGCCTAGCCCTAAGCTCAGCTATAATAGAACCATCATCCTTCAAGGATAAATGTGCATTGCCCTTAAAACAGAAAATGATTTATGACTTAAAGCATCTGCAAAAGCATTTGCCTTCCTAGGATGGTAATCAATCACAAGGTCATAATATTTCAATAGCTTTAACCACCGTCGTTGTCTTAGATTCAGATACTTTTGCATCATCAAGTACTTCAAAATTTTATGATCTGTAAATATGTGACACTTTTATGATGCCAATTTTTTAGAGCAAAAACAATAACGACCAACTCCAAGTTATGCATTGAGTAATTCCTCTCATGAGGTTTCAAATGACGAGAAGCGTAAGCTAAAACATTTCCAGCTTGTATCAACACACATCCCAATCCACTAAATGAAGCATCACTATAAACAACAAATTCTTTTCCAGACTCAGGTTATGTCAGAACTGGACCTTCCGTCAACATTCTTTTTAACTGCTCAAAACTCTTACGGCACATGTTTAACCAAACAAACTAACATTATTTTGTAGTAACTTGGTCATCGGCGAGGCTATAATAGATTTTTTTTAACAAAACGACGATAGTAACTCGCCAGTCCCAAAAAACTACGTACCTCAGAAACATTCTTCGGAGCTTTCTAATATATAATAGCAGAGATCTTACTCGGATCCACACGTATACCTTTCACAGAAACCACGTGTCCAAGGAATCCAAGTTCGCACAGCCAAAACTCCCATTAACTGAATGTTATATACAACTAGTTTTCACGCAAGGCCTGCAGTACTGTTCTTAAATGTTGAGCGTGTTCAGTATCTTTTTGGGAGTAGATCAATATATTTTAAATAAGCACCACCACAAATCCATCTAACTGAGGCTAAAAATCTTTGTTCATCAAATCTATGAAAGTTATTGGGGCAGTAGTCAACCCAAAAGGCATTACCAAGAATTCATAGTGTCCATATCGTGTTCAAAAGGCAGTCATCAGTACATCACAATCTTTCACCCGCATCTGATAATATCTAGATGTAAGATCTATCTTAGAAAATACTTTTCCATCTTTCAATTGATCAAACAATTCTTCAATACGAGGCAATGGATATTTTTCTTTATCATTACCTTGTTCAGCTATCGGTAGTCTATACATAATCTCATTGAACCATCTTTAGTTTTCAAAAATAATATTGGAGCTCCCTAAGGAGATATACTCAATCGAATGAAACCTCTGACTAGTAATTCTTGCAACTGTGCTTTAAGTTCTTTTAACTCAGTTGGTGCCATTCTATACGTCAGAATCAATATCGGTGTACTCCCAAATATTAGATCAATGGGAAATTCAACTTTCCACTCTAGCGACAATCCCGATAACTCTTCAGGAAATACGTTTGAGAATTCACATACTGTTGGTACTTGATCCACCTTCTTCTCTAGTACTCTGGAGTCCATAATGTAAGCTAAAAATGCATCACAACCTCTCCATACTACTTTATGCGCTTTTTACTGCTAAGATCATACTTGAAATACCATCAATTTTATCAAATCTAATAGAAATTATCTCACCATTAGAACATCTCAAATCTACCCTTTTTCATCGACAATTAATCATAACATCATGTAAATTCAACTAGTCCATTCCCAAAATGACATCAAACTCATTAAAAGTTAAAAGCATTAAATCAGTGAAAGAGTTGTAACCTTGAATTTTCTATGGCCATTTCTTGGATACCAAGTCAACTATAACACTGTGACCTAAAGGGTTCGTAACTTTGATGACACAATCAGTGGACTCAAAAGGTAAATTCTTTTTTGTAACTAACGTAGTGCATATATATGAGTGTGTTGACATTAGGTCAATTAATGCATATACACTAACATTAAAAAAAGAACAAGGTACCAACAATAATGTCGGGAGCTGAGGCCTCCCCTCGTACACAGATAGCATAGGTTCTGGTAGGAGCTTTAGCTTCAGATCTATTCTGCTTGTCTTTAGTTCTGCTTCGATTAACTTCAACAGAATTGCTATTTCCAGGTTGTTGACCCCTTCTAAGTGTAGCCACAGATTTTGTTTGCTAATATACTTTTTACAAAACTCAGATTTAAAGAAATCCTAGTTGATTCTTTCCTTTGCTACCACTGACGTTAATGTAGACCACCTCTGAAAAGCCTCTTCTTTTAACAACAACCCGTACACCGTAAACAATCCTCTATAGATCACATTATTTCATTGAACACCCTCTGAGTATGATTTAACTAATACTTGACCTTGGTTGGATCATCACTCACATTACCACAAAATTTCATGGCACCACATTTTCTAACTTTATCGATAGTAATTGTCGGAATATTTTGATGAATCAAACTTTGAGGATGTAAGGAACCAATTTGCTGAGCTGTTGAATTTACCTTTAAGTATGCCTTATACATATTGTACATCATGCAGAGAAAAGCATTCGGTGCCATATCTCTAGGCCATTGTAATCCAAGCCCATTTCGAGTACTACCTTCATTAGTAGCTGTAATAAAACTTTCTACCTTATCAGAATCTGCTCGATTAGATCCCAATGACATCCTTATCTATAAGAACATTTCAAGAATAATCAAAAGCCATCACACTATCTGTAACACCCCTAACCCATATTCGTCTCCAGAATAGGGTTATGAGGCATTACCGATCATCACAACATAAAACATACATTTTCACATGCTATAAACACCAAAAATAATATTAAAATAATTTTTTGACCTTGGATCTGTGGTTCCGAAACCACTGTTTTGATTTAGCTAAAACCGAGTTGTTACACTATCATCGACTAATAAAGTGGCATGTAATTCTATACTCTATACATGTTACGTTTAGTCAGAGAATCAACTAAACCGTAGCTTTGATACCATTAAAATAATATTATCTGTCGTTGAATTAGGGTTATAGAACATTACCGTACAACCAGAAACATTTAACATCTTAACATTTAAATAAACTAAACATATTATAATTCATTCAATCACATGTATTTTATCCCTAAATCGAGACTTTAAGGCCTTAAAAATAGTTTTGAAACAATTTGGGACTAATTTGAAACAAAATAGAAGTTTTAAGAAAAAGTTGAAAAATTTTAAAAATAGAGGTCATAGGGTTGTGTGGCCAGGCCATGTGACATCACCCCAGGCCGTGTAACATTTGAACAAGGGACACACGACCATGTCTCAGCCTATGTCCTCACCCGTGTAACTCACTGAGATACCCCACACGTTTGATTGCCAGGCCGTGTGTTAGGCCGTGTGCTAAGCCATGTAACTCACTAACTTGAAACACTAAGAAACTTTCAAATGACACACGGCTGTGTCGCCAGGCCATGTGACAGCCCGTGTCCCAAGCCTTGTAAACCTAAAATTTACCTAAAATCAAGTCATTTCAACACCAATTTATACCTAACCATTCCTACCATTTTGGTACACATTCAAAGGGTTCAAATATCATCAAAACATACATAAACATGCCATATCAACCACTCTAAGACTCATAACCAATATGCCATTCAAAGCCACCATAATTGTATCAAAACATGAATTACCAAAACATACCATTAATGCCATATTCCAAACATACCAACCTAGTTCAATTAAACCATTTCATAAACCATAAAAGACCAATTCCAACACTTCTATACTAAAATAACCATATATACAAGTACTTAAGGATGATCAAAATGACCTAACTTAAAACAAGCTTTAAAGGTCCATCAAGTTCAAACTTAAATTTAAAAAATATGATCATACCAATTCACCATTTGCACATTCACAAAATATCATAGTCCTAAAAACTCTTCCTATTACATGCCATTTTAAACCCAGTTCAAACAAATACAAAATTACTACCATGGTATAGATGATAGTGTGTGAGCTTCCAAGCCGATCCAATTGATGTAACGATTCCGAGAGTCCTACAAAATCAAATTAAATGAATAAGCAAGAAGAAGCTTAGTAAGTTTAATAAGTCAACTCATTTACTATCAATTTCCAATTTTCAATGGAACGTTAACATTTTACACTGGAAATAAGTCTGAATAACACCGACACTAAGCCTGTTAGGCATTAAGCCTAAATTTCACCTCATTGAGTATATAGTATGATTCAACCTTTAAATAACGATACATAACAAAACTAAAAATTAAATCATTAATAAGGAATGAAGTATAACCATGCATATACATAAGATAAACTTACCGAACTAGTTTGCAGTAATCGCAAAAGCATAAAGGCTACTCCACAATCTCTTTTTTTTCACGATCGTCAACACGCTTGTGATCTAAAACAATAGTTTCATTCAATTAATGAAATCAATAGCCAAAATCAATCATTCTATACAATTTAGTCTTTTATTAATATTTTACAAAATTTCCCTTAACTTTTTATGTTTATTCAATTTAATCCCTAATCCCCAAACATGTAATTTACCCATTTTTTTTACATAGAAATCTAGTCGATCCTTCCATGGCCTCATACTAGCCCCTACTTGCATTTATTTCCTTTCAAGTACAAACAATTTCATCATTTTAACGATCAAGTCCTTAAACATTAAAATCATCAAAAACTACTGTACAAAATAGTCTAATCTAACAAAAAAACTTAGAAATCTTTCAAAAGTTTCAAGAAAACAACACAACTCAACAATAGCACAATCCACATAGTTTGACAGTTTTACAAATTAATCCTTGGGCATGCTAGATTAAGCTGATACTAGTCCAAAAATATAAAAAAATACTAAAAACGAGCATCAATACACTTACTAAATCAAAACTTTAATCAATAGCGTGAAAGCCCTAAATTTTTTTCTTTTATTACCGTGTAGAAAATAATGAAATAGACTCGAATTTTAAATTTTATTTTCTTTGGTTTAATATATATACTTTGGTAATTTTGTAAATATTATAAATTTCTTAATTAAACCTTAAATAATCATAGACTAAGCCTAATTAAACCATTTCTACTCATGCAAATCATCATTCCACTCCATTAATAAGATTTCATGGTTTAGTTATCTTTTTAAACCCTCAAATTTAGCTATTCAACTTTTATAATTTTTACGATTTAGTGCCGTTACTTATTAAACCATTTAAATGATAAAATTTCTCAACCAAAATTTAATACTACACTAATGATCTTGTAAATATTTAAAAGTAATACATATTTACAAACCGACACGTCAGATTTATGGTCCTAAAACCACTGTTTCCGTCACCACTAAAAAATAGGTTGTTACAGTAAAAGTTTGTTATTTGTGCGCATGATGGTTTAGAGAAATTAATGAGAACTAAACTTCCTATTTCAACATGAGATTATGTTGATTTACATGTTGTACGCATCAAGCTAATAAGTTATAAATACTTCCCATTACAATTGATTTTTTTATCAAGAGCTAAATATTTCTCGTGTTTGAATTTTTGTATGTGCGTAAATGTTCAAATTGCTCCACCACAATGCACAGAGATGGGTGAATCCTCAAAAAAAGTTAGAATATATATTAATTACAAATTTATTTATACTATTAGATGTTTTGAATGCATTAGAGATTCAATTATGAAATGATTTGTGATTACAATTTTGATTCGATAGTTTTCCTAAAATTAGGTGGAGAAAAATAATAACTTGTAACGAGTTAGGGGGAGAGTAATTTGAACCAGAAGTTCAACAAGGGTAACTCATTACAAGTTAAATATCAGATGTATTTACAAGCTTAATGAGAATAACCAAGTTTTATATACCATCTAATATTTTAATTTGAATCAAAGACCCAGTAGGATAATCAGTTAGAATAAATAATAGATTGATTGGTTCCAAAGATGAAAATTAATCTAGATGGTCATATAGTGGAGGCGGGTGCTCCAGAAGGGACCCAAGACATAACTAATAAGTAAAACTCCAAAAAAGATTGTAACGCCCCCTTACCCGAGACCGTCGCCGGAGTCGAGTATGAGGAGTTACTAGACTTAATTTAACATTTTAAGAACTTTGGATCATTTGTTTCTACATTCACAGCTTTCTAGTTACTTGCATCACAGTTACAAGAAAAATCATATCTCGAGTTACGAAACTCAAAATCAAGATCTGTAAATTTTCCCTGAATCTATACTCATATACCTATTTACTAATTTTTTTCTAGAATTTTTGGTTGGGCCAATTAGTACATTTTATTAGTTAAAGTTACCCCTATTTTAGGACTTGACTGGAATGACCTCTGTTTACTACGAACCACATTTCTATCTGTACAAAATTCATATGACTATGAGGTTTGTTTCTCCTGAAACTAGACTCACTAAGGATTCCGAGAATACAAAATACACCACCTATATATATCTTTACAATTTATGGTGAATTTCTAAATTTGGAATAGGGGATTCAAAAATTGCTCTGGCCCTGTTTCACTAAAATTCAAATATCTTCAAATGTATAATTCCTTTACCTGTTTAGTTTGTTTTATGTGAAACTAGACCTATTAGGATTCAATTTCATATTTAATACATCAGTAACTTTGATTTTTATGATTTTTAGTAAATTTTCAAACTCACGTTAGTGTTGCTGCAATGTTCTGTTTATGGCAAATTTCATCCTTTTTATGAGTTTTCATGAACTAGATAACCTATTAACCTTCCATGACATCAAACATAATCTAAACTAACCATTTCCATGTCTTATGATTATCAAGCATTTTCTCAACCAATCCATCATCATATCATAAGATCATTTACACAAAATAGGTATATTGCTATACATGCCATACTTAAATTTTACAAGCCATTTACCAAAAAGTCCTCCAAATAGTGTGATCGAGCCTTTGACCTATCCCGATTCCTGAGCTGGCTTGTCCAAAACTACAATGAATAAGAAGGAGGGAGTAAGCATAAATGCTTAGTAAGTTCATATGCAAATAACAAGTAACATAACAAAGCAATTATACCAAACAACATTAGCATGGTATCATCAAAACATATATCACATTTCTAATCATTATTCATCATCTTACTACCTTATCGTTGTTGTATCAATACTCAACCCGAGGGTTAAGTACATACCTGTCCAAAGTATCCATTTCACAAAACATACTAATACGTCCCTTTTCATCTTGAGTATTCCTCCATTTGAGTAGAACTTTACCCGTTGAACACATCGGAATATAATTCGGATACATGGATAATTTGCAAATAAGTGCCACATATGAAATCAAGCAATCATGTAACCCGCCCGTAAGTGAACTTGGACTCAACTCAACGAGCTCGGGCGTTCGCATCCATAAGTGAACTCGGACTCAACTCAACGAGCTCGGATGCCTAGTTACATCTCACGAACTTGGACTCAACTCAACGAGTTCAGACATTCGCATCCATAAGTGAACTCGGACTCAACTCAACGAGTTCGGATGCTCAACCATCCTAGTGTCATGTCACTTATATCCTAAACTTTTGCATATTTACACTTTTGCCCCTAGGCTCGGGATTAAACTTTATTCCTTATTCTTATGTTTTATAACATGGTGATCACTTTTCTCTTCTATGGCAACATCAAATTCTCACTCTAACATGTACTTGTGACTATTAGGTATTTTTGCCGATTAAGTCCTTTTACTCGTTTTCACTCAAAACCGAGTAGCACAAGTTGTCTAACATAATTTAAAACCTCATATTCTATCACAAAACATCAAAATACACAAATTTCACCTATGGATATTTTTCCAAATATGAACCCTAGGTTAAATTATTGCTAGCATAAGCTAAATCGAGCTACCGGGATCTCAAAAACGTAAAAATCATTAAAAACGGGGCTTGGAATCACTTACTACGAAGCTTGAAAGTTGAAGAAACCCTAGCTATGGAGAGAGTAAAATTCGGCAACAACCATATGAAGAAGATGACCATTTTGTGTTATTTTTCCCATTTTATTTCATTTAATATCCAAATGACCAAAATGCCCCTCCTTACTAAACTTTCAAAAATTCCTTCCATGTCCTAATTTTGTTCATGAACTTAAAATTGGTCAAATTTCTATTTAAGACCTCTTAATTAATATTTCAAAGCAATTTCATAGTAAAAACTTCTAGAATGCAAGTTTTGCAACTTATTCGATTTGGTCCCTAACTTTAAATTAAACTTGTTATGCCAAAAATTTCTTCACGAAATCTTCACACAATTATGAAATCATATCATAAACCTCAAAATAATTATAAAATAATTATTTCTATCTCAGATTTGTGGTCACAAAACCACTATTCCGATTAGGTCCTAATTCGGGATATTACAACTCTCCCCCCTTTAAGGATTTTCGTCCTCGAAAATCTTACCGGTAAACAGATGTGGGTATTGATTTCTCATATTTTCTTCGGATTCCCATGTAGCTTCTTCTACTCCATGTTTTTGCCACAACACCTTCACAAGTGTAATATTTTTATTCCTTAGTTGTTTGACCTCTCGAGCTAAAATCTTAATCGGTTCTTCTTCATAGGTCATATCTGGTTGTAGTTCAATTTCTGTCGGTGAAACCACATGTGAAGGATTCGAATGATACCGACGTAACATAGAAACGTGGAACACATCATGAATCTTCTCTAATTCAGGTGGTAATGCTAGCCGATATGCTACCGGTCCAACTTTTTCAATTATTTCATACGGCCCAATAAAACGCGGACTTAATTTGCCCTTCCGTCCAAATCTAAGAATTTTCTTCCACGGAGACACCTTTAAAAATACTTTCTCTCGAACTTGAAATTCAATGTCTTTTCGTTTTAAATCTGCATAAGATTTCTATCTATCTGAAGCAGCTTTCAAACAATCTCGAATTACCTTCACTTTTTCTTCAGTTTCTTTTATTAGATCAACTCCATAAATCTGATTTTCCTTGAGTTCAGTCCAATACAAAGGCATTCGACACTTACGACTATACAATGCTTCATAAGGTGCCATTTTCAAGCTCGTCTGATAACTATTATTGTAAGCAAATTCTACCAATGGTAAATATCTTTCCCAACTTCCTTGAAATTCTAATACACAACATCTGAGCATATCTTCAAGAATCTGAATTACTCTCTCTGATTGTCCATCAGTTTGTGGATGAAAAGCAGTACTGAAATTTAACTTCGTACCTAACGCGTCTTGCAACTTTTGCCAAAACCGCGAGGTAAACCTCGGATATCTATCCGAAATAATCGACAATAGAATTCCGTGTAATCTAACAATTTCTCTAATATACAGTTCAGCCAACTTGTTAAGAGAATAATCCAAACGTACCGGGATAAAATGAGCCGACTTAGTTAATCTGTCAACTATTACCCAGACGGCATCTTTCTTTCCTGGAGTCAATGGCAACCCTAAAACAAAATCCATAGTAATCCGATCCCATTTCCATTCAGGAACCATAATAGGTGAAGTAATCCCAAGGCACTTGGTGTTCACTTTCACCGTTGACAAGTTAAGCATTTGGACACAAACTCTGATATATCCCTTTTCATTCCATTCCACCAATACATTTTCTTCAAGTCATTATACATTTTCGTACTACCCGGATGAATCGAGAAACAACCACTATGTGCTTCCTGTACGATCTTTTGAATCAATTCCTCATTCTTCAGTACACAAATTCGATCTTTAAACATTAAGCACCCATCGAACCGATTCTCAATCGACTCAGTATCAACTTCACACTGCTTTCTCTTGGCTTGCAAATCTTGATCATCTTTTTGAGCTTCAGAAATCTCTTGTAAAAACATCGGTTTTGTTCTTAACTCTGCTAGAATCAAACCATCATCTGACATTTTCAACTGAGTGTTCATAACTCTCAAAGCAAACAACAACTTTCTACTTAAAGCATCGGCAACTACATTCGCTTTTCCCGGATGATAATCAATAACAAGCTCGCAATCTTTCAATAACTCCAACCATCTTCGCTGTCTCAATTTCAAGTCTTTTTGTGACATCAAGTACTTAAGACTTTTATGGTCGGTATATACCCGACACTTTTCACCATACAAATAATGTCGCCAAATCTTCAAAGCAAACACCACCGCAGCCAATTCCAAATCGTGAGTAGGATAATTCCTCTCATGAGGTTTTAACTGCCTCGAAGCATAAGCCACCACATTTCCTTCTTGCATGAGTACACACCCCAAACCATTTAGAGAAGCATCAGTATACACCACAAATTCTTTACCTGATTCGGGCTGTACTAACACTGGTGCCTCTGTTAATAACTTTTTCAATTCTTCAAAACTCTGTTGACATTCTTCCATCCATTCAAATTTAACATTCCTTCGGAGTAGTCTAGTTATAGGAGCAGCAATTATAGAAAATCCATTTACAAACCGCCGATAATACCCAGCTAGCCCTAAGAAACTTCTAACTTCAGTTACATTTTTCGGTGGTTTCCAATCAACAATGGCTGAAATTTTACTAGGATCAACCCGTATACCATCACCTGAAACAATATGACCCAAAAATCCAACTTCCCGGAGCCAAAATTAACTTTTGCTAAACTTAGCATATAACTGCTTATCTCTCAAAGTTTTCAAAACTATCCTCAAATGCTCAGCATGCTCTGTCTCATCTTTTGAATAAATTAAAATATCATCTATAAACACCACAACAAATTTGTCCAAGCATGACCGAAATATGCGATTCATTAAATCCATAAACACAGCAGGAGCATTTGTCAACCCGAATGGCATAACTAAAAATTCATAATGACCATACCTTGTTCTAAAAGCAGTTTTAAGCACATCTGACTCTTTTACCCGTAGTTGGTAATACCCAGATCTCAAGTCAATCTTTGAAAACCATGTCGCTCCTTTTAGCTGATCAAACAAATCATCAATTCTTGGCAACGGATACTTGTTTTTTATTGTCACCTTGTTTAACTGCCGATAATCAACACACAACCTCATAGAACCATCCTTCTTTTTCACAAATAACATGGGAGCACCCCAAGGAGAAAAACTCGGTCTCATAAAACCTTTATCAGTCAACTCTTGCAACTGCAACTTTAACTCTTTTAACTCTGTTGGTGCCATTCTATATGGAGCAATCGAAATCGGAGTTGTTCCCGGTATCAAATCAATACCAAATTCTACTTCCCTGACTGGAGGCAAACCCGTCAATTCTTCTAGAAATACGTCCGCAAATTTACACACAACCAGAATTGATTCAACTTTCTTTTCACACTCATCAAACGACAACAACATCAAGTTAGCCGGAAAGTAATGACCCCGAATCATTAAAGGACATTTCTTACATACTTTATCAACAATCACACATTTGCCTAACGAATTCGACACTCTAATCATAAATTCTGTGTTCTCAACAGGTATATTCATACTAGACACCAATTTCATGCACACATATGAATGAGTAGAACCGGGGTGAATCAAAGCAATAACATTAACATCATAAAGAGAAAATGTACGGGTAATCACATCAGGTGAGGAAGCATCTTCGCACGCTTTAATAGCATAAGTTCTAGCCGGAGCCCTTCCTTCAGGTCTAACTGCTGCATCTCTGGCTACATTCTTACTGCTTGCTTCACTCCCAGCTTTTCTTGGATATCTTTCTCTTGAATCCGCACCACTTGTTTTTGTATTATGAAATTTTTCTTTTTCAGCTCTCCCTGGGTAGTCTCTAATAAAATGATCCGGAGAACCACATCAAAAACATTCATTTGCTCTCCACGGACCAAAATGATTTCTACCACACCGCTGGCACTCGGGTTTAACAAATCTCGAATTCCCTACACTGGCTGCCGAAATAGTCTGGGACTTAGGACCTACATTTTGCTTCTTAGAATTCCCATATGATTGCCCAGCTAAAACTTGGGAACGAGGATTTATATTTCTTGACTTTCCGGGTTGCTGTGAGAATGAACTGCTCATCGGTCTTTTCTTCCAATTTCTAGTCTCAGCCTCTACCTTTTTCTTCTCTTTAAGTAGTTCTTCAGCCTTGCAAGCTCGATCCACCAGTACTACCATTTCTTTTAATTCAATAATTCCAACAAATACCTTGATGTCTTCGTTGAGCTCGTCTTCAAATCGTCGGCACATCTTGGCCTCTGTAGGGACATATTCTCTGGCATACTTACTTAATCGAACAAACTCTCTTTCATATTACAGAATCACATATTACCTTGCTTCACTCAAGAAATTCTTTACGCTTACGATCAATAAATCTTTCACTAATATATTTCTTCCGAAACTCTTCTTGAAAGAATTCCCAGGTTACTCTCTCTTTCGGTACCACCGAAATCAAAGTCTTCCACCAATTATAGGCTGAATCCCTCAACAAAGATATAGTACATTTCAAACATTCTTCAGGTGTACAAGATAATTCATCAAATACTCGGATAGAATTTTCAAGCCAGAACTCTGTTTTCTCGGCATCATCATCAATATTTGCCCTAAATTCTTCGGCCCCTTGTTTACGAATTCTGTCAACTGGAGTTCTATGAAATTTTATCATATCCACACCCTGAGGCATCGGGGGTACAGGTTGATGAATTGGGGGAGGTGGGGGAGATCGTACATTTGGGTTCGTACGAACGAACTCAGTGTACCATGTACTCATCATTTGGAGAAAAGCTTCCCGATCCCTTTCTCCTCCTCTCTAACCAATGTAGGAGGTGGATTTTCAGTCGGCGCTGCTCCTTCAGCCGGATCTGGTGCATTACTCTCTACTTCATCTGCCGCAGCTGGATTGGGATCCATTTACTATAAAAAAAATCATTTAAAAAGGTCAGAAGTCGTCACACTATCACAATTTATACATATGGCATGTATAGTAAACTCCGTACGTACAACACGTAGTCCGAGAACTGACTAAACCTGCTCTGATACCACTAAATGTAATGCCCCCTTACCCAAAACCGTCGCCAGAGTCGAGTATGAGGAGTTACTAGACTTAATTTAACATTTTAAGAACTTTGGATCATTTGTTTCTACATTCACAGCTTTCTAGTTACTTGCGTCACAGTTACAAGAAAAATCATATCTCGAGTTACAAAACTCAAAATCAAGATTCATAAATTTTCCCTAAATCTAGACTCATATAAATATTTACTAATTTTTTTCTAGAATTTTTGGTTGGGCCAATTAGTACAATTTATTAGTTAAAGTTACCCCTGTTTCAGGACTTGACTGGACTGACCTCTATTTACTATGAACCACATTTATCTCTGTAAAAAATTAATATGACTATGAGGTTTGTTTCTCCTGAAACTAGATTCAATAAGGATTTTTAGAATATAAATACACCACCTAATTATATCTGTACAATTTATGGTGAATTTCTAAAGTTGGAACAGGGGATCCAGAAATTGCACTGGCCCTGTTTCACTAAAATTCAAATATCTTCTAATGTATAATTCCTTTACCTGTTTAGTTTGTTTTATGTCAAAATAGACCTATTAGGCTTTAATTTCATATTTAATACATCACTAACTTCGATTTCTATGATTTTTAGTAAATTTTCAAACTCACGTCAGTGTGCTGCAATGTTCTATTTATGGCAAATTTCATCCTTTTTATGAGTTTTCATGAACTAGATAACCTATTAACCTTCCATGACATCAAACATAATCTAAACTAACCATTTCCATGTCTTATCATTATCAAGAATTTTCTCAACCAATCCATCATCATATCATAAGACCATTTACACAAAATAGATATATTGCTATACATGCCATACTTAAATTTTACAAGCCATTTACCAAAAAGTCCTCCAGATAGTGTGATCGAGCCTTTGACCTATCCTGATTCCTGAGCTAGCTTGTCCAAAACTACAATGAATAAGAAGGAGGGAGTAAGCATAAATGCTTAGTAAGTTCATATGCAAATAACAAGTAACATAACAAAGCAATTATACCAAACAACATTAGCATGGTATCATTAAAACATATATCACATTTCTAATCATTATTCATCATCTTACTACCTTATCGTTGTTGTATCAATACTTAACCTGAGGGTTAAGTACATACCTGTCCAAAGTATCCATTTCACAACACTTATTAATACGTCCCTTTTCATCTCGAGTATTCCTCTATTTGAGTAGAACTTTACCCGTTGAACACATCGGAATATAATTCGGATACATGGATAATTTGCAAATAAGTGCCACATATGAAATCAAGCAATCATGTAACCCGCCCGTAAGTGAACTTGGACTCAACTCAACGAGCTCAGGCGTTCTCATCCATAAGTGAACTCGGACTCAACTCAACGAGCTCGGATGCCTAGTTACATCTCACGAACTCGGACTCAACTCAACGAGTTCGGACATTCGCATCCATAAGTGAACTCGGACTCAACTCAACGAGTTCGGATGCTCAACCATCCTAGTGACATTTCACTTGTATCCTAATCTATTCATAGGGTTCAAACGGGATTTTCCTTGAACACATATCCTTGACGTCTTCCGTAGAATGCCGAAACCAATGCTCGGTAACAATTTATATTTAACAAGTAGCTCACATAATTTACATTTTATTCGAAAATAACCACAAAGCATATATTTCATGATAAAAATCAGCATATCATATAATTGACATCAATAACTTAAAAATAACAATTATGCTACATTATTTACACATGAACTTACCTTGGTACCAAAATATAAAGATTTTGCAATTTAGTCCACAATCTTTTCTTTTCCTCGATTGGGGTCGATTCCACGTCTTTCTTGATCTAAAATAACACATTTAGATTATTTAATACTCACATTATCAAATTAATCCTTAATTCAAATTTTGGCAAAATTACGATTTTACCCCTAAACTTTTGCATATTTACACTTTTGCCCCTAGGCTCGGGATTAAAATTTATTCCTTATTCTTATGTTTTATAATATTCTGATCACTTTTCTCTTCTATGGCAACATCAAATTCTCACTCTAACATGTACTTGTGACTATTAGGTATTTTTACCGATTAAGTCCTTTTACTCGTTTTCACTCAAAATCGAGTAGCACAAGTTTTCTAACATGATTTAAAACCTCATATTCTATCATAAAACATCAAAATACAAAAATTTCACCTATGGGTATTTTTCCAAATATGAACCCTAGGTTAAATTATTGCTAGCATAAGCTAAATCGAGCTACCGGGATCTCAAAAACGTAAAAATCATTAAAAACAGGGCTTGGAATCACTTACTATGAAGCTTGAAAGTTGAAGAAACCCTAGCTATGGAGAGAGTAAAATTCGGCAGCAACCATATGAAGAAGATGGCCATTTCGTGTTATTTTTCCCATTTTATTTCATTTAATATCCAAATGACCAAAATGCCCCTCCTTACTAAACTTTCAAAAATTCCTTTCATGTCCTAATTTTGTCCATGAACTTAAAATTGGTCAAATTGCTATTTAAGACCTCATAATTAATATTTCAAAGCAATTTCATACTAAAAACTTCTAGAATGCAAGTTTTGCAGCTTATTCGATTTAGTCCCTAACTTTAAATTAAACTCGTTATGCCAAAATTTCTTCACGAAATCTTCACACAATTATGCAATCATATCATAAACCTCAAAATAATTATAAAATAATTATTTCTATCTCGGATTTGTGGTCACGAAACCACTATTCCGATTAGGCCCTAATTCGGGATATTACAAAGATTCAGGTACCTGAAATTGAAGATTAAAATAGTGAAAAAAAATCTCAATACGTTATGTCAATTCGAGAAAATGTGACACTAATAATAAAAGTGGTCGACAATGGTTTTGCATACAGTATTATTGTTGAAATAATGAAATAAAAGGAGAATCTTGTATAAATCTATGGAATATATTGTTCAAAATAGAAAGACGCAACTCAAGTACAATTAAATTCGGGGAGTTTTTGGACCAGTAGTCCAGGTACAAATGAAGTAGTTTTGCAAAAATAAAATAAAAATATGAAGTTTTTCGCTAAGCCCTGGAATTTATTATGAAAAGATATAATATTCTTTTGTGGTGGATGCAGTAACCTTTAGATATATTATTTTGACAATTCATAAAAGATTTAACTTGCATCTAATGTTTGTTGTGACAACCTTTTATGAACCACATGTTTATAATAAAATCCTTGAAGGATTTAGGATGCTAGAAGCATATTGAAATTCTCGGGAAATTATTCATTTATATGAATTGAAATAATTTGAACATATGTGGTAAATAGTTGTTGAAGGAGGATTATAAAATGATCCAAAATACCTATTTTTGTTTTATAGAAGAATCATGATTAAAGTTTGCTATGATTATTGTTTAAACTCTTGAAGAGATCAAAATATATTTCCTTTAAATTTTCCCTCACGCATGACTTTTAAAAGAATGGTGATATAAATGCTTAGCAAATACATTCAAATAGTTATTTGAAAAACAAGCATTCAAGATTGAATACAAAGAATAAAAGAAAGTGTGTGATGTTTTCATGAGGAGGAGTAAATACGCGCTATACTTTTTTTCCCTTAATCGAAATTTTGTCCTATTGCGTTTTCCTGGTAAGGTTTTTAATGAGGCAGCATATTATGCGTATTTGATAACTCTTGAAAAGAGTTATATTTCATGCCTTTAGACCTAGTTGATTACTTGTACTTAGGTACATTTAGTTGCATTTTAGGACATTTCATTCGTATTTTCATCATTTCACTAGGAGCTTGGACTGTGTTTAAATATTAGGTGCTTTTAATTGCTTATGGTAGGGCTGTGTTTGGTGGTTTGGCAGATGTAGGTTGAGGAACATGAAATAAATGAGTGAAGGTTTACTGGGGCAAAGAGTTAGACATTTTTTCAACACAAATGCCGTGGCAATACCGGGAAGACCAAGTCAACACTCAAAGCATACTAGTTTCAGCCCAACTGTACTTGTACCAAAACAATCTGCCTAAAAAAGAGGTGAAGATAAGCTTGGTTTGTTGGTTTTTATCCTAGAAAAAAGAATTTAAAAAAAAGAGAGGAGAAGATAATATTAGGTTGTTGAAAAAAAGAATTTAAAAAGAGGAGAAGATAAACATGGGTTGTTGGATATACCCGAGAAAAAAAAGGTATAAAAAGCCAAAGGAGGAAACTCTAAATGACGAACAAGAGAGAGAGATCCTTAGGTAAAAATAGAGGGCAGTGGCAAAGTAGAGACAAAAAGAGGAAGACGAAAATAGTCCCTCTCAGCCATCGTAGGACACTGTGCTACTAGAGTGTGAACTAGACACGCAAAAGCTGTCTTCCCGAAGTCTTCCGTATTTCATACTTTTTCTTTCGTGAATTGAATGATGAAATGGTGTTGGATGTTATTTTGGTTTTGAATTTTATGTGCCAACCCATGAGCTAAATATCATCGGGTTGGGATTACATGATGAAACTTTTATTTTCTTTAATGGTTGGAGCATAAATCTGAATCAATTTACTGTTTCATTCAATTGTTTTATTTCTAAATTGTATGTGTGCAATCCTTAGACATAGACGACTATGCAACATGCTCATAAACTAATTTAGTTCTAAAAAGGTTGGAGCAATAGACTCTAGACATAGAGCAATGTTTATACAGAAGGAAAACAATACATGGTACCATATTAAGGACTATAAACACGGGCAAGGTAACTTGAGGTTTTTGCTCTCGAGAGAAGTAGACCATTTTATAACTCTTTTGAGCAGTAAATTGGGTATGATTTTGCTAAATCATTATTGGCAATAAGGGTAGATTCTTAGTAATCCTAACCTTCCAAATCAACATTGTATATCCTTTATTCTTTGTCATAGTATCTTTGCCATATCATTATTAGTTGTTTATTTTGTAACGATCCAAAAATTTATAATTTTTTTTTTGTTTCTATTAAATTGAGACACAAGTGTGTATATGCTTCAGTGGTTAAGTGTTCTAGGTGTGTGTGAGAGGTCCCAAGTTCAAGCCTTTACTGGGGCAAATTTTGGTATTTTTGTGAATAAAGCCCAATCTGTGGTTGTTGGTTTTCAAATAAAAGGTGGTAAGTAATGGAAAAAATGGGCTTGCGGGTCTGATGGTTAAGAGGTGTATTGGTGTGTTAGAGGTTTGGAGTTCGAATCCCTACACGAGCAGGGGAGTTTATTTTTGATCGATTTTTGTGTAGAGTTGTGTTGGAGATGGTTTCTAGGTAGTAGTTGGTTAGTGGGATTGTGGGAGATATTTGAGGGTTATGGGTAGGAGTTATCAAATATTTATTTTATTTTCTTTTCTTTTTCTCGAAAACTTTGGTTTTTCTTTTCTTCCAAAATTTTGACACCATTTTCCCTCTCTCTGCCAAATTTCGTCCCCTCTTCATCTTCATTTTTCTTCTTTATATCTTTTCTGTGTGGTATTCTCTTGTTCAACGTGTGACTATGATAGTTTGGTAAGTGGAAGTGTTTTTATTTTTCACTCGAATAGGTAGTTTTTTGCTTAACTCATTTGAAGAGTGTAGAATTCTTTGTTAATGGGGAATTTATGTTTTGACCACAACGAATCGGGAGGAGCGGAGTTCTCATCATGATGACTTATAATCGAGCCATTTGGAGTTTTGGGGGTGAGTGTTAAATGCTTGTTTTGTGTGGTAAGGTCCGAATCCGATTTAATTAAATCTTAAGACTGATTCTAGGTTTGGTTCTGTCAATTATTAGGTGCTGGTTATCTCGGGAGTGTTGTTGTACCAAAACGTTACCAGGTGTGTGCCCAAAAATGCAGAAAATGGGATTCGACAAAAGCCGAAAAAGTAAACTATCTAAGCCACACGGGCGTGTGTTCACCCGTGTGGTAGGCCGTGTGAGGGGACATGGCCGTGTGATGGCCAAATGAGGTTGTGTGTGACACACAGCTTGACCAATTGGGTCGTGTGTAGTCCACACGGGCGTGTGGAATTCTAGGCCAGGCAGTGTGATCCACATAGCCAAGGCCAGTTTGGGCCGTGTGGGCCACAGGGCAGACCACATTGGCGTGTGAGCCCATTTTTCTAAAATATTGTGTAAGGTTGCACGGGTCACCCTAGTTGACTGTAGACCTACTGTAGGGTCGGTAAGCTTTACTTAGACCCCTAATTATGTGATCTAATTGTATGGTGTCTGACTAAGCATGGGATCTGTATTGAACTGAATGTATGTTCTATTATTAGCATATTTGCATGTCATTTATGGTATGTTGCATTGTATCGGGGTGGGTTAATGATATTTAGAGGAAGTATTTGAAAGGCTCTTAAGCCTGTTATCTGGCAGTTCAGCTGCAATATTTTGATTATGTGTTGCATTACTATACAACATGGTGTGTAGGGATGGGTAGGTTGATTTAATCTCCACATGGTGTGTAGGGCTGGACGGAGATGTAGAGGTTGGTGGGTAAGTTTTGATTTACTGTATTCGTATTCTGTAACTGATATGGGTCAAGGCCCTAATATAATTCTGAGATTGTATCTGAATTGGTTAAGGCCCAAATTGATAATGGGCTCAGACCCGAACTGTAAATTACTATATTCTGATGTGTTTTTATATACATTTTTTTTGTGGGGATTACACACACTAAGTTTGCAAAAGCTCACCCTTTCTGTTTAATCTGTACAAGTAATCCCTAGACTTGATGAATCAGTGCAGCGGAGGACTTAACGGTGGCCACACGTAAGTTTTAAACTATTCTCATAAATTTTCTTAATTTAGTACTCATTTGGGGTTGATGTAATTTTTGGGACTTTGAACTGTTTGGATTTAAACTTTAGAATTTTTACTACTTTACGATTTTAGAACGGCTAGACGGTAAAAACTTAATTTTGTTTAAAACAACAGTTTCTCTCAACACCAATGGTTTTCTTTAAACAAACGCTTTCAAAAGCTTCTTCTAAAAAAAAGATATGAATTTAGATATTATGAAGAACATGTGTTTTACCTAAAACTAAGATAAAGGCTAATTAACTGGAACAATTTTAACTCGACAAACTCATTTTTGACTTTCATTCCATGTGACATTGCCAGATTCGGCCATAATGTCTAGGCCAAGTTTGGGGTGTTACATTTAGTGGTATCAGAGTCAAGTTGTAAAACTCAGATATAGATTTGGGTTTAAAAACTTGGTTTTAAAGAAATGATTTTAAAATGGTTTGAAAAATTTTTGACTGAGTATGTGGTACACCGAGTCTCCGACGCCGATCCTGTAAGTTTTCTATACTCTGATAAATTGATTAGAAACTACTGATAGTTTACTCTTAAAACATTAATATAGACTATTCTGAAAACACTTTAGTTAGTGTATACTGAGACTATAGCAAAACTGATAGGGACTGCGAGTTACGAAAATCACTTTGAATTACTAAAACTATTTTCATAAAACATCTACTAATAATTATTGAATTGTAACTGATTCATAAACTGTTAATGTAGATAAACTACGAATCTTACGATGAGCACACGAGGTATCCGTGGACGGGGTACTAGAGGCCAAGGTAGAGGTCGTAGAGCGGCTCGAGCTGAGTCCTCATCGTTAGGCAGCATGCCGAATCTGGATACAAGCGAGACGCCAGTTTCACCTACTACAGAGATTGGGTCTAGGACCACATGGCTGGGGACGACGCACTGTCCCAGGCTATGCTTAGGATATTGGAGTGGGTCGCTAGGCCCAATACTGGATCTGGGGGCCGAGGGTCGGTTACGGAACAACTCCGGTCTAATGGGGCTAAGTTATTTAGGGGTGTCACTAGAGTCTCCCCTAATATGGCTGAGTACTGGATGGAGGCTACCAAACGAATTATGGATGATTTGGATTTTACACCCGAACAGAAACTGAGAGGTGCTGTTTCTTTGCTTCACAATGAAACATACCAGTGGTGGCTGACCGTTAAAGAGGGCACTCAGCCCGAATGACTGACATGGGATTTCTATAAGTTTGCTTTCCAAGGTAAATATCTTGGTGCTAGCTAATCAATGCTAGGAGACGTGAGTTTCTAAATCTCACTCAATGGGACCGTTCAGTGGCCAAATATGAGGCCGAGTTTCTGAGGTTGAGCCGCTATGCGCGGGGTGTAGTGGCGACTGGATATGAGCGTTATGTCCATTTTGAGGATGGACTAAGGGATAGTTTGAGAGTTTTGATAGCTCCACAGAGAAAGCGTGACTTTTTAGCACTAGTAGAGAAGAGGCGAAGATCGCCGAAGATGTAAAGTGCGTTGAGCACCAAAACTGGGATAAGAAGAGAGGCAAGAATAAGAGGGATTTAGAGTCGTTGAGTTTTACGATGAGGCCTAAGAAAAAGACCAAACTTGATGGGCCAGTTAGGGTTGGGCCCCTTGTTGCACCTACTAGGGCCTTGCCTTGTGGGCATTGTGGTAGACGCCATCCAAGTGAATGTTGGAGGACGACTAGGGCATGTTTGAGATGTGGGTCTACTGAGCACCACGTTCGAGAGTGTCCGCTGAGGTCTAATCAGATGCAAGCTCCGAGCTCTGGTACTGCACAGTCACCAAGGGTAGTTCAGTAGCCACCTAGAGGCCGTGGTCAGGCTAGGGGTGGTAACCGCATTGGCCATGGTTAGAGAGCACCGGGCAAAGGTGCTAGACATGCAGAGGCAAGGCGGCCTACTCTTGTCTATGCTGCTCATTGCCGAGAGGACCGAGATGCTCCAAACGTTATTACAGGTACGTTTTTAATTTATAATGTACCTTATCTTGTACTAATAGACATAGGCTCTACACAGTCATACGTAGTAAGTACTATGTCTAAGACTTTAGGGACTCCAATTGAGAGTACTTCTAGTGAAGTGACTATTGTGAGTCTTTTGGGGCAATCTATCCAAGTCAATGAATTGTATAGAGATGTTCTGTTAAAGGTCCAAGGGACAGTATTTTTGGCTGATCTGATGGAGCTTCCGTTCGAGGAGTTCGATTTGATTCTGGGAATGGACTGGTTGGTCAAGCACCAAGTAAGTTTGGACTGTACGACTAAGAGGGTCGTTTTGAGAATTGAGGACAACAACAAGGTAGTTGTGATTAGGGAATGTTGGGATTTTCTAACTAATATGATTTCTGCGTTGCTGGCAAAAAAGTCGGTCTGAAAGGGATGTGAGGCATATTTGGCCTATGTAAGTGTTTTTGATTCTGAGGATTCGTTTGTAAAGGATATCAAAACTGTCGGAGATTTTTTGGATGTCTTTCTTGAGGAATTACTGGGTTTGCCTCGGAACTGAGAAGTGGAATTTGGGATTTAACTTATTTTGGGTACAGCTCCGGTGTCCATCACCCCTTATCGAATGGCACCGAAAGAGCTTACGAAGCTTAAGGCTCAGATTTAGGGGTTGTTGGATCGTGGGTTCATTCATCCCAGTGTGTCTTCGTGGGGAGCACCTGTGTTGGTCGTGAAAAAGAAAGATGAGACAATGAGGATGTGTATCGACTACCGGTAGCTGAACAAGCTAACGATTAAGAATAAGTATCCACTTTCGAGGATTGATGATTTGTTCGACTAGTTCAAAGGGGCTTCTGTGTTTTCTAAGGTTGATTTACATTCGGGTTATCATCAATTGAGAGTTAAGGAGGCTGATGTGTATAAGACGGCATTTAGGACTCGATATGGACATTACAAGTTCCTAGTTATTCCCTTTGATTTAACTAATGCACCAGTGGCATTTATGGATTTGATGAACCGAGTATTCTAGCCCTATCTGGATCAGTTTGTGTTAGTGTTCATTGATGATATCTTGGTGTATTCTAAGACTGAAGACGAACACGACGAGCAACTTAGAGTGGTACTACAGACTCTTCGTGAGAAATAGCTGTATGCGACGTTTAGCAAGTGTGAGTTCTGGAACCTAGAAGTAACCTTTTTGGGACATGTAGTTTCTGTTGAGGGGATACGAGTTGATCCTCGGAGGATTATGGCGATGTTGGATTGGAAACGACTGAAAAATGTGTCTGAGATCTGTAGCTTTCTGGGGTTGGCGGGTTACTATCGGTGCTTTGTAGAAGGGTTGTCCTTGATCGCAGCTCCGTTGACTAAGCTTCTGCGTAAGGGAGTTCCTTTTGTGTGGCCTGATGCACAGCAAGATAGTTTTAAGAAGCTCAAGACTTTTCTGACTTAGGCTTATGTTCTGATACAGTCTGAGTCTGGTAAAGACTTTATGGTATACAATGATTTATCACATGTCGGTTTCGGTTGTGTGTTGATGCAGGATGGAAAGGTGGTGGCATATGCATCTCGTCAGCTAAAAGCTCATGAAGTGAACTATCCGACACATGATTTGGAATTGGCCATCGTAGTTTTCGCTTTGAAAATTTGGAGGCACTATCTGTACGGTGAGAAGTGTATTATCTACACTGATCATAGGAGTCTTAAGTATCTCCTCACTGAGAAGGAGTTGAATCTTAGGCAGCGAAGATGGGTTGAGCTGCTTAAGGATTATGATTATACCATTGAGTACCATCCTGGCAAGGCCAATGTAGTGGCTGATTCGTTGAGCCGTAGGGCTATGACCGATTTGAGAGCGATGTTCGCTCGACTTAGCCTATTCGATGATGAGAGTCTTTTGGCTGAACTTCAAGTGAAACTGACATGGATCGAGTAGATTAGAGGTAAATAGTTGGGGATAAGTCTCTTGAGTTGCGTTTTAGTCAAGTTGAGAATTGTGGCACTACTGATTTTAGGGTAAACAATGATGGGGTACTTTGTTTCTGCGGTCGGATTTGTGTACTGACTGATGAGGATTTAACACAGTCAATTCTGAAGGAGGCGCATAGTAGTCCTCATGCTATGCATCCATGCTGGAATAAGATGTTCCGAGATCTTCGAGAGTTATACTGATAGCCAGGGTTGAAGCGTAAGGTTACTAACTTCGTTGCTCGTTGTTTGACTTGTCAGTAGGTTAAGGTTGAGCATCAGTTACCCTTAGGTTTGTTGCAGCCGGTTAAGATTTCGTTAGGGAAATGAGAGCGTGTAATGATGGACTTCATTAGTGGGTTGCGCTAACACCCACTAAGAAGGATTTTTTCTGGGTCATTGTGGATCAATTGACCAATTTTGCTCACTTCATCCTGGTCAAGACAGACTTTTCTCTTCAAAAATTGGCTAAGCTCTACATATCTAAAATAATGAGATTGCATGGGGTTCCTATCTCGATCATTCCTGATAGGGATTCTTGCTTCACGTCTCGGTTCTAGAAAAAGCTACATGAAGCTCTGGGTTCAAGGTTGGATTTCAGTACCGCTTTCCATCCTCAAATAGATGGCCAATCTGAGAGGGTGGTTCACATATTGGAAAATATGTCGAGGAGCTGTGTGACTGATTTTCGAGGCAGTTGGCAGGAGTACTTATCGTTGGCAGATTTCGCCTATAATAATAGTTTTCAGTCTAGCATCCAAATGGCACCTTACAAGGCTTTGCATGGTTGTAAGTGTCGCACTCTTTTATGTTAGACTAAATTGGGCGAGTGATGTGTTCTGGGTCTTGAGTTGGTTTCTGAGACTGAAGATAAAGTTCGATTGATTAGGGATCGATTGAAGGCAGCTTCTGATTGGCAGAAGTCTTATACTGATCTGAAGAGACATGAGATCGAGTACTCTGTGGGGGACTTCGTGTTTCTCAAGGTCTCACCTTGGAAGAAGGTTCTGAGGTTTGGCTGTAAGGGCAATTTGAGCCTTAGATTTATTAGGCCTTACCGAATTTTGAGACGTGTGGAACCTATCGCTTATCAGTTTGAGCTGCCTCCAAAATTGGATCGCATTCATGATATATTCTATGTCTATATGTTAAGGCTCTACCGCTTTGATCCTACTCATATTGTTCCTATGGAGGAAATTGAGGTTAGGCCAGACTTGACCTTCGAAGAGGAGCCGGTTCAGATTCCAGATCGTGACGTTAAGGTCCTGAGGAGGAAATCTATTCCTTTAGTGAAGGTGCTGTGGTAGAATCATAGTACTGAGGACGCTACGTGGGAGCCTAAGGATGCGATGCGTCAGTAGTATCTTTATTTGTTCTGATTAGGTAAATTTCGAGGTTGAAATTTTCTTTTAGGGGGTAGAGTTGTAACGCCCCAAAAATTTATATTTTTTGTTTTTGTTTCTGTTAAATTAAGACACAAGTGTGTATCTACTTCAGCGGTTAAGTGTTTTGGGTATGTGTGAGAGGTCCTAAGTTCAAGCCTTTACATGGGAAAATTTTGGTATTTTTGTGAATAAAGCCCAATCTGTGGTTGTTGGTTTTTAAATAAAAGGTGGTAAGTAATGGACACAATGGGCCTGCTGGTCTGGTCGTTAAGAGGTGTATTGGTGTGTTGGGGATCTGGAGTTCGAATCCCTGCATAAGCAGGGGATTTTATTTTTGCTCGATTTTCGTGTAGAGTTGTGCTAGAGATGGTTTCTGGATAGTAGTTGGTTAGTGGGATTGTGGGAGATATTATGGGTAAGTGTTATCAAATATTTTTTTATTTTATTTTCTTTCTCTCCAAAATTTTGGTTTTCATCTTCTTCCAAAATTCTGATGCCATTTTCCTTCTCTCTAACAAATTTTGTCCCTTCTTTATCTTCATTTTTCTTCTTGATCTCTTTTTTGTGTGGTCTTCTCTTGTTTAACGTGTGACTGCGATAGTTTGGTAAGTGGAAGTGTTTTTCTTTTTCATTCGAATAAGTAGTCTTTTGCTTAACTCGTTTGAAGCGTGTAGAATTCTTTGTTAATGAGGAATTTATGTTTTGACCACAGTGAATCGGGAGGAGCAGAGTTTTCATCGTGCTAACTCGTAATCGAGCCATTCGGAGTTTTGGGGGCGAGTGTTAAATGCTTGTTTTGATTGGTAGGGTTTGAATTCTGATTTAATCGAATCTTAAGACTGATTCTGGGTTTGGTTATATCAATTATTATGTGTTGGTTATCTCAGGAGTGTTGTTGCACCAAAACGTTACCAGGTGTGTACACGAAAATGCAAAAAATGAGATTTGACAAAAGCTATAAAAGCAAACTATCGACCCCACACGGGCATGTGGCCGCCCCTGTGGTATGCTGTGTGAGGGGACACGGCCGTGTGATTGACGAGTTAGGCCGTACGCGCACGACACGGCCGTGTGATGGCCAAATAAGATCGTGTGTGACACACAGGCATGTGCGCCCATACGGGTAGTCCACACGAGCATGTGGAATTCTAGGCCAGGCAGTGTGATCCACACGGCCAAGGCCAATTTGGGCCGTGTGGGCCACAGGGCCGTGTGGGCCCACACAGGTAGACCACATGGGCATGTGAGCCCATTTTTCTGAAATATTCTGTAAGGTTGCACGGGTTGCCCTAGTTGACTGTGGACCTACTGTAGGGTTAGTAAGCTTTACTTAGACCCCTAATTATATGATCTGATTGTATGGTGTCTGACTGAGCATGAGATCTATACTGAACTGAATGTATGTTCTGTTATTAGCATATTTGCATGTCATTTATGGGATGTTGCATTGCATCAGGGTGGGTTAATGATATTTGGAGGAAGTATCTGAAAGGCTCTTAAGCCTGTTATCTGGCAGCTCAGCTGCAATATTCTGATTATCTGCCGCATTATGGTACAGCATGGTGTGTAGGGATGGGTGAGTTGGTTTAATCCCCACATGGTGTGTAGGGCTGGACGGAGATGGTGTGTAGAGGCTGGTGGGTAGGATTCTGATTTACTATATCCGCATTTTATAACTGATATGGGTTAAGGGCCTACTATAATTCTAAGATTGTATTTGAATTGGTTAAGGCCCAAATTGATTCTATAATGGGCTCATACCTGAACTGTAAATGACTGTATTCTGTTGTGTTTTTATCTGCATGTTTTATGTGGGGATTACACACACTGAGTTTGCGAAAACTCACCCTTTCTATTTAATCAGTACAGGTAATCCCCAAACTTGACGGATCAGCGCAGCGGAGGACTCGACGGTGGCCACACATAAATTTTAGACTATTCTCGTAAATTTTCTTAATTTAGTACTTATTTGGGGTTAATGTAATTTTTGAGACTTTGAACTGTTTGGATTTAAACTTTGGAATTTTTACTGCTTTACGGTTTTAGAACGGCTAGACGGTAAAAATTCGATTTTGCTTAAAACAATGGTTTCTCTCAACACTAATGGTTTTCTTCAAACAAACGCTTTCAAAAGCTTCCGCTAAAAAAGAGATATGATTTTAGATATAATAAAGAACATGCGTTTTACCTAGAACTAAGATAAAGGGTTTAACATATTTGTTCATTTGCATAATATTCTTGTAGTAATTCTCATAATTTCCATTACATTTCTACTATTTGTTTGCCATAGAATTTCCAAGTATTCATTAATTCCACATATTGCATACATCACTATTCCTTTAATTGTCATTGCATACTTATCATTGTTTTTGCCATAACATTAATAGCACTCTGTTATATAACTTGACCACTTTTATGCCTCAGTCCGATCCTCGTGGGAATGATAGTCACTCATCACTTTATTACTTGATCCGATGTGTATACTTGCACAATTCGCATATCATTTCACACACGACAGTATTATAGATATGTGTACTCTTTTTCCTTGACAAGGATTTTTTTCCCACATGGTTTTTATCTTAGTAAGGTTTTAACGAGGCACATTATCTACCAATGGACATCCAATGGGGAGTGTTATAGATATTTTATGAAGTGGATGTCCATCAAGATCAAGATAAATTTTAATGTACTTTAAATTCTAATAGTCATTAGAAGTATATCTCTATTTCATTTATACTTCTTATGTCTATAAATAGAGACTGTAGAGAAGCTTTGTAAATATTCTGATTGATCAATAAAAATATGGTCTCTCTTTGCTTTCCCATTATTTTTGTTCTTTATTCTCTATCTTTTATTTTATAACAATTTTAATTTTTTTAATATTTACTTTTTATTAATTTTTTTATTTTTTAATAATTTTACTATTTTTAATATCTATTTTTTTTATAATGTTCCTATTTTTAATGATTTTTAATCATTTTTATGGGAAAATATTATATTAAACTAAAAGTTACCACGTGTCAGCATTTAATTTGCCAGTCAATTTATTTTAATTATCATGTGGTCAGTGATTAAACATTTTTTATCCTAGTACATAAAATCCAATCTTTCCAAATTGGGATGATAAGAAGATAGAAAATGAGAGAGGAGTGTATGATAGTTCAAATTTATGCATTTTTCAAAAGTTTCATTTTCTTTCTTCTCATTTTTCAACTTTACAAAATAATGAATAAAAAGAATTTTTTTTTTCAAATTTCTATCTTTCTTACCAAGTACATATATATGGAACAAAAATATTTTCTTTCTATTTTTCTATTCTTCAAATTTTTATCTTTCCAATTTTCTTTCTATTCTATCAAGTAAAACTGAAGAGATAAATGAAAAAAAATACTCTCATGTTAAGCTCCCCAAGAAATGATAAATTAAAGCTTCCCTTATCTTTCTCTACAAAACAAGCTAAAAAAATGGTAATGCTTAATCAAGAAATTGCCTACAAAACAAAAAAGTCTAAACTTCTTCATACTCAAGAAAACCAACATGAAAGATAAACATTAATCACAAGATAAAAAGAATTGAGGTACATAAGAACTCTCAAAAATATTATTTCCAACAATTTCATTTTGAAGAAAAATTCTTAAAGTTTTTATTTTTAAAGTTTTCATAACCTCATCTTTTGTATTAAAAACTTTAAAACAATATTAATACTTATAATAAAGTAAAGAAGTATCCTAAAAAATATTAAAAATAAAACACTTAAAAAAGGTATGGTTTCATTTGAATTTTGTTGAACCTATGTTTCGACACGTTTAGTATGTTTTTGTGTGTAAATTGAACTAAAAAAAGGTGTTTGGATGACCACGATGGAAGAGTTTCAATGCACCACACTAATTTTTTTCACTAGACCTTAATAGTTTGTTTGGTTCAAGGTAACGAGCATTTAATTCCGTCTCAATTATTTACGCTACAGTGATTTAGAGGTTTGGTTCATTAAAAGAATGATTTAATGGAGTGAGAATTCATCCTTCATTCCTGCCCTTCCTGTAATAGCAATTCAATGGTGGGGGTCTAAATGGATTATTCAGACTTCTCACTGAATAGGGGAGTTTTTTTCTTTCCTATATTACCTTTCAAAAACCATGATAAACGAAAAAAAAATTAATCTTTTCAACCACAAATAAAATTTAATGGAATATAATGTTAGATATCTGGTAAACATATTTAAGTGGTATAATTGGATCTTCAATTTATAAAACATAAGGTTGTGTGTAAATACAAAAATAATAGTATGCAATACAGTATATTGGTTTCACATTTTTTTTGCATTTTAAAAAAAAATACTAAATTTGTATATTAGTCAATTGAACATTTTTTTTATGATTTTTATATTTTTATAAAAAAAATTAAAGGGTATATTTGTTATTTCAGCATTTAACGCTTTTGGTTTTTTAAATATTTTTACAAAAATAAAAACATAATTTAATTTATTAATGGGCATATTCGTCATTCGAGTATTTTTTTTAATTACATATTCATTCCTCTCAACCAAACGTATGAATACTATTACGATACTCATTCCATTCCATCCAACCAAACTATTGTTATGCCTATTCAATTCCATTACAAACCTATTCTATATCAGTGAACCAAACGTGCCATAAGGTTTGTTCAAAAACTGATGTTGCGCTTTGAAACTTAAAATACTTTTTTTGTCCTTTTTTTTAATTGTTATTTGTTCTTTTTTTTTCAGGAAACTAGGATATTTATTTATTTGCATAGTACTGAACGAAATAAAACAAAGTTGCCCAGAACAGTAAAAAAACCAAACCAAAACAATTAAAACAAACCAAAGGCACTAATCCAGATTAGATCAGCTTTCTTTTCAATAGAAAATTCTTGAACATCAACATTTCCAAGCCTATCCACTTTCCTTTTCCTTTGGTGTTTAGCAACCAATAAAGTTGAAATGATAGTCTCTCTACTCCCGATATCATCATACCGTCTCCTCTTATTTGGATTGCTGATGACTCCTGAATTTGAAACCCTATCTGTTATCTTTTTTAGAAACACTAGCAGTCGACCCCCTCTCACCATAACCTCAACACTATCAAATCCTACCTTCATTCATTTTGCCTTATTCACACCAACCCTTAAAATCACCTTAGAATACGATCCCCAAACTCCCACCAACCTTTTGCCCCTACCCCCTCAAAACTAGTCGTCAGAGCAGACCCCCACGAACCTCCCCCTCTCCATCCACCAACTGGGCCAATTAATCCCTCTTCATCTCCATCTTAGCAAAGTCCAGCATACCCCCACTCAGGTAAGTGCTCCCACTCCTCCTCAAACCTTCTTTTGATGGTAAATGAGCCACCCTATTGCAATATCTAGGTACACCAAAGATAAATTGTCTAAAACCTTCAAATTTTGGTATTGTATCATGGATGTAAGCTCTTGTAACCAATTCATCTTGCCTACAGGAATTAAGCTTTCAAATCATTGTTAGAGCATCACCTTCCCCCAACACCTCTTGTAACCAAAAATCCAGCTGCAAACTTATTGCCCGGAGACATGCAAGGGTCTCCCCTACAAAACCCGAAGGTATATGCCAATTTACCACTACTTGTGAACCAATAACACGACCCTGATGATCTCTAACTAATACCCCTATGCAAGACCTTCTAGACTTATCATGAAAGGTTGCATCAAATTTATTTTTAGAAAATGTTCATCCAGAAGCCTCCATCTCTCAACCCCAACCACTGAACATGTAATTTTTCTTGCACTGCATTCAATTCTCTGAGATAGGACTCCACATTGTGCACTATGTCGTGGATTGAAAAAATTATGTCATCATGAACCTTTATGTAACAGCTCATTTTCAGTGATATCAAAATAGTGATTTCAGGGCCACAAATTCGATGAGTAAATTATTATTTTATTATTATTTTAGTGTCTACGAGAATATATTAAGGTCGTGTAACACCCCAAAAATCTTGAATTTTCTTTTTTCCTCGATTCTGATAAAAAATGTGCTTAGTATTCCCGGTTAAGTGTTAATTATGTGATAGTAGGTCTCGGTTAAGGTTTGAGTCGAACTTAGGGGTAAAGGAAATTATGGGTTAATAATTAAAAGAACCTTGATGGCAAGTAGGTGAGCTTATGAATAAATGAAGGAAGAATTGGACGTAAGAAAGCCCTGTGGTGGAGTGGCAAGTGGCGTCACATGCAAGGCAAGGCAAGGTGGTATGGGGTTCGAATCCCACCTTGCTCAAAAGAAGGATTTATTTTTACTTAAGAGTTAGACAGAGGTGGCGCTAGTTTTGAACTCTGTAGGGAGTGATAAGACGAGAAATTTGAGGAGGGGATTAAGGGGTTATCAGGGAGAAAAACTAGGAGATGAGGAGTAAAGAAGAGGTGGAGTCGAATTGGGAATTTGGGCATGGGAAATTCGACTATAGAGGCTATATGTAACAGTCCGGTTTTGACCCTAGACGGAATAGTGGTTTCGAGACCACAAATTCGAGTCTAAAAATATTTTAATATTATTTTCTAAGTCTGTGAAATTTATGTGATTTAATTTGTTTGTTTCTGTGCTTAATTATGAAAAAGGATTAAATCGCGTAAGGTGTAAAAGTTGAGTGCTAAATGCTAAAGCACCTATTTGGCTTGGCTTTTAAAATAAAAGTCCTTGCATGTCAAATTTACCATTTGTTTTAATGGTGGACAAAAATGGTCATGTAGTTGGTGAATTTAATGTTATATCATTAAGGGAAAAATGGTAAAAGGTGATTATAATGCTTATTATAATAAAATGAAAACATGAAAGTGGCCATATTATCACCTTGTTCAGCTGAAACTAAGAGAAAGAAGAAGCCATTGAAGCATTTTGATGTTCAGCTAGTGCATGTCTTAATAGGTGAGCTTATTTTGCTCGATTTTTTATAATTTCTACATTTCTATGATCGTTGCTTCGTGTTCTTCAAAACCCATGTCTGAATTCCTGTTTCTGTAAAAAATTTCATGAAATGCCATTGTTGATATTATGAGTTTTGTGATGTTCTTGAATGAATTATGAAGGCTTGGTAGAGGGTTCATAAGTTTTGTCTTTGAGTTTTCGATTAAATTGAGCTATTTGGGTTGAATTTTGAAAATGAGGTTTTGAAGGACTAAATTGTGAATTAAACATGTTGTATGGACTTATATAGAATCCATGAAAATTCGGTTAGCCTTGTTACAAATAAATTTTACATATTTGTGATTTTATGAAAAATGGACTAAATTGTCAAAGTGTGGAAATGTAAGGGCTAAAATGCAAAGTGGCCTAAATATGTGCTTATGAATTAAATTGAATTAATTGGTGAATAAAAGGGTTAATTTTGAAAACATATAGATCAAGAAAGGTGGAATTCAGACTTAGATCGAGGAAAGTCGAAGGTTATCGAGTAGATAGTCCAAGTCAACAAATTCCGAGTACGAGGTAAGTCCGTACTCAAAATATGATGTTAAGTAAGCTTTGATGCCTTAATTATACATGGTTTGTATATAATTAAATTGGATGATATGATGATGAATCAAAAGTTTTGGCACTAAGTGTGCGATTTAAACTATCTTGGCACTAAGTGTGCGATTTAAATTAGCTTCGGCTATTTGAGGCACTAAAAGTGCGATACCGACTTAGCCTTGGTTATTTGAGATGGCACTTAGTGTGCGAAAATATTTATTTTGGGCTAACCATATAACACTAAGTGTGCAGATGTCTAAAATATGAATAAGTTATGGAAAGTTTTATAACATTCACAAGAGGTGAGTATGAAAGTGTATAAGTACGAGAATTTTCAGGTATGTATAATACCTAAGTGGTAGATGATGTTATTTATATGAATTTCATTGAGTTGATATAGACTTATGGATTGAAATTATGCAAATACATATATGTTGTTATATTATGTTTCATATATTATGAATGACTTGAGTACGAGCTTACTAAGCTTTTGAAAGCTTACTTTATGTGAATTTACATTGTTTTATAGATATCGTAGCTACTGAAGGCTCGGGGATAGTCAAGGATCGTCACTACACTATCGATCTCATTTTGGTACTTTTGAAAGTGTATATATTTTAATGTATGGCATGTATAGGCTAGAAGAATTATTTTTATAAGTTTTGATATGTATATATTTGCTATGAGAGTTAGCTAACAAATGATAAGTTGTGTATGGTTTCGGTGTATGTTTGTAATGCGCTAAGTTTTAATGTGTTTTGCTCATTCTTAAACAAGGAATTGGTTGGAAATTTTGGTATGAATGTTGTATATCATTGCTTGTAGGTTTGACCCAAAGAGAAATAGCAAATTGGCTTAAACCAAGCCTGCATTGTGCCACATAGTCAGGGGACACGGGTGTGTCTTGTGGCCGTGTAAGAAAAATAGTATTCACCTAAAAATCACATGGCCTTGACACGGGTATGTCATATGGCTGTGGGCTAAAGTCAGTAGCTAGCTAAATATCACACGGCCATAGTACATGGGCGTGCCTATTGGCCATGTGAAAAAGTCAGTATGCATGCTCTGTTTTGGCACGGCTGATTCACATGCCTGGATGCACGGGTTTGTGACCTCAACAGAATTGAAAAATTTTTTATGTTCTGAATTTTATAAATGTGTTCGGTTTAGCTCTAACTATTCTTAAACGTATGTTTTAGGTCTCGTAGACCATCTTATGAGATAATTGCTTATGAAATGATATTAAATAATATCTGTGATTCTGAATTGGTCTAAGATGTTCTGTCTGTCTGGTAATGCCCCGTAACCCTAATCCGATATCGGTTACAAGTTAGGAGTGTTACATTTTAGTTGGTATCAGAGCTATGGTTTAGTCAGTTCTAGGACTGCCATAGCGTATGTAAGTCTAGCTATACATGCCATATATTTGAAACTGCGATAGTGTGATGAATCCTGACATTGAAATGTGCTTTTGTATAGCAATGGATCCCGATAGAGCTATAGCTAATGATGTTGAAAGCAATGCGCCTGCTCCTACACAAGGGACGGTGCAAGCTGATTCTAGACCGGCTACGAGTAGCCGTGATGGTGAGGCTAAGCAAGCCTTCTATCAAATGATGAATGATTGGTTCACCCAATACATTAGAACTAATCCGGCTGTACAACAACCTCCACCCTCGGTTAATTCTCCTCAAACTCCTGTTATGCCACCAGTAAATCCGATACAGTTGAGTAGACCACCAGTTGATAAGATTAGAAGACACAGGGCTGAAGAGTTCTGAGCTACAACAAAGGATGATGCTAAAAAAGCAGAGTTCTAGTTAGAGAACACAATAAGAGTATTTGATGAATTGTCTTTGAGCCCTGAAGAATGTATAAAATGTGTTGTTTCTTTTTGAGATATACGGCGTATTATTGGTGGAAGACTTTGACATTCGTGGTTCTGAGTGAACGAGTTACATGGGATTTCTTCCAAGCTGAATTCCAAAAGAAATGTATCAGTCAAAGATTCATTGATCAGAAACGGAAAGAGTTTCTTGAGCTTAAACAATGCCGTATGTCTGTCACAGAATACGAGTGGGAATTTGTAAGGCTGAGTCAATATGCTCGTGAATGTGTATCTACGGAAGCAAGAATGTGTAAGAGATTTGAAGATGGCTTGAATAAAGATATTCGTTTGCTAGTTGGGATCTTGGAAATTAAAGAATTCATGGTGCTTGTTGAACGAGCATATAAAGCGAAAGATCTTGGGAAAGAGAAAAGAAAGGCTGGTTTTGAAGTTAGTGAGGTACGAAAGAGATCATCAGGTAAATTATTTCAGTCTGGATCCAAAAAGTGTAGAGATGATAACATTCATTCGAAGGCTAGCGCGGGATATCTGAATAGAAATCAGGTTAGATCGCAATCGAATTACAAATCTTCAGCCACGTCTGTTGCTAGTGTTGATAATGCAAGGAATGAAAAGCCTGAATGTGATCAGTGTGGAAAACGACACTTTGGTGAATGCTGGGGAAAAAGTAATAACTGAGCTTGTTATAGTTATGGTTCAAGAAACCATTTTATTAAAGACTGTCCAGATTTAGCTGAAAAAGATAATGTTCAAAATCCGAGACCGAGTGGTAATGTTTCTCGTGGCAGACCTTCCAGAAATACGGGAAATGTAAGCAGTAGTCAAAGGGGAATGAAAGACACAACTGTTAGATCTGAGGCTTGTGCACCTGCTAGAGTGTATGCTATCCGAGCTCGAGAGGAAGCTTCATCGCTAGATGTGATTACGGGTACATTTACTCTCTATGATACTTATGTGATTGCTTTGATAGATCCTGGATCAACACATTCATATATATGTATGAACTTAGTGTACAGTTAGACTTTGTGTGTGGAGTCTATTGAATTTGTAATTAGAGTTTCAAACCCCCAAGGCAGATGTGTCTTGGTTGATAAAGTCTGCAGGAATTGTCCGTTAATGTTTCGAGACAATTGTTTTCCAGCTGATTTGATGCTATTACCTTTTGATGAGTTTGATATTATTTTGGGAATGGATAAGTTAACTTTGCATGATGCTGTGGTGAACTGTAAACGGAAAACTATTGATTTGAGATGCAAGAATGATGAAATAGTCAGAATTGAATCTAGTGATTTGAATGGATTGCCTGCTGTAATATATTCGATGAAAGCTTTGAGTACTTTGCTTATGTGATTGATTCGAAAGTGTCAGAAAAGAAACTTGAATCTGTACCTGTTATCTATGAGTTTCCTAATGTGTTTCCTGAAGAACTTCCGGGAGTACCTCCGGTTAGAGAGGTAGAGTTTGGCATTGAATTGGTAACTGGTACTACTCTGATTTTAATAGCTCCGTATAGAATGGCTCCGATCGAGTTAAAAGAAATGAAATCTTAGTTGCAAGAATTGACCGATCGAGGGTTTGCTAGATCGAGTTTTTCACCTTGGGGTGCTCCGGTTCTATTTGTGAAAAAGAAAGATGGTACGATGAGAATGTGTATAGATTATCGTCAGTTGAACAAAGTGATTGTCAAGAATAAGTATCCCCTGCCCCGAATTGATGATTTGTTTGATCAGTTGAAAGGAGCTACTGTGTTTTTGAAAATAGATTTGAGATCGGGCTACTATCAGCTACGAGTAAAAGATTCGGATATTCCGAAGACTGCTTTTAGAACAAGGTACGAGCATTATGAAATTTTAGTTATGCCTTTTGGATTAACGAATGCACCTGCTGTATTTATGGATTTGATGAATAGAATTTTCAGACCGTATCTTGATCAATTTGTTGTTGTATTCATTAATGATATTTTGATTTATTCACGTGATAAATTTGAGCATGCTGAACATCTGAAATTAGTGCTACAAACTTTACGAGATAAACAATTGTATGCAAAGTTTAGTAAATGTGAATTCTGGTTGCTAGAAGTTGGTTTTCTGGGTCATATTGTATCAGCCTCTGGTATCCAAGTTGATCCGAGCAAGATTTCAGCTATTCTGGATTGGAAGCCTCCGAGGAATGTATCTGAAGTCTGTAGTTTTCTGGGACTTACCGGTTATTACAGACGATTTGTAAAAGATTTCTCTATGATAGCAACTCTGTTGACAAAATTGCTTCAGAAAGATGTGAAATTTGGATGGCCTGAGAAATGTCAGAAAAGTTTTGATCGGTTAAAAGCTTTGTTAACTGAAGCTCCGGTATTGGTACAACCTGAGTCAGGTAAAGAATTTGTTGTTTACAGCGATGCTTCGTTGAATGGACTCAGTTGTGTTTTAATGCAAGAAGGAAAAGTTATAGCTTATGCCTCGAGACAATTAAAGCCGCATGAAAAGAACTATCTGACTCATGACCTTGAGTTAGCTGCTATTGTGTTTGCTTTGAAAATTTGGCGTCACAATTTGTTTGGTGAGAAATATCATGTGTTTTCTGATCATAAAAGTCTGAAGTATTTAATGATGCAAAAAGATTTGAATTTGCGTGTAACGCCCCGTACCCGAGACTGTCACCGGAGTCGAGCACGAGGTGTTAACGGGCTTAATTCATTAATTAAACAACTCAAATAATTTATTTTAGAAATTCCAAACAAGCTGGCTAACTGCGTCACAATTGCTTAAAAATTCATATCTCAAGTTCCAAACTCAAAATTAAGATCTGTAAATTTTCCTTGAAACTAGACTCATATATATATCTACTAATTTTTTTCTAGAATTTTTGGTCAAGCTAATTAGTACAGTTTATTAGTTAAATTTTACCCTGTTTTTGCATTTGACTGCTTTGACCTCTATTCACTACGAACCACTTTTCTCTTTGTACAGAACTCAAAAGACTATGCTATTTCTTTCTATTAAAACTAGACTCAATCGGAAATCAGTACATATAAAGAATAACTTCTAATTATTTTTGTAAAAGTTTTGGTGAATTTCCAAATTCAGAATAGGGGATTTAGAAATCGCTCTGGCCCTGTGTCACAAAAATATAAATATCTTATAAAATACAACTCTTTTACCTATTTTGTTTCTTCCACATGAAAATATATTCATTAGGCTTAAATTAAATATTTTATTCATCATATAATTCTATTTCTACTATTTTTAGTGATTTTTCCAATTCACGTCACTTTTGCTGTGTGATTCTGTTTTATAACCAATTTCACCATTTTATGGTTTTCCATGGACTAAGTAACACATTAAACATACATGACATCAAATATGATCTAGATTGGCCATTCCAATGGCTAATCGTTTCCAAACCTTTTTTTTTACCAAACCATAACCATATCATAAGATTATTTACACAAAGTGAGTATAGTGCTATACATGCCACACTCAAAATATACAAGCCATTTTACCAATTTAGGTCTTCGGATAGTGTGAGCGAGCCTTCAACCTATCCCGATTCTCAAGCTGGCTTGTCAAAACTATAATGAATGAAAAGGAGGGAGTAAGCATAAATGCTTAGTAAGTTCACATGCAAATAACAAGTAACATGATCATGCAATCCAACATAAACATCATTAAGACACTCATGTCATAAGAATACTTGCTATCTTACCACAATTTTGTCTTACCAAATTCTCAACCAAGGATTAAACTCATACCTGTCCATTTTCACTTCTTCAACACATTCGTCGTCAATCACTTTCGTTTTAAGTACTCTCCCTATTCTCTTAGGATTCTCCCGTTGAACACATCGGAATATAATTTCGGATACGCGAATAGTGTGTACGTAAGTGCTATACTCATAGCTAAACAAGCTCAATAGCTTTTGAAATCTATGTAGCCAAGCTACCATGTAACCCGCCCATAAACTAACTCGGACTCAACTCAATGAGCTCGGGCGTTCACATCCATAAGTGAACTCGGACTCAACTCAACGAGCCCAGATGCCTAGTTACATCTCACGAACTCGGAATCAACTCAACGAGTTTGGAACTCAACCATCCTAGTGACATGTCACTTGTACCCTAATCTATTCCCAAATTTCAAACGAGATTCTTCTCAATTACACATTTTGATCGCCTTCTTCGAAATGTAGAAACCGATACTTGCTAGCACCTCATACTTATCAAGTTGTTCACATAATTTGCATATTACCAAATAATAATTCACAAAGCATAATGTTTCATAATAATAAGTATCATATCATATAAATAACATTAAATCACTTAAAATAAAAATTATGTTACCTTATTTACACATGAACTTACCTCGATACAAAATATTAGCAATCTAGCCTATTCCTCGTAAACTTTGTTTTTCCCTCGATCACGACTTGAATCTTGTTTCTCTTGATCTATAATACCAAATTAATTTATTTAATACATACATTCATCAAAACAGCCCTTAGTATGAATTTTGGCAAAATTACCATTTTTCCCCTAAACTTTCACATATTTACACTTTTGCCCCAAGGCTCGTAAATTAAACCTCATCCTATTTTCTTATGTTTTATGACATTCTGATCATTTTTCCCTTCTATAGCAACATCAAATTCACACTCTAACATGTACTTATGAATATTAGGTATTTTTACCGGTTAAGCCCTTTTACTCGTTTGCACTTAAAACCGAGTAGCACAAGTTGTCTAGCATAATTTAAAACCTCATATTCTATCATAAAACACCAAAATACACAAATTTCACCTATTAGTACTTTTCCAAATATGAACCCTAGGTTGAATTATTGCTAACATAAGCTAAATCAAGTTACTGGGACTCCAAAAACGTAAAGAACATTAAAAACGGGGCTTAGAATCACTTACTATGGAGCTGGGAAGCTTGAAAAAAACCCTAGCTATGGAGAACCCTTTAATTTTCGTCCTAATGAAGAAGATGGACATATTTTGCCATCTTTTTCCTTTTTTTAATCTTTTAATTACCAAATGACCAAAGTACCCTTAATACATTTCTTTGAAAATTTTCATGTACAAGCCATTTTTGTCCAAAACTTTAGAAATTGGTCAAATTTCTATTTAAGACCTCCTCATTAATATTCCAAAGTAATTTCATACTAAAAACTTCTAGAATGCAAGTTTTGCAAATTATTCGATTTAGTCCCTAATTTCAACTTAAGCACTTTATTCATAGAATTCCGTCACGAAATTTTCACACAATCATGCAATCATATCATAAACCTCAAAATAATTATAAAATAATTATTTCTATCTCAAATTTGTGGTCACAAAACCACTATTTTGATTAGGCCCTAATTCGGGATATTACACTGCGACAGAGAAGATGGTTAGAACTGTTAAGAGACTATGAACTTGTGATTGATTATCACCTGGGAAAAGCAAATGTGGTTGCTGATGCTTTGAGTCGAAAATCGTTATTTGCAATGAATGCTCATTTAGTTCTGTCTGATAATGGTTCAGTTTTAGCTGAATTAAAAGTGAGACCTTTGTTTTTACAATAGATTATTGAAGCTCAGAAAGTTCATAATGAGATTATGGCTAAACGAACTCAGTGTAATTCTAATTCTGATTCTGAATTCCAGATAGATGTTCATGACTGTCTGAGGTTCAGAAATAGACTTTGTGTTCCGAGAAATCTGGAGTTGATTCAGATAATTTTGAGGGAAGCTCACAGTAGTAGATTTTTTGTACATCCGAGAAGTACAAAAATGTATAACAATTTGAAACAATTATATTGGTGGCCGGGAATAAAAAGAGATATTTCTAACTTTGTTTCGATATGTTTAATCTGTTAACAAGTTAAAGCTGAGCATCAGGTGCCATCTAGGTTATTACAACTGATTATGATTCCGGAGTGGAAATGGGATCGAGTGACCATGGATTTTGTTTCGAGTTTACCTCTGTCTCCAAAAAAGAAGGACACAATTTAGGTTGTAGTTGATTGTTTGACGAAATCAGCTCATTTTATTCCGATTCAGTTTGATTATTCACTTGATAAGCTACTGGGTTGTATATTTTTGATATTGTAAGATTACATGGTGTGCCATTGTCGATAGTGTCTGATAGAGACCCGAGATTTACGTCGCAATTTTGGAAGAAATTGCAAGATGCTCTGGGTACAAAATTACACTTTAGCACTGTTTTCCATCCGCAAATGGACGGACAATCTGAACGGATTACTCAGATACTTGAGGATATGTTGAGATGTTGTATTCTTGATTTTGAAGGTACGTGGGAACAATATTTACCTTTGATTGAATTCGCTTATAATAATAGTTTTCAATCGAGTATTAAAATGGCACCGTACTAAGCCCTATACGGTAGCAAGTGTAGAACTCTGTTATACTGGACTGAGCTCAGCGAGAATAAGATTTACGGTATTGATCTGATAAAAGAAACAAAACAGAAAGTGAAAATAATTTGAGATAGTCTGAAAGCTACCTCTGATCGTCAGAAATCATATGTAGATTTAAAAAGAAAAGACATTGAATTTGAGATCGGTGACAAAGTGTTTCTAAAAGTGTCTTCGTGGAAGAAAGTGATTCGGTTTGGTAGAAAAGGCAAGTTGAGTCCGAGGTTCATCGGGCCATATGAAATCATTGAGCGAGTTGGGACAGTTGCTTATAGCTTGAGGCTACCATCTGAATTAGAAAAGACACATAATGTATTTCATGTATCGATGCTTAGACGGTATAGATCTGATCCGTCCCATGTAATATCCCCTTCTGAAATTGAGATTCAATCTGATATGACTTACGAAGAAAAGTCAATCCGTATTTTAGCTCGCGAGATTAAAGAGTTACGAAACAAGAAAATTTCATTAGTTTAAGTGATATGGCATCGACACGGTGTTGAAGAAGCCACGTGAGAGCCTGAAGATTTAATGAGACAATAATATCCGAATCTATTTAACGGTAAGATTTTCAAGGACGAAAATCCCTAAGGGGGAGAATTGTAACAATCCAGTTTTGACCCTAGACGGAATAGTGGTACCGAATGTAAGGTTGCCAAGCTAATGCCGAATTCTCCTTCACCTTGTTGCCAGAAACCTTTTTTCTTTTCTTCTTTTCTCCAAGATCCAAAAGCCAAAAATCCTTTGTTCTTCTTTTGTGTTCTTGTGTCAATTTTCCATTCTTCTTTTACTCAAATATTTTTGATTCACTTTTAGTGTAGCCGACTTCTTCTTTTCTTTTCCCTTGGAGCCGAATAACCCTCTTTTTGCCATACAAATCGCAAAGGCCAAATACCCTTGGTGCCGCCATTACTATTTCTAATCGGTCAGTCCTGATGTAAGTGCTTTGTTCTTCCAATCGGTTTTGCTAAGTATCAATCACTCTATTCCTCACTTCTTCTAATCGGTTTTTGTAGGATTAGTATCGAATCCTAGTATTTTGGATCCCTACTGATTTGTTCCTCAAGTGTGAGACTTTGGTAAGTGTTCTTCACTTAGTAAGGGTTGGCCGATAGAAAAGGGTGACATATCTTGGATACAAGTCACCCATTATGTTTTTAACGATAAAGGTTAATGCAGATCTGAAAAGTACTCGTGGTTAGTGATCAAGGGAAAGCTATTAAGGATTGGCATTTCAGGTAAGGTTAATGTAAGATTTCAGCTTTTGGTAAAGTATTCAATAAGTATGTGAGATTAATTCTTAAGTGATATCGATTGTAGGTTCATGGCTAGGAAGATTGCAGCACGCTTTCTTACCAGGTGTGTACATACACCGCACACACACAATAAATTCGCAAATCTCGAAATGCCGAAATGCCGAAATGCCAAAAAGCTGAAAAGCCGAAAAGCCGAAAGTTTGGCTACAACAGACTTGCGAGTGCGCGAACACTCGTGAGGGGGACACCAATAGGTTATCTGAGGCCCCATGAGCAATTCCATGGACTTGGGCTGCGAATTGGCCAACCGGGCCAGAATGAGCTTAATGGGCTCGATGGGCTGTTGGGCCATAATAGGCGAAAATTGATAATTGATGCTATGTGATGGAAAATTCATATGTGAGCATGACGATAAATGTGATTTGGGCCTAATGGGCCATATGAATGTGATTTGGGCCTAATGGGCCATATAAATATGATTGGGCCTAGTGGGCCATATACAGGTATGTGGATTTGTCTGAGGCTTTGTAAGGGGTTTTGGGCTTAGTATATGATGACTGCATAAAACTTAATTAATTAAATGAGACCGTGGACAAGTCATAAGGTTAAGGTGTGGCAACGGGTATATGCATGTCTAGGATTGGATCTAGGGAGAGCTTGGTACTTAAGCGGTCTTAATGACTCACATCCTCTTCTCTAGAATCCTACCTGGTGCATACTATTTGTTCATCTTAGCTCACGGGATTTGTTAACGGGCCAAGGTAAGTAAAAACCTGCAATAAAAGAAAAATTACTGAAATGCCCCTAAGGGTAAAAATGACCAAAATACCCCTATGTGTTGAATGTAAGTTTTATAAATGTTACATGTATATCTGCTTCTACTTAGGTTGCATCTGGGTTGGGAATTATGGAGCGGATGAAGTATATGAGGATCGCATGGTTGCTTGACAATCGAGGATCCACCGACGACTTTTAAGCCACATATATGAATGAAGGTAGTTTCGCAACCGGGCTACCATTGATGTGTATCAGGTGGGTGGGTCAATATTTATATCCCCACATGATGTGTATCAGAGGACGGAGTTGATGTGTAGCGGTTGGATTATTGGGGTGGGATTGCATTGCATTGCATTGCATGTATGATTTTACGGTGGTTGATGTTTGCTTTATGTTTGTTGAGGGTAGTACACACTGAGTTTGCGAAAACTCACCCCCTCTTTTATTTTTATCAGGTGTTGCTCAGTAGAAGGTTCGATGTTTGGAGGGACTCTGGGTGGCCGTCTAGCAAGACAACTTGGATTTGTTTTCAAAGCATATAAGTTACTAGTTTATTAAGTAATTTTTAGTCTGGATTGTAATAAGGCCTCCCCTTTTTTATTATTATTTGGATTAATATTTTTATGCATTGTAATTACGAGAAGTTGAATATGGTTTCCTAAATCATAGTATGTTTTTCTACGTTTCCGCAACTAAATTTAAATTGATAGGTTTTCTTAAATCATATGTTTTAAACAAGCTTTTGCGATTGAAAAGAGAGTTTTTATAAATTTATCAAGGTCTCATATTTTAAGGAAGGTTTTTCAATGAAAACAAGGTTTTTTGCTAAAACACTTCAATGTTACGCGCCAGATTAGGCCATAATGTCCGGGCCGGGTTTGGGGGTCGTGATAAAATTTTGTTAAGAAAATTTGATGTTTATATAGTTAATTAAGTAAAAATGACTAATTTGTAAAAAGTGAAAAAGTTGAGTTCTATTAGTTAAAAGGGCTAATTGGCTTTGGAAAGGGAAGTAAATGGACCTTGATGGTAATTATACCATATATGTTGATAGTGGATGTTTATGGCATGGTTTAATTGAAATTTTGCTAATTTTTAAAGGTTAATATGGTAAATGGGTAAATAAACTTAAAAACAAAACAAAAGAAAAAGGTACCATCTTATTCCTTAACTAATTTCAAGAGAAAGAAAACACCAAGGTTCGGCAAGCTTATAGCCTAGTACATGGTATGATTTTGAACCCCATTTTTAATGATTTTTATGTTTTTGAGTTCGTTGTAGCTTAACTTAGCTAGCCCCGGGGTCAATTTGTAAAACTATTAAAGGTTGAAGGTTATGCCATGAATGTTCTTGAATGTTTTTTGATGTTAAATGGTAGATTATGAATCTTTGTTGAATAATAAACAAGTTTTGTAAAGTGATTTTTGATGAAAATTGCATATAGGGATTGATTTATAAAAATAGTAAAAATTCATGTTAAATTTATGAAATGATGATTTATTTGGGTTGGTTTAAGTCCCAAAAGAATTCAGTTAGCCTATAAGAGGGATTAAAATGCTAAGACTTCAATTTATGATCTTAAGGACTAAATTGTGAAAAGTTAAAATGTTAGAGGCACAATCGTAATTTTGAATAAAGATGAAGTGTGGATTAAATTGAATACTATAAGTATTAAATGGATTGAAATTGTCTATTTAGGTTAAGATAAACCACGTACGAACCTAGATCGAGGCAAAGCAAAAGCTTCGAATTAACTCGATTTAACTTCTACACCCCTAGTTGTCAAGGTAAGTTCGTATGAATGATTATCGTATTAGTGCTATTTAAATTGTATGTTGTTATGTTATTTATTATGTTAAATTGAATGATGTATAAAAAAATTAGTGCTCTGATGGTTATCGAGTCCTAGTTGAACCTTAGGAATTCGTAGGATACAAATGAAATGTCATTAGGGATTTCATGTTTCGTTTGTTGGTCTTGAATGTCCTACCGATGACTAAGGTCCTACATTTGTTGTGGATACTCCACAACTAGTGTGAGTAGCATCTTGTAGCTTACATTCTGACCCACGTCTCGTGTGAGCAGGCCCATTTCACAGCTAGTGTGAGCAATGATGTAAGGAAAGGTTATGATTATTTAAAGGCACACTTCGTGTGAGCTTTCCCAAGTATCTGATGAAATTCTATACGGTTCAACAGGTAAGAAAAGGGATTGAAATGGTAAATTGTCAAATGGAATTATTGATAAGCTTATGGAAAGGATGCATGAATCAAATGATGTATCTCATATGAAAAATGACTTATCATATGGTAAGTTCAAAAGAGTTATGTACAAATGTGCTAACTTGTGTATTAATGGTGATGTATAGGCTTATATCAATCTTATGGTTTGGACTTTAATGTACTTATGCTTTAAATTATGCAAATGAAATCGTAAGTTGTGTTTAAGTTATACGAGCTTACTAAGAATTAATTACTTACGTAGTTTCTTTCTTATGTTTTATAGATTATCGAAAGCTCAATCGTATTAAAAGCTCGTCGGAGATCTATCACACTATCCAACATATATATATCCGTAGTTTTTGAATGTTTTGGCCAAGTTTATATTGACAAGTATAGGATGACTTGTAATGTTATTTTGGTGAATGGTTTGATGGTGTTTTGGCATGTATAAGTTTTGAAACTTATCTTAATTTGGTACCATTTGATGCTTTGTCAAATTGTGTCAACTTGGTTATGCTACTATGCATGTTTGAATGGATCTTATTCTATAGTTGCAATGATGTGTTAATGGTTAAGTTTGTGGCATGTTTTGGTAAATGTTTAACTAGAATTTGGTGATTGAAATATGGTATAATTGACTTGTTTAGATAGGAAACATTTAGTTGTTGATTGAGGTGTTTTTGAATGGCATATTAGGTAGTTGTGTTAGGACTTTGAAATGGTATTTTGATATGTGTTTAGGTGATGTTAAAGTCCCTTTAATGTGTTCATGAATGGTTTGAGATGTTAAGCATGATATGATATTGAAATGGTTTGACCCTAGGTGAATTTTAGGTCCACACGGCCTTAGACACTGGTGTGTGACTCAGTCGTGTGTGGCACACAGCCTGGTGAACCGCCCGTATGTAATCTAAGAATTCCTTTGTATGCAAGTCAGTGAGTTACACAGCCTAGCACATGGGCGTATGGGGTAACTCAGATTGTTAAACGGCCTGGCATACAGGCGTATGACACGGCCTTGTGACCCAACTCAGAGAGTTACACGGGTGAGGACACGAGCTGGGACACAACTATGTGTCTCTAGTTCAAAGGTTACACAGCTTGACACACGGGCGTTTGTCTCAGTCATGTGAGGCACACGGCCTGGCTACACGGCCGTGTGACCACTATTTTTAATTTTTTTACTTTTTCCTATACTTTCGAAATGATTTCAAATTGGTCTCGAATTGTTTCTAAGGTATTTTTAGGGCCTCGAGGGCTCGATTTAGAGACATTATGAATGTATATGATTGTTTTATGATTTCTTTATGTTATTGAATGAAGTTAAGTTTAAATGTTTTTGATTGTTTAGTAATGCTCCGTAACCCTAATCTGGCGACGAATAGGGGTTAGGGGTGTTACATTTAGAGGTATCAAAGCTACGGTTTAGTCAGTTCTCAGGCTGAATGTAGCATGTGTGGAGTCTAGAAATACATGTCATTATATAACATGTAATAGTGTGATAACTCCTGACTCAAATTGAACTATGTTTTTATATAGATAAGATGTCATCCAATTGAGCTGATTCTAGTAAAGTAGAAAGTAACGCACAAGCCTCCCTTCATGGAGTAGCTTCTAGTGGTAGTAGGCTCGTGTCTGAGGGTCGTGGAACAGAAGCTAAAGAAGCCTTTTTCCAGATTATGTCTGAGTGGTTTACAGAGTTCGTATGAACGAACTCAAAGGCTCAACGACCTTAACCCCCTTCCGTACCCCAACCCGTCCTTGTAGATCCTCAGGGATTGGAACCATTGTGTGCAAGCAAGCCTCCAGTGGATAAAATTTGGAAGTATAGGGATGAAGAGTTTCATGGTATAGCCAAAGATGATCCAGAGAAAGCCGAGTTGTGGTTAAAAAACACTATGAGAGTTTTTGATGAATTGTCTTGTACATTGATCGAATGTTTAATGTGTGTTGTTTCTCTGTTGAAAGTCTTAGCTTATCAGTGGTTGCACACTTTTATCACGGTAGCACTGAGGGATCATGTGAATTGGGAATTCTTCTAGACAGAGTTTAGAAAGAAATATGTAAGTCAAAGGTTCCTTGATAAGAAACGTAAAGAGTTTCTTGAATTGAAACAGGGTCGAATGACAGTGGTCCAATGAGAGAGAATTTGTATGACTCGGCAAATATGCTTGAGAGTGTATACCATCTGAGGCTATCATGTGTACATAGTTTGCAAATGGTTTAAATGAAGATATTAAGTTGTTAGTCGATATTCTTGAGTTGAAAGAATTTGTGGTTTTAGTCGATAGAGCTTAGAAGGCCGAGGAACTTAGCAAGGCTAAAAGAAAAGCAGATTCAGAGGCTCGTGATTAGGGAAAACAACTTGTGGGAAAATCATTATTGTCTCCATGAAAAAATCAAAAGAATTTCATAGTTGTTCATCAACTTCGATGGGTTATTCTGAGAGGGATAAAGGAAAACATCATTCGAACTCGAAACCTCAGGCTACATCTGTAATGAGTGTGGGTAGTGTCAGGAACAACAAGCCTGAATGTTAGTAATGTAATAGACGACATTTCAATGAATGTAGATTGAAAGATGGGCCGTGTTTTAAATGGGTTCTTATGATTTTTATCTCAGAGATTACCCCGAAAGGTCTGATAAAGAAAAGGCTCAGAATACTCATTTGAGTAGTATGACTGCGAGAGGGAGGCCACCCCGTAACACTGGAAATACAAGTAGCAGTCAAGGTGTAATGAAAGATTTTACTTTTAGATCTGAGGCATGGGCAGCAACTAGGGCTTATAGGATTCGTGCTCAAGAGGAATGTAACACCCCTTACCCGTACCCGAGGCCGGGATAGGATACAAGGAATTACTAAAGACATACACAATCATTCATGCAAAAACCGGGCTATAAATTTTTTCTTTAAAACAACTTCATTCATACATACACAATTTGTCCCTGATATGGGCCTGCGAGGCCTAAAATAACCATCGGAAGGGATTCGGGACTAAATCAAAGTCTTTAGCAAAGTTTGGGAAATTTTCCCTAATACAGAGCCACACGCCCATGTGAGACATGGGACACGCCCGTGTGCTCTCGACATACCCATGTCCTGCAGCCGTGTAACTCTCTGACTGTGACGTCAACATCAATTTAGGGTCACACAGCCACATCGCACGCTCGTGTGGCTAGACCGTGTGGTCAATTAAAATTAAATGAATTTTTCATAAAAAAGGTGCATACTTCACACGGCTAGAGTACACGTCCATGTGGGTAGGCCGTGTCTCTCATACTGCCAAGACACACGCCTGTTTCTTAGCCCGTGTGTTTACCATTGAGCATACTGACTTGCAAAAATTAGGATGCAGGGGACACACGACCATTCAACACGCCCATGGGACAGACTGTGTGTCACACATGATCTAGACACATGCCCGTGTGTCTACCCGTGTGGACCATTTAAAGGCTATTTTCCAAGCCAATTGTCACCCTCAATCATTCATACATTCAAACATATTTCATAGCATGCAACCTGACATATTTAGACACTCAAATATTCAACACCATGGCACTCTCACATCTTCATAATGTCATCCTATTGCACATTCATTTTGTTACACCATTTAGAAACATTCCACACCAATTTCATGCATTATTAAACTTGTTACCATAACTTCAAATTATGCATTCATGACTATAGTCATTTTAAGCCATTAAGTCATCCCTTATCTTTTAGCATCTAATCCATATCCCTTATCTTTTAGCATCTAATCCATACTTTATCATACATTCACCAAGCAATAAATATCACATCATCAAGGCACTAACAAATGCATGCATGGGTAATTAGATTACAACCTAATGATCAAATATAAGCCATGTCACATGGCCATTACAAAATGAATCATCAACATCATTGGCCTTCACAATTTGGCCAAATAGCATGACACATATCACAAAATAACCAAGTCCCCTATACATGCCATACTCAAAATAAAAATTCCATTATACCCAATAATCTTTTGATAGTGTGATCGAATACTCCAACAGCTTCCGATCCCTGAGCTAGCTTGGCGGAAATACAAAGGATGGAAAGGAAAGGGGGTAAGCATTAAAGCTTAGTAAGTCCACATGCAAATAATATGCAATGGTAGTAAGCAATCAACATGCAAAGACATAGTAACATATACATAAAGATTATTCATCACTTAAACTTTTTGACATACTTATCATATGTACACATATACTTTCTCATCACAAATCATTCTTTACCAAGGCATTATTCATAGGTTTAGCGTACATACTTGTACTCATCGTAGTATATCATATAACCATACCATTTTAACATGCCTTCCTCGGGAATTTCATCACATCCATTGCATTACCCATTGAACACTCGGAATACTATTGGATACGCAGAAAACTTGCAAATAAGTGCCACATATACATACGTAGCCAAAGTTGCCTCATAACATGTAATGCTCGCAATGGAGCTACTCACGGGCTTGCTCATAAAAGCTATCGGTCAAGATGTAGCTACAAGGGCTGCTCACACAAGCTGTTAGGTATCCGACCAACTCAAGGATTACCTAGCCACCAGTAGGACACACAAGACCATTGCCCGGAACCCAATTACATGTATCACATCCATAATGAACTCGGACCAACTCAACGAGCTCTGATGCGTCATACATATCACGAACCTGGACCAACTCAACGAGTTCGGATTTCTAAATTCCTAGTGACATGCCACTTGTATCCTAGGCTATTCCTAAAGTTCAAATGAGATTTTCCTCACTTGCACAAGGCATACTTTGTCGTACTTGCTCGTGATGTTGTATGTAACGACCAATTATCATTTATGCTTTCATAACAACCAATAAGTATATAACTTATAATAACAAAAAAACATTTATCACATAATATCAAAACATTAAAAACATGCTACAATACCACATTATTTGCATATGCACTTAACTCGGTACAAAATGATGGTAATCAAGCCTAATTGTCGTATACTTTATTCTTTCCTCGATCAAGATCCGGTTCATATTTTTCTTGATCTATAATGCCAAATTTAACTTGTTTATTAATCATATTGTTCAAATCAATCCATAATCCATGCTTTGGTAAAATTACCTTTTTACCCCTAACTTTTCACTTATTTATGATTTAATCCCTAGGCTTGTAAAAAGAAATGCATGCATTTTCCTTTATTTCTCATTATTACTACCCACTTTTACACTTTTACAAAAAAGACCCCTTTTTGGTGTTTTCACTAAAAATCACCTAGTAAAAGATGTTTATCATGCATCAAACATTCATATTCCTCCATTAATCATCAAAATACATGCATGTTACACATGGTTAAAATTTCATACATGAACTTGAGCTCAAAATATAGCTAGAAATGGGCAGATCATGCTTCAAAGACTTCAAAAATACAAAGAACATTAAAAACGGGGCTAGGGAGCACTTACAATCAAGCTTGGAAATGTTGAAAAAAACCCTACCTATGGCTATTGAGAAATTTGGCTAACACATGGAGAAGATGGAAACATTTTTTGCTTTGATTTTCCCTTTTTATTCTTTTAATTATCAAATGACCAAAATGCCCTTACGGTTTTTCTTTCAAATTTTTCCTATGCATGTCCATTTTTTCCAAAATTATAGAAATTGGTCAAATTTCTAATTAGGACCCTCTAATTTATCATCTAAAGCAATTTCATAATTAAAGCTTCTAGAATGCAAGTTTTGCATTTTATTCAATTTGGTCCCTAAAATTCAATTAGGCATTTTATGCATAGAATTTCTTCATGAAACTTTCAGATAAGCATGCATTCATATCATAGACCTTATAAGAATCATATAATAATTATTTCTATCTCGAATTTATGGTCTCAAAACTACTATTCTGACTAGGCCCTAATTCGAGATGTCATAAGGAAGCTTCAACACTTGATGTGATCTGGTACATTCTCTATCTTTGATACTAATGTTAATGCTTTGATTGATCCGGGTTCAACACACTTATATGTATGCACAACTTTAGTGTTGGATAAAAAATACCTTTTGAGTCTACTAAATTTGTGGTTGAAGTAATGAATCCTCTATGTCAATATGTATTAGTGGATAAAGTTTGTAAAATTGTCCTTTGATGATTCGTGGTTACAAATTTCTGACTGATTTGATGTTTTTACTGTTTGATGAGTTTGATGTAATTTTGGGTATAGACTGGTTACCACTGCATGATGTTTTTGTGAACTGTAGATGAAAGCATATCATGTTGAAATGTCAGAATGGTGAAAATATTTGAATCGAATCAAATAGATTAGATGGTACATCTAATGTTATTTCAGCTATGACAGCATAAAAATATGTTAAAAAGGGCCGTGAAATGTATCTCGCTTATATATTTGATTTCAGGACTTTGGAATTGAAATTAGAATCTGTTCTTATTGTATATGAGTTCACAGATTTATTCCCAAAAGAATTACTAGGATTACCGCCAATCAAAGAGGTTGAGTTTGCTATTAAATTATTGTTGGGAACATCTCCGATACCGATGGCTCCGTATAGAATGGTAGCTACAAAATTAAAATAGCTGAAAGCATAGTTGCAAGAGTTGACAGATAGGGGCTTTGCTTGGCCCAACTTTTCCCCTAGGGTGCTCCTGTTTTGTTTGTTAAGAAAAAAGATGGGTCCATACAATTGTGTATTGACTATTGACAATTCAACAAAGTCACGATAAAAAAACAAATATCATTTGCCACGTATTGATGATTTGTTTGATCAGCTAAAAGGTGCGATAGTGTTCTCAAAGATCAACCTTCATTCTGGATATTATCAACTACAGGTTAAAGACTCGAACGTGTCATAAGCTGCTTTCAAAACTAGGTACGGACATTATGAGCTTCTTGTTATGCCATTTGGTTTAACCAATGCACCTATTGTGTTTATAGATTTGATGAATAGAATATTCAGACCGTATTTAGATAGATTTGTTGTTGTATTCATTGTTGACATTCTGATCTATTCACAAGATGAGATAGAGCATGCCTAGCATTTGAGAATTATTTTGCAGACTTTACGCGAAAAATAATTGTTTGCTAAGTTTACCAAATGTGAGTTTTGGCTCCGAGAAGTTGGATTTTTGGGACATGTAGTGTCGATAGATGGTATTAGGTTGATCTGAGTAAAATCTCAATTGTAGTGGACTGGAAACATCTAAGAAATGTGTCAGAAGTCTAAAGTTTTCTTGGTTTAGCCAGATATTATAGAAGATTTGTGAAGGTATTTTTAATGATTTTTACGCCGTTGAAAAACTGCTTCAAAAAGATGTCAAGTTCAAATGGTTTGAGAAGTGTCAGCAAAGTTTTAGCTAGTTGAAAGTGTTGTTAACCGAGGCACCTGTGTTTTCTCAATTAGAATCCGGTAAAGAATTTGTGATTTATAGTTATGTTACATTGAATGGTTGTGTTGGTTCAACTAGATTCTGGTAAAGAATTTGTGATTTATAATGATGCTTCATTGAATGGTTTGGGTTGTGTTTTGATACAAGAAGGTAAAGTGATAGCGTATGCTTCTCGACAGTTGAAACTACACAAAAAGAATTATTCGAATCACGATTTAGAGCTTGCAGCCATTGTATTTTCTTTAAATATTTTGCGACACCAATTGTACAGAGAAAAATGTCATATCTTCACATATCACAAAAGCTTGAAATATTTTATAGGAGAGAAAGATTTGAATCTGAGATAGCGTAGATGGATTGAGTTGCTAAAAGATTATTATTTGATCATTGATTGTCACCCGGGCAAGGCTAATGTCATTGTTGATGCCTTGAGTAGAAAATCTCTATTTGCTTTGCAAGCTTTGAACACATGGTTGACATTTTTGCAACATATTTGTGAGGCTTAGAAAAGTGATGTAGAATTGATCGCTAAACAGAAACTAATTGAATCAACATCTGATTCAGACTTTCATGGTGGTTCAGATGACAGTTTCTACTTCAAAAATAGATTTTCTATTTCGAGAAACTCTGATCTCATTCAAAAGATTTTATAGGAAGCTTACAGTAGTAACTTATCGATTAATCCTAGTAGTAATAAAATGTATGGTGATTTGAAATAGATGTACTGGTGGCCAAGTATGAAACGAGAGATTTCAGAATTTGTATCAAATTTTTTGATCTATTAGCAAGTTAAAGTCGAACATCAGATACCTTCTAGTTTATTACAACTTGTGATGATTCTAGAGTGGAAATGGGAACGTGCTACGATGGATTTTTTATTAGGATTGCCTCAATCTCTGAGAAAGAAAGATGTTGTATGGGTCATTGTAGATCTTTTGATGAAATTCACATATTTTATTCCAGTGCGTATAGATTATTCACTCGAGAGATTGGAAAAATTGTATGTTTTTGAGATTGTTAAATTGCACGGTGTATCGATTTCTATTATTTCTAATAGAGATCCATAGTTTATGTCTCGATTCTAGAGTAAGTTAAATAATGCTCTAGGTATTTGACTGCATTTTAGTACAGAATTTCATCCATAAATTGATGGTCAATCTGAACGAGTAATTCAGATGCTCAAAGGTATGTTTCGATGTTGTGTTTTAGGGTTCGAAGGTAACTGGAGAGATTCCTATCTTTGATTGGATTTGTATACAATAACAGTTATTAGGCAAGTATTAAAATGGTACCGTACGAAGGTTTGTATGGTTAAAAATGTCAAACTCCGTTGTACTACACTGAGCTGAGTAAGAAAAATTTATTCGGTGTTGATTTGATTCAAGAAATTGAAGAAAAAGTCAAAGTGATACGTGACAGTTTGAAAGCAGTTTTTGATCAACAAAAATCTTATGTAGATTTGTAAAGAAAAGATATAAAGTTTCAAGTTGGCGACAAGGTATTTCTAAAATTATCGCCTTGGGGGAAAGTTCACCGATTTGGCTGAAAAGGAAAGCTTAGTCCGCAGTGTATCGGGTTGAGGGATTGGACTAGTAGCTTATCAGTTGACTTTACCGTCATAGTTAGAAAAGATTATTATTTTATTATTTTAGTGTCTACGAGAATATATTAAGGTCCTGATAAAATTTCGTTAAGAAATTTTGATGTTTACATAGTTAATTAAGTAATAATGACTAATTTGTAAAAGGTGAACAAGTTGATTTCTATTTGTTAAAAGGGCTAAATGGCTTTGGAAAGGGAAGTGAATGGACTTGGATGGTAATTATACTATATATGTTGATAGTGGATGTTTATGGCATGGTTTAATTGAAATTTTGCTAATTTTTAAAGGTTAATATGGTAAATGGGTAAATAAACTTCAAAACAAAACAAAATAAAAATGTATCATCTTATTCTTTTCTTCCTTAACTGATTTTAAGAGAAAGAAAACACCATTGATGAATTCAAGTTTTTGCAAGCTTATAGCCTAGTGCATGGTATGATTTTGTACCCCATTTTTAATGATTTTTATGTTTTTGAGTTCATTGTAGCTTAGCCTAGCTAGCTTGGGGGTCAATTTGTAAAACTATTAAAGGTTGAGGGTTATGCCATGAATGTTCTTGAATGATTTTTTTATGTTAAATGGTAGACTATGAATCTTTGTTGAATAATAAACATGTTTTGTAAAGTGATTTCTGATGAAAATTGCATTTAGGGATTGATTGGTAAAAAAAGTAAAAATTCATGTTAAATTTATGAAATGATGATTTATTTTGGTTGGTTTAAATCCTTAAAGAATTCAGTTAGCCTATAAGAGGAATTAAAATGCTTCGATTTCAATTTATGAGCTTAAGGACTAAATTGTAAAAAGTTAAAATATTAGAGGCAAAATGATAATTTTGCATAAATATGAAATGTATACTAAATTGAATACTATAAGCATTAAATGGGTTGAAATTGTCTATTTAGATCAAGATAAACCACGTATAATCCTAGATCGAGGTAAAGCAAAAGCTTCTAATTAGCTCAATTTAACTTCTACGACCATAGTTGTCGAGCTAAGTTCGTATGAACAGTTATCGTATTAATGCTATTTAAATTGTATGTTGCTATGTTATTTATTATGTTAAATTGAATGATGTATAAACAAATCAATGATATGACAGTTATCCAGTTTTAGTTGAATCTTAGGAATTCATAGGATACAAATGACATGTCATTAGGGATTTCATGTTTGGGTTGCTGTTCTTGAATGTCCTACTGATGGCCGAGGTCGTGCATTTGTTGTGGATACTCAAAAGCTCATGTGAGCAAAATCATGTAGCTTATATTCCAACCCACAACTCGTGTGAGCATGCCCATTTCACAGCTCGTGTGAGCAATGATGTAAAGGAAAAGTTATGGTTATGTAAAGGCAGACTTCGTGTGAGCTTTCCCAAGTATCCGATGAAATTCTAGATGGTTCAATGGGTAAGAAAAGGGATTGAAATGGTAAGTTTTCAAATGGAATTATGTATAAGATTAAGGAAAGGATGCATGAATCAAATGATGTATCTCATATGGAAAATGACTTATCATATGATTAGTTCAATTGGGTTATGTACAAATGTGCTAACTTGTGTATTGATGGTGATGTATTGGCTTATATCAAGCTTATGGTTTAGACTTTAATGTACTTATGCTTTAAATTATGCAAATAAAATTGTAAGTTGTGTTTAATTTATACGAGCTTACTAAGTATTAACTACTTACATAGTTTCTTTCTTATGTTTTTATAGATTATCAGAAGCTCTATCGGTTTGGAAGTTCATGAGAGATCTATCACACTATCCAACATATATTTATCAATAGTTTTTGAATGTTTTGGCCAAATTTATAATGACATGTATGGGATGACTTGTAATGTTATTTTGCTGAATGGTTTGATGGTTTTTTGGTATGTATAAGTCTTGAAACTTATCTTAGTTTGGTGCCATTTGATGCTTTGTAAAATTGTGTGAACTTGGTTATACTACTATGCATATTTGAATGGCTCTTATGGTATATTTGTAATGATGTGCTAATGGTTAAGTTTGTGGCATGTTTTGGTAAATGTTGAACTAGAATTTGGGGATTGAAATATGGTGTAATTTACATGTTTAGATAGGTAACATTTAGGTGTTGATTGAGGTGTCTTTGAATGGCATATTGGGTAGTTGTGTTAGGAATTTGAATGGTATTTTGATGTATGTTTAGGTGATTTTAAAGTCCCTTTAATGTGTGCATGAATGGTTTGAGATGTTAAACATGATATGATATTGAAATGGTTTGATTCTAGGTGAATTTTAGGTATACATGGCCTGAGACAGGGGTGTGTGATCCACACACAGCCTAGCGACACGATTGTATGTCATCTGAGAGTTTATTTGTATGCAAGTCAGTGAGTTACACAGCCTGGCGCACAGGCGTGTGACACAGCTGTGTGTCCCTAGTTTGAAGGTTACACAGCCTAAGACACAGGCATGTGTCTCAGTCGTGTGAGGCACACGGTCGTGTGACCCCTGTTTCCAAATTTTTTTGACATTTTCCTATACTTTCCAAATGATTTCAAATTGGTCCTGAATAATTTCTAAGTTATTTTTAGGGCCTTGAGGGCTCAATTTAGGGACAATATGAATATGATTATTTCATGATTTCTTTATGTTATTGAATAAGGTTAAGTTTAAGTGTTTTCGATTGTTCAGCAATGTTCTGTAACTCTAATTCAGCGACGGATACGGGTTAGAGGTGTTACATTTAGTGGTATCAGAGCTACAGTTTAGTTAGTTCTCAGACAAAACATAGCATGTGTGGAGTCTAGAAATACATGTCATTATATTACCTATGATAATGTTGTAACTCTTGACTCACATTGCACTATGTTTTTATATAGATAAGATGTCATCTAATCGAGCCAATTCTGATGAAGTAGAAAGTAACGCACAAGTATCCCTTCATGGAGCAGCTTTTAATGGTAGTAGGCCCATGTTTGAGGGTCGGGGAGGAGAGACTAAAGAAGCCTTCTTCCAGATGATGTCTTAGTGGTTTATAGAGTTCGTAAGAATGAACCCAATGGCTCAATGACTTCCACCCTTTGTCGTACCCCAACTTGTCCTTGTAGTTCCTCAGGGTTTGGAACCGATGCATGTAAGCAAGCCTCCAATGGATAAAATCTGAATGTATGAGGTTGATGAGTTTCATGGTACAGTTGAATACGATCCAGAGAAAGCCGAGTTCTGGTTAGAAAACACTATGAGGGTTTTCGATGAGTTATCTTTTACACCGACTGTATGTTTAAAGTATGTTGTTTTTTTGTTGAAAAACTCAACTTATCAGTGATGGAACACTTAGATCGCGATAGTATCGAGGGCCGAATAACAGTGGTTGAGTATGAGAGAGAATTTGTACGACTTAGCAAATATGCTCGAAAGTGTATACATGTGTACGACAAAGTGTTATCATTAACATGGGATATCAAAATCAATACATGTGTATGTGTTAAAGAACAACATATTGGACTGACCCACTATGAGTATGTTTCTTGGATTATTATGTAATAGTCACAACATTACTCATAGTGATTACTATGTATACGATCCTCAGACTTGAGATCATCATTATCCCAACGTCATGAGTCATATATTTTGATACAATCAAACATCCATTGTAGCTAGTTGTTCTATAAAGGCTGATGTTGGATATACCACAATCTATGTAGTGGGATATGGTTGATCAATATAGGATTTGTCCCTCCTACATAATGGGAGCAATATCTTAGGCCACTTGATTGAGTGAGACTATAAATGCATGGCCATACTCGAATAAGTTGATATGAGATATCATACTTATTTGTTTATCATAGTCCACTCAGGATATTGAGAAACATTGGATGGACTATTGAAGTGTGACTATTCCATGACTTGTGTTCATTCTAGATATAAAGGACAAAAAGGATTTAATACATAAAGGGTGTGACAGCCCTAATTTGGCCCTAGTCGGAAAGTGGTTTCGGGACCACAAAACCAAGTCATAAAAATAATTAACCGTTATAATCTATGCTTACTGTATGTGTACATGCACGTGTGAAAGTTTCATGTTTTAATTTGGTCAATTGTATGTGAAATTATTAAATAGGACTTATGTGAGAAAATTCTGAAATGTGATAGGTTAATCTTAAGTGGCCTATTAATGCATGCGACAAAAAGGATGGACTTGCATGTCAAATATTCATTTTATTTAGGTAGTGGTCGGCCATGATGATATGTTATATAGAATATATGTATTATTTAATTATAATGGCTTTATAATTTTAATTTAGTAATGAATTAATAAAAAGAAAATGGGTGATTTCTTCTTGGCCGAAATGTAAGAGAGGAAAGGGGAGAAAACTTCATTCGGTTACCATTGGCTTAAATCAAGGTAAGAATTTTTATTAGTTCTTAAAATTTTAGTTGCTTTTAAGTTAGTTGTCAAGTTCTTTTTTCAACCCATGTTAAAATTTTGAGTTTTGGGAGAATTTGAGCTTTCGGTCATGGTGGGAATAAAATAAAATACATGGTTGTCTTCTAGTTAAGGTACTTGTAAGTAGTTTGGATGAATGAAGAATAATAATTTAACCATTTTGCGTACTAGTGTAATTACCGAATTTGAGTTAAGAATATCCTTGAGTGATGTTGTTTTTAAATGTCAAATGGGGAGCAAATGCCGTTTGGATGATTGAATAAATAAATAGAGAATTAAGTAATAAAAGGTTCGGCATTGTATATGAATTAAGGGTATAATTTTGAATAAAATGAGTATATGTGTTAATTACCTTGTATTTGAAGTTTTGAAGAATAGGTAGTGATTAATTAAAATGAAGAAGGTTAAATCTTTAAATTTAGTTGAATTTGAACATTCGGCATTACTTATGATATTAGATATGAGTGTATGAAAGGTTGATTTTTGAGTAGTTAGGTGTGTTAAAATAGTTGATGATTGGGTGATTCTTATGGTTGTTTCGATTATGGTCTTGGCATGAGTAAAAATTTATATATGAAATAGTTGTTATATTTTACGAAAGTGTTAATACATGCATTTATGCTAGGGAATATTCAATTATGATACAATATATATGTGATGTTTATAATGGAATATATGTGAGTAATTTCGGTTTGTTAAGTATGCAGTACGTGTATGGCAAATTGTATATATAGAATGCATTGAAGTTACCCTATATGATCGAATAAGTAATTAGAATATTGGTGATATATATGTATTTCTATTCATGGTTAATTGGTATGTGAAATGGGTGTATGTTAGTTAAAAATATATACTTAAGGTGATGTGTTAATATAATTAGTTATATAGTTGGGTTTCAATATTGAGTATAAGGGTTAAGTGCTTTAAATTGCCTTTGATGTTCGAAATAATTATGCAAATTTATTGATTTAAATTAATCTCAAGAGCAAAGAGGAACTAGACCAGATAAGGGAAAGGAGAAAGCAAGCGAATAGCCTATCTGCAACTGTTCAAAAATATCCGAGGTAAGTTTTGAGTAATTACAGTTATTAGATAATTGATGTAATGAGATAAGCATGATAAATGAACTGCAAATTATTGTCTCTACTTGAATAAGGTTGTTTAATAAATAACTTGAGTTTATGGAATGTAATCGAATGGATATTAGGAGTTAAGCTGAGATAGTGAAATGGTTACGTGTTCTTGCATAAAAGTGTTGAATCGAAAGTTATATTGAAAGTGTGTTTTCTTTGTGTGCTCATACTCGAATGAAGAAAGTGAAGTACAAATGTGATATGATATGAGCGGAATTATCATGTGGGTAAATATGCTTAGCTCTCGATACATTGTATATCCGGGTTAAATCCCGCAGGCATCGTGCTGGTAATTTATATCCGGGTTAAATCCCGCAGGCATCGTGCTGGTAATGTATATCCGGGTTAAATCCCGCAGGCATCGTACTAGTAATGTATATCCGAGTTAAATCCCGCAGGCTTAGTGCTGGTACTATATCTGAGCCTAAAGTTCCGTAGGCTTTGAGTTAGTAACTGGATTCGAGTTTTGAAACCTAGCAGGCTTAACGCCGGTGATTCGAATGAGATTACAAATTCAAATGTTCAAAGTAAACTATTATTAATATGTATGATACATGGTAATGACCAGGTACGTATTATATACTGTTATGTGAATTGATTTCAATGTGAGTCATTAGTGTCAAACAACGATATAACTATGTGAATGATTAATATATCTATGAATAAAAGAAATGACCTAATCGATCGATGTCTGCCATTATATGAAAATATGTGAATTAAATTAGTTGTATGAGCCATAAAGTAAAGTGAAACATGTGCTGAAAATTTCTTATGTATTTATATTCGGCCAATAGTCTTTATGTATGGTATACTTGTGTATATTTGGCCTAGTGATTGTAGTTAGAATACAAATTTGGTAACATTCATTGTTCGATTTAAATGACATGTTTTAATTGTTGAAATGCTTAAAACTTACTAAGCCTCGAAAGCTTACTCTGTTTCTTATATCTCTGTTTTATAGATTGTTGATTTTGGCCACCGACTCGGGGATCGTCAACAGTTCATCGTACTATCGATCTTGTTGGTACAGTTATATTTTGGTCTCGATATGGCATGTATAGGTTGGACTGTTGACAAAATATGTTTTGTAATTGTAAATATTTTGGCCGTATGAAAATGGCATTTATAACTTATAAATCTGTATGTATTCAGTTCGATTTCTGCCTTTGTTGTTAGATTATGTGATTGGAAAATTAAATGTTTAACTTGGTAATACCTCATAGCCTAAACCGGCGATCAGACTTGGGCTAGGGGTGTTACATTTTATTGGTATCAGAGCTACGATTTAGTTGACTCTAGGATTAAAGTAGAGTGTATGAGTCTAGCTATACATGCCATATAGTATTAATACGATAGTATGATGAATTCTGATAGTTAAAAATGTGTTTTCGTATAGTAATGGATACCGATCCCAATCGAGCGGTAGCTGATGATGTTGAGAGTGTAGCGCCTGCTCCTGCGCATGGGACAGCACCGATGGACTCTCAACCTATTGCAAGCAATCAGAATGACGAGGCTAGATAGGCTTTTTATAGTGTGATGAATGATTGGTTCAACCAATACATTCGAACTAATACGGCTGTTCCACAACCCCCACTCCCGAATAAGACACCCCCTGCACCTACGATACCTCCGGTAACTGATCAGACGAGGCTAAATAAGTCTCCGGTAGACAGAATCCGAAAGCACGGGGCTACTGAATTTAAGGCTACAGATAGCGATGATGCTGAGCAAGCTGAATTTTGGTTGGACAATACTATCCGAGTATTCGATGAACTATCTTGCACACCTGATGAATGCCTAAAATGTGCCATATCTCTACTACGTGATTCTGCCTATTGTTGGTCAAATACATTGGTTTCTGTTGTGCCCAAAGAACGGGTGACGTGGGAATTCTTCCAGATTGAATTTCGAAAAAAATATATCAGTCAGAGGTTCATTGATCAAAAATGAAAAGAATTTCTTGAGCTTAAACAGGGTTCCATGTCAGTTACTGATTATGAACGGAATTTTGTCAGACTCAGTAGATATGTTCGGGAATGTGTATCATCTGAGGCTATTATGTGTAAACGTTTTGAAGATGGGCTGAATGAAGATATAAAGATGTTTGTTGGCATTCTTGAAATACGAGAGTTCGTAGTACTTGTCGAACGAGCTTGCAAAGCCGAAGAACTTAGTAAAGAAAAAAAGAAAGCTGATGTCGAAGCTGGAGAATTTCGTAAAAGATCTACAGGAAAGTCTTTTCAGCAATCATCGAAGAAATTTTGAGATGATTCAGGCCGATCAAAGAATACTTCGGGTTTTTCCAGACGAGACCACGATTGACCTCCTGTGAGTACACGAGCCATTTCAGTTGCCAGTGTTGGAAACAAACGTCGGGACAGAACCGAGTGCAAGTATTCTGGTAAATGGCATTCGAGGAGTTGTAGATTTCATGACCGCTCCTGTTATAAAGGCGGGTCAGTCGACCACTTTATCAAAGATTGCCTGAGATTATCCGAACAAAATGTGAATCAGAGTGGGAAATCGAGTAATACTACAGCACGAGGTAGACCACCAAGGAATACGAGGAATGCTAGCGGCGGTCAGAGAGGGTCTAGAGATGCTACGACCAGATCCGAGGCTCATGCTCCTGCTAGAGCTTATGCTATACGCACACGCGAGGATGTTTGTTCGCCTGATGTTATTACCGGTACTTTCACTCTATTTGATACTGATGTGATTGCTTTGATTGACCCTGGTTCTTCTCATTCATATGTATGTGAGACTTTAGCATCCAGTAAGACTCTACCTGTTGAGTCTACTGAGTTCGTAATCCAAGTGTCAAATCCCTTGGGTCGATATGTGTTAGTCGACAAAGTGTGCAAGAAATGTCCCCTGATAATCCGAGGTTCCTGTTTTCCGGCCGATTTGATGCTTTTACCGTTTAATGAAATTGATGTTATTCTCGGTATGGATTGGTTGACCGTACATGATGCAGTTGTGAATTACAAAAGAAAAACTATTGATTTGAGATGTGCAAATGATGAGATAATCCAAGTTGAGTCTACTGATTTGAACGGGTTACTAGCAGTAATATCCTCGATGTTAGCTCAGAAATATGTAAAAAAAGGGTGTGAAGCATATCTTGCGTATGTACTTGATAGTAAAGAGTCAGAAAAGAAGCTTGAATCAGTGCCAGTGGTTTGTGAATATTCGGATGTTTTTCCTGAGGAGTTACCGGGATTACCACCTGTTCGAGAGGTAGAGTTTGGCATTGAACTTGTACCTGGGACTACACCAATTTCGATAGCTCCGTATCATATGGCACTAACCGAATTAAAGGAATTGAAAGCTCAGTTGCAAGAGTTGACGGATAGAGGTTTCGCTCGACCGAGTTTCTCACCTTGGGGTGCACCAGTATTGTTTGTGAAAAAGAAAGATGGAACTATGAGAATGTGCATTGACTATCGTTAATTAAATAAAGTGACAATAAAGAACAAATATCCGTTACCGCGTATTGATGATTTGTTTGATCAGCTGAAAGGAGCCTCAGTGTTTTCAAAGATAGATTTGAGATCAGGTTATTATCAGTTGCGAGTTCGAGACTCAGATGTGCCTAAAACTGCTTTCAGAATGAGATACAGTCACTACGAGTTCTTAGTGATGCCGTTTGGACTCACTAATGCCCCTGCGGTATTTATGGACTTGATGAATCGGATCTTCAGATAGTATTTGGACCGGTTTGTAGTGGTGTTTATAGACGACATTTTGATCTATTCGCGAGATGAAACCGAACATGCCGAACATCTGAGATTAGTGTTACAGATTTTACGTGACAGGCTGTTATATGCTAAGTTCAGTAAATGTGAGTTCTGGTTGAGAGAAGTTAGCTTTTTGGGACATGTAGTATCTGCATCAGGTATTCGAGTTGATCCAAGCAAAATTTCAGCCATACTTGATTGGAAGCCCCCGAGAAATATTATTAAAGTTCAGAGCTTTTTGGGACTTGCTGGTTACTACAGACGGTTTGTAAAAGGTTTCTCGATGATAGCCACACCATTGACAAAGCTACTTCAGAAAGATATTAAGTTCGAATAGTCAGAAAAGTGCCAGAAAAGTTTCGACCAACTGAAAACGCTTTTAACGGAAGCCCCAGTGTTAGTGCAGCTCGAATCCGATAAAGAGTTTGTCATTTACAGTGATGCGTCCATACATGGACTGGGTTGTGTTTTGATGCAAGAGGTTCGAGTTGTAGCTTACGCATCGAGGCAATTGAAGCCACATGAGAAAAACTATCCGACTCATGATCTCGAATTAGCTGCCATAGTTTTTGCTTTAAAAAAATGGCGACATTACTTGTTCGGAGAAAGATGTCATGTATATTCGGATCATAAAAGCCTCAAATATTTAATGACTCAAAAAGATTTGAATCTGAGACAAAGACGTTGGCTTGAATTATTAAAAGATTATGATCTTGTTATTGACTATCACCCTGGAAAGGCTAACATGGTTGCCAATGCTTTGAGTCGCAAATCACTGTTTACTTTGTGAGCGATGAATGTTCAGTTGTCCGTTTCATCCGATAATGTGTTAGTGGTAGAATTAAAGGCCAAACCGTTATTGATTCATCAAATATGTGAAACTCAGAAAGTTGATGATGAATTGGTGGCTAAACGAGCTGAATGTGTATCGAATGTGGATTCAGAGTTTCAAATTGACGACAACGATTGTTTGAGGTTCAGAAGTCGATTGTGTATTCCAAGAAATTCAGAACTTATTTCGATGATTTTGAATGAAGCTCATAATAGCCGAATGTCGATCCATCCTGGTAGCACGAAAATGTACAACGATCCAAACGCCGGTTTTGTGGCACAGTATGAAACGAGACATTTCTGATTTTGTTTTGAAGTGTTTGATATGTCAACAAGTGAAAGCGGAACATCAAGTGCCTTCAGGGTTACTTCAGCCGATCAGGATACCCGAATGGAAATGGGATCGAGTCACGATGGATTTTGTATCTGGGTTGCCATTGTCGTCAAGTAAGAAAGATGCGATTTGGGTTGTTGTTGATAGACTGACTAAGTCGGCTCATTTTATTTCCGTGCGCATTTGATTATTCATTCATGGACAAACTAGCTGAATTGTACGTTTCTCAGATTGTAAGGTTACATGGGGTACCTATTTCTATTGTGTCGGATAGAGATCCGAGATTCACATCGCGATTTTGGAAGAAATTGCAAGAAACATTGGGTACCAAGTTGCATTTTAGCATCGCTTTTCATCCTCAGACTGATGGTCAATCAGAGCGGATAATTCAGATACTCGAGGATATGTTGAGATGTTGCATCCTTGAGTTTAGTGGTTTATGGGAACGGTATTTACCTTTGATTGAATTTCCGTACAACAATAGTTTCCAATCAAGCATTAGGATGGCACCTTATGAGGCTTTGTATGGTCATAAATGTCGTACACCGTTATTTTGGACCGAGCTTAGTGAAAATAAAATCTTCGGGGTCGATTTGATTAAAGATGTTGAGCAAAAAGTAAAAGTAATCCGTGAAAGTCTAAAGGCAGCTTCGGATCGTCAGAAGTCGTATGCGGATTTAAAACGAAATGACATTGAATATCAGGTTGGAGACAAAGTATTTCTTAAAGTTTCACCTTGGAAAAAGGTGCTCAGATTTGGCCGTAAAGGCAAATTGAGTCCGAGGTTCATAGGGCCGTATGAGATATCCGAACGAATTGGGCCAGTCGCATACAGATTGATTTTACCCCCTGAACTTGAAAAGATTCACAATGTTTTTCATGTCTCGATGCTTCGACGTTATAGATCCGATCCATCGCACATAATTAACCCATCAGAGGTTGAAATTCAATCTGATTTGAGTTATGAAGAAGAACCGATTCGTATCCTAGCTCGCGAGGTGAAAGAGTTGCGAAACAAAAAGGTTCCATTAGTAAAGGTGTTATGGCTCAAACATGGGATCGAAGAAGCTACATGGGAAACAGAGAAATCTATGAAAGAACGATACCCAAATCTATTCACTGGTAAGATTTTTGGGGATGAAAATTCCTTAAGTGGGGGAGAGTTGTGACAGCCCTAATTTGGCCCTAGTCGGAAAGTGGTTTCGGGACCACAAAACCGAGTCATAAAAATAGTTAACCGTTATAATCTATGCTTACTGTATGTGTACATGCACGTGTGAAAGTTTCATGTTTTAATTTGGTCAATTGTATGTGAAATTATTAAATAGGACTTATGTGAGAAAATTCTGAAATGTGATAGGTTAATCTTAAGTGGCCTATTAATGCATGTGACAAAGAGGATGGTCTTGCATGTCAAATATTCATTTTATTTAGGTAGTGGCCGGCCATGATGATATGTTATATAGAATATATGTATTATTTAATTATAATGGCTTTATAATTTTAATTTAGTAATGAATTAATAAAAAGAAAATGGGTGATGAAAACAAAGCTTCACCTTTGTTCTTCTTGGCCGAAATGTAAGAGAGGAAAGGGGAGAAAACTTCATTCGGTTACCATAGGCTTAAATCAAGGTAAGAATTTTTATTAGTTCTTAAAATTTTAGTTGTTTTTAAGTTAGTTGTCAAGTTCTTATTTCAACCCATGTTAAAATTTTGAGTTTTGGGAGAATTTGAGCTTTCGGTCATGGTGGGAATAAAATAAAATACATGGTTGTCTTCTAGTTAAGGTACTTGTAAGTAGTTTGGATGAATGAAGAATAATAATTTAACCATTTTATGCGTACTAGTGTAATTACCGAATTTGAGTTAAGAATATCCTTGAGTGATGTTGTTTTTAAATGTCAAATGGGGAGCAAATGCCGTTTGGATGATTGAATAAATAAATAGAGAATTAAGTAATAAAAGGTTCGGCATTGTATATGAATTAAGGGTATAATTTTGAATAAAATGAGTATATGTGTTAATTACCTTGTATTTGAAGTTTTGAAGAATAGGTAGTGATGAATTAAAATGAAGAAGGTTAAATCTTTAAATTTAGTTGAATTTGAACATTTGGCATTACTTATGATATTAGATATGAGTGTATGAAAGGTTGATTTTTGAGTAGTTAGGTGTGTTAAAATAGTTGATGATTGGGTGATTCTTATGGTTGTTTGATTATGGTCTTGGCATGAGTAAAAATTTATATATGAAATAGTTGTTATATTTTACTTAAAGTGTTAATACATGCATTTATGCTAAGGAATATTCAATTATGATACAATATATATGAGATGTTTATAATGGAATATATGTCAGAGTAATTTCGGTTTGTTAAGTATGTAGTACGTGTATGGAAAATTGTATATATAGAATGCATTGAAGTTACCCTATATGATCGAATAAGTAATTAGAATATTGGTGATATATATGTATTTCTATTCATGGTTAATTGGTATGTGAAATGGGTGTATGTTAGTTAAAAATATATACTTAAAGTGATGTGTTAATATAATTAGTTATATAGTTGGGTTTCAATATTGAGTATAAGGGTTAAGTGCTTTAAATTGCCTTTGATGTTCGAAATAATTAAACAAATTTATTGATTTAAATTAAGCTCAAGAGCAAAGAGGAACTAGACCAGATAAGGGAAAGGAGAAAGCAAACGAATAGCCTATCTGCAACTGTTCAAAAATATCCGAGGTAAGTTTTGAGTAATTACAGTTATTAGATAATTGATGTAATGAGATAAGCATGATAAATGAACTGCAAATTATTGTCTCTACTTGAATAAGGTTGTTTAATAAATAACTTGAGTTTATGGAATGTAATCGAATGGATATTAGGAGTTAAGCTGAGATAGTGAAATGGTTACGTGTTCTTGCATAAAAGTGTTGAATCGAAAGTTATATTGAAAGTGTGTTTTCGTTGTGTGCTTATACTCGAATGAAGAAAGTTAAGTACAAATGTGATATGATATGAGCGGAATTATCATGTGGGTAAATATGCTTAGCTCTCGATACATTGTATATCTGGGTTAAATCCCGCAGGCATTGTGCTGGTAATGTTTATCCGGGTTAAATCCCGCAGGCATCGTGCTGGTAATGTATATCCGGGTTAAATCCCGCAGGCATCGTGCTGATAATGTATATCCGGGTTAAATCCCGCAAGCTTAGTGCTGGTACTATATCCGGGCCTAAAGTTCCGCAGGCTTTGAGTTAGTAACTGGATTCGAGTTTTGAAACCTAGCAGGCTTAACGCTGGTGATTCGAATGAGATTACAAATTCAAATGTTCAAAGTAAACTATTATTAATATGTATGATACATGGTAATGACCAGGTACGTATTATATACTGTTATGTGAATTGATTTCAATGTGAGTCATTAGTGTCAAACAACGATATAACTATGTGAATGATTAATATATCTATGAATAAAAGAAATGACCTATTCAATCGATGTCTGCCATTATATGAAAATATGTGAATTAAATTAGTTGTATGAGCCATAAAGTAAAGTGAAACATGTGCTGAAAATTTCTTATGTATTTATATTCGGCCAATAGTCTTTATGTATGGTATACTTGTGTATATTTGGCCTAGTGATTGTAGTTAGAATACAAATTTGGTAACATTCATTGTTCGATTTAAATGACATGTTTTAATTGTTGAAATGCTTAAAACTTACTAAGCCTCAAAAGCTTACTCTGCTTCTTATATCTCTGCTTTATAGATTGTTGATTTTGGCCACCGACTTGGGGATCGCAACAGCTCATCGTATTTATCGATCTTGTTGGTACGCTTATATTTTGGTCTCGATATGGCATGTATAGGTTGGATCGTTGACAAAATATGTTTTGTAATTGTAAATATTTTGGCCGTATGAAAATGGCATTTATAACTTATAAATCTGTATGTATTCAGTTCGATTTCTGCCTTTGTTGTTAGATTATGTGATTGAAAAATTAAATGTTTAACTTGGTAATACCTCATAGCCTAAACCGGCGATCGAACTTGGGCTAGGGGTGTTACAAAGGGTTTATCATAGAAAGGTTATGTCGAATCATGACTTCTTGTAACTTAGGTGGCAATGATGTATTACTAGATGCCACTCATTGTTTGTAATATTAGAATCATTCTAGTATTACTGCTAACGTTACAAAAACCTACAGGGTCACACCCTATGGTTGAAACAAACAAAATCCAAACAAAATTGGTACTTTTTTTAGTTATCACATAATTAAATTGATTATAGAATTAATTTAACTGGGCAGCGATTAAAAAGTGAATTCTATATGAAAAAGTTTAAGAGAGTTCCTGTCGTTCACTGTCACACTAGATGGATTATGTAAAGGCTGAAACTTTTCGTAGTGGGTTGGAATCGACATACAATTGTGTAATCAATTTCAAAATAGTTATCTTTGCTTTTCCAGAAAATTAAAGGTAATCGTTCATACCCTTCTCACCCCGATTCATTCATCATACATGGATCCCTAGATGTGATCGCCAAATTTAATTTTTCTACTCTGTCATGGGGTGTACCAGTGTGCTTACACTTGCCTAATAGTTTTGTATTCTCCACAGGTAGTTCTGGAATCCATACATTATCCCAAATCCTTATATTGGTTCTAGTTCCCACACGCTAGCCCAACCCCAAATTAAACAACCCCTTCGTAGCCCAGATACTATTCTAGGTAAGATATAGGTAAGCCCCTAATCTCGCATTCATAAAGTTCATGTGCAGGTACTACTTCGTTTTAAAATCTCACGCTAATAACAATTCTAGATTCTTGATCAACCACCACCTTTGTTTTGCTAGAAGGGCAACATTAAACTTTGCCAAACTTTGAAACCCCAAACGCCCACTCTCTTTGAGTTCACACAACTTTCACCACTCACACCAATGAATCTCCTTTTTTCCCCATACTTTTGTCACCAAAACCAACTATTAATACATTTCAAATGCATTATTATTTATGCCTTAATTGTGTTATTATTGTGTGAATTGTAATGTACTCTTTGAACGTAATCAACAAAGTTCGACAAGCGAGAAAATCCCGGTTGAACCTTAGAAATAGTTAGGGTACAAATGTCATGACATTAGGGTGAGTTGAGATTACGTGTAAGACCATATCTGGTATATGGCATCGATATGAGATTTCGTGTACGCCTATAACTGGACTATTGGCATCGATATGACATCTGGGATATGACATTGGTATGGTACTATGTGTGTGAGATTTTCCGAGTATCCTTTAGTATTCTAAGTGGTTCAACGGGAAACTTAATGACAATGTTAAAGTTGGGAAAGACTATGGTATGTTGTGAAAGATTATGGTGAGTTGCAAGTTGGTACAAGTAGGTACACAAAACTCATGCTTAATGAGTTCGATATGTGATGAAACCTTGGATTGGTTTGATCAAGTAAGTTATGATGTTAAGATTTTAAATACATCTATGCTAAGCTTGATTATGAATTTAAAATGACATTTATGTTAATTTACTTTATGTTAAATATATGTTAAAGTGTGTTTATGATGTCTATTATTTGCATAGGAACTTACTAAGCTTTAAAGCTTACTCGCTTTCTTTTTCCCTTGCCTTGTAGTGTCACCAAGCCAGCTCGGGGATCGAAGACGGTCGGAGATCCATTCACACTATCAAATTATCATTTCGGTACTTATGATTACAATATTTTGAGCTATGGCATGTATAGGGACTTGGTCATTTTGTTATGTGTCATAGTTGCTTTGGCCAAAAGTGTTGGCTTATGTTATTTGATAATTAATTTTGTAAATGGCCATTGAAATTGGCTAATATTGGCTTAAGTATATATATGCATATGATGATGTTTTCATGAATGTGTGAATTTGCATGGATTGAGTTGATAAGTAGGTGATGTTTGTATGTGGTAGATGGTTGCATGTATATGATACATTGATATCTTGTTTTTGGCTGAATTGGTTGTATGAATATACTTGGATTTGTGTTGCTTGTTGTTGTGTAGGTTGGTGCAAGTAAAGGTGATAAAATGGCTTGGTAAATACTCTTATTTTTTTCCACATGGGTAGCCACATGAGTGTGTGTCTAGGCTGTGTGTGACACATGGCATGTCCCATGGGTGTGTGATTCGGTCGTATGTCCCCTGCATTTTGAAGTTTAGCTTCGAATTGACCACACAGGTAGAGACACGGTCGTGTATCTTAGCCGTGTGAAGGACACGGTCCAGGGACATGGGCGTGTGCCCAGGGCGTGTGACTTCAATCTGTTGATGACATCATAAATAGAGAGTTACACGGGTTAGGGACACAAGCGTGTGTGATCACACGGCCTACCCACACAGGTGTGTCCCAAACCACATGGGCGTGTAACCCTGTTTTGATGAAAAATTTTCTAAGTGTTTTAAAAATTTCTAAAGTTCTTAGTTTAGTCCCGAACCACTCTTAATGCATGTTTTGGGCCTCGTAGGCTCGTTTTAGGGACTATATGAATGCTTATGAAAAGTTTAAAATTTGAGTGGAAATCCATGTCTTGGTTTTGAATGTTTGTTTGAGTTTAAGTCCGGTAATACCTCGTGCCCTGTTCTGGCGTTGAATACGGGTAAGGGGTGTTACATCAAATTAGAGCAAAAAGAAATTGGTGATAAAAAACATGACATTGCAAAACTAGGAATGACTTGTAAAATACTTTTAATGAAAACCTCCTTGCCTCCCTATGACAGAGGCCGAAGACACCCATTCTCTATACGACACCTTATTCGGTCCTTCAAACCTTGAAAAGCTCTTCTTTTGTTTCGGCCCACCATATTAGGAAGCCTGAGATAACACTCCAGCTCAGAAGATGAGCTAATATCCAGGCAATTTGATATTCGTTCCTTATTAGAATCCTCAACATTTGCACTAAAATATATAACTGACTTATAAAAATTAATGCATTGCTCCGAGGAATTCCCATATTTCTCCAAAATTTGATTTAACACCACAGCTCCCCAATCTTGGCCTCCCTAAACAGAATTCAATCGTCTGCAGACAACAAGTGGGAGACTTGTGGCCCACCATCGGCTAATTTTTCCTCTTTTCACTAATTTCTCTCGACTTGCCCTTTGCATAAGGGAAGAAAACCCCTCACAACAGATAAGAAAAAGATACAAACTGAGGGGATGTAACACCCCATATCCGTAACCCATGCCAGGTCGTGGTACAAGGCATTACCTACTTGATCACGTACATGCAATCCATTTTAAGTCACCAAGACTCGGTCCAATTTAAAAAATTTTCAATTTCTATACCAAGACTCAGTCCAATTTAAAACTTTTTCAATTTCTACTTTAAACCTCTTAATATGGGCCTACGAGGCCTAGATCGACCATTGGAAACCATTCGGATTCCTTCTGGGTCCTTATCCAATCTATGCAAACTTTGCATTTAAAATAGGGCACATGCCCATGCAGAAAGGTAACACGCTCGTGTGACCATCCTAACATGGCCGTGTTGATGACCCGTGTGTCTCACTCGGCCTAAACACCTAGGAACACGCCCGTGTCCCTTTCTTGTGTGGCCAATTTATTTAAACCATTGTACAAGATTCAAGTGCAGACTTTACACGGCCTGGACACACGCTCACGTCCCTGGCCCATGTTGCTCACACGGCCTTGACACGCCTGTGTGTTCGTCCGTGTGAGAAAACTTGAGTATTCTATTTCTGACGTCAGCACACCTAACATGTCACACGGGCATAGCACATGCCCGTATGCTAGGCCATGCCACCGTGTCTCCACCCATGTTGTTATTACCATGCATACTGACTTAAAATTTTTACATGCAAGGGACACAAGGCCTCATCACACGCCCACGGGGCTGACCGTGTGTCACACATAGCCTAGACACACACCCGTGTGCCTACCTATGTGGACAAAATAAGGCTATTTACCAAGCCTATTTGCCACCCTTATTTACACCAATTAACACAAACTCAACCAACATCAATTCTAGTCTATACCATACACCTAAATCAGATACAGTAGACATTCTTTCCTAAGGTAATATACTCAACCAAGGAAATATCATCTTTGCATAATCATAATGAGTAATAGTCAATATCAAAACCAAATTCAAAATATGGGACTTATCCCAAGCCTACACATTAGGCCAATGCTTAAAGACACAAAATAATCAAGTCTAAGCCCTATACATGACATATTCCAAAATATAAATCCAACTATACCGAAAGTTTCAGACGATAGTATGATCGATATCTCTAATTCCAAGTGATCCTCGAGTTAAATAGGCGGTACTATAAGAAAATGGAAATGAAGGAAGGTAAGCGTAAAAGCTTAGTAAGTTGCATATAAATAAACATACAACAACAATTTATCAATAATCATCATGATCATAACACAAGGATAAACATAAGTATGACTTACTCATTACCATCCATACAAGTTATATGCTCTCTAATGAGCTCATTTCTCATACGTACCAATTTGGTACCTGTATCATACGCAACATGGTTATGTTTTCATTTTAACTCGCAAACATACTTACACCATTGAACCATTCGATGCGCTGCCGGTCCTTCTATAAACCTCAATCTAGGGGTAAGGTGCCGATGCCATGTCCCAGACATAGTCTTACACTGGCTCACATCTCAAGTCGATCCCATGTCCCAGACATGGTCTTACATTGACTATCATTATCAAGGTCGATACGTGTCCCTGACACGTCTTACTCTAGCACTCATCTCAATGCCGATGCCATGTCCCAAACATGGTCTTACACTGGCTATCATAATGTGGCCGACGCATGTCCCATACATGTCTTACTCTAGCTCACACAAATGACCCAAATGTCACAGCTAGAATGTTCGGTATATTACCTAGTGTTCTAATGGGAGTTCTATCATCTCATTGTCTTTATGCATTCTCAATACGCAATCAAGAAATTCATGCTATATACAATCAATGACAACTTAAACACATATATTAATAATATAGTTGTATCATTTATGTACAACTTACCTCGGTTTACAAAATATACTCGACTAGTTGGTTTAGTCGATTTGCTTGGCTTTCCCCCGGTCTAGGTTCAAATTTGGCAAAACTTGATCTAGAATAACAAAATGCACTCATTTAGTCACTAATTATAATTAGGCCACCACAAATTCACATTTTTGGTAAAATGACCATTTTACCCCTAGACTTTGGCAAAATGACCATTTTACCCCTATGATCGAAAATCGATTTTTATCGAATTTCTTCATATTTCAAACCTAGTTGAACTATTTTTACTCTTGTAAAAACCCTAAAATCCCACTATTTCACACACTTATCACTTCTTTTGCAACTTATGCAAAATAGTCTCTTTAGGTGTTTTCATGCTAACACCTTTCACAAAAGTTGTTTAGAACTCTACTAAGACTTATATTCTTATATTCTTCCATAAAATATCAGAAAATAACATGAACATTCACATGGTGAAACCCTAGACTTATCACCATTTCGCCAAGTAGTCCTCTAATTTGAAAGCCCATAATACAAGCATTCCAAAAATGTAAAAATCATCAAGAAAATCATCAAGATCACTTACATTATGAGAGGAATAAGTTGCTGCGAATTTTCAGCTTTCAAACCTCCATATTTTTTGATAATTTCAGTGGAGAGAAAAGATGGAGAAGGAGAAAAATAGTAGATAGGCTTTAGACATTATTTTATCACCAAATCATGACATCACTTACCTAAACTTTTGACTATTTGTTTCAATTTATCTCATGGCCGGCCAGCTTGTTTAAAAAGGGTCTAATTTCCTTTTAAAAGCCCCAAATTTTTTTCTCTATCTATTTAACACATTTGGGCACTAAAATGCAATTTTTACCTTTTTTACGATTTAGTCCTTTTTCGCAATAGGGCTCACAAACATCAAAATCAACTCACGAAATTTTTCATACACTAATATAATAATATTATAACATCAGAATAATAATAAAAATAATTCTCCAAACTTCAAATTTGTGGTCCTAAGACCACTGTTCTGACCAGGCTTTAAATCGGGTTGTTATAGGGGATCTTTCTATCAAGCCCCCACCAGGAGAAAAGCTTCTACTGACATCATTATTCAAAACCATAAAATAGGAGACTATACTAATACAATGAGTAATAAAATCCTCCCAACCTCTTGAAAAAAACTATTTTCTACATCATCTGCTCTAAGAAAGCCCACCCCATCCTATCATATGCCTTACTCATATCCAACTTTAGAGTTAAGTATCCTTTCTTTCCCGTCTTCTTCCATTTATACACATTAAGGATCTCATATACAATAAGGATATTGTAACAACCTGTATTTAGTGAAATCAGAATAGTGGTTTCAGGACAACAAATCTAGCAAGTAAATTCATGTTTTATTATTATTTTAATGTCTATGGTATGTTAGTAGATTTGTATAAAAATTTCGTTAAGAAATTTTGATGTTTGCATGCCTAAATATGCGAAAAGGACTAAATTATAAAAGGTGCAAAAATAGAGTTCTACAAGTTAAAGGTATCAAATAGCTATGAAACTTTAATGTAAGAGGACTTAGATGGTAAATAGACCATTTATATAGTTAGTGGGTATTCATGGATTGGTTTTAAGGAAATTTTGAATGTTTTTAAAGGTTATTTGGGTAATTAGGTAAATAAAGGTTAAAAATTAACTAAAACAAATATTTCTTCATTCGTTCATCTTCCTCACTGATTTTCTAACGTAAGAACACCATTTTCAGGGCTTTTACATTCGGCTACTACAAGTGTTAGCATGTAAGTGTTATTTTGTCCCATTTTTAATGATTTTTATGGTTTTGGGATCGTTGTAGCTTAATCTGGCTAGCCCAGGGACTAATTTACAAAACTATTAAAGGTTTAGGGTTTTTCCATGAATGTTCTTACATGATTTTTGAAGTTTAATGAAAGATTATAAGTCCTTGATGTTGAACAAACAAGTTTCGTAAAGGGATTTTTTTATGAAATTGTCATTTAGGGACCTATTTGTAAAATTAATAAAACACCATGGTAATTTTGTGAGATATTGATTTGTATGGATTGTAAGAAGTCCTTAGTGAATTCAAATAGTATGAAATGTGGGTGAAATTGCTTAAATATTATTTTACGAGCTTAAAAACTAAATTGTGGAAAGTTAAAATATTAGGGGAAAATTATAATTATGCATAAATATGGATTATGGATTGAATTGAATGTTTGAGATTGAATTGAATATTAGAGATTGATTGAAACACTTAATTGAATATAATTATTTATTTAGATAAAGATAAATCTCAACTAGATCTAAACCGAGGAAAGGCAAAAATCACAGATTAGCTTCATCGTATTTCTACGCTCTAGTTGTTAATGTGAGTTCATAGTATTTGAATGTGTAATTGAATTTCTACTTGTATTTTCATATTATAGTTATGTAAATAAATGCTTATAGTTAATTATTCCCTAACTTGCACATACATGCCCCTGTTTGTACTTCAGTACCCTTGAATTGCACATACGTGCTGTTGTTTGTACTTCGGTACCCCTGAATTGCACATACGTGCCCTTGTTTGTACTTCGGCACCCCTGAATTGCACATAAGTGTCACTATTTAGACTCCAGTAACTTTGACTCGAGTAAAATATAAATTAGTCAATTGTTGTTAAATTTAATGATATACTATGCTCTTACTAAGCTCTATAAGCTTATTTGTTTTTGTGGATTGTTTTGTAGATCGTTGTTGCTGATTTTTAGAGGGATCGAACCTTCGGCTCACAATATCTATCGATGTTGGTAGTTCTTGTGTCTCTTAGGGTAGTGGCATATATATTTGGCAATATAGTTTGTTTTGGTTCATTATGTCAATATACTAAACTAAGTTGTTAGGTACTTTATTAAGGTTGCAAGTAGGAATCTTTTGGGTACAATTAGAATGAATGAAAATGAACACTTGTGAATTGTTTTGGCTTGAGAATGAATTAGGTGCCATGCTAGAAATGGATCAACATTACATGTTTAGTTGTTGATGTTGGATATATTTGTGGTGTCTATGAAAGGCACATTAGTTGGTTGTTTTTAGGACATTAAAATTGTATGTTATGTTGAGTTACTTGTGGCCTCAATTGTGGTATGCCTTAAGATGAAATTGAATTTGTTGTGAATGTTTTAAGTGTAGTAATGCATACGATTTGGTAAGGTTGTTTGATTGTGATTGAGGTGCCTATATGGCATATTGGTTGAATGGGATTTGGTCATTTGAGTTGGTAATTTTATGCATGTTTTGGCATGTTTTGATGCCTTAGTTAAGGGTGCAAATAGCTTATAAGTACATGCTTGATGTGGGTGAAGGAAATGGCTTGATTTTGGCCAATTTCTTGTGCACACGGCCTAAAACATAGGCATGTGTTTCAGCCGTTTGTGACAAATGGCTATGCGACATGGCCGTGTGTCCCATGTAGGTTTTTAAAGGTTTCAAGTCAGTTGTAACAACCCATTTTTATTGAAATCAGAACAGTGGTTTCGGGACCAAAAATTTGAAGTCAAATAATTTATTTTATTATTATTTTATTTCCTACAGTATGATAGTAATACCATATAAAAATTTCGTTAAGAAATTTTATCGTTTACAAGCTCAATTTGATAAAAATGACTAAATAGCGTAAAATGCAAAAGTTGAGTTATAATAGCTAAAGGTATTAATTAGCTATAGAAATTTAAAGTGAAAGTCCTTATATGGAAATTAGACCATAAATAAGATAGTCGAATATGATGGCTTGGCATTTTTTTTAATTTTTAAAAGTTTAAAAGGTTAATAAAGTAATTAGGTAATTAATGTTAATATTAAATAAAAACAAATTAAGTATCATCTTTGTTTCATCTCTTTCAATCAAAACTTTAGGCTCTAGAAGCCATTTTTGGTGTTCAAATTTCGACAATCTCATTCTTGCCTCTTTGGTATGTATTTTTAATCTGTTTTTAATGATTTCTATGATTTCGGGATCGTTGTAGCTTAATCTAGCTAGCTCGGGGACTAATTTGTAAAATTGATTAAGGATTTGAGTTTTGCCATGAATGAATATTGGTTGCTTTTTTTGTTTGATGGTAGAAAATGGATAGTTGTTGTTAGATTAACAACTTTTGTTAAGTGATTTTTGGTAAAAATGTCAAATAAGAATTAAATTGAAAAATAGAAATTTTACATGGTATAATTTGTGAATTTATGAAATATATGGGCTGCTATAAGTATTTAGAATAATCATCTAGGCTTGGGTAAGGATAAAATCGCATGAATTTTATTTTTCGAGCCCAGGAACTAAATTGCAAAAAATTAAAAGTATAGGGGCAAAATGGAAATTTTTCAAAAAATATGTTTTGGATTAAATTGAATAAATTTCATGTTGAATTGAGTTAAATTTATATGTATAGATCAAGTTAGACCTTGTACGGAGTTAGATCGAGACAAAGAGAAAGTCTCGGATTAATCGCCTTAGTATCTACATTTACTCGTCGAGGTAAGTGTAATAGCCCAATTTAGACCCTAATCAGAACGGTGGTTTTGGGACCACGAATCCAAGTCAAAAAAATATTTTAAAATTATTTCATATTTTAAAATTTTCGTGATTTAATTTTGCCATTTAGATGTCCGATTAAATAAAAGGACTTAATCGCATAAAATGAAAATTTAGTGGTTATTTAAAGAAGGGCCGAATTGCTATTGGCTTTATTAATGGAAGCCTTTATGTTGCAATTAACCCATTAAGAGAATAAGTGGACGGTACTAGGCATAAGTTATATGGCTTTGTTATAATATTATTAAGGTTAAATAAGTAATTAAATAAAATGTTATTATATGTTATAATTTATATCAAATTAAAATAAGGTTTTCATATTACCTTTCTCTTGGCCAAAACTTAAACAAGAAAGAAAAAGAAAAAAACAAGCTAGGGTTCGGTGGTATTCAAGCTTGATTAAGGTACGAGTTTAGCTCGGTTTTTGATAATTTCAACATTTTTGAGATTGTTGCTTAGTAATCTTCAAGACCCATGCTTTAATTTTTTATTTTGATAAATATTTTGAGTAGTGCCATTTTTGATAGCTTGTGATTTTTGTTGTTTGATGATAAAATATGAAAGTTATGTTTTAGATTAACATGTTTTGTATTGGAGTTTTTGATGATTTTGAGTAATTAGGACTAAATTGCAAAAATTCAACTAAGATTTTGATTATATTAAGATATTTGGCTTTTGAAAATTCAACTAAGATTTGATGATTCTATTTTTGTAAGCATTCAGCCAAGCTAATAGAGATATGTGTTAGGTATATCTTTACTGAAGTTGTAAGTTAAGAATAAACTTATTAATGACATTGGAGTTTGGTTGATTAACCTAAGTTGATTATGTTATTGATTTGCTTGTTTGCTTATAACTTACTAAGCTTCAAAAGCTTACTCTCTGTTGTATACGTGTTTCTATTTTATAGATTTTGAAGTCAAGCTACAAGCTCGGGGACTGTCAGCCAAGCTCATCACACTATCTACTATTTTGGTATCTTATTTGCTAAACTTAAATTATGGCATGTATAGGTTGCTTATGTTTGGCATGTATAGGTTGCTTATGTTTTGAAAGGTTGGATTTATTTTGGTTGTGTATAAAGCCATGCGAAAATGGCTAAATCCTTATGTTTAAAGTTGGTTATATTGCCTATGGTTTGTGTAAGTTTTAGTTAAAATGTTGTGTGCCTTGAATGCATGGTATTGTGGTAAGTATCATATACTTGAACTGATGATGAATTTAAATATTTATAAGCAGGTTTGGATATGAAACAAATATAATGACTGTACATATATATATAGATAAATTCTTTGGTTTTGATTTTAATTTTGTATATTTTAAGTCATGTTAAAATGGCTTTATTTCTAACCTTGAATTTAGTCATGTTTGGACATGGTTTAATCTATTTTTATTTTCTAAAATGTTATATGTTTAAATTATAAGCTATATGTGTTGGACAATATATATTTGATTCGGTTTGTTGGTGATTAAAATTACTATAAGTAGTCGGTTTGTAACAAGCACTACTTGGAGATTATGTTCTCTGGCTATGTATGTGTGGTGTGCATGGCTAGATAAATTAGTTTGAATATGGCTTGACTTGGTGTACGTGAACTTGTTGTTTAAATAGGTGTATATTCGGATGTTACATGTTACTATAATTCGACTATGATATAAAAAGGTGATAATTGTTATTTCGGTTGACAAATTGATCTAATGAGATGTGGAATTTAATTAATGTATATGCTGAATTATGAGTTTTAGTCTTTACATTTATGTACCTATGCATATGATGTCTCTCCTACAATATAAAGGTGTAATTATATTAAAAAAAACTATTTGATAGATTAATTTGATAGCAAAAATCATATCTAATTAATTCGATTGTCTTTATGCAATTAGGGACATGATAATTATCATGAGATTTGAGGGTATTTAAAATCGTTATTAATGGCTTGAATGGCAATTATTTGCATGTAAATGATTTGGGTTTATTTATTTTGATATGTGAGTTTGACATGATATGTTCAAGGAAGGAAGGTTCGGCAATAATCCAAGTTTTGATATAGCTCCTTATGCATAACGAGATTATTGATTCAGGAAATGTGAACATAATCATATATGATCATTCGGTGAGTTTGTCTATTATATTTATGTTTAAGATCGAACTACCATGTAAATTGTTCAAAATTAGTTGAAGTTGTGTATGTCTAATATTTAATCAATTATATGTTTTATATATATTTATATGATTAATGTTTGAGTTATTATGAATGCATTCAGATTTGTACTTTTGTTGGTAATGCCTTACAACCCATTTTGGCGATGGATACGGGTTAGGGGTGTTACATTTTATTGGTATAAGAGCTATAGTTTAGTCGGTTCTAGGACTAACGTAGCGCGTGTGAGTCTAGCTATACATGCCATAATATTATTCTGTGATAGTGTGATAACTTCTGATATTTGAAATATGTTTTCATATAGTAAATGGATCCTAACAGAGCTGTAGCTGATGATGTCGAGAGTGTAGCGCCTGCTCCCGCACAAGGGATAGCCCCCGCTGATTCTCGACCGAATTCGAGTAATCAAGAAAGTGAGGCTAAACAAGCCTTCTATCAAATGATGAATGACTGGTTTACTCAATATATCCGGACTAACTCGGCTGCACAACAACCTCCACCCTCGACTAATCCATCTTCGATGCTTACTGTACCTCAAATAAGTGATCCGTTGAGATTGTATAAGCCACTTGTTGATAAAATCAGAAAACATGGGGCTGAAGAGTTTAAAGCTACTGATGAGGATGATGCTGAACAGGCTGAGTTCTGGCTTGATAATACCATCTGTGTGTTTGATGAGCTGTCCTGTACCCCAGATGAGTGCTTGAAATATGCCATATATTTACTTCGAGACACAGTATATCACTAGTGGAATACCCTAGTATCAGTGGTTCCGAGAGAGCAGGTGACATGGGAATTGCTTTAGACTGAGTTTTGTAAGAAATATATCAGCCAGAGATTTATCGATCAGAAGCGTAAAGAGTTTCTAGAGCTGAAACAGGGTCGGATGACCGTGACAGAGTACGAGTGGAAATTCATGAGACTCAGTCGTTATGCCCGAGAGTGTGTTTCTACTAAAGCCATAATGTGTAAAAGATTTGAAGATGGGCTGAATGAAGATATGAAACTGTTAGTTTGCATACTTGAGACAAAAAAGTTTGTGGTACTTGTTGAGTTAGCCTGCAAAACTGAAGAGCTCGGGAAAGAGAAAAGAAAAGCTGATTTTAAAGCTAGAGACTTGCGTAAGAGATCATTTAGCAGGTCAGTCCAGTCGGCACCAAAAAAGTTTAGAGGTGATTTCAATCGTTCAAAAGCCACTTTGGGTTATTCTCGGCGAGACCAGAACTGACCACCGGTGAGTTCGAGAGCTACCTAAGTAGCCAGTGTGGGTAATGTCAGATCAAATCAACCCGAGTGTAAACACCATGGTAAACGACATCCCGACAGTTTCAGATTGCATGATTGAGCCTATTTTAAATGCAGATCGACAGATCATTATATTCGTGATTGCCCAGTGTTAGTTGAGGAAAATCCAGTGCAGAATACGAGATCGGGTAATACTACAGCTCGGGGTAAACCACCCTGAAATGCTGGTAATGTGAGTGGTAGTTAGCGAGGGACTAAGGATACGGTAGTCAGATCTGATGATCGTGCACCTGCCAGGGCCTATGCTATCCGTGCATGGGAGGAGGCTTCATCCCCAGATGTTATTACTGGTACATTCACTCTTTATGATACTAATGTAATTGCATTGATTGATCCTGGTTCTACTCATTCTTATGTGTGTGAGACATTAGTATTCAGCAAGACTATACCTGTTGAGTCTACTGAGTTTGTGATTAGAGTGTCAAATCCCTTGGGCCGGTGTGTTATGGTTGACAAAGTGTGTAAGAATTTCCCATTGATGGTTCGAGATCTGTGCTTTCCGGCTGATTTGATGTTGCTGCCATTTGATGAGTTTTACATAATTCTGGGTATGGACTGGTTGACATTACAATATGCTATTGTGAACTGCAAGAGAAAGACCATTGACTACGGAGCCAGAATGATGAAGTCATTCGGATTGAATCTAGTGATTTGTATGGTTTACCAGCAGTGATTTTTTCGATGCTAGCTCAAAAATATGTGAGAAAAGGGTGTGAAGCTTATTTTGCCTACGTGCTTGACAGTAAAGCGGCTAAAAGAAACATTGAATCAGTACATGTTGTATGTGAGTACCCGGATATGTTTCCAGAAGAATTACCGGGTTTGCCACCTATTCGGGAAGTAGAGATTGGTATTGAGTTAATGCTTGGAACGACTCCGATATCCATAGCTCCGTACAGAATGGCACCTACAGAATTAAAAGAATTGAGAGCTCAGTTGCAAGAATTGACAGATAGAGGTTTCGCGCGACTGAGTTTATCCCCGTGGGGTGCACCTGTGTTGTTTGTGAAAAAGAAAGATGGAACTATGAGAATGTGCATGAATTACAGACCGCTTAATAAGGTGACTATAAAGAATAAGTATCTGTTGCCATGGATTGACGATCTGTTTGACCAATTGAAAGGTGCTACAGTATTTTCAAAGATAGATTTGAGATCAGGCTACTATCAGCTTCGGGTTAATGACTCATACATACCCAAGACTACTTTCTGAACAAGGTACGGATACTATGAGTTTTTGGTTATGCCTTTCGGACTCACTAATGCACCTGAAATTTTCATGGATTTAATGAATCGAATCTTTAGACCGTATCTAGATCGGTTTGTGGTTGTGTTTATAGATGACATTTTAATCTACTCTTATGATGAATCTGAACATGCCGAACATTTGAGACTTGTGTTGCAGACATTATGGGATAAGCAATTGTATGCAAAATTCAGTAAATGTGAGTTCTAGTTAAATGAAGTTAGTTTTCTAGGCCAAGTAGCATCAGCATCAGGTATTCAGGTTGATCCGAACAAAATTTTAGCCATACTTGATTGGAAACCTCCGAAGAATGATTTTGAAGTCTGAAGCTTTCTGGGACTTACTGGTTATTATAGACGGTTCGTGAAAGGTTTCTCTAAGAATGTAGCCCCGATGACAAAGCTATTGCAGAAGGATGTTAAGTTCGAGTGGTCAGAGAAGTGTCAGCAGAGTTTTGATCAGTTTAGGGCCCTCTTGACCGAAGCTCCAGTGCTAGTTCAGCCAGAATCGGGTAGAGAATTTGTTATTTATAATGAGGCATCTTTAAATGGTTTCGGCTATGTTTTGATGCAGGAAGGCAGAGTTATAGCTTATGCCTCGAGACAGTTAAAGCCACATGGACGAAACTATTCGACACACGACTCAGAATTAGCAACTATTGTGTTTGCATTAAAGATATGGCGCCACTATTTGTTTGGTGAAAAATGTCATGCTTATTCTGATCACAAAAGCCTGAAATATTTGATGACTCAGAAATATCTGAATTTGAGACAACATTGATGGTTAGAATTGCTAAAAGACTACAAGCTTGTGATTGACTACCACCCGGGAAAGGATAATGTTGTTGTCGTTGCTTTAAGCCAAAAATTGTTGTTTACTTTCCGAGCAATGAATATGCATATGACCATGTCTGATAATGGTTCAATAGTAGCTGAATTGAAAGCTAGACTGTTATTTTTTCAACAAATATTTGATGCCTAGAAGGTTGATAATGAATTGATTGAAAAGCAAGTTCAGTGTGAGACAGTTACCGATTTAGAGTTCAGAATTGATGCTGATAACAGTTTGAGATTCAGAGACCGAATATGTGTCTCGAAAAATTTAGAGTTTATTCAAATGATTTTAAATGAAGATCATAGCAGTCGGTTATCTGTTCATCCGGGTAGTACAAAAATGTATAATTATCTAAAATAGTTTTACTGGTGGCATGGAATGAAACACTACATTTCTGACTTTGTTGCAAGATGTTTAGTCTGTCAACAAGTAAAAGCTGAACATTAGGTGCCTTCAGGATTACTTCTACCTATCATGATACTTGAGTGGAAGTGGGATAGAGCCACGATGGATTTTGTATTTGGTTGACACCGAGCAAGAAAGATGCAATCTGGGTTGTTATTGATAGATTGACAAAATCGGCTCATTTTGTTCAGATACGTACGGACTACTCACTTGATAAGCTGGCTGAATTGTATGTTTCTCAGATTGTGAGATTACATGGTGTACCTATATCTATTGTTTTAGATAGAGATCTGAGGTTTACATCGTGGCTTTGGAAGAATTTTCAAGATGCACTAGGTACAAAATTACATTTCAGTACTGCTTTCCATCCATAAACAGATGGCCAGTCTGAGCGAATCATTCAAATACTCGAGAATATGTTGAGATGTTGCATTCTTGAGTTTGAAGGTACGTGGGAACGATATCTACCTCTGATTGAATTTGTGTATAATAACAGCTTTCAATTAAGTATCAAAATGACAGCTTATGAGGCTTTGTATGGTCATAAATGTCGTATGCCATTGTACTGGACTAGCTCAGTGAAAATAAGATACACGGGGTTGACTTGATCAGAGAAACTGAACAGAAAGTGAAAGTGATCCGTGAAAGCTCAAAAGCAGCGTCAGATCGTCAGAAATCTTATGTGGAGTTGAAATGTATAGATATAGAATTTTAGATTGGAGATAAAGTTTTCTTGAAAGTCTCACAGTGGAAGAAAATACTCAAATTTGGTCGCAAGGGCAAATTGAGTCCGAGGTTTATTGGGATGTATGAGGTAATAGAGCGTATCGAGCTGGTTGCTTACAGACTAATGTTGCCACTTGATTTAGAAAAGATTCACAATGAATTCCATGCCTCGATGCTTCGTAGATATCGATCTGACCCTTCTCATGTGATTAGTCCGTCTGAGATTGAAATTAACCCTAATATGACCTACGAAGAATAACCAATTCACATTTTGACTTGTGAGGTTAAAGAGTTGCGGAATAAGAAGATTCCATTAGTTAAAGTATTGTGGCATAAACATGGTGTTGAGGAAGCAACGTGGGAACCAGAAGATACAATGAGAGAACGCTATCTGAACCAATTCATTGGTAAGATTTTCGGGGACGAAAATCCCTAAGGGGGAGAGTTGTAACAGCCTGATTTAGACCCTAATCGGAACGGTGGTTTTGGGACCACAAATCCAAGTCAAAAAAATATTTTAAAATTATTTTCTGCGTTTATTTTGTGCTAATTTATATCTTTGAATTTTTCGTGATTTAATTTTGTCGTTTAGATGTCCGATTAAATAAAAGGACTTAATCGCATAAAATGAAAATTTAGTGGTTATTTCAAGAAGGGCCGAATTGCTATTGGCTTTAATAATGGAAGCCTTTATGTTGCAATTAACCCATTAAGAGAATAAGTGGACGGTATTAGGCATAAGTTATATGGCTTTGTTATAATATTATTAAGGTTAAATAAGTAATTAAATAAAATGTTATTATATGTTATTATATGTTATAATTTATATCAAATTAAAATAAGGTTTTCATATTACCTTTCTCTTGGCCGAAACTTAAACAAGAAAGAAAAAAAAAAACAAGCTAGGGTTCAGTGGTATTCAAGCTTGATTAAGGTACGAGTTTAGCTCGGTTTTTGATAATTTCAACGTTTTTGAGATCATTGCTTAGTAATCTTCAAGACCCATGCTTTAATTTTTTATTTTGATGAATATTTTGAGTTGTTTCGTTTTTGATAACTTGTGATTTTTGTTGTTTGATGATAAAATATGAAAGTTATGTTTTAGATTAACATGTTTTGTATTGGAGTTTTTGATGATTTTGAGTAATTAGGACTAAATTGTAAAAATAATAAATTGAGGGACTAAAATGTGAAATAAATGAAATACATGGACTTGTATGAACATTAGTGATATTAAGCCAAACATGGGTAATTGGAAATTTTGTGTATTTTGTGTTTTGTGCAATAGGGACTAAATTGTAAAAATTGTAAATTTCAGGGGTAAAATGGTAGTTTGCCCATTTATGTATTTTTGAACTAAAGTGAATGAAAATATGTTTGAATGAGCTTAATTTGAATATGTTTAGATCAAGCACTAAAGAAATTGGAATTGAATCGGAGAAAAACGAAAGTTGTCGACTAGCTGCCCGATTCCGTTTTGTACCGTTCGAGGTAAGTTTATAAGCAAATAGACGCGTTTAGTTGTAATTAAATATTAAATATATGTGCTGTTAGGAAATGTTAGAATTTATATTTGTGATAGCCGAACATGAAAAGGCTTGGTTACTTCATTTCTGAATTCGTTTCGATCGAGTTGCGACGTCCGAAAGCCCCGTGTGAACCTTAGAAATAGTTAGGATACATATGTCATGACATAGAATTCTGATATATGTGTGCGAGTAAGACCATGGCGTTGATTTTTTATTCTGATATGTGTTTACGTGTAAGACCCTATCTGGGATTGTGGCATCGATATGTGGCTACATGTAAGACCAGGTCTGGGACGTTGGCATTGTACGATTTATGTGATTATCCGGGTGTCCTATCCAATTTCAAATGGTTCATCGGGCAAAGGTAAATCGTGTATGGATTGTATAATACGAGCTAAATGGTCAGGTATGATTTAGCTTGTTAGCTATCGATAATAAAGTATGTATGTGATTTGAAAGTTAATAAGTTATATGCGATGTAAGGTTAGATAAACATGAATTAAACAAGTGTATTCGGTTTTGAACAAATGGTATGTATACTATGAAATTGATTTCGAATATGCATATATAAGTGATCATTTATGTTCAGCCATATAAGTGGTATAAATATATGATATTGAATAATGGTTTTTTTTTTAAACTTGTATAATTGTGTAAGTGTAAGTTTGATTATATTAAGATATTTGGCTTTTGAAAATTCAACTAAGATTTGATGATTCTAATTTTGTAAGCATTCAGCCAAGCTAATAGAGATATGTGTTAGGTATATCTTTACTAAAGTTGTAAGTTAAGAATAAACTTATTAATGATATTGTAGTTCGATTGATTAACCTAAGTTGATTATGTTATTGATTTGCTTGTTTTCTTCTAACTTACTAAGCCTCAAATGCTTACTTTCTGCTGTATACGTGTTTCTATTTTATAGATTTTGAAGTCAAGCTACAAGCTTGGGGACTGTCAACCAAGCTCATCACACTATCTACTGTTTTGGTACCTTATTTGCTAAACATAAATTATGGCATGTATAGGTTGGTTATGTTTTGAAAGGTTTGATTTATTTTGGTTGTGTATAAAGCCATGCGAAAATGGCTAAATCCTTATGGTTAAAGTTGGTTATATTGCCTATGGTTTGTGTAAGTTTTAGTTAAAATGTTGTGTGCCTTGAATGCATGGTATTGTGGTAAGTATCATATACTTGAACTGATGATGAATTTAAGTATTTATAAGCAGGTTTGGATATGATATAAATATAATGACCGTACATATATATATAGATAAATTCGATGGTTTTGATTTTAATTTTGTATACTTTAAGTCATGTAAAAATGGCTTTATTTCTAAGCTTGAATTTAGTCATGTTTGGACATGGTTTAATCTATTTTTATTTGCTAAATTGGTATATGTGTAAAGTTATAAGCTATATGTGTTGGACAATATATGTTTGATTCGATTTGTTGGTGATGAAAATTACTATGAGTAGTCGTTTTGTATCAAGCACTACTTGGAGATTATGTTCTCTAGCTATTTATGTGTGGTGTGCATGGCTAGATAAATCAGTTTGAAAATGGCTTGACTTGGTGTACGTTAACTTGCTGTTTAAATAGGCGTATATTCGGATGTTACATGCTACTATAATTCGACTATGATATGAAAAGGTGATAATAGTTATTTCGGTTCACAAGTTGATCTAATGAGATGTGGAATTTAATTAATGTATATGCTGAATTATGATTTTTAGTCTTTAAATTTATGTGCCTATGCATATGATGTCTCTCCTACAATATAAAGGTGTAATTATATTTTTTTTTAAAAACTATTTGATAGATTAATTTGATAGCCGAAATCATATCTAATTAATTCAGTTGTCTTTATGCAATTAGGGACATGATAATTATCATGAGATTTAAGGGTATTTAAAATCGTTATTAATGTGTTGAATGACAATTATTTGCATGTAAATGATTGGGGTTTATTTATTTTGATATGTGTGTTTGACTTGATATGTTTAAGCAAGGAAGGTTCGGCAACAATCCATGTTTTGATATAGCTCCTTATGCGTAACGAGATTATTGATTCAGGAAATGTGAACATATTCATATATGATCATTCGGTGAGTTTGTCTATGATATTTATGTTTAAGATCAAACTACCATGTAAAATTTTCAAAATTAGTTGAAGTTGTGTATGTATAATATTTAATCAGTTATATGTTTTATATATATTTATATGATTAATGTTTGAGTTATTATGAATGTATTCAGATTTGTACTTTTGTTAGTAATGCCCTACAACCCAATTTTGCGACGGATATGGGTTAGGGCTGTTACATTTTATTGGTATTAGAGCTATGGTTTAGTTGGTTCTAGGACTAACGTAGCACGTGTGAGTCTAGCTATACATGCCATAATATTATTCTGTGATAGTGTGATGACTTCTGACATTTGAAATGTGTTTTCATATAGTAAATGATCCTGACAAAGCTGTAGCTGATGATGTCAAGAGTGTAGCGCCTACTCCCGCGCAAGGGACAACACCAGCTGATTCTCGACCGAATTCGAGTAATCAAGAAAGTGAGGCTAAACAAGCCTTCTATTAAATGATGAATAACTGGTTTACTAAATATAACCGGACTAACTCGGCTGCACAACAACCTCCACCCCTACTAATCCATCTTCGATGCCTGCTGTACCTCAAGTAAGTGATCTGTTGAGATTGTATAAGCCACCTTTTGATAGAATCAGAAAACATAGGGCTGAACAGTTTAAAGCTACTGATAAAGATGATGCTGATCGGGTTGAGTTCTGGCTTGATAATACCATCCGTGTGTTTGATGAGCTGTCTTGTACCCCAGATGAGTGCTTGAAATGTGACATATCTTTACTTTGAGACACACAATATCACTGGTGGAATACCCTAGTATCCGTGGTTCCGAGAGAGCAGTTGACCTGGGAATTCTTTAAGACTGAGTTTCGTAAGAAATATATCAACCAGAGATTTATCGATCAGAAGCGTAAAGAGTTTCTAGAGCTGAAACAGGGTCGGATGACCGTGACAGAGTACGAGCGAAAATTCGTGAGACTTTGTCGATATGCCTGAGAGTGTGTTTCTACTGAAGCCAATGTGTAAAAGATTTGAAGATGGGCTGAATAAAGATATTAAACAGTTAGTTGGCATACTTGAGATAAAAGAGTTTGTAGTACTTGTTGAGCGAGCATGCAAAGCTAAAGAGCTCGGGAAAGAGAAAAGAAAAGCTGATTTTGAAGCTAGAGACTTGCATAAGAGATCATTTAGCAGGTTAGTCCAGTCAGCACCAAAGAAGTTCATAGATAATTTTAGTCAATCAAAAGCCACTTCGGGTTATTCTCGGCGAGACCAGAACTGACCACCAGTGAGTTCGAGAGCTACCTGAGTAGCCAGTGTGGGTAATGTCAGATCAAATCAACCCGAGTGTAAACACCATGGTAAACGACATCTCGGCAGTTGCAGATTGCATGATCGGGCCTATTTTAAATGCGGATCGAAAGATCATTATATTCATGATTGCCAAGTGTTAGCTGAGGAAAATCAGTGCAGAATACGAGATCGGGTAATACTACAGCTCGAGGTAAACCACCCCGAAATGCTGGTAATGTGAGTGGCAGTTAGCGAGGGACTAAAGATACGATAGTTAGATATGATGATCATGCACCTGCCAGGGCCTATGCTATCCGCGCATGAGAGGAGGCTTCATCCCCAGATGTTATTACTGGTACATTCACTCTTTATGATACTAATGTAATTGCATTGATTGATCCTGGTTCTACTCATTCTTATGTGTGTGAGACATTAGTATTCAGCAAGACTCTACCTATTGAGTCTACTGAGTTTGTGATTAGAGTGTCAAATCCCTTGGGCTGGTGTGTTATGGTTGACAAAGTGTGTAAGAATTGCCCCTTGATGGTTCGAGATCTGTGCTTTCCGGCTGATTTGATGTTGCTGCCATTTGATGAGTTTTACATAATTCTGGGTATAGACTGGTTAACATTACATGATGCTATTGTGAACTATAAGAGAAAGACCATTGATCTACGGAGCCAGAATGATGAAGTCATTCGGATTGAATCTAGTGATTTGTATGGTTTACCAGCAGTGATTTCTTCGATGCTAGCTCAAAAATATGCGAGAAAAGGGTGTGAAGCTTATTTTGACTACGTGCTTGACAGTAAAGCGGTTGAAAGAAACATTGAATCAATACTTGTTGTATGTGAGTACCTGGATGTGTTTCTAGAAGAATTACCGGGTTTGCCACCTATTCGAGAAGTAGAGTTTGGTATTGAGTTAATGCTTGGGACGACTCTGATATCCATAGCTCCGTATAGAATGGCACCTACAGAATTAAAAGAATTGAGAGCTCAGTTGCAAGAATTGACAGATAGAGGTTTCACGCGATCGAGTTTTTCCCCGTGGGGTGCACCTATGTTGTTTGTGAAAAAGAAAGATGGAACTATGAGAATGTGCATCGATTACAGACAGCTTAATAAGGTAACTATAAAGAATAAGTATCCGTTGCCACGGATTGACGATCTGTTTGACCAATTGAAAGGAGCTACAGTATTTTCAAAGATAGATTTGAGATTAGGCTACTATCAGCTTCGGGTTAAAAACTCATACATACCCAAGACTACTTTCCGAACGAGGTCTATGAGTTTTTGGTTATGCCTTTTGGACTCACTAATGCACCTATTATTTTCATGGATTTGATGAATCGGATCTTCTGACGGTATCTGGATTGGTTTGTGGTTGTGTTTATAGATGGCATTTTGATCTACTCTCGTGGTGAAGCTGAACATGCCGAACATTTGAGACTTGTGTTGCAGACATTATGGGATAAGCAATTGTATGCAAAATTCAGTAAATGTGAGTTCTGGTTAAATGAAGTTAGTTTTCTAGGCCAAGTAGTATCAGCATCAGGTATTCAGGTTGATCCGAACAAAATTTTAGCCATACTTGATTGGAAACCTCCGAAGAATGATTTTGAAGTCTGAAGCTTTCTGGGACTTGCTGGTTATTATAGACGGTTCGTGAAAGGTTTCTCTAAGATTGTAGCCCCGATGACAAAGCTATTGCAGAAGGATGTTAAGTTCGAGTGGTCAGAGAAGTGTCAGCAGAGTTTTGATCAGTTTAGGGCCCTCTTGACCGAAGCTCCAGTGCCAGTTCAGCCAGAATCGGGTAGAGAATTTGTTATTTATAATGATGCATCTTTAAATGGTTTTGGCTGTGTTTTGATGCAAGAAGGCAGAGTAATAGCTTATGCCTCGAGACAGTTAAAGCCACATGAAAGAAACTATCCGACATATGACTTAGAATTTATAGCTATTGTGTTTGGATTAAAGATATGGCGCCACTATTTGTTCGGTGAAAAATTTCATGTTTATTTTGATCTCAAAAGCCTGAAATATTTGATGACTCAGAAAGATCTAAATTTGAGACAACGTTGATGGATGGAATTGCTAAAAGACTATGAGCTTGTGATTGACTATCACCCGGGAAAGGCTAATGTTGTTGTCGATGCTTTAACCCGAAAATCACTGTTTGCTTTGCGAGCAATGAATACGCATATGGCCATGTCTGATGATGGTTCAATAGAAGCTGGATTGAAAGCTAGACCATTATTTGTTCAAAAAATATGTGATGCCTAGAAGGTTGATAATTAATTGATTGCAAAACGAGCTTAGCGTGAGATGGATACCAATTTAGAGTTCAGAATTGATGCTGATGACTGTTTGAGATTCAGAGGCCGAATATGTGTCCCGAAAAATTCAGAGTTGATTCAGATGATTTTAAATGAAGCTCATAGCAGTCGATTATATGTTCATCCAGGTAGTACAAAAATGTATAATGATCTGAAATAGCTTTACTAGTGGCATGGAATGAAACAAGACATTTCTGAATTTGTTGCAAGATGTTTAGTCTGTCAACAAGTAAAAGCTGAACATCAGGTGCCTTCAAGATTACTTCAGCCTATCATGATACCTGAGTGGAAGTTGGATAGAGTCACGATGGATTTTGTATCTGGTTTACGGTTGACACCGAGCAAGAAAGATGCAATCTGGGTTGTTGTTGATAGATTGACAAAATTGGCTCATTTTGTTTCGATAAGTACAGACTACTCATTTGATAAGCTGGTTGAATTGTATGTTTCTCAGATTGTGAGATTGTATGGAGTACCTATATCTAATTTTTCAGATAGAGATCCGAGGTTTACATCGCGATTTTGGAAGAAATTGTAAGATGCACTAGGTACGAAATTACATTTCAGTATTGTTTTCCATCCGCAAATAGATGGCCAGTCTGAGCAAATCATTCAAATACTCGAGGATATGTTAAGATGTAGCATGCTCGAGTTTGAAGGTACGTGGGAACGGTATCTACCTGTTATTGAATTTGCATATAACAACAGTTTTCAATCGAGTATCAAAATGGCAACTTATGAGGCTTTGTATGGTCGTAAATGTCGTACGCCATTGTACTGGACTGAGCTTAGTGAAAATAAGATACCCGGGGTTGACTTGATTAGAGAAACTAAACAGAAAGTGAAAGTGATATGTGAAAGCTTAAAAGCAACATCGGATTGTCAGAAATCTTATGCGGACTTGAAACGTAAAGATATAGAATTTTAGATCAGAGATAAAGTTTTCTTGAAAGTCTCACTGTGGAAGAAAATACTCAAATTTGGTCGCAAGGGCAAATTGAGTCTGAGGTTTATTGGGCCGTATGAGGTAATAGAGCGTATCGGGCCGGTTGCTTACAGACTATTGTTGCCACCTAAGTTAGAAAAGATCCAAAATGTATTTCATGTCTCGATGCTTCATAGATATCGATCTGACCTTTCGCATGTGAGTTGTTTGTCTGAGATTGAAATTCAGCCTAATATGACCTACGAAGAAGAACTGATTCGCATTTTGACTCGTGAGGTTAAAGAGTTGCGGAATAAGAAGATTCCATTAGTTAAAGTATTGTGGCATAAACACGGTGTTGAGGAAGCAACGTGGGAACCGGAAGATGCAATGAGAGAACGCTATTCTAACCTATTCATTGATAAGATTTTCGGGGACAAAAATCCCTAAGGGGGAGAGTTGTAACAGCCCGATTTAGACCCTAATCAGAACGGTGGTTTCGAGACCACGAATTTGACTCAAAAAATATTTTAAAATTATTTTCTGTTTTTATTTTGTGCGAATTTATATCTGTGAAATTTTCGTGATTTAATTTTGTCGTTTAGATGTCCGATTAAAAAAAAGATTTAATCGCGTAAAATAAAAATTTAGTGGTTATTTCAAGAAGGGCCGAATTGCTATTGGCTTTAATAATGGAAGCCTTTATGTTGCAATTAACCCATTAAGAGAATAAGTGGACGGTACTAGGCATAAGTTATATGGCTTTGTTATAATATTATTAAGGTTAAATAAGTAATTAAATAAAATGTTATTATATGTTGTTATACATTATAATTTATATCAAATTAAAATAAGGATTTCATATTACCTTTCTCTTGGCCGAAACTTAAACAAGAAAGAAAAAGAAAAAAAAAGGTAGGATTCGGTGGTATTCAAGCTTGATTAAGGTACGAGTTTAGCTAGGTTTTTTATAATTTATATGTTTTTGAGATCGTTGCTTAGTAATCTTCAAGACCCATGCTTTAATTTTTTATTTTGATGATTATTTTGAGCTGTGCCATTGTTGATAACTTGTGACTTTTGTTGTTTGATGATAAAATATAAAAGATATGTTTTAGATTAACATGTTTTGTATTGGAGTTTTTGATGATTTTGAGTAATTAGGACTAAATTGTAAAAATAATAATTTAAGGGACTAAAATGTAAAATAAATGAAATATATAGACTTGTATGAAAATTAGGGATATTCAGCCAAACATGGGTAATTGGAAATTTTGTGTATTTTGTGTTTTGTGCAATAGGGACTAAATTGTAAAAATTATAAATGACAGGGTTAAAATGGTAATTTTCCCATTTATGTGTTTTTGGACTAAATTGAATGAAAATATGTTTGAATGAGCTTAATTTGAATATGTTTAGATCAAGAACCAAAGAAATCGGATTTGGATCTGGGAAAAACAAAAGTTGTCGACTAGTTGCCCGATTCCATTTTATATCGTCCGAGGTAAATTTATAAGCAAATAGATGCCTTTAGTTGTAATTAAATATTAAATATATTTAAAACTAGTTGAGTCAAAAAAATTAGAATCTAAGATGTCTAGAGTATCTATAGATGTGTCTAGCCTATTGGGACAAATAGTGTTCGTAAATCAAGTATGTCGAATATGCCCATTAATGATACAGAATAGAACTTTCTCTGTTGATTTGCTAATAATGCCATTCGGTGATTTTGGTATAATCTTGGGAATGAATTGGTTGTCTGAGCGTGGGGTGGTTTTAGACTGCTATAAAAAGAACTCTAGTACTCAGACAGAAGATGGAGGCAAGATTGAGGAAAATGGTATTCATACTAATGGGTCAACACGTATCATTTCAACGATTCAAGCTGATAAACTAATTCATCAGGGTTGTGCAGCTTGTTTGGCTTATATTTTCAATTCTAATTCTGTTGAAAGCCAATGTAGCAAAATTCAAACTGTTTGTGAGTTCCCTGATGTTTTTCTTGAAGAATTACCGAGATTACCACCAGACAGGGAGGTTGAGTTTGCGATTGAAGTTTATCCTGGTACAGCTCTGATATCTATACCTCCATACCATATGCCAACCACAGAATTAAAAGACTTGAAGGTACAGTTGCAAGATTTGCTAGATCGTGGCTTCATTCAACTGAGTATTTCACCGTGGAGAGCTCTAGTATTGTTTGCTAAAAAGAAAGACGGTTCGATGCGACTTTGTATTGACTACCGGTAGTTAAATAAGGTGACGATCAAGAATAAATATCCTTTACCTCACATTGGTGATTTATTTGATCAGTTGAAAGGAGCTTTTTTGTTTTCGAAGATTGATTTGAGATCAGGCTACTATCAGTTAAAGGTGAAAGAAAGTGATGTACCGAAGACATCATTTCAAACACGGTATGGCCACTATGAAATTTTAATAATGCCTTTTGGATTGACTAATGCCCCAGCCACTTTGATGGATCTTATTAACTGTATTTTTCAGCTGTATTTAGATCAGTTTATGGTGGTCTTTACTGATGACATATTGGTTTATTCGAAATCAGAATCTAAACATGATCAATATCTCAGAATTGTACTACAAATATTACAAGAGAAACAGTTATATAGGAAACTTAAAAAATGTGAACTTTGGTTATCGGAGGTGGTATTTTTGGGACATGTTATGTCTACAGATGGAATCAGAGTTAATCCAAAGAATATTGAAGCAATTGTTCAGTAGAAAGCAACGAGAAATGTATCTGAGGTACGTAGTTTTCTTGGACTGGCTAGATATTACAGAATATTTGTAAATGGGTTTTTGAAGATAGCATTACCGGTGACGAAGCTGCTACAAAAGAATGTCCCTTTTATTTGGGATGGTCAGTGTCAGAGAAATTTTGAGATATTGAAGTAAATGTTGATTGAGGCACCAGTTTTAACATTGCCAGAATCGGGAAAAGATTTTATTGTGTACAGTGATGCTTCTTTGAGTGGTCTGGATTGTGTATTGATGCAAGACGGAAAGGTAATAGCTTATGCATCTCGTCAACTGAAACCATACGAGCGTAATTACCCGACACATGATCTAAAGTTAGTTGTTGTAATTTTTGCATTGAAGATTTGGAGACACTATCTGTATGGTGAGAAATGTTATATTTATACTGATCACAAAAGTCTCAAATATCTTTTAACTCAAAAGGAGTTGAACTTGAGACAAAGTCGGTGGATTGAGCTTCTAAAAGACTATGATTGTGTTATAGATTATCATTCGGGAAAGGCAAATGTAGTAGCTGATGCATTGAGTATGAAAGTTGCAGTTGAATTGCAAGCAATGTTTGCACAGCTCAGTATTAGTGATGATGGAAGTCTGTTGGCTAAGTTGAGAGTTAAACCAATAATGTTTGATCAGATTAGAGCAGCACAGCTAGAAGATGACAAGTTGATGAAGAAAAGAGAAATGGTACAGAATGGTATGGTAGAAAATTTTAGTATTGATGAACATGATTGCTAAAGGTTCCAAAATCAGATTTGTGTTCCAGCTGTTTCTGAGCTAAAAGAGTTGATTCTTTGAGAAGCACATAATAGCACGTTTCCTTTACATCCCGAAGGAACAAAAATGTACCTGAATTTGCGAGAGTTGTATTGGTGGTCGGGGATGAAAAGAGATATAGTTGAGCATGTTGGTAAATGTCTGACTTGTCAGCGAGTAAAGGAAAAACATCAAGTACGTATCAGTTTGCTTCAGCCTATTAATATTCCTGAGTGGAAATGGGATTACATCACGATGGATTTTGTTACGAGGTTGCCATTATCAGTAAGTAAAAAGAATGCTATATGGTGATCGTTGATCGGCTTACAAAGTCGGCTCATTTTATAGCAGTTAGGACTGATTGGTCACTCTAAAAGCTTACTAAGGTTTATATTCGAGAGATTTTGAGATTACATGGTATTCCTTTATCTATAATTTCTTATTGGGATCCACGGTTGACATCGAGGTTTTGGAAACAACTGCATGAGTCTTTAGGTACTCGACTTAATTTCACTACAGCTTTTCATCCGCAAACTGATGGACAGTCTAAGCGAGTAATTCAGATTTTAGAGGACATGCTATGAGCTTGTATCATTGACTTTGAATCAGGTTGGGAATGTTATTTACCACTAGCAGAATTTGTTTATAATAATAGTTTCCAATCAAGTATTCAAATGGCTCCGTATAAAGCTCTATATGGTCGAAGATGTCAATCACCATTATGTAGGTTGGAATTGAATGAAAGAAAATAATTGGGCCAGAGTTAATTCAAGAAATAAAAGAGATGGTTATGAAGATTCAAGAAAGATTAAAGGTAGCGCTTGACAGAAAGAAATCATATGCGGATTTGAAATGCCGGGACATTGAATACTCTATTGGTGATAAAGTATTTCTTAAGGTGTCAACTTGGAAGAAAATATTGAGATTTGATCAAAAGGGAAAAATTAAATCCTCGTTATATCAGGCCATATGAGATTGTAGAAAGAATTGGGCCTGTTGCTTATCGATTAGCTTTGCCTCCAGAGTTATAGAAAATCCATGATGTTTTTCATGTTTCCATGCTACGGAGATACAGATCTGATCCTTTTCATATCATTTCCACTGAAGATATAGAGGTTCGACTTGATTTATCTTATGAAGAAGAGCCAGTTCAGATATTAGCTCGAGAAGTAAAAGAGTTAAGAAATAAACAGGTTCTTTTAGTAAAAGTATTTTGGAGAAATCATAATGTGGAGGAAGCAACATAGGAACCGGAGGAAACAATGAGAGCTCAGTATCCCAATCTCTTCTCAGGTAAATTTTGAGGACGAAATTCATTAAGGGGGAGAAATGTAATGACCCAAAATTCACGGCATCAAAAAAGTACATTACTAGGCCTTCATTTTAGGGAAACGAGTTCGTTAATATTTTTAAAAATATTTATGAAGCTAGTTGTGTGTTTAATTAAGTTTTAGTTAGATGAATTAGCTAGAATTAAGAATAATTAGGAAAAAGGACTAAATTAAAATAGGTGTGAAAGTTTAATTAAAGATCAAAAGAAAATAAAAGGGACTAAATAGGCAATTATGCCTAATGCATTACATGAGGCGGCAAACATGATAAAAATCTTAGATTTTTATTATGTTTAAAACTATATAAATATATTATTTAGTTATAAAGTATATTATATTAATTTATAAAAAAATTATATTATAAGATTATTATATTACAAATAAATAACATAATGACAAATGTATGGTGATAAAATTATACATGTGTAATGGTAATAATATATATGTACACTTGTATTATAAATATGTATTTACTTATTTAAGTAAAAATATATTTTATATTATATTGTTATAATATTATGTTAATTAAATAATAAAACATACAAGAAATAAAATAAAGTAAGTGAAACAAAAAGGAAGCAAAGAACATAATAGAAACGAAATAGAAATAAAGAAAAGAGAAGAGAAAAAGAAAAGGGGAATTAGGGTTCTAAAACTTCAAGCTTAATTTGGTAAGTCAATTTAGTTCCTTTTTTTATAATTTTGATGTTTTTGGAGTCTTAGAACAAAGTATTATTGGATTTATGTTGAAATTTTGAAAGTTATTAGATTTTTAGACATAGTTCATGTTGAATAAATTGATGAATTAGGAGTTAGTTGATAGACTTTTTAGTTGGAATTGGATAAAGGATTAAATTGTGAAATAGCTTATAAGTTTTGAGTATTAGGGACTAAATTGCAAGAAATTTGAAATTTGAGTTTTATGATGAAAATTAGATATTTAAGTTTAAGTTTAGTTGAAATTTGAGTAAAAATAGAATATGAATTGAAATAGAAAAATGGATGAATATAGTTAGGACTAAATTGGAATTAAGGTAAAACTTGAATAGGAAATTTAAGTATTTGATGTGAAATAGTGGTATATTAATAATTTTAAATTGATTTAATTTTTCATAGCCAACGTTACACCGAAGACATCTACGAAGAAAGGGAAGAAAAAAGTGGACGAGGATTGAATCGAGAAAATATTCGGTTTGTATTACTATAATTCAAGCTATTTATTATCAAATGTTAAATTTAAATTATGTGTATGGTAAGTGAATTATGAGGTAAGTGTTATTATTGAATCGAATGGAAATTGAATTGAAGGATAAATATGTATTGGTGTTGAATCGAATATTGACTAAAAAGTGAAAAAGTGAATTTGAATTGAATTGTGATTGAATTTAAAGTGAACTTGAAATTTAAAAGTGAATTGGAAACCCTATTAACTAGTCGGGCTAAGTCAGATATAGTTTGCATGCCATAGGATTGGAAGTGTTCAGGGATACTTCGACCTCGAGTCGATGAGACACCGGGTGTCATTATACTACTTTGGATAGATTCGATAAGGTACTAGGTACCAACTTACTTTGGCTTGGCCGATGAGGCACTGGATGTCAATTATTTTCTTTGAACTATCCGATGAGGCACTGGGTGCCATACTAGAGTGTTTGGTTAGATCTGTGTATCCATCAAAGTTCGAGTCTTGTTAATAGGAGTAAATAAATGAAATAGCAAAATTGAATGAAAATGAATGATTTTGTTTATAAAATGAAATGTGAATTGAAATTAAAAAATGAAAAGGAAATGAACGAACCAAAGGTTCATGAAGTGATTGATATTCAAATGAGATGTTATATGATATCAAATTGATGAATAGCCAAATTGAGTTGCTATTGTTAAAAAGTGAAAGTTAAATATGATTTAGTTTATTTATGAATTACTTGTTATATAATTTGATATGTTTATTTTTTACTTTACTTTAATGATTTGAATTATAGTAATACCATTCAGTATAACCATACTCAGTGTACGGTTGTTTCCGTGCGCAGGTTAGTAGAAGTCAAACATTCTAGTCCAGCATCCAGAGCTGATCCCGACCTCAGAAACTTGGTGATGTATATTTCTTTTTGGTAAATGTGGCATATACCTAGGTTATGTATTTTGTTATCGTGGATTTGGTTGTAAAAGATGACATATGTTGTTTTGAATGGTCATACAAAAAGATAAGAAGACAAAATGGCACATATGATACTAAACTTTGAAATGGAATAGAATGAAATTTCTAAACTGATTTTAATGTTGCTTGTGAATGTTTAGTGAATAGATTATCATGTTGATGTCTTGATATGTTTTAAATGTATTTGTATATTATAATTGAATTAGTTGTGATATTGGTTTGAATTGGTTGTGATTTGAAATTTGCAAGGTTGGTTAGGTTATTGTAAAGGGGTTATATTGAATCCACACAGCCTGTCACACAGGCGTGTGAACCCTATACTAAGGAAAAAATTTAGAATTTCACGAAAAATTTTTCGAGCACCCAAATTTGTCCCGATTCATTTCTAATACGTATTTTGGGCGTCGAAGGTCCATAAAAGGGACATTATGAATATTTTATAGTATGTAAATATTTATTTGTATATTGTTCGTAAATTGTTTGAAAGGTCCGGTAATACGTCGTAACCCTATTTTGATGATAGTTTAGGGTTAGGGAGTGTTACACTTACGCCCAACCTAGACCGACCCAGCCATCTATTTTTACCCAACAACTTTAGAAACAACCTCAATTTGAACCATCCAATGGCTTAAAAAACTTTTTGAAGGCATACATAACAAAGAATGATACCTTAATCCAAAGCCAAGCAACTATATTGAAAACCTAGAAAACCAAATGGGCCAGCTTTCAACTGAACTCAGAAACTGACCAAAAGGTGCTTTACCTAGTGATACGGAGAATCCAAAGAATCCAGGGAAGGAGCATTGTAAAGCATTAACACTGATGTAACACCTCAAACCTGGCCTGGACATTATGGCCGAATCTGGTGATGTCACATTAAAGTGTTTTTTTTCTGTAAAGTGTGTTGTTGATGAAAAGCCATCCTCTATTTAACCTCTTTGTGTGATCTTAAAGACATTCATTTATTTTCAAAATGTGAGTTGTGTAACGCCCCAAATCTTTAGGGATTAAATTGTGTGCTGTGTTGCTTGATTGGCTTGCTTGCTTTGATGGTTAAGGGTCCTAAGAAGTGTTAGGAGTCCTGGGTTCAAACCTGGGCTTTAGCAAAATTTCTTTGGTTTTAATGAATAAAACCTTTGCTGCTAGATGTTGGGTTCTTAATTAATTGAGGGGAAATTATGTCATAAAAAGCCTGTTGGTTCAAGGGATTGTAGTGTGTTATTAATGGTAAGGGACTTCAGTTCGAGTCTTCCTGTGCGCAAGGGGTGTCTTTTTGCTATTGTGCCGTGTAGGAGGTTGTTCGCTAGTAGGATTTTATTACTCATGGATGGTGGGAGAGTTTGAGGGGGAGTGAGGAGTGTGTAGCCGAATTCAATGAGGATTATGGGGAGAAAATTGTGGAATGGATCAAGGAGTAGAGGGTGTTAGTTGCTGGCCGAAAGTAGGATTCTCCTTGTGCCAAAATCGGTCATAGGCACTTAGTGCCGAATTTGGCTAATGCTTGCTCTCTTTTTGGTAGTTGATTCCTTTTGCTTCATTTTGTTCTCTTTTGTTGTGCTGGAATAGTAGTCGAATCTTACTTGTGACCATTTGGGGACACTTTGAGTTAATTTACTTTGACTGTGCTCTACCGACTAGTACCTTGTTTAATCAATATTCATCTCTCCATCATTCTCCTTCTCCTAGTGTCCTTGCCATAGCCGAACCTTCTTTCCTCTCTTCTCCCTTTCTCTCAATCAACTTTTCCCTAACTGATTGCACTTTCTTTTCCTCACTATCTCATTTGGTTTTGGCTTTTGGTGACCGAGTCATTCTTTTTCTTTCTCCCTTCTCTTCAGTGCAATCTGATCCTAGTTAGCTGAATAGTGCTCCTACATTGACCTTTTAGGAGCCGATTCTTTCTGTTGTTCCTTACTGTCAATTTGGGTGGTAAGTACTATTTTATTGGATGTTGTCTCTGTCTATTCTTTTCTCTTCTACTGTAGCTATAGTTCTCTTTTAACCTTTTCTTTCTGATCGACATTGTTAGGGGAGTGGTGGCCCTAGTTCTGCCTCGTCGTAGCGGCTATCTTGATGGGGATTGTGAATCGATTGTTTCCATTCTCTAGAATCGGTTTCACAATTCTTTTTGGTAAGTGTTATTTGTTGGTTTAATTGTTTATGCAAACTTTCTAATAGAGGATAATGGAATCCCGGTCTGAATGCAGACGATCTGTAAGAACCTATAATCAAGCTTTGGCAGCGTAAAAGGGGTGAGGAACCTTAAGCATTCGATCAAGGTAGGTGTCGAACTATGATTTGGATAAGTATTATTAAAGGGATTAGTTACCCATTTGTTAAAGGACTGACGTTGGTGATATGATTGAATATAGGTTGGTGTTCGTGGGAACTGCACTCCCGGTCTGAATGCAGACGATCTGTAAGAACCTATAATCAAGCTTCGGCAACGTAAAAGGGGTGAGGAACCTTAAGCATTTGATCAAGGTAGGTGTCGAACTATAATTTGGATAAGTATTATTAAAAGGATTAGTTACCCATTTGTTAAAGGACTAACGTTGGTGATATGATTGAATATAGGTTGGTGTTCGTGGGAACTACACTCTTTTCGTAAACAGGTGTGTGTAACACTGCCATTAAATGTAACACTGCAAAGGCTAAAAAGCTGAAAAGCTGAAAAGCCGAAAAATGGGTTGTCGACACCACACGGGCGTGTGCGCGCCCGTGTGGCAGGCTGTGTGACAAAACATGGCCATGTGGGTAACAGGATGGCCATGAGCGTTTCATGGGTCAGAACGATACTGGGCCATTTTGAGCCAAACTAGGCCATGTAGGCCCAATGGGCCTGTAGGCCCCACATGGTAAGAACCACACAAAAGTGTGGTTAGTTTTGGGTTAGGTTGTGTGAATCACACGGCTAAGGCCATTTTGGGCTATGTGGGCCATACGAGCGTGTGGGCCCACAATATGGGTCGTAGGCCCATTGTTACTGAATGGCTACTAAGGTTGCACGGGTCGCCTAAGATACTGTGGACCTACTGTTGGGTCAGTAAGTATACTTAGACACCATACTGATGAAATGACCATTATACCCCTATGAGGTAAGGTTGACTGAAATACCCCTGTATTATGTATAACTGTTTCTGAGCATGGTATTTCTGCATACACATATGTTATTATGTTGCATTATATTGGGTGGGATATATGAATTTGGAGGAAGTGTACTAAAAGGCTATAAGCCTATTACTGGGAGCTCTGTTACAACTATTATTTTAGTACCGAAATCGGTATGACTTAGTGTGTCGGGTTGGGTGGGCCGATTTTATCCCCACATGGTGTGTAGGGCAGTGTGTCGGGTTGGGTGGGTCGATTTTATCCCCACATGGTGTGTAGGGCTGGTACAGAGATAGTCTGTAGCGGATGGATTGGGTAGGATTCTTTGTTTGCATACGATACTGAAACGGGCTAAAGCCTAGACTGTCACAATTACTGAAATGGGCTTAGGCCCAGACTACGACTGTTATTGAAAAGGGGCTAAGGCCCCTAACTGAAACTGAAAGGGGTTAGGCCCAGATTGTGCTTACTCTGATTGTTTACTATTGGGATTTCACACACTGAGTTTTCGTAAACTCACCCATCTGTTTTCTGTGCAGGAAATCCCCAGGCTTAGACGGGTCGAGGCGACGGAAGACTCAGTTTACATACTATAAATAAGGTTTTATTTTGGGATTTTATTATGTAATAAAGCCGCTTTAGTTTTTATTGTTTTTGGGGATTTAATTACTTGAATTTTTACCTGTTAGTAGTAGGTCTCGATTTTTAAAATTAAAAGGTTATAAACCAACATTTTTTACAAACCCCACGTTTACACAACGCATTATGAGAGTTTTCGAAACAACTATCGTTTAAATATTTTAATGACTACCTAATATGATTTTCTAAAATAACTTGAATTTCCTTATGAAAAGGCATCCTAAGTTTTAATCATCCCAAAGGAACTTTTAAGAAGAACGAATTTTCATAAAATTTGTGTTTCGGAAAAACACTTAAACGTGACATCACAGATTCAGCCATAACGTCTAGGTCGGGTTTGGGGTGTTACATTTAGTGGTATCAGAGTCAGATTACAAAACTTGGCTGTGGGATTAGGTTTTCAAAAAAAGGTTGAAATGTTTTACTGAAGGAGTGGTACACCGAGTCTTCGCGCTGATCTTGTAAGTCTTCGGATTGTTTATACTGAAATAAGAATGTAGGAATGTTATTACTGAAACTACTTTGGTAGTAAATTTGTATTGAGACCCTTTAGTTAGAGTAAACCATGAACTGTAGTAAGACAGCGAATTGTGAAAACAAACTCTAAAATAACACTGTTCATAAAATATCCGTAATAAACACTAGAACAATAAACTGACTCGCATAAAACTTTTAATACAGATAAAAGCGCAATTGGATAATGAGCACTAGTGGTATACGTGGTAAAGGCCGCGACAGAGGCTGTGGAAGTGCTCGGGCTGGGTCTTCATCTTCTTGACACCAGTCTAATGAGGAGGTTAGAGAGGCACCAGCTTCACCTATGGCTAAGACAGGGTCTCAAAATCGAGCAGCTGGGGACGACACACTATCCCAAGTAATGTTGAGGATTCTAAAAGGGTCATTAGGCCTAGTGTTGGTATTGGAGGCCGTGGGTCGGTTACAGAACGACTCAGGTTTGATGGAGTGGAGATATTCAAGGGTATTGCTGGAGTTGCCCCTAATGTGGCTGAATATTGGATGAAGGCCACAGAAAGGATCATGGATGACCTTGATTGCACCCCTGACCAGAAGCTAAAAGGTGTAGTATCCCTACTGAGAAACTGATACGAACTTGCCTCGATTTAGTGAATTGAGTCGATAAGATGCCCGATCGTCTAACAAAGAAGTATCATTTGATTTACGAAGTTTAGTTGAAAATAGGCTAAGGTTGGAATTCAGTTATCAAAGAGGGGTTCGAAATAGATGGGTATGGATGATTATAGGCTCGGCTAACAAGAAATAAAAGATAGATAATAGCTTTCACGGTGAAATAAGGTAAACGGAAATGGGATGGATAACAGGCTTAAGATGCAAGTAAGAACCAACACTAAGTAGGAGTGTTGACCCGAAACTTATAGGATCCTAATAGGGATAGTCGATGGTGATAAACGACCTTGACTCGTTACCTAAAAAGGTAAGAACCAAAGGTATAGGATGGGCTGAATGCCACACTTGTTTAGAGTGAGAAGTTCGAAAAAGGAAGACTAAGGTTGACGCCATTGACAACAGATAAGCCAACAAAGTCTAAGAACGAAATTTGAGAGAATAAAATCTCACAAATATAATATGTTTCATTCAAATTGACAAAAGTTCTAAAATAAAGAAAAGAGTTACATATTTATAGTGCTGGAATTAGCCCAGCCGAATAGTCACAAAGCTAGCTGATTGGTCACTTAATTTCAGCTTTTAAATGAGCTAAAAATTCCAGAATTCTTCAAGACATTTCTAGGAAACTTCCTTGTGTAAGGAGAACATCAATGGCCTCCTCTAGAAGACTTCAATCAGTTTGATTTTAAATGAAAAGTTTAAATGAGCTGAATTGGTGTGGGCAGATTCGGCCAAGGGTTTTAAATGATGAATAAATACTCCTTAATTAGGCTACTTTGTTGAGCTGAATAGTCTAGAATTTATTGAGCAGTTTGGAACACTCCAATGGCCCCTCAAATGTGAAAGTTGAATTTGATAAGTCCCAAGAGTGTGAACTCTCATAACCGAATGGACTCAAATGTGAACAAGAGCTTCTAGCAAATGTGAAAGCTAAGATGCTGCTTTGGAAAGCTGGACGGCCAGCTTGGAAGAGGGGAAACATCATCTTAAATAAATAAATAAATGTGAAACCTGCATGTAAAAGATGAAGCATCAGCACACCTCATTCATGCCGTCCATTGCACATAGCTACACCAAATAAATAAGCAAAATTAATTATTGTAAGACACATTAATTTGGCAGCAACTATAATTAAAATTGCACATTAATTTGGCTCAAAGACACACTTAAATCATGTAATAAGCTAAGACAAATTAAAAACATGTCGGAACTAAGACATATTAAATTCGGCTGCACTAATTAACAAGAAATAAATTTGTCCTAAATTAGACAACTTAAATAGTTCATTAGACACATTAATTTGCTGTAGCATGACACACTAAATTCATGTTCTGATTTTGGAAAAATTAAATACTTTAATATTTATTTGAGCTAAAAATAATATGTAATTTATTTAATTAATTAAATGCAAAGTTGAAAAAAATAAAAAGAAGCTCAATTGAGCTGGAACGAGCTGGCCTAAATCATGGAGCTGGAGTTGAGCTAAAATCAGTTTGCAATATGTTGCAAAGGCACTTTGTTGAGCTAGTCCAAGCTCGTTCTATTTCACGAGCCAATGCCTCGCCCCACACTTGGTTAACTAAGGCCGAAATGGCCTCCTTGAATTGCTTAGCTCGAGCCCGCGTAATTGGTCCTTGGGGCAGCACCATTGAGTCCTTGCTTGAGCTTGATGCACTCCGGGGTGCGATCGTATTAGAAACGAGGCTTACCAGTTGTGGCTTACCGTTAAAGAGGGCACTCAAGCTGATCATTTGACCTGGGAGTTTTTCAAAACTACTTTTCAGGCAAAATATGTAGGTGCCAGCTATGTGGATGCTCGTAGGAGGGAATTTCTAAACTTAACTCAGGGAGTTAGGACAGTGGCTGAATATGAGGCAAAATTTTTACGACTGAGCCGCTATGCACGTGGGATGGCGGCAACAAAATACTAGCGGTGTGCTCAATCTGAAGATGGCCTCAAAGATGGTTTAAGGGTTTTGATAGGTCCTCAAAGAGAGCGGGATTTTACGGCACTAGTTGACAAGGCTAAAATCACCGAGGATATGATGCGTGCTGAGCGTCAGGGCAGAGATAAAGGTAGAGGTAAGAGGGAGGTTGAGCCCTCAAATTCTTTCCAGAGGTTTAAGAAAAAGCCTAGAGTTGATGGGCCAATCAGAATTAGGACCCCTGCTGCTACTACTGCTATCGGACTACAATTTTATACTGATTGTGGAAAACGACATCAGGGCGAATGTTGGAGAAAGTTGGGTGCATGTCTGTGATGCGGATCTTTGGAGCACCAGGTTAAGGATTGTCCACGAAGGCCCGATCAGATGCAAGCTACTGGTATAGGTACTGGTCAGCCACCGAGAGGTGTTCAGCAGCCACCAAGAGGCCGTGGTCAGGCCAGGGGTGGTAATGGTATGGGGAAGTCATCGCAGAACACTGAGCAAAAGTGCTGGTCATACTGAGGCGAGGCAGCAGACACTAGTTTATGCTGCACATTGCCGAGAGGACAGAGATGCTCCAGATGTTATAATGGGTACATTTGTTATCCATAATGCACCTTATACTGCATTAATAGATGTAGGATCTACCCATTCTTTTGTTGTTTGCACTGTTACTGAGAAATTGGGGGTTCTAGTTGAGAATACTTCGAGTGGAATTATTGTTCTAAGTTCACTTGAACAGTTTGTTCAGGTAAATAAGTTGTTTAAAGATGTTCCCTTGGAGATACAAGGAGTTGTCTTTCTGGCCGATCTTATGGAGTTACCTTTCGGAGAATTCAACTTAATACTGGGAATGGATTGGCTAGCTAAACATCGGGTAAACTTGGATTGTACCACTAAATAGGTCGTACTGGGAACGGAGACAGATGAGGAGGTAGTGATAATTGGGGAACGACAAAATTATTTAAGCAATGGAATTTCTGCGCTAAGAGCCGAGAAGTTGGTTCTCAAGGGTTGTAAGGCGTTCTTAGCCTACGTCAGTGTTTCAGAATTCAAGGGTTCTTTTATTAAGGATATCAGAATGGTTAAGGATTTTGTTGATGTTTTTCTGGATGAATTGCCTAGGTTACCTCCTAACCGTGAAGTCGAGTTTGGGATAGAGCTCCTGTCTGGTATAGCTCCTGTTCCATAGCCCCTTATAGAATGGCTCTGAAGGAGCTAGTGGAGCTTAAAGCTCAGATTCAAGAGTTACTGGATAGAGGATTCATCTGCCTTAGTGTGTCTCCGCGGGGAGCACTGGTCTTATTTGTAAAGAAGAAGGATGGAACCATGCGTATGTGCATTGATTACCGAAAATTGAACAAATTGACTATTAAGAACAAATACCCTCTACCAAGAATTGATGGTCTGTTCGACCAACTGCGAGGACTGTCGATTTTCTCTAAAATAGATCTTCGGTCGGGATATCATCAACTGAGAGTTAAAGAAGCTGATATGCACAAGATGACATTTAGGACTCATTATGGTCATTACGAGTTCTTGGTAATGCCTTTTGGACTGACAAATGCACCGGCAACTTTTATGGATCTGATGAACAGAGTATTCCAACCTTACTTGGATCGGTTTGTTGTAGTATTTATCGATGACATACTGGTGTACTCAAGGACTAAAGTGGAACATGATGAACATCTTTGAGTAGTTCTGCAAATTTTGAGGGAGAAGCAACTATATGCCAAGTTCAGCAAGTGTGAATTTTGGTTACGTGAGGTAACATTTCTTGGTCATGTGGTATCTGTTGAAGGGATCAGGGTGGATCCTCGAAAAATTGAGGCTGTGTTGGATTGGAATCAACCTAAGACTATATCAAAAATCTAATGTTTCTTAGGGCTGGCAGGATACTATCGAAGATTTGTAGAAGGGTTTTTACTAATTGCCACACCCGTAACTAAGCTACTACGTAAGAGCATGCCATTTATCTGGACTGATGAGCAGCAAGAGAGTTTTGAGAAGCTCAAGAAAGTTTTGACTGAGGCCACTGTCTTGATTCAGCCAGAGTTTGGGAAAGAATTTACTGTCTACAGCGATGCATTACACGTTGGTCTGGGTTTTGTGTTGATGCAAGAGGGTAAGGAGGTAGCTTTTGCATTCGCCAGCTTAAGATTCATGAGGTGAATTGCCACACACATGACTTGGAGTTGGCCGCAGTGGTATTCGCTTTGAAAATTTGGAGGCATTCCTTGTACGGTGAAAAATGTATCATATACATGGATCACAAGAGCCTCAAGTATCTCCTCACTCAGAAGGAGTTAAACCTCAGGCAACGTAAATGGATCGAGCTACTTAAGGACTATGACTGTTCGATTGAATACCATCCGGGTAAGGCTAACGTGGTAGCCGACGCACTGAGCGTAGGGTTGTGATTGATCTGAGAGCGATGTTTGCTCGTCTCAGCTTATTCGATGATGGTAGTCTGTTGGCCGAACTCTAGGTTAGACCATCGTAGACTGAGTAGATTAAAGGTAAACAGTTAGAAGATGAATCACTAGGTCCTCGTTTTCGACAGATAGGGAGGGGAAACTTCAGATTTTGGATTGAACGGTGAAGTGGTATTGTGTTTCTGTGGCAGAATTTGTGTATCTAAAGATACTAAGTTAAGGAATTCTATAATACGAGAGGCACATAGTAGCCCCTATACTATGCACCTAGGTGGAAATAAAATGTACAGAGATCTTCATGAGGTGTATTGCTGGCTAGGGCTTAAGTGTGATGTGATTGACTTTATGGGAAAACGTCTGATTTGCCAGCAGATTAAAGTCGAACAACAGTTACCTTCAGGGTTGCTTCAGCCAGTTAAGATTCCGTTATGGAAGCGGGAGAGAGTAACCATGGACTTCATTAGTAGATTACCCCTAACGCCTTCTAAAAAGGACACGGTATAGGTCATCGTGGATCAATTGACTAAGTCTGCCCATTTTATACCGGTTCGTACAGATTACTCGCTACAGAGTCTGGCTAAGTTGTACGTATCCGAGATAGTGAGACTGCATAGGGTACCAGTTTCTATAATACCTGATAGAGATCTTGCTTTATGTCTCGGTTCTGGAAAAGGTTGCACAGGCTTTGGGTACAAGATTGGACTTTAGTACTGCCTTCCATCCTCAAACAAATGGTCAGTTCGAGAGGGTAATTCATATACTGGAGGACATGTTAAGGGGTTGTGTGATTGAGTTGCGAGGTAGTTGGGAGAATTACTTGCTGTTAGCTAAGTTTGCGTATAATAATAGCTATCAGTCTAGCATACAGATGGCACCATACGAGCCATTTTATGGTCGCACGTGTCGTACTCCTTTGTATTGGACTGAGTTGGGTGAGCGGCGTGTTCTGGGTCCTGAATTGATTTCTGATACTGAGGATAAAGTTTGACTACTTCGGGATCGACTGAAGGTAGCATCTGACAGGCAGAAGTCGTATGCAGATTTAAAATGTAAGGAGATTGAGTATTCTATGGAGGAAATGGTATTTCTCAAGGTCTCACCATGGAAGAAGGTACTGAAGTTTGGTCGGAAGGACAAGCTAAGCCCTATATTCATTGGGCCTTACCGAATACTAAGACAAGTAGGACCAGTTGCCTACCAGTTGGAGCTACCTCCGAAATTAGAGCGGATTCATGATGTGTTCCACGTCTTTATGTTGAGATGCTACCGCTCTGATCCTACACATGTTACACGTGTGGAGGAGATTGAAGTTGGACCAGACCTGACTTTTGAAGAGGAGCTAGTCTAGATTTTGGGTCGAGAGGTGAAAGTCTTGAGAAGGAAATCAATTCCATTAGTGAAATTCTATGGTGGAACCATAGTTCGGAGGAGGCTATGTGGGAACCTGAGGAGACTATGCGACGATAATACCCTCATCTAATTTGACAGGTAAATTTTGAGACTGAAATTTTCTTTTAGGCGGATAGATTTATAACGCCCCAAATATTTAGGAATTAAATTGTGTGTTGTGTTGCTTGATTAGCTTGCTTACTTTGATGGTTAAGGATCCTAAGATGTGTGAGGAGTCCTGGGTTCAAACCTGGACTTTAGCAAAAAAAATTTGGTTTTTAATGAATAAAACCTTTGCTGCTATATGTTGGGTTCTTAATTAATTGAGGGGAAATTATGTCATAAAAGACCTGTTGGTTCAAGGGATTGTGGCGTGTTATTAATGGTAAGGGACTTGAGTTCGAGTCTTCCTGTGCGCAAGGGGTGTGTTTTTACTGTTGTGTCGTGCAGGAGGTTGTTTGCTAGTAGGATTCTGTTACTCATAGACAGTGGGAGAGTTTGAGGGGGAGTGGGGAGTGTGTAGCTGAACTCAAGGAGGATTATAGGGAGAAAATCTTGGAATGGAACAAGGAGTAGAGGGTGTTAGTTGTTGATCGAAAGTATGATTCTCCTTGTGCCAAAATCGGTCATAGGCATTTAGTACCGAATTTGGCTAATCCTTGCTCTCTTTTTGATAGCTGATTCCTTTTGCTTCATTTCGTTCTCTTTTATTGTGCTGGAATAGTAGCCGAATCTTACTTGTGACCATTTAGGGACGCTTTGTGCTAATTTACTTTGATTCTACTCTACCGACCGGTACCTTATTTAATCAACATTCGTCACTCCATCATTATCCTTCTCCTAGTGTCCTTGCCATAGCCAAACCTTCTTTCCTCTCTTCTCCCTTTCTCTCAATCAACTTTTCCCTAGCCGATTGCACCTTCTTTTCCTCTCTATCTCAATCAACTTTTCCCTAGCCGATTGCACTTTCTAATAGAGGATAATGGAATACTAGTCTGAATGTTGACGATCTATAAGAACTTATAATCAATCTTTGGCAACGTAAAAGGGGTGATGAACCTTAAGCATTCGATCAAGATAGGTGTCGAACTATGATTTGGATAAGTGTTATTAAAGGGATTAGTTACCCATTTGTTAAAGGACTGACGTTGGTGATATGATTGAATATAGGTTGGTGTTCGTGGGAACTGCACTCTTTTCGAAAACATGTGTGTGTAACACTGCCATTAAATGTAACACTAGAAAGGCTGAAAAGCTGAAAAGCCGAAAAATGGGTTGTCGACACCACATGGGCGTGTACATGCCCATGTGGCAGGTTGTGTGACAAAACATGGTTGTGTGGTCAACGGGATGGCCATGAGCGTTTCATTGGTCGGAACGATACTGGGCCATTTTGAGCCAAACTGGGCCATGTAGGCCCAATAGGCCTGTAGGCGCCACATGGTAAGAACTACACAAAAGTGTGGTTAGTTTTGGGTTAGGTTGTGTGGATCACACGGCTAAGGCCATTTTGGGCTATGTGGGCCATACGAGCGTGTGGGCCCACATGGGCCAGCAATATGGTCCGTAGGCCCATTGTTACTGAATGACTGCTAAGGTTGCACGGGTCGCCTAAGACGACGGTGGACCAACTGTTGGGTCGGTAAGTATACTTAGACACCATACTGATGAAATGACCATTATACCCCTGTGAGGTAAGGTTGACTGAAATACCCCTGTATTATGTATGATTGTTTCTAAGCATGATATTTCTACATATAGGTATGTTATTATGTTGCATTACATTGGGTGGGATATATGAATTTGGAGGAAGTGTACTGAAAGGCTATAAGCCTATTACTGGCAGCTCTGCTGCAACTATTATTTTAGTACAAAAATCAGTATGACTTGGTGTGTAGGGTTAGGTGGCTCGATTTTATCCCCACATGGTGTGTAGGGCTGGTACGGAGATGGTGTGTAGCGGATGGATTGGGTAGGATTCTTTGTTTGCATACGATACTAAAATGGGATAAGGCCTAGATCATCATCATTCTCGAAATGGGCTCGAGCCTAGATCACGATCACATCAAAAGTGGCTAAGGCCCCTAACTGAAACTGAAAGGGCTTAGGCCCAGGTTGTGCTTACTCTGATTGTTTACTATTGGGATTTCACACACTGAGTTTTCGTAAACTCGCCCATCTATTTTCTGTGAAAGAAATTCCCAAGCTTAGACGGGTCGAGGCGACAGAGGACTCAGTGGTGGCCATTCAACATAGTTATTTCTTTTTATACTATAAATAAGGTTTTATTTTGGAATTTTATTATGTAATAAGGCCGCTTTAATTTTTATTTTATTTGGGGATTTATTTACTTGAATTTTTACCCGTTAGTAGTAGGTCTTGGTTTTTAAAATTAAAAAGTTATAAACCATCGTTTTTTACAAACCCCACATTTACACAATGCATTATGAGAGTTTCCGAAACAACTATTTTTTAAAGAGTTTAATGACAACCTAATATGATTTTCTAAAATAACTTGAATTTCCTTAAAAAGACATCCTAAGTTTTAATCACCCCAATGGAACTTTTAAGAAGAACGAATTTTCATAAAATTTGTGTTTTGGAAAAACACTCAAACGTGACATCACAGATTCGGCCATAATGTCTAGGCTGAGTTTGGGGTGTTACAAGTTTTTTTTGTCAAAAAGGTAATCATATTAAATCATCATTAGTATATTTTTATTTTAAAATGTTGTTCCTTGCGGAAGCTTATTAAACATGCTGCATATTCGTGGTGTTTTTGAAAAACATTTATCTTTTTGAAAACTCGCATATTTTCCTACTGCTAGCAGTTATAAATCAAAACAAATAAAACCCAGAATTAAAGTAAAAATCCATAAGAGCCTTATTACAGTAAAAATACCCAAAATAAAATTACATATACTTCAAAAATCAAATGTTAAAGTATGTGTGGTTGTGTGGCGACCTTTTAGTCCCTCGCAACACCGATCCGCCTAAGACTGAGGATTACCTGCGCATATAAATAGATGGGTGAGTTTATGAAAACTCAGTGTGTAATACCATATCAAATAACCAAACAGTGAGCATATACAGTTTGGCCCTAAGCCTATTTCAGTAATGGTTCAGTTTCAATTAGGGCCTTAACCCATTACAATATCGGTATCAGTTTGGGCCTGAGCCCTTCTCAGTAACGGTACAGATATGCAATCAAGAAATCTTACCCAACCAGCCTCTACACTCCATCTCCGTCCAACCCTACACTCCATGTAGGGATATAATCAACCCACCCATCCCTACACTTCAAGTAGTACTGGTTGTGGCACTAAACAGTATTTGCAGCAAAGCTGCCAGTATAGTACATTTCCTCCAATCATAATAAAACTATCCCCATGCAACATATCATGCATCAAGTCATGTCATGGCATAATATCATACATGTATTCAATATTTTTAAAATGGCATGCTCAAATATAATCATACATCTCATAGGGGAATAACAATCATTTTATCACACATGGGCATAATAGTCATTTTATCAATTAGGAGGTCTAGGTACACTTACCGATGCAACAGCAGGTCCACAGTCTTCTCGGGCAGCCCATGCAACCTTAACAGTCAAACAGTGAAAATGGGCCTATAGCCCATATTGCAGGCCCATTTGGGCCCACAAGCCCGTGTGGCCTACATAGCCCAGAAATGGCCTTGGCCATGTGGATACACAGCCTGGCCCAATATTCTCCACACATCTATGTGGTTTACCTGTGTGGGGCCCACATGCTCGTTGGGCCTACACGGCCCAGTTTGGCCCAAAATGGCCCAATACGATCTTAGCCCATGAAATCGCTCGTGGTCAGCCTCGTCAATCATATGCCCATGTTTAGTCACACGGGCTACCACACGAGGTAGCTGCATGCCCATGTGGTGTCGACGATTCACTCTTTTCAGCTTTTTGCCGATTTATGATTAGGAGTAGTGTTTTCACACAGCTTGTCTGTTCTATCGCCTAACCACACGTGAGCCCTCCAGGTACCCATAATGGATCAGGTTGCCATTCAATTAATCATTATACAGTCTAATTAATCTAAACCTAACAAGATATTCAACTTCCAATGGAACAATCCATACTGTCAATCCAATAACAGAAGATTCCCCTTCCTTATCGCGTCAATGACGATCTCTAGTCCCTCGGTCGACTCCTAATCAAAACAATACACAACCCTTAAACAAACTACATCAAGTAACAGAGCAGTGAAGAATCATATACTTACCAAAAGAGTGCTAAGAATCGTGAAGCAGATGATAACCAACAAAACAAAGAGAGCAGTTGTAATGACCACAAAATCGATAGAGAGTATTGAAGGAAAAGTCGACACAGCGAGGGTAGGAGAAGGAGTAGTATTCGACCAAAGCAAAACTGATTTGAGAGAGGGAGAAAAGCAAAGAGAACCAGCCAAAACAACAACATGTAAAAGAAGGGGAATTGTTAGACCCAAAAGAATTGAGAGAGGGGGACAGAGAGCATTCAGCCAAGGAGAAATTGGGAAAAGTACCTGCCAGACGAGTAGGGAAAGAAGAAGGACATGATAAGCAAAGGACCTGAAGAAAAGTGAAAACCGGAAATAAGCAGAAACGAAAGATACAACAAAACTCCCTAGCACAATTCGACCTCCAAAAAAAAGAAAAGAACCTAAAATATTGACAACAACCGAAATGGAGTGTAAATACCAACCAAAGCCAAATTCTTGAGTGACCAGAATACCAATTCGGCACCAACTCTCCCAAAACATCAAATCCCCATTTTTTTCCTAAAATCCCTTTAACATAATCCCTTCAACCACCAAATTCAAATTCCACTACAACTCTTCAGTAGTTCAGGTTGACTAAAACTCCCACACGGCCCTATCAGCAAAGTAAAAACACTCCATTGCGCATAGTAGGACTCAAACTTCAGACCTCAGGTAACCATAACATGACACTTATCCCCTAGACTAGCAGGCTCTTTCTGACATAAAACATCCACATTTATTTAAAAGCCTACTGATCAGAGACAGAGGTTTATCCATTTAAAACAAAACGTTTGCATAAGCTAAGGCTTGAACCCAAGAGTTCTCAAACTCTTCCCAGAACACTTAACCACTAAAGTAGATACACGATTGTGTGACACGAACATAAGAAAATAAATATTAAGTATTTTTTGGGCCCTACAACTCTACCCCCTTAAAAAAAATTTCGGCCTCAAAATTTTACTTGATTAGAACAGATGAGGGTATTGTTGTTGCATCGCCTCCTCAGGTTCCCGCGTGGCCTCCTCAGAGCTGTGATTATGCCAAAGAACCTTAACCAGTGGGATAGACTTCCTCCTTAAAACCTTTATATCTTGATCTAATATCAGAATCGACTCTTCCTCGAAAGTCAGATCTGGTCTAACCTCAATCTCCTCAACCGAAATAACATGCGTGGGATCAGAGTGGTAGCGCCTTAACATAGAGACGTGGAACACATCGTGAATCTGGTCTAACTCTGAAGGTAACTCTAACTGATAGGAAACCGGTCTCACACATTTCAGTATGCGATAAGGACCAAGAAACCTAGGGCTCAACTTGCCCTTACGTCCAAACCTCAGTACCTTCTTCTATGGCGAGACCTTGAGAAAAGTGAAATCCCCCACAGAATACTCAATCTCTTTATGCTTCAGATCCGCATAAGACTTCTATCTGTCTGATGCCGCCTTCAGCCGATCCCAGATTAGTCTAACTTTATCCTCGGTATCAGAAACTAATTTAGGGCCCAAAATATGCCGCTCACCCAACTCAGTCCATCATGAGGGAGTACGACACCTACGATCCTATAATGCCTTGTAAGGTGCCATCAGTATGCTAGATTGATAGCTATTGTTATAAGCAAACTCTACTAGTGGTAAGTAATCTGCCCAGTTGCCTTGAAAATCAATCACACAACTCCTTAACATATCCTCCAGTATCTGAATCACCCTCCCTGACTAACCATCTATCTGAGGATGGAACGTAGTACTGAAGTCTAATCTTGTACCAAGAGCTCCATGCAAATTCTTCCAGAATCGAGACGTGAAGAGAGGATCCCTTTCAGATATTATGGAAATCGATACCCCATGCAATCTCACTATTTCAGACACATACAGTTTAGCCAGCTTCTGCAAGGAGTAATCAGTACAGACTAGTGTGAAATGAACAGATTTGGTCAATCGATCCATGATGAGCTATACTAAATTCTTCTTAGTAGGCATTAGGGGCATCCCACTAACGAAGTCCATAGTCACTCTCTCCCACTTCCAAAATGGAATTTTAACTGCTGAAGCAACCCTAAAGGTAATTGATGTTCAGCCTTCACCTGCTGGCAAGTTAGACATTTACGCACGAAATTGGTAAATTCACGTTTAAGAGCTGACTACCAATATAACTCACAAAGATCTCGGTATATCTTATTCCTGCCAGGATGCATAGCATAATGGCTACTATGCGCCTCTCATAGTATAGACTACTTCAAATCAGTATCCTTCGGTACATAGACTCTCTCACTGAAACAGAGTACCCCTTCGTTATTCAGTCCAAAATCTAATGTTTTACCACTCTCAATCTGTCGGATTCAAAGACCTAGTGACTCATCCTCCAATTGTTTACCTTTAATCTGCTCAATCCACGTTGGTTTAACCTGAAGTTTAGCAAACAGACTACCATCATCAAATAAGCTGAGCCGAGCAAACATCATTCTCAGATCAGTTATAGCTCTACGACTCAGTGCATCAGCGGCCACCACATTGGCCTTACTAGGATGGTATTCGATTGTACAATCATAGTCTTTAAGCAGCTCAATCTATCTACGCTACCTAAGATTTATCTCCTTCTGAGTGAGAAGATATTTGAAGCTCTTATGATCAGTGTAGATGATACACTTCTCACCGTAAAGATAATGCCTCCAAATTTTCAATGCGAATACCACTGCGGCCAACTACAAGTCGTGCGTAAGATAATTCAGCTCATGAGACTTAAGCTGACGAGACGCATATGCTACGACCTTACCGTCTTGCATCAACACACATTATAAACCAACATGTGATGCATCGCTGTAGATAGTGAACTCTTTCCTAAACTCTGGCTGTATCAAGACAGAGGCTTTAGTTAGTACCTTCTTGAGCTTCTCAAAGCTCTCTTTCTACACATTAGTCCAGTTAAACAACACACCCTTATGTGGAAACTTAGTCAAAGGTGCTACAATCAATGAAAACCCCTTTACAAAATGTTGATAATACCCTGCCAGTCCCAGAAAACTACGAATCTCAGATACAGTCTTAGGCGGCTTCCAATCCAAAACAACCTCAATATTTTGAGGACCAACCATAATCCCTTCAGCAGATGCCACATGACCCAGAAATGTTACCTTTCGTAACCAGAACTCCCACTTACTGAACTAGGCGTACAGTTGTTTCTCCCTCAGAATCAGCAGAACCACTCGGAGATGTTCATCGTGTTCGTCTTTAGTCCTCGAATACACTAGGATGTCATCAATAAAAACCACTACGAACCGATCCAAATAGGGCTGGAACACTCGGTTCATCAGATCCATAAAAACTGCTGGTGCATTCGTCAGTCGGAATAGCATCACTAGGAACTCGTAATGACCATAACTAGTCTTAAACGTTGTCTTATATACATCAATCTCTTTAACCCTCAGTTGATGGTAGCCCGATTGGATATCAATATTAGAGAAAACTGAAGCTCCTCGAAATTGATCGAACAAATCATCTATCCTCGGTAGGGGGTACTTATTCTTAATAGTCAATTTATTCAATTGCGGTAATAAATGCACTTACGCATAGATCCATCCTTCTTTTTCACAAACAAAACTGGTGCTCCCCATGGAGACACACTAGGTTGGATGAACCCACGATCCAATAACTCTTGAATCTATGCTTTAAGCTCCACAAGCTCCTTCGGTGCCATTCTATAAGGGGCGATGGACACCGGAGCTATACTAGACAGGAGATCAATCCCAAACTCAACTTCACAGTTTGGAGGTAACCCAGGTAGCTCATCAGGAATAACATTCAAAAAGTCTTTAACTGTTCTGATATCTTTAACAGTGGAAACCCTAGAATCTGAAACACTAATGTAGGCCAGGTACGGCTCACAACCCTTACGAACTAATTTCTCTGCCCCTAATGTAAAATTCACATTTGATAAGTAGTTTCGACCCTCCCCAATTACAACTACCCCGTCATCCTCCACAGTTCTCAGTACCATCCGTTTAGTAGCGCAATACAAGCTCACCTGATGTTTAACCAGCCAGTCCATTCCTAGTATTAAATCAAATTCTCCAAAAGAAAGTTCCATCAAATCCACCAAAAAGATAACCCCTTGAACCTCCAAAGTTACATTTTTAAATAGTTTATTTGCCCTCACTGGCTGCCCCAATGCACTCAACACAGTAATCTCACTTGTAGTGCTCTCCACTAAGATACTGAGAGTCTTAGACACAGTACAAGCTATATAGGAGTGCGTAGATCCTATATCTATCAGTGCAATATAAGGTACATCATAGGTAAAGAACATACCCATGATAACATCTGGAGCATCTCTATCCTCTCGACGACGTGCAGTATAAACCAGAGCTGGCTGCCTCACCTAAGTATGACCAGCACCTCTGCCCGGTGCTCTTTGACCACGACCCAAACCATTACTACCTCTGGCCTGACTGCGGCCTCTCGGTGGCTACTGAATACCCCTCGGTGTCTGTATAGTACCCAAACCTATAGCTTGCACCTAATCGAGCCTTCGTTGACACTCTCTGATACGGTGCTCCAATGTTCCGCATCTCAAACATGCCTCAATCCTTTTCTAGCACTCGCCCTGATGGCATCTCCCACAATCAGCACAGGGCTACAGTCTAGTAACAGCAATAGGGGCCCCAACTCTGACCGGCCCATCAACTCTGGCCTTTTTCTTAGGCCTCAGAAAGGAACTTGAGGGCTCTGAATCCCTCTTGTTCCTACCTCTCTCCTTTTCACTGTTTAGACACTCAGCGTACTTCACCTCCTCGGCGATCTTCGCCTTATCAACTAACGCAGCAAAATCTCGCTCCCTTTGTGGAGCTATCAGAATCCGTAAACTATCCTTGAGACCATCCTTGAAATGAACACACCACTCATACTCAATCGCCACCATCCCTCACGCATAGCGGCTTAATCGTAAAAATTTAGCCTCATATTCAACCACTAATTTATCCCCCTGAGTCAGATTCAGAAACTCTCTCCTCTGAGCATCACAAAACTAGCACCCACATAACTAGCACCCACGTACTTTCCCTGAAAAGTAGTCTTGAAAATTCTCTGGTCAATCAATCGGGGTGAGTGCCCTCTTTAACCGTAAGCTACCACTACTAAGCCTCATCCCTCAGCAGTGACACTGCACCCTTTTGGTTTTTGCTCGGGGTTGTAGTCGAGATCATCCATAATCCTCTCTGTGGCCTCAACCCAATACTTAGCCACATTAGAGGAAAATCCAGCAATACCCCTAAAAATCTCAGCTCCACTAGACAGGAGTCATTTCGTAACCGACCCACGGCCCATAGCACCAGTATTGGGCCTAGCGACCCTCTTCAGAATCCATAACATGGCTTGGGATAGCGCGTCATCCCCAGCCACACAATCATGAGACCCAGTCTCAATCTCAGGTGAAACCGGTGCCTCCCTAGCTATAACATTAGGCATATGGCTGGATGACGAAGACCCAGCTCGAACACCTCGGCCTTCGCTGCGGCCTCTTGTACCCCTTCTGTGATTACCTCTGGTGCTCATTATCGATTTGTGTTTTATGTGTATTAACAGTTTTACATATCAGTTTATAGTTCCAGTGTTTATTAACGAATATTTTATGGAAAACAGTATTAGTAATTCAGAGTTCGTTTTCGCAGATCGCAGTTTTACTACAGTTTTTAGTTTACCCTAAATAGAGTGTTTCAGTACAGTCTACGACCTACAATAGTCTCAGCATTTCAGTTTAAACAAACAACAGTTTCAAAAGACTTACAGAATCGGTGCCGGAGACTCGGTGTACCACACATTCGATAAAACATTTCATAATACTTCAAATCATTTGAAATAGTTCTTTTAGAAATTCCAAGTTTTAAAAGAAACCCAAATTTACAGCCGAGTTTTGCAACCTGGCTCTTATACCACTAAATGTAACACCCCAAACCCAGCCTGGACGTTATGGCCGAATCTGGCGATGTCACATTAAAGTGTTTTTTTTTCTTTTGTAAAGTGTGTTGTTGATGAAAACCCATATTCTATTTAACCTCTTTGTGTGATCTTAAAGATGTTCGTTTATTTTCAAAATCTGAGTTGTTTGTCAAAAACCTAATCATATTAAAACGTCATTAGTATATTTGTATTTTAAAACATTTATTTCTTGCGGAAGCTCTTTAAAAATGTTGCATATTCGTGGTGCTTTTCGAAAAACATAGTAACCCCATCCCCATGCAACATATCATGCATCAAGTCATGTCATGTCATAATATCATACATGTATTCAATATGTTTAAAATGACATGCAAAAATATAATCATACATCTCATAGGGGCATAACAGTCATTTTATCACACAGGGGCATAATAATCATTTTATCAATTAGGAGGTCTAGGTACACTTACCGACCCAATAGTAGGTCCACAGTCGTCTCAGGCGACCCATGTGACCTTAACAATCAAATAGTAAAAATGGGCCCATGACCCATATTACGGGCCCATGTGGGCCCACAAGCCAATGTAGCCCATAAGCCCGTGTGGCCACATAGCCCAGAAATGGCCTCGGCCGTGTGGATACACAGCCTGGCCCAAAATTCTAAACACATTCGTATGGTTTACCCGTGTGAAGCCCACATGTCTGTGGGGCCCAACAGCCTAGTTCGGCCCAAAATGGCCCAATACGGCCTTAGCCTATGAAATTACTCATGGTCGGCCTCGTTGATCTTACGCCCATGTTTAGTCACACGAGCTACCACACAGGGTAGTTGCACGCCCGTGTGGTGTTAACCATTCACTCTTTTCGGCTTTTTGCCGATTTATGATTAGGAGTAGTGTTTTCATACACCTTGTCTGTTTTGTCACCTAACTACATGTGGGCCCTCCAAGTACCTATAATGGATCAAGTTGTCATTCAATTAATAACTATACAGTCTAATTAATCTAAACCTAACAAGATATTCAACTTCCAATGGAACAATCCATATCGTCAATCCAATAACAGAAGATTTCCCTTCCTTATTGCGTCAAAGACGATCTCCAGCCCCTCGATCGACTCCTAATCAAAACAATACATAACCCTTAAACAAACTACATGAAGTAATAGAGCAGTGAAGAATCGAATACTTACCAAAAGAGTGCTAAGAATCATGAAGCAGATGATAACCAACAAAACAAATAGAGGAGTTGTAATGACCACAAAATCAACAGATAGTATTGAAGGATAAGTCGGCACAGTGAGGGTAGGAGAAGGAGTAGTATTCAGCCATAGCAAAACTGATTTAAGAGAGGGAGAGAAGCAAAGAGAATCGACCAAAACAATAAGATGTAAAAGAGGGGGAATTATTAGACCTATAAGACTTGAGAGAAAGGGACAAAGAGCATTCGGCCAAGGAGAAAAAGGGAAGGGTGCCTGCCAGAGGAGTAAAGGAAAAAGAACGAAATGACAAGCAAGGGACCTGAAGAAAAGTGCAAACCCGAAATAAGCAAAAGAGAAAGATACAACAAAACTCCCTAGTACAATTCAGTCTCAAAGAAAAGAAAAGAACCAAAAATGTTGACAGCAACCGAAATGGAGTGCAAATACCAACCAAAGCCAAATTCTTGAGTGACCAGAATACCAATTCGGCACCAACTCTCCCTCAACTTCAAATCCCCATATTTTTTTCCTAAAATCCCTCCAACATAATCCCCTCAACCACCAAATTCAAATTCCAGTACAACTCTTCAGTAGTTCAGGTTGACTAAAACTCCCACACTGCCCTATCAGCAAAATAAAAACACTCCATTGCGCATAGCAGGACTCAAACTTCAGACCTCAGGTAACCATAGCATGCCACTTATCCCTTAGACCAGCAGGCCCTTTTAGACATAAAATATCCGTATTTATTTAAAAGCATACTAATTAGAGAAAGAGGTTTATCCATTTAAAACAAAACTTTTGCATAAGGCAAGCTTGAACCCAAGACTTCTCAGACTCTTCCTAGAACACTTAACCACTAAAACAGATACATAGTTGTGTAACACAAACATACGAAAATAAATATTAAGGATTTTTGTGGCGTTACAACTGAAGAGTGGAAAGAAATTAGAGCCCAACACTGTTGAAGTTGAATAGGAGCCAACTGATGCTCAAGAGTCAGAGGAAGTTCAACTGAGTGTTGAAATTCTAGTTTCACCGAAACCTGAATTTGCAAAATCCGAAAGGTAACTTTTGAACTAGCTAATTCTGATAAACTAACAACTTCGTTAGATGTAGAATTGCCACAGAAGATGAATCAACTAGTTCCAGTAAAGAAGTCTCCACCACCCTACCCTTAAAGACTTCAAAAGTAGAAGCAGAAAGTTCAATTCAAGAATTTCCTAGACATACTCAAGCAACTTCATATCAACATTTTGTTGGTTGAAGCACTTGAACAAATGCCGAACTACATCAAATTCATGAAGGATATCCTGTCTAAAAAATGAAGACTAGGAGAATTTGATATGGTAGCCCTGACAAAGGAATGTAGTGCATATCTTCAAGATAAACTACCCCCAAAGTTGAAGGATCTTGGATGTTTTACCATACCTTGCAACATTGGAGCAACATATTGTGGTAAAGCACTATGTTATTTGGGTACGAGTATCAACTTAATGCCCATGTCAATGTTTAGGAAGTTGGGGATAGGTCAAGTTAGACCTATTACGGTTACACTTCATTTAACAAATCGATCCTTAGCACATCCAGAAGAAAAATTGAGGATGTATTGTTACGTGTAGACAAATTTATTTTCCCTGCTGACTTTGTTATTCTAGACTTTGAAGTAGATAAAGAGGTGCCAATCACTCTAGGAAGGCCATTTGTAGCAACTGGAAGAACCCTTATTGATATGCAGAAGGGCGAGCTTACCATGCGTGTTTAAGACTATCAAGTAACATTTAATGTTTTTAAGTCTATGCGATTTCCTGACACAATTGATGATTGTTCTGCAGTATCGATTTTAGAGGAATTAATCATGGAAAGAGAACTTAACTATGTTGAGGACCCGTTGGAGCAAATTTTGTCATTAAACCCTCCAAGTGATGAAGAGGAGGATGAATACTTAGCTTTGGTAGAAGCTAACCAAAGGGGATTTAATCCACAATCTAGCTTTGAATCATTAGAGTTAGAGAATAGGGATTATGCCCAACTAAAAGCGTCAATTGATAAGCCACCTAAATTAGAACTGAAGGTACTTCTCTCGTATTTAAAATATGTTTATTTAGGTAACGCTTCTACTTTGCCTGTGATTGTTTCAATGGAGTTAAACATTGAGCAAGAAGAGAAAATCATCCTAGTATTGAAACAATTCAAGAATGCTATCAGATGGACCATAGCTGATATTCATAGCATTAGTCCGTCTGTATACATGCACAAGATCATCCTGGAAGATGGCGAGAAATAGACCATTGATGGTCAACGAAGATTGAACTCCATCATGAAGGACGTGGTAAAGAAAGAAATCATCAAGTGGTTAGATGCAGGTATAATTTACCCCATCTTAGACAGTTTGTGGGTAAGTCAAGTCTAGTGCGTGCCAAAAGAAGAAGATATTACGATCGTTAAGAATGAGAATAATGAGTTGATACCGATTAGAACAGTTATGTGATGGAGAATTTGCATCTATTACCGAAACCTGAATAAGGCGACTAGGAAAGATCACTTTCCTTTACCGTTTTTGGACTAGATGCTGGATAGACTCGCAGGGTAAGACTATTACTATTTTCTTGATGGATACTCGGGGTATAATTAGATTACAGTAGCACTGGAGTATCAACACAAGACAACATTCACCTGCCCGTACGATACATTTTCATTTAGACCCATGCCATTTGGTTTATGTAATGCACCTACTACATTTCAAAGATGTATGATGTCTATTTTTACTGACATGGTTGAGAAGTATTTGGAAGTGTTTATGGATGATTTTTTAGTATTTAGAGATACTTAAGATGATTTCTTAACTAATATAGCCAAGGTACTAAGGCAATGCAAAGAAATAAACATTGTACTCAACTGGGAAAAGTATCATTTCATGGTACGAGAAGGTATTGTTCTAAGGCATCGGATAACGAGATATGGAATTAAGGTAGATAAAGAAAAAGTAGATGTTATTGAGAAAATCCCACCTCCAACATCTGTAAAAGGTGTTAGGAGCTTTTTGGGCCACATAGGTTTCTATTGAAGATTTATCAAGGACTTCTCCAAAATTGCTAATCCTTTATAAAAATTATTGAAGAAGGACACGATGTTCAAATTTGATGAGGAGTGCTTAAGAGCTTTTAGTGATTTGAAGAATCGGTTAGTTTTGGTACCCATAATTGTCACACTAAACTGGGATTTGCCATTTGAATTAATGTATGATGCAAGTGACTTCGCAATAGGAGCTATGGTAGGCCAGTGAAGGAGCAAAGTTTTTCATCCCATCTACTATGCAAGTCAGACTCTGACGGCAGCTGAGTTGAATTATGTGATAATAGAGAAAGAGTTACTTGCTATTGTGTTTGCTTTTAACAAGTTCTAATCTTATCTTGTAGGTACCAAATTGGCTGTCTATACGGACCATTCGACAATTAAATATTTACTTTCCACGAAAGACACTAAGCCAAGATTGATCCGATGGGTACTTCTACTTTAAGAGTTTGATCTAGAAATTCAAGATCGAAAGGGAGTAGAAAATGAAGTAGCAGACCACTTGTCCATATTAAAGCTGCAAGAAGGGAATTCTCCACTTATACCCATTCAGGAGACATTCCCAGATGAATACATGCTAAAGGTAAATCATGTCCATAATACCCATTGGTTTGTTGATATTGCTAACTATTTTAGCTTGTGGTTTTATGCCGATTGATAAAAAGTATCATCAAAAGAAAAAGTTTCTTCACGATGTGAAGTACTATTTCTGGGAAGAACCATACTTGTTTAAAATGTATGCAGATCAAATGATTAGGAGATTCGTGGTAGAAAATGAAGTACATAAGATTCTATATCATTGCCACTCAACTCTGAGTGGGGGACACTTCAGAAGTACATGTACTGCGGCCAAGGTATTGCAGGCTAGATTCTTTTGGCCAACACTATTCAAAGATGCGTATGCTTACATAAAGAGATATGATCGATGTCAAAGGGTTGGAAACATCACCAACAGAAATGAGATGCCCTAGAGAAACATCATTGAGGTAGAATTATTTGATGTTTGGGGTATTGACTTTCTCGGTCCTTTCCCTCCATCTTTTGGTCACAAGTACATATTGGTAGCAGTAGACTACGTGTCTAAGTGGGTTGAGATTGAGGCATATCTGATGAACAATGCTAAGGTGGTGATAAAGTTTTTCCAAAAGCATGTGTTCACAAGGTTTAGAACCTCAAGAGCTACCATCAGTGATGAAGGGTCCTATTTTGTGAAGAAATGGTTGAAATGGTTACTCGAAAAACATAGAGTGAAGAACAAGGTTGCCACAGCTTACCATCCGTAGACAAATGGGCAAGCTGAACTGGCAAACAAAGAGATCAAAGGCATACTCAAGAAGGTAGTTTGCCCGAACCGACAAGATTGGTCCGAAAGACTAGATGATGCTTTATGGGCCTACAGGACAGCATACAAGACACCTTTAGGGATGTCACCCTATAGGTTGGTCTTTGTGAAAGCCTATCATCTGCCCTTGGAGTGAGAGCATAATGCTTACTGGGCTCTCCAACAACTCAACTTGGATCTTAAGCTTGTTAAAGAGAAACAGATGCTTCAACTCAAGGAGTTAGAAGAATTCTGAATGTTCTCATACGAGAATGCCAAATTACTCAAGAAAAAACTTAAGAGATGGCATGACAAGCACATTCGAGTTTGAGAATTTTGAAGTAGGTTAGCAAGTCTTATAATACCCCAAAAATTTCTACAATAAGAAAGTAAGATATTAACCTTAATATAGTAAAATAAGGAAATAAAGTGACAAAAAGGGAAATTTTAAGTTATGACAATATTGGGAAGTATATTATGATATATTAATTCAAGAAAAGACCAAATTGAAAAAGTGAGAAAAGTTTTGTTGCCCAAGAGTAAATACTCAAAACTTGAGGGTTTAAAGTGAAAATATGAAAAAGTTGAAGGACCAATAATGCAAATATTTTAAGGGTGGAATGATCTAGAAACTAAGGAAAATGAATGAATTAGGACCAAATTGAATAGATGAAGAATTATGAGGGACTAAATCGTAATTTTACCAAATTAAGTGATGACTCAAGGATAAAATTTTAAAAGTTCATAAAGGGCAAAATGGTCAATTAGAAGAGATAAAACTCTAGAAAGCAATGATGATGTTGATGATATTTTAGATTAATTAAATAAATAAATATTAGTTTATCAATATTTTGATTTAATTTTTAATTATATTTTATTATTATTATTTTTTAATATATAAAAAAAGAAAGATGAAGAATTCTCTTCATCTTTCCCATGCCACCAACGTGAGAAGAGAAAAGAAAGAAAGAAATTTTCTTTTCTTTACAATTTGGTCCTTTTACCAAAAATTCATCATTTCCACTTAGAAATCAAAAGAATTTTCATAGCTACCAAGAGAGATAAATAATAAGGAGACTATGGGGAGCTAGAATATCAAGTTAGATTCAAGAAATAGAAGTTTTAGAAGAGATAAAATTAAGTTAAAGATTGAAATCAATAGGACAAGGTAAGAACATCAAGATTTCAATATATTTTTAAGTTTGATATTATTGAAAAAGCATGAAAATGATGTTAAAGTAGAGTTTTCTTATATAAGGTTCTATGTTCTTAATATGTTAGTGAAGGGAAATAAGAGGAAGTGATGAGAAATATTGTAGATAAAGGAAATGAGGGTGTTATAAACTTAATTATCAATATTTTGCACCAAAACAGTTTTGGACAGTAGCAGTAGTCTGAATTTGAAAATTCACCAAAAATTGTAAAAATTTAATTAGAGGTTAATTAAAGTTTTAATTAAAGCCTATTGAGTCTATTTTTACATAGAAGAAACTTTGTAAGCAAAAGAATTTCATATTATGATATATATGAATTTTTGTGAGACAAGGTCAGATTGATTTCAGATTCCCCTATTTTGACTTTGGAAAATCATCAAAAATTAAAAAAAAATAATTATGGGTTTAAATTTATATTTTTAAATTCTTAATGAGTCTATTTTCAATAGAAACAAATGGAAACATCATCCAAACCCCATGCTAAGAGATAAATAATTTTTAGTAAAGAAAAGTTGAAGCTGTCAAATAGCAGAACAGGGATAAATTTGAAGATTTTACTATACTTATTGGCTAAATTATAAATTCTAAAATTTTCATGGTAGAAATATATTTGAGTCTAGTTTCAAAAACATCAAGCATATTTTAATTTAGAATTCTGTAGCTCAATATATAAATATTTTAGTGACTATGACTCAAGTGGACAGCTTTGATATGAACATATAAGTAAATAGTGGAATTATAGATAATGTTACATATAAGCATGTTATATACATTAATAATATGGAATGGAGAGGAGGAGGAGAAAAATATATACGAATATTCAACTAGCATGGGTTTACATTAAAAAAATGGCTAATTTGCATGTTTTAGGCTTAGGGACTAAATTGAATAAAACTAAAACTTTAGGGGTAATTTAGTAAAAATGTCAAAAAGACCAAATTGAAGGAAATGAATTATTTTATTGTTTAAATTAATAAATTGAATAAAATTATTAATTTAGATCAAGATTGAGTGAAAAATTGAGGAAAATGGAAAATCACCAAAATGCACCTGAATCTTGGTATTTCTGCAGTTTATCAAGGTAAGTTCGTGTAACTAAATTGTGTTTATTTATATGTTTGAATTGAATGTTGTATGTGTGAATTTTGTAAATGCTATTAATATGAAATTAAACACATATTCGATAAAGTCAGGTAAATGTTAAGTCCCATTCGAATAATGAAATTCGATGGATACATGATTTCCTGTAATAATTATGGTCCTGTATATGTTGCGAACACACTATAGCTTGGACGAAAAATCTTGTTATAAGCACTCTCAAGTTTCCTATTATATGGTTCCTGCGAGCATCCTGATCGGTAGTGATTCTACATGTGTTGCGAACTACCGCAGCTCTCTGTGAGCATCCTGTTTTATGGTTGGTTGTGATCTTGCATATGAACAAATGTAGCTCTTTATGAGCATCCTGTTATGGCTCACTTGAACTTTCTGATACATGGCTATCTAGAGCTCCTTGATAATAACTCTTCGAAGTTACCTGTTAAGCTCAATGAATTTCCTGTTTAAACTTTTATGAGTTTCCTGTTATAGCCTGGATAAGCATCCTGTTACATGGCTCACATGAGCATCCTGTTATATGGCTTGAGAAAGTGTTTCCTAAATATGTGTCCTTATGGGTACCCCTGAATATGAATCGATGGATCACTAATTCGTACACCTTGTGTGTACTATCTATGTATCCATCAATATTTCAAATAAATTCAATGGGTAAAATCTTGACATGAGAAAATATGAGTACGAAATGAATTATTACCAGTATATACCTGAAATACATGAAACTAATTATACATGACATGTTGAAATATGAGATAGAAGATACATGTGTATGAAACTTGTCTGATGACTAAGTACATTAGCAATTACGAACTATTACCAGAATATATATATATACGAAATACATGGAAATGATGGTACATGGTATATTGAAATAAAGATATGAATGATTTATATTTATAAAGAAATAGTAAGAGAGTGATATGCATCATGATATGTACATATGTGAATATCTTTTTAGATGTTGATACAAAGAAATTATGCAAATTGAGATGAGTAATAAACTCAAGTGTGACATGTTGAGAAAATAAGTTTATCAATGTTGATTTATATGAAATATGTGCAAGTACACTAACAACTATTGTTGTTTAATGCTTAGACAAGTGTCAATCTATTGATTGAATGATAAAATGTTTATTTATATGATGCATTGAAGCGGTAAGTACTCAAGAAAAAATATGCTAGTGCTCATGAAAAAGTGGTAAGATTTAAATTGTGCAATTCCTTAGGAAATGACTTATCATGTGATCAATTCGAAAAAGGCTTTATTTAAATGCACTAGCTTGTGACTATGGTTGAATAGTATGTTTATGACTTGTGTGTCATGCATATGGAATAAGTGTGGAAAGTAAAGAAATGCAAATGGAAATAAAGGAATTTTGAAGAGTTAAAGTTATTTAAATCCTACTAAGCTTGGAATAATATGTATAAGTGATGTTGTGGATTTATTCACCTTGTGAGTGGGTAAATATAACTTCATGAGTAGTGCGGTATCAATTTTTAATTATTCTTGATATGTATAACTTTCATATTTGAAATGAACTAATATGATTAAAGATTACACAAGCTTACTAAGCATTCATTGTTATTGTGCTTATTTTATTTACCTTACAAGTTATTGGAAGCTCGATCAGGTTGGAAGCTTGTAGGAGTTATATCACACTATCCATCGGTTCTATCAATAAGTTTGGATTATTTGATTCTGGTTATAATGGCATGTATAGGTTAATTTGGCCAATGTTGGCTTATAAATGCTCTATTGAATTTAGCCATTGGGATGGCTTGTGATGGACATGTTTTGATGTGCATATAGTATAATGTTAGATGTGAGTGTTTGGTATTGTTGAATGTTGATAATCTTATAGGTATGTTAATACTTAGTACAAGTAGGCATATAAGTGATTTCAGTAAATTTGATAACTTTGAATACTAGAGTATATGTGATGATAATACACGTATAAAACTTGGTTTTAGATTGATTTGAATGCTATAATATAGGTTGTTTATGTATAAAAGTGTTGAGTTAGGTTGATGACAAATGGGGTAAGAAATGTTGCTTGGAAAATAACCTATTTTCGTCCACACAAGCAGAGACATAGGCTTGTGTCTCTTGACTGTGTGAGACACACGGCCTAGCCACACGGGCGTGTAACCCCTACACTTTGGCGAAATTTTAATATAAATAGAAAATTTTCTAAATGTGGGTTTAGTCCCAACTTGTTTCTAAAGTGTATTTTTGGCCTCGAGGGCTCATGTAAGGGACAATATGTATGATTTTGATTGGCTTTTGATATGAATACTATATGAAATGAAATTTCTATCTATTTGTTTAGTAAATTTCGGTAATGATCCGTAACCTTGTTCCGACGACGGATACAAGTTAGGGGTGTTACAAGTCTTGTTATTCAATTCTAGATTAAGATTCTTTCCAGGTAAGTTAAAATCACGTTGGTCCGGTTCATTTACGATTCACCAAGTTTATCCATACAGAGTTGTCGAACTTCAAAGTAAGGGAGGTAATTTTTGAGTCAATTCTCAATGCTTAAAACATTACTGAGGAGATAAAACTGAATAGGATCAAATCTCATTCATTTAATCAGATATTTAAATTTTCTCGTATTTCTTTTTCAATAAATAATTTATGGAATATTTTTGGGATTAGTATGTTTAAATAAATTTTATCTAGGAGATTGGAACTTAAGAGAGAGCGCTTGTCACCCTTCCAATCTTTATTGGGAATTGATTTTAACATAATCTTCCAAGAAATTATTCCCTAAATGGCAAAAGTAATTTTTAGTTTTTCAAATAAAAGGGTCAATTCTAATATAAGTCTTAATTGCAACTCAATTTCAAATTTTTTTTAAGTTTAGGTACTTAATTGAATTATTTTCAAAATTTGGTTGCTCTTTTCATAAATAATAAAAATTAGATGTCTCTTTTTGTAAATATTTTCAAAAGACATCTAGAATAAATATTTTAAATTTGATTTAATAAATAAGATGATAATAACTAGTATATAATTATATTTATTATAATATATATTAATTATTATCAACTTTGCATAGAATTAGGATTAGTTTAAATTTAATCATATGTTATAGTTTTTCAATAAATTAATAGCAAATAATAATTTAATATGGATTATATTAATTATTAATTGTTGTTAACTTTGTGTAGAATTAGAACTTAGAATATTTTAACTATTAAATTGTTCTAAGAATTCTAATTAAACTCCTACCATTTTTCCTATAAATTCCACCAACCTTCTCCATCATTCATCACTCATCAAAGCAACCTTCATTCACCCGTTCCACCATTAATCCTAGCATCCAAAACCACTAGTAATAGTACTACCCAGCAGCCCCATTCAGCCAACAACCCACGCACTTGGCGCACCTGGCCAGTAGCTCACCACGCACGTTGCTACTATTGCACGCACCTGCTTCCATCGCGCGCCATTGCTGCCTTGCACGCCCTACTTCGCATGCATTGTGTCGTCCCTAGCTCCATCCCACGTGTGCCAGTCTTGCTGCTTGCTCGATAGTGGTACATGCTTGCTGCCAATGCATCTGCTCACTCCAAGGCGCGCTGCTGCAATACCTTGCTTGTGCCGTGCACACCCTTGCACAACACTTCCACCCCACATTTTGCCGATAACCCTCCAACCATCCCTGAATCGACCTTTTTTGATTTATATTTATTTTCTTTGAGTTCTTAATTTTTATTTAAAGGTGCTAAGACAAATTTTTCTCCTAAATTTCAATTTTATTTAAGTATTTAATTTTTCAATTTATTGAATTGTTAATATTTTAAACTAATTAAATTTTTTAGAAAATATTTGTTCTATCTTATAATCAGTTTAATCATGCCTCACAAAAGAACTCGTGCCTCTTCCCAAATTGATGAATCACAAAATAAATTCCATTGTGAAGAAACCAAAGTAAGATACGAAAGCTTTTTCAAGAATCAATAGATGCACCCAGAGAAAGGTTTTACCTGAAAGAAAACAACTATATTGATTTCATGGCGCGCATTCGACAAATTGCTGAAGCTCTTAATTGGGAGTTGTTTTGTGAGAAAAGGCCTAGTGCAGATGAGGAGTTAGTTTGTGAATTTTATGCGAATTTGACCTCAAGCAAATTGACGGAAGTTTCTGTCTGAGGAATTAAGGTACTAATAAGCTCAAAAGCTATAATGAATTCTTTGAATTGCCTAATTTTTGAAGATGACAAATATTCTTCCTTGATGAGAAATATCGAGGCTAAAAAATTGCAAGAAATTCTCGAGGAACTGACAGTTTCAGGTTCTAAGTGGACTGTGTCAAAGCAAGCTATTCACACTTGTCGCAGAGAATATTTGACACCACTAGCAAAGGTATGGTTCTATTTCTTTCGATTTAGTCTTATGCCTATTTCATATGGGACTACAATTTCATTAGAGCGAATGGTCTTATTATACTTGATTTTAATTGGAAAGAACATTGATGTGGAAAAAATCATCCTTAGAGAAATATGAAATTGTGCCGCTAGACGTTCTGGCCCAGCTTACTTTCCCTTTACGATTACAATTTTGTGCTTGAAAGCTAAAATTCTTGTAGACGTAAAGAAGACAGGTTATAGCCATGGCACAATCACAGATTGGGATCTTTACCGAATAGCCAAAGACTCTGTTCTACAGCAACAAGTTGAAGAAAGCGAGGATCTTGAAGAAGAAGAAGAAGAAGAAGATCCCATAGAGTTTGAACCGATGCAATCAACTGAAATCCCTAATAAGGCAGAACCAATGGAACCAGCAATCGAACCTGACATGACAACCTCAAAGTTCAGAACTCAATCGCCTCGCCCAGATCTTCGAGATGAGCTATCAAAGTTGATGGACATTGTAACACCCCAAACCCGGCCCAGACGCTATGGCTGAATCTGGTGTGTCACATTGAAGTCTTTTAGCGAAAACCGTGTTTTCATTGAAAACCCTTATTAAAATAAAAGAAACCTTAATTAACAAAAAAAAACACAAATTTTAGTTGCGAAAACCTTGTTTGAAACATTTGATTTAATAAAGCTTATCATTTAAAAATTTAATTGCGGAAACATAGAAAACATACTATAATTTAGGAAACCCATGTTCAACTTCTTGTAAATTACAATGAAAATAATAATAATTCAAGTAATAATAACATAATGAAAATCTTATTACAATCTGATCTGAAACATACTTAATTAAATAAAAACTTATATGCTTGAAAAAAACAAGTCCAAATTATCTTGCTAGCTGACCACCCAGAGTCCCTCCAAACATCGAACCTTCTACTGAGCATCACCTAAAAATAAAATAAAAGAGGGGGTGAGTTTTCGGAAACTCAGTGTGTACAACCCTCGAAGAAAACAAGCATTAAAAAAAACATCATTCATTGTTCATCATTCATGCAATGCAATCCCATCCAATTATCCATCTGCTACACACCGGCTCCGTCCCCCGTCACACCATGTGGGGATATAAATATCGACCCACCCAACCCACACACCATGGTAGCCTAGTTGCGGAACTACCTTCATTTACATATTGGGCTTTAAAAGCCGTAGGTGGATTCACGATTGCCAAGCAACCATGCGATCCTCATATGCTTCCTCCATTCCATAATTCCCAAACCATATGCAACCTAAGCAGAATATCATATGTATGCATGTCGCATCCACAAAACTTACATTCAACATCTAGGGGTATTTTGGTCATTTTCACCCTTAGGGGCATTTCGGTAATTTTCCTTTAATTACGGTTTTCACTTATCTTGGCCCGTTAACAAGTCCTGCGAGCTAAGATGAACGAATACTATGCACCAGGTAGGATTCCAGAAAAGAAGAGGTGGGTCATTAAGACCGCTTAAGTACCAAGCTCTCCCTAGATCCAATCCTAGACATGCATATAACCGTTGCCACACCTTAACCCTTTGACTTGTCTAGGGTCGCAATATAGTAATTAAGTCTTATGTGGATATCATATACTAGGCCCAAAATCCCCTGACAAAGCCTAACAATTTCACATACCTACATCTGGCCCATTAAGCCCAATCATATTCGTATGGACCATTAGGCCCAAATCACCTATATATCACATTTATATGGCCCATTAGGCCCAGTCACATTCATATTCATGCTCACATACAAATTCCTATCACAAAGCATCAATACTCAGTTTTTGCCTATTATGGGCCAAATAGCCCATTGGGCCCATTTAGCCCATTCCGGACCATATGGCCAAATCACAACCCAAGTTCATGAAATCGCCCTTGGGCCTCAGGAAACCTAGCGGTTTCCCCCTTATGAGTGTTTGTACACTCGCAATACTACTGTAGCCAAACTTTTGACTTTTCGACATTTTGACTTTTCGGCTTTTGCTGATTCATTGTGTGTGTGCAGTGTATGTACACACCTGGTAAGCAAGCGTAATGTGATCTCCTTAGCCCAAACCTACAATCGATATCACTCAAAGATTAATCACACATACTTATCGATTACTTTACCAAAAGCCGGAATCTCACCTTAACCTTACCTGAACGCCAAGCCTTTACTAGCTTTTACTTTGATCACTAAACACGCGTATTTCTCAGATCTGAAGACCAAATCAGCAGGAATCCAAAACCGAGACCTGACACTAATTCCATACCAAAGTTGATTAGAAAGAACTGAGGGACCGAATACTCATTACTTATCAAAAACTGATTGGGAGAGCGAACACTTACACTAGAATCGACTGGGTGGAAAGAGTAGTGGCAGCACCAAGGGTATTCGGCTCTTAGAGATTTGAATGGCAACAATTGATTACTCAGCACCAAAGAAGAGAGGAAGAAGAATTGGCTAAAGCAAAGAAAATATTGAGTAGAAGAGGGATAAGAATTCGGCACAAAGAAAGAAAAGAAAAAAGGGTTTTCGGCTTTTTAGAGAAAAGGGTTTCTGGCACAAAGTGAAGGGAAATTCATCATTGGCTTTTCAACCCTCCCATTTGGCACCTATTTATAGCCCTATACCTGAATTCTTCAGGCCCAAGTTCCCAATTCGGCTCCACTTACTTCTCACTTCTCATCTCCTCGTTTTTCTCCCTGATAACCCCTTGATCCTTTCCTTAATTTTCTCTTCTGAACACTCCTCTTGGAGTCCATCTTCACGCCACTTCTATCCTTCTAGAACGCCAAAATTAAACTCTAAAAATACTAAGCTAGGATTCGAACCTTGGAACCCCTTGCTAGCTACTAATGCCACCTCACTAGACCTTATGTGGCGTCACTTAGCCACTCCACCATAGGCTCTTTTTGTGTCCAATTGTTTCTTCATTTATTCAAAAGCCCACCTACTTATCAACCTTTATTCTTTTAATAATTAAATTATAATTTCTTCTACCCCTTAATTTAAACTCAACCTTAGCTAAGACCTACTAAAATTATCGCTTGGATAAGAATATTAAACACAATTTTTATCAAAATCGAAAATAAAAAAATTTTGGGATTTCGGGAATTTTTTTATTTCGAGATTTTTAGGGCGTTACAACTCTACCCCCTAAAAGAAATTTTGTCCTCGAAATTTACCTGGTTTAAACAGTTGAGGATATTGATGTTGCATCACTTCTTCAGATTCCAAAGTAGCCTCCTCAGCCTTGTGATTTCGCAAAAGTACTTTGACCAATGGAACAGACTTCCTTCTCAGTACTTTGACATCTCGACCAATTATTTGTATGGGCTCTTCCTCGAAAGTCGGGTCTGGCCTAACCTCAATTTCTTCCACCGCCACGACATGTGAAGGATCTAAGCGATACTGCCTTAGCATGGAAACATGGAACACGTCGTGGATCTGGCTTAGTTCAGGAGGTAACTCCAGCTGATAAGCGACTGGCCCAATCCGTCTTACCACCCGATATGGCCCAATGAACCTTGGGCTTAGCTTCCCCTTTCGTCCAAACCTTAACACTTTCTTCCACAGAGAGACCTTCAGAAAAACTAAGTCTCCTACTGCATACTCTATTTCTCGGTGCTTAAGGTTAGCATACGACTTCTGCCTATCCGAGGCCTCCTTCAAATGATCCCGAATCAATTTTACCTTATCCTTAGTATCAGCTACTAACTTAGGGCCCAAAACTCTCCGTTCACCCAACTTCGTCCAACATGTTGGAGTTCGACACCTTCGCTCATACAGTGCTTCATACGGAGCCATCCCAATGCTTGCTTGGTAGCTATTATTGTACGCGAATTCGGCTAATGGTAAATAGTCCTCCCAACTACCTCGGAACTCAATCACACATCCCCTCAACATATCTTCCAACACTTGGATCACCCTTTTCGACTGTCCATCAGTTTAAGGGTGGAAAGCCGTACTGAAATTCAACCTAGTACCCAAGTCCTCATGCAGCTTCTTCCAAAATCGCAAAGTGAAACGAGGGTCCCTATCAGATATTATGGAAACTAGCACTCCATGCAATCTTACAATCTCTGCCACATACAGCCTAGCCAGCTTTTGCAATGAGTAATCGGTGCGAACCGGTACAAAATGGGCAGACTTGGTTAACCGATCCACTATAACCCATATCGAGTCTTTCTTAGCAGGTGTCAAGGGTAGCCCACTAACAAAGTCCATAGTGATCATTTCTCACTTCCAGAGTGGAATCTTCACTGGCTGAAGCAATCCCGAAGGCAACTGATGTTCCGCTTTCACCTTTTGACAAACCAAGAATTTACTTACGAACTCCATAACCTCGCACTTAAGTATAGGCCACCAATAAAGCTCATGCAAATTTTGATACATCTTGTTTCCGCTAGGATGCATTGCGTAGAGACCGCTATGTGCTTCCCGTAGAACAGACTGCCTTAGATCATCATCCTTTGGTATACACATTCTCTCATGGAAACATAATACTCCATCACTATTTATCCCAAAGTCTGATGTCTCCCCACTCTCTACTTGTTTAAAGCGAGCACTCAAAGTCTCATCCACTAATTGCTTGCTCCTTATCTGCTCGACCCACACCGGCTTTACTTGAAGCTCGGCTAACAAGCTACCATCATCCAACAAGCTTAAACGGGCGAGCATAGCTCTCAAGTCTAACCTAGCCCTACGACTCAACGCATCGGCTACCACATTCGCTTTGCCAGGGTGGTATTCAATCGTACAATCATAATCCTTCAATAACTCCACCCACCTATGTTGCCTAAGGTTTAGTTCCTTTTGGGTAAGGAGGTACCTCAAACTCTTGTGGTCTGAATAGATTATGCACTTCTCCCCGTATAAGTAATGCCTCTATATCTTGAGCGCGAACACCACCGCAGCTAGCTCCAAATCATGGGTTGGGTAATTCACCTCGTGAGTCTTAAGTTGTCGTGATGCATACGCAACCACCTTTCCTTCTTGCATCAATATGCAACCTAAGCCTACATGCGACGCGTCACTGTAAACCATAAACTCTTTCCCAGGCATTGGTTGAATCAACACAGGGTCCTCAGTTAAAACTTTCTTAAGTTTTCCAAAACTCTCTTGCTGCTTGTCTGTCCAAACAAACGGTACTCCTTTCCTCAATAACTTAGTTAAGGGTGCAGAAATTATGAAAAAGCCCTCAAAAAACAGCCTATAGTATCCTCCCAAGCCCAGAAAACTTCAGATTTTCAATACCGTCTTGGGTGTTTTCCAGTCTAACATCGCTTCAATTTTCCGAGGATCCACCTTAATCCCCTCGGCTAACACTACATGTCCTAGAAAAGTAACCTCCCTTAGCCAAAATTCACACTTACTGAATTTGGCATACAGCTGCTTTTTCCTTAAAGTCTGCAACACAATCTTTAAGTGTGCATCATGCTCATCCTCATCTTTTGAGTACACCAAAATGTCATCTATAAAGACTACCATGAACCGATCCAAGTAGGGTTGGAAAACCCGATTCATGACATCCATGAAAGCAGCTGTAATGCCCCAAAAATCCCAAAATCAAAAAATTCCGAAATCCAAAAATCTCGAAATCCTGAATTTTCTTTATTTTCGATTTTGATGAAAATTGTGTTTAATATTCTTATCCAAGCGATAATTTTAGTAGGTCTTAGCTAAGGTTGAGTTTGAATTAAGGGGTAAAAGAAATTATAGTTTAATTATTAAAAGAATCAGGGCTGGCAAGTAGTTGGGCTTTTAAATAAAATAGGGGGAAAATAGCAAAAAAAAGCCTTGTGGAGGAGTGGCTAAGTGAAGCCACTTAGGGAGTAGGGAGGTGGCATTAGTAGCTAGCAAGGAGATCCAAGGTTCGAATCCTAGCTTAGTAATTTTTAGAAGTTTCATTTTAGCCTTCTAGAAGGATGGAAGTGGTGTGAAAATGGACTCCAAGGGAAGAGTTCAGGAGAGAAAATTAAGGAAAAGATCAAGGGGTTATCAGGGAGAAAAATGAGGAGATGAGAAGGGAGAAGTGGTGGAGCCAAATTGGGAACTGGGGCTTGAAGAATTCGGTTATAGGGCTATAAATAGGGGCTGAATACAGGGTTTCCAGGCTATTGCCGAAATTCTTCTTCAGTTTGTGCCAGAAACCTTTTTCACTTCAAGATCCAGAAAGCCGAAAACCCTCTATTTTACTTTCTTTTCTTTCTGCCGATTTCTATTCTCCTCTACACAATCTTCTTTGTTGATTTATTCTACTACTCTTCTTCTTTAATCTGTACCAAATAAACCTTATTCACCATACTTAGTTTGGAAAGCCGAAAAACTTAATCTTCTAAGGGCCGAATACTTTTTGACCAAATCTAGTGTAAGTGTTGCTCTTCCAATCGGTTTTCTTTGTTTAGTATTGATTATTGTCCCTCACTCTTTCTAATCAACTTTGGTAGGGAATTAGTATCGGATCTTGGTTTTTAGTTCTCTGCCGAATTGCTCCTTAAGGTGTTGCAATTTTGGTAAGTAATCTTCTCCCATTGGCTAAGGTGGTCGAATGGTTATAGTTATGGTAAGGAGACTTGTGTTGGATACGAGTCACCTATTATTCAAGTTTTAATAGTTAAGATTTGTGCAGATCTAGAAAATACGTGATCAAGGAAAAAGCGATTAAGGATTGGACTCAAAGTAAGGTTAAGGTTAGGTTTCAGTTTTTGAGTAAATAAGTATTAAGCATGCGATTAATTGAAGGGTGATATTGATTGTAGGTTTGGGCTAAGGAGATCACATCATGCTTGCTTACTAGGTGTGTACATCCACTACACACACATAATGATTCGGCAAAAGCTGAAAAGCTGAAAAGCCGAAAAGTCGAAATACCGAAAAGCTGAAAGTTTGGCTACGGTAGTCTTGCGAGTGCGTGAAAACTCGTAAGGGGGAAACCGATAGGTTGCCTGAAGCCCACGGGCGATTCCATGGACTTGGGTTGTGATCTGGCCAAATGGGCCAGAATGGGCTAAATGGGCCCGATGGGCTGTTGGGCCCATAATAGGCAAAAAATTGATATTTGATGCTCTGTGATAGAAAGTTTGTATGTGAGCATGAATATGAATGTGAATGGGCCTAACGGGCCATATAAATGTGATTTGTGCCTAATGGGCCATATACAGGTGATTTCGACCTAATGAGCCATATGAATATGATTGGGCTTAATGGACTAGATCCAGGTATATGAATTTGATTAGGCTCTGTAAGGGGTTTTGGGCCTAGTATATGATATCCACATAAGACTTAATTAATTATTTGTGACCGGGGACAATTCATAAGGTTAAGGTGTGGCAACGGGTATATGCATGTCTAGAATTGGATCTAGGGAGAGCTTGGTACTTAAGCGGTTTTAATGACTCACCTCCTCTTCTCTGGAATCCTACCTGGTGCATAGTATTCGTTCATCTTAGCTCACGGGACTTGTTAACAGGCCAAGATAAGTGAAAATCGTAATTAGGGGAAAATTACCAAAATACCCCTAAGGGCAAAAATAACTAAAATACCCCTAGGTGTTGAATGTTAGTTTTGTGGATGCGACATGCATACATATGTTATTCCGCTTAGGTTGCATATGGGTTGGGAATTATGGAATGGAGGAAGTATTTGAGGATCGCATGGTTGCTTGACAATCGTGGATCCACTGACGACTTTTAAAGCCCAATATGTAAATGAAGGTAGTTCCGCAACTGGGCTACCATGGTGTGTGGGTTGGGTGGGTCGATATTTATATCCCCACATGGTGTGATAGGGGACGGAGCCGGTGTGTAGCGGATGGATAATTTGGATGGGATTGCATTGCATGATTGATGAATGATGTTTTTTGTGAATGTTTGTTTTTGTCGAGGGTTGTACACACTGAGTTTCCGAAAACTCACCCCCTCTTTTATTTTATTTTCAGGTGATGCTCAGCAGAAGGTTCGATGTTTGGAAGGACTCTGGGTGGCTAGCTAGCAAGATGATTTAGACTTGGGTTTTTTTTTAAGCATTTAAGTTTTTACTTCTTTTTAAGTATGTTCCAGACCAGATTGTAATAAGTTTTTCATTGTGTTATTATTACTTGAATTATTATTATTTTCAATGTAATTACAAGAAGTTGAACATGGATTTCTAAATTATAGTGTGTTTTCTACATTTCCGCAATTAAATTTTTAAATGATAAGTTTTCTTAAATCAAATGTTTCAACAAGGTTTTTGTAACTGAAATGGTGTAAGGTTTATTTTATTTTAAAAAGGGTTTCCAATGAAAACACAATTTTTGCTAAAACACTTCAATGTGACACACCAGATTTGGCCATAACGTCTGGGCTGGCTTTGGGGTGTTATAGCGGCAGGTGTGTTCGTCATCCCGAATGGCATCACCAAGAACTCGTTAACCTTTAGTGCCCATAACGAGTTCTGAAAGCTGTCTTATGAACATCTGCCTCCTTAACCTTTAATTGGTGATATCCCGAACACAGGTCAATCTTCAAGAACACTGAAGCTCCCCTAAACTGATAAAAAAGATCATCGATTCTCGATAGAAGGTACTTGTTCTTCACAGTTAACTTGTTTAACTATCGATAATCGATGCACATTCGTAAGGTTCCATCCTTCTTCTTCATGAATAACACCGGTGCTCCTCATGGGGACACACTAGGTCGCATGAACCCTCGATCCAACAATTCCTAAATTTGTGCCTTAAGTTCCACCAACTTCTTTGGTGCCATCCGATAAGGAGCGATAGACACCGGCGCCATCCCAGGTAACAACTCGATTCCAAAGTCTACTTCTCTACTGGGTGGCAACCTAGATAGCTCCTCGGGAAAGACATCCGAAAATTCCCTAACTGCTCTCAACTCCTTAACAGTAAGGCTCTTAGCCTCCGTATCACTAATATAAGCCAAAAAGGCTATGCATCTCTTTCGTACTAACTTCTCAGCCCTTAACACCGAAATCACGTTCGATAGATAGTTCCGGCATTCACCAATCACCACTACTTTCTTATCCTCCGCCGTTCTGAACACCATTCGCTTTGCAGCATAATCTAAATTGGCTCGGTGCTTCACCAGCCAATCCATACCTAAGATTAGGTCAAATTCGCTAAACGACAGTTCCATCAAATCCGCTAAAAAGGTAACCCTTTGGACTACTAAGGGTACCTCCCTAAACATCTTATTCACTCCTACTAACTGCCCTAACGGCCTTATCACAGCCATCTCATTTGTAATAATCTCAAACATATCACCCAAAGACTCAGTCTTATTGCATACAACATATGAATGCATCGATCCAATATCAATCAAAGTTATGTAAGATAACTCATATATAAAGAACATACCCGTTATCACATCTGAGGCATCCCCGTCTTTTTAACAACGAGCAGTATAAACCAAAGCTAGCTGTCTCGCCTCAGCATGGCCCGTATTTTCACCTGGTGCTCTGTGTCCACGTCCATTGTCGTTATCGTTACTGGCCTGTCCACGACCCCTTGCCGGCAGCTGTCCACCCCTTGTTGGCTGAGCACCTCCTTGACCCACTACTGGCTTTCGACCTACCGTTCGAGGGCAATCCTTGATCCTATGCTCCATAGACCCACAAGCGAAACAAGATCCCATTCTCTTCCAAAACTCGCCTCCATGCCTTCTCCCACAATTAGCACAAGGTGGCACTCATGGATTAGCAGTAGGGGCCCTGTTCTAACTGGCCCATTATTTTTGGCCCTAGCCCTAGGCCTCTGTCCAACACCCGGGGTCTCAGCCTCCCCCTTGTTCTTACCCCTTTCCTTCTCCCAGTTTAGGCGCTTAGTACGTTTTTCCTCATTCTCTATCTTTGCTTTCTCCACCAACTCTGAGAAAACTCATTCCCTTTATGGAGCTATCAACATCCTGAGGCTATCTCTAAGCCCATCCTCAAACCTAACGCAACGCTCATACTCCGTTAACACCATTACCCTTGCATACTTACTAAGGCGTAGAAACTCCGCTTTGTACTCCGTCACTGATTTATTACCTTGGGTCAAGTTCAGAAACTCCTTCCTCCTAGCATTCACATAGCTTGCACCCACATACTTCCCTTGGAATACAGCTTTGAAAAACTCCCAGGTGACCCGCTCCGGTTGGGTGCCTTCTTTCACTGTCAACCACCACTGGTAGGCCTCCTCCCTAAGCAATGACACTACCCCTTTCAATTTTTGATCAGGTGAGCAGTAAAAATCCTCCATTATCCTTTCAGTGGCCTCCAACCAATATTCCGCCACATTAGGAGCCACGCCAACCATGTCCTTGAAGATCTCAGCCCCGTTCGATCGAAGTCATTTCGAAATGGACCCCCGATTTTCGCTGCCATTATTGGGTCCAGCGACCCTTTCCGAAATCCTTAGCATTGCCTGCGACAATGCATCTTCTCCCTAGCCCGATCATACGATCTATTCCCAGCCACCGATGAGGCTAGAGCCTCTTCTACTCTAACATCGGGCATATGGCCCGATGCTGATAATTCAACCCTAATGCTTCCGCGGCCTCGGCCATGGCCTCTTGCACCTCTTCTAGCACTCATCGTCGATTCGCGTATTATCTGGATTAGAAGTTTTATGAAGTTTTAGTTAGTTTAAAAATTACATCGGTGTTTTATGAAAATATTTAAAGAGAAGATCGTTTTCGAAAATCCTCTACAGTTTCCAGATCTTACGGGCTTTAGTTCCATTCTAACCATCATTTAAAGTAGCCCTCTAACTATCTACTGTGTAACAATTTAAACAAACTTAAAAATAAAAGTACTTCCTTGGTTCGACGTTGGAGACTCGGTGTGCCGCTCAGCAGGATTTCTCTTTTTCCAAAGCATCGCGATCCAAAATATTTTTAAAATCCAAAAAGAAGCCAAATAATACTAAGGCCCACTTCACAGCCCGAGTTTTGCAACCTGAGCTCTGATACCACTAAATATAACACCCCAAACCTGGCCCAGACGCTATGGCCGAATCTAGTGTGTCACATTGAAGTCTTTTAGTGAAAACCATGTTTTCATTGAAAACTCTTCTTAAAATAAAAGATACCTTAATTAAAAAAAACACACATTTCAGTTGCGAAAACCATGCTTGAAACATTTGATTTAAGAAAACTTATCATTTAAAAATTTAATTGCAGAAACGTAGAAAACATACTATAATTTAGGAAGCCAATGTTCAACTTCTTGTAAATTACAATGAAAATAATAATAATTCAAGTAATAATAACATAATGAAAACCTTATTACAATCTGATATGAAACATACTTAATTAAATAAAAACTTATGTGCTTGAAAAAAACAAGTTCAAATTGTCTTGCTAGCTGGCCACCCAGAGTCCCTCTAAACATTGAACCTTCTACTGAGGATCACCTGAAAATAAAACAAAAGAGGGGGTGAGTTTTCGCAAACTCAGTGTGTACAACCCTCGAAGAAAACAAGCATTCAAAAAAAAAAACATCATTCATTGTTCATCATTCATGCAATGCAATCCCATCCAATTATCCATCCGCTACACACCGGATCCGTCCCCCGTCACACCATGTGAGGATATAAATATCGACCCACCCAACCCACACACCATTGTAGCCCGGTTGCCGAACTACCTTCATTTACATATTGGGCTTTAACAGTCGTCGGCGGATCCACGATTGTCAAGCAACCATGCGATCCTCATATACTTCCTTCGTTCCATGATTCCCATCCCATATGCAACCTAAGCAGAATATCATATGTATGCATGTTGCATCCACAAAACTTACATTCAACACCTAGAGGTATTTTAGTCAGTTTCGCCCTTAGGGGCATTTCGGTAATTTCCCCTTAATTATGGTTTTCACTTATCTTGGCCCGTTAACAGGTCCCATGAGCTAAGCTGAATGAATACTATGCACCAGGTAGGATTCTAGAAAAGAGGAGGTGGGTCATTAACACCGCTTAAGTACTAAGCTCTCCCTAGATCCAATCCTAGACATACATATACACGTTGCCACACCTTAACCCTTTGACTTGTCCACAGTCGCAATATATTAATTAAGTCTTATGTTGATATCAGATAATAAGCCCAAAATCCCCTTACAAAGCCTAACAATTTCACATACCTACATCTGGCCCATTAAGTCCAATCATATTCGTATGGCCCATTAGGCCCAAATCACCTATATATGGCCCATTAGGCCCAAATTAGATTTTTATGGCCCGTTAGGCCCAGTCATATTCATATTCATGCTCACATAAAAATTCCTATCACAAAGCATCAATACTCAGTTTTTGCCTATTATGGGCCGAATAGCCCATTTAGCCCATTTCGGCCCATATGGCCAAATCACAACCCAAGTCCACGGAATCGCCCGTGGGCCTCAGGCAACCTATCGATTTCCCCCTTACGAGTGTTCGCGCACTCGCAATACTATCGTAGCCAAACTTTCAGCTTTTCAGCATTTCGACTTTTCGGCTTTTGCCGATTCATTTTGTGTGTGCATTGTATGTACACACCTGGTAAGCAAGCATGATGCAATCTCCTTATCCCAAACCTACAATCGATATCACTCAAAGATTAACCACACGTACTTATCGATTACTTTACCAAAAGCCAGAATCTCACCTTAACCTTACCTGAACGCCAAGCCTTTACTAGCTTTTACTTTCATCACTAAACACGCGTATTTCTCAGATCTAAAGAGCAAATCGGCAAGAATCCAAAACTAAGATTTGACACTAATTCCCTACCAAAGTTGATTAGAAAGAAGTGAGGGACCGAATACTCGATACTTATCAGAAACTGATTAGGAGAGCGAACACTTACACTAGAATCGATTGGGTGGAAAGGTAGTGGCAGCACCAAGGGTATTCGGCTCTTAGAGATTTGAATGGCAACAATTGATTACTCAGCACCAAAGAAGAGAGGAAGAAGAATTGGCTAAAGCAAAAAAAATATTGAGTAGAGGAGGTATAAGAATTCGGCACAAAGAAATAAAAGAAAAAAGGGTTTTCGGCTTTTTAGAGAAAAGGGTTTCTCACACAAAGTGAAGGGAAATTCATCTTTAGCTTTTCAACCCTCCCATTCGGCAGCTATTTATAGCCCTATAGCCGAATTCTTCAAGCCCAAGTTCCCAATTTGGCTCCACTTACTCCTCTCTTCTCATCTCCTCGTTTTTCTCCTTGATAACCCCTTAATCCTTTCCTTAATTTTCTCTTCTGAACACTCCCCTTGGAGTCCATCTTCACGCCACTTCCATCTTTCTAGAAGGCCAAAATTAAACTCTAAAAATACTAAGCTAGGATTCGAACCTTGGACCCCCTTGATAGCTACTAACGCCACGTTAATAAACCTTATGTGGCGTCACTTAGCCACTCCACCACAGGCTCTTTTTGTGTCCAATTGTTTCTTCATTTATTCAAAAGCCCACCTACTTGTCAGCCCTGATTCTTTTAATAATTAAATTATAATTTCTTCTACCCCTTAATTCGAACTCAACCTTGGCTAAGACCTACTAAAATTATCGCTTGGATAAGAATATTAAACACAATTTTTATCAAAATCAAAAATAAAGAAAATTTGAGATTTTTTTTTATTTCAGGATTTTTGGATTTCGGGATTTTTGGGGCGTTGTTGACATAATGCAACATATGCAGTGGCAATAACAAGCTTACTAAAGATATTCAAAAATATGGGATGACTCAATGAGAAGTGCTCTTATGAAAATATTCAATGACCCGTTTATTTTTGTGCCTGGGTTTCTAGATTTCATATTTGAACCATGAAGTCCACTGTCGAAGAGGGAACGAAGCGATTCATGTGAAAAGAAAGATGATGGAGCAAAAGATGAGTCAGATTCGGAGGGATCTGCAAATAAATAAAAAGGGGGATCTTGACTTTATTTTATTTCCATTCTTAGGTTACTTAATATTTTAGGATTAGGTTTTATTAGGAATTTTTATTTTTGCATAATAAAATAAGAGGTGAAAATCATAAAGAAAAATGAACAAGTTGCAAAGTACAAAGTGTGGCAATAGATATATACTTGTCTAGGATTGGATCTAGAGAGAGCTTAGTACTTAAACAGTCAAATTGACTCACCTCCTCTTTTCTAGATTCCTACTTGGTGTATAGTATCTATTCACTTTTAACAATGAAGACATTGTTCATCTTAAGTAGGGGGACCGAAAAATTGAAACTATTTCCTCTCAAAATAAAATTTTCTTTTATTTATGATTAGGATATATTTTGCTCAAAAAATTGAAGTTTTGTTAAGTATGCTAAACTTCAGTATAAATAAAGTTTGATTATTTCAATAATTGTTATGTTAGCTGAATTACGACATAAATGTATTTTTAATAAAGCATGCAAATCATACCATAAAATTTTTAGTTTCTTAGGAAAGTTAGGCATGCATGAAAGTTTAAGTCCCTAGAATTGACTTAGTTGTAACATCCCTTACCCGTGTCTGATGCTGGGACATGATATGAGGCATTACCGGACTTAAAAATGCACATACATGTAAAACTAGGCCATAAAATTTCAATCATATCAGAATCATTCGATCACATGCAAAATGTCCCATACACGAGCCTTCGAGGCTCTAAACATGCATTAAAAGCAGTTTGGGACTAAACCGAGAACTCACGAACATTTTTACAACACTTAGAAAATTTTCATGCTTAGAGAGTCACACGCCTGTGTGGGTAGGCCGGGTGGTCTCACACGCCCATGTCGTCAGCCTGTGTAACTCTCTATTTATGACGTCAGCAAACATTTAGGGTTACACAGCCAAGTCACACGCCCGTGTGTTAAGGCCGTGTCCTCCACACGGCTGAGACACACGATCGTGTCTCTACCCGTGTGGTCAGCACTTAGGCTATTTTTCAAGCCTTTTTGTTGCCTTAATCTTTCACGTACTTAAATACTTTAAAGACACATATCATAGCATCATTTTAATGATTTATCATGCCTCATTAAAGCACATTTTTAACAATTAACCATAACATATTACCCAAAAATAAATCTCTATTTATTCAACAAATGTCCATGTTCAATCATTATCAACTTATTGCCAATTTACGCGTTTACTTCATAGCCATGACCACCCTGAATGGTCCTAAGGCATTCTTATGCACATATGTTATTTACTATTCATTCATGGCAGACAATTATAATCATATCACAAAGCATCAACACATGGCAAGGATAAATAGGCTTATAAGCCAAAACATTATAAGCCATATCTCATGGCTATATACAATGAATCAATATAAGCCAATACATTTGGCTAAATCATAAGAACACATATCAATAACTAAGCTCCTATACATGCCACTCACTTGAAGATGCTTAAGACTTATCGATATCCCCTATTGATAGCTCGATAGTGTGATGCTGTCTCCGACGATCTCCAACCCCGAGCTAACCTGACAATACTAAAGAAATGAAAGGAAGGGGTAAGCTATATAGCTTAGTAAGTCCATATGAAAATAATAAGCAATTTATCAACATGATTCCATCAATTCTTACAACATGATTCCAAGGTAAAATAATCATAATTGCACTCTTACATATGTTCAAGTTAAGTTGTTTACTCAAGTCATAGTCACTCAGTTACTGAACTTGAGCTACAAAACTCCAAATCAAGATCCCCTAATTTTCCCTGAAACTAGACTCACGTATCTGCTTATCAAAAAATTTTTAGAATTTTTGGACTAGCTAATAAGTACATTTTATTCTTTAAAGTCTCCCTTATTTTGCTGTCTGACAGTTCTGACCCCTCTGCACTAAAAATTAATTATCTCTTCTTACAAGATTTGGATAATGTTTCTTTTTATTTCTTTCAAAAATAGACTCAATATGTAACACCCCAAATCTAGCTCAGACGTTATGGCCGGATCCAGCGTGCCACATTGAAGTGTTTTATCAAAAACCTTATTTTCATTGAAAACCCTTCCTTAAAGTGAAAATCCTTAATTTCTTTGTAAAATCTCTTCCCAGTTGCAGAAACTTTATTTAAATCATAGGATCTATGAGAACTTGTCATTTTAAACATTTAGTTGCGGAAGCGATGTACTTTCTTTAAAAAAATAATAATAATAACCAGAGAGAAGGCCTTATTACAATCCAGTCTGAAATAACTTAATAAACTAGAAACTATATGCTTTCCTTTTTAAAGAAACAAGTTTTCTTGCTAGCTGGCCACCTTGGAGTCTCTCCCACCATCGAATCTCCTACTCGCATCACCTAAAAAAATAAAAGAAGGGGGTGAGTTTTTGCAAACTCAGTGTGTACAACCCTCAAAAAGAAACATAATGCAAACATCAATCACCATATTATCATACATGCAATCCTTGTGCAACCCACCCCAATAATCCAACCGATACACATCAACTCCGTCCCTCGGTACAAATATTGACCCACCCATCTAATTCACATCAATGGTAGCCCGGTTGCAGTACTACCTTCATAGCAGCAAGTTGCTAATCACATATTGGGCTTAATAGCCGTCGGTGGATCCACGGTCGTCAAGCAACCATGCGATCCTCATATACTTCCTCCGTCCACAATTCCCAACCCATATGCATCCTAAATAGAGTATCATATGAATACAGCAGGTACACAAGTAACATCCATAAATCTTACATTCAACGCATAGGGGTATTTTAGTCATCTTCATCCTTAGGGGCATTTTGATAATTTCTCTTTGTTTTGAGCTTATTACTTACCTTGGCCTGTTGACAAGTCCTCGATGACTAAAGTGAATGGATACTACGCACCAGGTAGGATTCCGGAGAAGAGAAGGTGAGTCATTAAGACCGCTTAGTACCAAGTTCTCCCTAAATCCAATCCTAGACATGTATATACCAATTGCCACACTTTAACCTTATGACTTATCCATGGTCACAATTTATTAATTAATTAAGTATTATGTCTGTTTAAGCAGTTATCAGATACTATGCCCAAAACCCCTTACAAAGCCCAGACAAGTCTATATACACGCATATGGCCCATTAGGCCCAATCACTTTCATATGGCCCATTAGGCCCAAATCACATTCATATTGCCCATTAAGCCCAAATCACTTCATATGGCCCATTAGGCCAAAATCACATTCATATCATGCTTTCATACGATTTCCCATCACTTAGTATCAAATTGCCAATTTTGCCTATTATGTGCCTTACAGCGCATCGGCCCATTTAGCCCATTTTGGCCCGGTTGGCCAAAACACAGGCCAAGTCCATGGAATCGCCCATGGGGTCTCAAATAACCTATCGGTTTCCCCTTCACGAGTGTTTGCGCACTCGCAAGTTTGTTGTAGCCAAACTTTCAACTTTTCAGCATTTCTGCTTTTCGGCTTTTTAGCATTTCGACTTTTAGGCATTTTTGGATTTGCCGATCTATTGTGTGTGTACAGTGTATGCACACACCTGGTAATAAAGCGTGATGTGATCTTCCTAGCCACAAACCTACAATCAATGTCACTCAATGATTAATCCCACATACATATCGAATACTTTTACTAAAAGTTGAAATCTCACCTTAACCTTACCTAAAACGCCAAGCCTTAATAGCTTTTCCTTGATCACTAATCACGAGTACTTCCTAGATCTACATTAACCTTTATCGTTAAGATACATAATGGGTGACTTGTATCCGACATAAGTCACCATTTCCTACTAAAGCCCATTCCGCCAATCCTTACCAAAGTGAAGAACACTTACCAAAGTCCCAACACCTAATGAGCAAATCGGCAGGGATCCCAAAAGACTGAGATTCGATACTGTACTCCTACCAAAATTGATTTAGAAAGAGTGAGGGTCAAGAGTAATCGATACTAGCAAAATCGACTGAAAGAGCAAAGCACTTACACTAGACTCGGTCGAAAGAGAGAGTGTAGTGGCAGCACAGAGGGGATTCGGCTTTTGAGATTTGTCTGGTGAAAAAAGTTTATTCGAAAAATTAAAGAAGAAGAGAATAAGGAAACGGCTAAACTAAAGGTGAATCAAAGAGAATTGAGAAGAGAAAGGCAATCAAGGGGCAAGGAATTCGGCTTCAGAGCACTTGGAGTAAACAAAGTGTTTCGGCAACAAGAATGAAGAATTCAGCTAAAGGGAGAGAAGCAATTTCGGTACCTACATATATAATAGCCAAAGTTCCTATCCCTAACTTCCCAATTCGGCTCCACCATTCTACACTCCTCATCTCCTAATTTTTCTCCCTGATCACTCCTTAATCCCTTCCTTAAACTTCTCATCTTATCACTCCCTACAGAGTTTATATCTAGCACCACTACTGGCCGTCTGTTAAGCAAAAATAAATCCTCCTTTTGAGCAACGAGGGATTCGAACCCCAGACCTCATTGCCATGCATGTGACGCCAACTCTAAGCCTCACATGTGGTGCTTCTTACCACTCCACCACAAGGCTATCTGTGTCCAATTCCTCCTTCATTTATTTAAAAACCAGCCTACTTGCCATCAAGGATCTTTTAACTATTAACCTATAATTTCCTTCACTTCTAAGTTCGAACTCAAAACTTATCCAAGGTCTATTATCACCTAAATACCCTTGACTAGGAATATCTAGCTCTCTTTTTATCAAACCGAAAATAAAGAAAAAAAAGTTTGGGCTTTCGAGATTTTTGGGGCGTTACAACTCTATCCCATTTTGTCCAAACCTTAACACCTTCTTCCACGAAGAGACCTTAAGTAAAACTAAGTCCCCCACTGCATACTCTATTTCTCGACGCTTAAGGTTAGCATACGACTTCTGCCTATCTGAGGCCTTCTTCAACCAATCCCGAATCAATTTTACCTTACCCTCAGTATCTGCTACTAACTCAAGGCCCAAAACTCTTCGTTCGCCCAATTCTGTCCAACATGTTGGAGTTCGAAACCTTTACCCATACAGTGCTTCGTACGAAGCCATCCTAATACTCACTTGGTAACTATTATTGTACTCGAATTCGGCTAACGGCAAATAGTCTTCCCAGCTACCTCGAAACTCAATCACATATCCCCTAAACATATCTTCCAAAACTTGGATCACCCTTTTCGACTATCCATCAGTTTGAGGGTGGAATGCCATACTGAAGTTCAACCTAGTACCCAACACCTCATGTAGCTTCTTTTAAAATCGTGAAGTGAAACGTGGGTCCCTATCAGATATTATAGAAACTGGCACTCCATGCAATCTTACAATCTCCGCCACATACAACCTAGCAAGCTTTTGTAACGAGTAATCGGTGCGGATCGATACAAAATGGGCAGACTTTGTTAACCGGTCCACTATAACCCATATCGAGTCTTTCTTAGTAGGCGTCAAGGGTAGCCCATTAAAAAAGTCCATAATGATCCTTTCCCAATTCCACAGTGGAATCTTTACTGGCTGAAGCAATCTTGAAGGCAACTGATGTTCCGCCTTCACCTTTTGACAAACCAAGCACTTACTTACGAACTCCGTAACCTTAAGCTTAAGTCCCGGCCACCAATAAAGCTCACGTAAATTTTGATACATCTTGTTTCCGCCAGGATACATAGCATAGAGACTGCTATGTGCTTCCCGCAGAATAAACTGCCTTAGATCATCATCCTTTGGTATACACATTCTCCCACGGAAATACAATACTCCTTCACAATTTATCCCAAAGTCCGATGTCTCCCCACTCTCTATTTGTTTAAAACGAGCACCTAAAGTCTCATCCATTAATTGCTTACTCCTTATTTTCCTGACCCACACTGGCTTTACTTGAAGCTCAGCTAACAAGCTACCATCATCTAACAAGCTTAAACGAGTGAGCATAGCCCTCAAGTCAGACTTAACCCTACGACTCAACGCGTCGGCTACGACATTTGCTTTGCCATGGTAGTATTCAATCGTACAATCATAATCCTTCAACAATCCTACCCACCTACGCTGCCTAAGGTTTAGCTCCTTTTGGGTAAGGAGATACTTCAAACTCTTATGGTCCGAATAAATTATGCAATTCTCTCCGTATAAATAATGCCTCCATATTTTTAGCACGAATACCACGACAGCTAGCTCTAAGTCATAGGTTGGGTAACCCACCTCGTGAGTCTTAAGTTGTCGTGACACATACGTAACCACCTTTCCTTCTTGCATCAATACACATCCCAAGCTCACATGCGACACGTCACTATAAACTGTAAACTCCTTCCCAGGCACTAGCTGAATCAACACAGGGGCCTCAGTTAACACCTTCTTAAGTTTTCCAAAACTCTCTTGCTGCTTGTCCGTCCAAACAAACGGTACTCCCTTCCTCAATAACTTAGTTAAAGGTGCAACAATTACTGAAAAGCCCTCAACAAACCGCATATAGTACCTTGCAAAGCCTAGAAAACTTTAAATTTTTTATACCGACTTAGGTGTTTTCCAGTCTAACATTGATTCAATTTTCTGGGGATCCACCTTAATCCCCTCAGTTGACACCACATGTCCAAGAAAGGTAACCTCTCTTAGCCAAAATTTACACTTACTAAATTTGGCATACAGCTGCTTCTCCCTCAAAATCTGCAACACAATCCTTAAGTGTGCATCATGTTTAGCCTCATCTCTTGAGTACACTAAAATGTCATCTATAAAAAATACCATAAACCGATCCAGGTAGGGTTGGAAGACCCTATTCATGAGATCTATGAAAGCAACAGGTGTGTTTGTCAGCCCGAATGGCATCACCAAGAACTCGTAGTGCCCATAACGAGTTCTGAAAGCTATCTTATGAACATCCGCCTCCTTAACCCTCAATTGGTGATACCCTGAATGCAAATCAATCTTCGAGAACATGAAAGCTTCCCTAAACTGATCAAAAAGATCATTGATTCTCGACAAAGGGTACTTGTTTTTAACGGTTAAATTTTTCAACTGCCGGTAGTCGATGCACATTCACAACGACCCATCTTTCTTCTTTACGAATAACACTGGTGCTCCCCACGGAGACACACTTGGTCGAATGAATCCTCGATCCAATAAAATTCCTGAATCTGTGCCTTAAGTTCTACCAACTCCTTTGGTGCTATCCGATAAGGAGCGATGGACACCAGAGTCGTACCAGGTAACAACTCGATTCCAAATTCTACTTCCTTGCTGGGTGGCAACCCTAGCAGCTCATCGGGAAAAAATCAGGAAATTCCCTAACTGTTCTCAACTCCTTAATAGTAGGGCTCTTAGCCTCTGTATCGCTAATATAAGCTAAATGGGCTTCGCATCCCTTTCGTACCAACTTCTCAACCCTTAATGCCGAAATCACATTCGATAGATAATTCTGGCGTTCACCAATCACCACCACCTCCTTATCCTTCGCCGTTCTTAACACCATTCACTTTGCTGCGCAATCCAAGATGGCACGGTGTTTCACTAGCCAATCCATACCTAAGATTAAATCGAACTCACTAAATGGCAGTTCCATCAAATCCGCTAAAAAGGTAACCCCTTGGACTACTAAGGGTACCTCCCTAAACAACTTATTCACTCCCACTGACTGACCTAACGGACTTATCACAGTCATCTCATTCGCGGTAATTTCAAACATATCACCCAAAGGTTCAGTCATATTACATGCAACATATGAATGCGTCGATCCAATATCAATCAATGCTATGTAAGGTAACTTATATAAATAACATACCCGTTATCACATCTGGGGCATCCCCATCTTCTCAGTGACGAGCAGCATAAACCAAAGTTGGTTGCCTCGCTTCAGCATAGCCTGTATTTTCGCCTGGTGCTCCACGGCCACGTCCATTGCCGTTACCGCCCCTGGCCTGCCCACGACCCCTTGGCGGTAGCTGACCACCCCTTGGTGGCTAAGCATCACCTCAGCCCACGACTGCCACTTGACCTGGCATTCTAGGGCAATTCTTGATCCTTTGCTCCATAGACCCACAAGCTAAACAAGCTCCCGTCCTCTTCCAACACTCGCCTCCATGGTCTCTCCCACGATTAGCACAAGGTGGCACCCTTGGATTAACAGCATGGGGCCCTACTCTAACTGGCCCATTAACTCTGGCCCTAGCCCTAGGCCTCTGTCCAACACCAAAAGTCTCAGCCTCCCTTTTATTCTTACCCCTTTTTTTTCCCGATTTAGGCGTTCAGTGTGCTTTACCTTCTCCGCTATCTTTGCTTTCTCCACCAACTCTGAGAAAAATCACTCCCTTTGTGGAGCTATAATACCCTGAGGCTATCTCTAAGTCCATCCTCAAACCTAACGCAACGCTCATAGTCCGTTGTCACCATAACTTTTGCATAACTACTAAGACGTAAAAATTCTGCCTCATACTCCGCCACAGATTTTTTTCCCTAGGTCAAGTTCAGAAACTCCTTCCTTCTAGCATCCACATAACTTGCACCAACATACTTCCCTTGGAAACACAATTTTGAAGAACTCCCAAGTGACCTGCTCAGGTTGGGTGCCCTCTTTCACTGTTAGCCACCACTGGTAAGCTTCTTCCTTAAGCAGTGACACCACCCCTTTCAGCTTTTGTTCAGGCGAACAGTCCAAGTCCTTCATTATCCCTTCAGTGGCCTACAACCAGTATTCTGCCACATTAGGAGCCACACCAGCCATACCCTTAAAGATCTTAGCCTCATTTGAACGAAGTCGTTCTGGAATGGACTCCCGATTTCCCGTGCCATTATTGGGCTCTACGACCCTTTCCAAAATCCTCAGCATTGCCTGCGACAACGCAATCATACAGCCTATTCTCAACCACAAGTGAGGCTAGAGCCTCTTCTACTCCAACATTAGGCATATGGCCCGATGCCGACGACTCCGCCCTAGCACTTCCGCAGCCTCGGCCACGGTTTCTCGCACCTTTTCTAGCACTCATCGTTGACTCGTGTATTTTCTGGATTAAAAATTTTATGATGTTATAGTTAGTTTCAATAATTAAACCAATTTTTTTATGAAAGTATTAAAAAGGAGATTGTTTTCGTAATTCCTCTATAGTTCCAAGGTCCAATGGGCTTCAGTTTCAATCTAAAAACCTTAGTATAATCATCTAAAGTAACCCACTAACTATCTACAGTATATCAAATTAAACAGGCTTAAGAATAAAAGAACTTACATGGTTCGATGTTAGAGACTCGGTGTGCCTCACAGCAAGACTTCTCTTTTTCCAAAACATTGTGATCCAAATTTTTTTTTAAAGACAAAACCCAAGTAATAAGGCCCACTTCAAATCTCGAGTTTTGCAACCTGGGCTTTGATACCACTAAATGTAACACCCCAAATTCGGCCAAGACGTTATGGTCGGATCCAGTGTGCCACATTAAAGTGTTTTATCGAAAACCTTATTTTCATTGAAAACCATTCCTTAAAATGAAAATCTTTGATCTTTGTAAAATCTTTTTCCAGTTGTAGAAACTTTATTTAAATCATAAAATCTATGAGAACTTGTCATTTTAAACATTTAGCTGCAGAAGTGATGTACTTTTTAAAAAAAAAACAATAATAATAATAACACATTTAGCTGCGAATCACATATTGGGCTTAATAGTCGTCGGTGGATCCACGGTCGTCAAGCAACCGTGTGATCCTCATATACTTCCTCCGTCCACAATTCCCAACCCATATGCATCCTAAACAGAGTATCATATGAATGCAGCAGGTACACAGGTAACATCCATAAATCTTACATTCAACACATAGGGGTATTTTAGTCATCTTCACCCTTAGGGGCATTTCGATAATTTCTCTTTGTTTTGAGCTTATTACTTACCTTGGCCCGTTGACAAGTCCTCGATGACTAAAGTGAATGGATACTACACATCAGGTAGGATTCCAGAGAAGAGGAGGTCAGTCATTAAGACCGCTTAAGTACCAAGCTCTCCCTAGATCCAATCCTAGACATGCATATACCCATTGCCACACTTTAACCTTATGACTTTTCCACGGTCACAATTTATTAATTAATTAAGTATTATGTCTGTTTCAGTAGTTATTAGATACTAGGCCCAAAACCCCTTACAAAGCCCAAACAAGTCTATATACACGCATATGGCCCATTAGGCCCAATCACTTTCATATGGCCCATTAGGCCCAAATCACATTCATATGGCCAATTAGGCCCAAATCACTTTCATATGACCCAATAGGCCAAAATCACATTCATATCATGCTTTCATATGATTTTCCATCCCTTAGTATCAAATTGCCAATTTTGCCTATTATGGGCCTTACAGCCCATCGGCCCATTTAGCCCATTTTGGCCCGGTTGGCCAAAACACAACCCAAGTCCATGGAATCACCCATGGGGTCTCAGATAACCTATCAGTTTCCCCCTCACGAGTGTTCGCGCACTCGCAAATCTGTTGTAGCCAAACTTTCAGCTTTTTAACTTTTCGGCTTTTCGGTATTTTACCTTTCGGCATTTCTAGATTTACTGATCTATTATGTGTGTGTAGTGTATGCACACAACTGGTAATAAAGCGTGCTGCGATCTTCCTAGCCACAAACCTACAATCGATGTCACTCAATAATTAATCCCACATACATATCGAATACTTTTACCAAAAGCCAAAATCTCACCTTAACCTTACCTGAAACGCCAAGCCTTAATAGCTTTTCCTTGATCACTAATCACGAGTACTTCCCAGATCTGCATTAACCTTTATCGTTAAGATACATAATGGGTGACTTGTATCCGACATAAGTCACCCTTTCCTACTAAAGCCCATTCGGCCAATCCTTACCAAAGTGAAGAACACTTACCAAAGTCCCAACACCTAAGGAGCAAATCGGCAGGGATCCCAAAAGAATGAGATTCGATACTACACTCCTACCAAAACTGATTTAGAAAGAGTGAGGGACAGGAGTAATAGATACTAGCAAAATTGACTGAAAGAGCAAAGCACTTACACTAGATTCAGCCGAAAGAGAGAGTGTAGTGGCAGCACAGAGGGTATTTGGCTTTTGAGATTTGTATGGTGAAAAAGGTTTATTCGAAAAAATCAAGAAGAAGAGAAGAAGGAAACAACTAAACTAAAGGTGAATCAAAGAGAATTGAGAAGAGAAAGGCAATCAAGGATCAAGGAATTTGGCTTCTGAGCACTTAGAGTAAACAAAGTGTTTTGGAAACAAGAATGAAGAATTCGGCTAAAGGGAGAGAAGAAATTTCGGCACCTACATATATAATAGCCGAATTTCCTATCCCCAACTTCCCAATTCGGATCCACCTCTCTACACTTCTCATGTCCTAATTTTTCTCCCTGATCACTCCTTAATCCCTTCCTTAAACTTCTCCTCTTATCATTCCCTACAGAGTTTATATCCAGCACCACTACTGGCCGTTTGTTAAGCAAAAATAAATCCTCCTTTTGAGCATGTGGCGCTTCTTGCCACTCCACCACAAGGCTTTCTGTGTCCAATTCCTTCTTCATTTATTTAAAAACCAACCTACTTGCCATCAAAATTCTTTAAACTATTAACCTATAATTTCCTTCACTTCTAAGTTCGAACTCAAAACTTAACCAAGGCCTATTATCACCTAAATACACTTGACTAGGAATATCTAGCACTCTTTTTATCAAACCGAAAATAAAGAAAAGAAACTTCAAGATTCTGGGATTTTTAGGGCGTTACACAATAAGGATTCTAATCATATAAATTATAACCCATAATTATATTTTTACAATTTTTAATGATTTTTATAAGTCAGAATAGGGGATTCCAAAATCATTCTGACCCTGTCTCACAAAAATTTAAATATCACAAAATGCAAAATTCTTTTGCTTTCACAGTTTCTCTTATGTGAAAATAGACTCAATAAGATTTTATTTCATATCTTATTCAACTTTTATTCGATTTTCACCATTTTTGGTGATTTTCCAAAGTCACACAACTGCTGTTGTCCAAAACTATTTTATATTACAATTTTCACTCTTACATAATCTCACTTACTCCATTCCATCTTACTGAAAGGTCACTCAACTATTGAGCACATTGCTCATAAATTTTCACACACATATACCTACACTTATTCATTACATAGTCATATTCAATTACACTAGTCATTACATGATCACATGTATTTTCACTTAGTCAATTTCCCGTTGAACTCATCGGAATAATAACAGATACTCGGTGGCCTGCACATATTACCACCCTTGTAACTGAAGCTATTTGGTGCACATAGTAGCCTGCACTTAGTACTACATCTGTGACCAAAACCATCTCTTACACATATTGGCCTGTACTTAGTACCACACATGTGATCGAAGCTATCGGGTGCGCATAGTAGCCTGCACTTAGTACTACACATGCGACCTAACCATCTAGTACACGTAGTAGCCTGCACTTAGTACTACACGCGTGACCTAAAACCATCTTAAACACATAGTAGCCTGCACATAGTACTAGACATGTGTTCTCACAACGGATCATTCGTATCTTTTCTATTCTGAAGGTCCAACTGGGAAATTCCTCACTTTTCAACATTTTACCAATTCATCCATAATCAACTTCAATTCATAATTTACATCAAGTGATCATTCAATGTACAACCACATCTCATATAATAACAAAATATTATAACATAAGTAAAAACGATATATTATTTACATACAAGCTTACTCGTTTCAAAGAAATATCATGTTCCATCAAATTTCCATTATATTCAATCATCCCATCACATGTTATCGCCATTTGAGCTTTCGATTACTTCATGGGTACATCACGTTCCCATACATGATATCATTAACATATAAATCAATACAACCATGGCAAAATAGATTTCAAGTGTAACAACAATAACATGAATATCATGATTATTTAATCACATGAACTTACCTTAAATGCAATTACGGCCAACTATTCCAATTTAGTCTATAATCTTAAACTTCCCGATTTAGGCCCGAATCTCGATTTTCTTGATCTAACATTTCAAATATAGCTTATTTATTATTCAAATTATTTAAATTGACCCAAAAATCATACTTTTACAAATTTGCATTTTTACCCTTAAACTTTGTCATATTTACACTTTTGCCTCTAGGCTCGTAAAATTATTTTTATTCAATTTTTTTGCATTATAAGCCTAGCCGAATCATTTTCATAATTATAGAAGCACACAATTTCCACTAAATTACACTTTTAGGATAAATTTTATAACTTTTACAATTTAGTCCTTTTTAGCATTTTCACCGTAGTAAAAGTCGTTTCTCCAACCATAAACATGCATAATATACCATTAAATATCAAAATGTACAAATTTCTAACATTGTTCAAGCCCTATACCTTCATCATAACTCAAATAAATGGTAAAAATATGTAGATCTTGTTACAAGGATTTAAAAAACGTAAAAATCATTAAAAACAGGGCAAGAACGAACTTACAATTAAGATTGGAAGCTTGAAAAACCCTATCCATGTCTTCTCCAGGCAAGTTTCAGCCATGGGGTTGAAGATGGACAAAAATTGGCTTTTAATTTTGTTTTTAATTCATTTTAATTACTAAATAACCAAAATGCCCCTAACTTAAAAATATTCTATTTCACCCATTTCATGTCCATTTTGGTCAAAAAAATTTACCACTGGTCTAATGACCATTTAAGGACCTCCAATTTAAAATTTCATAACAATTGGACACCTCTAGCATGTAGAACTCAACTTTTGCACTTTTTACGATTTAGTCCTTTTGACTAAATTGAGTGTGCAAATGTCAAAATTTCTGGATGAAATTTTCACAAAATAATTCCATAGAAATTTAGACCATAAAAATATAATAAAAATGAATTTTATTACGTCTGATTCGTGGTCTCAAGACCACTGTTCCGACTAGGTCCTAATTCGGGATGTTACATTAGTAGTTTCTTGAGGCAAAATCCTAGGAAGCATGGAATGTTAAAAGTGATTTAGGAAACTTTTGTTTAGATCGTTTGAGCCTTTCAAGCCAACCTTGATGAATTTTTATCCCTTGAAACCCAACTTTGAGACTATATGGCCAAATTTTATTTGAACTCTTGCAATATTTAGCCATCACTTTTCTCTTAAGTATCTTTAAATTGTCCCAAACACTAGACTTAGTACTATTCAGAATATTCTTTGAAAATAAGTTTGGGGGAGTTGAAAAGAAGTATCAAATGCTCAAAAAATTGTAGTACATACAACAAAATGCTCGTGAAAAAAATAGAGAACATATGTACTTGAAAGAAAATAGATGTACAAAAGAGCATGTGAGAGCAAACTAAGTTGGTGTATTGAAGGTAATTATTTCGAAGGTCCAATTCAAGTTGAGTCTAGGGTTCTTTTAGCCTAAATGGATATATCTTTTACCTACCTCTAGCCTATCCACGTTGCAACCTATTGTAAAGACCTATTGATTCATGTTTCTATGCTACCTACATTAGTTAAGAGAAATTGCTATGTTCAACATATGGATGCATAAGTTAAACTTAATGATTACAACTTAATCTTGAATAGGGGAATAAAATCAAATTGGTAGGGATTTAACATGTCTTTATTAGGAAAAATTTAACCTATTTTTTCCATCATAAGAATAATTGAGATTAATTTGAATGATATGTATAGTTAAGTAGCATAAATATCTTATTCTCGAGCACAAGAATATCATATTCATAATTGTGGTAAGACTGTTGTTTTGAAAGAAATTTTCAAAGGTGTTTCTGAAAAATTCCTTTTAATTTGTGCATTACTCAGGACGAGCAATGAATTAAGTTTGGGGGGTGTGGAAACACGAAAATATACACACTTTTTCAAGTCATTTTTTAACTCAAATTCATGCAGTTTCGATAAAATTCTTGTCGAAAAGTATATAATTATTATAAAATAATGAAATTGCACTTAAATTATTAACATGTTAAATTTTAATTAATTTTATAATAAATTTTGATTATTTTTGATTATTTTCGACAGATTTGTTTAAAGAGTAAAAAACGGCTCGACAGACACTGCTAGAAGCACAAAATCGAGAAGCAATTTTGAAGCATCAAGGCAAATTAATTTTTCAGCCTAAGACAGTCCCAATTATGAATAGTAATTCATAATATAATTAATTTTAATTTTAATCCAATTTAATTTGGGTTAAATAAATTATTATAATTAATTATGAAAAGAGACCCAGTTGAGCTAAACCGAGAAAACTAATCCAACCAAGCACTGGGTAGCCCAAAACCATCTCATATGCTGACCCAATCAGCTTATTTGGCTGATTATTTGGCTTTCAAAATGGCCTTTGAATACTCCTTCAATTTGCATTCAAACCCCTCCACTATTCATGCCTTTTTAGATTTGCCCCTACCTAAAAATAGCATGTTTGAAACCTTCAAACATGCCACATATGTTCCGTCCATGGAGGAAGTCTTTGGCTACTTATTTTTGATATTTTTAGTAGCCATATCAACCTATAAATACCCCCATTGGCTTCTCACTTCAAGCACATCTCAAACCCATTTATTTCTTCACTTCCCTCTCACTTTTCTCTATTCATTCCCTTTAATTGTTCTTCATTTTCTTCCCCATTCCCTTGCGTATTTCATCTCTTGAAAAAGAGTCCTTCAACCACCATTTGGATCAGCATTCAAGTATTCTTGGAAGCCTCGGTTGAACAAGAACAAGCAGAGAAGGAGGAGCAGAGCAAACTAGTCAAGCCTCCGAAAAACATCAGATTTGATTCTTATTCCTTATCCTTTTTAATTTTAGTGTTGTTGTTATGAACATGCCTATGAATATTTGTGATGTTGATATGTTTAATTTAATTAATATGGCTTAAATTTAATTTGTGTTAGGTTGATTGCATTCTATCTACTTGAGTTATTAAAATTGTGTTTGTGTTATTATAGGTCTTGGTAAGATGTTTGATTATGTAAAACTAGGACTAAGTTATTCTTGTATTATAATTGTAAGGTAACTAATGAATTAATTATTTAAATAGATTGAAATTGTAATTAATTGACACAATACTTAATCAGTGCATGTTTAATCATCTAAGGTAGCTAAGGGTTAAATTAGCAACAATATCTAACGATACATTAGCCTTGCATAACTTGCAAGATTATTGTGATTAAACTGTTTCAAGGTAGAAATACATTGTTACCTCACGTAGTCTTTTATGTGCTTATGAGATTGAATTAATTGTTTGAATTGGCATAGAGATATGTGTATTAACACATTTGCTTATTAAATTTTGTTAAATCAGTTGAATTGACATAGAGATATAGTCAAAAGAGAAATGGACTTTGGTAGTTAAGTATGTTAATAAGTTAGCAAATTGTCGAGTTGCCATGAATTTATTCGTAACAACATGAACATGAGTTTAATAATTCTAAGTTAAGAAATGTAATTAATCTAATACAATTATGTCATCTTGATTAAAATCATCTTTTGAAATCGTGCATTAGAACTTTTATTTTTTTTATATATTTTATTTAGTTAAAATCTTATTTTTTAATCACCTCCTCAAATCAAAATATTTTTCTTCACCAAAGTATTTTAAGTTGCATTCATAAATAATTCTTTTCACAGTCCTTGTAGGTACGATAACTCGACATTTACTTGCCACTTTATTACTTGTTGCAATTATGTACACTTGCATATTTCTGTCATTCTAATAGCTTATTTATGAATGATAATATTATAGCTCAATTATGCAAATGATAATATTATTTGAATATGGTATTTTGATTCACTATATATATGTGAATTATGTGGCTAATTGGAGCTAAGTTTCGTATGACATATATGGTACATTTTGGTATAATTTTGGTCAAGCCTTTGTTGATCAAAAGATCAAATTGTGTTCATAGTTATACATGTATACATCTTGTCATTTAAGGTGCCTAAGGGCATATTGGTTGTATGTGATCATCCCATTTGTATAAAGTTAGAATATGTTTGGTTTTGGTGCCTTATTATAGATTGAATATGTATGCATTTGTGATTATAGTAATATACCTATTTGGGTGAGAAAAATGGCTTGAAAAAGAGCCTATTTTCGTCCACATAGGTAGAGACACAGATGTGTGTATCAGCCGTGTGTCACAGACGGCTAGGTGGCATGATCATGTGTCCCCTGTAGCTTTTAAAGGGTTACAAGCCAGGTTGCTACATGGCCAAACACACGGCCTTGCACACGGGCGTGTGGTCTGGCCATGTGACCCATGTCAGTGAGTTACACTGGCTCTGAGACGAGCTAGGACACAGCTGTGTGTCCCTATATCGAATGCCCACATGACCCCTGTAGTGTTGAAAATTTTTAATATTTTCTGAAAAATTCTTAAAGTTTTCGATTTAGTCTCGATTTGTTCCTAATGCATATTTAAAGCCTCGAGGGCTCGTACAAGGGACATTATGTATGATTTGACTTGGTTTTAATGTGCTTATTGATATGTTATGAAATGTTTAAAACTCTGTTCATTTATACTGTAAACTTCGGTAATACTCCGTAACCTTATTTCAGAGAAGGATACAGGTTTGGGGTGTTACATTTATTGGTATCAGAGCTATGATTTAATCGATTCTCAGACTGAGCGTAGCGTGTATGAGTCTAGCTATACATGTCATTATATAACCTGTGATGGTGTGATATCTTCTGCTATTTGAAACATGTTTTCATATAGCAATGACGTCCAACAGAGCTGACTTCGATGATGAATGAAGTAGCCACCGAGTAATGTTTAAGCCACCATTCACGGAGTACCATCGAGCAGTACAAGGCTCGTATCTGAAGGCCGGGGAGGAGAGGCTAAGGAAGCCTTCTTCCAGATGATGAATGAATGGTTTACCGAGTTCGTACAGACGAACCTGACTGCTCAACAACCTCCACCTCCTCCTGCTCCCGAACTAGTTTCCGTTATTCCTCAAGGTATGAAACCAACCCGGGTTAGTAAGCCACTTGTAGATAAGATTTGTAAGTATGAGGCTGAAGGATTTTGAGCTAGTACTGAACATGATCCCGAGAGAGCTAAATCTAGTTAGAAAATACAATCAAGGTTTTTGATGAGCTATCATGTTCACCGTCTGAGTGCATTAAATGCACGGTGTCGTTCTTGAAAGATTCAGCTTACCACATTTCTGTTGTGTGGAGAGAGTGAATCACTTGGGAATCCTTCTAGACCGAGTTCCAAAATAAATATATTAGTTAGAGGTTTCTAGATCAGAAACATAAAGAATTTCTTGAGCTCAAACAAGGTCATATGACTGCGTCAGAGTACGAGCGAAAATTTGTTAGACTGAGCAAATATGCCAATGAGTGTATTCTGACCTAGACTGCCCTATGTAAAAGATTCGAAGAAGGGTTAATGAAGACATTAAGCTCCTAGTTGGAATTCTTGAGCTAAAAGAATTTATTGTATTGGTTAAAGCTGAGAAGCTGAGTAAAGAGAAAAGACATGCTGATTTTGAGGCTAGAGACTCAAGAAAGAGATCGACTGGAAAGTCCTATAAATCAGTATCAAAGAAATCAAAAGAACATCACAACCGTTCTACAGCTTATGTGGGTTATTCTAGTAGAGACAGAGGTACCCAACGCTCTAGTCCAAAACCTTAGGCTACATCTGTAGCAAGCATGGGTAGTGTCAGAGATGTTTGGCCCGAGTGCAACCTCTATAAGAAACCACATTATGGAGAGTGTCAGTTAAAGAACGGAGCATGTTTCAGGTGTAGTTCCTTAGATCACTATCTTAGAGATTGCCTAGAGAAATTTGGAAAAGAGAAAGTTCAGACCACAAGGCCGAGCAATACTGCTGCAAGAGGTAAGCCACCTCATAATCCCAGAAATATGAGTGGTAGTTGTGGTCTTACAAAATATTCTACTGTGAGATTCGAGGCATGAGCACCAGCTAGGGCTTATGTTATTTGCATACGAGAGGATGCTTCTACGCCAGATATTATTACCGATACTTTCTCTATTTTTGATAATGATATTATTGCTTTGATTGATCCAGGATCCACCCATTCATATGTGTGCATGAATTTAGTTTCTAGTAAGAATTTACCTGTCGAGTCCATTGAATTCATGGTTAAAGTATCAAACCCCCTAGGTCGGTATGTATTAGTTGATAAATTCTGTAAGAATTATCCTTTAATGACTCGGGGTTATAGTTTTTCGGCTGATTTGATGCTGTTACCATTTGATGAATTCGATGTGACTTTGGGCATGGATTGGCTAACTCTACACGACACAGTTCTAAATTGTAAACAAAAGCTTATAATATTGAAATGTCTAAACGGTGAGACACTTTGTATTGAATCAGATAGTCCGAGTGAATTGCCTATGGTCATATCAGTAATGTTGGCACAGAAATATGTAAGCAAAGGTAGCAATGCCTACCTTGCATATGTATTGGATACTAAAGTGTCTGAATCGAAGCTTGAGTCAGTGCCAGTGGTTTGCGAATATCCTAATGTATTGCCAAATAATTTACCTGGATTATCGTCGGTCAGAAAGGTTGAATTTGCTATTGAACTGGTATCGGGGACATCATCGATATCGATAGCACCTTACAGAATGGCTTCTATCGAGTTAAAAGAGTTGAAAGCACAGCTGTAAGAGTTGACAGATAGGGGTTTTGCTTGACCCATTTTTTCTCTTTTGGGTGCTTCGGTTCTGTTCGTTAAGAAAAAGGACAGATCGATGAGATTGTGTAAAGACTATCGTCAGCTCAACAAAGTTACAATCAAGAAAAAATATCCACTACCTCATATTGATGATTTATTTGATCAATTGAAAGGTGCCACAATATTTGTACCACCCCTTACCCGTATTTGACGCTAGAACAGGGTATGAGGCATTACCTGACTTAAACACAAGCAAACATACATTTTCGAGTCATAAATTTTTGTCCAAATTAAAAACCATTCATATACAATGACAATGTCCATATTACAAGCCTACGAGGCCCATAACGTGCTTTGGAAGTGGTTCGGGACTAAACTGAGAACTTTAGAAAATTTTACAACACTTAGAAAATTTTTCACTAAATAGGGGTCGAACGCCCGTGTGGATATGGGACACGCCCGTGTGGGCAGGCCGTGTGGTCACACACACCCTTGTCCCAACCCCAGGTCACTCTCTGTTTATCATTCAAGAACAAATTGAAGACACACAGCTAAGTTACACGCCCGTGTGCTAGGCCTTGTGCTCAATTTCAAATTTATAATTTTTCATAAAATAGGTGTAGACTTCACACACCTAGGACACACACCCGTGCCTGAGGTCTTGTCATCCACACAGCTGAGACACACGCCCGTGTCTCTGCCCATGTGCTTAATTCTGAGCATTCTGTTTTGCAAAAATTAAGGTGTAGGGGACACACGGCCTAAGCACATGCCCGCGGGCAAACTGTGTGTCACACACTACCTACACACACGCCCGTGTGTCTACCTTTGTGGACAAAAATAAGGCTATTCACCAAGCCATTTTGCCACCCTTTGGTGCACACGCTTACACAATACAACATAGTACCAATTCAAGCATTTAAATACAACCAAATCAACCACAACCATGATATCCACACATCATTCAAATACTACCATCTGTCATACATAAACATCATATACTCATCAACTCAAATCATGTAAAATTCCACATCCATGAAAGGCATCATCATATTAATTACTTATACCAATAGTAGCCAATTTCAAATGGCCTTATACAAAATGAACTTTCAACCAATAATAGCCAACACATTTGGCAAAATCAATTATGACACATAACAAAATGACCAAGTCCTCTATACATGCCATAACTCAAAATATTGAAATCATTAGTACCAAAATAATGTTGATAGTGTGAGTGGATCTCCGACAGTCTCTAATCCTCGAGCTAGCTTGGTAACACTATAAGACAAGGGAAAGAAAAAGGGAGTAAGCTTTATAGCTTAATAAGTTCCTATGCAAATAATAAGCATCATAACCACACATTTAACATACAATTAGCATGATAAAAATTAACATGAACGATATCAAAATCTGTAGTATTAACTTACTCAATCGTAACTTTACCAAGGGTTCATCATATATCGAGCTCATTACGTATGAGTTTTACGTACATACCTGTACCAACTCATAACATACCACAGCCTTTCACAACTTGACATTCTCGCTGAACACTCAGAATATTAACGGATACTCAAAAATCTTGCACATAAGTGCCATACATGTAGCCAAAGCTACCTCACATCTCATAATACATATAGGCTCGTTTTTGAGCTACTCACGGGCCTACTCACACAAGCTGTCAGTCAGGACATAGCTACACAGTACTGCTCACACAAGCTATCAGGTACCCGCAACTCATGCTGGACTACTTAGCCACTGGTAGGATGTACAGGACCAGCATGCGGATCACATAAACACATGGGTTCCTAGTGACATGTCACTCATATCCTATTCTATTCCTAAGACTCAACCGGGAATTCTCGCTTGTCGAAACTTTGTCAAATACATCCAAAGAGTCAATTACAATTCATGCAATATTAAAGCATTTAAAACATAAATATAACAATGCATTATTTGCAAACAAACTTACCTCAGTACAAAAAAAGTAGAATTTGACCTAATCGTCAAACACTTTATTTTTCCCCCGATCTAGTTCTGAACCTCGTTTATCTTGATCTATAATAACAAATTGAACTTGTTTAATACACACATTGTTCAATTCAGTCCAAAAATCATATTATGGAAAAATTGCATTTTTGCCCCTAATGTTTCACATTTTTACAATTTAGTCCCTAGGATCGTAAATTGAAATGTATTCAATTTCTTCAGAACACAAGCCTAGCCGAACCATTTTCATACTTATACTAGCCCACATTTTCCACTTAATCACACTTTTACTACTTATTTTATAACTTTTACAAATATGTCCTTTTTGACATTTTTACCAAAAATCAGTTATCAAAAGTTGTTTTTCTAACATCAAACATGCATTTTGTACCATTAGCCCTCAAAATACACACATGTATAACATGTATCAAATGCTAGACCTTAATCATACCTCAAATTAGTGCTAGAAATAGGTAGACCGAGTTACAACGACTTCAAAAATGTAAAGAGCATTAAAAACAGGGCTAGAATGGACTTACAATCGAGCATGAAAGCTTGAAAAACCCTAGCTATGTCTTCCTCTTGTAAATTTCAGCCAAGGCGTAGAAGATGAGCAAAAATTGGCTTTCATTTTGCTTATTAATCCATTTAATTACCAAATAACCAAAATGCCCCTAACTTAAACATAAAAAATCGCTTACTTCATGTCCATTTTTGTCCACTAACTTAATAAATGGTTTAATTACCATCTAAGGACATTCAATTTAAAATTTCATAGGAAATAGATGCCTCTAGCTTCTAGAACTCAAGTTTTGCACTTTTTTGCAATTTAGTTATTTTTAACTAAATTGAGTGCTCAAACGTCAAAATTTTCAAACGAAAATTTCATAGAATCATTCCATAAAACCGTAGAACATAAAAATATAATGAAAATAATTTTTTTTCTACATCAGATTTGTGGTCCCAAAACCACTATTCCGACTAGATCCAAAATTGATCTGTTACAGTATTCTTGAAGATTGATCTTTGTTCTAGTTATTACCAATTACGAGTGAAAGATTCAGATGCGATAAAAACTACATTCAAAACCAGGTACAAAAAATATGAATTTCTTGTGATGCAGTTTGGTTTAACTAATGCACCTGCAGTATTTACTGATTTGATGAATAGGATACTCAGACCGCATTTGGACAGATTTGTTGTGGTATTTATTGACAACATTCTGATATATTCACGAGATGAGTCTGAGCATGGTAAAAACTTGAGAATTGTTTTGAAAACCCTACAAGATAAACAACTCTTTGCTAATTTTAGCAAATGTGAGTTTTGGCTCCGAGGGGTTAGTTTTCTAGGAAATATAGTATTGGCTGAAGGCATCAAAGTTCACCCAAGTAAAATTTCAGCAATTATTGATTGGAAACCATTGAGAAACATATCCGAAGTCAAAAGTTTTCTGGGATTAGCTGTTTATTACCGAAGGTTTGTTAAAGGGTTCTTGATGATAGTTACACCGATGAAACGACTTTTACAGAAAGATGTGAAATTTGAATGGTCTGAGAAAAGTTAGCAAAGTTTCAATCAGTTGAAAGCATTGTTAACTAAAGCATTAGTTCTGGTTCAGCTTAAATCAGTTAAAGAATTTGTAATTTTTAGCGACGTATCTTTAAATGGTTTAGGTTGTGTTTTAATGCAGGAAGGCAAAGTAATAGCTCATGCTTCCAGAAAATTAAAGCAAAATGAAAAGACCTATCCGACTCATGACCTAGAGTTGGCAACTATTGTGTTTGCATTGAAAATTTGGCGACACCATTTGTTCGGCAAAAAATGTCATATTTACAGACCATAAAAGTTTGAAATATCTAATTCCATAGAAAGATTTGAATTTGAGACAATGTAGATGGCTCAAACTATTAAAAGATTATGAGTTGATCATTGATTGTCATTTGAGAAATGCAAATGTAGTTGTTGACGCTGAGTAGAAATTCTTTATTTACTTTGCGAGCAATGGGTACACGACTGACATTGTCTGATGATGGTTTGATCTTAGCCGAGTTGGAAGCTAGACCGATGTTTTTACAGTAGATCTATGAAGCTCAGAAATGTGATGGTGATTTGTTAACTAAATGGGCACAATATGAGTCGACTACTGATTAAGAATTTCAGATAGGAGCTGATGGCTGCTTATTGTTCAGAGGTAAAATTTGTGTATCGAAGAGTTTAGAACTCATTCAGAAAATCTTACACGAATTTCATAGTGGTAGCTTATCTGTTCACCTGGGAAGTAATAAGATGTACAGTGATTTGAAACAGATGTACTGGTGACCGGGAATGAAATGTGATATATCTGACTTTGTATCTAAATGCTTAGTATGTCAGCAAGTTAAAGTTGAACATCAGGTACCTTCTGGATTATTACAGCCAGTGATGATATCGGAGTGGAAATAGGACTGAGTTACTATGGACTTTGTAACGGGTTTATCCCTATCTCTGAGGAAAAAAGATGCTATTTGGATTATTGTTGATCGTTTGACGAAGTCTACACATTTTATTCCAGTACATATAGAGTACTCTCTTAATAAATTAGCTGAGTTATATATTTCAAAGATTGTCAAATTACACGGAGTGCCATTCTCCATTATTTCGGATAGAGATTCGTGGTTTACATCACGATTTTGGAGAAGGTTACAACACGCTTTAGGTACGCGGTTGCATTTTAGCACTGTATTTCACCCTCAGACTGAAGGTCAATCCGAACGTGTGATTCAGATTCTCGAAGATATGCTTCGTTGTTGCATATTAGAGTTCGAAGGCAACTGGGAGAAATATTTATCATTGGTCAAATTTGCATATAATAACAGTTTTCAATCGAGTATAAAAATAGCATTGTATGAGGCTCTACATGGCCGTAAGTGTCAAACTCCATTATACTAGACTGAGCTTAGTGAGAAAAAGATACACGGGTTGATTTGATTCGTGAGACCGAAGAAAAAGTAAAAGTGATCCGAGATAGTTTGAAAGCAATTCAAATCGTCAGAAACCATATGCAGATTTTAAACGTAAAGATAAAGAGTTCCAAGTCGGTGACAGAGTATTCTTGAAAGTATCACCCTGGAAAAGAGTTCTTCGATTTGGTCACAAAGGGAAGCTGAGTCCGTGATTTATCGGGCTATATGAGATTATTGAAAGAATCAGACCTGTTGCGTATTGATTAACTTTACCATCGGAACTAAAAAAGATTCATAATGTCTTTCACGTGTCTATGTTGCAACGATACTGATCTGAGCCTTCACATCTTATCTCCCTGATGGATGTCGAGATTCAGTTTGATATGTCATATAGTGAGGAACCGATTAGAATCCCGGCATGAGAGGTGAAAGAATTGAGAAATAAGAACATAGCATTAGTAAAAGTTCTTTGGCAATGACACAGGATAGAAGAAGCCACCTAGGAACCTGAGGAAGCTATGAGAAAACAATACCCGAACCTCTTTTCTGGGAAGATTTTCGGGGAAGAAAATCCTTTTAGGAGGGAGAGTTGTAATAGCCCGTTTTTAGTAATTTCAAAACAGTGGTTTCAGGACCACAAATCGGAAGTCAAATAATTTATTTTATTATTATTTTATTTCCTACAGGATGATAGTAATATCGTATAAGAATTTCGTTAATAAATTTTACCATTTACATGCTTAATTTGATAAAAATGACTAAATTTCGTAAAGTGCAAAAGTTGAGTTATAATAGCTAAAGGTATTAATTAGCTATAGAACTTTAAAGTGTAAGTCCTTATACGGAAATTAGACCATAAATAAGATAGTGGAATATGACAGCTTGGCATTTTGTGTAATTTTTAAAAGTTTTAAAGGTTAATTAAGTAATTAGGTAATTAAAGCTAATATTAAATAAAAACAAATTAAGTATCATCTTGGTTTCATCTCTTTCAACCGAAACTTTAGGGTTTGGAAGCCATTTTTTGTGTTTAACTTTTGGCAATCTTATTCTTGCCTATTTGGTATGTATTTTTAATCTGTTTTTAACGATTTCTATGTTTCCAGGATCGTTGTTTCTTAATCTAGCAAGCTCAAGGACTAATTTGTAAAATTGTTTAAGGATTTGAGTTTTACCATGAATGAATATTGGTTTCTTTTGTTTTTTGATGGTAGAAAATGGGTTGTTGTTGATAGATAAACAATTTTTATTAAGTGATTTTTGGTAAAAATGTCAAATAAGGATTAAATTGAAAAATAAAAATTTTACATGGTATAATTTGTGAATTTATGAAATATATGGGCTTCTATAAGTATGTAGAATGATTGGATAGGCTTGGGTAAGGATAAATTTGCATGAATTTTATTTTTCGAGCCTAGGGACTAAATTGCAAAAAAATTAAAAGTATAGAGGCAAAATGGTAGTCTTTTTAAAAATATGTTTTGAATTAAATTGAAAAAATTACATGTTTAATTGAGTTAAATTTATATGTACAGATCCAGTTAGAACTTGTATGGAGTTAGATCGGGGCAAAGAGAATGTTTGGGATTCATTGCCTCTGTATTAGCTTAAATGAGCATACCGATTCACAGCTCGCATGAGCATACATGTACATGAATTTACGAATTACAGTTATATGAGATAGCATACTATGTGTGAACTACCCCGAGTATCCAACAATATTCCAAATGGTTCTACGGACAATGTTTTGTTACGAAATAATATGAGTTCAAAATGAACTATTACAGGTATACACATGGAAGTGATGTTACATTATATATAAATATATGAAATGGATGATACATGTATATGGAACTTGATTAATTTTTGAGCTCATCCATGATTATTGGTTCATATATATGGATTTACATGGCTAATATGGTTGGTGTATATGTGCTTAGGCATTTGGCCAAAATGTGTTGGGATATGCATTGTACTTACATATTACTTGATTAAATAGTAAGTTAAATTATAAGTTATATTATCTTACTAAGATTAAATGCTTACTCTGTGTTATTTTCTATGTTTTATAGTGAATCAAAAGCTCGTTCGAGTTGGAAGCTTTTCGGAGCTATATCACACTATCCATCGACTTTTTTGATACTTTCGGTTGTTAAATTTTTTGTTATAATGGCATGTATAGGTAGTTTTGGCTGATGTTGGCCTATGTGTTTGAAATGTTGTAATGGTGATTTGACTTGATTGAGTTTTTGAGATTTTGATGAGATAATGGTTTAGTTTGACATGTATGTGAATAGCTTATTTATGAATGATAATATTATAGCTCAAATATGCAAATGATAAGTGTCACTATGATGTAGGTGAATATGGTATTTTGATGCACTAGATATATGTGAATTATGTGGCTAATTTGAGCTAATTTTTTGTATGACATATATGGTAAATTTTGGTATAGTTTTAGTCAAGCTTTTGTTGATCAAAAGATCAAATCGTGTTCATAGTTATACTTGTATATATATTGTCATTTAAGGTGCCTAAGGGCATATTGGTTGTATGTGATCATCCCATTTGTATAAAGCTAGAATATGCTTGGTTTTGTAACACCCCTAACCCTTATTCATCGCTGGAACAGGGTTACAGAGTATTACCAGTCATTTCAGTTCAAATATAAACATTACGTAATTAAATAACATACATTTCATAAATTAATCAATCTAATGACCTAACCTATTTATTTATATAAATACTTTAACCATAATATCTAAATTAATTCAAAAACCACCATTTGAACCAAATATAAGATTATACTAATTTCAACCAAAATATACCATTTAATAGCTATAACCCAAAACATATTTATAGAAGTACCAATATTAACTTATACTTCATTTAGAAACATTATCCAAAATGACAAGTATAACATCCTAGGTACATGTCATTTACCAAAAAGAAATGTACGTCACCACTTTGAGTTCAGGATCGACTTTGGATGCTGATTCAACAATCTGACTTTACCTAACCTGCACACGGAAACAAACCGTACGCTAAGTATAAAACTCAATGGTATTTCTATAATCTAAATACTTAAATGAAATTGACATAACATGCATATTTAAATCATATAATCAGCATTGTAACACCCTTTACCCGTATTCGACGCCAGAACAAGGTATGAGGCGTTACCGAACATTAATTCACACAATCATACAAAACTGAGACCTGAATTTTTGTCCAAATTTAAAACTTTTCATTCACATGCATATCGTCCCTTATATGTGCCTTTGAGGCCCAAAACATACATTGGGTGTGGTTCAGGACTAAACCGAGAACTCTCAGAACTTATACAATACTTAGAAAGTTTTCCTATTTTGGAGGGTCACACACCCGTGTGGGTAGGCCGTGTGGTCTCACATGCCCGTGTGGCTTGGGACACGCCTGTGTCCTTATCCATGTAACTCTCTGTTTATGATGTCATCAACTAAATTGAGGTCACACGGCCAAGTCACACGCCCGTGTGCCTAGGCCGTGGCCTCTACAAGGCTGAGACACACAACCGTGTCTCTGCCTGTGTGTTTACTATTGAGCATTCTGTTTTACCAAATTATGGTACAGGGGACACACCACTAGATCACACGCCCATGGGGGCAGACTGTGTGTCACACACGGTCTAGACACTCGCCTGTGTGCCTACCCTTGTGGACAACTTTGAGGCTATTTTCCAAGCCATTTGCCACCCTTATTTGCACATACACATACATGACTTCAAAGGCATTTAGCATGGTATAAGTGAGCACTTAAAAATACACAAACAAGACATGACCATGATCATTTCATCTTTACTTATACATGCATAAGACTTCATACTTTGTCAAGCCTAACTTACCAATTCTCATTTAAGCCATGTTTATCATCATACTAAAAAAAATCCCAATTAAATCATCAAGCATTCATAACCACAACACATCTCATCACATTCACACAACCACCAACCATATCACCATTGCATAGGCACATGTATACTTAAATAAATAGGCTTACAACCCAATAATCAATATAAGCCACATATCATGGCCTTATACAAAATGAATCAAATATCAATATAAGCCAATTTACATGGCTTCACATTACATCAAACCCTTAACCATTACAAGCCAATACCTTTGGCTAAATCGTAATGACACATTCACAGTTAACTAAGTCCCTATACATGCCATAAACTTAAGAGGTTTGTATTCATTTTTACCCAAGATGATAGCATGATAGTCTGATGGCATCTCCGGTGGTCTCCAACCTGAGCTAGCTAAATTAACCTATAAGACATGGGAAAGGAAATGGGGTAAGCTATATAATATAGCTTAGTAAGTACATATGCAAAAAATAAACAAGTATTAACATTCATTTACTTTATCCAACCATAAGAGTACTATAATTTCAATTGGCATTAGATTTTAAGATTTCTACTTATTCATTCATAGTGCTTACTCCTTTACTTATCAACACCATTTACATGCCTTGGCATTAGCCTAGCCACTATAGTCTTCCCATTATAACATATCACATTAGCTAACAAGTTATTTCCATTCTCTTAATCACATGCACATTATTTGTGAGTAATCATAATTTCAACATATAGTTCAACCACCTTTCACTTGTCTAAGCTCATATCTTACTATATTCTCATAATGTATTTATTCGGCAATTATGCATGTCTTTCTTTTCCTCATATCCAATGAAACACAATTTAAATAAATGAACCGTAAAATATTACAAATTAATTAGGCTCGTAAGCCTATCATATGATAATTATCAAATCTTATCATGCATCCATTCATCATAAATATAGATCATTTGTCACAAGGTTATCAATGTTTCACAAGTATAACTTGTTCATGTAAATTCTCACCAAGAATTCATTATATACCAAACTCACTTCACTTGAGTCATGTGTACATACCTGTACCACTCGAAATATAGTCACATACTTTCTCATTATTAACATACCTGTTGAAATACAATTCAAGCACATAAACATATTAGATCACATCTCAATTCGGCCTAACAGCCTAACACGTAATCATTATTTATATTTATCATATATCCAACATCACAAGTATGTGCACTATCAATCATAATGGGTAATAAACAATTATTCCATAATAATCATGAATTTAAAATTATAGGCTTACGTACATGCATGTTTACGCGTAGTAATTTCATTCTCATACTCATGTTTGATTTACCCATTGAACCACATTGGAATACTAAGGATGCGCAGGGATCTCATACCCATAGTATCGTATTAATGCCATATCTCGGATATGGTCTTACATGAAATATCATATCGATGCCATGTCCCTGACATGTTCTTATATGAAATCACATACCAATGCCATATCCCAGATATGGTCTTATACGAAATTTCGGTAGCCCTAATATCATGACATTTGTATTCTACCCTTGAGGTTAAATCAGGATTTCCTATTTCTTGAAACATCGTCAAAATCGTCATTAATCAATTTCATAAAAACAAATGTACACAATTCATGCAGTATAAAAATATTAAATACATAACATAAGGTTGCATTATTTACGCATGAACTTACCTTGACACCAAAATGGCAAAAGGGACATAACAGTTAATTTCTCGTTTTTCCCCCGTTCTAAGTCCGAACCTCATTTTCTTTGATCTATAATATCATATTTAGTCTATTTATTAGTCACATTATTCAATGTGATCCAAAAATCATACTATGGAAAAATTACATTTTTGCCCCTAAACTTTATCATATTTACACTTTTGCCCCTAAGCTCATAAAATTATTTTTATTCAATTTCTTTACAATTTAAACCTACGAATCATTTTAATAACTATAGTAGCCCACAATTTCCACTAAATCACACTTTTATGACAAATTTCATAACTTTTACAAATTAGTCCTTTTTAACGTTTTCATCGAAAACTACTTAGTAAAAGTCATTTAACACACAAAAAAACATTCATATTCCTCCCTTAAAAATCAAAATAAACACATGTAACACATGGGTAAATTTTTAAACATCAACCCTGTAACAGCCTAATTTTTACCCTAGTCGGAACGGTGGTTTCGGGACCACGAATTCGAGTCAAAAAAATATTTATTTATTATTTATCTATGTTTTGAATGCATGAATTTGGTTGGCGTGAAATTTCGTTTTAAAATTTGTATCATTTGAATGTCGATTTATTGAATAGGGTCTAAATGCATAACATTAAAACTTAATGAATTATTTGGTGATAACCAAATTATGAGGATTATTATTAGTGGAGGGTTTTCATAGGAAATTTTTCCATTTCTAATTGTAGTGGACGGCACTTGTTAATTGTTATTAATTTTATATAATGAATATATGCATTTTACTTATTAGTATTATTATATGATATGAAATGAAAGTAATAAAAATGAAAAAAAGGAATAAAATAAAACCACTTGTTTATTCTTGTCGAAATAAAAAGAAGAAGAAAATAGAAAAGAAACAAGACATTCGGCCTTCCTTGATTCAAAATTTAGGTATGTTTTTAGCTTTAATTTGAAAATTGTTTGTATTTTTGAGATGTTAGTTGTCTTTTGATCATAACCCATGAATGTATTTTCCTAATTGTTGAACATTGAATGTTCGGTCATGAGGTTGATATGAAGAAATGCTTTAGTTCTTTGTTGAATGTGTTAGAAAATAAAAGTTGGTGTTTGATTATTGAGGTTTAAATTTAGATGTTAGGTGATTTTGTGTTTATGGTATGAAATTGAAATAAATTGTTAAATGGGAAGTTAATTGCAAAATAAAGATACGTAAGGATTCATATAGGCATATGGAGCATTCGGTTATGGTACATTGAAATAAAGAATTGATGTATTTTAATTATTAAATACTTTGGACTATTTAGCAAATGTTGAATACCATGAGGAGCGAATAAGTAAACTTATTAATTATGCATTAAGAATTGATTTGTTTATAAATTAAATTAAATGAGTTGAAATTGAAATTGAAATTAGATCAAGAAACGAGGAGATCGGAAGTGAATAAGGGAAAAGCGAAGTTAATTGAATAGCTAAGAAACTTAATCCGTCGATAATCGAGGTAAGTTTTAAGCAATTGAGTTGATTGAATTTAATTATAATGTAATTCATGAATTCAATGGAAGTACATAAATATATATGTATGGCTTGGCATAATCGAAGGTGATTATATATGTATAGCTTGGTCTAATCGAAAGTGAATATATATGTATGGTTTGATATAACCGAAGGTGAATATATATATACATTTATTTGATCTAGCCGATTGTGGTATAGGTATGTGTATATATAATCAAAAGAGTAGTAAGCTTGAGATGAGCACTAAGTGTGCGAAATGAAATTGGTAATGAGTACTAAGTGTACGAAATTGGTCATTTGGCACTAAGTGTGCAAATTGAATTTATACTGAGTACTAAGTGTACGAGATCGGTTAATGAGCACTAAGTGTGCGAGTTTATCTTTAAGCATCAGTGATGGAGTTCGATAAATTTCAATATTATGAAATATTTGCATTGAGACATAAATTATATATGGTTGCTTATGAATTATATGAAAATGTTATGTGTGGAGTGATTATTTGGAATTTAGCATAAGCCGTATATTTGAATGGCTTTGTACTTAGAATTATGGATATACATTAAAAATGAATTTACTTATTGGTTTGGCATTGAGATTAGAAGTAGTATGCGTGTTTATGATTGTGCAACTAAGTTTTTAATTGGTGGAAACATGACTAAAACATGCTTGAAGTTATTATTATTAAGAGATTGATTGATTGATAGATGTATTTAATTGCTTTTAACTTACTAAGCTAAAAATAGCTTACATTGTGTGTGGTTATTTGCTCTTGATTATAGATTTCTTGCTGATCGTCTTGTGCTCGGGGATCGTTGGAGAAGCTCATCATACTATCATTAACTTTTGGTACTTTTGAAAGTTTAATCTTGGTCTTATGGCATGTATAGGCTAGTTGGTTTTTGAGTCGAATTTGAATGGTGTGTAAATTGAGCCATGTGAAAATGGCCAAGATTGCTTATTTGATAATGTTATTTTGAAAAATGGTTATATCTTTCTTATACTTTAATGTTAATGGATTCATGATATATGTGTGATATGTTTTTATTTAATGGCCATTTATCTTATTAATTTAAATGATATATGCATATGTTTGTTTGGTTTAAATGATTAGAGGAGTTGCAATTAAAATGATTGAAATTGCCGAATGTCATGGCTGCTTTTTAACTGAATTTATTTACTTTATCTACATTTTATTTTTGTAGAACTGAAGTGAATTATTAATCATGATTGAATTGAACGATGTATAAATGTTAGTTATCATCTGGTAATACCTTGTAACCCTCCGACGACGGAAACGGGTTAGGGTGTTACAAACCCTAGCTCAAATAAATGGTAGAAATAGATAGATCTTATTACGAGGATTGCAAAAATGTAAAAAAAAAATTAAAAACGGGGCTAGAACGGACTCACAATCGAGCTTGGAAGCTTAAAAAACCCTAGCCATGGTTTCTCCATGCAAGTTTCAGCCAAGGGGTTGAAGATGGACAAAAATTGGCTTTTAATTTTGTTTTTAATTCATTTTAATAACTAAATGACCAAAATGCCCTTAATGAAAAACTTTGGAAACATGCCTAACCATGTCCATTTTTTTCCACCAACTTAACCAATGTTCTAATTACCATATAAGGACCTCCAATTTAAAATTCCATAATAATTGGACACCTCTAGCATGTAGAACACAACTTTTACACTTTTTACGATTTAATCCTTTTGACTAAATTGAGTGCCCAAAGTCAAAATTTTCAAACGAAATTTTCACGAAATCATTTTGTGAAATTGTAGACCATAAAAACATAATAAAAATATATTTTTTTACATCGAATTTGTGGTCTCGAAACCACTGTTTCGACTAGACCTTAAATTGGGATGTTACAACTCTCCCCCTTTAGAGATTTTCGTCCTCGAAAATCTTACCAGAAGAAGTTGCTTTCAAGTCTCATGAAACACTTTCACAAAAATTCTCAGAATCACAAACTGAATTCACCTCGTATATCTCTTTCCAACAACCTTTGGACTTTAGCACAAAGTGTCGGAGCATACGTCAATATTTAACTTACTCCCTCAGGAATTCATATACTCAGTTGTTCTGTCAAATAAAAACTCTGTACATACTGAAATGATCATACGGATCTTTGCCAAACAATCTACCACAATCCAAATAACATCTTCCTTTTTGGAGAAAATGACAATCCCGATACAAAATCTATATTAACTCTATATCATTATCACTCTCGCACAATCACTGATTGTATTAGTCCTGAATACATTTGATGTTCGGGTTACTTGCTAACAAATAGATATCTGATCATAATTTCAAAATCTCATGGTACATACTCATTCACTATCACATTTCTAAGCTTTTCGATTTCACAAGGAAGACCCTGCTTTTACATTTAATATAGCTAAAATTAGACCGTCATCAAATAAGGTCAATCAATTAACCAGTACTCACAAAATAAACAAATATTTTCCACCCAGGCATCTACAACTATAACTGCTTTCTCAGAGATTAAATCAATAATTTACTCGAAATCTTTCATCATCACAAACTGTAACACCCCTAACTCGTATCCGTTGCCGGACTAGGGTTAAAGGCATTACCGGACAAATCGAAACATTTTATAAACAATTCATACACATCATCCACAATCATAGACAAACTTCAATATAGATTCCCTTATATAGGTCATCGTGACCTTAAACATACATTAGAATGAGCTCAAAACTAAACTAAACACATACAAAATTTTTCGAAACTTAAACATTTTCCAAAGTTATACAAGTCACACGCCCATGTGAACAAGCCGTGTGCCTCATACGGCTTTTGACACGCCAGTGTGTCTAGGCCGTGTCAAAATAGGGCATACATACTAACTTGTCCACACGGCCATATGACACGCCCATGTGCCAAGCCGTGTGAAAATTAGGGAGGCTACTGACTTGATCAGACGGCCAGTCATACGCCCGTGTGTCTAGCCCATGTTCAAAACTAACTTGGCCACACGGCCTAGCACACGCTCGTGTGTGCGACCGTGTGGTCTACTCAGGCTCATTTTGAAGTGGCCCTCGAGCAACACGACTGAGACACACGCCCGTGTCCCTTCCTGTGTAGGGAAAAATAGGCCATTTACAATGCCAAATTGCCACCTATTAAGGGTCCTCCCTAAAAGCATCAAAACTACATCATATTATACCAAATTTTCTACCAATTCTCAACTAAAATTACACCATTCATACCACAAACTTACCAAATACCAAAATAGACACATATCAAAACTTACCAATTTGACCAATTCTCTTTGGTCATTCATGAACACATCATATTGGCATATTGTATCACATATTTTTCTACCAAAAACTCATTCAAAAACACAACCATAACCAAGCCAAATCACATGGCTAGATATATACATCACAAAACATAATCAAAGTACTTCTAGCCTATACATGCCATACCACAATATACATATTTTCAAAAGGTACCAAAATAAGGTTTGATAGTGTGGTGATAATCTTCAACGATCTCCAAGCTCTCGGTAGCTTCAATATCTATAAAACAGTTTAAAAACACACAAAGTAAGCTTTCAAAGCTTAGTAAGCGATATACAAATAAACTTATCATAAATCACAATTACAAACCAATTCAATTGCATATATCATGGCAAAACTTAATGACAAGTTCATATTTCTCATTTAGCTTAAAGGCTCATATCCATTTACTCATATATGCATCACATTACCACATAATTCATATATATTTCATATATTCACATATAAACATATGCTTACCTTTTATTCTTAATCATAATATACATTTCAAACGTACCTGAATTGGATTACGCATTAACTTAGCCTTTCATTTCTCGGAATGCCCATTGAACCATTCGGAATCAATAAGGATACTCGGACAGAATAGAAAGCTCATACAATGCCAACGTCCCAGACGTGATCTTACATGTAATCAAATATCGATGCCACTGTCCCAGACAGGGTCTTACACGAAATCAAATATGATACCAATGTCCCAGACGTGGTCTTACACGTAAATCATAAGTCGATGCTAGCATCCCAGACGTGGTCTTTAATGAAAACACATATTGGATCCTATGTCATGACATATGTATCCTAACTATTCCTATGGTTCGTACAAGGCTTTTCAGAAGTTGAAACTTCGTCGATACTTTCTCAGATATCACATTTTCAATGCATAAAGCCATTCATCATTGTATATTGACTTACCTCGTACGAATTCGGATAGACGGAATCAGCTACTCGACGACTTTCAACTTTTCCCGATCTAATTCCATTTTCTTTGGTTCTTGATCTATATAAATTCAAATTTAACTCTTTAATTTACTAAATCATTCAAATCAATCCACAAACACACATTTAAGGAAATGTACAAATTGGCCCTCACATTTTCACATTTTGACACTTTAGTCCTTAATTCACAAAATCACAAAATACACATAATTTTCATATATCCATGTTAGGCCAAATTCTCATAGTATTCATATAAGCCCATATGTTTCATTTATTTCACATTTTAGTCCCTCAAAATATCATTTATTTTACATATCGTTTATTTACTATCATCAAACTTCATAAAACTCATAATTTCATCAATGGTTCAACTCAAAATCATCATCAAAATCAGAAATTGAGACATGGGCTTAGTAAAACACAAAACAACGATCACAAAAATGTAGAAATTATCGAAAACGGATCAAAAACCATACCTTAACACTAAATCAATAGTCAAACCCTAGCTTTAATTTTCTTTTCTTTTCTTTTTGTATATTTGGCAATGGTGAATGATAATGGCTTGATTTTCATGCTTTTGTTTTATTAATATTAACATAAATTATCAAATACCATTTTTAACCTTAATGAAATAATAATAAAAGCTTATAATGGTTGTCCATAAAAGTCCATTAACCATGTTAATGGTCTATTTACAACGTAAGGACCTCTCAATTATAAAGACATAGCAAATTGGCACTTTAACAAATAGAACAAACTTGTACATTTTATGCAATTAGGTCCATTTATCAAATTAAGCACACAAACGACCAAATTTTCATACAGAATTTTCACACATACTAATTCACATATAATAAGCACGAAAAATAATATTAAAATATTTTTCTGACTCAGATTTGTCGTCCCAAAACCACTATTCCGACTAGGGTCTAAACTGAACTGTTACACAAACCATTGACACTGTTTTAAATTTCAATCTTTCTAGGACATTCAGTACTTTAACTCTTTGGACCAGGAAGCACGTGACATTTCCCATCGAACACATAAAGTCATCCAATTCTCAACATAGGCATAATATCAGTCGTCTCTAAATCACTAGTCTAACAGTTCTTTTTAATGTGACATTAACCATCTGAAAATACCAACTACATCTTTATATTCTTGTATTAAAACACATTACAATTTGTTCAATTGTACATCACAAAAATCACAATTTCTTTGCTCAATTCAGCCGATTCTAGAATCATTACTTTGGTTAACAGTACCTTTAATTGTTTGGAACTTTACTAACACGAATTCAACTACTTAAACTTTCATAAATGCGTTAACCTTTCATATCCGAACAACTTTAACTCCTAATAACATCATTCAGTTAGAGCAATCCAATAAGTATATCTCTATATCATACTTTCTAGAATATAATTTCCTCATTCAGACTATCCGTCTATATATATACTCATGACTTTACATAATTTATTCCTTTAGCTGAGGACATGCTTAAATACATATAACTCAAACTACATCTCAACAAATCAGCTTACTTTGATAAAACAACTGGGTTGATTTCAACTATCAAGTAATAATATATCACTATACTATTTTCAACCGTATTAGCTCTAGGAAACAAATATCCTGATTGAATTCATCAACTTTAATCAAACTTACCAGCTCTGGAATTTCCATCGTAGCAAAGATAGTACACTTTATAAATATGCATATAAGACAAAACATCATCCAGTAGATATAGAAGAATAGTCTCACATAAGTTTACAAAAGTTTTCACCATCAACTTTTATTCCAAACATACTAGAATAGAGTCCCGAATAGAGAGATAAAATAATACTGATCATAAACCAACTAGGCTAATAGTGTTTTTGACTTACATTAGAGTTAGCTAACATTCTTGCAACATAAGAACTTTATCAGAAAATGAACAATCACACACATATCTCTGAGAATAAGGAATATATAGAATATCCAGAAGAGGTCATCATAGTTTATTCAATCACAACTGTTACACATAGACACTTTACAATTCAAACATCATTTCTCCGACTAATTCTGTTATCATAAACCCCGTATTATTCTATTCACTGACAAAAATCACTTTGGGAGGGATTTCGCCAAACACTTACTTTAGACTCCATACCTAATTGAGTCGATTAGCTGAGACTAACTTCTACTTTACCCGTGACATTGCATAGTCCATATAATCTTTAAAACAATATGATATTTCTTCTAAAACTGAGTTCATTTGTCACACTATACTCAGCTCTATTTGCATTACTAATTATTTCACCACTGAACTCTTTAGTCTCCCACTTATAAACATTCAATATGATTCTCGTGAATTTTCATCATAAACGCAACACTGTAAGGGGGTGAGGTCGTAAAGCCTAACTTGACTCTCATAATTACACACATATGACTTAACATTCATTATTAACGTCATATCATCATAATCACATAGCTCACTTCAAGCAAATTATCATACTTATTCATTTTACAAATGTTTTCTGTCATCCATAATTTCAAACAGTGAATTTACTTACTCAAGCTCAATATTAATATCTACTTAAATTCCAACACTGTAACAGCCCAATTTTGGGCCCAGTCAGAATAGTGATTTCGAAACCACTAACCCGAGGTTGGAGAAATTATTTTTAATATTATTTTATGTGTTATAGCATGTTTATATGAGTGCAAGAAAATTTTGGTGAAATTATTTTAGCGATTGCATGCTCAATTGCGAAAAAAGGACTAAATCGCATAAGGGACAAAAGTTTTATTTTAAAGGTGTTAAATAGCTAGAGAATCATAATTAGGCATCTTCAAAGGGAAAATAGACCCATTTTATAAGGGGTGGCCGACCATAAAGATAAAAGAAATAGAAAAGTAAAAAATTAGGTGAAGTTGGTGACCTATTTTGACTAGAAATAAGATTAAAATAAAACAAAAGACTTCATCTTTTCATCCTTCTCTTCACCACCGAAAATTTCAGCCATTTTAGGGTTTTGGAGCTTTAAAATTTTAGCCACTCTTTACTCTTACAAGTAAGTGATTTTGATGGTCTTTCTTGATGATTTTTTGTATTTTTGGGACCGTTGTAGCATTAGCTAGCTAATGAGGGGACTATTTTGTAAAATAGTTGAAAGTCTAGGGTTTTTCCATGAGAATACTCATGCTTTTTGTTGAAATTTTATGGAATAAAATGAATCATGGTTGTTAAATAAACAACTTTTGTGAAATAGTTTTCATGAAAACCTTAGCTAAGGACCATTTTGCATAAGTTATAAATTATGTGGTAAATGTGTGAAATAATTGAAATTGTGAGATACTATAGGATTAAATTAGTTTCTGCTAGGCTTGGTTAATGTGGAAATTTGATAAAAATCGATTTACGAGCCTAAGGGTAAAATCATAATTTTGTGAAAGTCTAGGGGCAAAATGATCATTTTGCCAAAATACGAATTCTAAAATACATTGATTAATATGACAATTAAATTAGTGAATTTTTATCGTTTTAGATTAATAAATATGAAATCCGGACCTAGACCGAGGGAAGGCCAAACTAGTAGACTAAATCCAACTAGTCGTCCACTTTTTGTATACCGAGATAAGTTGTACGTAAGTAAGGCAACTTGATCGCTATTATGTGCTGAATGATCAAGTTTTCATAATATGGTTGAATATGATTATGAATAACGCATGATGAACTTAATGTGGTAAATTCTCGGTTAAACTTAGGAATAGGTTGGATATCTATGCCATGACATTTGGGTGATATGTGGGCTAGTTTAAGACTATGTTTGGTACATGGCATCGGCCACGATATGAGAGCCAGTGTAAGACCATGTTTGGAACATTGCATCGGCAATGTTGTGAGAGCCAGTGTAAGACCATGTCTGGGACATGACATTGGCATTGATATGTGCGCTAGTGTAAGACCATGTCTAGGACATGGCATTGGCATTGATATGTGCGCTAGTGTAAGACCATGTCTGGGACATGGCATTGGCATTGATATGTGCACTAGTGTAAGACCATGTCTGGGACATGGCATCGGCCACATTATGAGAGCCAGTGTAAGACCATATCTTAGACATGGCATCGACATTTAGACGAGAGCTAGTGTAAGACCATGTCAGGGACATGGCATTGGCCTCGACATGTGAGCCAATGTAAGACCATGTTTGGAACATGGAATCGACAATTCACCCTTTTGTGTAAAGCTTGTCAGATATCCTTTAGTATTCCAAAAGGTTTCACAGGTTATTTTTAAGGCTAACCATAAAGATACGGAATGATATATTCATGTTGTGAGTGGTACAGGTTTTTATTCAAAACTCATGAGATATGAGTCTAATTATGATGCCTTGATAGTGAGAAGGACATGAGTAAGTTCTAGCTATGAAAATGATTTTAGGACGATATTATAATCTTTGGCTTATACTTGTGATATGTAAGTATGTAGTGATATTTACCTTTGTTCACTCAAGAATGTTGTGTTGATTTATAATATGCATGGTTGATGTTGATACTTATTTATATGCATCTTAATAAGCTTTATGCTTACCCCCTCTCTTTTCCATATTTATATAGTGCCGCTAAGCTAGTATCGGGGATCAAGAGACGTCAGAGGCATCGATCACACTATCAACTAAAGCTTTTGGTATAGCTAGTTTAAATGTTTTGAGTGTGGCATGTATAGGGACTTGATCTTTTGTTTAGTGTCTTGTTAGTTTAGCCACAAGTGTTGGCTCTTATGGACGTGATATTCATTTTGTATAGGCCATTAATGTTGGCTAATATTCATTATTATTAAATGCATTCGATGCAAATTTCTCATGTTTTTTTTTTGTTTTGGTTATATGTGTTATGCTTGGATTAGTTTTGGTTGACGTTGTATAGGTTGGTACAAGTAAGGTGGCAAAAAGGCTTGGTAAATAGCCTTGTTTTTATCCACACAGCCAGACACACGGGCATGTGTCTAGACTGCGTGTGACACACAGCTTATCCCATGGGCGTGTGGTAAGGCCGTGTGTCCCCTACACCTAAAGTTGGCAAAACAGAATGCCCAGTAGTAACCATACAAGCGGAGACACGATCGTGTGTCCCAACTGTGTAGAGGACACGGCCTAGTACATGGGCATGTACCACGGCTGTGTGCCCCTAAAGGGTTGTTGACGTCAGAAATAGTATATCAAGGTTTTTGTACGTGGGCTAAGACACGGGCGTGTCATGGCCGTGTGGGGGACACGAGTTACGGACATGGGTGTGTGCCAAGCCGTGTGAAAACCCCTGTAGATTCGAAATGAAAAATAAATTTGCACGGGCTAGGGACACGAGCGTGTCCTGATATGTTCAGGTCGTGTAAGCTACACAGGCCTTCAACATGGCCATGTTAAGAAGACAAACGGGCGTGTTTCCCTTCCACACGGACATGTGCCCTTGTTAGCTTGAAATTTTACAAAGTTTTCTAGAGTGCACAGATTAGTCCCGAATCAATTCCAAAGTGTGTTAGGGGCCTCGTAGGCCCATAGTATGGACATTAAGATATTGTGAAAAGTTTTAATTTGGAGCGAAATTTCATAACTAGGAAATGCATGTTTGTATGTGCTTAAGTCCAGTAACACCTCGTATCCTGTTCCGGCGTCAAACTCGAGTAAGGGGTGTTACATTTAGTGGTGTCAGAGCTATGGTTTAGTCGATTCTCGGACTAACCTAGCATGAGTACGAGTCTAGCTATAATGCCATAAATATATTGTGATAGTGTGACGACTCATTCAAATTTAACTTATGTTTTTATATAGTAAATGGATCTTGACGGAGCAATGGCGGATGATAGAGAGAGTAACGCTCTAGCTCCTACTGAAGGGACTACGCCAGTAGAGAGTGGGCCCGTGACAATAAGTCAGGGTGGAGGGGCTAGAGAAGCCTACCTCCATATGATGGATGCCTAGTATTCAAAGTTTATTCGTGCAAATCTGAACACTCCACTTCCCCTACCCCCTCCAATCCCTCAACCTAACCCCATAGCGCCCCAAGGGGTAGAGATGCTAAGAAGGGAGAAACTTTCGATTGACAGAATTAGGAAGCAGGGAGTCTAGGAATTTAAGGCGAATATAGATGATGACCCAAAGAGGGCAGAGTTTTGGCTAGAAAATACCCTTAGGGTATTCAATGAGTTGTCTTGCACATCTGAGGAGTGCATGAAGTGTGTTGTGTCACTCTTATAAGATTCGGCCTATCAATGGTGGAACACCCTTGTATCGGTTGTACCAAGGGAAAGGATTTCATGGGAGTTCTTCTAAGAGGAATTCTGAAATAAGTATATTAGTCAGAGGTTTATAGATCAGAAGAGGAAAGAATTTCTAGAATTGAAGCAAGGCTGAATGACAGTAACAAAATATGAGCGTGAGTTTGTAAGGCTCAGCAAATACGCTAGGGAGTGCATATCTACCGAAGCCATCATGTGTAAGAGATTTGAAGACGAATTGAACGAAGACATTCGATTATTAGTTGGCATCTTAAAGTTAAGGGAGCTTGTGATGTTGGTTAAAAGAGCTTGCAATGCAGAAAAATTGACCAAAGAAAAGAGAAAAGCTGATATTGAGTTTCGTGACTCAAGGAAAAGACAGATGGGGAAATCACATCAGTCCTCATCTAAGAGATCAAGGGAGTTCACTACTCGATCGAATGCTTCAGTGGGATTCTCGAGTAGAAATAAGAATAAGCAATACATGGTGTCTAAGGCTCAAACCACTTCAATCGCGAGTGTCAGTAGTGCTAGACCAAACAGACCAGAATGTTCACAGTGCGGTAGACTCCATTTTAGTGAGTGTCGAGGGAATGAAAGAGGATATTCCAAATGTGGGTCATTAGACCACTTCATCCGAAACTGTCTTGAAATGGATGAGAAAGACGAAAAGCAAGATATGAGAGCGAGTAATGCTCCTTTGAGAGGTAAACCACAGAAGAACCCAGAAAGAGGGACTAGCAGCAGAGGTGCGCCTTGAGATTCCTCCATGAGGTTTGAGGGTCGAGCGCCTGCAAGGACTTATGCCATTCGCGCTCGCGAAGAGGCATTGTCACCAAATGTGATTACGGGTACTTTCTCTCTTCATGATATTTCTATTGTTGCTTTGATAGATCCGGGGTCTACCCATTTGTATGCTTGTGTGAAACTGGTGTCTAGCATGAATATGCCTATCGAGTCTACAGAATTTGTAGTAAAGGTGTCGAACCCATTAGGCAAGCATGTATTAGTTGACCAAGTATGTAGAAATTGTCCCTTGATAATTAGAGGTCATTATTTTTCAGCTAACCTCATGTTATTGCTATTTGACAAATTTAACGTTATTCTTGGTATGGATTGGTTGTCTACCCATGATGTCATAGTAAATTGTGGGAAGAAATTCATTGAACTGAAATATGAAAATGGATATATTCTTCTGGTTGAATCAGGTGAACCGGATAGCTTACCCGTAGTGATTTCTTCTATGACTGCTGAGAGATATATGAGAAAAGGGTATGAGTCTTATCTCGCATTTGTGTTGTATACCCAAGTAACGAAAGTGAAGATTGAGTCAATGCCAGTGGTATGTGAATTTTTGGATATGTTTTCCGAAAGAGTTGCCCGAATTGACTCCAGTTAGGGAAGTTGAATTTGGTATTGAGTTAGTCCCTGGTATTGCACTTATATCGATAGCCCCATATAGGATAGCATCGTTGGAGTTAAAAAAGTTGAAGGCTCAGCTACAAGAATTAATAGATAAGGGTTTTGCGAGACCGAGCTATTCCCCATGGGGTGCTCCAGTACTTTTTGTGAGAAAAAAGATGGGTCGATGAGGTTATGTATAGACTACAGACAGGTCAACAAGGTGACGGTGAAGAACAAGTACCCCTTGCAAAGAATCAACGATTTGTTTGATCAATTAAAGGGAGCCACGGTGTTTTCTAAGATAAACCTGAGGTCCGATTATTACCAGTTAAGAGTTAAGGAACAGGATGTGCCAAACACTGTGTTTCAGACGAGATATGGGCATTATGAGTTCCTTGTCATGCCCTTTGGCTTAACAAATACTCCCACCATATTTATGGACTTAATGAACCATATTTTTCAGCCATACATGGATAAATTTGTTGTGGCTTTTATTGATGACATATTAATTTATTCTTGTGATGAGAGTGATCATGCGAAGCATTTAAGAACTATTTTGCAAACTTTAAGAGATAAGCAGTTGTATGCCAAGTTTAGCAAAAGTGATTTTTGGCTCCGAGAGGTCAGATTCTTAGGACACATCGTGTCAGGTGATAGAATTAGAGCTGACCCGAGTAAGATCTCGACTATTGTTGAGTGGAAACTGCCGAGGGATGTATCAGAGATTAGAAGCTTTCTAGGCTTAGCAGGTTACTATAGACGATTCGTTAAAGGATTCTCCATGGTTGCTACTCCGATGATGAGGTTGCTACAGAAGGATGTCAAGTTCAATTGGACGAAAAAATGCAAACAAAGTTTTGAGAAACTTAAGACGTTGTTGACTGAAGCCCCAATTTTAGTGCAACCAGAACCGAGAAAAGGATTTGTAGTGTATAGCGATGCATCCTTGAATAGATTAGGATACGTGCTCATGCAAGAAGGCAAGGTGATAACATATGCCTTGAGATAGTTGAAGCCGCATGAGAAAAATTATCCGACACACGACTTAGAGTTAGTAGCCATAGTGTTCAAACTGAAGATTTGGAGACACCACTTGTATGGCGAGAGATGCTGAGTATTCACCAATCATAAAAGCGTAAAATACTTGATGACTCAAAATAATTTGAATCTACGGTAACAAAGGTGGCTGGAGTTGATTAAAGATTACGAGTTAGTAATTGACTACCACCCTGGAAAGGCGAACATGGTCGCAGATGCATTAAGTAGGAAGTCTTGTTTACCTTGAGAGCTATGAATACTCAGTTGTCTGTAATCGAAGATGGTTCGATTCTAGCAGAGTTGAGAGCTAGACCTATGTTTCTTCAAGAGATTTGTGAAGCTCAGAAGAGTGATAAAGATTTGCAAGCCAAGATGACTCAGTATGAGATAGTTGACGAATCAGATTTTTGGATTAGTACCGATGATTATTTGATGTTTTGAGATAGGGTCTGTGTACCTAGAGATGATGAGCTTATAGGGAAAATTCTTCATGAGGCACATAGTAGTTGTATGTCAATCCATCCGGGTAGTACTAAGATGTATAATGACTTGAAGAGATTGTATTGGTGGCCGAGTATGAAAAGAGACATCTCAGAGTTTGTGTCGAAATGTTTAGTTTGTTAGTAAGTGAAAGCCAAGCACCACGTACCTTCAGGGTTACTTCAACCTATGATGGTTCTCGAGTGGAAATGGGATCAAATTACCATGGATTTTGTGACGGGATTGTCATTGTCACCAGGAAAGAAAGATGTTGTTTGGATCATAATTGATCGATTAACGAAATCAACCCACTTTGTTCTGGTACATACTGACTACCCGCTTGACAAGCTAGCCGAGTTGTATGTTTTTGAAATCGTGAGACTTCACGAAGTGCCTTTGTCGATTATTTTGGATAGAGATCTGAGGTTTACTTTGCAGTTTTGGAAAAAGTTACAAGATGCTTTGGGGATAAGGTTGAATTTTAGCACGGCTTTCCATCCGCAAACCAATGGTCAGTCAGAAAGAGTAATTCAGATTCTTGAAGACATGTTGTGGTGTTGCGTCCTTGAATTCCAAGGCAGTTGGGAAAAGTAATTACCACTAGTAGAGTTTGCCTACAACAATAGCTATCATTCAAGCTTGAGAATGGCGCCTTATGAGGCTTTGTATGGGCATAAGTGTCGAACGCCCTTGTTCTGGACTGAACTCAAAGAAAATTAGATTCACGGGGTCGACTTAGTCAAAAAGACGAAGAGAAAGTTAAGGTAATTCATGATTGTTTGAAGGTCGCTTCGGATAGGCAAAAATCCTATGCGAATTTGAAACGAAAGGAAATTGAGTTTCAAGTTGGTGATAAGCTGTTTTTTAAAGTATCCCCATGGAAGAAAGTCCCCAAATTTGGTAAGAAAGGAAAATTAAGTCCACGCTTTATTGGATCTTACGAGGTGACAGAGAGAATGGACCGGTAGCTTATCGACTAGCATTGCCATCTGAGTTAGAGAATATTCACAATGTTTTCCATGTGTCGATGTTGCGTCATTACAATTTTGACCCTTCGCACGTTCTTTCGCCAACAGAGGTTGAGATTCGATCAGACATGACTTATGGCGAAAAACTGATTAAGATCTTAGCTCGAGAAGTCAAGCAATTGAGAAATAAAAGTATAGCACTCGTGAAAGTACAGTGGCATCGGCATGGGGTTGAAGAGGCCACATGGGAACCCGAGGACACTATGAGAGATCAAGACCCTAACCTTTTCACTGGTAAGATTGTTTGGGATGAAAATCCTTAAGGGGGAGAATTGTAACAGTCTAATTTTAGGCCTAGTCAGAACAGTGGTTTCAGAACCACTAACTCGAGGTCAGAGAAATTATTTTTAATATTATTTTATGTGTTATAGCATGCTTATATGAGTGCATGAAAATTTTGGTGAAATAATTTTAGCGATTGCATGCTCAATTGCGAAAAAGGACTAAATCACAAAAGAGACAAAAGTTTTATTTCATTAGCTAAAGGTGTTAAATAGCTAGAGAATCATAATTAGGGGTCTTTAAAGGGAAAATAGACCCATTTTATAAGGGGTGGCCGGTAATAAAGATAAAGGAAATAGAAAAGTAAAAATTAGGTGAAGTTGGTGACCTATTTTGACTAGAAATAAGATTAAAATAAAACAAAAGACTTCATCTTTTCATCCCTTCTCTTCACCACAAAAAATTTTAGCCATTTTAGGGGTTTTGGAGCTTCAAAATTTCAGCCACTCTTTACTCTTACAAGTAAGTGATTTTGATGGTCTTTCTTAATGATTTTTGTATTTTTGGGACCCTTGTAGCATTAGCTAGCTAATGAGGGGACTATTTTGCAAAATGGTTGAAAGTCTAGGGTTTTTTCATGAGAGTACTCATGTTGTTTGCTGAAATTTTATGGAAGAAAATAAATCATGATTTTTAAATAAACAACTTTTGTGAAGTAGTTTTCATGAAAACCTTAACTAAGGACCGTTTTGCATAAGTTATAAATTATGTGGTAAATGTGTTAAATAATTGAAATTTTGAGATGCTATAGGCTTAAATTAGTTTCGGCTAGGCTTGGTTAATGTGGAAATTTGATAAAAATTAATTTACGAGCCTAAGGGTAAAATCATAATTTTGTGAAAGTCTAGGGGCAAAACGGCCATTTTGCCAAAATATAAATTATGAAATGCATTGATTAATATGATGAATAAATTAGTGAATTTTTATCATTTTAGATCAAGAAATACAAAATCCGGACCTAGACCGGGGGAGGCCAAACTAGTAGACTAAATCCAACTAGTCGTCCAATTTTTCTATACTGAGGTAAGTTATACGTAAGTAAGGCAACTTTATCGCTATTATGTGTTGAATGATCAATTTTGCATAATATGGTTGAATATGATTATGAATAATGCATGATGAAATTAAGGTGGTAAATTCCTGGTTGAACCTAGGAATAGATTGGATATCCAAGCCTTGACATTTGGGTGATATGTGAGCTAGTGTAAGACCATGTTTGGGACATAGCGTCGGCCACGATGTGAGAGCCAGTGTAAGACCATGTTTGAAACATGGCATCGGTATTGATATGTGCGCTAGTGTAAGACCATGTCTGGGACATGGCATTGGCCACATTATGAGAGCCAGTGTAAGACCATGTCTAGAACATGGCATCAGCATTGAGACAAGAGCTAGTGTAAGACCATGTCTGGGACATGGCATCGACCTCGACATGTGAGCCGGTGTAAGACCATGTTTGGAACATGACAATGGCAATCCACCCTCTTGTGTAAAGCTTGTGAGATATCCTTTAGTATTCCAAAAGGTTTCACGGGTTATTTTTAAGGCTTACCATAAAGATACGGAATGATATATTCATGTTGTGAGTGGTACAAGTTTTTATTTGAAACTCATGAGATATGAGTCTAATTATGTTGCCTTGATGGTAAGAATGACATGAGTAAGTTCTAGCTATGAAAATGATTTTGAGACGATATTGTAATCTTTGGCTTATACTTGTGATATATAAGCATGTAGTGATATTTACCTTTGTTCACTCAAGAATGTTATGTTGATTTATAATATGCATGGTTGATGTTGATACTTATTTATATGCAACTTACTAAGCTTTATGCTTACTTCCTCTCTTTTCCATCTTCATATAGTCTCGTCAAGCTAATATCGGGGATCAAGGGATGTTGGAGGCATCAATCACACTATCACTTAAAGCTTTTGTTATATCTAGTTTAAATGTTTTGAGTGTGGCATGTATAGGGACTTGATCTTTTGTTTAGTGCCTTGTTAGTTTAGCCACAAGTGTTGGCTCTTATGGATGTGATATTCATTTTGTATAGGCTATTAATTTAGGCTAATATGGATTATTATTAAATGCATTCAATGCAAATTTCTCGTGGTTGTGGCTGTTTTGGTTATATGTGTTATGCTTGGATTGGTTTTGGTTGATGCTGTATAGGTCGGTACAAGTAAGGATGGTAAAAAGGCTTGGTAAATAGCCTTGTTTTTGTCCATACGGGCAGACACATGGGCATGTGTCTAGACCGTGTGTGACACACGGCTTACCCCATTGGCATGTGGTAAGGCCGTGTGTCACCTGCACCTAAAGTTGGCAAAACAGAATGCCTAGTAGTAACCATACGGGAGGAGACATGGCCGTGTGTCCCAATCGTGTGGAGGACACGGGTATGTACCATGGTTGTGTGCCCTTAAAGGGCTACTGACTTCAGAAATAAAATGTCACGGTTTTTGTACACGGGCTAAGACACGGGCCTGTCATGGCCATGTGGGGGACACGGGTTATGGACAGGGGCGTGTGCCAAGCTGTGTGAAAACCCCTGTAGGTTCGAATCGAAAAATAAATTTGCACAGGCTAGGGATACAGGTGTGTCCCGATATGTTTAGGCCGTGTGAGCTATACGGGCCTTCAACATGGCCATGTTAAGAAGACACATGGGCGTGTTGCCCTTCCACACGGGCGTGTGCCTTTGTCAGCTTGAAATTTTACAAAGTTTTCTAGAGTAGACAAATTAGTCCCAAATCAATTCCAAAGTGTGGTAGGGGCCTCGTAGCCCATAGTAGGGACATTAAGATATAGTGAAAAGTTTTAATTTGGAGCAAAAATTCATAACTAGGAAATATATGTTTGTATATGTTTAAGTCCGGTAACACTTCGTATCCTGTTCCGGCGTTGAACTCAGGTAAGGGGTGTTACAAACACTTAGCTTCAATTTTACTTAACATCATTTGTCAAATCAGAGAATGTCTTACGGGTCGAGTATGCCATTTACTTGATTCCATAGTCCAACTATGGTCTTACACGAAGTCTCATATCGATGCCATGTCCCAGACATGGTCTTACACGAAATCACATATCGATGCCAACGCCATATCCCAGATATTGTCTTACATGGGATCACATATCGATGCCAATGCTATGTCCTAGACATGGTCTTACATGGGATCACATATCGATGCCAATGACATGTTTCAGACATGGGCTTAGATGGGATCTCATACCGATGCTAATGCCATGTCCTAGACATGGTCTTACATGGTATCCCAATGCCATAGCCCAGCTATGGTCTTCCATGTCATTACGATGTCATAGCCCAGCTATGGTCTTACACGTACAATTAATAGGGTATTCAATTCACTTTCCAATTTCCAATCAATACACATTTCAATTAATCACATATATTCTCAATTCAATACAATTCAATTCACTTTTCAATAACAAATATTCAAATTTCATAATAATCACATATTTATATCAATTTCATCACATTCCCAATCAATATATTTTTCAAATATAACATATATCCAATATTCAAATTCTACATCAATCACATATATCCATACAATTTCAATTCAATAACAATTGCTAATATTTACCTGAATTTCTTACCATAACATATAAACCAAAACATAACAAATAATAATTAAAATTCAGACTATAGAAATACAAATCATATTTTTCCGAGTCACTCGTCGTTGACTTTCTCTTTCCCCTTTTTAGCTGATGTCTCCGGTTCAACGTTAGCTATGGAAATTTAAAACAATTAAAATTTATCAATACAACACAATTCACATCAATTATTTCAATTTCTATTCAACTTTTGGATAAATTCTAATTTAATCCCTAACCAAAACTAATTTAATTTTCTTTACAATTTATTCCCTATTTTTCGTTCAACTATCACTTAAAACCAATTTCAACTCTCTAATTTCACCATAAATCCCTAATTTCAAATTTCTTTCAATTTAGTCCCTACTACATAAAACTTATGATTTGTTTTACAATTCAATCAATTTCTCAATTCTAACTTGAAATTCTATCAATTTAACCCCTAATTCTTCAATTATTTCAACATGAACAATATCTAAAAATCAACTAACTTTCAAAATTTCAACATAAATCAAGTAGTATTTTGTTCTAGGATTCCAAAAACATCAAAATCATAATAAAATAGACTAAATTGACTTACCAAATTGAGCTTGAAACCTTAAACCCTAATTTCTCCTTCTTTTTCTTTCCCTTTTTCTTCCCCTGCTTCATTTTTGCTATTCTGTTCTTTAGTCTCCTTTTTATTTTCTTTTATTCTTTCTTTTTATTATTAAACTATTATAATATAATATTATTTATTTATTTATTTATTCCTAACTACTAAGTAAATGTATATGTATACTACAAATGTATGTATGTATTTATTACACTTGTACATTTTTATTACCATACAATTGTATTAATTTGATTTATTTATTTTATGTTTATAATAATAATAATATAATATAATATATTTTCTTATATTATAATTAAATAATAATTACTAATATATGTATTTAATTAATCCACATGACACCACCATCACCATACACTTGTCATGTTTTGGTTTAATTACTAGTTTAGTCTTTTGACTTTTCTTTATTCTTTAATTCAACTTTTACCCTATATTCAATCTAGTCCTCACACTTAATTTAATCTTAATTTAAACTAATTCACCTAGCCAAAACCTAATTGACCACACAACTAACTTTGTAAATATTTTTAATAAATATTTACGAATCTGTTTCACGTAAACAATGATCCGAAAATGCACTTCTCCGATTACCCAACTATCAGGTCATTACAGGTTTTGGTTCCTTATTATAGCTTGAATATGTGTGCATTTGTGATTGTAGGAATATACCTATTTGGGTGAGAAAAATGGCAAAAGAGCCTACTTTCGTCCACGTGGGCAGAGACATAGGTGTATGTCTCAGCCTTGTGTGACACACAACCAGGTGACACGACCATGTGTCCCCTGTAGCTTTCAAAGGGTTGCAAGTCAAGCTATTACATGGCCTAACACACGGACCGACACACGAGTGTGTAAGGTTTCTTCGAAGGGTACACGGCCTGGCACATGGGCGTGTGGTTTGGCCATGTGACCCAAGTCAATGAGTTACATGGGCACGGACATGGGCTGAGACATGGCCGTATGTCCCTATATTGAATTCCCACATGGCCTTAAGACATGGGCATGTCTCTTGGCCGCGTGAGTCACAGAGCCGGGCCACACGGCCGTGTGACCCTTGCGGTGTTAAAAATTTTTACTATTTTCTAAAAAATTCTTAAAGTTTCTAATTTGGCCCCGACTTGTTTCTAATGCATATTTAGGGTTGAGGGCTCGTACAATGGACATTATCTATGATTTGACTTGGTTTTAATATGCTTATTGATATGTTATGAAATGTTTGAAATTTTGTTCGTTTATATTGTAAACTCTGGTAATACTCCGTAACCTTGTTCTGACTATAGATACCAGTTAGGGGTGTTACATAAGCAGTTAAACAGCCTGGCACATGAGCATGTGAGGCCATTTCGAGTGTTACACAGACTAGCTCACAGGCTTGTGGTTTGGCTATGTGACCCAACTCAAAGAGTTACAAGGACACGGGCTAGGACATGGTCATGTGTCCGTATTTTGACAGTTACATGGCCTATGACACGAGCGTGTGTCTCAGCCATGTGAGTCACATAGCCATGTGACCCCTACAGTTTAAAATTTCTAACATTTTCTTACATGTTTCAAGTGCTTCCGATTTAGTCTCGAATCATTTCCAAAGTGTTTCCAAGGCTTTGAAGGCTCGATTAGGGGACGATATGCATGTATATGAATGGATTATGCTATGTTTATATTAATGTTTTAAAATGTATGTTTTTATGTTACATTTTTAAGCAATGCTTCGTAACCCTATTTCGGTGACGGTTACGGATTTGGGGTGTTACAGATATTGTCTATAATTAGCCTACCTGGGACAAACGCACTCTGTGTTAGTTCAGGTGCCCTGAGTGTAGTATATTCATTTGTAAACTTGTATTTTTTTTTTGAATAGGTTGGTTAATAAAACAAATTTATTGATTACATTGATATACAAGGTTAGATCATAGTACAGAAAGACAGGTTGTATAAGTAGATGAACCTAAACATGTCCTTAGTCTAATTGGAAATTATCAAACCGATTAAAAGACTAATATGTCATCTATCAAGTCCAATTAGGGAGATGCCTTGTCTTGGGCATGGGAGCAGATGACTCCTAGAAGATAGAGACATAGATGTGACTAACTAGACAGATAGTACATAAGACAGGACCGAAGCAGAATAGATCCTGAATTTGTTTATGGATTTACTCACTTGTGACGTTCATAGTATGGATACCTAAATCTTGAATGGATAGCAGAATATGTATGCGTGACTCGTACATTTTGATGTAAGTAAAAGCCTAAGTTCAAATATATAATAAACCGCAACCTGGTGCATTAGGTGTACGATTTCTGTAGCATGTAGTAACATTCACAAAAATTGAATTCATAGCCCAAAACATGGGTAAATGATATCCTCTCATTAGCATTACATGGTTGATGAAAAGTAAACATGGCCATGGGCCGACTGTCTTTGTGATGGATGACTTGATCACTATTTGATAGTGATTGGCTTTTCATGAAAGAAGATGTAATGGTTACCTTAAGATAAAATAGGATCACATTGGGAGAATGAATATTATCCCAAAGAGATGAAGGATATCCTATGACGATAACACACTTACGACAAGGTCATTAGACTTGCACAGAGTAGTTGCTTTCGTAATGGTATGTCGTTGAGGAGAGTTAAATCACAATACTATAGTGAATGACTCCGTGACTAAATGATTTTATAATTAATAAGCAGAAAGAGCTTAATTATAAATCATTTGAGCCTCAACTACATATGTCCAATTGGTCCCTCTACTAGCTTATTGAAACGAGAATGAATTGCGTGTTTGAATAGAAATGAACGAAATGAAGAGGAAAAAGTAAATGGGAAACATTCAAGAATGATTATAGTTTTCTCTGAAATTGAGAAATGGAATCATTTGGAAATGAATGTAGGTTTCCAAAAATGGAAATGGAAATGAAAATGAAAATGGAAATAATCCATTTGCAATCCTATATGAATTACTTAAAACATGATCGGAAGAATGAGTTTATGTTTTTAGAGTGTTTTGAAACCTAAAAATGAAAATAAACCATTTGGTCATGGTGATCATGTTGAGTTTTGAAATATTAGGGGAAAAATCATCAAAATTTTATCTGGAATAAAATCATCAAAAGTTTGTTGGAGGTAAAATAGGGATGAGAAAATTATTTTATATATAAATATTAAAGTTTATTTTGGGAAATATAAAATTTGAATTGAATTGGATCACATTATAGAGTACTAGGTTAAAAAGGTACAATAAGTATTCGTAATTAGACCTGATGTGAAGAGGCCCAAAAACCCCTCATAGACATGAAGGGGGTGGCAACCCTGGTAGGAATACTAGGGTGTGTCGTCCACCCTAGTCCTATTCTAAGTAAGATGTTGTTTTTCTAGTTGAAATAAACCACTATAACTCAACAAGGGTTCTACCTTTTCTTCTTATAAATAGATTGCATCGGTAAAGCTATTAACACAACTTTGAGAGATTGTTATTCTACCAAAAAATAGGAAGAATTTATTCTCAACTGTTACATGTATTTTTTCGGAATAATGATTCTACCAGTTTCTATTAAAAAGAGAGAATTTTTGTTTTCACCCTAAAAAGGAAAGAAAACTTCTCCTAGTTCTGTGTTTCAATTCAATTGGTTCGAGCTCACACTCAAAGTAGTTTATGGTACGATAATAGCAAAGAAAATCGTCTGGTTGAAAGCTGAGAACAACGAATGTCCGCTAAGTTGAAAACATAGGTACGAATTTTGTTAAGGTTTGTTACTATAAATATAACAAACCAAGTTGATTTTCAAAATTTTACTTTTTCGCTATGCAACAAAACCATTTTTAAATTGAATTTTTCTAAAAATTAGTATTAGAGCACCAGGTTGTGCTATGTTTGTTGTGTAAACCGAGATTGAATCTTTCTCTTCATCTTCTTTGATTAATATTTGATAAGATGTGTTATTCTTGTAATTATTCACATGTTTAGGGGAATGTATATGAATGATGCAATATTATGTATTTGTTATATAATTAGTTTTTCTCCACAGTTGTCATTCTTAGGAAATAGATCGTGGACTATCACCTTTATGTAGGTGTAATGCCCTGTACCCGAGACCGTTGCCGGAGTTGAACACGAGGTGTTAACAGACTTAATTCATTGCTTAAACAACTCAAACAATTTAATTTTAGAAATTCCAGACAAGCTGGCTAACTGCGTCACAGTTGCTTAAAAATTCATATCTTGAGTTAAAAAACTCGAAATCCGATTTCATCAATTTTCCCTGAAAATAGACTCATATATTTATTAAAATCTTTTTCTAGAATTTTTGGTTAGGCCAATTAGTACAGTTTATTAGTTAAAGTCTCCCCTGTTTCAGGGTTTGACTGCTCTGACCTCTGTGTATTACGAATCAGATATCTCTCTGTACAGAATTTCAATGACTATTAAGTTTGTTTATTATTAAACTAGACTCAATAAGAAATCTTTACATATAAATTATGACTTCTAACTATTTTTATACAATTTATGGTGAATTTCCAAAGTCAGAACAGGGGATCCAGAAATCGCTCTGGCCCTGTTTCACAAAAATTTAAACATCTCATAAAATATAATTCATATACCTGTTTCGTTTCTTCCATATGAAAATAGACTCATAATTCTTCAATTATATATTTTATTCATCATCTAATTATATCTCTACTATTTTTAATGATTTTTCAAATTCACGTCACTACTCATGCTGTCTGAATCTATTTTATGGTAAATTTTACCTATTTCATGGTTTCCATGGATTAACTAGCAATTTGACATATATAACACCAAATATGATCATAATTAGCCATTCCAATGGCTAATCATTACCAAGCATTTTTATACTACTCAATAACCATATCATAAGACCATATATACAAAATGATTATAATGCTATACGTGCCATACTCAAAATATACAAGTCATTATGCCAAGATGGTATACGGATAGTGTGAGCGTGCCTCCGACCGTTCCCGATTTCCGAGCTGGCTTGTCAACACTACAAGAAATAAAAAGGAGGGATTAAGCATAAATGCTTAGTAAGTTCACATGCAAATAGCAAGTAACATAACCATATAAGCAAACATAAAACATCATTTGCATAATCATCACCAAGACATTCATATCATATTTTCATTTATCATCTTACCATATTGTTGTTATATCGATTTTTCAACCCGAGGGTTAAGTACATACCTGTTCAATGTATCCATTTCACAACACTTATCAATACGTCCCTTTCATCTTGAGTATTCCTCCATTTGAGTAGAACTTTACCCGTTGAACACATCGGAATATAATTCGGATACATGGAAAGTTTGCACATAAGTGCCACATATGTAGCCAAGCTACTATGTAACCCGCCCATAAGCGAACTCGGACTCAACTCAACGAGCTCGGGCGTTCGCATCCATAAGTGAACTCGGACTCAACTCAACAAGCTCGGATGCCTAGTTACATCTCACGAACTCGGACTCAACTCAACGAGTTCGGACATTCGCATCCATAAGTGAACTCGGACTCAACTCAACGAGTTCGGATGCCCAAGTATCCCAAAGACATGTCACTTGTATCCTAATCCATTCCTAAGGTTCAACGGGACCTTTTTCCCAATCATGTGTCTCAACTATCTTCTACGGAATACCGATACCGATACTCGGTAGTATTTCACATTTTCCAAGTATATCACATAATTTGACATATTATCAAACAATTATCACGAGTATAATATTTCATAATAATTATCATATCATTTAAATAACATAAAAGCATTTAAAATAATAACTATGTTACCAACATTTACATATGAACTTACCTCGTATGAGAAAGTGGCTACTTTTACCATTTCGTCCACAACTTGGTATTTTCCCCATTTTAGCCCGAATTTCAGTTTTCCTTGCTAATCGAGCTTGGAAGCTTGAAAAACCCTAGCCATGGTTTCTCCTTGCTATATTCGGCCATGGGGTTGAAGATGAGCAAAATTGGCTTTTAATTTTGTATTTTAATTCATTTTACCCCTAAATGACCAAAATGCCCTTACTACTAAACTTTCAAAAATTCCTTCCATGTCCAAATTTTGTTCATGAACTTAAAATTGGTAAAATTGCTATTTAAGACCTCCTAATTAATATTTCAAAATAATTTCATACTAGAAACTTCTAGGATGCAAGTTTTACAACTTATTCGATTTAGTCCCTAATTTCAAATTAAGCACTTTATGCATAGAATTTCGTCACGAAATTTTCACACAATCATGCAATCATATCATAAACATCAATATAATTATAAAATAATTATTTCTATCTCGGATTTTTTTTTTGTCACAAAACCACTATTCCGACTAGGCCCAAAATCAGGATATTACAACTCTCCCCCCTTTAGGGATTTTCGTCCCCGAAAATCTTACCAGAAAAGTGGTCTTCACTTTTAATCTCATATTCGATGCCAAGAACTTTCACTTAGACTGCACTACCTCCAATACATCTCTTTAATTTCTCATATGATCTCGAAAGCTTACGATCTCAACTCTCAATTGTTCTTAAATTTTCAACCCTTCTCAGTTTCCCATGATATCATGACATAAAACCCGGATCTTAACTTGATTAATGGAGACTAGAATTCCAAGAAATCCAACAATCAAAGAGACCTGAATTTCCATGAATCTGATGAGTAGGAATTCATTCAATATAGATATGATTTATAGATCTCGACAAACATTTAACAATAGGATACATCACATTTTCCTCTTTCTGCCATGGAAATAATTCTGATATGGCCTCAAGAATAATCCTTCTCATTTCCATCCCAATATCAACACTGACAAGGATAATTTTGATAGATCCCAATGCTCGGCTTTAACCCCTTTAACAACTCCGATTTTATGTAACATCAAATGCTCTAAACTATCACATTACCTCACTGTCTTGAAACATATCACAATTCATACCACAGTACATTACTGAAAGTCAGGAAGTCTTTACTCAATGTAGACTATTCTAGTTCATACGCTTCGGCTACCAATATTCTCATCTATCCGAACTTTGTCAACATGTAATAAACTTTTCAGCTTTCACAAAATGAAAACCTTATCATTCGTAGTGACTTTAACTAATATCAAACTTTTTCTAATAAATATACACTTCTCGTTCAGACTATTTACTCTTTTATCCGTACAAAATGAAATTCTATTATCAGACTTGGGAAAAATAATCCTGAAATAATTGTCGCATGAAATCTTTCAAATAGATAATTCACCATACCGACTGAAACTCACGCTTTTATCACTTATGCCTTTACTGATGTCAAATCCTTACACAGAAATTAGAAAAAATCCCAATACTAAAATCACCACATTATCAAGATCAAATTAGAAGTATAGTCATATTTGACATGATTATCACGAGCTGAAGAACGCACTTCGAACACGAGTCATAATTGACAAATTATGGAACAAAGGTAACAAGAAAACCGAATAAAGAAATCCAAAATAGAGAAATCCAGAATAAAGAAATCCGAATAAAGAAACCCAAGATACGATATATCTATGGAGAATCGAAAACCAAACTCATAGAGAAAATACGGAATACCCCGATAATTCTTCAAAGAAAGAAAGTCCAAAAGAAAACATCATTTAATCCCACTGAATCAAATATAACAAGAACAATATATCTTCCCATACATATATATCGGATGAAGCATCAAGTAGAAGAAACAAAATCATAATATCATATGTATTCTCTCATCAATTCTTATCGATTTAAATGAAATAGAATACCCGATGAAATAGAGCAATATAAATTCTAAACCAGTCGGACTACCAATGCTTTCATCCAACACCAGGATTAAAAGACATTCCCACATAACAAGAATTTCTTCGAAAGATCAATAGCCATAGAAATATTTACGAGAACGAGTAAACACATAGAACATCTCAAAAGAGATCGCTAAATCTGTCCAATCATAACTATCACACTCGGATAGTTCACATTTCAAATATCATTTCCCCAACTAGTTCTCATCGTCACAAATTTCATATTAAACCATTCACTAAAGAAGGCGATTCTGAATAAATTTCGATTTACACTTTTCTCGACCTTGCACTGAGTAATTCGGTTTACCAAGGAGAATTCCTTTTCTAACTGAACAGATGCATAATTCCAATAATCTTTACGTCAATCCGATACTTTATCGGCTCGACTTTACTTATCAGCTCATTTTCAATCTCTAATCATACTTATAATTATTCTATCACTGAACTCTTTGGGTTCTCAACCGGAAACTTATTCAATACAAATCTCATGAAATTCCATTATAAGTACCATTTCGGTAAGGGGGAGGGGTTGTAGGACCTCTGACTCGACTTTCTTATACATACACATATGACACAACTTCCATCATCATAACAACATCATCAAAATCATGGCATTCATTCATGTTGGCTTACACCAATTTTCCTATTGTCCCATTTAGACAATATACTTATGTATACATTCTATGTTTTCTAGATAGCTTTACTTATCCATTCATTTAATTAAATTAAGTCATTCTCATGACATCATATAAGGCCAAAGAAACATAGATATTTGCACGACAATTATAACTTTCATTTCGTGCATCATCATGTACATATCATTACAATCATATAATTCAGTCCAACAATTTAACACAGATAAGTTCATTTCATTATAGTCCTTTACCTCATAAAAAATATATATCATTAGCATTCATCAACATTCGACGTCCAAATCAAAACAAGGACATTTTCATTCGTATCATAATATTATGACTTTTATTCATGCCTCTACTACTTTCTATTTATTCTGTTCATCTTATCAAGTAAGCCATATACACTACATCATATGAGCATTAAGCAAATATGAATATTTATCACATATGTATCATAAACCTTTATTCATACTTTTCTGAACCGATACTTATCATAATCATAATTTTACTCAAATACCTTCACATAACGTTGAACATGGTCGGCGCAGCTCGGTTGGAGAGTACCCTGTCTAAATAAGATGGTACTCATACGCGTCGGATGACATCACACTATCACAGATCAGTGGCATGTATAGCTAAACTTTTACACATGCTAGGTTTGTTCGAGAACCGACTAAACCTGCTCTGATACCACCAAATGTAATGCCCCGTACCCGAGACCGTTGCCGGAGTTGAACACGAGGTGTTAACAGACTTAATTCATTGCTTAAACAACTCAAACAATTTAATTTTAGAAATTCCAGACAAGCTGGCTAACTGCGTCACAGTTGCTTAAAAATTCATATCTTGAGTTAAAAAACTCGAAATCCGATTCCGTCAATTTTCCCTGAAAATACACTCATATATTTATTTAATAATTTTTTTCTAGAATTTTTGGCTTGGCCAATTAGTACAGTTTATTAGTTAAAGTCTCCCCTGTTTCAGGGTTCGACTGCTCTGACCTCTGTGTATTACGAATCAGATATCTCTCTGTACAGAATTTCAATGACAATTAAGTTTGTTTCTCATTAAACTACACTCAATAAGAAATCTTTACATATAAATTATGACTTCTAACTATTTTTATACAATTTATGGTGAATTTCCAAAGTCAGAACAGGGGATCCAGAAATCGCTCTGGCCCTGTTTCACAAAAATTTAAACATCTCATAAAATATAATTCATATACCTGTTTCGTTTCTTCCATATGAAAATAGACTCATAATTCTTAAATTATATATTTTATTCATCATCTAATTATATCTCTACTATTTTTAATGATTTTTCAAATTCACGTCACTACTGCTATCTGAATCTATTTTATGGTAAATTTTACCTATTTCATGGTTTCCATGGATTAACTAGCAATTTGACATATATAACACCAAATATGATCATAATTAGCCGTTCCAATGGCTAATCATTACCAAGCATTTTTATACTACTCAATAACCATATCATAAGACCATATATACAAAATGATTATAATGCTATACGTGCCATACTCAAAATATACAAGTCATTATGCCAAGATGGTATACGGATAGTGTGAGCGTGCCTCCGACCGTTCCCGATTTCCGAGCTGGCTTGTCAACACTACAAGAAATAAAAAGGAGGGAGTAAGCATAAATGCTTAGTAAGTTCACATGCAAATAGCAAGTAACATAACCATATAAGCAAACATAAAACATCATTTGCATAATCATCACCAAGACATTCATATCATATTTTCATTTATCATCTTACCATATTGTTGTTATATCGATTTTTCAACCCGAGGGTTAAGTACATACCTGTTCAAAGTATCCATTTCACAACACTTATCAATACGTCCCTTTCATCTTGAGTATTCCTCCATTTGAGTAGAACTTTACCCGTTGAACACATCGGAATATAATTCGGATACATGGAAAGTTTGCACATAAGTGCCACATATGTAGCCAAGCTACTATGTAACCCGCCCATAAGCGAACTCGGACTCAACTCAACGAGCTCGGGCGTTCGCATCCATAAGTGAACTCGGACTCAACTCAACAAGCTCGGATGCCTAGTTACATCTCACGAACTCGGACTCAACTCAACGAGTTCGGACATTCGCATCCATAAGTGAACTCGGACTCAACTCAACGAGTTCGGATGCCCAAGTATCCCAGTGACATGTCACTTGTATCCTAATCCATTCCTAAGGTTCAACGGGACCTTTTTCCCAATCATGTGTCTCAACCATCTTCTACGGAATACCGATACCGATACTCGGTAGTATTTCACATTTTCCAAGTATATCACATAATTTGACATATTATCAAACAATTATCACGAGTATAATATTTCATAATAATTATCATATCATTTAAATAACATAAAAGCATTTAAAATAATAACTATGTTACCAACATTTACATATGAACTTACCTCGTATGAGAAAGTGGCTACTTTTACCATTTCGTCCACAACTTGGTATTTTCCCCATTTTAGCCCGAATTTCAGTTTTCCTTGCTAATCGAGCTTGGAAGCTTGAAAAACCCTAGCCATGGTTTCTCCTTGCTATATTCGGCCATGGGGTTGAAGATGAGCAAAAAATGGCTTTTAATTTTGTATTTTAATTCATTTACCCCTAAATGACCAAAATGCCCTTACTACTAAACTTTCAAAAATTCCTTCCATGTCCTAATTTTGTTCATGAACTTAAAATTGGTAAAATTGCTATTTAAGACCTCCTAATTAATATTTCAAAACAATTTCATACTAGAAACTTCTAGAATGCAAGTTTTGCAACTTATTCGATTTAGTCCCTAATTTCAAATTAAGCACTTTATGCATAGAATTTCGTCACGAAATTTTCACACAATCATGCAATCATATCATAAACATCAATATAATTATAAAATAATTATTTCTATCTCGGATTTTTTTTGGTCACAAAACCACTATTCCGACTAGGCCCAAAATCAGGATATTACAGTAGGATTATTTTCTATTTATAGAATTCTTGTGATCCAAAAATGGGCATAGGACATAAATGTAATTTTTCCAAAAAGGAGTCCATGACAAGGAGAAGATGGAGCGATGGCGGTCGAAGACACAAGGAATTCCTTGTGGCAAAAAACTATGTAATTTTTTTGGTTTTTCATTTATCTTCTAAAAATAAAACATGAAAACCTTGGTTGGAAATTTTATTTTATTACCATCTCTTTATATATTTTTTTAATAATTATTTATGATATAATTGTGATATATATGTATGAGATGATCCAAAGTTGATTTATTAAAGATAAGAAGTGTGATAATGATAAAATACATGTGTTGTATTATTCCATTCACTTATTTATGTTATTTAATTACTGTGAGAAGTGTGGTAATGAAAATGTGCTTGTCTAAGATTGGATTTGGCAAGGAAAGACTTGGTTTTTATATGGTTAAAGATGTCTCGCCTCTCATTTCTGGGAACCTAACTGGTTCACGGTTCACATTCACTTCTTTGGTTCTTCCCTTAAAAGAAAAACTGTGGAGAATCAAAAATGTTTGATTGATTTATGTGAATAATTTAATGTGAATATTATAAAATTGCCATAGCATGTCATGCATATATGAGATAAGCATGCCGTATAGTTTAGGAAAGACTGTCACATGTGCTTGTCATGCATATATTGATCTTACATGATTGAAACCGAAAATTATAAAAACCTTGCGTGTCTTTTTAAAAATATTGAGCGGGAGAAGATCCCTAAACAAGACTTACGGCCTCCATCAATGGTCTCTTGTAATGGCAGGGAAAGTGCACTACGCTATGGTAGGATTGCTGTAATATCCTGAATTAGGGCCTAATCGGAATAGTGGTTTCGTGACCACAAATCCGAGATAGAAATAATTATTTTATAATTATTTTGATGTTTATGATATGATTGCATGATTGTGTGAAAATTTCGTGACGAAATTCTGTGCATAAAGTGCTTAAGTTGAAATTAGGGACTAAATCGAATAACTTGCAAAACTTGCATTCTAGAAGTTTTTAGTATGAAATTACTTTGGAATATTAATGAGGAGGTCTTAAATAGCAATTTGACCAATTTCTAAAATTTTGGACAAAAATGGGCTTGTACATGAAAATTTTCAAAGAAAGGTATTAAGGGTATTTTGGTCATTTGGTAATTCAAAGAGTAAAAAAAGGAAAAAGATGGCAAAATATGTTCATCTTCTTCATTAGGACGAAAATTAAAGGGTTCTCCATAGCTAGGGTTTGTTTCAAGCTTCCAAGCTCCATAGTAAGTGATTCCAAGCCCCGTTTTTAATGTTCTTTACGTTTTTGGAGTCTCGGTAACTTGATTTAGCTTATGCTAGCAATAATTCAACCTAGGGTTCATATTTGGAAAAATACCCATAGGTGAAATTTGTGTATTTTGGTGTTTTATGATAGAATATGAGGTTTTAAATTATGTCAGACAACTTGTACTACTCGGTTTTAAGCGAAAACGAGTAAAAGGGCTTAATCGGTAAAAATACCTAATAGTCATAAGTACATGTTAGAGTGTGAAATTGATGCTGCCATAGAAGGGAAAAATGATCAGCATGTCATAAAACATAAGAAAATAGGATGAAGTTTAATTCCCGAGCCTAGGGGCAAAAGTGTAATTTTGCAAAAGTTTAGGGGCAAAATGGTAATTTTGCCAAAGTTCGTATTTGGGGCTGTTTTGATGAATGTATGTATTAAATAAGATTAATTTGGCATTATAGATCAAGCGAAACGAGATTCAAGTTGTGATCAAGGGAAAAACAAATTTTACGAGGAATAGGCTCGATTGCTAATAATTTTATACCGAGGTAAGTTCATGTGTAAATGTAGTAACATAATTGTCATTTTAAGTAATTTAATGTTATTTATGTGATATGATAATTAATATTATGAAAAATTATGCTTTATTTTATGGTTATTATTGAATAATATGTAAATTATGATTTGCTACCGAGTATCGGTTTCGATGTTCCGTGGAAGACGGCAAAGATGTGTAATCGAGGAAAAAGCCTGTTTGAACCTTGGGAATAGATTAGAATACAAGTGACATGTCACTAGGATGGTTGGGCATCCGAACTCGTTGAGTTGAGTCCGAGTTCACTTATGGATGCAAATGTCCGAACTCGTTGAGTTGAGTCTGAGTTCGTGAGATATAACTAGGCATCCGAGCTTGTTGAGTTGAGTCCGAGTTCACTTATGGATACGAACGCCCAAGCTCGTTGAGTTGAGTCCGAGTTCGCTTATGGGCGGGTTACATGGTATCTTGGCAACATATGTGGCACTTATGTACAAACTTTCCGTGTATTCGAATTATATTCCTATGTGTTCAATGGGTAAATCTTAAGAGAATAAGGAGAATGCCTAAAACGAAGGTGACATGTTGGTAAGTGTGGTAAATGAGAAAAATTGACAGGTATGTGCTTAAATCTTCAGGTTGAGAACTTGGTATGATGAAATCGTAGCATGGTATTAAATGCAAATGTAACATGAATGTCTTGGTGTTGTTTATGCAAATGATGTTTTTATGTGGAATTGCATGATTATGTTACTTACTATTTGCATGTGAACTTACTAAGCATTTATGCTTACTCCTTCTTTTTTCCTTCATTGTAGTTTTGACAAACCGGCTTGAGAATCGGGATAGGTCGAAGATTCGTTCACACTATCCGAAGGCCTAAATTGGTAAAATAGCTTGTGTATCTTGAGTGTGGCATGTATGTCAAAATACTCACTTTGTGTAAATGATCTTATGATATGATTATGCTTTGGCAAGAAAAGATTTTGTGAATGATTAGCCATTGGAATGGCCAATCTAAATCATATTTGATACCATGTATGTTTAAAATGCTATTTAGTCCATGAAAATCCTTAGTAAAGTGAAATTTTCCATAAAACAGAATCTGACAGCAGCAGTGATGTAAATTTGAAAAATCACTAAAAATAGTAAAAATGGAATTAAATGATGAGTAAGTTATGAAATTGAAGATTAATGAGTCTATTTTCATATAGATTGAACAAAACAGGTATATGAATTATAATTTATGAGACATTTGAATTTTTGTGAAACAGGGCCAGAGTGATTTCTGGATCCCCTGTTCTGACTTTAGAAATTCACCATAAATTGTATAAAAATAATTAGAAGTCATGATTTATATTTACAGATTTCTTATTGAGTCTAGTTTTAAGATAAACAAACTTCATAGTCATTGAAATTCTGTACAGAGATATATCTGATTCGTAATACACAGAGGTCAAAGTAGTCAAACCCTGAAACAAGGGAGAGTTTAACTAATAAACTGTACTAATTGGCCCAGCCAAAAATTCTAGAAAAAAATTTGTTAATAGATATATGAGTGTAGTTTCAGGGAAAATTTACGGAATTGGATTTTGAGTTTCGGAACTCGAGATATGAATTTTTAAGTGATTGTGACGCAGTTAGCCAGCTTGTCTGAAAATTTTAAAAATAAACTGTTTAAGCTGTTTAATTGATGTAATTAAGTTTAGTAACACCTCGTGCTCAACTTCGGCGACGGTATCGGGTACGGGGCATTACAATTGCTATAAGGATTTCACTGAGGAGATTTCCTAAAAGTATTAAGAATTCTCTTGTGATCAAAGGATAATTGGACTAACCTTTGTGGTAGGCATTATCATGCGATCGGTCAAGAAATAGTATCTTCAAAAGAGGATAACTAGTCAAAGCATACTAGTCAGTGAGATTATCCCACAATGACTCATTTGTGGTGCATGATGCGGTAGATGTTGAGTTGATGGTTATACACTCAATATATTCTAGTTAAGTAACTCCCCACAAAGCTCTACTTAAGTTAAAATGATGGCCAAATGTTACACGATTATTAGTATGTGTGAATGCCGGTTTAGACCCTAGTCGGAACAGTAGTTTTGGGACCACAAATCTGAGTCAGAAAAGTATTTTTAATATTATTTTTCGTGCTTATTATATATGAATTATATCTGTGAAAATTCAGTGATTTAATTTTATCGTTTGTGTGTCGAATTATAAAAAAGGACTAAATTGTAGAAAAGATTAAGTGTCGAATTGATGTGTCTTATTAAATGTGAGGTCCTCAAGATGTAAATGGACCATTGGAATTATGCATGGACAAAGTTGGACATTACTTAGTGGTTTTTAAATGAAAATAGTAAGATTAAATTAGTAAATGGCTTATTAATGTTCTATTAATTAAAATAAAACAAAATGGTTATCATTTTGTTCATTTTTGCACCGAAAATAAAATAAAAAAGATAGGGTTCTTAAGCTTTGTTCCTTTAGCCATTGTCAAGTACAATTAAGTATGTGTTTTTGATCAGTTTTTGATAATTTTTATGTTTTTGTAATCGTTGTCAAGTATTTCATGTCTCAATTTAAGAAATTGATGAAGATTTTGAGTTGAGCCATTGATGAAATTGTGAGCTTTGTGATGTTAATTGATGAAAAATGAAAGACATGTGTTAGATTAATATGTTTTGTATTTGAATTCTTTTATGAATTTGAGTAATTGGGTTAAATTGTGAAAATGAGATTTTGAGGGACTAAAATGTGAAATAAATGAAATATATCGGCTTATATGGGCTAGAGGAAAATTCGGCCTAGCATGTGTAATATGAAATTATGTGTATTTTGTGATTTTATGAATTAGAGACTAAAGTGTTAAAATGTGAAAATGTGAGGGCTAATTTGTAAAATGCCCTAAATATATGTATATGGATTGAATTGAATGATTTGTTGAATAAAAGAGTTAAATTTGAATTTATATAGATCAAGAACCACAGAAAATGGAATTAAATCGGGGAAAGTCGAAAGTCATTGATTAGCCGATTTCATCCATTCAAATAAGTATGAGGTAAGTCGATATACAAATAAATGTGTTTGAATTTAATTATTACTACTTGTATGTTAATGAATAGTGATGAATGGCTATTTGAGTTGATTATGAGAAATCTGAGAAGTTCTAATAATGTGATGGCGTTTGAAAAGTCTCGTACCAACCATAGGAATAGTTAGGATACGTATGTTCTAAAAAGCCCCTTACTCCCTCCTTTTCTTTCATTGTAGTTTTGACAAGCCGGCTTGAGAATCGGGATAGGTCGAAGACTCGTTCACACTATCCGAAGGCTTAAATTGGTAAAATGGCTTGTGTATCTTGAATGTGGCATGTATGGTAAAATACTCACTTTGTGTAAATGATCTCATGATATGATTATGCTTTGGCAAGAAAAGAGTTTGTGAATGATTAGCCATTGGAATGACCAATCTAAATCATATTTGATACCATGTATGTTTAAAATGCTATTTAGTCTATGAAAATCCTTAGTAAAGTGAAATTTGCCATAAAACAGAATCTGATAGCAGCAGTGATGTAAATTTGAAAAATCACTAAAAATAGTAAAAATGGAATTAAATGATTAGTAAGTTATGAAATTGAAGATTAATGAGTCTATTTTCATATGGATTGGACAAAACATGTATATAAATAATAATTTATGAGACATTTGAATTTTTGTGAAACAGGGCCAGAGTGATTTCTGGATCCCCTGTTCTGACTTTGAAAATTCACCATAAATTGTATAAAAATAATTATAAGTCATGCTTTATATGTAAAGATTTCTTATTGAGTCTATTTTTAAGAGAAGCAAACTTCATAGTCATTGAAATTCTTTACGGAGAGATATCTGATTCGTAATACACAGAGGTCAGAGCAGTCAAACCCTGAAACAGGGGAGACTTTAACTAATAAACTGTACTAATTGGCCAAGCCAAAAATTTTAGAAAAAAATTAGTAAATAAATATATGAGTCTAGTTTCATGGAAAATTTATGGAATTAGATTTTGAGTTTTGTAACTCGAGATATGAATTTTTAAGTGACTGTGACGCAGTTAGCCAGCTTGTCTGAAAATTTTAAAAATAAATTGTTTAAGCTGTTTAATTGATGTAATTAAGTTTAGTAACACCTCGTGCTCGACTCCGGTGACGGTCTCGGGTACGGGGCATTAAATTTGGTGGTATCAGAGCAGGTTTAGTCGGTTCTCGGACTAATGTGTTGTATGTACGGGTTTTGCTATACATGCCATATATATATTGTGATAGTGTGACGACTTCTGACCTTTTCAATGATTTTTTTTATAGTAAATGGATCCCGATCCAGCTGTGGCTGATGATGTAGAGAGTAATGCACCAGCTCCGGCTGAAGGGGCGGTGCCAACTAAAAATCCACCTCCTACTGTTGGTCAAGGTGGAGGAGAAGGGGCTCAGGAAGCCTTTCTCCAAATGACGAATGCTTGGTATACAGAGTTCGTTCGTACGAACCCGAATGCACAATCTCCCCCACCTCCCCCGATTCCTCAACCTGTACCCCTGATGCCTCAAGGTGTGGATCTGATGAAATTTCATAGAATTCCAGATTGATGAGAATCCATAAGCAAGCAAGGGGTCAAGAATTCAGGGCAAATATTGATGATGATGCCGAGAAAGCAGAGTTTTGGCTTGAGAATTCTATTCGAGTATTTGATGAATTGTTGTGTACACCTGAGGAATGCTTGAAATGTGCTATATCGTTGTTGAGGGATTCAGCCTATCATTGGTGCAAGACATTGACTTCAGTGGTGCCGAAAGAGAAAGTGACTTGGGAGTTCTTTCAAGAAGAATTTCGGAAGAAATATATTAGTGAAAGATTTATTGATCAGAAGCGTAAAGAGTTTCTTGAATTAAAGCAGGGGAACATGATAGTTACTGAATACGAAAGGGAGTTCGTCAGGTTGAGTAAGTATGCTAGAGAATACATTCCTACAAAAGCTAAAATGTGCAGACGATTTGAAGACGGACTCAATGAAGACATCAAAGTATTTGTTGGGATTCTTGAATTAAAAGAAATGATAGTATTGGTTGATCGAGCTTGCAAGGCTGAAGAACTACTTAAAGAGAAGAAAAAGGCAGAGGCTGAGACTAGAAATTGGAAGAAAAGACCAACGAGCAGTTCATTCTCACAGCAATCCAGAAAATATAGAAATATGAATCCTCGTTCACAGGTTTTGGCTGGACAATCATATGGAAATGTTAAGAAGCAAAATGTGGGTCCTAAATCTTAGACTACTTTTGTGGCTAGTGTGGAAAATACGAGATTTGTTAAGCCTGAGTGCCAGCGGTGTGGTAGAAATCATTTTGGCCCATGTATAGCGAATGAATGTTTTCGGTGTGGTTCTCTAGATCATTTTATTAGAGACTGCCCAGAGAGAGCTGAGAAAGAAAAATTTCAGAATGTAAAAGCTAGTGGTGCAGACTTGAGGGGAAGATATTCGAGAAAAACTGGAAATGAAGCAAGCAGCAAAAATGTAGCCAGAGATTCAGCAACTAAATCTGAAGCAAGAGCTCTAGCTAGAACTTATGCTATAAAGGCACGTGAAAATGCTTCATCACCCGACGTGATTACTGGTATATTTTCTCTTTATGATGTTAATGTTAATGCTTTGATTGATCCCGGTTCTACTCATTCATATATATGCATGAAACTGGTGTCTAGTATGAATATACCTGTTGAGAACACAGAATTTATGATTAAAGTGTCGAATCTGTTAGGCAAATGTGTGATAGTTGATAAAGTATACAAGAAATGCCCTTTAATGATTCGGGGTCATTACTTTCCAACTGACTTGATGTTGTTGCCGTTTGATGAATTTGATGTTATTTTGGATATGGATTGGTTGACATTGCATGATGCTATAATAAATTGCAAAGAAAAGGTTATAGAATTAAAGTGTGAAAGTGGTGAAATTCTGCGGGATGAATCAGACAAATCAGAGGTATTATCTAGTATGATTTCTTCAATGTCGGCTCAGAGATATTTGAGAAAGGGTTATGAAGCTTATTTGGCGTATGTACTTAATACAAAAGAAGTTGAAAAGAAAGTTGAATCAGTGCCTGTTGTGTGTGAATTTGCAGACGTATTTCCAGAAGAATTACCGGGTTTGCCTCCAGTCAGGGAAGTAGAATTTGGTATTGATTTGATACCGGGAATAGCTTCGATCTCGATTGCTCCATATAGAATGGCATCAGCAGAGTTGAAAGAATTAAAGTCGCAGTTGCAAGAGTTGACTGATAAAGGCTTTGTGAAACTGAGTTTTTCACCTTGGGGTGCTCCCGTGTTATTTGTGAAAAAGAAGGATGGTTCTATGAGATTGTGTGTTGACTATCGGCAATTAAATAATGTGACAATCAAGAACAAGTATCCGTTGCTGAGAATTGATGATTTATTTGATCAGCTAAAAGGAGCAACATGGTTTTCAAAGATTGACTTGAGATCTGGGTATTATCAGCTGCGAGTAAAAGAGTCAGATGTGTCTAAAACTGCTTTTAGAACCAGGTAATGTCATTATGAATTTTTAGTTACGCCATTCGGGTTGACAAATGCTCCTGCTGTGTTTATGGATTTAATGAATCGCATATTTCGGCCATACTTGGACAAATTTGTTGTGGTGTTTATTGATGATCTTAATTTATTCAAAAGATGAGACAGAGCATGCTGAGCATTTAAGGATAGTTTTGCAAACTTTGAGAGATAATCAGTTGTATGCTAAGTTTAGTAAAAGTGAATTTTAGCTCCAGGAAGTTGGATTTTTGGGTCATATTGTTTCAGGTGATGGTATACGAGTTGATCCTAGTAAAATTTCAGCCATTGTTGATTGGAAACCACCAAAAAATGTAACCGAGGTTAGAAGTTTCTTGGGGCTAGCTGGGTATTATCGGCGGTTTGTAAATGGATTTTCTATAATTGCTGCTCCTATAACTAGACTACTCCGAAAGAATGTTAAATTTGAATGGACGGAAGAATGTCAACAGAGTTTTGAAGAATTGAAAAAGTTATTAACTAAAGCACCAGTGTTGGTACAACCCGAATCAGGTAAAGAATTTATGGTGTATAGTGATGCTTCTCGAAATGGTTTAGGATGTGTACTTATGCAAGAAGGAAAAGTGGTGGCTTATGCTTTGAGGCAGTTAAAATCTCATGAAAGAAATTATCCGACTCATGATTTGGAATTGGCTGCTATAGTATTTGCTTTGAAGATTTGGCGACATTATCTGTATGGTGAAAAATGCCGAGTATATACCGACCACAAAAGTCTTAAGTACTTGATGTCACAAAAAGACTTGAATTTGAGACAGCGAAGATGGTTGGAGTTATTGAAAGATTACGAGCTTGTTATTGACTACCATCCGGGAAAAGCGAATGTGGTTGCTGATGCTTTGAGCAGAAAGTTGCTATTTGCTTTGAGAGCTATGAATACTTAGTTAAAGGTATCAGATGATGGTTCGATTTTAGCAGAGTTAAGAGCAAGATCGATGTTTTTACAAGAGATTTGTGAAGCTCAGAAAAATGATCAAGATTTGCCAGCCAAAAGAAAACAATGTGAGGTTGATACAAGGTCAGATTTCAGAATCGATTCTGATGGTTGCTAGATGTTTAAAAATCGGATTTGTGTACCGAAAAATAATGAGTTGTGTAATATCATGATTTTCGGCCTAGTCAGAATAGTGGTTTTGTGACCACAAAATCCGAGATAGAAATAATTATTTTATAATTATTTTGATGTTTATGATATGATTTCATGATTGTGTGAAAATTTCGTGAAGAAATTTTATGCATAAAGTGCTTAAATTGAAATTAGGGACTAAATCGAATAATTTGCAAAACTTGCATTCTAGAAGTTTCTAGTATGAAATTGTTTTGAAATATTAATTAGGAGGTTTTAAATAGCAATTTTACCAATTTCTAAGTCTATGGACAAAAATTGGACATGGATGGAATTTTTGGAAAGTTTAGTAGTAAGGGCATTTTGTTCATTTAAGGGTAAAATGAATTAAAATACAAAATTAAAAGCCAATTTTGCTCATCTTCAACCCCATGGCCGAATATAGCAAGGAGAAACCATGGCTAGGGTTTTTCAAGCTTCCAAGCTCGATTGTAAGTCCATTCTAGCCCCGTTTTTCAAGTTCTTTACGTTTTTAGAGTCCCGGTAGCTCGATTTAGCTTATGCTAGCAATAATTTAACCTAGGGTTTATATTTGGAAATACCCATAGGTGAAATTTGTGTATTTTGGTGTTTTATGATAGAATATGAGGTTTTAAATTATGTTAGACAACTTGTGCTACTCGGTTTTAAGTGAAAACAAGCAAAAGGGCTTAATCGGTAAAAATACCTAATAGTCATAAGTACATGTTAGAGTGAGAATTTGATGTTGCCATAGAATGGAAAAATGATCAGCATGTCATAAAACATAAGAAAATAAGCTGAAGTTTAATTTACGAGCTTTGGGGCAAAAGTGTAAATATGCAAAAGTTTAGGGGCAAAATTATAATTTTTCCAAAGTATGATTTTGGATCAATTTGAATAATGTGAGTCCTAATTAGACTATATTTTAAATGATAGAGCAAGGAAAACTGAAATTCGGGCTAAAATGGGGAAAATACCAAGTTGTGGACGAAATGGTAAAAGTAGCCATTATCGTATACTAGGTAAGTTCATATGTAAATGTTGGTAACATAGTTATTATTTTAAATGTTTTTATATTATTTAAATGATATGATAATTATTATGAAATATTATACTCGTGATAATTGTTTGATAATATGTCAAATTATGTGATATACTTGGAAAATGTGAAATTGTTACCGAGTATTGGTTTCGGTATTCTACGGAAGACGGCATGGATATATGTTCGAGGAAAATCCCGTTTGAACCTTAGGAATATATTAGGATACAAGTGACATGTCACTAGGAAGGTTGAGCATCCGAACTCGTTGAGTTGAGTCCGAGTTCACTTATGGATGCGAATGTCCGAACTCGTTGAGTTGAGTCCGAGTTCGTGAGATGTAACTAGGCATCCGAGCTCGTTGGGTTGAGTCCGAGTTCACTTATGGATGCGAACGTCGGAGCTCGTTGAGTTGAGTCCGAGTTCGCTTATGGGCGGGTTACATAGTAGCTTGGCTACATATGTGGCACTTATGTGCAAACTTTCCATGTATCCGAATTATATTTCGATGTGTTCAACGGGTAAAGTTCTACTCAAATGGAGGAATACTTAAGATGAAAGGGACGTATTGGTAAGTGTTGTGAAATGGATACCTTGAACAGGTATGTACTTAACCCTCGGGTTGAAAAATCGATATAACAACAATATGATAAGATGATCAATGAAAATATGATATGAATATCTTGGTGATGATTATGCAAATGATGTTTTATGTTTGCTTATATGGTTATGTTACTTGCTATTTGCATGTGAACTTACTAAGTATTTATGCTTACTCCCTCCTTTTCATTCCTTGTAGTGTTGACAAGCCAGCTCGGAAATCAGGAACGGTCGAAGGCACGCTCACACTATCCGTATACCATCTTGGCATAATGGCTTGTATATTTTGAGTATGGCATGTATAGCATTATAATCATTTTGTATATATGGTCTTATGATATGGTTATTGAGTAGTATAAAAATGCTTGGTAATGATTAGCCATTGGAATGGCTAATTATGATCATATTTGGTGTTATGTATGTCAAATTGCTAGTTAATCCATGGAAACCATGAAATAGGTAAAATTTACCATAAAATAGATTCAGACAGCAGTAGTGATGTGAATTTTAAAAATCATTAAAAATAGTATAGATATAATTAGATGATGAATAAAATATGGAATTGAATAATTATGAGTCTATTTTCATATGAAAGAAACGAAACAGGTATATGAGTTATATTTTATGAGATGTTTAAATTTTTGTAAAACAGGGCCAGAGCGATTTCTGGATCCCCTATTCTGATTTTGGAAATTCACCATAAATTTTACAAAAATAATTAGAAGTCATAATTTATATGTACAGATTTCTTATTTAGTCTAGTTTTAAGAGAAACAAACTTCATAGTCATTGAAATTCTGTATAGAGAGATATCTGATTCGTAATACACAGAGGTCAGAGTAGTCAAACCCTGAAATAGGGGAAACTTTAATTAATAAACTGTACTAATTGGCCTAGCCAAAAATTCTAGAAAAAAAATTAGTAAATAGATATATGATTCTAGTTTCAGGGGAAATTTACGGAATTAGATTTTGTGTTTCAGAACTCGAGATATGAATTTTTAAGCGACTGTGATGCAGTTAGCCAGCTTGTCTGGAATTTCTAAAATTAAATTGTTTGAGCTGTTTAAGCAATGAATTAAGTCTGTTAACACCTCGTGTTCGACTCCGGCAACGGTCTCGGGTACGGGGCGTTACAATTTGATTCAAAATATTTTGCATGAAGCACATAATGGTTGTTTGACGGTTCATCCGGGCAGTACGAAAATGTATAATGACTTGAAGAAAATGTACTGGAGGAGTGGAATGAAAAGAGATATTTCCGAGTTTGTATCAAAGTGCTTAATTTGTCAACAAGTGAAAGCTGAACACCAAGTGCCTTCGGGATTACTCCAGCCTATCATGGTTCCTGAATAGAAATGGGATCGGATTACTATGGATTTTGTATCAGGATTGCTGTTAACTCCGGAAAAGAAAAATGTCATCTGGGTAATAGTTGACAGACTGACTAAATCAACTCATTTTATTCCGGTACGTACGGATTATTCTCTTAATAAGTTGGCTGAATTGTATATCCGTGAGATTGTTAGACTTCATGGAATACCTTTGTCAATCATTTCGGATAGAGATCCGAGATTTACTTCACGGTTTTGGCAAAAGTTGCAAGAGGCATTAGGTACAAAGTTAAATTTTAGCACTACCTTTCATCCACAAACTGATGGACAATCAGAGAGAGTAATTCAGATTCTTGAAGACATGCTCAGATGTTGCATATTGGAATTTCAAGGTAGTTGGGAAAGGTACTTACCGTTAGTAGAATTTGCTTATAATAATAGTTATCAGACGAGTTTGAAGATGGCACCTTATGAAGCATTGTATGGTCGTAAATGTCGGATGCCATTGTATTGGACTGAACTCAAGGAAAATCAAATTTATGGAGTTGATCTAATAAAAGAAACCGAAGAAAAGGTGAAAGTGATTTGAGATTGTTTGAAAGTTGCTTTGGATAGACAGAAATCTTATGCGGATTTGAAATGAAAAGAAATTGAGTTTCAAGTTGGTGATAAGGTATTTTTGAAAGTGTCTCCATGGAAGAAAGTCCTTAGATTTGGACGGAAGGGCAAGTTAAGTCCGCGTTTTATTGGGCCGTATGAAATAATTGAAAAAGTTGGACCGGTAGCATATCGGCTAGCATTACCGCCTGAATTAGAGAAGATTCATGATGTGTTCCACGTATCTATGTTACGTCGGTATCGTTCGGATCCTTCACATATAATTTCACCGACAGAAATTGAACTACGACCGGATATGACTTACGAAGAAGAACCAGTTAAAATTTTAGCTCGAGAAGTCAAACAATTAAGAAATAAAAGTGTCGCTCTCGTGAAAGTATTATGGCAAAAGCACAGGGTAGAAGAGACTACATGGGAACTTGAAGAAACTATGAGAAAACAATACCCACACCTGTTTACCGGTAAGATTTTCGAGGACGAAAATCCTTAAAGGGGGGAGAGTTGTAATATCCCGAATTAGGGCCTAATCAAAATAGTGGTTTCGTGACCACAAATCCAAGATAGAAATAATTATTTTATAATTATTTTGATGTTTATGATATGATTGCATGATTGTGTGAAAATTTCGTGACTGTGAATTCTCATGCATAAAGTGCTTAAGTTGAAATTAGGGACTAAATCGAATAACTTGCAAAACTTGCATTCTAGAAGTTTTTAGTATGAAATTACTTTGGAATATTAATGAGGAGGTCTTAAATAGCAATTTGACCAATTTCTAAAATTTTGGACAAAAATGGGCTTGTACATGAAAATTTTCAAAGAAAGGTATTAAGGGTATTTTGGTCATTTGGTAATTCAAAGAGTAAAAAAAGGAAAAAGATGGCAAAATATGTTCATCTTCTTCATTAGGACGAAAATTAAAGGGTTCTCCATAGCTAGGGTTTGTTTCAAGCTTCCAAGCTCCATAGTAAGTGATTCCAAGCCCTGCTTTTAATGTTCTTTACGTTTTTGAGTCTCTCAGAACTTGATTTAGCTTATGCTAGCAATAATTCAACCTAGGGTTCATATTTGGAAAAATACCCATAGGTGAAATTTGTGTATTTTGGTGTTTTATGATAGAATATGAGGTTTTAAATTATGTCAGACAACTTGTACTACTCGGTTTTAAGCGAAAACGAGTAAAAGGGTTTAATCGGTAAAAATACCTAATAGTCATAAGTACATGTTAGAGTGTGAAATTGATGCTGCCATAGAAGAGAAAAATGATCAGCATGTCATAAAACATAAGAAAATAGGATGAAGTTTAATTCCCGAGCCTAGGGGCAAAAGTGTAATTTTGCAAAAGTTTAGGGGAAAAATGGTAATTTTGCCAAAGTTCGTATTTGGGGCTGTTTTGATGAATGTATGTATTAAATAAGATTAATTTGGCATTATAGATCAAGCGAAACGAGATTCAAGTCGTGATCGAGGGAAAAACGAAGTTTACGAGGAATAGGCTTGATTGCTAATAATTTTATACTGAGGTAAGTTCATGTGTAAATGTAGTAACATAATTGTCATTTTAAGTAATTTAATGTTATTTATGTGATATGATGATTAATATTATGAAAAATTATGCTTTATTTTATGGTTATTATTGAATAATATGTAAATTATGATTTGCTACCGAGTATCGGTTTCGATATTCCGTGGAAGACGACAAAGATGTGTAATCGAGGAAAAAGCTCGTTTGAACCTTGGGAATAGATTAGAATACAAGTGACATGTCACTAGAATGGTTGGGCACCCGAACTCGTTGAGTTGAGTCCGAGTTCACTTATGGATGCAAATGTCCGAACTCGTTGAGTTGAGTCCGAGTTCGTGAGATGTAACTAGGCATCCGAGCTCGTTGAGTTGAGTCCGAGTTCACTTAAGGATGCAAACGCCAGAGCTCGTTGAGTTGAGTTCGAGTTCGCTTATGGGCGGGTTACATGGTAGCTTGGCTACATATGTGGCACTTATGTACAAACTTTCCGTGTATTCGAATTATATTCCGATGTGTTCAATGGGTGAATCTTAAGAGAATAAGGAGAATGCCTAAAACGAAGGTGACATGTTGGTAAGTGTGGTAAATGAGAAAATTTGACAGGTATGTGCTTAAATCTTCGGGTTGAGAACTTGGTATGATGAAATCGTAGCATGATATTAAATGCAAATGTAACATGAATGTCTTGGTGTTGTTTATGCAAATGATGTTTTTATGTGGAATTGCATGATTATGTTACTTACTATTTGCATGTGAACTTACTAAGAATTTATGCTTCCTCCTTCATTTTTCCTTCATTGTAGTTTTGACAAACCGGCTTGAGAATCAGGATAGGTCGAAGACTCGTTCACACTATCCGAAGGCCTAAATTGGTAAAATGGCTTGTGTATCTTGAATGTGGCATGTATGGCAAAATACTCACTTTGTGTAAATGATCTTATGATATGATTATACTTTGGCAAGAAAAGAGTTTGTGAATGATTAGCCATTGGAATGGCCAATCTAAATCATATTTGATACCATGTATGTTTAAAATGCTATTTAGTCCATGAAAATCCTTAGTAAAGTGAAATTTGCCATAAAACAGAATCTGACAGCAGCAGTAATGTAAATTTGAAAAATTACTAAAAATAGTAGAAATGGAATTAAATGATGAGTAAGTGATTAAATTGAAGCTTAATGAGTCTATTTTCATATGGATTGAACAAAACAGGTATATGAATCATAATTTATGAGACATTTGAATTTTTGTGAAACAGGGTCAGAGTGATTTCTGGATCCCCTGTTCTAACTTTGGAAATTCACCATAAATTGTATAAAAATAATTAGAAGTCATGCTTTATATGTACAGATTTCTTATTGAGTCGAGTTTTAAGAGAAACAAACTTCATAGTCATTGAAATTCTGTACAGAGACATATCTGATTTGTAATACACAGAGGACAGAGCAGTCGAACCCTGAAACAGGGGAGATTTTAACTAATAAACTGTACTAATTGGCCAAGCCAAAAATTCTAGAAAAAATTTAGTGAATAGATATATGAGTCTAGTTTGAGGGAAAATTTACAGAATTGGATTTTGAGTTTCGGAACTCGAGATATGAATTTTTAAGTGATTGTGACGCAGTTAGCCAGCTTGTCTAAAAATTTTAAAAATAAATTGTTTAAGCTGTTTAATTGATGTAATTAAGTTTAGTAACACCTCGTGCTCGACTCCGGCGACGGTCTCGGGTACGGGGCATCACAATTTCTATAAGGATTTCCCTGAGGAGATTTCCTAAAAGTATTAAGAATTCTCTTTTGATCAAAGGATAATTGGACTAACCTTTGTGGTAGGCATTACCATGCGATGGGTCAAGAAATTGTATCTTCAAACGAGGATAACTAGTCAAAGCATACTAGTCAGTGAGATTATCCCACAATGACTCATTTGTGGTGCATGATGCGGTAGATGTTGAGTTGATGGTTATACACTCAATATATTCTAGTTAAGTAACTCCCCACAAAGCTCTACTTAAGTTAAAATGATGGCCAAATGTTACACGATTATTAGTATGTGTGAATGCCTAATGTAACAGCTCGGTTTAGACCCTAATCGGAACAGTGATTTTGGGACCACAAATCTGAGTCAGAAAAGTATTTTTAATATTATTTTTTGTGCTTATTATATATGAATTATATCTGTGAAAATTCAGTGATTTAATTTTATCGTTTGTGTGTTGAATTATGAAAAAGGACTAAATTGTAGAAAATGCAAAACTGGCCTTCTATTTGATTAAGTGTCGAATTGATGTGTCTTATTAAATGTGAGGTCCTTAAGATGTAAATGGACCGTTGGAATTTTGCATGGACAAAGTTGGACATTACTTAGTGGTTTTTAAATGAAAATAGTAAGATTAAATTAGTAAATGGCTTATTAATTTTATATTAATTAAAATAAAACAAAATGGTTATCATTTTTTTCATTTTTGCACCGAAAAAAAAAGATAGGGTTCTTAAGCTTTGTTCCTTTAGCCATTGTCAAGTACAATTAAGTATGTGTTTTTGATCAGTTTTTGATAATTTTTATGTTTTTGTAATCATTGTCAAGTGTTTCATCAAGCCCATGTCTCAATTTAAGAAATTGATGAAGATTTTGAGTTGAGCCATTGATGAAATTGTGAGCTTTGTGATGTTAATTGATGAAAAATGAAAGACATGTGTTAGATTAATATGTTTTGTATTTGAAATCTTTTATGAATTTGAGTAATTGGGTTAAATTGTGAAAATGAGATTTTAAGGGACTAAAATGTGAAATAAATGAAATATATGGGCATATATGGGCTAGAGGAAAATTCGGTCTAGCATGTGTAATATGAAATTATGTGTATTTTGTGATTTTATGAATTAGAGACTAAAGTGTTAAAATGTGAAAATGTGAGGGCTAATTTGTAAAATGCCCTAAATATATGTGTATGGATTGAATTGAATGATTTGTTGAATAAAAGAGTTAAATTTGAATTTATATAGATCAAGAACCATAGAAAATGGAATTAAATCGGGGAAAGTCGAAAGTCATTGATTAGCTGATTTCATCCATTCAAATAAGTATGAGGTAAGTCGATATACAAATAAATGTATTTGAATTGAATTATTACTACTTATATGTTAATGAATAGTGATGAATGGCTATTTGAGTTGATTATGAGAAATCTGAGAAGTTCTAATAATGTGATGGCGTCTGAAAAGCCCCGTACTAACCATAGGAATAGTTAGGATACGTATGTTCTGACATAGGATTCCGAGGTGTGATATCGTGTAAGACCACGTTTGGGACGTTGGCATCGACTTGTGATTTTCGTGTAAGACCATGTCTGGGACATTGGCATCGTATTTGATTTCATGTAAGACCCTGTCTGGGACAGTGGCATCGATATTTGGTTACATGTAAGACCACACCTGGGACGTTGGCATTGTGTGAGCTTTTCGAGTTATCCGCGTATCCTATTTGATTTGGTACGGTTCACCGGGCATCCTGAGAAATGACTAACTATGTGACTGTATATTCGATTCAGGTACATATGAACTGTATATAGAATTTGACAATGAAAGGTGAGTATGAATATGATCTTTTGATATGTGAGCTACATGGAAATGTTATGTACTTATAAGTAAGTGATTATGAACAATTAAGCTAAATGAGAAATATGAACTTGCTATTGTGTTATGCCATGATTCATATGAATGAATTGGTTTATAATTGTGATATGTGATAATTTTATTTGTATATGGCTTACTAAGTTTTTGAAAGCTTACTTTGTGTTTGTTTGTATTGTTTTATAGATATTGAAGCTACTGGAAGCTCAAAGATCGTCGAAGATCATCACCACACTATCGATTTTTATTTTTGGTACCTTTTGAAAATGTATATATCAAAGTATGGCATGTGTAGGCTAGGATTAATGTGGTATGTTTGGAGATGGGTATATCATGCCATCATATATGGCTTGATTATGGTTGAACTTATGGTTTGATTTTGGCATATAACCTGTGATGCAAAAATGGTATATTTGGTATATATATATGGTCTAATGAAATGGTCTTTTTGGTAAGTTAGTTGTGCGGTTGAAATGGTATGATTCATGTTTGATTTGGTAATGTTTTGGTTGCTTATTGGGTTATGAAATGTGGTTTTAAAAGCTTATGTTTATAGGGTGGCAAAACGGCTTTACAAATAGCCTATCTTTGTCCACATAGGTAGAGACACAGGTGTGTGTGTAATGCCCCAAAGATTTAGATATTTATTTTTGTATGTTTGTTGCATGAATTCATGCTTGCCTCAATGGCTGGGTGTCTTAAGGAGTGTGGGAGAGATCCTAAGTTCAAGCTTGGGCTTGAATAAAATTTTGGTTTTGTGTTAAATAAGCCCTGTTAGCTGGTGGTTAAGTTCTTAAATAAAAGTGGTTAGGTGGTGTCATAAGAAGCTTGCTAGTTCAAGGGTAAGTGGCGTGTTTCCTCCTGTTGGAATACTTCAGTTGGAAACCTTGCATGCTCAAAATGGATTGATATTTTTACTGTGTTGGGCGGCCAAAGTTTGTGTTCTAATGAAAGTCTGAGTATTGGGACGGTTGGAGGGATTTTAGGAGAAGATTTGGGAGGTGGATAGAGGAGTATGCGGTTTGAATGTTTGTGGAAAGATTTGAGGAATGAAACTAGGGGTGTTGGAGTGGTTGGCCGAACATGGGTTTCTTGGGTTGGCAAATTCAGTCTTAGGACTTCTTTCCCCTTTGTACCGAAAGTGCGTTCTATTTGCTCCCTAATTCAGCAACTTCCACCCTTTTTGGTCCCTAATTTGGCAGCTTTCACTTTGTTTTTGGTTTTGCTTCTTTTTGAGTGTTTCTTGGTATTAATCGATTTCTTTTCTATTCTTCTTCTCCATCTTAAGTCATTTTCCTCTTCTTTAGTTTCGGTCGAATACCTCTTTTACCTATAGCTGAACCTTGCTTTGTTTCCATTGCTCTTTTTCTCCTCTCCCTCAACTATTTACTGTAGCCGATTATTGATAAGGTATTTTCGCCTCATACTTCTCTTTTCTTCTGCTTCAGTTCTCCTTATTCCTTCCCTTCTTATATGTGTATCTTGGCCGAATATCATCTTATTTCTTTGTTTTGTTTTCGGTTGGTGAGTGAGGTGATCAATTGAGTAAGGCGCATGATCCTCTTTTCCCACTCTACTATTTTGTGTTGGTCGAATATTATAAGATAAGCCCTCAATATTACTGTTTCGCTTTTGGCTTTCAGTTTGTTTGACCTTGTTGAACCAACTATTCCATTCTTCCCGACTACCCCCCTTTATCTATCCTTTAGATCAATCCTTTTCGTTTCGGTGGGCGTCGCTTCATTAACCTATACTTGCTCGGTTGTTGGTAAGTGAGGTGCGGTTGGGATGATATTATACTTCCAATGCGAGACTGATATAGAAGGATGGCATTTTAGTGTAGGTGGTGATCGAAGGTGATTGACCATTCCTTATGAATCAAGGGTGCAATTATTGTGGCTTTTGGGTAAGGAGTTTATGGTTGTTTTGGAACTTTGCTAGTTTCCAATCGGAACATAAGTCAAGTAACTGATTAGTTATCATATTGTTGTTCTTCTGGCATAGGAGTGTTCGGAGCGGGGATTAATTCCAATCGTACCAGGTGTGTAATCACACTGTCTCAACTGTTATGCGGCAAAAGCTGAAAAACTGTAATCATCGATGTCACGCGAACGAACGCACATTCGTATGGACGTCTGAGCACATAAACGCGAGCATGTGACTATAGAAACCACCACAAGCGAACTCGTGGGCAAGGGTCGGTTTGGGCCTCTTTGGGTTGAGATGGGCTGTGTGGTCCCTACGGGCTCATGGGCCCCACACAGGCGAACAACACGAATGTGTGGAGAATGTTGGGCTGGCTGTGTAACATGACGGCCGAGGCCATTATTTGGGTTTATTGTGCCTCACAAGAATGTGGGCCCACATAGGTCATATTATGGGCTTAGGCCCATTTGTTACTGCTTAACTGATAAGGTTGCACGAGTCGCGCGAGATGACTGTGGACCTAATGTTGGGTCGGTAAGTACACCCAAACCCTAGTTTATGAAATGACTGTTATACCCCTATGAGGTAAATTACGATTATACCCCTATGTGATGTATGACTGTTTGAGCATGCCATATTTATAGTATATACATCTATTTTATGTTGCATTGCATGGGGTGGGATATATATTATTGGAGGAAGTGTACTGACAGGCTATAAGCCTATTACTGGTAGCTCTGCTGCGACTACTGATCGTGCCGAATTCGGTACTTTATTCTGGAGTGTAGGGATGGGTGGGTCGATTCATTCCCCACATGGAGTGTAGGGCTGGACGGAGTGGAGTGTAGAGGATGGTTGGGTAGGATCTTTTTATACATTACTAATACTGTACTAAATTGGGCTAAGGCCTACACTGATATTGCTATTGATATGGGCTTAAGCCCAGACTATTCAACACTATTGTGTGACTGTTTATTAAGTAGAGATTACACACTGAGTTTCATACTTATCTTTGCTGCTTATCTCTGCAGGTAATCCTTAGGCGTGTTGGTGCTGCGAGGGACTCGAAGACGGTCACGTCAATGTTTTTAATTCCATTATGAAAATTTTAGTAAGAGTATCTTTAATTGGGGGTATTTTATGTAATAAGGCCAATTAAAGTTTTTATTTTTAATTGGGGATTTATTTATATCTATTAGCCGTAGGATGCGGGTTTTCAAAAACAAAAGTAAAAGATTTTCAACTATCAAGCTACACAACCTAATTTAAAAGCTTCCGCAATGACAATGTTTCGTAGTAATATAAAAACCTAGAACGAGACACATTTTACTAAAAGAACCTGTATTTTGACAAATGGACTAGACAAGTTAGCTTTTCAAAAAGATCCCAAACAAGGTTTTAAACAACATGAATTTTTCTGATCAATCTACATTTTTTTTCAAACCCACTTCAATATGTCACCTCAAATTCGGCCACAACATCTAGGCCAGGTTGGAGTGTTACATTTAGTGATATCAGAGCTCAGTTGTAAAAATCGACTGTGGATTTGGGTTTTCTAAAAACATGATATTCAGAAGAATTGTATTAAACGATGAAAAAGTTTTGAAGTGATGTTTCCGAAAGTGTGGTCTACCGAGTCTCTGGCACCGATCCTGTAAGTTCTCTAAAACTACTATTTGATTTACCTGAAATGAAATTATCGTAAATGATAGACTGTACTGAAACCCTTATTAGGGAAACCTAAAACTGTAGTAAGACTACGATCTACAAAAAATGAACAACTCTGAATTGTTGATGCTATATTTCATAAAACATCTGCTAATAAACACCGGAATCAGAAAAGCGATGCATAAAATCGCAATCGCTTAATACGTGAATCGACTATGAGCACTAGAGGTACTCGTGGAAGGGGTACTGGAGGCCGCGGCGGAGGCCGTGGGGGTGCTCAAGCTGGATCTTCGGCTTCAGGCCATATGCCTAACGTTGAGGAAAAAGAAGCTCCGGATTCACCTGTGACCGAGACTGGGTCACACAATCAAGTGGCTGTGGATGATGCACTGTCCCAAGCTATGCTGTGAATTTTGGAAAGGGTCGTTGGGCCCAACACTGGTATTGTAGGCCGTGGGTTGGTGACGAAACGACTCAAGTCTAATAGGGCTGAGATCTTTAGGGGTATCGCTGAAGTTACCCTTAATGTGGCGAAGTATTGGACAGAGGCCACAGAGAGGATCATGGATGACCTTGACTGCACCCTAGAGTAAAAACTAAAAGGTGCAGTGTTGTTGTTGAAAGATGAAGCCTATCAGTGGTGGCTTACCTCAGCCCAATCGATTAGCTTGGGAGTTTTTCAAGAACACTTTTCAAGGGAAATATATGGGCGCTAGCTATGTGGATACCCGTAGAAAGGAGTTTCTGAATCTAACCTAGGGGGATAAGACCGTAGCTGAGTATGAGGCAGAATTTTTGCGATTGAGCCGCAATGCGCGAGGCATGGTGGGCACTGAGTATGAGTGTCATGTTTGTTTCGAGGACGGCCTCAAAGATAATCTGCGGGTTTTGATAGCTCCTCAGAGGGAGTGAGATTTTGCAGTGTTATTAGAAAAGGCAAAGATCGCTGAGGATGTGAAGCGCACTGAGTGCTAGAATCGTGAGAAGGATAAGGGGAGAAATAAGAGGGTTTGGGAGCTCTCAGGTTCAGCTATGAGACTTGGGAAAAAGGCCAGAGTAGATGGACCAGTTAGAGTTGTCGTAGCCTTGTACGGTTTGTGGGAAACACCATCAGGGTGAGTGCTGGGTACACAAGGGGGCATGTTTTAGATGCGGATCTATGGAGCATCGTATCAGGGATTGTCCATGAAGGCTCGATTAGATGCAAGCTATTGGTAGGGGTACTGTTCAGTCGCAAAGGGGTTTTTAGCAGCCACCGAGAGGTCGTGGTCTGGCCAGGGAAGAAATGGTATGAGTCGTGGTCGTGCAGCATCGGGCGGAGGTGTGGGTTATAGTGAGGCAAGGCAGCTGGAATTGATTTATGTTGCACAATGTCGAGAGGACGGAGACACCTCAGATGTTATTACGGGTGCGTTCTTTATTCATTATGTACCTTAAACTGCATTGATTGATGTTGGGTCTATACACTCTTATATAGCATGCACTGTGTCTAAGACTTCGGGGGTAATGTGTGAGAATATTACAAGTGAGATTACCTTGTTGAGTCCTTTAAGGCAGTCTGTGAGAGTGAACAAATTATTTAAGGATATGCCTTTAGAGTTCAAGGAAAGATCTTTTTAGCTGACTTGATGGAACTTCCTTTTGGGGAATTCGACGTAATATTGGGTGTGGATTGGCTTGTTAAGCATCAGGCAAATTTAGACTGTGCTTTTAAGCAGATGGTTCTGAAAGCTGTAGAGGGAGACGAGGTGGTTGTGATTGGGGAGTGTCAGAATTATCTTTCAAATGTGGTTTTTTTACTGAGAGCTGAGAAGATAGTTCGTAAGCGTTGCGAGGCATATTTAGCCTACGTCAGTGCTTCTAGAACTAAAGATCAGAATGATTAGGGAGTTTCCAGATGAATTTCTCGATGAGCTACCGGGGTTACCTTCTAATCGCGAAGTTGAGCTTGGGATAGAGCTCTTGCCGGGTACGGCTCCGGCATCTATCGCCCCTTATAGAATGGCACCGAAGGAACTCGTAGAGCTTAAGGCTCAAATTCAGGAGTTACTGGATCGGGGGTTTATCTGCCCTAGTGTGTCTCCGTGGTGAGCACTAGTTCTATTTGTGAAGAAGAAGGATGAAACTATGCGCATGTGCATCAATTATCGACAACTGAACAAATCGACTATTAAGAATAAGTGCTCCTTACCGAGGATTGATGATCTTTTTAATCACTTCCGAGGAGCTTTGGTTTTCTCTAAGATTGACCTCCGATCGGGGTACCATCAGCTGAGGGTCAAGAAGACTGGTGTATACAAGACAACATTTAGGACTCGCTACGGTCATTACGAGTTTCTAGTGATGCCATTTAGACTGACGAATGCACTAGCAGCTTTTATGGATCTGATGAATCGAGTGTTCCAACCCTATCTAGATCGGTTCGTAATAGTGTTTATAAATGACATTTTGGTGTATTCGAGGACTGAAGATGAACATGATGCTCATCTCTGAGTGGTAGTGTAGATTTTAAGGGAAAAGCAATTGTATGCTAAATTCAGCAAATGCAAATTCTGGCCACGTGAGGTAACTTTTCTGGGTCACATAGTATCTGTTGAGGGGATTAGGGTTGATCCTCAGAAAATTGAAGCGGTTCTAGACTGGAAGCAACCGAAGTTAGTGTCAGAGATTCGAAGCTTTCTGGGTTTGCCAGGGTATTATAGACGGTTGAGGGGTTTTCATTAATTGTTGCACCTCTGACTAAGTTGTTGCGTAAAGGGGTACCGTTTAACTGGACTGATAAGCAGTAGGAAATTTTTGAGAAGCTTAAGAAAGTTCTAACTGAGGCCCCTGTCTTAATACAGCTAGAGTCTAGGAAGGACTTTACTATGTACAATGATGCATCACATGTTGGCTTGGGATGTGTGTTGATGCAGGAGGGTAAAATAGTGGTATACACGTCTCGTCAGCTTAAGAAAAATGAAGCGAACCACCCGACGCACGACTTGGAGTTGGCTGTTGTGGTATTTGAACTGAAGATTTGGATTCATTACCTGTACGGTGAGAAGTGTATCATCTATACAGATCACAAGAGCCTCAAGTATCTCCTCACTCAGAAGGAGCTAAACCTTAGGCAGCATAGATGGGTCGAGCTGCTTAAGAATTATAACTGTTCGATTGAATACCATCCGGGAAAGGCTAATGTGGTAGCCGATGCACTGAGCCATAGGGCTGTTACTGATTTGAGGGTGATGTTTGCTCGTCTCAGTTTGTTCAATGATGGTAGTTTATTTGCCGAACTTCAAGTTAAACCAAGGTAGATTTAGCAGATTAAAAGTAAGCAGTTAGAGGATGAGTCACTGAGTTCGCGTTTTCGATAGATAGGGAATGGGGAAACTTCAAATTTTGGGCTGAATGGCGAAGGGGTACTTTGTTTCTGTGGGAGAGTTTGTGTACCAAAAAATACTAATTTGAGATGGTCTATACTTCAGGAGGCGCATAGTAGTCCTTACGCTATGCACCCTAACGAGAATAAGATGTACCGAGACCTTCGGGAATTGTATTGGTGGCCAGGACTTAAGCGGGAAGTTACTGAGTTTGTGAGTAAGTGCCTGACTTGTCAGCAGGTTAAGGCGAAGCATCAATTGCCTTCAGAGTTGCTTCAGCCAGTTAAGATTCCACTTTAGAAGTGGGAGAGAGTAACTATGGACTTTATTAGTTGACTACCCCTAACACCTTCTAAGAAAGATTCGGTATGGTTCATCATGGACCGATTGACCAAGACTGCTCATTTCATACCTATTCGTACCGATTACTCACTTCAGAAGTTGGCTAAGCTGTATGTGTCCGAAATTGTGAGACTGCATGGGGTACCGGTTTCCATCATATCCGATCGAGATCCTCGCTTTACATCTCGATTCTGGAAGAAGTTACAACAAGCATTGGGTACAAGGTTGGACTTCAGTACTGCGTTCCATCCTCAGACGAGCAGTTAGTCGGAGAGGGTGATTCAGATACTGGAGGACATGTTAAGAAGTTGTGTGATTGATTTTCGAGGTAGTTGGGAGGGTTACTTACCATTGGCATAGTTTGCATACAACAACAGTTACCAGTCTAGTATTCAGATGGCACCTTACGAGGCATTATATAGTCATAGGTGTCGTACTTCTTGTTGGACTGAGTTGAGTGGGCGGCGTATTTTGGGCCCCGAGTTGATTTCTAATACCGAGGATAAGGTCAGGTTGATTCGGCATCGGCTTAAGGTGGCTTCGGACAGACAGAAGTCTTATGCGAATCTGAAGCGTAAGGAGATTGAGTATTCAATGGGGGACTTGGTGTTTCTTAAGGTTTCACCATGGAATAAGGTATTGAGGTTTGGTCGGAAGGGCAAATTAAGCCCTATATTCATTGGGCCTTATTGTGTTCTGAAACAGGTAGGATCGGTTGCCTATCAGCTTGAGTTACCTCCAGAGTTGGACCGGATTCATCATGTGTTCGATGTTGAGGTGGTATCGTTCTGATCTGGCGCACATTGTTTTGACTGGGGAGGTTGAAGTTAGACCAGATCTAACCTATGAAGAAGAGCCGATTCAGATTTTAGGTCATGATGTAAAAGTATTGAGAAGGAAGTCGGTTCCATTGGTTAAGGTATTATGGCGTAATCACAATTCAAAAGAAGCTACATGGGAACCTAAGGAGATGATAAGACAACAATACCCTCAATTGTTTTGATCAGGTAAATTTCAAAGCTGACATTTTCTTTTAAGGGGTAGAGTTGTAATGGCCCAAAGATTTAGATATTTATTTTTTTTATGTTTGTTGCATGAATTCGTGCTTGCCTCAATGGTTGAGTGTCCTGAGGAGTGTGAGAGAGGTCCTGAGTTCGAGCTTGGGCTTGAATAAAATTTTGGTTTTGTGTTGAATAAGCCCTGTTAGCTGGTGGTGAGGTTCTTAAATAAAAGTGGTTAGGTGGTGTCATAAGAAGATTGCTAGTTCAAGGGGAAGTGGCGTGTTTCCTCCTGTTGGAAGACTTGAGTTCGAAACCTTGCATGCTCAAAAGGGAGAATAGAAGAGTTTGTGTTCGAAGACTTGATATTTTTGCTGTGTTGGGCGGCTAGAGTTTGTGTTCCAGTGGAAGTCTGAGTATTGGGATGGTTGGAGGGATTTTAGGAGAAGATTTGGGAGGTGGATAGAAGAGTATGCGGTTTGAATGTTTGTGGAGAGATTTGGAGAGTGAAACTAGGGGTGTTGGAGTGGTTGGTCGAATGTGGGTTTCATGGGTTGGCAAATTCGGTCTTAGGACTTATTTCTCCTTTGTACCGAACGTGTGTTCTATTTGCTCCTTAATTCGGCAACTTCCACCCTTTTTGGTCCCTAATTCGGCAGCTTTCGCTTTGTTCTTGGTTTTACTTCTTTTTGAGTGTTGCTTGGTATTAACCGATTTCTGCTCTATTCTTCTTCTCCATCTTAAGTCATTTTCCTCTTCTTTAGTTTCGATTGGATACCTCTTTTACCTATAGCCAAACTTTGCTTTGTTTCCATCGATCTTTCTCTCCTCTCCCTTAACTGTTTACTGTGGATGATTATTGATAAGGTATTTTCGCCTCATACTTCTCTTTTCTTCTACATCGGTTCTCCCTATTCCTTCCCTTCTTATATGTGTATCTTGGCTGAATATCATCTTATTTCTTTGTTTTGTTTTTGGTTGGTGAGTGTGGTGATCAGTTGAGTAAGGCGCACGGTCCTCTATCCATCCCTTTTGGCCAAATATCATATTATTCCTTCCCACTCTACTATTTTGTGTTAGCCGAATATTACAAGGTAAGCCCTCAATATCATTGTTTCCCTTTTGGCTTTCGGTTTGTTTTACCTTGTTGAATCAACTGCAAACTCTTCCATTCTTGCCGGCTACCCTCCTCTATCAATCCTTTAGATCAATCCTTTTCGTTTCAGTGGGCGTCGCTTCATTAACCTATACTTGCTCAGTTGTTGGTAAGTGAGGTGCGGTTGGGATGATATTATACTTCCAATGGGAGACTGATATAGAAGGGTGGCATTTTTATGTAGATGGTGATCGAAGGTGATTGGCAATTCCTTGTGCATCAAGGGTGCAATTATTGTGGCTTTTTGGTAAGGAGTTTATGGTTGTTTTGGAACTTTGGTATTTTCCAATAGGAACATAAGTCAAGTAACTGATTAGTTATCATATTGTTGTTCTTCAGGCATAGGAGTGTTTGGAGCGGGGATTAATTCCAATCGTACTAGGTGTGTAATTACACTGTCTCAACTGTTATGTGGCAAAGGTCGAAAAACTATAATCATCGTTGTCACGCGAACGAAAGCACGTTCATATGGATGTCTGAGCACATAAATGCGAACATGTGACTGTAGAAACTACCACGAGCAAACTCGTGGGCAAGGGTCAGTTCGGGCCTTTTTGGGCCGAGATGGGCTGTGTGTGCCCCACAGGCTCGTGGGCCTCGCATAGGCAAACTGCACGAATGTGTGAAGAATGTTGGGCTAGCTGTGTAGCATGCACAGCCGAGGCCATTATTTGGGCTTATTAGGCCTCACAAAAGTGTGGGCCCACATAGGTCATATTCTGGGCTTAGGCCCATTTGTCACTGTTTAACTGGTAAAGTTGCACTAGTCGCGCGAGACGACTCTAGACCTACTGTTGGGTCGGTAAGTACACCCAAACCCTAGTTTATGAAATGACTGTTGTACCCCTATGAGGTAAATTATGATTATACCCTTATGTGATGTATGACTGTTTCAGCATGCCATATTTATAGTATGTACATTTATTTTATGCTGCATTGCATGGGGTGGGATATATATATATTATTGGAGGAAGTGTATTGAAAGGCTATAAGCCTATCACTGGTAGCTCTACTACGACTACTAATCGTGCCGAATTCGGTACTTTATTCTGGAGTGTAGGGATGGGTGGGTCGATTCATTCCCCACGTGGAGTGTAGGGCTGGACGGAGTGGAGTGTAGAGGATAGTTGGGTAGGATCTTTTTATGCATTGCTGATACTGTACTGAATTGGGCTAAAGCCCACCCTGATATTGCTATTGATATGGGCTTAAGCCTAGACTGTTCAACACTATTGTGTGATTGTTAATTAAGTAGAGATTACACACTGAGTTTCATACTCATCTTTGCTGCTTATCTGTGCAGATAATCCTTAGGCTGGCCGGTGCTACGAGGGACTCGGAGACGGCCACACCAATGTTTTTAATTCCATTATGAAAATTTTAATAAGAGTATCTTTAATTGGGGGTATTTTATGTAATAAGGCCAATTAAAGTTTTTATTTCTAATTGGGGATTTTATTTATATCTATTAGTCGTAGGATGTGGGTTTTCAAAAACAAAAGTAAAATATTTTCAACTATCAAGCTACGCAACCTGATTTAAAAGCTTCCTTAATGACAATGTTTCTTAGTAATATAAAAACCTAGTACGAGACACATTTCACTAAAAGAACCTGTATTTTGACAAATGGACTAGACAAGTTAGCTTTTCAAAAAGATCCCAAACAACGTTTTAAACAGCATGAATTTTTTTGATAAATCTACATTTTGTTCAAACCCAAATCAATGTGTCACCTCGGATTCGGCCACAACGTCTAGGCCGGGTTCGGGTGTTACAGTGTGTCTCAGCCGTGTGCAATACATCTTCATGTTATATGGCCGTGTGTCCCCTGGGTAGTCCTATAATTAAAAGTCAGTATTGAGCACGGCCTAGACACACAGCCGTGTCCGGTGGCCGTGTGAGGCACACAGCCTTGGCATATGGGCGTGTGTGGCCATTTCGAAGGGTACACGGGCTAGACACACGGGCGTGTGGTTAGCCGTGTGACCCAAGTCAGTTTTGACCACGGCCAAGGCACACGGGCATGTCTCCAACCGTGTGGTACAAGTCAGTATGTATGCCCTGTTTTCACACGGCCGATGACAAGGGAGTGTTTGGTAACCGTGTGAGTCACACGGCCTGTTCACACTGGCGTATGACCTATGATTGCAAATTTTTTTTTCTAAGTGTCCAGAAGCTTTTATATGTGATTGGTTTAGTCCCGAACCACTCTTATACATGTTTTATTGTAACAGCCATTACCCATACCAGAGGTCGGGATAGGATATGAGGCATTACTGAACACATACATAGTCATTCATGCAAAAATCGGGCTATAAAATTTTTCTTAAAACAACTTCATTCATACATACAAAATTTGTCCTTGATATGGGCCTGCAAGGCCCAAAACAACCATCGAAAGGGCTTCGGGACTAAATCAAAGACTTTAGAAAAGTTTATGAAATTTTCCCTAATATAGAGCCACACGTCCGTGTGAGACAGGGGACACACCCGTGTGCTCTCGACACACCCATGTCCTCCAGCCGTGTAACTCTTTGACTATGACATTAGCACCAATTTAGGGTCACACGGCCGTATCACATGCCCGTGTGGCCAGACTGTATGGTCAATTAAAAATAAATGAATTTTTCATAAAATGGTGCAGACTTCACACGGCCAGAGTACACGCCCATGTGGGTAGGCCGTGTCTCTCACACGGTCAAGACACACGCCCGTGTCTTAGGCCGTGTGTTTACTACTGGGCATATTGTCTTGCAAAATTTATGTGCAGGGGACACACGGCCATTCAACACGCCCGTGGGGCAGACCATGTGTCACACACGGCCTAGACACATGCCCGTGTGGATAATTTTTAGGCTATTTTCCAAGCCAATTGCCACCCTTAATCACTCATGCACTTAAACCAATTTCATAACATGCAACATGTCCTACTTAAACACTCAATACTCAACACCATAGCACTTTTACATTATTATAATTTCATCCTGTTGCACCTTCCCTTAATCACACCATTTGGAAGCATTTATACAAACTTCATGCAAATCAACTTAATTATCAAAATTTCAAGTTGCACATTTATAACTATTGTCATATTCGGTTATTAAACCATTCTTTATCTCCTAGTATTTAATCCATACATGTTCATACATCCATCAAGCAATCATATTCCACATTATCAAGACAATATCTCATCATATATCCATCACACAACCACATAGAACATCATTAAAGCATTAACACATGCATGCATGAATAATTAGATATTACAACCCAAGAATCAATCATGAGCCATATCACATTGCTATTACAGAATTAATCATCAACATCATAGGCCTTCACAATTTGGCCAAACAGCATGACACATACCACAAAATGACCAAGTCTCCTATACATGCCATACTCAAAATAACAAATTCACTATACCCAATGTTCTTTTAATAGTGTGACCGAATGCTCCGAAAACTTCTAATCCCCGAGCTAGCTTGGCAGAACTACAAAGGATGGAAAAGAGATGGGAGTAAGCATCTAAGCTTAGTAAGTCCACATGCAAATAACATGCAATATTAATAAACCAATAATGCAAGACATAATAGCATAACCACCAAGATTATTCATCATTCAAGCATTCTAGCTCATTTATCAAGTGTTCACATATATATATGAATATACTTTCTCGTCACATACCATCCTTTAACGAGGTATTCCTTATGAGTATAACGTACGTACTTGTACATATCCGTAGCATATCAAATAACTTTACCTTTATTACCATGCTATCTTGGGACATTCATCGCATCATTTATTATAATACCCATCGAACACTCAGAATACTATTGGATACACGGAAACTTACACATAAGTGCCACATAAACATACGTAGCCGAAGCTACCTCATATCATGCAACGCTCACCATGGAGCTACTCACAGCCTTGCTCATATAAGCTATCGATCAAGGTGTAACTACACGGGCTACTCACAAAAGTTGTCAGGTATCCGACCACTCAAGGATTACCTAGCCACCGGTAGGACACACAAGACCATTGCCCGGAACTCAATCACATGTATCGCATCCATTATGAACTCGGACCATTCAACGAGCTCAAATGCTCGCACCCATAATGAACTCGAACCACTCAATGAGCTCAGATGCCACATATATCACGAACTCAGACCACTCAACGAGTTTGGACGTCTTAATTCCTAGTGACATGTCACTTGTATCCTAAACTATTCCTAAGGTTCAAAACGGGGTTTTTCTCACTTGCACATTGCACCTCTATTGCACTTGCTCGTGACATCGTGGATAGCGACCATAATATCATTCATGCTTACAATAGCACCATTAAACATAGCATACATAATAGCAATAAAATAATTATCACATAATGTTAACACAGCATAACATACCACATTGTCACATTATTTACACATGTACTTACCTCGGTACAAAAATGATGGTAGTCGAGCCTAATCATCGTATACTTTATTCTTCCCTCGATCAAGACATGGTTCATGTTTTTCTTGATCTATAATACCAAATTTAACTTGTTTATTAATCACATTACGCAAATCGATCTATAATTCATGCTTTGGTAAAATTACCTTTTTACCCTTATCTTTCCATTTATTTATGATTTAGTCCTTAGGCTCGTAAAATGAAATGCATACATTTTCTTGGTTACCCAAGCCTAGACAAACCTTTACTTTGCTCATATCCGTCCATATTTTCCTTTATTTCACATTATCACTACTTACTTTTACACTTTTACAAACAAGTCCCCTTTTTAGGTGTTTTCACTAAAAATCACCTAGTAAAAGATGTTTATCATGCATCAAACATTCATATTCCTCCATGAATCAACAAAATACATGCATGTTACACATGGGTCAAATTTCATACATTAACCCTAGCTGAAAATATAGCTAGAAATGGGTAGATCATGCTTCAAAGACTTCAAAAATACAAAGAACATTAAAAACGGTGCTAGGGAGCACTTACAATCAAGCTTGGAAATGTTGAACAAAACCCTAGCTATGGCTATTGAGAAATTCAGCTAGAAAATTGTAAGATGGACACATTTTTGCTTTGATTTTCCCTTTTTATTCTTTTAATTACCAAATGACCAAAATGCCCTTAGGGTCTTTCTTTCAAATTTTTCCTATGCATGTCCATTTTTGTCCAAAATTATAGAAATTGGTCAAATTGCTACTTAGGACCCTCTAATTCATAATATAAAGCAATTTCATGCTTAAAGCTTCTAGAATACAAGTTTTACATTTTATTCAATTTGGTCCCTAAAATTCAATTAGATATTTTATGCATAGAATTTCTTCATGAAACTTTCACATAAGCATGTATTCATATTATAGACCTCATAAAAACCATAAAATAATTATTTCTATCTCAGATTTATGGTCTCAAAACCACTATTCCAACTAAGCCCTAATTCGGGATGTCACAACTCTCCCTCTTTAGGGATTTTCGTCCCCGAAAATCTTATCGGTAAAAATGTTTGGGTATTGTTTCCTCATAGCCTCCTCGGGCACCCATGTAGCCTCTTCAACCCCATGTCTTTGCCATTAAACTTTCACAAGAGTAACACTTTTTTTTCTCAATTGCTTGACTTCTTGAGCCAAGATCTTGACCGGTTCCTCACCATAGGTCATATCTGGTCTGATTTCAACCTCTGTTGGTACAATCACATGAGAAGGATCGGATCTATATTGGTGCAACATGGATACATGAAACACATCGTAAATCTTTTCTAACTCAGTCGGCAAGGCCAATCGATAAGCAACAGGCCCTATCCTTTCGATAATCTCATACGGTCCTATAAAACGAGGACTCAACTTGCCTTTTCTTTCGAATCTCAAAACCTTCTTCCATGGCAATACTTTCAAGAATACCTTATCACTGACTTGATACTCAATTTCTTTCCTTTTTAAATCTGCATACGAGTTTTGTCTATCCAATACTACTTTCTACAATAACGAATTACTTTCACTTTTTCCTCGGTTTCCTTAATCAAATCTATTCCGTGAATCTTATTCTCCTTAAGTTCAGTCCAATACAATGGTGTACAACATTTACGTCCATACAATGCTTCATAAGGTGCCATTTTCAAACTCGTCTAATAACTATTGTTATAGGCAAATTCAACCAAAGGTAAGTACTTTTCCCAATTACCTTGGAATTCAAGAACACGACACCTGAGCATATCTTCAAATATCTGAATTACTCTCTCGGATTGTCCATTAGTCTGTGGATGAAAAGCAGTACTAAAATTCATCTTTGTACCCAAAGCTTCTTGTAATTTCTTCCAAAACCGCGAAGTGAACCTCGGATCTCTATCCGAAATAATCGACAAAGGTACTCTATAAAGTCTCACAGTATCAAAAATATACAATTCGACTAACTTATCAAGTGAATAATCAATGCATACTAGTATAAAATGAGTCGATTTTGTCAATCTGTCAACCACAACTTATATGGCATCTTTCTTTCTTGGCGTTAACGGTAAGCCTGTCACAAAGTCCATAGTAACTCGGTCCCATTTTGATTCGGGAACTAAAATAGGCTGAAGTAAACCTGAAGGTACCTGGTGTTCGGCCTTTACTTGTTGACAAATCAAGCACCTCGACACAAACTCGAATATATTTCTTTTCATGCCATTCCACCAATACATTTTCTTTAAATCATTGTACATTTTCGTGCTACCCGGGTGAACTGAAAAACTTCCATTATGAGCCTCATGCAAAATATTCTAAATCAACTCAGCATTCTTCAGGACACAAATCCTTCTATGGAACCTCAAACAACCATTAGAATCTCTCTGAAAATTTGATTCACTGCTCGACTCACACTGAGCTTTCTTAGCTTGTAAGTTTTTATCAACTTCCTGAGCATCACAAATTTGTTGAAGAAAAGTCGGTCTAGCTCTTAACTCTGCTAGAATTGTACCATTATGAGATAGGGTTAGCCGCACGTTCATAGCTCTTAAAGGAAATAGATACTTTCTGCTCAAGGAATCGACAACTATATTAGCCTTACCGGGGTGATAATCAATCACAATCTCATGGTCTTTAAACAATTCCAGCCATCACCGTTGCCTCAAATTCAAGTCCTTTTGATTCATTAGGTACTTAAGACTTTTATGGTCTGTTTAGACATGGCATTTCTCTCCGAATAGGTAATGTCGCCAAATCTTCAAAGCAAATACAATGGTGGCTAATTCTAGATCGTGCATAGGATAGTTTTTCTCATGGGACTTCAATTGCCTCAAAGCAAAAGCTACTACCTTGCCTTCTTGCATAAGCACACAACCTAGTCCACTCAAGGATGCATCACTGTAAATCACAAATTCTTTCCTTGATTCCGGTTGCACTAACACCGGTGCCTCTGTCAATAACATTTTCAACTTCTCGGAGCTCTACTGACATTTTTCTGACCATTCAAACTTGACATCTTTTTGAAGTAGTCTCGTCATAGGAGTGGCTATCATAGAGAACCCTTTCACAAGCCATCTATAATAACCGGCTAAACCCAAAAAGCTCCTAACTTTAGTTACATTCCTTGGCGGCTTCTATTCGATAATAGTAGAAATCTTACTGGGATCAACTCGTATACCATCTCCTGAAACAATGTGGCCTAAGAACCCAACCTCTCGAAGCCAAAACTCACTTTTACTAAACTTAGCATACAACAGTTTGTCCCTCAAAGTCTACAAAATAGTTCTCAAGTGTTTGGCATGCTCTGCCTCATCTCTAGAATAAGTCAAAATATCATCGATAAACACCACAACAAACTTATCCAAATATGGCTGAAAAATTCGGTTAATAAAATCCATAAACATGGCAGGAGCATTCGTTAATCCAAATAGCATAACAAGAAACTTGTAGTGGTTATACCTCATTTTAAAGGCAGTCTTAGGCACATCAGACTCTTTAACTTGTAACTGGTAATATCCGGACCTCAAGTCTATCTTAGAGAACCATGTCGCTCCTTTTAGCTGATCAAACAAGTCATCAATCCTTGGAAGAGGATACTTATTTTTTATTGTCACCTTATTAAGCTGTCCGTAGTCAATGTATAATCTCATGGAACCGTCCTTCTTTTTCATGAATAGTACGGGAGTACCCCACGGCGAAAAGCTTGGTCTCGCAAAACCTTTGTCAGTAAACTCTTGCAACAGTAACTTCAATTCTTTCAGCTCAGTCGGGGCCATCCTATATGGAGCAATAGAAATAGGTGTTGTCCCTAGCATTAACTCAATACCCAATTCAACTTCTCTAATTGGAGGCAAACCTGGCAATTCCTTCGGGAATACATCCGCATACTCACATACAACTGGCATGGCTAAGGTCTCTAGGCCACCATAAGTGGAAAGAAACAGAACTAAAAAGCCAAAAGACTTATCTAAGTCTAAATGCTTCTTCTGCAATAAGAAAGGGCACTTCATGACAAACTGTAAAGAGTGGAAAGAATTCCTAGCTACAAAAAGAAAAGGTATGGAACTCTTGATAATAGAAGCTTGTTTAGTGGAAGACTCAATAAACTATTAGGTCATTAATTCAAGAGCCACTAAGCATGTTTGTGTTTCTTTACAGAGGTTCGAGGAGATGAAAGAACTTAAAGATAATAGCTTATCATTGCAAACCGGGAACAAGACAAGTGTGCTAGCTGAAGTAGTCAGAGATGTACATCTTTATTTTGATAATTGTAGGAAGATTATTTTAAAAGACATTCTATATGTACCAAGTTTCTAAAGAAACTTAATTTATGTTGCACGTTTATATAAAGACTACTTGACTGTGACTTTTAATAATGGAATTGCAATATATAGAAATCGCAATCTTATCTATAATGGAAATAATCTTAATTTTATCAAACAAAAAATGTACACACTACTTGAGACTAAAATATCAAATAAAAGACTTAAAACTTCTCATTCTAATAAGATGTACTTTTGGTATTTAGGACTTGGTCATATTAACCAAGAAAGAACCATTAGACTTGTGAAAGTTAACATCTTAAGTTCACTTAAAGAAGTTGATCTTCCATAATGAGAATCTTGCTTGAAAGATAAGATGAGTAAGAAATCTTTGAATGCCAAAGGAACGAGTGCTGAAAAACTCCTAGAACTTGTGCACACTGACATATTCGACCCTGTAATGGTTAATGCAAGAGGTGGTTAGGAGTATTATGTAACTTTTATTGATAATTATTCCAGAGATGAGTATGTATACCTGATGCACTGCAAGAGTGAAACCTTTGTTAAATTCAAAGAGTTTTGTATGGAAATGGAGAAACAACTAAGTTTACCCATAAATGCACTTATGATTGAAGTGGGAATATTTATCTAATGAGTTCTTAGGGTACGTCATAGAGAATGAGATTCTATCTTAGTTAACCGCGTCGGGCATTCCATAATAGAATAGGATGGTAGAGAGAAGAAATTAAACATTGTTAGACATGGTACACTCAATGTTAAGTTATTTGAAGCTATCAATTATTTTTTGCGGATAAGCTATACAAACAACTTGCTAAATTCTTAGTGATGTGCCAACTAAGGCAACATCGAAAACTCTATACAAATTGTGACATGGTAGGAAGCCGAATCTTAATCATCTTAAGATTTGGGGATGCCCAGCCCACGTATTAGATAAAAATATGAGGAAGTTGGACTCACGAATAGAATTGTACATGTTCGTATGATATCCAAAGAGAATAAAGGGTGGTTTATTTTATAACCAGAAAAAGCAAACTGTTATAGTTTTAACTCATGCTATTTTCCTTGAAGAAAGTTACATGAATGGCTCCAAACCTCAGAGTAAAGAGGTACTCGAGGAGCTTTTGAGAAATATAGAAAACCCTATGGAAATGGTTTTAGAACCTACTCCTAATAGTAGACTTGCAAACAATCAGCATCATAGGGAGCCTTATCGTAGTGGGAGGGTCTCTTGCAGGCCTGAGTTCTTCCAATCTATCAGAAGTGTTTTTAACACTAAGTCTGTCAAATAGGAAGATGATGACCCACTCATATATGACAAAGCACTACAATGTGCTGATTCCAAGCTCTGGGAAATAGCTATGAAAGATGAGATGGACTCTATGTATTCCAACTCAATGTGGGAACTTGTAGACTTACCAGAAGTGATAAAACTCATAGGGTGTAAATAGATCTACAAGAGGAAAAGAAATATGGATGGAAAAGTGGAAACTTATAAGGTCTGACTTGTAGCAAAATGTTATACTCAAAAAGAAGGCATCGATTACAAAGAAACCTTCTCTTCGATTGCCATGCTTAAGTCAATCTGTATATTACTATCCATTCTGGTAGCTCTTGATTATGAAATCTAGAAAATGGATGTGAAGACAGTATTTTTGAATGGCTATCTTGAAGAGAGCATCTATATGATGCAACCCGTCAGATATATAGCTAAAGGAAATGAGCATAAAGTTTGCAAACTGCTTAGATCCATATATGGACTTAAGCAAGCGTCTCGCTCATGGAATCAAAGATTCGATCAGGCGATCAAGACTTATGGATTGGAGCAAAATATAGATGAACCATGTGTTTATAAATGTTTAGGGGATGGAAAGGTGGTATTTTTTGTTCTATATTTCGATGATATTGTACTCATTGAGAATGATGTAGGGACATTGTCATCGGTTAAATTGTAGTTAAGCAAGAAGAACTTAGGAGAAGCTAATTTCATTCTAGGTATTCGAATCATAAAGAATCAAAAGAACAAAGTGATAGCACTATCTTAAACTTCATACATAGATAAGATATTGGAGCATTATGCAATGACCGATTCGAAGAAAGGAAATCAACCTTTCGTATCGAGATTTCATCTCTCTTCAGAGGATTATCCTAAGACAGTGAAAGAAAGAGAGAACATGAGAAAGGTTCCTTATGTTTCAGTAGTAGGAAGTCTCATGTATGCTATGCATACACCCATATATTTGTTTTACAGTGGAGCTGATAAGTTGATATCAGGCGAATCTAAGACTTAAGCATATACTCAAGTACTTACAGAGAACGAGAGATTATATGCTTGTGTATTCCAGAGGAGACCTTACTCCTATCGGATATACTGATTCTAGCTTCCAAACATATCGGGATTTGAGGAAATCAACATCAGGTGTTTTTATCCGAGGTGACGGGTCCATTGTGTAGAGAAGTGTAAAGCAAACTTGTACTGCTGAATCCACTATGAAGGTTGAATATGTGGCTGCTTTTGAGGCTACTCAAGAAGCAATACGGCTTTGAAAGTTTCTTAGGGATCTTGTAGTCATTCCTGGTATGGAAAAAGCTATCACACTATATTGTGACAACAGTGTGACATTAGCTAATACCAAGGAGACAAGAAACCACAAGAGGATGAAACATATCGATCGAAAGTATCATATCATAAAGAAGGTAGTTGCAGATAGAATTGTGGATGTAGTCAAGGTCACATCTGAGGACAACTTTGTAGACCTGTTTACCAAGACCATACTAGCTAGGAGTTTTAAGAAACACATAAAGAGCATTGGAATACAGAATATGGCTTATCTTTTTCACTAGGGCAATTGGGAGACTATTGGATCTGGTGCCCTGAATTTAGCATATTTATTTGTAAACTTGTAATTTTTTTCGAACAGATTGGTTAATAAAATAAATTCATTTATTACATTAATATGCTTTCTATAATTGTCCTCACATGGTTTTTTCATGTAAATCAAAATGGATGCAAATGTTTCTCATTGGTTGTCTAAATGTTTAACTAATACTAAATGGTATTAAGTGGTCAGGTCATAGTACGAAAAGACAACTTGTATTAGTAGATGAACTTGAGCATGTCCTTAGTCTAAACAGAAATGAACAAACCGATTAAAACACAAATATGTCATCTATTAAGTCCAATTAAGGAGATGCCTTGTCTTGGCCATCGAAACTGTAACACCTCGAACCCGTGTTCGTCACCGGAACAGGGTTACTAAGCATTACTAGATTTTTCATAACATTTATAGATAATTCATGACAATTACTATTGATTTTCTAAGATTATTCATAACATCCCTTATATGACCCTCGAGGCCCGATATGAGTATTAGAATCAAGTTGGGACCTATTCGGGAACTTAGAGAATTTTTCGCAAAATTTTTAAAATTTTTCTAGATGCAGGGCACACACGCCCATGTGACCCTAAGACACGCCTGTGCTACAAACCTTGTTCAATCCCGTGTAACTCTCTGACTTGTGCCATACTGCCAGCCACACACCCATGTGAGTAGGCCATGTGATCAGTTTAATTTTGAAAAATTAGGTGCAAGGTTCACACGGCCAAGACACATGCCCATGTTCTAGGCCGTGTAGCACACATGGTTGAGACACACGCTTATGTCTCTGCCTATGTGCTCAATTCTGAGCATTCTATTTCTCAATTTTAAGATACAGGGGACACACGGCCTAATCACATGCCCATGTTTCAGGCCATGTGTCACACACGGTTTTGACACATGCCCATGTGTCTACCCGTATGGATAAAATAAAGTCATTTTCTAGCTTTATTTCTCACCCAAATTTACTAATAACCTACACCAAAACTTACAAGTATATACCAACCAATTCAAGCATTAAATCCAAGCCAATTCTAACATCTAATATGATACTTTATCATATGCAATCATGATTATAACCTTACCTTTGTTTAACTTATAGGTTAAGCATAACTTGATCAATCATATTTATTAAACTTACCACATAGGTATTTGTTTTAATAAAACCTTATAATTATACCAAACAAAACATTACTAACCATTCCAATAGCTAGTTTACAAACCACATTCATATGCCATCAAAGGCCAAGTTACCTATACATGCCATTATACCATAATAAGTTTGCTATTTATACCAAAACAAGCTAGTGGATAGTGTGGTGATACTCCAACCAATCTCTAACCTTAGCGAGCTTCTGAGCACTATAAAATAGAGAAAATAAAACCTAGTAAGCATTGTATGCTTAGTAAGTTCAAATAATAGGAATTGAGACTTACCAATCACATTTAACAACACTAAGCATACAAATAACATGCTTTCATCATTTTAACAAATTTACCTAAACACATATACTCAATCAAGCAAGTTAGTCATATAATACATGTAAATGTTAACTAAACATAGATGAGTTCATCATATAATTCTTCATCAAATAATTCAAAAACATTCAGGGCATATTTCTATTTATCTTATCATTTTCCCATGTCAATAATGTTATCCGTTGAATTATTGATATATCGATGGATACTCAAATAGTACACTCAAGGTGTACATATTTATTAATCGTCAATTCTTATTCAGGGAGCATAACCTTGAGCCACATGTCAAGATGCTCATGCGAGCCATGTAATCATGTAACAGGACACTAATTCGAGCTAATGAAGAAACTCATAAGAGATTTTACTCAAGAAGCTCATAGAGCTTTCTGATATCTCCGAAGAGATAATATCAGGGAGTTTTAGATAAGGTAACAGAGGGTTCAAGTGAGCTTAGTAGGACACTCATGAAGAGCTGCGTTTGTGTCCGCATTATATGCAGGATCACAACCGATCGCATGTTAGGACACTTACAAAGAGTTACGATAATGTGTAACAAATGCAAAATCATTATCGATCAAGATGCTTGCAGGAACTATATATATATCAAGATGTTCGAGAGTTATATCGAGATTACTTGTCCAAGCTAAATCCCGTCTGCAACATATGCAGAATCATATTTCATGTACGAGAAATCACATGTATCCATCGATTTTCATTATTCAAACGAAAATTAATGTTTTAATGACCTTTTCTGTAATGCCCCGTACCCGAGACCGTCGCCGGAGTCGAGCACGAGGTGTTACTAAACTTAATTTCATCAATTAAACAGCTTAAACAATTTATTTTTAAAATTTTCAGACAAGCTGACTAACTGCATCACAGTCACTTAAAAATTCATATCTCAAGTTCTGAAACTAAAAATCCAATTCTGTAAATTTTCCCTGAAACTAGACTCATATATCTATCTACTAATTTTTTTCTAGAATTTTTGGTTTGGCCAATTAGTACAGTTTATTAGTTAAAATCTCCCCTATTTCAGGGTATGACTGCTCTAACCTCTGTGTATTACGAATCAGATATCTCCCTGTACAGAGTTTCAATGACTATTCCGTTTCTTTCTACTAAACCTATACTCTATAAGGAACCTGTACATATAAAGAATGACTTCTAATTATTTTTATACAATTTATGGTGAATTTCAAAAGTCAGAACAAGGGATTCAGAAATTTCTCTGGCCCTGTTTCACAAAAATTTAAATATCTTATAAAATACAACTTTTTTACCTATTTTGTTTATTCCACATGAAAATAGATTCATTAGGCTTCAATTACATATTTTATTCATGATCTAATTATATTTCTACTATTTTTAGTGATTTTTCCAATTCACGTCACTGCTGCTGTGTGATTCTGTTTTATAACCAATTTCACCATTTTATGATTTTCCATGAACTAAGTAACACATTAAACATACATGACATCAAATATGATCTAGATTGGCCATTCCAATGGCTAATCATTTTCAAACCTTTTCTTATCAAACCATAACCATATCATAAGATTATTTACACAAAATGAGTATTTTGCCATACATGTCACATTCAAAATATACAAGCCATTTTACCGATTTAAGCCTTCGGATAGTGTGAACGAGTCTTCGACCTATCCCGATTCTCAAGCCGGCTTGTCAAAACTAGAATGAAAGAAAAGGAGGGAGTAAGCATAAATGCTTAGTAAGTTCACATGCAAGTAGTAAGTAACATAATCATGCAACTCCACATAAAAACATCATTTGCATAAACAACACCAAGACATTCATGTTACATTTGCATTTAATATCATGCTACGATTTCATCATACCAAGTTCTCAACCCGAAGATTTAAGCACATACCTGTCAAATTTTCTCATTTACCACACTTACCAACATGTCACCTTCGTTTTAGGCATTCTCCTTATTCTCTAAAGATTCACCCGTTGAACACATCGGAATATAATTCGAATACACGAAAAGTTTGTACATAAGTGCCACATATGTAGCCAAGCTGCCATGTAACCCGCCCATAAGCAAACTCGGACTCAACTCAACGAGCTCGGATGCCTAGTTACATCTCACGAACTCGGACTCAACTCAACGAGTTCAAACATTTGCATCCATAAGTGAACTCGGACTCAACTCAATGAGTTCGGATGCCCAACCATCCTAGTGACATGTCACTTGTATTCTAATCTATTCCCAAGGTTCAAACGGGCTTTTTCCTCGATTACACATCTTTGCTGTCTTCCACGGTACATCGAAACCGATACTCGATAGCAATTCATAATTTACATATTATTCAATAATAACCATAAAGCATAATAGTTCATGATATTAATCATCATATCACATAAATAACATTAAATTACTTAAAATGACAATTATGTTACTACACTTACACATGAACTTACCTCGATACAAAATATTAGCAATCAAGCCTATTCCTCGTAAACTTTGTTTTTCCCTTGATCACGACTTGAATCTCGTTTCTCTTGATCTATAATGCCAAATTAATCTTATTTAATACATACATTCATCAAAACAACCCCAAATACGAACTTTGGCAAAATTACCATTTTGCCCCTAAACTTTTACAAAATTACACTTTTTCCCCTAGGCTCGGGAATTAAACTTCATCCTATTTTCTTATGTTTTATGACATGCTGATCATTTTTCCCTTCTATGGCAATATCAATTTCACACTCTAACATGTACTTATGACTATTAGGTATTTTTATCGATTAAGCCCTTTTTTGTCCAAAATTTTAGAAATAGGTCAAATTGCTATTTAAGACCTCCTCATTAATATTCCAAAGTAATTTCATACTAAAAACTTCTAGAATGCAAGTTTTGCAAGTTATTCGATTTAGTCGCTAATTTCAACTTAAGCACTTTATGCATAGAATTTCGTCACGAAATTTTCACACAATCATGCAATCATATCATAAACCTCAAAATAATTATAAAATAATTATTTCTATCTCGGATTTGTGGTCACGAAACCACTATTCCGATTAGGCCCTAATTCGAGATATTACAAGTCTCCCCCCTTTTAAGGATTTTCGTCCTCGAAAATCTTACCGGTAAACAGGTGTGGGTACTGTTTTCTCATAGTTTCTTCAAGTTCCCATGTAGTCTCTTCTACCCTGTGCTTTTGCCACAATACTTTCACAAGAGCGACACTTTTATTTCTTAGTTGTTTGACTTCTCGAGCTAAAATCTTAATCGGTTCTTCTTCGTAAGTCATATCCGGTCGTAGTTCAATTTCTATCGGTGAAATAATATGTGAAGGATCCGAACAATACCGACGTAACATAGATACGTGGAACACATCATGAATCTTCTCTAATTCAGGTGGTAATGCTAGCCGATATGCTACCAGTCCAACTTTTTCAATTATTTCATACGGCCCAATAAAACGCGGACTCAACTTGCCCTTCCGTCCAAATCTAAGAACTTTCTTCCATGGAGACACTTTCAAAAATACCTTATCATCAACTTGAAACTCGATTTCTTTTCGTTTCAAATCCGCATAAGATTTCTGTCTATCCGAAGCAGCTTTCAAACAATCTCGAATCACTTTCACTTTTTCTTTGGTTTCTTTTATTAGATCAACTCCATAAATCTGATTTTCCTTGAGTTCAGTCCAATACAATGGTGTCCGACATTTACGACCATACAATGCTTCATAAGGTGCCATCTTCAAACTCGTCTAATAACTATTATTATAAGCAAATTCTACCAACGGTAAGTATCTTTCCCAACTACCTTGAAATTCCAATACACAACATCTGAGCATGTCTTCAAGAATTTGAATCACTCTCTCTGACTATCTATTAGTTTGTGGATAAAAAGCAGTGTTGAAATTTAACTTTGTACCTAATGCCTCTTGCAATTTTTGCCAAAATCGCAAAGTAAATCTTGGATCTCTATCCGAAATAATCGAAAAAGGTATCCCATAAAGTCTAACAATCTCACTGATATACAATTCAGCCAACTTATTAAGAGAATAATTCGTACGTACCGGAATAAAATGAGCCGATTTAGTCAGTCTGTCAACTATTACCCAGATGGCATCTTTCTTCCCCGGAGTTAATGGCAATCCTAATACAAAATCCATAGTAATCCGATCCCATTTCCATTCAGGAACCATGGTAGGCTAGAGTAGTCCCGAAGGTACTTGGTGTTCAGCTTTCACTTGTTGACAAATTAAGCACTTTGATACAAACTCGGATATATCTCTTTTCATTCCATTCCACCAATACATTTTCTTCAAGTCATTATACATTTTCGTACTGCCCGGGTGAACCGCCAAACAACCATTATGTGCTTCATGCAAAATCTTTTGAATCAACTCATCATTTTTCGGTACACAAATCCAATTTTTAAACATCAAGCAACCATCAGAATCGATTTTGAAATCTGACCCAGTATCAGCTTCACACTGTTTTCTCTTGGCTTGCAAATCTTCATCGCTTTTCTAAGCTTCACAAATCTCTTGTAAAAACATCGATCTTGCTCTTAACTCTACTAAAATCGAACCATCATCTTATACCTTTAACTGAGTATTCATATCTCTCAAAGTAAATAGCAACTTTCTGCTTAAAGCATCGGCAACGACATTCATTTTTCCCGGATGGTAATCAATAACAAGCTCGTAATCTTTCAATAACTCCAACCATCTACGCTGTCTCAAATTCAAGTCTTTTTGTGACATCAAATACTTAAGACTTTTATGGTCGGTATATACTCGGCATTTTTCACCATACAGATAATGTCGCCAAATCTTCAAAGCAAATATTATAGTAGCCAATTCCAAATCATGAGTCGGATAATTTCTTTCGTGAGATTTTAACTGCCTCGAAGCATAAGCCACCACTTTTCCTTCTTGCATAAGTACACATCCTAAACCATTTCGAGAAGCATCACTATACACCACAAATTCTTTACCTGATTCGGGTTGTACCAACACTGGTGCTTCAGTTAATAACTTTTTCAATTCTTCAAAACTCTGTTGACATTCTTCTGTCCATTCAAATTTAACATCGTTTTGGAGTAGTCTAGTCATAGGAACAGCAATTATAGAAAATCCATTTACAAACCGCCGATAATACCCAGCTAGCCCCAAGAAACTTCTAACCTCAGTTACATTTTTCGGTGGTTTCCAATCAACGATGGTCGAAATTTTACTAGGATCAACCCGTATACCATCACCTGAAACAATGTGACCTAAAAATCCAACTTCCCGAAGCCAAAATTCACTTTTACTAAACTTGGCATATAACTACTTATCTCTCAAAGTTTGCAAAACTATCCTCAAATGCTCAGCATGCTCTGTCTCATCTTTTGAATAAATTAAAATATCATCTATAAACACCACAACAAATTTGTCCAAGTATGGCCGAAATATGCGATTCATTAAATCCATAAACACAGCAGGAGCATTTGTCAACCCGCATGGCATAACTAAAAATTCATAATGACCGTACCTTGTTCTAAAAGCAGTTTTAGGCACATCCGACTCTTTTACTCGCAGCTGGTAGTACCCAGATCTCAAGTCAATCTTTGAAAACCATGTTGCTCCTTTTAGCTGATCAAACAAATCATCAATTCTCGGCAATGGATACTTGTTCTTGATTGTCACCTTGTTTAATTGCCGATAGTCAATACACAATCTCATAGAACCATCCTTCTTTTTCACAAATAACACGGGAGCACCCCAAGGTGAAAAACTCGGTCTCACAAAGCCTTTGTCAGTCAACTCTTGCAACTGAGACTTTAATTCTTTCAACTCTGCTGGTGCCATTCTATATGGAGTAATCGAGATCAGAGCTGTTCCTGGTATCAAATCAATACCAAATTCTACTTCCCTGACTGGAGGCAAACCTGACAATTCTTCTGGAAATATATCCGCGAACTCACATACAATCGGCACTGATTCAACTTTCTTTTCAATTTCTTTTGTATTAATTACATACGCCAAATAAGCTTCATAACCCTTCCTCAAATATCTCTGAGCTGATATCAAAGAAATCACACTAGATAGTGCCTCTGATTTGCCTGGTTCAACTCGTAGAATTTCACCACTTTCACACTTTAATTCTATAACCTTTTCTTTGCAATTTACTATAGCATCATGCAATGTCAACCAATCCATACCCAAAATAACATCAAATTCATCAAACGGCAACAACATCAAGTCGGCCGGAAAGTAATGACCCCGAATCATTAAAGGACATTTCTTGCATACTTTATCAACTATCACACATTTGCCTAACGGATTCGACACTTTAATCATAAATTCTATGTTCTCAACAAGCATATTCATACTAGATACCAGTTTCATGCATACATATGAATGAGTAGAACCGGGATCAATCAAAGCATTAACATTAACATCATAAAGAGAAAATATATCAGTGATCACATCGGGTGATGAAGCATCTTCACGTGCCTTTATGGTATAAGTTCTAGCTAGAGCCCTTGCTTCAACTCAAGAAACTTTTTACGCTTTTGATCAACAAATCTTTCACTGATGTATTTCTTCCGAATTCTTCTTGAAAGAATTCCTAAGTCACCTTCTCTTTTGGTACCACTGAAATCAATGTCTTCCACCAATGATAGGCTGAATCCCTCAACAATGATATAGCACATTTCAAGCATTCCTCAAGTGTACAGGACAATTCATCAAATACCCGAATAGAATTCTCAAGCCAAAACTCTGCTTTCTCGGCATCATCATCAACATTTGCCCTGAATTCTTCGGCCCTTTGCTTGCAGATTCTGTCAACTAGAGTTCTATGAAATTTCAACAGATCTACACCTTGAGGCATTGGGGGTACAGATTGAGGAATCGGGGGAGGTGGGAGAGGTTGTGCATTCAGGTTCGTACGAACGAACTCAGTATACCAGGCACTCATCATCTGGAGAAAGGCTTCTCGAGCCCCTTCTCCTCCTCCTTGACCAACAGTAGGAGGTGGATTTTCGGTTGGCACCGCCCCTTCAGCCGGAGCCGGTGCATTACTTTTTACATCATCAGCCACAACTGGATCGGGATCCATTTACTATAAAAAATCATTTAAAAGGTCAGAAGTCGTCACACTATCACAATATATATGGCATGGCATGTATAGCAAAACTCGTACATACAACACGTTAGTCCGAGAACTGACTAAACCTACTCTGATACCACCAAATGTAAGGCCCCGTACCCTAGACCGTCGCCGGAGCCGAGCACGAGGTGTTACTAAACTTAATTTCATCAATTAAACAGCTTAAACAATTTCTTTTTAAAATTTTCAGACAAGCTGACTAACTGCATCAAAGTCACTTAAAAATTCATATCTCGAGTTCTGAAACTCAAAATTCAATTCTGTAAATTTTCCCTGAAACTAGACTCATATATCTATCTAATAATTTTTTTCTAGAATTTTTGGTTTGTCCAATTAGTACAGTTTATTAGTTAAAGTCTCCCCTGTTTCAGGGTATGACTGCTCTGACCTCTGTGTATTACGAATCAGATATCTCCCTGTACAGAGTTTCAATGACTATTCCGTTTCTTTCTACTAAAACTATACTCTATAAGAAACCTGTACATATAAAGCATGACTTCTAATTATTTTATACAATTTATGGTGAATTTCAAAAGTCAGAACAGGGGATTCAGAAATTTCTCTGGCCCTGTGTCACAAAAATTCATAATTTACATATTATTTTTATACAATTTATGGTGAGTTTCAAAAGTCAAAACCTCGATTACACATCTTTGCTGTCTTCCACGGTACATCGAAACCGATACTCGGTAGCAATTCATAATTTACATATTATTCAATAATAACCATAAAGCATAATAGTTCATGATATTAATCATCATATCACATAAATAACATTAAATTACTTAAAATGACAATTATGTTACTACATTTACACATGAACTTACCTCGATACAAAATATTAGCAATCAAGCCTATTCCTCGTAAACTTTATTTTTCCCTTGATCACGACTTGAATCTCGTTTCTCTTGATCTATAATGCCAAATTAATCTTATTTAATACATACATTCATCAAAATAGCCCCAAATCCGAACTTTGGCAAAATTACCATTTTGCCCCTAAACTTTTGCAAAATTACACTTTTGCCCCTAGGCTCAGGAATTAAACTTCATCCTATTTTCTTATGTTTTATGACATGCTGATCATTTTTCCCTTCTATGGCAATATCAATTTCACACTCTAACATGTACTTATGACTATTAGGTATTTTTACCGATTAAGCCCTTTTTTGTCCAAAATTTTAGAAATAGGTCAAATTGCTATTTAAGACTTCCTCATTAATATTCCAAAGTAATTTCATACTAAAAACTTCTAGAATGCAAGTTTTGCAAGTTATTCGATTTAGTCCCTAATTTCAACTTAAGCAATTTATGCATAGAATTTCGTCACGAAATTTTCACACAATCATGCAATCATATCATAAACCTCAAAATAATTATAAAATAATTATTTCTATCTCGGATTTGTGGTCACGAAACCACTATTCCGATTAGGCCCTAATTCGAGATATTACATTTTTGATCAAATGATCAATCATATATTTATAACATTAATATAAATTACATAAACATCTACCACATTCAAATAAAATATAACATTCAATTAAAACATATTAACATGCAAAATTAAGTTACACAAACTTACCTCGATAATAATTCGTACAAGAAAATCTACTAATCTGAGACTTTCTCTTTTTCTCGATCTAGCTTTGAATTTGTGTTATCTAGATCTATATAAATGAATTTAATCATCAACTTCTCACATTTCATATTCTATTTAACTCAATTTACATCCTAGGCAAAATTACCATTTTGCCTCTGAACTTTCCATAAATTCCAATTTCATCCCTAGGCTCAAAAAATGAAATTCATGCAATCTACTCCTTAATCCAAGCCTAACCGAAATTTTCAATATAAAATTTACAGCACATGTATTATATAAAATTCAAATTTTTTCTTCAACTTACACAAATTTACAATTTAATCCTTAAATCACAATTTCATCAAAATTCACTTTGTAAAAGTTGTTTATCTATCAACAGCCTTTCATTTTCTACCATAAATTTCAACTTTTCAGGATATTCATCCATGGCATAACTTTTATACTTTGATAACTTTTCAAATTAATCCTCCAAATAGATGAATTATATTATCCTCGTTTTAAAAATATAAAAATTACTAAAAATGGGGCTTGAATACTTACCCAATTATGCCAAGAAAGCTCGTTTTCTCTTTCCTAGGGTTTCCATGGAATATTTGGGTAAGAAGATGATAATAATACGATGATATTTCTTATTTATTAATTTATCATCTTTTAATTATTTTAGTTTCCAATTTAGTCCTTAACCTTTTCTAATTTTTCCATGGATGAATCACCAAAAATATCTACTACTTTTCTTTAATGGTCTATTTACCATATAAGGAGCTCAAGTTTTGAATTCCATAGCTATTTGATCCTTCTAGCTACTAGAATCCAACTTTTTTCATTTTATGCAATTTGGTCCTATCCATAATTAAACACAAAATCAATAAAATTTTCTTGTCGAAATTTTCTTATGACATTCCAATCAAAATACTAACCATGCAAAAATATAAAAAGAAATTTTCTTTCTGGCTCAGATTTGTGGTCCCGAAACCACTGTTTCGATTTTACTAAAAATGGACTATTACATAAATGGATGACTCGCAGAAGGCAAAAACATAGATGTGACTAACTTGACTAGCAGTACATCAGATAGGACCATAACAGACTAGATCCTGAATTCATTTATGGATTTATTCACTTGTGACATTCATAGTATGGATACTTAAAACCTGAGTACCTTGATGTAAGTACAAGCTTGAGTTTAAATAGATAAGGAACCAAAAGCTAGTAAGTTGTGTGTACAAATTTTGTAATATGTAGCAACATTCATAGCAGTGAAATTCATAGCCCAAAACATGGTTAAATGATATCCTCTCATTGGCATTACATGGTTGATGAAAAGTAACATGCCCACTGGTCGCCTGTCTTTATGATGGGAAACTTGATCACTATTTGATAGTGATTGACTTTTCATGAAAGAAAATGTAATGGTTACCATGAGATAAAACAGGATTATATTGGGAGAACGAAAATTATCATAAAGAGATGAAGGATATTCTATGAAGGTAACACACTTATGACAAGGTCATTAGACGAGCATTGAGTAGTTTCTTTAATAATGATATGTCATTGGGGAGAGCTCAATCATGATACCATAGTGGAATGACTTTGTAACTAAATGAGTTTATAATTAATAGGTGAAAATCTTAAACTTAATTATAAATCATTTGAGCCTCAACTACATATGTCCAATTGGTCCCTCTGTTAGCTCATTGAAACCAGAAATGAATTGCATGTTTGAATAGAAATGAATAGAATGAATATGAAAAGAGAAATGGGAAACATTCAGGAACGATTATGGTTTTCTCCGAAATGGAGAAATGAAAGCATTTGAAATGAATGTAGGTTTCCAAAAATGGAAATGAAAATGAAAATGGAAAGTTTTTGGATTGTTTTGAAGCAAAAAAATGAAAATAAACCATTCGGTCATAGTGAACATGTTAAATTGTGAAATATTGAACATATTTTCTCAAAATTTTAACAGGGGCAAAATTGTCAAAATTTTACCAAGGGTAAAATCGTCAAAATTTTATTGGGTTAAAAAAGGGATGATAAAGTTGTTTTATATATAAATATTAAAATTTATTTTGGGGAAATAGAAAAACTGAATCGAGTTGGATCATATTAAAGAGTACTAGGTTAAAAAGGCTGAGGAAGTACTCATTATTGGACTCGATGTGAAAAAGGCCCAAAAGCCCCTTATGGACATGAAGGGGGTGACAACCATAGTAAGAATAACGCCTCATCCACACACAAGTTCAACATTTTTTAAAGCCCATTAACCATTATTTTCAAAATAACCTTATATAGAACCAAACATAAACTAATTAATAGGGCCAAATTGCTGCATACGAGTAGGGCTTGTGACTTTCGAAATAAGAACAATGTGCATTTTATTTATATCAATAAGGGACATACCTTCATTGAGAATATCAAGACAATAATCCCCAACGTCTTGTCCCACAATATGCTAATAATTCTCATAAAACAAAGCTAGAAGGTCGTCCGAACCCGAAGCTTTCGCCGAAGCCATCGCTTTTAAAGCAGTACAAATTTCCTCCCACATATACCTCACTGTAAAGAAAACATTCATCTCATCATTAATACAAGAGCTTACCCCTTCCAAGATATGGTTCGAATTACCAATCTCTCATCTTGTAATGTGGATAAATTAATGAAGAACTCATTCGCAATGTCAAACAAATCATCCACCTCTCGAACCATTTTCCCATCATTATTAGTTAAGTAGTTGATTCTATTCGTTCTTCACCTCTACGATGCAAACCTATGAACAAACCCATATTTCGATCCTCCAACTTCATCCAATTTGCATGAGCTCCCTATTCCTAGTAGAACTCCTCCTTATCAATTTCTAAATTCTTCTTCAGCTTTGTGCCCAAAAGATCTGATAAATTCTCCTCATCCCTATCTCCCTCATTGAGGGTTATAACTCTGTCACTCCTTCACTCTCCTCAAGCAGCCAACCCACACCTTTAAACCTCTACACAACATAGCAAGACGTTGTGGACCATTCCCCATACTACTCCCTCATAGTCAATGTATCTCAGCTTCACATGAACCGTTCTATGTTAAGCAAGCCTCAAACCGAAACCCCCACCCTTTTACACAATAAACTTTGCACTGTATCAATCAACAAAGGGCAATAATTTGGTAACAAATAGGGTAGATGCTTTACAAAAAAAAGTAGAAAACCTTCCCCACCAAGAAAAATTAGAAACCCTCTTATCTAATCTTTCTCTAATATTATTCTCCTCAAAATTCCCTCATTCCCATGTAAACCAAGGTCCTTCATACCCTAGATCTTCCAACTGACAGTCTATCAGAACATTTCAAAACTCTTCTATACAACCTTCATCCTGAAGCACACCATATTTTTTCTCAAAAGAGTAAAGAATCTCATTAAAGTTGCCACACACCAACTAAGGCAAACTCTGAACATAACCTAAGGATCTTAACAGCTCTTACGACTCTAATCAAAATCTTATATCTAGAGAGCTGTAAAACCTTGTCAACCTCCATTTCTCATCCTCTGTGGTCTCTCAAACTTCCATGTTAATATGAAACCTCGAAAAACTCCTTAAAACCACTAATACCTTTAATCTCCAACCTAAACTAAGTCCCTCTTGGAACTATCTACCACAACCTTAATACCATAAATAATGCCACCCTTCATCCGTACTCTTTCCATTCTATTTTGATTTAACTTTGTCTCTATAAATAACATAATTTGGGGATAGTACAATTTCAACATGTGTTAAAGCCTCCTCAATGTCTGTGGACTCCCCAACCCATGGATATTCCAGCACATGATCTTCATTTCTATCGGTTGACCTGCCCCTTGGCAGTCGCCAGTACATTACTTTGACAAGCTAGTAGATGCTCATCTCTTTCCTCTGTAGAATAGGAACACTTAGAAACTCTTCCAGAGAAAGTTCCAGTTCTTTGACTTTTTTTCCATCAAAACCATCAATTGGGTTGTTTTTCAAATCATGAATCATAGGATCCAGTCCCATTCTACCTAATTTGCACCCTTTCCCCTCTCTACCAACCCTTTCCATATTTATACCCAAAATTAGATTCACCTGTCACATGAAATTAGTCACAGGATAAGCTTTAACACTCCTCCACTCAACCTATTCGAGAAAACATCCCCCGAGAAACCACCCTCATTACCTTTCCTCAACCAGATACTCTCCATGGTGGCAACCCTTCTTCCCACAGTGCGTAACGAAATGTCCCACCCCATATCAGACTTATCCACCTCCCTCTTCAATCGGACCAGACAAAAACTATCACTGTGCCCCAAATAGCCACAGAAGAAACAAAACAACGTAAGTTTCTTATAGTAAAATCTAACATAAACATGATTTGTAGGGGATAACTGATTTTTCCTTATGTGTTTCAAAGGATATCTAATATCAATCCTCTCCCTCACCCCGCAAATATTGGTTAAAATCCCTATTGACCTACTTAGTTTCATATTCCTCAAACAATCTAATGAAATTTCCTAACTGCTTAGCAACTACTTCCCGAAAAAAACCTTGGGTGTAAATCAAGAACTTGCACCCAGAAAAATTAATATATCAATGGCACTAACATGGGATCTTCCTTATCCTCTGAAACCCCTTCGAACTAGAGCACCTCATATTTTTCCTCCATGATACACAGATCGACCATTTCATTCTCCATTTTCACACCAAACAAATAATCCAAACCAACCACTAAATTGCCCAAATTGAAACGTGCAAAAACCACCACAGAACCCTATTCAGAATCGACAAACTAAGAGTCCTAAACAAACTTGCTACTAAACAAACAGAGACATGCCGTGAGATAGACTTCTTAAGTGTCAATAAGAAACTTACTTTTTAATTGTTCTTTTATGATTTTGGGTTTTAATTATTTTCATTTTGAAAATTAACTTTAAAAGACTATGATAACGTGGGATGTGATATCTGAATACTTAATTATATAAAATAAAATATTTCATTATATAAATAAGTAATATTAATTGGTTAATTGTAATTAAATGTATGATTAATTTAATATGGAATAATATGATAATTTTTTGAGAGAATAAAATTTTAAATTTTGAAATATTAAATAAATCAAAATATTATCAAATACATAAAAATTAAAATATTTACATATTGTGTAATGACCCAGTTTTCAATGGTGTCGAAAAATGCTATTTTGGAACTTCATTTTCGAAAATCGAGCTCGTAAATATAAAATAGGAATTCTTTATTAAAGCTTAGGGACTAAATTGTAAAAGTTCAATCGCTATTGAGTTTTAACTAAGAAAAGGCTTAGGGATAGGTAGCAATTATCCAAAGGACCAAAATGGTAAATAAATCAATCTTAAATAGTGGTTAGTGGCTGGAAATGGTGGATACCATAAATTAATTAATAGATAAATTAATCTATATTAAACAATAATAAAACTAATTAAACAAGATTAGTTAAACACTACTTAAGATATATATTAGCTATTGGAATGAGATATGAAACATTCTCATCTTCTCCATTTTCACCATCCCCCTTCGTTAAAGAAAGAAGAAACCTTCATTTTCTTTAAGCATTCAGCTAGCTATTGTAAGTAAGTCCTGATACGATCACGCCCGAGAGTGCCCCTAGCTCGAGCAAGGATCCATTGGAGCTGCCCCAAGGCCCTATCACATGAGCTCGAGCCAAGCTATTTAAGGAGGCCATTTTGGTCTTAGTCAACCAAGTATGGGGTGAAACGTTGGCTGGACATATTGATAGAGCTTGGACCAGCTCAACAAGGACCCCTTGCAACCTCTTACAAGTCGACCTCAGCTCACATTCAGCTCCACGAGCTTAGCTTAGCTCATTTCAGCTCATTCGAGCTCATCCTTATTTCTTTCTAGCTCATTTCTTTATTTGCTGGAATAAACTAAGTGTCTACTATTAGTTAGTTAAATTTGTTTTAGCTCATTAATACATATATCAGCTCATTATAGCTCATTATATGTGTTTAATATATTTTATGTTAGCCGAATTAATGTGTCATGTTTTATTTCAATATTAAATTTGTCTTAGCTTAATTATGTGTTACCAATGTGTCTAAGTAGAGTATACATTTATTTTGTCATAATTTAGCCGAATTAAACTTGTCTTGAATCAATTTAATGTGTTCATTTATGTACAGCCAGTTGCATGAAGGAGATTTAATGCAAGGTGCATGAATGGCCAGCTACAATGAATAGAGAGATACATGCATGGACAGCTTCAATGCATGGTATGCTGGTTGTTTGGCTTCTCCAAGTACCTTTTTAGCCAAAGGTTAGCTGCCCATTTAATTCATCCACCCATTCGGCTGAACAAGGCAAGCAATTCAGCTCATTTAAGCTCATGGCCGAACCTAGACATGCCCAATCAGTTCCCAATTCTTTCAAGTACATTCAACTGAATTTTGTTCATCTAGAAGCTATCTAGTGGCATTCCAAAGGGCTGAATATAGACATGGAATTTACTTGGTTTTATTCTAGAATTTTCCAGCTCATTAAAGCTAAAATTACTTAGTCATTAAGTTGCTAATGTGCCTATTCGGCTAGCATAGATTTCTAGCTATAAATACTTAGCTATTTTTATGTATGGGAGAATTTTTGCCAATTTGAATGAACATTGAGTTATTTTTTAGGTTTTTCTCTCTCAAATTTTGTTTGAGACTCAGCTTGACTTATCTGCTAGTTAGTGGTGTCAACTTGATTCTTCTTTTGAACTTATCATTCTCATAGTGTGGCGTTCACCCAACCTTATACCTTTTGTTATTACCTTGCTAGGTAACGGGTCAAGGTCCTTTCTTCCATCACCGAACCACCTTAAGACATTAAGTCCCGGGTCAACACTCTCATTTAGTGTTGGTTCGTTCTTAAAGCTTAAGTTCAATTTCCATCCCATCCTATTATCAATTATCTAACTTAATTTCTCTATTAGCCGAACTTATATACACAAACACTTAGCCATTTTAAACCTATTCTTCATTCTTATGTTCAATACTTAGTCGAATATAAATATAATACAAGTTTGGAACGATACTTCCTCATTCGAGGATCGAGCAACTAAGCGACTCAACTCATCACACCGAAGTGAGATCGTATCATTTTGTATCAGAGCTAGTCCAAACGAGAAGTACATATGTTCCAAGCAATCCCAGAATAGGTTCGTGAAAAAAATTCGAAAAATAATTTGTATCAAAGTATTCTACTTGTATTCATCATTCAATAATTGAAAAAAAGAAAAAAAAGAGAAAAAAATTTGAAGTTAAAAATAAAGTGCTGAAAAGATTATGTTCATCTTCTTGTAATCTCAATCAAGTAAGTTCCTTCCTACTATCATCAACTACCCTACACGCCACACTCAAAACCAACTATGTTTTCTTTCAGCCTACCCTACACCTAAAAGTCAATATCTTTGCAAACCATTTGAAGCTGACCCCTAGACTATGATAAAGTCTAAAAGAGTCTCCTCTGAAGTCACGAGAGAAGAAAAGAGTGGAAAAAGGCACATGTCTGAGCGCATTAGAGAGAAGAAAAAGCCAATTATGAGTGTAAACACAAGTGTGAGTGCCACTATCTCTTTATTTCCAAGTGAACGTGAGGTTTTGTGGTGAGGTTATTCTCTTCTATGTCAAGAAGTCCAGAATGAAATATGGCGGAAAGACCCAAACGATAACCAGTTCAAAATGTCGCGGCCAGAGGAGGAGTACCAGATTTAAATCTACAAGCCCTATTGCACAAAGTGGAGCGCTTATTCAAATGAAAACTCAAGCCTATCCAAGAAAGGCTAGATCAAGTCGAGGAGAGAGCCCAACGAGAGAGGGCGCCCCAAAGTCCCCAACGAAACTGAGGCCGACAACAAATCAACGAAGACGAGTTGTATAGCCCTAGTGATGCCGAGAGTGATCAAGGGTCCAACCTAAGTGATTGGCGGAGGGGGAAAAGAAATCATGGCCAAAGAGAACGTGGGTGAATTGATGATGACCTTAAAAATATTAAAGTGTCAATTCCACCATTCCAAGGCCGATCAGATCCGGAGGCTTATCTCGAGTGGGAGAAAAAGATAGAATTGGTGTTCGAGTGCCATAATTACTTCGAGACCAAGAAGGTAAAATTGGCAGCAATTGAATTCTCTGATTACGCCATGATCTAATGGGATCAATTAACCACTAGCCGTAGAAGGAACGGAGAACGACCAATAAGTACATGGGCCAAAATGAAATTGGTAATGCCCGAAGGTTCATACCGTCCTATTATCACCGGGAGCTCTATCAAAAGCTCCAAAGCCTTACCTAAGGATCGAGGAGCATGGAGGATTACTATAAGGAAATGGAGATCACAATAATACAAGCAGATGTGCAAGAAGATGGTGAAGCAACCATGGCACGTTTCTTGGCTGGTCTCAACTGAGACATCGCCAATATTGTGGAGTTACAACACTACGTCGAGGTAATGGACATGGTGCACATGGCCATCAAAGTGGAGAAGCAATTAAATTGCAAAAGTGCTATTCGAGGCTATTCCACCGCGAACACTTCAAAATGGAGCTAAGGCGTTAGCAAAAACACTCCATCGAACTGAGCAAAAGAGCCAACGGTGCCAGCAAAGTCGAATAAACCCGTGGCTGAATCAAGCAAAAGCAAGGCTGCCAAAAGCTTTCCCAATCATTCGAGGGACATCAAGTACTTCAAATGCCTCAGGAGGGGGCATATTGCAAGTCAATGCCCAAATCGAATCACTATGGTGGTGCGCGTGAATGGCGAAATTGAGTCAGAGGAAGAGGTCGAGAATGAACCCAAAGTCACATCCGACGAAAAGGAGGACTTGGAGCATGTTGTTGATGGTGAATTACTCGTCGTCAAAAGAAGTTTAAGTCTCCAAAGTGTGAAGAACAAGCAAACAACAGGAAAACATATTTCATACGCGATGCCAAGTCCAAGGGAAAGTCTGTAGCGTAATCATCAATGGTGGGAGTTGTACAAATGTGGCGAGCAGTCTCATGGTGGAGAAACTAGGTTTGCCGACCACCAAGCACCCGAACCCATATAAAATTCAATGGCTCAATGATAGTGGAGAATTAAAGGTAACAAAACAAGTTCTTGTATCCTTCTCTATTGGACAATATGCGGATGAAGTGCTCTGTGATGTTGTACCCATGCATGCAGGTCATTTGTTACTTCAACACCGTGGCAGTTCGACCGAAGAGTCATCCATGACGGGTATACCAATAGGTATATGTTTAAACATATGGGAAAGAACGTGACGTTAGCACCATTGACGCCAAAGCAAGTATACAATGATCAAATAAAGTTGAAAACTTCTGTAGATCAAATGAGAGAAAAAGAAAAGAATGAAAATGTAAAAGAAAAGAATTTGGGAAAAAGAGAGGAAAAACAACAAAAGAAAGTGAAAAGAAAATGAGGAAAGAAAAAGATAAAAAAGAAAAAGAATGTGATAAAATGAGCGTGTTTGTAAAAACGAGTGATGTCCGAAAAGCATTATTGTTGAAACATTCCATCCTTGTGCTCATGTACAGGGAAAATTTATTTAATACTAATGAGTTACCCGAGGACCTAACCTCTTCTGTCTTATCTCTTTTGTAGGATTTCCAAGACGTGTTTCCAGAAGAAACTTTGGGTGGGTTGCCACCCCTTCGCAAAATCGAGCATCAAATTGATTTTGTACCCGAAGCTATCATTCTGAACTGACCAGCATATAGGACGAATCCTAAAGAGATTAAGGAACTATAATGGCAAGTCAACGAGTTGATAAAGAAAGGCTACATTCACGAAAGCCTTAGCCCTTGTGCCGTACCCGTCTTGTTGGTGTCGAAACAACATAAAACATGGCAAATGTGTGTGGACTGTCGAGCCGTGAAAAAGATTACCATTAAGTACCGACATTCGATACCTCGCTTAGACAACATGCTTGACAAACTAAGTGGTGCCAAACTATTTTTAAAGATCGATTTGAAGAGTGGTTACCATCAGATTTGTATGCGAGAAGGCGACGAATGGAAGACGACTTTCAAAACTAAGCATGGTTTGTATGAGTGGTTGGTCATGCTATTTGGCCTAACCAACACAGCTAGCACCTTTATGAGGTTAATGAATTATGTTCTAAGATCTTTTATTAGTAAGTTTTGTGTTGTGTATTTCGATGACATTCTTATATATAACAAATCTTTGGAAGAGCATATGATACACCTTAAATCTATTTTGGAGATTCTTCGTAAGGAAACCCTTTATGCTAACCCTAAAAAGTGTACGTTTTGTTCTGACAAGGTTATTTTTCTAGGATTCGTGGTTAGCTCGAAAGGTTTAGAAGTGGACCAATAGAAGATAAAAGCGATTCAAGAGTGGCCGAGGCTTACGAGTATTAGCCAAGTTTGAAGTTTCCAAGGCTTGGCAAGTTCTTATAGGCGATTCGTGCCAAACTTCAGCACTATAGCCGCACCCTTGATGATGATGAGTGTAATCAAGAAGAACTTAGCTTTCTATTGGGCCGATGAGCAAGAGAATTCTTTCATTGAGATTAAGAATTGTCTTACAAAAGCTCCTTTATTAGCCTTACCTGACTTTACTAAAACATTTGAGATTGAATATGATGCATCAGGTGTTGGGATCAGGGCCGTTTTAACTCAAGATGGAAGGCCTATTGCGTATTTCAGTGAGAAGCTCAATGGAGTCGCATTTAACTATCCTATCTATGATAAAGAAATGTACACACTCATACAAGCTCTCGAGATGTGGCAACATTACCTATGGCCAAAAGAGTTCGTGATTCATTTCGATCACGAAGCATTAAAACACATCAAGGGCCAGCATAAGTTGAATAAGCGTCATGCAAAATGTGTAAAGTACCTCAAATATTTTCCTTACATTATCAAGTATAAGAAAGGTAAAGATAATATTGTGCCTGACGCACTCTTGAGAAGGTATGCTTTATTATCATCTCTTGATTCTAAATTGCTTGGATTCTCTTTATTGAAAGATTTGTATGCTAATGACGATGATTTTGGTGAGATATTTGCTGCTTGTGAGAATGCTTCTGTTGAGAAATTTTATAAGTACGAAGGCTTCCTTTTCAAGGAAGGAAAATTGTGCATTCCACAATGTTCCATTCAGGACTTACTTGTGCACGAGGAGCATAGCAGGGGCCTCATGGGACATTTTGGTATAGGTAAGACCTTATCAATGCTCCAAGAACACTTTTATTGGCCTAGAATAAGAAGGGATGTGGAATGAGTTTGCGAGTGTTGCGTAGCGTGTAAGAAGACTAAGTCTAAGATTCAACCAAACGGCCTATACACTCCACTGCCCATACCCGAAGCTCCTTGTATGGATATATCCATGGACTTTTTCCTCGGATTGCCGCGAATAAAAATAGGGAAGGACTCTATCTATGTTGTAGTTGATAGGTTTTCTAAGATGTCACATCTTATAGCATGTACAAAAACTGATGATGCCTTCCATATTGCTAGTCTTTTCTTTAGGGAAATCATTCGACTACATGGAATTTCGAGAATGATCGTGTCCGATCGTGATGCAAAGTTTTTGAGTCACTTTTGGAGATCATTATGGGGGGAGCTTGGAAATAAATTGCAATTTTCAACCACTTGTCAACCCTAAACAGATGGACAAACGGAGGTGGTTAATCGAGTTTTGTCTACATTGTTGTGAGCCATCACTCGCAAAAACCTGAAGCCGTGGGAAGAATGCCTACCTCATATCGAGTTTGCATATAATCAATCAGTCCATTCGGCTATTAAGTTTTCTCCTTTCAAAATCGTTTATGGTTTTAATCTGTTAACTCTATTAGACTCAGCACCTTTACCTAATGACCAATTCATTCATGTAGATGCAAAAAAGAAGGCCGAGTATGTCAAGGAGTTGCATCAAAAGGTTCGAGCCAATATCGAAGCAAGAACCGAGAGCTATGTTCAAAATGCAAACAAAGGTCGAAAGCGAGTTATTTTTGAACCCGGTGATTGGGTTTGGGTTTATATGCGCAAAGAATGTTTTCCAGCCCAATGTAGGTCTAAATTGTTGCCTCAAGGAGAAGGACCTTTCCAAGTCCTATAATGAATCAATAAAAATTCCTACCGACTTGACTTACCGGGTGAGTATAATATAAGTGCGAGTTTCAATGTGTCTAATTTATCTCCCTTCGATACAGGTTCCGACTTAAGGACAAGTTGCTTTGAAGAGGGGGGATGATGCGATCACACCCCGGAGTGCACCTAGCTCGAGCAAGGATCCATTGGAGCTGCCCCAAGGCCCTATCACATGAGCTCGAGCCAAGCTATTTAAGGAGGCCATTTCAGCCTTAGTCAACTAAGTATGGGGTGAAACGTTGGCCAAACATATTGAGAGAGCTTGGACCAGCTCAACAAGGACTCCTTGCAATCTCTTGCAAGTCGACCTCAGCTCACATTTAGCTCAACAAGCTTAGCTCAGCTCATTTGAGCTCGTTTGAGCTCATCCTTATTTCTTTCTAGCTCATTTCATTATTTTCTAGAATAAACTAAGTGTCTACTATTAGTTAGTTAAATTTGTTTTAGCTCATTAATACGTATCTCAGCTCACTATAGCTCATTATATGTGTTTAATATGTTTTGTGTTAGCCCAATTAATGTGTCAAGTTTTATGTCATTATTTAATTTTTCTTAGCTTAATTATCTGTTAAATGTGTCTAAGTAAAATATTCATTTATTTTTTCATAATTTAGTCGAATTAAACTTGTCTGGAATCAATTTAATGTGTTTATTTATGTGCAGCTAGATGCATGAAAGAGATTTAATGCAAGGTGCATGAATGGCCAGCTACAATGTATGGAGAGATACATGCATGGATGGCTTCAATGCATGGTGTGCTGGTTGTTTGGCTTCTCCAAGTGCCTTTTCAGCCAAAGGTTAGCTGCCCATTTAATTCATCCACCCATTCGGCTGAACAAAGCAAGCAATTCAACTCATTTAAGCTCATGGCCGAACCTAGACATGCCCAATTAGCTCCCAATTCTTTCAAGTATATTCAACTGAATTTTCTTCATCTAGAAGCTGTCTAGTGGTGTTCTAAAGGGCTGAATATATACATGGAATTTACTTGGTTTTATTCTAGAATTTTCCAAGTCATTCAAGCTAAAATTACTTAGTCATTAAGTTGTTAATGTGCTTATTCGGCTAGCATAGATTTCTAGCTATAAATACTTAGCTATTTTCATGTATGGTAGAATTTTTGCCAAATTGAATGGAAATTGAGTTATTTTTGAGGTTTTCCTCTCTCAAATTTCGTTCAAGACTCGGCTTGACTTATCTGCTAGTCAGTGGCGTCAACTTGATTCTTCTTTTGAACTTATCACTCTCATAGTGTGGCGTTCACCCAACCTTATACCTTTTGTTCTTACCTTGCTAGGTAATGGGTCAAGGTCCTTTCTTCCATCACCGAACCACCTTAAGTCATACAAGTCCCGAGTCAACACTCTTCTTTAGTGTTGGTTCGTTCTTGAAGCTTAAGTTCGATTTCCATCTCATCCTATTATCAATTATCTAACTTAATTTCTCTATTAGCAGAACCTATATACATAAACACTTAGCCATTTTAAACCTATTCTTCATTCTTATTTTTCATACCTAGCCAAATATAAATATAATACAAGTTTGGAGCGATACTTCCTCGTTCGACAATCTGGCAACTAAGCGGCTCAACTCATCACACCGAGGCGAGATCGTATCAAGTCATTAAGTAATTTTTCTTTGATTTTTATAGAGTCCCTAATGAAAGAATGTGAAATCAGATTTTTATCTGATGGTAGATATTGAAATATATGCATATCCCGTGTATAGAGACTAAATTGAATAAAGTGCAAAATATGTATGACTTGGTATTTGAATGTGAAATGAATGAAATCTAATATTGTCTTGTTATTGAATTATAGTATGTAGCTAAAAATGACATTGGACCTGTGAAAGGGAAAGGAAAAGCAAGAGTTATCAACGAGTGACGAGAGGATTCGATTTGTACTTTTATAATTCAAGATCATTATATTTATATGCATATACATATACATATTGAATGCATGATTAACTATCAAGGTAAGCTTATACATTTTGTATGATTTGATTTGTATTGAATGATGTTGAATATCAAAAAATTGGACTAAATTGAAAGAAGTAGAAAATATTATGATATAACTGATACATGATATGTGATATGAATACGGAATGAAACATGTTATATGATATGATATATTTATCAATTGAAGATGAATTGAAATAAGACTATGATATTGAATGTGAAATCATATATGAACTGAATTGTATGATGTAATTGGAACATTGGTAACTATTTAGGCAAAGCTAGATATAGTTGGCACGTCACAGGATAGATCATGTTTTATTTCATTAATTTACTAATAAACTAAACTAAGTGGTCATCATCAAAATCATCCACAAAGTCATGCTAAAATTTGGTTTATTTACTATTTTGGTGCTTTAGATAATTGCTATTTAGATCCCCAAAACTTTTACTAATTAAAACTCTGTAGTGATTGGACTTTTACAATTTAGTCCTTGAGCCTTAATTAATCACTTTTTGGCTAAATTACTTAACCAAACTTCAAATATATTTTTATATTAACTGTATAAATATTTTTATTTTACATTTACAGACTCAGTTTATGGAAATAACGTCTTGAAATCGCACTTTCTAACACTACTGAGAATCGGGTCATTACACGACCCTTCTTACCATCACCAAATGTGAGTCAGCTAACATAATGTTCTTTTAAATAAAACAAGTGTGATTGCTTACTTTTCATGTTACAAAACTAACTATTATCAAAATATGAAAAATCATTTATTGTAGGCTTCAAAGATTGATGTGCTACCAGTAAGCGGTTTGGATCTTTCTTCTTCCAAACAAAGTTTTTCTTCTTCACACGTGATGTGCCAAGTGAAATGAGAACTACGACATGCACTACACTCTTCCATCTCAGATCACACAACGTTTTGAAACATCATGGCCTAATATGACTAGGTACACTACAATAATGGCATATGACTTTCTGTTTAGAGTTTACCTGTAATATCCCGAATTAGGGCCTAATCGGAATAGTGGTTTCGTGACCACAAATCCGAGATAGAAATAATTATTTTATAATTATTTTTAGGTTTATGATATGATTGCATGATTGTGTGAAAATTTCGTGACGAAATTCTATGCATAAAGTGCTTAAGTTGAAATTAGGGACTAAATCGAATAATTTGCAAAACTTGCATTCTAGAAGTTTTTAGTATGAAATTACTTTGGAATATTAATGAGGAGGTCTTAAATAGCAATTTGACCAATTTCTAAAATTTTGGACAAAAATGGGCTTGTACATGAAAATTTTCAAAGAAAGGTATTAAGGGTATTTTGGTCATTTGGTAATTAAAAGATTAAAAAAGGAAAAAAGATGGCAAAATATGTCCATCTTCTTCATTAGGATGAAAATTAAAGGGTTCTCCATAGCTAGGGTTTGTTTCAAGCTTCCAAGCTCCATAGTAAGTGATTTCAAGCCCCGTTTTTAATGTTCTTTACGTTTTTGGAGTCCCGGTAACTTGATTTAGCTTATGCTAGCAATAATTTAACCTAGGGTTCATATTTGGAAAGATACCCATAGGTGAAATTTGTGTATTTTGGTGTTTTATGATAGAATATGAGGTTTTAAATTATGCTAGACAACTTGTGCTACTCAGTTTTAAGTGAAAACGAGTAAAAGGGCTTAATCAATAAAAATACCTAATATTCATAAGTACATGTTAGAGTGTGAATTTGATGTTGCTATAGAAGGGAAAAATGATCAGCATGTCATAAAACATAAGAAAATAGGATGAGGTTTAATTTACGAGCCTTGGGGAAAAAGTGTAAATATGTGAAAGTTTAGGGGCAAAATGGTAATTTTGTCAAAGTTCGTACTAAAGGCTGTTTTGATGAATATATGTATTAAATAAATTAATTTGGTATTATAGATCAAGAAAAACAAGATTCAAGTCGTGATCGAGGGAAAAATAAAATTTATGAGGAATAGGCTCAATTGCTAATATTTTGTATCGAGGTAAGTTCATGTGTAAATAAGGTAACATAATTTTTATTTTAAGTGATTTAATGTTATTTATATGATATGATACTTATTATCATGAAATATTATGCTTTGTGAATTATTATTTGGTAATATGCAAATTATGTGAACAACTTGATAAGTATGAGATGCTAACAAGTATCGGTTTCTACATTTCGAAGAAGGCGATCAAAATGTGTAATTGAGAAGAATCCCGTTTGAACCTTGGGAATAGATTAGGGTACAAGTGACATGTCACTAGGATGGTTGAGTTCCGAACTCGTTGAGTTGAGTCCGAGTTCGTAAGATGTAACTAGGCATCCGAGCTCATTGAGTTGAGTCCGAGTTCACTTATGGATGCGAACGCCCTAGCTCGTTGAGTTGAGTTCGAGTTAGTTTATGGGCGGGTTACATGGTAGCTTGGCTACATAGATTTCAAAAGCTATTGAGCTTGTTTAGCTATGAGTATAGCACTTACGTGCACACTATCCGCTTATCCAAAATTATATTCTGATGTGTTCAACGGGAGAATCCTAAGAGAATAAGGAGAGTACTTAAAACGAAAGTGATTGACGATGAATGTGTTGAAGAAGTGAAAATGGACAGGTATGAGTTAAATCCTTGGTTGAGAATTTGGTAAGACAAAATTGTGGTAAGATAGTAAGTATTCTTATGACATGAGTGTCTTAATGATGTTTATGTTGGATTGCATGATCATGTTACTTGTTATTTGCATGTGAACTTACTAAGCATTTATGCTTACTCCCTCCTTTTCATTCATTTCAGTTTTGACAAGTTGGCTTGAGGATCGGGATAGGTCGAAGGCTCGCTCACACTATCCGAAGACCTAAATTGGTAAAATGGCTTGTATATTTTGAGAGTGGCATGTATAGCACTATACTCACTTTGTCTAAATAATCTTACGATATGGTTATGGTTTGGGAAGAAAAGGTTTGGAAATGATTAGTCATTGGAATGGCCAATCTAGATCATATTTGATGTCATGTATGTTTAATGTGTTACTTAGTCCATGGAAAACCATAAAATGGTGAAATTGGTTATAAAACAGAATCACACAGCAGAAGTGACGTGAATTGGAAAAATCACTAAAAATATTAGAAATATAATTATATGATGAATAAAATATGTAATTCAATCCTAATGAATCTATTTTCATGTGGAAGAAACAAAATAGGTAAAAGAGTTCTATTTTATAAGATATTTAAATTTTTGTGAAACAGGGCCAGAGCAATTTCTGAATCCCCTGTTCTGACTTTGGAAATTCACAAAAAATTGTAAAAATATAATTATAAGTTATGCTTTATATGTAAATATTCCTTATTGAGTCTAGTTTTAATAGATACAAACGGCATAGTCTTTTGAGTTCTGTACAAAGAGAAAAGTGGTTCGTAGTGAAAAGAGTTCAAAGCAGTCGAATGCAGAAATAGGGTAAATTTTAACTAATAAACTGTACTAATTGGATTGACCAAAAAATCTAGAAAAAAATTAGTAAATATATATATGAGTCTAGTTTCAAGAAAAATTTACAGATCTTAATTTTTAGTTTCAAAACTCGAGATATGAATTTTTAAGTAACTATGACGCAGTTAGCCAGCTTGTCTGAAATTTCTAAAATAAATTGTTTGAGTTGTTTAATTAATGAATTAAGCCCGTTAACACCTCATACTCGACTCCGGTGACGGTCTCCGGTACGGGGCATTACATTACCATCTTCTTAAATTGGATCAACATAGGCTTTTTAGAGCATTCACCTTGATTATCTTGACTTGTTTCCTTTACAAACATTGTTTAACTTTTCATGACTGATTTTCCTTTCTTCATATAGCTAAGTCCTCCTTTTGTTGGATCTCTCCTGCCACCACCAAGTAGCTCATCTAGTTTATCATTATTGATATTAAACTTCTTAAGAATCAACGTGGTTGCATCTAGTTTCTTTTAGGTTTTCTCCAACTTGATTTCTCTTCAGCAAGCAAAGATTCTTTAGCCTCAACCTGTTTAATTGGCTTAGTATTTTCCTCCTTCAAATGGATGTTTACTTGTAACATTTTAGCTTTCACATCACATATTTGCTCCCATTTCTCAAGCATGGTCTTATAGGTCTAGAAAAACTCTTCTCCCAAATCCCCTTCAAACTCTTCATCAGTGTCAACATCAGATACTATAGGACACATTTTTAGGAGAGAGAAAGGAAAATACGTCCTACAAGGCGTGTTTCAGTACACACCTTGTAGGATGCGTTTTCCTTTCTCTCTCCAAAAACAACATAGATGATCAAATATCATTTTTTCAGTATATATGGGTAAATCAGCCCTTTTCTGTGTTTAATGGGATTGGGGAGAAGTGTACCGAAAGAAACTCTTTTATATATTTATAACTGAAAATGAATAAGGCTCAACTTGTAAATGTTGAAAGCCAGAACAACTTTTTTTTGAAGAAAACTCATTTATTTTCAAACTCATTGGTTCTAATCTTTTTTTAACCCCCTAAATGTTAATCAAACCTTGAAATTTGAATGATTATTTTTGTTGGGTTTTTTGTCTAAGAAAGAAAAGATGGACAGATAAAAAATTTAGCAATCAAAATTGACTTCTTTTTTTTTCATTCGAGTTCATTTTTTACATACAAAGTATACACTTAAATAGGAAAATTTTACCAACTGCAGCTTGACAAGTTGGCATGTTTAGGTACATGGGATCACTTATTGGCTGATTTCTGTCTTTTCGGCACTATTTACATTAACATATCAAATTAAAGACAAATAAAATAATTTAACAACTTTACAAACAAGTTGACAACGTGTTAGCTTGTAATAAAAGCTTTGGGGTTGTTAGTGGTTAGACTATCTGCAATTCTGTTTTACACTCGGACTGTTCGCGACATTGGCTTGTTCGCCACATTTGGATTGTTCGCCACATTTGGACTGTCTGCCACATTGGCTTGCACTAGGATTGTTCACCACTTTGACTTGTACTTTGGATTGCCCGTCACTTTGGCTTGCACTTTTGGCTTGCCCGCCACTACTGCATGATTGTCCAACTATAAACACTTCCTTGGCCTCCATGTTGTTGACTCTAATCATATCTTTCAAGCATTCGAACTTAGCCTTTCCAAGAGGCTTGGTTGACAACTATTTCTTCAAAATTTGCAGGCTCCAACACTACTAAGTCACATTGGTGATAAGCTTCAATAATAGGTCTGGTGCCTTTAATAGGAAGGCTATCAAATCCTTCATCTTCAACTTTAGTCATATTCTCAACCAAGTCTATCTGACTAATATGTGATTTATCCATTGAATTGGTATAGGCTCTCGAGACCACAAAATTCCAATCCAGCATAAAACTTCTATTCTTCATTGAGACTATAATAACTTTCTATCCCAACAAGTTTAATATAGTGCAACAATTATCTTTAAACACAAAACTATAATTTTCCTCAAGTAGTTGACCAATGCTAAAGAGATTATGATCTATTTCAAGCACTAAAAGAACATTTGAAATTACTTTAGTACCTAATGGCGCATTGATAAGTACATCACCTTTGCCTTTGGCTTGCATGAGTTCACCATTTCCAATCTTCACTTTTGAAATACAACTTCTATCAATCTTTTTGAAAATGCTTTCATCTAAGGTCATATGGTTGGTGCACCCACTATATATCAACCAACCCCTTGCGACTCTGCTTCTTGATGTAGAACAAGAGGCAGTTAGTAGATCCTCCTCTTGAGCTTGTCTTTCATCAATAGCCTAAGCTTGAGTATGGTTTTGCTACTACTGCTATTTTTGCCCCTTATCCTTGCATTCCCTCTCTATATGGTCAAATTGTTTTCAACTTCTGCACTAAATGTCTGGTTTGAACTAACAATACCTTTTCAAATGAGTGATCCTTTTGCAGTGAAAGCATGGTATATTTTTCTCTTTGCTACAATCCCTCCAACTCTTCTCTGTCTTGTCTGACCAGATTTCTTTCCTCTGTTATTTAAGGAGCTCGAGCCTTCATTATTTTCTACTTGAAAAGCTCCTTCAACATGCTCCTCCTGCCTTGCAGCTCTATTCTATTCTTAAGCGTACAGGCATTTATAATCTCTGATAGAGAGATTGTTGATAGGTCTCTTGAATCTTTAAGAGAGGATATTTTATACTCGTAGCTCTCAAGAAGTGTAGTAATCACTTTCTCGACTACCCTACTATCAAGAAACTAATCTCTAAGCAATCTTATGTTGTTTACAATGGCCATGATTCTGTCAGAATACTGTTTGATAGTTTCAGACTCCCTCATATTTAGGTTCTCAAAATCCCTCCTCAAATTGACAATTTGTTGCTACCTTGTCTTGTTTGTACCTTGAAACTCTTCCTTCAACTTATCCCAAGCTTGTTTTGGAGTCTCACAGGCCATGATTCTAGTGAAAATTACATCAGAAACACCATTTTGAAGACATGACATCACCTTGAATTTTTTAGCACGATCATCACTGTGCTATCTGATCTATGTTATCGTTTGATTGACTCTCAATGGTGGTGGCTTTACATCCGCATTCACAACCTCCTATAAGTCATAAGCTTGTAGGTAGGTCTTTATTTTGACTACCCAAATATGGTAGTTTTCACCATTAAATACTGGTGGTGTAGAAGGTATAAAACTAGCTGAAGACATTTTTACAAAACAACAAAAAAACAAAGGTTGTTATTTCTTTCTTAACAAATAAAAGGCCCTCAAAGATGGCTGGCTCTAAATACCAATTGTTGGGCTTTTTTTCTAAGAAAGAAACGATGGACAGATAAAAAATTTAGCAATCAAACTTGAATTGATTTTTCTTTCATTCCAGTTCATTTTTTACATACAAAGTATATACTTAAATAGGAAAGTTTTACCAACTACAACTTGACAAGTTGGCATGTCTTGGTACATGGGATCACTTATTGGCAGATTTCTATCTTTTCAGCACCATTTACATTAACCTATCAAATTAAAGTCCAATAAAATAATCTAACTTTACAAACAAGTTGACAACTTGTTAACTTGTTAGCTTGTAACAAAAGCTTTGAGATAGTTGGTGGTTAGATTGTCTACCATCCGGTCTTAGACTCGGATTGTCCACCACATTGGCTTGCACTGGGATTGTTTGCCACTTTGACTTATACTTGGATTGTTCATCACTTTGACTTGTACTTTAGATTGTCCACCACTTTAGCTTACACTCTTGTTTGTCAATGTTGCATAATTGGCTAACTTTCAACATATTTGATCATTAATAAGATTTAACTACAATTTTCTTTCTAACATTTTCATCCCATTTACTTTATCTACAATTCCTGTTAGAATAACATAAGATATCCATACATACAATAATATTGTTATTATTATTTCTATTATGTTGATATTTTAAGGGGAAAAAAATCTCTTTACGATAAAGGCAATGGCCTCCCTTTTTAAATGACTAGCATCTCCACATTCTTCGCTTTCTCTCACGTTTGGTACCTAACCTAAAGTCCTCATTTTTGGGCCAAAGTTTTTTATTTCTTTTCTTTTTCTTCTACACTTTTCCTTCAACTCATTTATTGTCTGTTCTTTTGGTATTGAGGTAATTCTTTTTTTCTCTACTTTTTTTTTTTTTTGTTATATGCTAAGCATTTTTTATTTGATATGTTAATGCATAAGAGACTTTTTTTTTTTAATCTGAATTTTGTTATTTATTGTTTCACTTATTCAAGAAAGTTAAGGATCATTTGTTTTGAGTTTTCTTTATGCATTAAATGCAATAGTGGGAAGAAGGATTTTTTGCCTTATCCATTTTTGTCATTTTTTTATTTGATCTATTTAACAATATTATAAATTTTGTCACGTTTCATTGAAACCTAACTCAATTGATTATTGTGAACATAAACTTTTTCATCACGTGGCTTTCTCTCTCTTTCCTTATTTTTCTGGGTTCTTTGCTTATTCAAAAAAGAAATGGAACATTAGAATATAAGTGAGGGAATAGGGATGGTGATATTCAAAGCATTCTACTATATTTCGTGCTTGTTTTCTTACAACAGGGGATTTACTTCCTTCAAGAAAAGTCTATTCTGATTCAAATAATTGATGAGGTAAATGCATTTTGCATTTTGGTTATTTTCTTGCAACATCGAACAAGGCATTCTTTGCAAGTATATATTGACATGGTTTACTTGGAAGAAATTTAAATGGACAAACAAAGGAGAATGGATGAATGAATGAAAGAATATGGAATGCCAAAAAGGTCAAGAGTTTCAAGCTAATTTGAATTGTTAGAATCCTTCACTTGTGGTAGCACTTACTGGGGTAGCCCGTTGAGAAATAGTTTCTCGACATGGTATCTGATCATTTCGATTCTTTTGTTTATATTTTCAGGTCTCAAGATCACATATATCTTGTTGGTTGAGACCTTTATCTATGAAGATAACTTTGATAGCATGTGAATGATTTTTTCATCCTCTTAGTAATTTTGATGACCTGGGCTGTTGTTTTCAAAATTTTCATTTAAAATCCATTAATTTCAAGGATGAAGCTGTGAAGAAAGTGTTGCCATCAGCTGGTTTCAATGGTTATCTTTTAGAGAAAATGTAATGGAGTCGTATGGTTATAACCATACTCCTGACACCGATAAGGAAAGTAAGGTGTTTGCTTTACCTGAGAGCTGTAAGAATGTGAATGACAATAACATATTGCACACATCAAATAGCTTGTCAGAGAATGTGAATGACAATAACGTATTGCAAACATCAAATAGCCGGTCAGAGAAAGAGTCCCATTCAGACTTCTCAGAGCTAGGAGGGCAGCAATATCAGGCAGCATTGAAGTTGCAAAAGGTGTACAGAAGTTTCCGAACTAGGAGGCAGCTAGCAGATTGTGCAGTTGTTGCTGAGCAACAATGGTTGGTATCTACACATCATTGTGATTATCAAACATTTCTTTCTTCGTATTTTAATTTCTATAAACCATTTTGTAGGTGGAAGCTATTAGATTTTGTGGAACTCAAACGAAGCTCTATATCTTTCTTTGAGATAGAAAAACCAGAATCTGCCGTTTCACGATGGTTTAGGGCAAGAAAAAGAGCTGCTAAGGTAAGTCATGAACAAGGTGATGTAAGCTTTTATATGCATTTGGCTGCAATGTTGGTTTCGAAAGTTATCTTCTTATGCAGGTTGGAAAAGGCATATCTAAGGATGAAAAGGCTCGAAAGCTTGCTTTGCAACACTGGCTTGAGGCGGTAGTTACCCTTCTAAGAAGCAAAAAGTCGTATTAAACTATCAGTCTTCAATTCTTGCTCTTACTGATCATATTTCTTAACGCTTGCTAATAGATTGATCCTAGGCATCGTTATGGCCATAATCTTCAATTTTATTATGCCAAATGGCTTCACTGTGAAAGTAAACAACCCTTCTTTTATTGGTAAGATTTCATTTAATTAGTAACAATAATCAAGGAAGGATTTTTGCTTCTTACCAACTTATGAAGCAATCTGTCAACTTTGAACATGTAGGCTTGACATAGGAGAAGGTAAAGAAGTCCATATTGAAAATTGCCCTCGGTCAAAGCTTCAACATCAATGCATCAAGTATCTTGGTCCAGTGAGCCTAATCTCCTTTTTCAAAATTTTAGATATGTTGTTTTACTAGGTATGTAGGATGTAGCTATGGCGTTTCCCTTATTTTGGACGTAATAATATAAAAATCCCAATCAAGTATAGGATATAATTCAATTTCATATGCAAATTATCAAGTTTATTTGGAAGATAGTTACCGAAATATACTACTTTTTTTTGTTTCCTATTAACAGACTGAAAGGGAGAATTTTGAAGTAGTGATAAGGAGTGAAAAGTTGGTGTACAAGATGAGTGAGATACTTCTTGATACCACAGGAGGACCCGAAGATGTGAAGTGGATTTTTGTTCTCAGTGTTTCTAAGAAATTGTATGTTGGACTGAAAAAAAGGGGCACTTTTCAGCATTCAAGTTTTCTGGCCGGTGGAGCAACATTGTCTGCTGGAAGATTGGTTGTGGAAAACGGTGTCGTGAAGGTCAGTTACACTTTGTTATTTTCAAATTTGTACAAGACTTTTGATGCACTGAAATGATTGTTTCAACTTTATAGGCGATTTGGCCCCATAGTGGACACTACCTCCCAACAGAAGAGAATTTTCAGGAGTTCATATCATTTCTTCGGGAGCACAATGTTGACCTCACAAATGTGAAGGTAAAGAAAACCAATTCTACATTAATTGTTATTTCAACATGGTTGTTTGGGGGTTGAGATTATGTACTTCTTTCTAATGGTGTTTACAGAAAAGCCCTTATGAAGAGGAAGAAACAAATAGCAAAAAGAATAATAGCCTTCGAAGTAATGAGGCAACAGTAGGAGGGTCACAACAACAAACTGAGGCAACAAATAATGAAAGTTCAGGTCAAGAGAACAGTGGTACAAGAAAGGAAGACCCTACAGACACTTCCCCAAATGTTGCTAACAAATTAACGTCGAGCTTGTCTCGAGTATTTTTGTCAAAATTAAGTAAACTTCGCATACAGAAAATACATGATGTGATCGGCATGATCAAGACAAAAACGTCATCACCAAGTCGCCGCCTTGAGCATCAAGCATTATCACCAAGTACAGAAGGTGGGTATGAAACAGCAGAAGAAATTTTACTTGAGGAAGAGTTTCTATGCACTAAGATCAATTTGTTTGGTGAAGAGGATGATGAGGAAGATCGTAAACCTATACCAAAGGAAAAAATAATGAAAAGGATAGACTCTCACAAAGGCTTGAAATCATATCAACTAGCTCAACAATTATCCTCCAAGTGGTCCACAGGGGCAGGGCCACGAATTAGCTGCATGAGGGATTATCCTTCTGAGCTTCAGTTCCGGGTTTTAGAGCAAGCATACTTGACTCCGAGATCAAGAAATGTGAATGCCTCTCCTCGGACAACCTCACGTTTTAGCCCATCAGTTTTGACTCCAACTTCATTATGTAAATAAAACATGTTCATCTAGAAGTCCGCTTGGACCTAGAACAAATGATAGTAACAAAAGCAACAACAGCCTAGGCGATTTTCAAATGAAACTCAGTCTCACATGTTATCGTTAGAGATACATGATTCTTTTCTTTTGTTTTCATACATTCATTTTTCTCTTTCACATCACACCACCCAACCTTCCCTTCTTAAACCAACATGTTTTAATGACATTATTATCATGGCATTCACTATTCTTCCTGCTACTTTCAACAGCTCAAAACAGCTTAGAATTTTTATTTATTTTTAAATATGGATCTGCCCAAGGCAATTTTTTAATGCAAAAAACTTAAAACCAACTTTCAACAGAAAAAAAAAAAAAAAAAAAAAGCGGATTTTTAATAGAAAAAATGATTTTTCTTTCAAAAATTTGGAGTTTAAAAAATTATTTTAAACTTGTCGGTTTGTTTTTTCTAACATTATAATCTAAAATGTTATTTCTCGTTTGTGTATATGTTAGAAGAGGTTTGGATTAATAAAATTGGGTTCAAATAGGGTTCTAACCTTTAAATTTTCGGTACAGTAAATGGTATTATTTCGGCAAAAGTATATAGTGAAAATTTGAGTAAATTTTTTTTCCAACATTAGTTTTATTATAAGTCCTTATTATTTTTGTTTTTTTTATACAATACCTAAAACTACTTGTAGCCCCTTCCTAACCCTTAAATAGGAGGATAATGCGTTCAATGCACTCAAACCTATATCCTCCTACACTAATAATAATATCGATACTAATTAAGCTAAAACGCAATCGGCAGCTGAGGAAATTTTTTTAATAAATTATTAAGCAAAAGTCCTTTCTTAGTTAATAGAAGAAAATTTTGTGAATATGAGAGTGAATCTAGAACATTGGAAAATAGACTAAATTGAAAGAGTCAAAAGTATGAGGACTAAAGTTAAAATTTATCAAACCAAGAAAAGACGAGTTAATAATGACTATTTACTCCAAAATTTAATTTTACATGATTTTAAAAAATGTGTAAAATTAAAAAAATTAAAAAAAATATGTTATTTACTCCATCAATAGTATTAAAACCTCTCTAAACTTTAAGTTATTCGTTTGGTCTATATTAAATCAATTTTAAACATGTCTTTTTATTTTTCATTAGATTAATTTTATATAAAAAATATTTTTATTTAAATTTAATTATAAACTATATAAAATATTAGTATGAAATAATTCAATTACAGTATACCACACACTTTCACATAGATAATTTACTTAATTTAGCACTTAGTCCACTCATTAAATATTCTTTCACTAATTTCACATACCACTTTTCACTTTCACTATTTTGTTCACTTAATACTTTCACTATCTTGTGCACTTAATTTCATTTTTATACATATCTACTTTATAATTTATCGGATACAACTATATGTGTTATCTAGTCTTTTAATCAACTCATATAATTTAATCAACCCAATAATCAATCTTCTATTCTCAAAATATTATTTATTTAATTAACTAAAATAAATTTAATTAATTTACTCAATTAATTCATTTTCTCTACCAAACTCTAATTTTGTTAAAGTTATGACGACTTTAACATACTAGAATCTATAAGTAAACAAATTTAATTGTCTCATTCAACAAAACTATGACGACTAAATAATTTAAATTCTACTTCAAATTTTAATTATTCAATTACAATCAATTAAATAACAATTCAAAGAAACAAATTTAATCTCTAAGTCATCTCTTGCTTATTCCTAGAAAATACATTCACTGCAAATAGTTATCCATGTGATATGTTTCTCTAATTTGTCATTTTCATTTATTCATCACATGATTCAAAAGCAAACCTTCAAGGATTGTATCGAGCTAGAGAAGAGACTAAATGGACATATATAATTAGGGCTCAAATAATTTGTAATAAAGTTCTGACTCTTCATTTATTAATTACAACATTATTTAATCATGAAGCTAATCCACTAAAAGTATCATGGGAAACTTTCATTATTATATACTTTTACGAAAGAAACTTATTAAGTGTCCGTCCAGTGACATGTTCATATGTGTGTTACCCTCATATGATACCCCTAATCTATTTCGGTTAAATCAGTTCACCCAATATGATCCAATTTTATCTTATGGTAACCATTACATCTTCCTTTAAGAAAAAACCAATTACTAACACATAGTAATTAAATCATTTGTAACATGGTCACGACCCATATTACGTTTCCATCAATCATGTAATGACAATGAGAGGATACAATTTACCCTTTACTGGTATATGAATTCCATTACTGTAAATGAAACCATGCCATGTAGAAGTCGTATACCCAGCGTATTAGCTCTCGACTATATTACCAATTTGAACTCAAACTTTTAACACATCAAAGTATATGAGTCATGCACGCAATAGTCCATCACTTACTCAGGATTGAAGTAAGCCACGCTATGAATGTCACAAGTGAATAAATCTATAAATGGATTTAGGATTTTTTTTTTTACTTAGGTCCTATCTAATGTATTATTAGTCTAGACAATCACATTTATGTCTCTATCTTCTAGGAGTCATCTGCACCAATACCTAAGACACAATATCTCTTTATTTTGCTTGATAGATGACATAATATTCATTGAATCAATTTTCTGAATTTTGATTATTCAGGCTATAGACCATTTATATTACATGTTAATATAAGTTGTCTTCTCACATTATGATTCGACCAAATAATACAACTTAGTGTTAGTTAAATTTTAGGTAACCAATAAGCCAATATTTGCATATACATTTTGTTTTATGTGCAAAAACCATTGAGGACATAATGCCCCCCAAATTTTTTTTTTGGTAGAGTAAGTGGCATTGTTTCAAGACTCGCTATAGTGAATTTGAAAGAAAAATAAAAAATGAGACCAATAAAGAGAACTTTTAAAGGAATTAATGATTTATTGTTGGAAACCAAAAGTATGAGGACAAAAGTGCAAACTAACCAATTAGAGAAATTTTGAATTGATAATAGTTTTTTTATATTACAATTACATGGGAAATGTATTTTTATCAAGAAAAGTAGGTTCAGACTAAACAGAATAAAATGAAAAGTATAGGGAAAAATTGCATTTTTTCTATTTTGGCCTAGAAAGAATTAAAATGCAATTTTTGCATGGTTGGATAGCATTATGAAACCTTATGATGTTATAGGAAGTTTAAAATGTGTTAAGTGTCATATCTGGTAATATTAAAGTGAAGTGACATGAGAAAAGGACTAAAAGTGTAAATTCTCCATTTAAAGATATTATGGGACTTTCCAAGAGTATTATAATAATAGTTTTAGAATTTATTTTTATGTATGTTGATATGATCAAATTTATGGCCATAAATTTTGGAATTTTTAAAGCATGAAAAATTCTGAGTCACCCATTTAAATTGAGTTTACTTTAGCTATTAAAAATAATAAAAGAAAAGATGAAAGCTCTCACCTTTCCCTCTTGTAGTTGTCCCCCTCATTAGAAGATAAGCAAACTTTCTCTTCTCATTTTCTCACCATGTTTTTTTCAAAAACCGCAAAGAGCTTTCATTATCCACCACATTTTCCTTTTAAAATCTTATAGAGAACTCGTTTCTAAGGTTAGTTCCACCATTATCTTCTCCACGGAAAATAAGCATTTCCTCGAGCTAGAGAGGGAAAGCTTGGGTTAGTTTGAAAAAGTGTTAAATTTGGTTATTATGTAAGGTTGTTTGGTAAGATTTCTTCATGAACATGATTTTTAGATATTATGTGTGATATTTATTATGAAGGAAAGAAATTGAAAAGTGGGTAGTAAAGCTTTGGGCTAGTGAGATTAAAAAAAATTGGTGATTTTTCTCTTTCAAAGGAACGTAAGTTCTCAATGAACCATTCTTACTTTGTATGAATTAATATTGATCATATTTAGAGTTTTAATGGTTAAATATTAAAATGGGGTTAAATAGTGATGTTCATAATTTAATAAAATGGTTTAATAGAAATGGAAATAAAGGCAAGTATGAGTACCCCATGGTCTTGTATTAAAATGTGAAGATTAAGTTTTAATGAGTCTTAACGAGTATTGAGTCAAAATTTGACTAGAAATATAGTAAATGAAAATTTTAATGATGTTGATTTACTTGTGTAGAAAAGAGTAAGTTATGATGTTAAGCCATCAAGTAAATTGTTTCATAAATATGAAAAAAGACATTAATGCCTTGACTAATGTAATAATAAGAATATGAGTGTAACACTTGTCATTTGTCAACCGTCTTGACATTTGATATAGATGGAATATGTTGCCAAAAAATTTATAAAAAATAAATCTTAAAATGTATTTTTTTTAACTTAAAACATTTTTATAAGGTCAATAAATCAAGTTTAAGAAAATTTGGAGGCCTTAGAATAAATTTAAAATTATTTAGGAGTGGTTCGAAGAAAATCAAAGGTGTTAAGGACTCAAAACGAGCAAAACGGTGAAGTGGAGACAAGGAGATACACAATGACGGGACAACGCACGAGGTTATGAGGTCAAACATATGATGTCGTGGCATCACTTGTTGGTTATTAATGCCTTGAAAATTTTGATATGCCTTTAAAATGGATTGGAATGTGATTTGGTGTGATGAAAATCACTTTTGGGACTAAATTGAAAAGATTAGGAAGCATAGGGACTAAATTGTAATTTTCCCCCTTTTTTACCGAGCAAAGAGTAGAAGTGTAGTTTTTATCACTCATGGAATTATGTTGAAGATTTAGTATGATTTATGAGACTGAACTGGTCTAAGTATCAAATCTTGAGAAGAAATCGCTTGAAAAGGGAAAAAATGATAATTTTATTGTAAAGGGTAATTTGGTCAATTCTCAAGACTTTTAGGATGGAAATAATATTAAAATATGATATTTGATATCTGAAATTATTTTGGACCATTGGGACCTCATATTAATGAAATGGGCTTCAAATGGCCAAATTTAGACTTAAGTTGTTAGACATGGGCTTAATAAGGCCCATAAGTTGATATTTTTGTAGGGGAAGATAACCTTTGTCACACCCTGGTTTGGCAAGTAGAATTGATTCGGGAGACTACACTAGCGAAGACCGCCTAAGTTGCAAGGCTTAGATCGGATAAGGATAGTAACTTCATGGTGGAGTACTTCATAGAATTTTGTTAATACTGCGAAGTACCATTTCAAATGATGGCGAGATTTTGGTTAGGGTGAGGACATTATTAGGCAGACTCTCCCACTAATAAGTTCGCCACCCTTTTGTTTGTCACTACTAAAATAAGTATAATAGCTTGTGGGACACATTTAAAACACCTAGCATCCTAGTGGAGGCAACGTGTCAGTAGTTAGGATACTTGGATAGCCTTGTAGGATGTGATTAATTAATGAAAGCGTGCAAGAGTAGGTAATGATTAGAAATAATTCTGATTGAGATTTGGATGTGAGGTATCTATAAATAGGAAAGCATGATAGTGGAGAGAGGATTTTTTATTCATCTTCTCCACTAGACTTTGTTATCATCAAAAGAACCTAAAGAGTTCTTCTTTGCTAATAGAGGAGTTAATTGTTAAAGCTTAGGAGAGCCTCTGTGTTAGTTATTTGCTAGTAAATTCTTAAACCTTCTTTTAAGCTTTACCATATAGATAAAAGCTAATATAAGAGAGGTTTGGTAGTATTTCTTTGAATGTTGAGTATGAAGGAAACTTCTATCCAGAAACTGTTTGCATGTCTATAGATTCTTGTTAAATCGTAAATTTTTGGTCAAATTTGATGTTTAAAGGAGTTGTTTTATTGTTTTAACTAAAGAAACGGGAAAAGGTCCCAATATTAAAGGGAAGGAACTAGTAGAATAGAAAAATCTCTAAGTAAAGTATTCTGGTGAATTCCTTTGTACTTTGTGTCTGGTGCTTGTGTTAATTTGTTTAATCTTTATCACTGTACAACCAGATAAGTAGCTTTGTCATTTGTCTCTGATGTTCATGTTTAATCCAAAATATGCAAAGTGTCAGTGCATGCAGAGTTATACATTGTTAGCTAGACCCAGAAAACCTAGTATATACATGGTATAATTATTCCTTCCTTGGTGCACAATCTCCGTATCCAGATCAGTGTAAAGAGGTAATGGATGGATGATGTGTATAATGATAAAGAAGACATAGGATAAATGTTTTGTCTCTGGTATGTCACTTTGGTGCAAATCACGATTGGTGAAAAACTCGACCTTGTAGGGAAACACTTATGTGTTCGAACAAGGAGGAAAGTCAAGAGGATACGAAGTTGATGTTTGTTAAATAGTTGTGATGAGTGGATATAAAGATACAGGAAATTTGGTTCTTGGAACCAGGATTATAAGCTAGTATAAGGAATGAAGTATGTAAGAAAAATGGTGCATATGGTAGTGCATGTTGCATGGAAGAGTAAATAGTAAGCTTGTCAGCCATATAATGGTAATCCACGCAAGTGAAGTATACGTGGAGCAGTTGTGCCTGTGACCGTCATGTATGAGCTAAAAACCAGTGTAGTTCGTTAATAGGCTGATTTTGATCGTGGTAGTATATACCAATTGATCTACAGACCAAAGAGATGTATTTGCCAAATATAGAGAGCTTATCTATTAGCTTGAGTCCAATTTCTTATTGTCTGATAGAAAACATGATGGGATTTTTCCTTCCCAGGAACTCACTAAGTTTTCACAAACTTATCCAGTTTCTTCTTGCTTTCATGTTCTTAGGTTGAGCGTTGTGATTGAAAGGATATCGCCATATCTGTGACCATTTGTGAGCCTTCTTAATTTCATGAGTAACATGTAATTGCTGGGGGTCCCAAGACAACTGCTAGATACCGCCATTTCAAAACTATCAATTTGTACTTGAAATGTTATTTTGAATACATCGAATGTTGATCAATAGCATCAATGGCTTATAATTAATTGTGATTTATAAATGTTGTTAAGAGATCACCAAAGGCTATTTCTTGTATTTTAAATCTTTAAGTGTGATGGGGTATCATTACAAAATTTTATTTTCAAAATAAAAATAGTCTTAAATGAACGATATATTGTGTTAGGGGAAAAGAGAAAGGAGTTCCCACTTGTAACAGTTCATTTTTCAGTTAATCAAAATAGTGGTTTCGAGACCACAAATCTGATCCAAAAATAATGTTTATTTTTATTTCATTATATGGTCCGTATTATAATAGACATGTCGTGTGAAAATTTTGAAATGAAAATTTTATCGATTAAGTGTTTAATTACGAGAAGGACTAAATCGCATAAAATGCGAGAGTTGAATTCTAGTAGCTATAAGGGTTAAATAGCTATGGAATTCAAATCTAGAGGTCCTTATATGGTAATTAGACCATTAAATAAGTATGTAGATTTTTCTTGGTGACTCATCCATAGAAATATAAAAAATGTGTAACAGCCCGATTTTAGGCATAGTCGAAACAGTGGTTTCAGGACCACTAATCCGAAGTAGGAGAAAGTACATTGTTATTAATTTTGAGTTATAACATGTTTATATTAGTGCATGAAAAATTCAGTGAAGTAATTTTAACGTTTGAGAGTTTAATTGTGAAAAAGGATTAAATCGCATAAAGTGCAAATGTCTTGAATTGATAGCTAAGGGTGTTAAATTGCCACGAAACTTAAATTGGGGGCCTTTAAAGGGAAAATAGACCCTTAAAATAGAGGTGACCGGCCATGGGGGGCAAAGTGAGACATGTTGACTAGGTTAGGTGGGTTTTGGTGACTAAATTGGTTAAAAATAAAATTTAATAAAGAGAGAATGATATTTTATTTTCTTTCATCTTTTTCCCACCGTTCATACCAGAAAAAGAGGGGTTTTTAAGCTTCAAAAATTTCAGCCACTCTCTATTCTCATAGGTATGTGATTTTGATATTTTTCTTGATGATTTTTTCATTTTTGGACCCTTTGTAACATTACCTTTCAAATAAGGGAACTATTTTGCAAAATAGTTGAAAGTCTAGGGTTTTACCATGAGAGTGTTTATGTGTTTTCTGAAATTTTATGGAAGAAAATGAATCATGGTTGTGAAATAAACAACTTTTGTGAAAAGATTTCTCATGAAAACCCTAAAAGGGCCATTTTGCATAATTTGTAAAATAGGTGATAAATGTGTGAAATAATGAAAATTTTGGGCTGCTCCTAGTATAAAAATTACTCGATTAGACTTGGTAAATAAGAAAATTTGATAAAAATTGATTTTCGGACCTAGGGGTAAAATGGTCATTTTGTAAAAGTCTAGGGAAGAAATGGTCATTTTGCCCAATTATGAATTTTCGAGTGTATAGATTGTTATGCTGATGAAATGAATAAATTTCTATCATTTTAGATCAAGAATTACAAAATCTGGGCCTAGACCAGAGAAAAGCAAAGTTAGTGGACTAAGCCGAATTAGTCGCCACATTTTGTAATCCGAGGTAAGTTGTATGTAAATAATACAACTACATTGTTATTATATGTGTTTGAATTGATATAGCATAAATTGCTTGTTTGCGGAAATGATTATGCATGATGAATATTGAGATTGTAGAACTCCCGTTTGAACCTTAGGAAATAAATCTGATATTCAAGACATGACATTCGGGTTATTTGTGTGCCAGTGTAGGACCATGTCTGGGACATGGCATCGGCATTGAGACGAGAGCTAGTGTAAGACTTATCTGGGACATGCATCAGCCTCATGATTTAAGCCAGTGTAAGACATGTCTGGGACATGCATCGGCTACGAAATGTGTCAGTGTAAGACCATGTCTGGGACATGGCATCGGCATGGATATGTGAGAGCTAGTGTAAGACCATGTCTAGGACATGGTGTCAGCCTCAACTTCAATAGTCAGTGTAAGACCATGTTTGGGACATGGTATCGACATGATGGATGAGCCCATGTAAGATCATGTCTGGGACATGGCGTCGATATTATACCTTATGTTAGGGGCTTAGTGAATATCCGATAGCATTTCAAATGGTTCAACGATGAGAGTTATAGTTTAAGTTAAATGAGAAAAGTATAATCATGTTGTGAGTGGTACAGGTACCTATTTGAAGTGTATGAGATATGAGCTCAATATACGCTATGTGAATTGTTTTGGATAGTGATGAGTAAGTTGTGCTTATGCCTACTTTTGATTTATGAGAATGATGATGAATGGTAAAGTTATTATTATGTTCATTTGCATGCAACTTACTAAGCTTTATGCTTACTCCCTTTCCTTTCCATTTTCTTATAGTGCTGTCTAATTAGCTCGAGGATCATCAGACGTCGAAGGCATCAATCACACTATCAATTTAACCACTTGGTATAGTTGGTTTTGTTATTTTGAATATGGCATGTATAGGGCTTAGACTTTTGAGTTTTGTGCCAATGTTAGTTTGGCCAAATATGTTGGCTTGGGATGAATCCCTTCATTTTGTATAAAGCCTTGGAATAATGGCTAGTGTTCATTATTGGTATATACAAATGATGATATTTTCACGAGTGAGTAATGCAATGTGCGATTGAGTATACTTTGTATGTTTGGGTGGATGTTGTCATATTGTGTTTTAGGGTGGCGAAAGGTTTGGTAGATAGCCCTATATTGTCCACACGGGTAGACACACGGGCATATGTCTAGGTTGTGTGTGACACACAGCTAGCCCCATGGGCGTGTGGTCCGGTCATGTGTCCCCTGCACGTAAAGATTGCAAGTTAGTATGAATGGTAGTAAACATACGGGCAGAGACACAGCCGTGTGTCTTAGCCGTGTGGAAGACATGGCTTCTGGCCATGGGCATGTGCCTTAAATTGGATGCTGATGCTAGAAACAGAATGTCAAGGTTTTTAGACACAGGATAGGACACGGGCATGTCATGGCCGTGTGAGGGACACGGGCCACAGACACCGGCGCGTTGCCTTTCCACACGGGCGTGTGCCCTGTTTCTAGAGTTATTTTTCTAGAGTCATTTAAAGGACCCGAGTTTGTTCCGAATAGTTTCCAATGGATGTTTGGGGTTTCGTAGGCCCATATTAAGGAGTTTTAGACAAATTTTAAAAAGTTTTTAATTTGACCGAGTCTTAATGATATTGAAATGATTGTATGCATGCGAATAAGTTAGGTAATGCCTCATGTCCAGTCCCGACCTCGAACTTGGGAAGAGGGTGTTACATTTAGTGGTATCAGTGCCAGGTTTAGTCGGTTCTTGTACTAACCTAGCGTGAGCACGAGTCTAGCTATACATGCCATAATTGTATATTGATGGTGTGACGACTCCTGATGAGATAAATTGTGTTTTTATTTATATAGTAAATGGATCCTAACATAGCTACGGTGGATGACGTGGAAAGTAATGCGTCAGCTCTCGTTGAAGGGACCGTGCCAGTAGATAGTGGGCCCATGACACCGAGTCCGAAAAGAGGGGCTAGAGAAGCTTACCTCCACATGATGGATGCGTGGTACACGGAGTTTGTTCATGCGAATCCGAACACTTCACCTCCCTCACCTCCTCCGATTCCTCAGTATGCCTCTATAGCTCTGCAAGGAGTGGATATGGTTATGAGAGAGAAACCCCTAGTACATAAAATACGAAAGCAAAGAGCAGAGGAATTTTAGGCTAAAATTGATGATGACCTAGAAAGAGCAGAGTTCTGGTTGGAAAATACCATTTGGGTATTTGATGAGTTATCATGCACACCTGAGGAGTTTGTGAAGTGTGCAGTGTCACTCCTACGAGACTTAGCCTACCAATGATGGAATACTCTCGTGTCCATTGTATCGAGAGAGAGAGGATAACTTGGGAATTCTTCCAGGAAGAGTTTCAGAAGAAGTACATTAGCCAAAGGTTTATAGACTAGAAAAGGAAAGAATTTTTAGAGCTGAAGCAAGGCCGTAGAACAGTGACGGAGTACGAGCGTGAGTTTATGAGACTCAGCAAATATGCACGTGAGTGTGTATCTATAGAAGATATCATGTGCAAGAGGTTTGAAGATAGTTTGAATGAAGATATCTGTCTATTAGTTGGCATCTTAGAATTGAGGGAATTTGTGGTGCTCGTAGAGAGAGCATGTAAGGCTGAGGAATTGACCAAAGAGAAGAGAAGAGCTGACATCGAGTCCCGAGACTCGAGGAAGAGACAGATGGAGAAATCACAACAGACCTCATCTAAGAGTTCGAGAGATTTTCCTACCCGATCGAACGCATCAATAGGGTTCTTAAATAAGAGCAAGAAGAAGCAGAATACAGCTTCTAAAGCTTAGACCACTTCTGTTGTGAGTGTTGGTAGTGCTCGGCCAAATAGGTCAGAGTGTTCGCAGTGTGGTAGGCATCATTTTGGCGAGTGCCGAGGAGATGAGAGAGGATGCTTTAAATGTGGATCACTAGACCACTTCATCCGAGACTGCCCTGAATTGGATGAGAAAGAGAAAAAGCAAAAAGTGAGGGTGAGTAGTGCTCCTACGAGGGGTAGACCACAGAAGAACCCGGGCAGTGGGGATAGCAGTAGACGTGCCCCTAAAGATTCAGCTGTGAGGTCCGAGGGTCGTGCGCCTGTAAGGACTTATGCCATTCATGCTCGCGAAGAGGCATCTTCACCAGATGTGATTACGGGATCTTTTTCTCTTCACGATATTTTTGTTATTGCTTTGATTGATCCGGGGTCTACTCTTTCCTATGTATACATGAAATTAGCACCCAGTATGGATATGTCTGTTGAGTCTACTGAATTTTTGATAAAAGTGTCAAACCCGTTAGGTAGGCATGTGATAGTGGATAAAGTGTGTAGAGGTTGTCCTTTGATGATTAGAGGTCATTGTTTTCCAGCTAACCTCATGCTACTACCGTTTGATGAATTCAATCTAATTCTTGGTATGGATTGGTTGACTACTCACAATGTGATAGTGAATTGTGGTAGCAAGTTCATTGCAGTTAAATGTGAGAATGAGGATATTATTCGAGTTGAATCAGACGAACTGGATAACTCATCAGTACTGATCTCGTCTTTGACCATTGAGGAATATTTGAGAAAAGGGTATGAGTCCTACCTGACATTTGTGTTGAACATCAAAGAGCCTGAAAGAAAAATTGAGACAGTGTCCGTGGTTTGCGAATTTCCAGATGTATTTCCGGAAGAGTTGCCAGGGTTACCTCCAATTAGAGAAGTCAAGTTTGGTATCGAGTTGGTCCTCGGTATGGCACCTATCTCGATTGCTCCGTATAGAATGGCTCCAACAGAGTTAAAGGTGTAACGCCCCAATTTTTGGGCCTAAAAGTATTAGGCCTTGAGTCTCGGTTCGGGTAGAAGACGGCTCGAATAAATGGGATGATTTAATTTTTATTGTTATTATTTAGTATGTTTAGCTAGTAATTAAATAAATTACGAAGGTTTAATGGTGTGGGAAAAAAATTCCGGGGCTCGGCCCATAGCTTTAGCAAAATTCTTAAATTTTGCCTCTTAAGGAAATCTGGGCAAAAGGCCTTAAAAATAAGTTGGGCAGAAATTGGGCATAAAGGAGCGCCTGGCCCAGTGGTTAGGCACGCTAGACAGTAGGAAGGAAGGCTGGGGTTCGATTCCCAAAGTGCGCAAACATGTTTTTAAGTTAAGGGCTATCGCAGGCAGGCCTTAAGAGTTGTTGGGGCTAACTCATGTCACAATAAGGAACTCAGCACAGTGGCAAGGGACGTTAGAAGGCTGAAGGGGACCCCAGTTCGAGGCACAGGGCGCGTGAGATGTTTGGTTTTTTTTAGTAAATGGGTTGTAATAAAATAGGCTTTAAAAGAAGTTGTGAATGAAGTTTGACACAAAGAGCGCCTGTGGCGCAGTGGCAGCAGCGTGTTAGGCATGCCGAGAGGATGTGGGTTCGATCCCAGGGGAAGGCGAAATTTTGATTTATTTTTTTAAGTAGCCCTTGACTGAAGCGAGTAAGGCTTCTAAGTAAATGAAGTCGTATTATAACAAAAGAAAGGTTGTGTCACAGCGGCAAGTAGTGTAGCTGGGTGTTCGGGAGGTCGCAGGTTCGAGTGGCATGGAAGGCAAAATTCTCCTTTATTTTTAAGCGAACCGGAGCTTCAGTAGGTAAGGCTCATAATTAATTGTGACCTTATATTAGTAAAGAGAGAAGCGTGGTGTAGTGGACAGTAGCACGGGCAAAGGCGCAAGGGCAGACGGAGGTCTGGGGTTCGAGCCTCACCTCGCGCACGGAAGGTTGGGTTTTTGCTGCACGCGTGGGGAAGGAGTTGGGGTCTGATTAGGACTCTCTTGGCAGCGTGCTGAAGCAGTGCAAGGAGTGGATAAGGATGCTGCTGATCGGTTAGGAGTTTGAATGAAATTCAAACATTGAATTTGGCCAAGAATTAAGGAGAAACAGGGAATTTGAACTTGGGAAGGATTTTATGCCGAAATAGGACTCATGGTAGTACCAGTTCGGCTATAGGCAATTAAATGCCGAAAAAGCTCTTAAAATTTTAGCTTGTATGGGTTGTTTTTCTTCTTTGTTTAGTTTTGAGTATTTTTAAGTGTTAGTCGATTTAGGTTGGGGCCATTCACATCTATTATTATTTTTGAAATCGACCTTCATTCTTTTTGTTCATCTTTTCTTCACCAAGTTTAATCTTCTACTCCTACTCATAAGACCTTTCTCTTTGATTGTCTTCTCATTATTGCCGAATATAGAGACTTTTCTCCATGCCAAAAAGCCAAACCTCACAACTCTCTTATCCTTCTGCCGACATCTCCCCTCTACTTCACAAACTTCTATTCTCCATCTCGTTCCTTCAAAAGCCGAATCACCTAGATCTATTCTCTATTCGTATTTTGGGTTAGATCTACAACAAATTGGAAATATGAAGGTACTTGGGAACATTTTTGTCAAGTAAATCTTTGGTAAGTGCTCGGAATCCCTTCTCTATCTATTATTTGTTAATTTAAAGAAAAGCTGAAAATCCCTATATGCAAAGGGTGCCTGTCGACTAAACTAAAAGGGTTTAGTGGTGTTATTTGATTTGTTTTACTCTAGTGTGGATAAAAGGCTACTGATCGAGGGCTTGGATAATTGGAACGACTAGATTTAGATCTAGTTCATATTCTGGCAAAGGTAAGTAATCTAAGGTCATTAATGGTGTTGGCCGATTTTGGTAAGGAGATTAGTACGTATTTTGTTTTTGATATGTAGTCTGACGTAGTTGTAACTCGATTGTAGGCAAATCGTGTGTGGAACTCATCAACATTTCGTCGAAAAATAGGTGTGTAAACGACACCCACTTATAGTCTTGATCGGCAAAAGCTGAAAAGCCGAAATGCCGAAGAGCCGGCATTTTGTGAACTTGCGAGCGTGCGAGCCCTCGTGAGATAGTTTGTTTGTTAATCCTGGTAATCTCAAATGGTAAGATTACAGAGTGCACAATTTCATGCACTTCAGTATATTTGGGCTTAATGGGCCGAAATCGGGTTAATGGGCCAACGGGCCCAATTCGGTAAAAACGCTTAATAAGTGTTTCTGTTAATACGTTAATGGCTGTCATATGCATGATAACCCTAAAATAGTAAATGTACTAAAATACCCCTAAGTATGAAAATTACCATTATACCCCTAGGTGCAAAATGACCATTATACCCCTTGGGTTAATTCTGTTTGAAACGCATGAAATTCTATTTTTGTATGCTATATGCCACGACATGCATATCTGTTGCATGGGATTTGGGTTTTGTTATGGAGGAAGAACCCGTTCTGGTGGCTATGCCACAAATATCTGTTTTTGGTGGCTATGCCACAAATATCTGTTTCTGGTGGCTATGCCACAAATATCTGTTCTGGTGGCTCTGCCACAAATATCTGTATCTGGTGACTCTGTCATAATATCTGTTCTGGTAGCCATGCTACAAATTCTGAGGTGTGTAGTGGATGGGTGGGTCGAGTTGTCTCCCCATATGGTGTAAGGTTGGTACGGGGGTGTATACAGATGAATATGGGTTGGGATTCTGCATACATGCAAAATATATGTTCTGTTACTGGAATGGGCTTAAGGGCCACACTGATTTTTGAATAGGGCTGAGGCCCAGTTAGTTCTATTTCTGATAGGGCTTAGGCCCAGTAAAGCTTGAACCAATTTAGGCTCTAGTTGGGTTTACTTTATACACTGAGTTTTCCAAACTCACCCCTTAATTTTATCCATGCAAGAAATCCCGAACCATAGTGGACTTGGAGTCGTGAGGGATTCGGAGTGGCAACATGTTCTGCAAATTCGCTTTTCTTCATGTGTTTTGATCAGCACTTGCTTACTTTAATTGTTTTGGGTTTTTAAGTTGTAACAAGGCCGCTTTAATTATTTTTAATTATTTTTAGTATGTTTTGTTAGCTTAGATAAGATATTGTTTTGATTGTTTGAAATTGAATAGCTCTAGGGCGCGTTTTAAAAGGTTACTTGATTTCAAAATATCGCGATAACAAAGCAAAGCTTCCGCAACAAAAATGTTTTCAAAATTACTAACCTTTTCAAATAGTTTTAAACGAATTGATTTTCCATGAACAATCACTCAGTTAAAGTGTGGAAATGGTTGTGTGCATGTCTAGGATTGGATCCGTGGAGAGCTGGGTACTTAAGCACTCTAATTGACTCACCTCCTCTTTTCTGGCATCCTACCTGGTGCACAACTTCCATTCACTTTAATCTATAATGAAGATATTCTTTAAACACTAAGAAAGACTTTAGATAAAACATGACTTTTCTAGTAACGCTTCAATGTGACACGCCGGATTCGGTCGTAACGTCTGGGTCGGGTTTGGGGTGTTACATTTAGTGGTATTAGAGCCAGGTTGCAACAACTCGGTTGTGGATCGGGTCTGAAAAGCTTTTCAAAGAATTTTGCTAAACTTAGGCCCGAGAAGGGTATTTTGGAAACGGTTTTGGAAAGTTCTTTTCAAAGATATTTTACAAGGTATACATGTTTTAAGGTTCAATCTTAAAATGGTTTAAGTTTTTCTGGGTTTCTGAAATTTGATAACCGAAGAAGTGGCATACTGAATCCCCGCACCTAGTCTATAAGTATTTCTGTTACTCATACTACATTGTATTAAGATATTACTGTAGATAAAACTGAGACCATATCATGACACTATAGCTAGGGCAATACTAAAAACCCTAGAATACTGAGACTGTAGCTAGGCTATGATTCTGTGAAAATAGAAACTTTAAAATACTATCACAACATAAAACATATGAATAAGTACTAAAATTATTAAATCGAGGCCTTGGTAGTTATTTGATACGTATGCCGGTAACGTAGAGTATTGATATGCATTCTGAGGGTAAGTAAAGTCTGCCAACTTCGAGTAACAGTAACTCGGAGCTTGGTACCGAGGCATTGGCCGAGATAGTAAGGAAAGTGGTAGAAGAGGTATTGGAGACCAAGGTTAAGGAAATTAGGGAAGCGCTTCAAGCAGGGTGCTTGGAGTGTAAGAAGAGGAAGAATTCTAGTTCTCAGAAGACCGAGCCTCGTTCTGTGAAACATGTTAAGACACGACCAAACTTTCCAACCTGCAAGAACTGCAATGGGCGTTATCCGGGTGAATGCCATAGGAAGACAGGAGCCTGTTTAAGATGCAGATCGATGGAGCATCATTTTAGAGAGTGTCCTCGGAGACCAGATTATGGACAAACTACTGGTATGGGTAATATACAGCCGCCGAGGGGTGGTCAGCAGCCAGCAAGAGGCCATAGCAATGGAATGGGTTGTGGTCGTGGAGCCCCAGACAGGGGTATGGGACATGCTGAGGCGAGACAGCCAGCTTTGGCCTATGCAGCTTGTCGCTGTGAGGACGGAGGCGCTCCAGAAGCAGATGCTGGTACGTACTTCTCTCATGGTGTATTATTTACTTAATTTACAATTAGAGCTAGAGTGCGCAGCAGAAGCATAGTGGTTTGACTTGAGTAATACGGTTAGTTGATAGTTAGAAATTTCGAGAACGAAATTTCTTTAAGGGGAGTAGAGTTTTAACGCCCCGATTTTTAGGCCTAAAAGTATTGGGCCTTGAGTCTGGGTTCGGGTAGAAGACGGCCCGAATAAATGGGATGATTTAATTTTTATTGTTATTATTTAGTATGTTTAGCTAGTAATTAAATAAATTACGAAGAGTTTATGGTGTGGGAAAAAAAGTCCGGGGCTCGGCCCATAGCTTTAGCAAAATTCTTAAATTTTGCCTCTTAAGGAAATCTGGGCATAAGGCCTTAAAAATAAGTTGGGTAGAAACTGGGCATAAAGGAGCGCTTGGCCCAGTGGTTAGGTACACTAGACAGCAGGAAGGAAGGCTAGGGTTCGATTCCCAGTGTGCGCAAACATGTTTTTAAGTTAAGGGCTGTCGCAGACAGGCCTTAAGAGTTGTTGGGGCTAACTCATGTCACAATAAGGAACTCAGCCCAGTGGCAAGGGACGTTAGAAGGCTGAAGGGGACCCCAGTTCGAGGCACGGGGCGCGCGAGATATTTTTTTTTAGTAAACGGGTTACACTAAAATAGGCTTTAAAAGAAGTTACGGATGAAGTTTGACACAAAGAGCGCCTGTGGCGCAGTGGCAGCAGCGTATTAGGCATGCCGAAAGGATGTGGGTTCAATCCTAGGGGAAGGCGAAATTTTGATTTATTTTTTTAAGTAGCCCGTGACTGAAGCGAGTAAGACTTATAAGTAAATGAATTCTTATTATAACAAAAGAGAGGTTTTGTTGCAGTAGCAAGCAGTGTAGCTAGATGTCCGGGAGGTCACAGGTTCGAGTGGCATGGAAGGAAAAATTCTCCTTTATTTTTAAGCGGACTGGAGCTTCAACAGGTAAGGCTCATAATTAATTATGACCCTATATTAGTAAAGAGAGAAACATGGTGTAGTGGCTAGCAGCACGAGCGAAGGTGCAAGGGCGGATGGAGGTCTGGGGTTCGAGCCTCACCTCACGCACGGAAGGTTGGGTTTTTGCTGCACGCGTGAGGAAGGAGTTGAGGTCTGATCAGGACTCTCTTGGCAGTGTACTGAAGCGGTGCAAGGAGTGTATAAGGATGCTGCTGATTGGTTAGGAGTTTGAATTAAATTCAAACATTGAATTTGGCCAAGAATTAAGGAGAAACAGGGAATTTGAACTTGGGAAGGATTTTATGCCGAAATAGGACTCATGGTAGTACCAGTTCGGCTATAGGCAATTAAATGCCGAAAAAGCTCTTAAAATTTTGGCTTGTATGGTTTGTTTTTCTTCTTTGTTTAGTTTTGAGTATTTTTAAGTGTTAGTCGATTTAGGTTGGGGGCATTCACATCTATTATTATTTTTGAAATCGACCTTCATTCTTTTTGTTCATCTTTTCTTCACCAAGCTTAATCTTCTACTCCTACTCATAAGACCTTTCTCTTTGATTGTCTTCTCATTATTGCCAAATATAGAGACTTTTCTCCATGTAAAAAAGCCAAACCCCACAACTCTCTTATCCTTCTGCCAACATCTCCCCTCTACTTCACAAACTTCTATTCTCCATCTCGTTCCTTCAAAAGCCGGATCACCTAGATCTATTCTCTATTCGTATTTTGGGTTAGATCTACAACAAATCAGGAATATGAAGGTACTTGGGAACATTTTTGGCAAGTAAATCTTTGGTAAGTGTTTGGAATCCCTTCTCTATTTATTATTTGGTAATTTAAAGAAAAGCCGAAAACCCCTATATGCAAAGGGTGCCTGTCGACTAAACTAAAAGGGTTTAGTGGTGTTATTTGATTTATTTTACTCTAGTGTGGATAAAAGGCTACTGATCGAGGGCTTGGATAATTGGAACGACTAGATTTAGATCTAGTCCATATTCCGGCAAAGGTAAGCAATCTAAGGTCATTAAGGGTGTTGGTCGATTTTGGTAAGGAGATTAGTACATATTTTGTTTTTATATGTAGTCTGACGTATTAGTAACTCGATTGTAGGCAACTCGTGTGTGGAACTCATCAATGTTTTGTCGAGAAATAGGTGTGTAAAGGACACCCACTTATAGTCTAGATCAGCAAAAGTTAAAAAGTCGAAATGCCGAAGAGCCGGCATTTTGTGAACTTGTGAGTGTGTGAGCGCCCGTGAGATAGTTTGTTTGTTAATCCTGGTAATATCAAACGGTAAGATTGTAGAGTGCGCAATTTCGTGCACTTCGGTATATTTGGGCTTAATGGGCCGAAATCGAGTTAATGGGCCAACGGCCCAATTCGGTCAACACGTTCGGTAAGTGTTTCTATTAATACGTTAATGGCTGTAGTATGCATGAAAACCCTAAAATAGTAAATTTACTAGAATACCCCTAAGTATGAAAATTACCATTATACCCCTAGGTGCAAAATAACCATTATACCCCTTGGGTTAATTCTGTTTGAAACGCATGACATTCTATTTTTGTATGCTATATGCCATGACATGCATATCTGTTGCATGGGATTTTGGTTTTGTTATGGAGGAAGAACCCGTTCTGGTGGCTATGCCATAAATATCTGTTTCTAGTGGCTATGCCACAAATATCTATTTCTGGTGGCTATGCCACAAATATCTGTTGTGGTGGCTCTGCCACAAATATCTGTATCTGGTGACTCTGTCACAATATCTGTTCTGGCAGCCATGCTACAAATTCTGTGGAGTGTAGCGGATGGGTGGGTAGAGTTGTCTCCCAATATGGTGTAAGGTTGGTACGGGGGTGTATACGGATGGATATGAGTTGGGATTCTGCATACATGCAAAATATATGTTCTATTACTGTAATGGGCTTAAGGGCCACACTGATTTCTAAATAAGGCTGAGGCCCAGTTAATTCTATTTCTATAGGGCTTAGGCCCAGTAAAGCTTGAACCGATTTAGGCTCTAGTTGGGTTTACTTTATACACTGAGTTTTCCAAACTCACCCTTTAATTTCATCCTTGCAAGAAATCCCCAACCATAGTGGACTTGGAGCCGTGAGGGATTTGGAGTGGCCACATGTTCTGCGAATTCGCTTTTCTTCATGTGTTTTGATCAGCACTTACTTACTTTAATTGTTTTGGGTTTTTAAGTTGTAACAAGGCCGCTTTAATTATTTTTAATTTTTTTAGTATGTTTTGTTAGCTTAGATAAGATATTGTTTTGATTATTTGAAATTGAATAGCTCTAGGGCGCGTTTTAAAAAGGTTACTTGATTTCAAAATATCGCGATAACAAAGTAAAGCTTCCGCAACGAAAACATTTTCAAAATTAGTAACCTTTTCAAATGGTTTTAAATGAATTGGTTTTCCATGAACAATCACTTAGTTAAAGTGTGGCAATGGTTGTGTGCATGTCTAGGATTGGATCCGTGGAGAGCTGGGTACTTAAGCACTCTAATTGACTCACCTCCTCTTTTCTGGCGTCCTACCTGGTGCACAGCTTCCATTCACTTTAATCTATAACGAAGATATTCTTTAAACACTAGGAAAGACTTTAGATAAAACATGACTTTTCTAGTAACGCTTCAATGTGACACGCTGGATTCGGTCGTAACGTCTGGGCCGGGTTCGGGGTGTTACAGAAGAAGTTGAAGACTCAATTACAAGAGCTAACGAATAAAGGTTTTTCAAGACCAAGCTATTCACCGCGGGGTGCTCCGGTACTTTTTGTGAAGAAAAAAGGACGGATCGATGAGATTGTGCATAGACTACCGACAGCTTAACAAAGTGACTGTGAAGAATAAGTATCCCTTGCCAAGGATCGAGGATTTGTTCGATCAATTGAAGGAAGCCACAGTGTTTTCTAAGAACAACTTAAGGTCGGGCTACTACCAACTAAGGGTTAAGGGGCAAGATGTACCAAAAATCGTGTTTAGGATGAGATATGGGCACTATGAGTTTCTTGTTATGCCCTTCGATTTAACAAATGCTCCTACAGTTTTTATGGATTTAATGAACCGCATTTTTCAGCCGTATTTGGATAAGTTTGTGGTGGTCTTTATCGACGACATATTGATTTACTCAAGTGATGAGAGTGAGCACGTGGAGCATCTAAAAACTGTTTTACAGACCTTGAGAGATAAACAATTGTATGCCAAGTTCAGTAAGAGTGAATTTTGGCTTAAAGAAGTTGGATTCTTAGGACACATAGTGTCGGGAGATGGAATTAGAGTTGACCCAAGTAAGATCTTAGCTATTGTTGAGCGGAAACAGCAGAAGAATGTGTCAAAGATTCGAAGCTTTTTGGGTTTGCCTGGATATTACAGAAGACTTTTGAATGGGTTCTCTATGATAGCCACTCCGATGACAAGGTTGTTACAAAAGGATGTCAAGTCCAAATGGTCAGAGAAGTGCCAACAGAGTTTCAAGAAACTAAAGGCTTTGCTGAACAATTCCCAGTGTTAGTGCAACCAGAACCGGGAAAAGAATTTTTGGTGTATAGTGATGCATCCTTGAATGGATTAGAGTGTGTGCTCATGTAAGAAGGCAAGGTAATAGCCTATACCTCGAGACAGCTAAAGCCACAGAAGAAGAGTTACTCGACCCACAATTTGGAGCTAGCAGCCATCGTGTTCGCATTAAAAATTTAGAGACACCATTTGTATGGCGTGAGATGTCGAGTGTTCACCGACCATAAAAGCCTCAAGTATTTAATGACTCAGAAGAAATTGAATCTATGGCAATGAAGGTGGCTAGAGTTGATAAAGGATTATGAGTTAGTGATTGACTACCACTCGGGGAAGGCGAATGTAGTCACCGACGCTCTGAGTAGAAAATCATTGTTCGCCTTAAAGGCTATGAATGCTCAGTTGATTGTGACTAATGATAGCTCGACTCTAGCCGAGATGAGAGCTAGACCTATTTTCCTTCAAGATATTTCTGAGGCTTAGAACGATGATAGGGACTTGCAAGCTAAAATGGCTCAGTGTGAGACGGAAAATGAATCAGAGTTTAGTATTGGTACCGACAGTTGTATGATATACCAAGATCAAGTTTGTGTACCCAAGGATAATAAGCTTATTCAGAGGATTTTACAAGAGGCACATAGTGGTTGATTGTCTATCCATCCTGGTACCGTAAAAATGTATAATGACTTGAAGAAAATGTACTGGTGGTCGGGGATGAAAAGAGACATTTCTGAGTTTGTTTCTAAGTGTCTAGTTTGTCAACAAGTGAAGGCCGAACACCAAGTACCCTCAGGTTCACTTCAGCCTGTGATGGTTCTTGAGTGGAAATGGTATCGGGTAACCATGTTTTCGTGTTAGGGTTGTCCTTGACACCAAGGAAAAAGGATTCAGTTTGGGTCATTGTTGATAGACTTACTTAGTCGGCATATTTTATACCGGTGCGTACCGACTACTCCTTTGGTAAATTGGCCGAATTGTATGTTTCAGAAATTGTAAGACTTCATGAAGTGCCATTGTCGATTATTTTGGATAGAGATCTGAGGTTTAACTCGTGGTTTTGAAAGAAGTTACAAGAGTCTTTGGGAACAAAGTTGAACTTTAGCACAACTTTCCACCCGCAAACTAATAGTCAGTTGGAAAGAGTAATTCATATATTAGAGGACATGTTACGGTGTTGTGTTCTCGAGTTTCAAGGTAGTTGGAAAAGGTATTTACCACTGGCTAAATTTTCTTACAACAACAGTTATCGGTCAAGTCTAAAAATGGCACCTTATGAGGCTTTGTATGGGCGTAAGTGCCGAACGCCTTCTTATTGGACTGAGCTGAGAGAGAATCAGATTCACGGGGTTGATTTAGTCAGAAAGACTGAAGAGAAAGTTAAGATGATTCACGACTATTTGAGGGCCACTTTGGATAGACAGAAATCATACGCAAATTTAAAATGAAAGAAAATTGAGTTTCAAGTCGGTGATAGGGTATTTTTGAAAGCATCCCTATGGAGGAAAGTCCTCAGATATGGTAAAAAAAGAAAGTTGAGTCCTCGTTTTATAGGACCTTATGAGATTACCGAGAGAGTAGGGCCTGTTGGCTATTGATTAGCTTTGCCCTTAGAGTTGGAAAAGATTCACGATGTGTTTCATGTGTCCATGTTACGTCAATATAAATCGAACCCTTCGCATGTGATCGTCCCAATTGAGGTTGAGATTTAGTCGGACGTGACTTATGGCGACGAGCCGGTTAAGATTTTGGCTCGAGACGTAAAAAAATTGAGGAATAAGAGTATTGCACTTGTTAAAGTATTATGCCATAGACATGGAGTTGAGGAAGCCACATGAGAACCCGAAGAGGCCATGAGAGACCAATAGCCGAATCTATTCACCAGTAAGATTTTCGAGGACGAAAATCCCTAAGGGGGAGAATAGTAACAACCCAATTTTTGGCCTAGTCAGAACAGTGGTTTTGGGACCACTAATCTGAAGTAGGAGAAAGTATTTTATTATTAATTTTGAGTTATGACATGTTTATATTAGTGCATAAAAAATTTGGTGAAGTAATTTTAACGTTTGAGAGCTTAATTGCGAAAAAGGACTAAATCGCATAAAGTGCAAATGTCTTGAATTGATAGCTAAGGGTGTTAAATAGCCATGAAACTTAAATTAGGGGTCTTTAAAGGCCAAATAGACCCTTAAAATAGAGGTGACCGGCCATACAGGGGCAAAATGAGACATATTGACTACGTTAGGTGGGTTTTTGTGACTAAATTGGTTAAAAATAAAATTTAATAAAGAGAGAATGATATTTTATTTTTTCTCATCTTCTTTCCACCGTTCATACCATAAAAAGAGGGGTTTTTAAGCTTCAAAAATTCCAGCCACTCTCTATTCTCATACGTAAGTGATTTTGATAGTTTTCTTGATGATTTTTGCATTTTTGGACCCCTTGCAACATGAGCTTTCAAATGAGGGAACTATTTTGCAAAATAGTTGAAAGTCTAGGGTTTTACCATGAGAGTTTTTTTGTGTTTTCTGAAATTTTATGGAAGAAAATGAATCATGATTGTGAAATAAACAACTTTTGTGAAAAGATTTCTCATGAAAACCCTAAAAGGGTCATTTTGCATAAGTTGTAAAATTGGTGATAAATGTGTGAAATAATGAGAATTTTGGGCTGCTCCTAGTATAAAAAGTATTTGGTTATACTTGGTTAATAAGGAAATTAGATGAAAATCAATTTTCAAACATAGGGGTAAAATGATCATTTTTTAAAAGTCTAGGGGCAAAATGGTCATTTTGCCCAATTATGAATTTTTGAGTGTCTAGATTATTATGCTGATGAAATGAATGAATTTCTATCATTTTAGATCAAGAATTACAAAATTCGGGCCTAGACTAGGGAAAAGCAAAGCTAGTGGACTAAGCCGAATTGGTCGCCACATTTTGTAATCCGAGGTAAGTTGTACGTAATTAATACAACTACATTGCTATTATATGTGTTTGAATTGATATAACATAAATTGCTTGTTTGCGGAAATAATTATGCATGATGAATATTGAGATAGTAGAACTCCCATTTGAACCTTAGGAAATAAATCGAATATTCATGCCACGAAATTCGGGTTATTTGTGTGACAGTGTAAGACATGTCTGGGACATGCATTGGCTACATTATGAGAGCCAGTGTAAGACATGTCTCAAACATGCATCAGCTACGAGATGTGTTAGTTTAAGACCATGTCTGTGACATGGCATCGACACAAATATGTGTGTGCCAGTGTAAAACCATGTTTAGGACATGGCGTCGGCCTCGACTTCAATAGTCAGTGTAAGAGCATGTCTGGGACATGGCATCGACTTGATGCATGAGCCAGTGTAAGACCATGTCTGGGACATGGCATCGTCATTATACCCTATGTTAGGGGCTTAGTGAATATCCGATAGCATTTCAAATGGTTCAACAGTGAGAGTTATAGTTTAAGTTAAATGAGAAAAGTATAACCATGTTGTGAGTGGTAGGTACCTATTTGAAATGTATGAGATATGAGCTCAATATATGCTATGTGAATTGTATTGGATAGTGATGAGTAAGTTGTGTTTATGCCTACTTTTGTATTATGAGAATGATGATGAATGGTAAAGTTATTATTATATTCATTTGCATGCAACTTACTAAGCTCTATGTTTACTCCCTTTCCTTTCCATTTGCTTATAGTGCCGCCTAATTAGCTCGAGGATCATCGAACGTCGGAGGCATCGATCACACTATCAACTGAACCACTTGGTATAGTTGGTCTTTTTTTATTTTAAATATGGCATGTATAGGGCTTAGACTTTTGAGTTTTATGCCAATGTTAGTTTGGCCAAATGGGTTGGCTTAGGATGAATCCCTTCTTTTTGTATAAAGCCTTGGAATAATGGCAAGTGTTCATTATTGGTATATGCAAATGATGATATTTGTACGAGTGAGTAATGCAATGTGCGGTTGAGTATACTTTGTATGTTTGGGTGGATGTTGTCATATTGTGTTTCAGGGTGGCAAAGGGCTTGGTAGATAGCCTTATATTGTCCATACGAGTAGACACACGAGCATGTGTATGAGCGTGTTGTCCGGCCGTGTGTCCCCTGCACGTAAAGATTGAGTCAGTATGCATGGTAGTAAACACACAGGCTAAGGCACGGCCGAGTGTCTCAGCTGTGTGGAGGACACAGCCTCTGGGCACGGGCGTGTGCCTTGGCCGTGTGCCCTAAATTGGATGCTAACGTCAGAAACAGAATGTCAAGGTTTTTAGACATAGGCTAGGGCACGGGCGTGTCATGGCCGTGTGGGGGACACGAACATTTGTCAAGCCGTGTGAAAACCACTGTAGGTTCAAATTTGGAATTTAATTCACATAGGTATGGTACACAGGTGTGTCTCTAGGTACTTAGTCCGTGTGGGTCACACGGGCCATCAGCACGGCCATGTTATAATGACCACACGGGCATGTGCCCTATTTTTAGAGTTATTTTTCTAGAGTTATTTAAAAGACCCGAGTTGGTCCCGAATAGTTTCCAATGGATGTTTGGGGTCTCGTAGGCCCATATTAAGGAGTTTTAGACAAAGTTCAAAAAGTTTTTAATTTGATCGAGTCTTAATGACATTGAAATGATTGTATGCATGCAGATAAGTTAGGTAATGCCATGTACCCAGTTCCGGCCTCGGACTCAGGAAAGGGATGTTACAAAATGGGCAAGGGCTAAATTGGAAATTTCAAAATACCTAATTAATTAAAAAGATGATAAAATATATCATCTTATTTTATGTCATCTTTCACCTAAAACAAATGAAAACCCTAGGTGAGAGAAAAGAAACTTTCAAGGCCTAATTGGGTAAGTTTTCTTGTCCCGTTTTTTTGTAATTTTGATATTTTTGAAATTGAGATAGCTTAATCTCTCTATTTGAGGGATCAATTTGAGAAGTTATCAAGGTACAAAAAATAGGTAATGGATGTATATGCTAAAAATTAGAAATTTATGGTAGAAAATGAAAGATTATTGATAGATAAACAACTTTTACAAAGTGATTTTTGATGAAAACATTATTTAGGGACTAAAATGAAAAGTTGTAAAACTTGATGAAAAATTCTAAAATTTTATGAATACATGTGCTGTAAAATTTGTAATGGGGCTTGGTTAGGCTTGGAATAGAGAGTAATTTGCACAAGTCCCATTTTCCTGGCCTAGAGACAATCAGAATTTATAGAAAAGTTAGGGGCAAAATGGTAATTATTTCTAAGACGTAAATTGAGTCCATTTAAATATGAAATGTGTGAAATTGATGGTTAAATTCATTTATATAGATCCGGACAATAATAATTCAAGGCTAGATCAAAGAAAAGAAAATGTTTCAGATTAGTAGATTTCTAATTGAAACAAGTATCGAGGTATGTTCGTGTAACTTAATCGAGCATGTAATTATGTTAATTGAATGTTGTGTTTGTTTGTAATATGATTTATATTGATGTTCTTTACTTGTATAATATGATGGAAATTTTGATTCATGCTTGAAATGGTGATAAAGAGGTTAAGTCCCGATTGAATGTTGAACTCCGATGATTATATGCGCTTTCCCAAAACTAATAAAGTCCTGCGTTTGTTGTGGACGAGATTTTGCTTGGATGAGTAATCCCATTAACCTTGTTATAGAAAGGATTTAGCCCGGACGGGTAATCTCGATATAATACCTCTTGAGCATATGTTATGATTAGGGTTTAGCCTGGATTGGTAATTCTAATCGAGCTCCTCTAAGCTTACGTTATATAAGGGATTTAGCCTGGATTGGTAATCCTGTTATACGATATGTGGCTCGAGAGAGTTTTTCTTGGTTAAGTGCCATAATGGTTACCCTTGAATAAGAAATTGACGGATTATTGAATCGTACACTTCAGGTGTACTACTTGAGACTCCATCAGAATTCAATGATTCAACGGACATAAAACTCTTGACATGGCATGAGAATCTTGAGATGAAATGATAATGACTTGAAAGAATATTGCTTAATGAGCTCATCTATGTTACTTGATTGATATAAAGATTTTGGTGACTAACAAGTTTGATTGAATGTATGTGATTAGGCAATTTAGCCAAATGGATGGAAACATAATATTGTATGCTTAGATTTAATAAATGGGATTGGTAAGTTTAGTTTTCGTTATACGAACTTACTAACCATGTAATGCTTCCTCCGTTTTATTGTCCTTATTTTATAGTGTTCGGAAGCTCGCGAGGGTTGGAGATCACTGGAGCATTGTCACACTATCAACTAGTCATTTTAGGTATACTTAGTAAAAATCATTTTGGTATAATGGCATGTATATGATAACTTGGCCAATAGTGGCTTGAAATGTTATTTTGTAACCTAGCCATTGGAATGGCTAGTAATGGTTCATTCTGGTATGACTAAGTAGATTATTATGATATATATATATAAATACATGTGTTATGTTAAGAATATATGATCAATGTTGTGAATGCCTAAGTTAAACTAAGGTAAGGTTGTGATCATGTATGCTTGTAGTGATATGCCTTGTGAATGATGAAATTTGCTTAAGTTGAATGCTTGGATTGGTTGGTATTGGATGTGTGTTTCAAGTGCAGGTCTTGGGTGAAATTTTAGGTGAGAAATGAAGCTAGAAATGGCTTCATTTTGTCCACACAAGCAGAGACACGGGCGTGTGTCTAGACCGTGTGTGGCAGACGGCCTGGTAACATGGGCATATGGTTAGACCGTGTGTCCCCTGCACATTAATTTTGAGAAATAGAATGCTCAGATTTAGGCACATGGGTAAAGACAAGGGTGTGTGTTTCGACCATGTGTGCCACATAGCCTAGAACACGAACGTGTATCTTGGCCGTGTGAAACCTGCACCTAATTTCGGATTGAATTAATTGACGACACAGTCTAGCACACGGGCATGTGGCAGAGAGTTACACAGGGTCGAACACGGCCGGCAACATGGGCGTGTCCCTTGGACCACACGGGCATGTGAGCCCTGTACCTTAGAAAAATTTTGAAAGGTCGCGAAAAATTCTAAAAGTTCCCGATTAAGTCCCGACTTGATTCTAATACTCATATTGGACCTCCAGGATCCAATTAAGGGATGTTTTGAATGATCTTTGTAGATGAATAGTGAATAACATAAGTTATTTGTAAATCGTTCTGAATGTTTCGGTAATGCTCCGTAACCCTATTCTGGCGACAGATATAGGTTAGAGGTATCAGAGCTACGGTTTAGCCGATTCTCAAATTTGACATAGCAAACACGAGTTGAGCTATACATGCCATTATATAAATTGTGATAGTGTGATGACTCCTGATTATTTTAAATGTGTTTTTCATATAGTAATGTCATCCAACTGAGCTAGAGGTGAATCCGAGGAAGCTGAAAGCAATGCTTCAACTTCAGTTCAAAGAGTAACATCTGCATTTGGTAGTGAAAGGCTCGTGCCTGAGGGTCGAAGTGAGGAGGCAAAACAAGCATTCTTTCAAATGATGAATGAATAGTTTACATAGTACTTGAGAACAAACCCTGTTGTGCAACGACCTCCCCCACCTACTCCCCAACTGATTCCTAAGGTACCACAGGGTGCTGAACCTATTAGAATTGGTAAGCCTTCGATAGACAAAATCCACGAAATGGGGCAGAAGAATTCAGAGCTACCGTAGATGATGATCCGAAAAGGGCAGAGTTTTGGCTAGAAAATACTATTCGGGTTTTTGATGAATTATCCTGTACACCTGTTGAATGTCTAAAATGTGCGGTATCTCTACTGAAAGATACAACTTATCATTGGTGGAATACCATAACTTCAGTGGTACCGAGGGTGAATGTCACATAGGAATTCTTCCATGCTGAATTTAGGAAGAAGTATATGAGTCAAAGATTTATGGATCAGAAAAAGAAAGAATTTCTAGAGCTCAAACAAGGAAACATGACTGTATCTGAATATGAATGAGAATTTGTTCGACTGAGTAAATGTGCCAGAGAATGGGTTCTGACTGAGGCTAAAATATGTAAACGCTTTGAAGAGGGTTTGAATTAGGATATCAAGTTATTGATTGGAATTCTCGAAATAAGGGAATTTGCAGTGTTAGCCGATCGAGCACACAAAGCTGAGGAGCTGAGTAAAAAAAAGAAACAAGCTGAAAGAGAGGCTCGGGTTTCTGGAAAAAGAACTATGAGTAAGTCACAATCGTGTGACCACCTCTATGGGATATTCTGAAAAATAGCGGGGCTCTCAGCGTTCTAACCCGAGGTCTTCATCTCCGTCTGTAACCAGTATGGATAGTGTCGGTAATCCTAAATCGAAATGTAAACATTGTAACAAATTTCATCATGAGGAATGTCGGTCTAGAACTAGAGCTTGTTTTGGATGTGGTTCACTTGACCATTTTCACAGGGATTGTCCTAAAAGAGCTGAAAAAGAAATAGAACCAACTCCAAAGCCTAGTAATCCTGTTGCGAGAAGTAGACCACCCCGTCACCCCGGTAATGTTAGTGGTAGTCGAGGTACTACCAAGGATACATGTAACACCCCTTACCTATATCCAACACCGGAACAGGGTACGAGGCATTATCATACATGTACTCGGACATTTTCAGAAAATACGAACTATGAAATTTTGTTTCAAATTAAAATCAATCAAACCATATCTTAGTGTCCCTATCATGGGACTATGAGGCCCTAAACATACATTGAGAATGGTCTGGGACAAAACCGAGGTCCTAAGGAAAATTTAAGAAAATTTCTAGGGTAATGTCTCACACTCCCATGTGGAGACAATGCACATGTCTGTGTGCCTTGGGACACGCCCGTGTCCCCTACCCGTGTGGAATTAATTGAATTTATTTTCTACTTCAAACCTACAGGGGTTTTCTTACGGCTGAGCACATGCCTGAGTCCTTGTTCTGTGCCCTTCACATGGCCTAGACATGCCCGTGTGGTCGCCCGTGTCCAAAAACTCGAACATTTTATTTATGACGTCAGCATGTATTTAGGGGCACATGACCAAGACACACGCTCGTGTGCTAGGCCGTGTCCACCACACGGTTGAGACACACAGCCGTGTCTCTGCCCATGTGTTTACTAACATGCATAATGACTTAAAAATTTTAGGTGCAAGGGACACACGGCCATGCCACATGCTCATAGGGCTATCCGTGTGTCACATACAGCCTAAACACATTCCCGTATGTCTACCCGTGTGGACCTTATTAGGCTATTTTTCAAGCCTTTGGTCACCTTCTAACATCTATACACACACGTATAGGTTTTAATAATATTTAACATGGTCTAATTATACTTTTAAACGACCTTGATAACCTCATTGCATGTAAACCTCATCTCATCAGTTTTACACATGCTAGGGTATCCCATTTGTATTAAGGATTTTTATACCTTGTAACACTTTTAAGATTGGCTCATTATTATAACTCATCGCCAATTATGGCCTAGCCATCCCATGTGATTTGGTCACATTACATGTATCTAAATGTTATATACCATATTTCATCCTTACTAGAACAATTGAACATAAACATGCACAAATTCGTAGGTCATAACCTACATCAAAATGAGCCAATTCCTATGGCCATCTACAAGTGAATATGTATACCTTTACAAGCCTTCATATTGGCAAATCAAATGACACATATAACAAAATAACAAAAGTCCTATACATGCCATTGAACAAAATAAAAGTATCTATATGCCAAAGCTAGAAAGATGATAGTGTGTTGACTCTCCAATCGTCTTCTAATTTTTACGAGTCCTCGAGCTCTGTAAGATAGGGAAAAGAGAGGGGTAAGCATTTACATGCTTAGTACAGCCAAATAACCAAAAAGTAAACTTACTAATTAGTTAGCATACAACCATATTAAGGAATATAACCAACAAGCATGAAATGTTTCCCGTATCACATGCACTCAATCAACAGGTTAGTCTCGTAACAATATATTATGAGTTTGTCTTAGATGAGTTCATCATCCAACATTTTCATTTTTATATCTCATGTTAATCTTGTTGAGTTTCTCAGAAATCTCGATGGATTATCCATTTACTGTCAAGTCATAAGAGCAATCACCTCAAGTACGCACTCCCGCGAACCTCACATCTTACAGCGGGACTACCAGTCCAGGCTAAATCCTTTGTAACGACAAGCACTCTCAATGAGCTCGGATTTGAATTACCAGTCTAGGCTAAATTCATACCCTAATCGGATTACCTGTCCGAGCTAGGTCCTTTCTATATTTGAGATCGACGGATTACCCGTCCGGGCTAAATCATTTTCTGCAACACATGCAGGATCCCAAGTCATGTAAGCCATGGTTTATCCATCGAATTTCCCTTTTTGACTTCAACCGGGACATTTATTATCATGTCATTATTATTAACACATTTCATGGATTTTCATACCATCATTTAACTAATTATAATAAATTTATAATACATGCAATTAAGCACAAAAATAGTTTACTTTAAGTTATTCGAACTTACCTGGTACTCGTTTCGATTTCACATTTCGGTTATTTCGAAACCTTTCGTTTTCCTCGATCGAGCTCTAGAATTTGCTCCTCAAAGTCTATAACAATAAAAATGAATTATCAATATCTCACATTATTCATTTCGAGCCTAAATCTCACCCCCGAACAAAGTGATCATTTTGCCCCTAACCTTTCACATTTTTTACGATTTAATCCCTAGGCTCGTATAATGAAATGCATGCAATTCTGATGTTACCCAAGCCTAGCCGAATGTTTTTCCCTCTTATTCCAGCCTACATTTTTCCATTATTTCTCATATTTCTACCCATTTTTACAACTTTTACAAAATGGTCCCTAAAGTCATTTCCATGAAAAATCACTTAGTAAAAATTGTTTACCATCCTTTAAAATTTCATATTCCTCCATAAACCATTAAAATACAAGTGACTCATGTATGAGTAAATTTCTAAACATGAACCCTAGCATGAAATATGGGTAGAAATAGAGAGAGTAAGTTACCGGGATTTTAAAAATACGAAGAACATTAAAAAAGGGGCTCGGGAGCACTTACTATTGAGCTTGAAAACGTTGAAAACCCTAGCTATGGAGGCTTTAGAAATTTGGCTGCATGAGGAAGAAGAATAGCTGATTTTTGGCTTATTTTTTCAATTTTATTTCTTTAATTAGCTAAATGACCAAAATGCCCTTAAGCCCTTTCTTTCAAATTTTATTTATACATGCCCATTTTTGTCCAAAAACTTAAAAATTGGGAAAATTGCTCTTTAAGACCTTCTAATTAATAATCTAAAGTAATTTCATACAAATTTCTTCTAGAGCCCAAGTTTTGCAATTTATTCAATTTGGTCCTTATTTTCCAATTGGATACCTTAGTCATAAAATTTCTTCATGAAACTTTAACACATGCATATTTTCATATTTTAGACCTCATAATAATCACAAAATAAATATTTCAACGTTGGATTTGTGGTTTCAAAACCACTGTTCTGACTAAGTCCTATTTTGGGATGTTACATTTTTCCCCACTCAGGGACTTTCGTCCTCGAAAGTCTTACCAGTAAACAGGTTTGGATATTGGCTTCTTATGGTTTCTTCTGGCTCCCATGTAGCCTCTTCCACACCATGTCAATGCCATAAAACTTTTACCAAGGCTACATCTTTATTTCTCATCTGTTTAATCTCATGAGCCAAATCTTGACCGGTTCCTCATCATAGGTCATGTCCGGTCTAATTTCAATCTCTGTCGACGAAATCACATGAGAGGGGTCTGATCGATATCGCCTTAACATAGATACATGGAACACATCATGAATCTTTTCTAGTTCTGGTGGCAATGCCAAGCAATAAGCTAATGGTCCAACTCTTTCAGTGATCTTGTGTGACCCGATAAATCACGGGCTCAATTTGCTTTTCTGGCCAAATATCAATACCTTTTTCCATGGAGAAACTTTCAAGAACACTTTATCTCCAACTTGAAATTCAATCTCTTTCTTTTCAGATCAGCATATGACTTTTTCCTATCTGATGCCGCTTTTAAACAGTTACGTATCACTTTAACCTTTTCTTTAGTTTCCTTGATTAGATCAACTACGTGAATCTGAATCTCTTTGAGTTCTGTCCAATACAATGGAGTTCGACACTTTCTACCATACAAGGCTTCATAAGGTGCCATCTTCAAACTCGTTTGGAAACAATTGTTGTAGGCAAACTCTACCAATGACAAATATTTTTCCCAACTGCCTTGAAATTCGAGGATGCAACATCGTAACATATCCTCAAGAATCTGAATCATCTGCTCAGATTGACCATCGGTCTGCGGGTGAAAAGCTGTGCTAAAGTTCAACTTGGTACCTAAGGCTTCCTGTAGTTTCTTCCAAAATCTCAAAGTGAATCTCGGGTCTCTATCTGAAATTATCGATAATGGTACCCTGTATAACCTCACGATCTCAGATATATACAAGTCGGCCAACTTATCAAGTGAATAATCTATCCTTACCGAGATAAAATGAGCTAACTTTGTCAACTTATCCACCACAACCCATATAGCATCTTTCTTTTTCGAGGTCAATGGTAATCCTGACACGAAGTCCATAGTAATTTTGTCCCACTTCCATTCGAGGACCATCACAGGCTGTAATAAACCTGAAGGTAGTTGATTTTTAGCTTCAATTTGCTTACATATCAGACATCTCGATACAAATTCGGAGATGTCTCTCTTCATGCTGTTCCACCAGTACACTTTCTTCAAATCATTATACATCTTGGTACTTCTCGGATGAATAGATAAATGGCTACCATGTGCTTCTTACAAGATTTTCCAAATAATTTTATCATTCCTCGATACACAAACTCTCCCTCTGAACATTACAAACTCTCCCTCTGAACATCAAGCATCCATCAGAACAGATCTAAAAATCGGATTCGATACCCGACTCATATTGAATTCTTTTAGCTCGTAGGTCATTATCATTAGTCTGAGCATCATAAATTTCCTGAAGAAATGTCGGCCTAGCCTCTAACTTTTCCAAGACTAAACCATCATAAAACAACGCTAATCGAGCATTCATGACCCTCAATGCAAACAAAGATTTCCTACTTAATGCGTCGGCGACTACGTTCGCCTTTCTTAGGTGGTAGTCGATGATCAAGTCATAGTCTTTAATTAATTCTAACCATCTCCACTGTCTCAGATTCAATTCTTTTTGAGTCATCAAATACTTCAAACTCTTGTGGTCTGTGAATATACGACAAGTCTCACCATATAAATAATGTCTCCAAATTTTCAAGACAAAAACAATGGCGGCAAGCTCTAAGTCGTGCGTCGGATAATTCTTCTCGTGTGGCTTCAACTGCCATGAAGCATAGGCTATCACCTTGTCATATTGCATAAGTACACAACCTATTCCATTTAAGGATGCATCACTGTTGACCACAAACTCTTTTCTTGACTCGGGTAATACTAGAACTGGAGCTTTAGTCAGCAATGTCTTTAGCTTCTCGAAACTCTGCTGACACTTTTTTGACCATTCAAACTTAACGTCTTTCTATAGTAACCTCGTCATTGGAGTTGCTATCATGGATAATCCTTTCACAAATCTTCAGTTGTAACCAGCTAAGCCCAAAAAGCTTCTAACCTCGATTACATTTTTAGGTAGTTTCCATTCAACAATAGTAGAGATTTTACTTGGATCAACTCGGATACCTTCACCTGAAACAATATAACCCAGAAACCCTACTTCATGAAGCCAAAACTCACTCTTGCTAATCTTAGCATACAATTGTTTCTCTCGTAAAGTCTGTAACACAGTCCTCAGATGCTTCGATGCTCTGTCTCATCCTTAGAATAAATCAGAATATCGTCAATGAATACAACGATGAACTTGTCCAAGTATGGCCGAAATATCCTATTCATTAGGTCCATAAATACAGCCGGTGCATTCGTCAACCCAAACGGCATGGCAAGAAATTCATAGTGGCCATACCTCATTCTGAAAGTTGTTTTAGGCACGTCTGACTTTTTAACTCGCAACTGATAGTAGCTAGATCTCAAGTCTATCTTAAAGAATACAGTGGCTCCCCTCAGCTAGTTGAACAAGTCATCGATCCTTGCAAATGATACTTATTCTTGATAGTTACCTTGTTCAGCTGCTAATAATCTATACATAGCCTCATCGAACCATCTTTCTTCTTTACGAATAATACGGGAGCACCCAAAGGTAAAAAACTCGGCCTTGCAAAACCTTTATCCGTCAGCTCTTGCAACTGTGCTTTTAACTCTTTTAGTTTGGTTGGTGTCATCCTGTACGGAACAATAGAAATAGCAGTTGTTCCTGGCACCAGTTCAATACCAAACTCTATCTCTCTATTAGAAGGTAATCCAGGTAATTCCTCTGGGAACACGTCTAAATATTCACATACTATTGGCACAGACTCAATCTTCAACTTCGTTTCCTTAGTGTTTAGAACGAAAGCAAGGTAGGCTTCGTACCCTTTTCTCACATATCTTTGAGCAACCATTGATGTAATTACAACCGGCAGTGTACCCAATTCTCTTGAATCAACCCGTAGAATCTCACCATCTGGGCACGTCAATACAATATACTTGCTACCACAATTTATAATTACATCATGTAAGGCTAACTAATCCATACCAAGTATTACATCAAACTCATCAAATGGCAATAGCATAAGGTTAGCCGGAAAATAATGACCCTAAATCGTCAAAGGACAATTCTTACAAACTTTATCAACCAGGACTGACTTGCCTAATGGGTTTGACACTTTGATAATAAATTCCGTAGGTTCAATGGGTATATTCATACTAGACAATAATTCTCATGCAAATGTATGAATGCGTCGATCCCGGATCAATTAAGAAAACAACACAAGTATTAAAAAGAAAAAAGGTACCCGTGATAATGTCATGAGCAGAGGCTTCCTCTCGAGCGTGTATTGCATACGTTCTTACCGGGGCTCGAGCCTCTGATTTTGTAGTATCTTTGGCCGCAACTCGACTTCCATTAGCACTTCTCGGATATCTTGGAGGTCTACCTCGTGGAATAGGAGCACTCGACTTCGAGGCTAATTCTACCTCTTTATCAGTTCGCTCTGGGCAATCTTTGAGAAAGTGTTCAAGAGAACTACATCTGTAGCACACACCGCTCTTCATTTGGCACTCTCCGAAGTGAAATTTGTTACAACTTTTACACTTCAGCTTCTGGTCATCTACACTCCCCACACTAGTCACCATCAGGGAAGAAGACTTCTGGTTACGTCGTTTGGAGCTTCTCGCTCTACCCAAATATCCTACCAATGAAGTGGAGCGTTCATGTTGGCCCCTTGACTTCTTTGTGGAAAATGGGAGTGTTCTACTGTTATATCTCTTGCTCGAAAGTCGACCTTTTTCTCTTAGCTTGCTTCCTTTCGTTATTGAGCTCCTCAGCCTTCTTGTCCCGATCTGCTAATACAACAAACTCTCTTATCTCAAGGATCCCAATTAATAGCTTAATTTTCTCATTCAAACCTTCTTCGAAGCGTTTACACATTTCTGAATCTATTTGAACCCATTCAGTTGCATACTGACTTAGCCTCACAAATTCCTTTTCGTATTCCGATACAGTCTTATTTCCTTAGTTGAGTTCTAGGAACTCATTTTGCTTCGATAGTAAGAACCTTTGACTGATGTATTTTTTCTTAAACTCTGCTTGGAAAAATTCCCAAGTGATGTTTTCCTTTACCACTATTGAAGATACAGTTTTCTACCAGTGGTATGTAGTATCTTTTAGAAGAGATACAGCACATTTTAAAAACTCCTCAGATGTATAAGATAACTCGTCCAATACTCATGTAGTGTTCTCGAGTAAGAACTCGGCTCGGTCAGTATCATCATTGATCTTAGCTTTAAATTCCTCAGTCCCATACTTTCTGAGCTTGTCTACAGGGGCTTTGCCAATTCTTACAGGTGTCATACCTCGTGGCACTTCCTCATCAGGTCGGTTAGGGGGCGAGGGAGGTCATGGTATGTTGGGATGATTTCTCAAATAATCCCCAAAACACTCGTCCATCATGTCAAAGAAGGCGACTCTGGCCTCTTCTCAGCCTTCAAACATATGCCTCTTACTGTTACTAGAAATAGCTCATTGTACGAAACCTGGAGCACGGCTCTCAGCCCCCTCGGACTCATCTTGTGCTTGATTGGAAGACATTTACTATATTCAAAGACAATGAAGTAGTTAGGAGATGTCACACTATCAATGTTCATATAATGGCATGTATAGCGAAACTTAATACTCTCTATGGTAGTCCTAGAACCAACTAAATCGTAGCTCTGATACCACTAAATATAACACCCCTTACCCGTATCTAACGCCGGAACAGGGTACAAGGCGTTACCATACATGTACTCAAACATTTTTGACAAATACGGACTATGAAATATCGTTTCAAATTAAAATCAATCAAACCATATCTTAGTGTCCCTATCATGGGCCTATGTGGTCGTAAACATACATTGAGAATGGTCCGGGACAAAACTGAAGTCCTAAGGAAAATTTAAGAAAATTTCTAGGTTAATGTCTCATACTCCCACGTGGAGACAATGCACACGCCCGTGTGCCTTGGGACACGCCCGTGTCCCCTACCCATTTGGAATTAATTGAATTGATTTTCTACTTCGAACCTACAAGGTTTTTCACACGGTCAAGCACATGCCCGTGTCCCTGTCCTGTGTCCTTCACACAACCTAGACACACCCATGTGGTCGCCCGTGTCTAAAATCTCGAACATTCTGTTTATAGTGTCAGCATGCATTTAGGGGCACATGGCCAAGACACACGCCCGTGTGCTAGGTCGTGTCCACCATACTGTTTGGACACACGGCTGTGTCTCTACCCGTGTGTTTACTACCATGCATTCTGACTTAAAAAATTTAGGTACAGTGGACACACGGCCATGCCACACGCTCATAGGGATATCCATGTGTCACACATGGCCTAGACACATGCCCGTGTGTCTACCCGTGTAGACCTTATTTGGCTATTCTTCAAGCCTTTGGTCACCCTCTAACGTCCATACACACACTTATAGGTTTTAATAATATTTAACATGGCCTAATTATACTTTTAAACGGCCTTGATAACCTCATTGCATGTAAACCTCATCTCATCAGTTTTACACATGCTAAGTTATCCCCTTTGTATTAAGGATTTCTATGTCTTGTAACACTTTTAAGACTGGCTCATTATTATAACTCATCACCAATTATGGCCTAGCCATCCCATCTAATTTGGTCACATTACATGTATCTAAATGTGATATACCATATTTCATCCTCACTAGAACAATTGAACATAAACATGCACAAATTTGTAGGTCATGACCTACATCAAAATGAGCCAATTCCCATGGCCATCTACAAGTGAATATGTATACCTTTACAAGCCTTCACATTGGAAAATCAAATGACACATATAACAAAATAACAAAAGCCCTATACATGCCATTGAACAAAATAAAAGTATCTATATACCAAAGCTGGACAAGATGATAGTGTGTTGACTCTCCAATCGTCTTCCAATTTCTACGAGTCCTCGAGCTCTGTAAGACAGGAAAAAGAGAGGGGTAAGCATTTACATGCTTAGTAAGCCCAAATAACTGGAAAGTAAACTTACAGATTAGTTAGCATACAACCATATTAGGCAATATAACCAACAAGCATGAAATGGTTTCCGTATCACATGCACGTCTCGTAACAATATATTATGAGTTTATCTTAGATGAGCTCATCATCCAACATTTCCATTTTTATATCTCATATTAATCCTGTTGAGTTTTTCAAAAATCTCGATGGATTATCCATTTACCGTCAAGTCATAAGAGCAATCACCTCAAATACGCACTCCCGCGAACCTCACATCTTACGGTAGGATTACCAATCTAGGCTAAATCCCTTATAATATAAACTCATGGAGTGATGTCGGGATTACCAGCCCAGGTTAAATCCCTTGTAACGACAAGCACTCTCAATGAGCTCAGATATAAATTACCAGTCCAGGCTAAATTTAGACCCTAATCAGATTACCCGTCTGGGCTAGATCCTTTCTATATTTGAGATCGACGGACTACCCGTCCGGGCTAAATCCTTTTTTGCAACACATGCAGGATCCCAAAACATGTAAGCCATGGTTTATCCATCAAATTTCCCTTTTTGACTTCAACCGGGAAATTTATTATCATGTCATTATTATTAACACATTTCATGGATTTTCATACCATCATTATAACTAATTATCATACATTCATAATACATGCAATTAAGCACAATAAGAGTTTACTTTAAGTTATTCGAACTTACCTGGTACTCATTTTGATTTCGCGTTTCAATTATTCTAAAACCTTTCGTTTTCCTCGATTGACTTCGAAATTTGTTCCTCGGGGTCTATAATAAGAAAAATGAATTATCAATACCTCACATTATTCATTTCGAGCCTAAATCTCTCCCCCAAACAAAATGATCATTTTTCCTCTAACCTTTCACATTATTTACAATTTAATCCCTAAACTCGTATAATGAAATGCATACAATTTCAATGTTACCCAAACCTAGCAAATGTTTTTCCCTCTTATTGCAGCCCACATTTTTCCATTATTTATCATCTTTCTACCCATTTTTATAACTTTTATAAAATGGTCCCTAAAGCCATTTCCATGAAAAATCACTTAGTAAAAGTTGTTTACCATCCTTTAAACTTTCATATTCCTCCATAAACCATTAAAATACAAGTGACTCATGTATGGGAAAATTTCTAAACATGAATCCTAGCATGAAATATGGGTAGAAATAGAGAGAGTAAGTTATCGAGATTTCAAAAATATGAAGAACAATAAAAATGGTGCTCGGGAGCACTTACTATTGAGCATGAAAATGTTGAAAACCCTAGCTATGGAGGCTTGAGAAATTTGGCTGCATGAGGGAGAATAATAGCTGATTTTTGGTTTATTTTTCCCATTTTATTTCATTAATGAGCCAAATGACCAAAATGCTCTTAAGCCTTTTCTTTCAAATTTTATCCATACATGCTCATTTTTGTCCAAAAACTTAGAAATTGGGAAAATTGCTCTTTAAGACCTTCAAATTAATAATCTAAAGTAATTTCATACAAGTTGCTTCTAGAACCCAAGTTTTGCAATTTATTCAATTTGATCCTTATTTTCCAATTGGACACCTTAGTTATAAAATTTCTTCATGACACTTTAACACATGCACATTTTTATATTTTATACCTCATAATAATCATAAAATAAATATTTCAACATCAAATTTGTGGTTTCAAAACCACTATTCTGACTAAGCCTTGTTTTGGGATGTTATAATACAATAGTTAGATCTGAGGCACGAGCACCTGCAAGAACATATGCTATTCATGCCAGAGAAGATGCCTCTGTAGTAGACGTCATTGCTGGTACATTTTCTCTACTTGATACTGATATTTCTACTTTGATTGATCCTGGTTCCACACATTCATATATATGCACGGACCTAGTGTCTGTTGAAAATTTAGTTCTTGAATTCACTGAATTTGTGGTTAAAGTTTCAAACCCCCTGGCCCAGTGTGTTATGGTGGATAAAGTTTTTAAAAGCTGTTCGTTGATGATAAAAGGTTATTCTTTTTTGGCTGATTTGATGTTATTGCCATTTGATAAATTTGATGTGATCTTGAGAATGGATTGGCTAACCTAATATGATGCAGTGGTGAGTTGTAAATAGAAATATATTGTATTGAAATGTCAGAATAGTGAATTGCTTTGTGTTGAATCTGATAAACTAGATGGACTGCCTAATGTGACTTCAGCAATATCATCATAGAAATATGTCTGAAAGGGTTATGATGCTTAACTTGCATACGTGCTGGATACTAAAGTTCTGAGTCAAAGATTCAATCAGTGTCGGTAGTATGTGAATTTTTTAATGTATTCCCAGAAGAATTACCTGGTTTACCACGGGATAGAGAAGTGAAATTCTCTATAGATCTTGTTCTGGGAATGACACTGATATCCATAGCACCTTATAGAATGGCTCCTACTGAATTGAAAGAGTTGAAAGTATAGTTGCAAAAATTGATTGACATAGGTTTTTCTCGACCTAGTTTCTCAGCTTGGGGTGCGTTGGTTCTATTTGTAAAGAAGAAGGATGGATCGTTGAGGCTGTGCATTGATTACAGATAGCTCAACAAAGTTACAATAAAGAACAAGTACCTATTGCCTCGTATTGTTTGCTTGTTTGACCAGTAAAAATGTGCCACTTTATTTTCTAATATTGATCTCCGTTCTAGTTACTATCAACTATAGGTAAAAGAATCAAATGTACCAAAGATAGCTTTTAGAAACAGGTACGGACACTATGAGTTTCTTGTGATGCCATTCGGCTTGACAAATGCACCTGCAGTGTTTATGAATTTGATGAACAAAATTTTTAGCCCGTATTTAGACATGATTGTGGTGGTATTTACAAACGATATTTTAGTTTACTCTCGAGATGAAAATGAACATGCTGAGTAGTTGAGAATAGTGTTGCAAACTCTGCGAGAGAAACAATTGTATGCCAAATTCAGTAAATGTGAATTTTGGCTACGGGAAGTTAGTTTTGTTGGGCATATAGTATCCACTGAAGGTGTCAGAGTAGACCCGAATAAAATTTTATCCATTGTTAAGCCACCGAAGAATGTGTCTGAAGTTTAAAATTTTTTGGTACTAGCTGGTTATTATCGGAGGTTTGTAAAAATTTTTTCAATGATAGCTTCTCTGATGACTCGTTTGCTATAGAAAGATGTAAAGTTTGAGTGGACTGATAAATGCCAGCAAAGTTTTGATAGATTAAAAGCTTTATTGACAGAAACATCAGTGTTAGTTCAGCCAAAATCGGGTAAGGAATTTACAGTTTACAGTGATGCATCATTGAATGGTTTAGCCTATATTTTGATGCAAGATAGTAAAGTAGTAGCCTATGCTTCACAACAACTAAAGCCGCATGAAAAGAACTACCCGACACATGATCTTGAATTGGCAGCCATAGTGCTCGCATTGAAAATCTGGTGGCATTACTTGTTTGGTGAAAAATTTCACATCTTCATTGATCATAAAAGTTTAAAATATTTGATGTCACAGAAAGAATTGAATTTGAGATAGCGTAGATGGCTTGAATTGCTGAAAGATTATGATATTGTTATTGACTACCATCCAGGAAAGGCCAACATTGTGGCGGATGCTTTGAATAGAAAATCCCTATATACTCTGCGAGCAATGAATACCCGATTACTGTTGTCTGATGATGGTTCAATTATAGCTGAGTTAAAAACTAGACCAATGTTTTTGCGACAGATTTTTGAAGCTTAGAAAAATGATAGAAAGTTACAAGCAAAACGGGTACAGAGTGAATCGACTCCTAACTTAGAATTTTAGATTGAGACTAATGGTTATTTGTTATTCAGACGCAGAGTATGTGTACCGAAAATTTTAGAACTATTACAGAAGATTTTGAATGAAGCTCATAATGGTAACATGTTTATACATCCTGGTAGTAATAAAATGTATAATTATTTGAAAAAGATGTACTGGTGGCCGAGAATGAAACGAGATATTTATGAGTTTGTATCTAAGTGTTTGATATGTTAGCAAGTAAAAGCTGAACATTAGTTTCCTTCTAGACTATTATAGCCAGTTACGATACCGGAATGGAAATGGGAAACAATTACTATGGACTTTGTAATGGGATTACCCCTGTATCCAAAGAAGAAAGATGCCATTTGGGTAACTGTTGATCGAATGACAAAGTCTGCACACTTTATTCCTGTACATATAGATTATACCTTGGATAGATTGGCTGAATTATACGTTTCTGATATTGTCAAATTGCATGGAGTGTCTGTCTCCATTATTTCAAATAGAGATCCTCGATTTACATCTCGATTCTTGAGTAAATTGCAAGAAGCTCTAGGTACTTAGTTACACTTTAGCACTACATTTCATCCCCAGACAAATGGTCAATCTGAACGGGTAATGCAGATCTTGGAAGATATGCTTTAGTGTTGTATACTTGAGTTTGAAGGTAACTGAGTAAGGTATTTGCCTTTGGTTGAATTTGTTTATAATAACAATTATCAGTCTAGTATTAAAATGGCACCGTTTGAAGCCTTGTATGGTCATAAATGTAGAACTCTATTGTACTGGACAGAACTCAGTGAGAAAAAGTTACACGAAGTTGACTTAGTCCGAAAGATTGAAGGAAAAGTGAAAGTAATTCAGAACAATTTGAAAGCAGCCTCTGATGGTCAAAAGTCCTACGCTGATTTGAAATGAAAAGAAATAGAATTTCATGTCAGTGATAAATTATTCTTGAAAGTGTCACCTTGGAAGAAAGTTCTTCGGCTTGGTCGTAGAGGAAAACTGAGTCCACAGTTCATTAGACCATATGAGATTACTAAAAGAATTGGATCGGTTGCATATCGGTTAGCTTTACCATCAGAGCTTGATCGAATTCATAATTCCTTTCATGTGTCTACGGTTAGCTTTACCACCAAAGCTTGATCGAATTCATAATTCCTTTTATGTGCCTATGTTGTGACGGTATCGATCCGATCCTTCACATGTTATCTCTCTGACAGAGGTAGAGATTCAGCCTGATATGTCATATAATAAAGAACTAATCAAAATCTTAGCTCGGGAAACAAAAGAGTTAAGAAATAAAAAAGGTAGCATTTGTAAAAGTTCTTTGGCAATGACATGGCATAGAAGAGGCTACCTGGGAGCCGGAGGAAACTACGAGGAAGCAATACTTGAATCTTTTTACTGGTAAGACTTTCGAGGATGAAAATCCCTAAAAGGGGAGAGTTGTAACAACCCATTTTTCAATCGAATTGGAACAGTGGTCTCGGGACCACAAATTCGATCCGAAAATAAGGTTTATTTTTATTTCATTATATGGTTCATATTATAATAGACATGTCGTGTGAATTTTGAAATTAAAATTTTATCAATTAAGTGTTTAATTACGAGAAGGACTAAATCGCATAAAATGCGAAAGTTGAATTCTAGTAGCTATAAGGGTTAAATAGCTATGGAATTCAAATCTAGATGTCCTTATATGGTAATTAGACCATTAAGGAAGCATGTTAATTTTTCTTGGTGACTCATCCATGGAAATATAGAAAATGGGCAAGGGCTAAATTGGAAATTTCAAAATACCTAATTAATTAAAAATATGATAAAAGATATCATCTTATTTTATGTCATCTTCAACCTAAAACACATGGAAACCCTAGGTGAGAGAAAAGAAACTTTCAAGGCCTAATTGGGTATGTTTACTTGTCCGTTTTTAGTAATTTTGATATTTTTGAAACTAGAATAGCTTAATCCCTCTATTTAAGGGATTAATTTGAAAAGTTATCAAGGTATGAAAAATGGGTCATGGATGTATATGCTGGAAATTAGAAATTTATGGTAGAAAATGAAAGATTATTGATAGATAAACAACTTTTACAAAGTGATTTTTTGATGAAAACATGATTTAACGACTAAAATGAAAAGTTGTAAAATTTGATGAAAAATTATAAAATTTTATGAATACATGTGCAGTAAAATTTGTAATGGGGCTTTGGTTAGGCTTGGAATAGGGAGTAATTTGCACAAGTTTCATTTTTCGGGCCTAGGGAAAAATCATAATTTATGGAAAAGTTAGGGGCAAAATGATAATTTTTCCTAGGACGTAAATTGAGTCCATTTAAATATTAAATGTGTGAAATTGATGGTTAAATTCATTTATATAGATCCAGACAACAATAATTTGAGGTTAGATTGAGGAAAAGAAAAGGCTTCGGATTAGTAGATTTCTAACGTGAACAAGTATTGAGGTAAGTTCGTATAACTTAATCGAGCATGTAATTATGTTAATTAAATGTTGTGTTTGTATGTAATGTGATTTATATTGATATGCTTTACTTGTATACTATGATGGAAAATTTGATACATGTTTGAAATGGTGATAAAGAGGTTAAGTCCCAATTGAATGTTGAATTTCGATGATTATGTGCGCTTTCCCAAAACTAATAAGGTCTTGTATTTGTTACGGACAGAATTTAGCTCGAATGAGTAATCCCATTGATCTTGTTATAGAAAGGATTTAGCCTAGACGGGTAATCTCGATATAATACCTCTTAAGCATATGTTATGATTAGGGTTTAGCCTGGATTGGTAATTCTAATCAAGCTCCTCTAAGCTTACGTTATATAAGGGATTTAGCCTGGATTGGTAATCCTGTTATACGATATGTGGCTCGAGAGAGTTTTTCTTGGTTAAGTGCCATAATGGTTGCCCTTGAATAAGAAATTGACGGATTATTGAATCGTACACTTCAGGTGTACTACTTGAGACTCCATCAGAATTCAATGATTCAACAGACATAAAACTCTTGACATGGCATGAGAATCTTGAGATGAAATGATAATGACTTGAAAGAATATTGCTTAATGAGCTCATCTATGTTACTTGATTGATATAAAGATTTTGGTGACTAACAAGTTTGATTGAATGTATGTGATTAGGCAATTTAGCCAAATGGATGGAAACATAATATTGTATGCTTAGATTTAATAAACGGGATTGGTAAGTTTAGTTTTCGTCATACGAACTTACTAACCATGTAATGCTTGCTCCGTTTTATTGTCCTCTATTTTATAGTGCTCGGAAGCTCGCAAGGGTTAGAGATCACTGGAGCATTGTCACACTATCAACTAGTCATTTTAGGTATACTTAGTAAAAATCATTTTGGTATAATGGCATGTATAGGACAACTTGGCCAATAGTGGCTTGAAATGTTATTTTGTAACCTAGCCATTGGAATGGCTAGTAATGGTTCATTCTGGAATGACTAAGTAGATTATTATGGTATATATATAAATACATGTGTTATGTTAAGAATATATGATCAATGTTGTGAATGCCTAAGTTAAACTAAGGTAAGGTTGTGATCATGTATGCTTGTAGTCATATGCCTTGTGAATGATGAAATTTGCTTAAGTTGAATGCTTGGATTGGTTGGTATTGGATGTGTGTTTCAACTGCATGTTTTGGGTGAAATTTTGGGTGTGAAATGAAGCTAGAAATGGCTTCATTTTGTCCATACAGGCAGACACACGGGCGTGTGGTTAGGCCTGTGTCCCCTGCACCTTAATTTTGAGAAACAGAATGCTAAGAATTGGCCACACGGGTGTGTGTCTCAGCCGTGTGCACGGACGTGTGTCTTGGCTGTGTGAAACCTGTACCTAATTTGGAATTGAATTAATTGACCACACGAGCGTGTGGCAGAGATTTACACAGGGTCAAACATGGCCTGCAACACGGGCGTGTCCCAAGGTCACATAGGCATGTTCCTTGGACCACACGGGCGTGTAAGCCCTGCACCTTGGAAAAATTTTGAAAAGTCACGAAAAATTCTAAAAGTTCCCGATTAAGTCCCAACTCAATTCTAATGCTCGTATTGGACCTCGAGGGTCCAATTAAGGGATGTTTTGAATGATCTCGGTAGATGAATAGTAAATTACATAAGTTATTTATAAATGGTTCTGAATGTTTTGGTAATGCTCTGTAACCCTATTTTGATAATGCTCTGTAACCCTGTTCCAGCGATGGATACGAGTTAGGGGTTTTACACCACTCAATGGACAATTGTTTTAAAATAAAAAGTGGTGTTTCCCAATGGATCGACCTATAGCACTCCATACCTAGATCTGACGATTGGGTCATGTATAAAGATAACCTTTTAAGCTCAATTTCTCTATCAATTTCTTTAAATGAATGCCTAATAGAGTTTTATGAGAGAAGTTAAAGTTAGAGTGAAAAAGCTTCAATAAGTTATGAAATGACTTTCTACATCTTCTCAAAGTTAAATTTTGTAAATGGTTGCTTTGAGAAAGCCTAGAATGAATTTATATTAATTTTAAATATATTTTTGGTTTATGGAAAATGAAAAATGGTGATTAGTGGATTTTCAAGCTTGATTGATGGTGGAATAAAACTTATGGAAGCTAAACTAAGCATTAGAGAGCATTCATGCAGGTAAGTATTATGGATATTGACTGCCTCCCGATGTGCGAACGTCAAGAATGTAAATACTACAAAATAAAAAGGTAATAATTAAGTGTGGTTTCTGCAAGTGAATAGATTAGGTTGTAATATAGTTTTTTTTACAACGAAACATTTAGTAAGTATTTCAAGGATTGTACCTAAGGGATTGTTATTTGAAGAAAATTATTATTAGGTTACTAACAGAAAATAATTACTAGTCTACTAGAGTCACGAATTAGTAATGTAAATTCCAAAGCAATATATTAATGATAAACTAATTAAATTAAACTAAAACTAAAGCTAAACTTAAGTTAATGTTATTGGTTTCTCCTATTCCTATTTTCAACTACGCGAGCTACTTTTTCCTAGATCCAATTTCATTACCTGATTAGTAATTAACTTCCAATTTAGGGTTTTAACAAATTATCTAGTAATTAACCTATCTATTAACTCCTAGACTCTAACTAAATTAACTTATCAGTATAATCTACTTATCTCTTGACCTCACAAATTATACTAGGATAGATTAAATGATTCTTGGCAGACTTATCTCTCGACCTCATCTTACCTATGTTACTTCCTAGTGCCGTCAATCCTATGGTTTACATACTTTTAATCTAATCCAACCAACCTAGATTAAACCATATCCTTTAGTTAATTAATTAGCTTAAAACAATTGGCACATGAAAGATATGTAGAAAGCAAAAACTTATTCTAATATTTACACAAACATTCAATTAACAAAGTTAAAGAAAGAGATATAAATAATAGAATAAAAGAAGAGATGGAGAATGCTCATGGATTAATCAATGCAAAAGTGCAGTTTCAGAACAATCTCCACTTGTGATAATCCCACTTTGGAATAGGCTCTTCCTATTACATGAACATAAAAGAAACTAAATTAAAAATGAAAGAAAACTGAAAAACCAAAGTCTGAATCCCAATCCTGAATGTCTCCTTGTTAATCTAGTTATAATGCTATTTATATAGAAAAAAATCAAAAGAATGAAGTGCCCCTACGTTTATAATGACAATTAGGGTTTTAAGTTGTAAAAGACCCCTAATTATCCTTCAAAATCACAATCGACACGAGTAGGAATTTTTGATTGCACAAAAGCAAAGTTTCAACATTCGAATCCAGTGTTGCAACATCCAATCGATGTTGCAATATCTGATTTCCAATGTCACAACATCTGTGGCAGCTTTACCCCAAAACTTTGTTTTTGCTTCTGTCTTCAGTGTCGCGACATTGGTGTCTGATAGTACTAGAAAGAACGTATGTTTTCTCCTACATATTGGTTAATTTGTCCCAATTTAGTTATCTTTAGCACATATTTTAGCATTTTCAGTTCAGTAATTTGCATTTTATAACTCAGCAGGTCATAACCTGTTTATCCTTAATTTTGTCATGTTTTGGTACTGATGTCACTGCTTGAGTATTTCCAGATTGCGTCCAGAATTGTCACCGCACCTGACAGCTATCTGGATAAGAACAAAAATGTGTAAGCTATCCAATCTGGTAAAACCAACTTGTACGTACAGAGGTAGCATGCTTCTGATGAAAGGACACTTGTGCTATTTGGAAGAAAATAAATATTCACGTGAAAAGAAAAAATAGGGAGGCTTTTTGGGGAGGATTATCATCTTTTTCAACCTATCTTTTGAAGTTTTGTGGCTATGGTAGCTTAAGTCTCCTACGGGTGAACCGACGTGAAAAGGATGCAGACTAGCTCTTGATTAGGATCCCTAAGTACGACACAAGAGGGAGTTGAGAGATCAAGTCGAGATTTTCTAAGAATAGTACTCTCCACTTGCTTCTTTATATTTCTTTTCTAAATGATTGTGATTACTTTCTATATCATGTTTGTACGAATGTGCACATGATTTCTGGTTTGAATGTTACTGTATTTAACCTTGCTTCTACTATTTAATGTTTGGTTTTGAATTTTTTAGCATGGAAATGTTATTATAGTCAATGACACTAGAAAGTGCAACGGCAGTTCAAGCTAACAAGCATGACAATGGAAGTTGCTTGAGGAGTAGAGGAATTTAATCCACTTTTTCTCAATAGTGTTCCATTGCCATCATCGGAAGGTGTGGTTAATGTGCATGTTTAAGTCTTAGATTAAATATGGAAGTTAAGCTTGGTAAGATATTCATTGCAATTTAATGCATTGACAATCACTTATCCTTTTATACCTTGTGAACACTTAGTATTCTGTTGAATACTCATGTTGGGGATCCCAGTTTAGCAGTATCATATTTTATCTTATTGTTTTCAAGTTATTGCTTCAACAACTACACTCACAATTTATCTCGTTCCTATCTATTTATTGCATTGACATTAATAGACAAAATACAATCATCCTCGTGGGATCGATATCCAACAAACTCATATCTATCTACTATACTTGCATCAATAGTGTACGCTTGCATATTATTACTATGACGTTAAACAACTGATCATGTTTTGGCGCCACAACACTCTTCAATATTGAATCAGCATGCTCAAAATATCGACGATAATAGTATCGCAAGCTTCTTCTTCTGACCCAATAGTAGCTCTTAAGGCTCTAATGCAGGAGCATATGACTTGCACAGAAGCTATTATGTAAGGGAATTCATCTTTTATTCAAGCATTAAAGGCACAATTAGGAAAACTTGATTCGAGTCTAAATACTCGACCAACGGGCACATTACCTAGTGACACAGAAAATTCCAGACCAAGGGGGAAAGAACACTGCAAGGCTATCATGCTTAGGAGTGGTAAACAAACTGTTGAGCTTACTACAAATTTTACTATCGCACCTCAAGCTACTGGTGAAATGATCCCTAGTGAGAAGGTTGGCTCTAAAGAGCTTGTCGGTGTATCAGACAAAAAAGTTCCACAAATTGTCACTCTTATGCCTAATGTCTGACCCTTGAAATTGTCGACATAATCAAAGGTGTCGGGGCAATTAGATGTATCTCCACCTTTACCTTTTCCACAAAGATTCAAGGAGAATGAGCAGAATAAGTAGTACCAATAGTTTCTGAACACACTGAAGCAACTTTAGGTCAATATTTCATTAGTAGACGCTCTTGTGCAAATTTCGAATCATGGGAAATTTATGAAGGAGCTCTTGTCCAATAGGAAGAAGCTCTGTGATATCGAAACTATTGCACTCACATAAGGCTGTAGTGCTCTTTTGACAAATAAGTTGCCCCTCAAAATGAAAAATCCTAGGAGCTTTACTATCCCATGTTCAACTGGCAACCATTATTTAGGCAAGGCTTTATGCGACTTGGGAGCTAGCATCAACCTAATGCCACTATCTACTTTCAGAAAGTTGGGAATTGGTCACATGAAACCCACTGCAGTAACATTAAAACTAGCCGATCGATCTTTGGCTCAACCTGAGGGGCAAATCAAAGATATCATAGTTCGTGTGGATAAATTCATTTTTCTGGTTGATTTTATCATACTTGGCTGCGAGGTAGACAAGGAGGTTCCTATAATCTTGGGACGACCATTTTTAGCCATCGGACGAACTCTTATTGATGTTTACTAATGTGAACTGACCATGCAACTTAATGATGAGAAAGTTACCTTCAGTGTTTTTGAATCTACTCAATACAAGGATAAAGAAGAATGTCGTACTGTCGATGTGCTAAATGATCTAATTGTGGAAGAATTCGATGACCAAAGCTACTTTCTAAGGTTTTGCAGTGACATTTGATGATGAATTCTTAGATAACTATGACAACAAGGTTGACGCTAATAATATTGAACTCAAGCATGGATGGCAGATTGAATCCTTAGACTTAGCCAACAAAACAACTCCAATTTTCAAACCATCTATCGACGAAGTTCCTACTCTGGAATTGAAACCACTACCTACCCATCTTAAATACATCTTTCTTAGTGATAACAATACTCTCCCAGTTATTATCCCCGCAACATTGGATGTAACTCAAGAAGAGAAATTGGTCCATATTCTTAAGCAACATAAATGAGATATTGCTTGGAGTATTGCTAATATTCAAGGCATTAGTCCATTCTTTTGCATGCACAAGATCAAGTTGGAAGATGAAGGCAAGCAATCGATTGAGCAACAAAAAAGATTAAACGAGAAGATAAAGGAAATTGTTAAGAAAGAAATTATAAAGTGGTTTGATGCTGGAATTATCTACCATGTTTTTTTATAACAATTGGGTAATCCAGTGCAATGCATTCCTAAAAAGAGTAGCATCTTAGTGGTTAATAATGACAAAGATGAATTAATTCCTACACGCATTCCTACGAGATGCAAGTCTGTATGGATTATCGCCAACTTAATACTACCATAAGGAAAGACCACTTCTCACTTCCTTTCATTGACCAAATGTGATAAGCTTGCTAGAAGAGCCTATTACTACTTCTTAGGCAGCTATTATGGGTACAATCAAATTGCTATTTCATCGGAGGATCAAGAGGAAACAACTTTCACCTGTCCCTTTGGTACTTTTGCTTTTCATCGTATGCGTTTCGACCTTTGTAACGCACCAGCCACATTTCAAAGGTACATGATGGCAATATTCTCAGATATGATTGAAGATTCTTTAGAGGTTTTTATGGATGATTTACCAGTCTATGGGAATGATTTTGATCATTGCGCTGACAATTTGGATAAAGTATTGTAGTGATGTGAAGGCACATCTTATTCTAAATTGGGAAAAATGCCATTTCATGGCAACTGAGGGCATTGTGTTAGGCCATCGCATCTCTAGTCAAGGCATTGAAGTAGACAAAGCTAAAGTGGAAACATTGAGAAATTACCTCTACCAACAAATGTGAAAGGTATTCGCAGTTTTCTTGGGCATACGGGGTTCTACTGAAGCTTTATTAGAAATTTCTCAAAAATTACAAAGCCCTTATGCTCATTGCTAGAACAGGATAAAAAATTCCTCTTTGACGATGCATGTCTAAAGGCATTCATTCAATTAAAAATGCAGCTAGTAAATGCACCTATTATCGTTGCACCAGATTGGTATCAACCTTTTGAAGTTATGTACGATGCAAGCGACTTTGTTGTGGGTCTTGTTCTAGTACAACGCAAGGGAAAAATATTTCACGCCATCTATTATGCTAGCAAAACTCTTACAGAGGGTCAAATCAACTATGCCACTACAAAGAAAGAATTGTTGGTTGTAGTCTTTTCTTTCAACAAGTTTTGCTCTTATCTTGTCAGCACAAAGGTTACCATATTTACTAATCACTCAATGTTAAGATATCTTTTTTGCGAAGAAGGATGCAAAACCAAGACTGATACACTGGATATCACTATTGTAAGAATCTGACATCGAGATAAAAGGCTGGAAGGGTTTAAAGAATCAAGTTGTAGACCATCTGTCTTGATTGGAAGTTGGCAGCAAAGATGGAAACATACTTCAAATTGTTAACGCATTCCCAGATGAGAAGTTATTTGCTATAGATGCAACCCATTAGTATACAGATCTGGTTAATTATCTAGTGTGTGGAAAAATCCCATTGGGTGTCACAGACCATAAAAAAGAAATATTTCTTCGTGAAGTAGTGAAGTATCATTGGAACGAGCTGTATTTATTCAAGATATGCAATGACAACATTATTCGGTGGAAATGCTTTCAATCCTGAAACATTGTCATAATGCTCCTTATGGAGGTCATTTCTGTGGCATGTGAACTGCTGTAAAGATTCTCCAATTAGGATTCTACTGGCCTTCATTATTCAAAGACGCCCACAATTTTGTAAATCAATGCGATAAGTGTTAGCGCACTGGTTCTATATCCAGACAAAATGAAATGTTGCAGCAGCAATTATGGAAGTTGAATTGTTCGATGTTTGGGGTATGGATTTTATGGGACCATTTCCAACTTCATTTGGAAATCCTTATACATTAATAGCTGTTAACTACATCTCGAAGTGGGTTGAAGCTGTTGCAGTCCCAAAGGATGATGCAAATATAATGCTTAAATTTTTCACAAGCATATACTCACCTGCTTTGGCACACCAAAGGCATTGATTAGTGATCAGGGTACACACTTTCATTGTAACCAAGTGGCAGTCACACTGAAGGGATATGAAGTTAATCATAAAATGGCTACTACTTATCATCTGTAAACTAATAGACAAGCCAAAGTATCGAATCGACAAATTAAAAACATTTTTGAGAAGGTTGTGAACCCTTTGAGAAAATTTGGTCTTCTAGACTAGATGACACTTTATGGGCATTGCGGACAGCACATAAAACTCCATTAGGGATGTCACCATATCAATTGGTTTTTGGAAAAGCATGTCACTTGCAAGTTAAACTGGAGCACAAAGCAATATGGGCAATTAAGCTAGTGAACATGGACTATGAAGCTGCTGGAAAGAAAACGTTGTTGGATATCACTGAACTAGAAAAGATTAGGCGAAATGTCTATGAAAATGCTGAAATTTACAAAGAAAAGACCAAACGATGACATGATAGAATTATTTTGTAGCGACAACTTATCGCGGGTCAACAAGTTTTATTATTCAATTCTAGACTAAAACTGCACTCGAGTAAATTGCGCTCTCGTTGGTCTGGACCTTTTGAAGTTGTTGAAGTGTTTCCTCATGTTGCAGTCACAATCAGAGATTTAAATGATGGATACCAGTTCAAAGTGAATGGCCAGAGATTGAAACATTATCTTGGGAATATTAATCACAAGCAGGCAGAGACCATTAAATTGGTCAAAAAATTTTAATTCTTATGAAATTTATTATTTAATTTTAATTTAATTTAATTTTAATTTAATTATTTCTATTTTTGTAGAATAATTAGGTACCATTGTCGACGCTAGGACTTTATTGTCAATGCAGTTTGTACTATTATACTGTCACTTTTGACTTAGTAAGAATGAGGGTAGATTAGAAATTTCAGATCCCACCGTTTGATCAAAAGTCACCTAGCTGTCTGGTCTGTCTGAGCGGGCGCAATTCTCATTGGACGTAATTATTCTTGCCAGCTTTATTTCCCTTCAGAAAAATCACGCCTTTCCATCTTCTTTCACTCACTATAAACCCTTTTTCACTGTACCTACTGTCACACATACAAAGCACCATTTTTATTCACTTTTCCTTTCCCAAGCTTGTACCTTTACAACTTTAAACCATCTTTACTCCTCAAAAAAACCAGAATATGGTAAGAACGAAAGCATCAGTCAAGAAAGCCACCAAGCCTGTTAAAGACCACTCATACTCTGCAACTGCAGTTCATGAGTCAGAATCCACCATGCTAACGGAGAAAAAGGAATCGATGATCTTTTTTAACAAAAATGACCAAATACCGGTTTCAAAAAAACATTTTAAAATAAAACTTTCACCCAGAACAGGGCATTCTCCTTTTATAACAGCAAGATTTGGGCAAGCAAGTTCTAGAACCATCTCTAAGTTGAAGTGAGAGACTTTTTGCATGCATCTTGGAAGCTATTCAACTTCATTGGTACATGAGTTTTATGCTAACCTTTATGACCATGAGTTGGAATTTATCTTTGTTCAAGAAGACTTAATCCCATTGGATGCTACAAAAATCAATGAGCTGTACAAACACTAAAGTGGATATCAATGAACACTTTGAGTTTATTGAGGATATCACAGGTGAAAAAAGAGACCTGTTGGTGAAGGATTTATGTGTCAAATAAGCATTATGGATGGGTTCCTATCAAAAGAACTATACAATGCACTGCTGCTTCTTGACACTACAAAGTAAAATCTGGTTTCATTTTGTCAACTACAGGCTACTCCTCTCTACTCACAGCACCACAGTCAACCTCAATAGAATATGCCTGATACATTCAATTGTCAAGGGCATAAAGACTGATGTCGGCACAATAGTCGACCAAGAAATTGTCGACTGCGCCTTAAGGCAAATTGGAATTTTGGTTTTCCCATCGTTGATGATGCTACTGTGCTAGCAGAAAGGGATTGTGCCCCGTGATGATGAAGAGGTCTTGGAAAATAAGGGCCCAATCAATGAAGCTTCTATTGAGAGAATGACTCATGGCAAAATACGCCGGCAATGAAGGAGGCAGAGACCAGCAAGACAAGGAAGGGAAAAACCAAAGCAGAAAGCAAGGGAAAAAACTTGACTGTAGAGACATCATTGCTATGCAAAATGAAAGATATCAAGAAGTTGGCCAATTCCATCAGCAAAAAGCATATCATGCTTTTCGTTACAATAGAGGATATGGACAGATCACAAAATTTATTCTACGCTTATACCAGCACCTATAGCAACTCTATTGTAGTCGCATTATGTCAATTAAGCCCAACCCCACTCCTAGAATTTCCAATGTTCCTACCGATCATCTGAGAGTATGAACCCTCCTCCAAGGAAGATGACCTTGGGGACCGAGTCAGATCGATGGAATCCTCTCCCATTGTGCACGTCTATGATGATGAGAAAGAAGAGGACTCAAAGGACATTGAGGAGTGCATGCAAAGAATTGATAGCCTAGTTAAGAGTAACTTCATTGCTAGTCAAGAGACGCCTGCTGGAGAGGAGGAAGTCCGTATTAAAGTTATGGACGAGAAGGTTAAGGAAGAAAATACTGAGATAGAAGCAGCTGAGAAAGAATCTATTGAGAACATTGTCAATGCATCTAAGTTTGTGGATGCAACTAATGATAATCTGGAGCGAGATAGAGCTAGACTGGCGGAAGTTGTAGAGGTAACAAGGGAGAAGCACCATAATTCATTGGCGATAGTGGTCTACACCGGACCACTCCAAGTGACCCCTCCTACACATGAAGTAGCCGATGATGCTGGGGCAACGCCGAAAACTGAGAAGTGATCCGAGGACCGTGCGGAGCCCAAAGAAAAGAAGCGAAAGTGATCCAAAGATAAAAACTGCAATAAGGAGGAGAAAAAGAGGAAGAAGAAGAAACATCATGCAGCCACATTAATGGCCGAGGAAAACTGAGTTAGTTTATTTTAAGTTTTAGCTGAAGTATTCATACATTGTATGTAGCTGTAATTTTCATTTTGCTAGTGAACATTGTCGTTGCATTTTTATTGTCATTGCATCTTAATGTTAGTGCATTGGGGACAACACAAACTTTAAGTTTTGGGGAATGCAAATGGGGTTTGGAAATACACCTACATTTTATTTTTATTTTTTTTTAGTTTAATAAAGCATGCAAGGTTTATTTGTGGTTAATGCAAATGTGTTTGAAAATTTTTGTTACATTCGATGCTTAATTCTTGAATCATGTAAATTATCAATTAATGAGTTGGATAAATTTAACTAAATTTTGTATCTTCAATTCTTTGATGAATGATTTTGGTTGTATTAGTAATGGATGACTAGTAGCATTCCTTGAATCTTGAATAAGTCTACCTTTTACAACTATTTATATATATAGTTATGAATAAGAGACACTCCAAAGTGGGTGTATTTGTGAAATTTTAAAGAGGGAACACTCCAATGCAAGTATTAGAAAAATGATTCTGGCCAAAGGCTGTTGCTGCATGAGTGTGTGTCACCGTAATTACGTACTGCCTGGGGTCTATTGCACTCCATTATTACTTCTCAAGAACAAGGGTACAGTAATGCAACGATATCCCTTATTAAAAAAAAGGCATATATTGTACAATAAATGTTGTATTGGTAGATAAAATTTAAGATTTAAAATATGATGTTGGTTTTGATGAAGTTGCAATCTTATTCATTCATACTTATGTATTGTCGATGCAATATCCTGTCATCTGAAAGTGACTCATTCATTAGGATTTTAGGTGATTTAAGTTGCTAGAATGATCATTTGCCTTAGTGAATTCTTGTGTAGCCTTGCTAGTTTCTATTTTATGAGGACAAGTAAAAACTCAAGTTTGGGGGTGTGATAGTACTAGAAAGAACATATGTTTTCTCCCTACTTATTGTTTAATTTGTCCCCATTTAGTTATATTTAGCACATATTTTAGCATTTTTAGTTCAATAATTTTCATTTTATAACTCTATGGATCTTAACCTATTTATCCTTAATTTTATCATGTTTTGGTACTGATGTCGCTGCATGAGTATTTCCAGATTGCGCCCAGAATTGTCGCCACACCTGATAGCTATCTGGATAAGAACAAAAATATGTGAGCTATCTAGTCTGGTACAACCAACTTGTACGTACAGAGGCAGCATGATTCTGATGAAAGGACACCTGTGCTATTTGGAAGAAAATAAATATTCACGTGAAAAGAAAAAAAGGGTGGCTTTTTGGGGAGAATTATAATCTTCTTCAACCTATCCTTTGAAGTTTTTTTGGCTACGGGTGAACTGACGTTAAAGGGATATAGACCAGCTTTTGACTCGGAGCCCTGAGTGCGACACAAGAGGAAGTTGAGAGATTAAGTCGAGATTTTCTAGAAATAGTTCTCTCCACTTGTTTCTTTTATATTTATTTTTTAAGCAATGGTGATTACTCTCTATTTCATGTTTGTACGAAAGTACACATGATTTCTAGGTTAAATGTTATTTTATTCAACCTTGCTTCTACTATTTAATCTTTGGGTTTGAATGTTTTTTAGCATTGAAGTATTATTACAGTTAATGACACTGGAAAATACAGTGACAGTTCAAGCTAACAAGCATGACAACGGAAGTTGCTTGAGTATTAGAGGAATTTAATCCACTTGTTCTTAATAGTGTTCCATTGCCATCATCAGAAGGTGTGGCTAATGTGCATGTTTAAGTCTTAGATTAAATATGAAAGTTAAGCTTGGTAAGATATTCATTGCAATTTAATGCATTAACAATCACTTATCCTTTTATACCTTGTGAGCACTTAGTATTCTGTTGAATATTCACGTTGTAACGCCCCGAATTTTAGGCCTAGATGAATTGGGCTTTGGGCTTTAGGTCACATAAAAAAATTTTTAAGTGAGCAGGAAAATGACAATTGACATGTTGGCTATAAAGGTTTAAGGAATTTGGAGTGTCTAGGTATGTTGGAGAAGTTCTGGGTTCGAGTTTTATGGTGGAAGAATTTTAATTTAATAATTAAAAGAACTAGGGTTGGGAGTTGGGCTTTTAAATAAAAATAGGGGGAAATGGCATCAAAAGCCTTGTGGTGGAGTGGCTAAGTGACGCCACTTAGGGTGTAGGGAGGTGGCGTTAGTGGTTAGCAAGGAGATCCAAGGTTCGAATCCTAACTTAGTATTTTTAGAAGTTTAATTTTGGCCTTCTAGAAGGTTGGAAGTGGCGTGAAGATGGGCTCTAAGAGGAGTGTTCAAAAGAGAAAATTTAGGAAATAGATTGGGGAGTTATCAGGGAGAAAAACGAGGAGATGAGAAGGGGGAAATGATGGAGCTGAATTGGGAATTGAGGGTCAGGCAATTTGGCTAGAGGCTATAAATATGTGTCGAGTTTGGGATCCTAGGCTAATGCCAAATTTTTCATTTTTTTTCTTTAGTGCCGATTGGCTTTTTCATCTTTGCTAGCTGATTCGTTTGCCATTCTTTCTCTCCTCAGATCTCTTTTGATTTACCCTTTGGGTTAGTCGATTCCTTCTGCTGCTCTTCTTCTTTAATTTGTTCCAAATAAACCTTATTCACCATATTAATTTGAAAGCTAAAAAGTTGAATCTCCCTTGGGCCGATTACTCTTTTGGTGTAAGTACCTTATCTCTTTTTTGGCTAGTATTGTTAATACCGAGTACTTCCCTCCCTCACTCTTTCTAATCAACTCTGGTAGGGAATTAGTATCGGATCTCGGATTGTAGCTCTCTACCGAATTGCTCCTAAGGTGTTTTGCGGTTTTGGTAAGTATTCCTTTCTTGTTGGCTAAGGTTGGCCAAATGGTCTTAAGTGAGATAAGGGGATGAATTACGTTGGATACGAGTCCCCTAGTATTTGGTTTTAATAAGTAAGATTAATGCAGATCTAGGGAGTACGTGATCAAGGAAAAGCTATTAGGGATTGGTGTTCAAGGTACGGTTAAGGTGAGGTTTCTATTTTAAGTAAAATATGTATTAAGCATACGATTAATTGAAGGGTGATATCGTTTATAGATTTGTGACTAAGGGAATCGCAGCACGCTCTATTACCAGGTGTGTACAAACACTGCACACACAAGCAGATCGGTAAAAGCTGAAATGCCGAAATGCTTAAATGCCGAAAGTTTGGCTATGGCGGACTTGCGAGTGCACGAACACTCGTAAGGGGGAAATCGATAGGTTGTTTGAGGCCCAATGGGCGATTCCATGGGCTTAGGCAGTGAGCTGGCCAACCGGGCCAGAATAGGCTTAATGGGCCAATGGGTTGTTGGGCCCATAATGGGTAATATTGATAATTGATGATATGTGATGAAAAATTGTATACGAGCATGAATATGAATGTGAATTGGGCTTGATGGGGCAAATGAATGTGAATTGGGCCTGATGGGCCATATGAATATGAATTGGGCCTAACGGGCCATATGAATAAGATTGGGCCTAGTGGGCCATATGTATGTATGTAGGGGGTTTTGGCCTAGTATATGATGATTGCATAAAACTTAATTAACTAAATAATTAATTGCGACCGTGGACAAGTCATAGGGTTAAGGTGTGGCAACGGGTATATGTATGCCTAAGATTGGAACTAGGGAGAGCTTGGTACTTAAGTAGTCTTAATGACCCACCTCCTCTTCTCTGGAATCCTACCTGGTGCATAGTGCTCTTTAACTTAGCTCACGGGATTTATTAACAGGCCAAGGTAAGTGAAAAACGTAAAGAAAGGGAAAATTACCGAAATGCCCCTAAGGGCGAAAAAGACCAAAATACCCCTATGTGATAAAGGTAAGATTTATGTATGCTTCAAGTATAACTGCTGCCTACATACTGTATAAACACGATATTCTATTTAGGATGCATCTGGGTTGGGAATTTTGGAACGGAGGAAGTATATGAGGATCGCATGGTTGCTTGACAACCGTGGATCCACCGAAGGCTTTTTTAAGCCCATTATATGATTAGCGGCTTGCTGCAATGAAGGTAGTTCCGCAACTGGGCTACCATTGAAGTGTATCGGTTGGGTGGGTCGATATTTATATCCCCACATGAAGTGTACCAAGGGATGGAACTAAAGTGTAGCGGATGGATTATTGGGGTGGGTTGCATTGCACTGCATTGCATGTGTGGTTGTATGATGATTGGTGAATGCTTGCTGCTCGACGAGGGTGTACACACTGATTTTGCGAAAACTCACCCCCTCTTTTATTTTTCTCAGGTAATGCTCAATAGGAGGTTCGAGGTCTAGAGGGGCTCTGGGTGGCCAGCTAGCAAGACAACTTGGACTTGGTTGTTTTAACAGCATTTAGTTCATGATTTATTAAGTGATTTTAGACTGGATTGTAATAATGCCTCCCCTTTTTGTTATTATTTGGACTATTATTCATATGCATTGTAATTGCGAGAAGTTGAACAAGGATTTTCTAAACCATAGTTTTTATATACTACGTTTCTGCAACCAAACTTTTAATTGATAAACTTTCTTAAATCAAATGTTTTAAACAAAGCTTTCGCAACTAAAAAGAGTGTTTTCATAAGTTAACTAAGGTTTCATATCTTAAGGAAGGGTTTTCAATGAAAACAAGGTTTTTGCTAAAACACTTCAATGTGATGCGCCAAATTCGGCCATAACGTCTGGGCCGGGTTTGGGGTGTTACACACGTTGGGGATCTTAGTTTATCAGTATCATATTTTATCTTATTCTTTTCAAGTTATTGCTTCGACAACTACACTCACAATTTATCTTGTTCCTATCTATTTATTGTACTGACATTAATAGACAAAATACAACCATCCTCATGAGATCAATATCCGACAAACTCATATCTGTCTACTATACTTACATCGATAATGTACGCTTGCACATTATTGTTGTGACACTAAACAGTCAATCAGTGTCCCAGTGTTACGACATTTTCATAAATTTCAGCCCGAATATGCAATTTTAGCCCACAATCCATCCTACATAGCCATATAACCTTATTTAGACTTACTTTTCTACTGAAAATAATGAATTGTTTTTGGTTCTGGAATTGGTTCATGATTGTTCGAGCCCACACTCAAAGTAATCTATGGTATAAGAATATTGGAAAAGGTCATTTGGTTGAAAGCTGAGAACGTATAGGATTTGTCTTACTCAAAGCATATGTATTTTTCGGGAAAAGTATATTACTATAAATATTACAAACCGACTTGATTTTCAAAATTTTATTTTTTCTCTATGACTGAAAACGCCTTTTTAAACCAGATTTTTCCAACATTTCCTTTTTTATTGGTCTTTGTCTTGCATAGCCACTTAACTCCAATTAGGCTGTCTTTCTAGTAGACTTGTGAACTCCATATATCATTTCTTCTTATTGTCTGAATTTCTTCATCCATGACTTTATTCCTTTTGTCATATCCATTTGCTTTTACATATATTATCATATTGCATTCTATTATTAAATAGAATAAGGAATTTTCAAGTGTTGTCTCTATATACTTTGTAGCATTTTAGATGTCACGTATATTGCGCTTCTTGTAGGTGCTTCCTCTGAACTATTATTGCTGCTTAGTGATGACGATGTAGATATATAAGTTGTTTCAATAGGACTTGGTGGAGGACTTTGATCACCACCTATAACATCTTGATTGATGAAGTTATCATCTTTACCAGCACTGAAAAATAATCCTTCAATTTTCTTTTCTACTTCGCTCCATCTCCAGTAGTCTGCTTCATTGAACTCAACATCTCTTGAAATCACTTTCTTAGTGAGAGAATTATATAGTTTATAGGGTTTACATCTTTTTTCATAGCCAAAAAAAATGCATGTAACAACCTAGTTTTCAATGGGGTCAAAAAATGTGGTTTCAGGACCCCGTTTCCTTAAACCAAGTCTGTAAGTATTAAATAGGAATATTTACAGAGCTAGTGTATTGATGAATTTAATTTTGGATGAGTAATTTAGCCGAATTAGTGATTATTTGAAGCCCAAAGACTAAATTGTAAAGTCCAATTGCTATAGATTTTTAATTAGGAAATGGATTGGAGACTTAAATTGCAATTAACCAAAGGTCCAAAACAACAGTTAGACCATTCTTAAGTATGAAATAGTGGACGGTTGTGTTGTTAATTAATTAATTAAAAAATTTTGATTAATTAACATAAAGCATGATTAATTAGCTAATTATAACTTAATCTAACTATAAATATTAAATTGGTGGATAGAGAGAGGGATTATCATCTTCTCCAACCAGCCAAAAGAGTAAGAGAAGAAGCTTTGATTCCATTTTATGGATTTTGAATCTTTTCGACCTCAATTCAAGTAAGTCCCTAGCCATTTTACTTTAAATTTTTTTTAGATTTTTTTATCTTGGAAGCTTGATTAAGCTAACCCCAGGATTAATTTGATCAATTATTGAAGTTTTGATGAGACTCCATTGTTGAGAATTAAATGTTTTAGATGTTAAATTGATAGAAATTAAGCTTAGTTTAAGAAAATGACTAAATTGTAAAGCTTACTTGATAGTTTTGTATATTAGGGACCGAATTGAATAAAATGTAATTTTTATGGTAGGAACAAGAAATAGGAGGTCCCTAATGAGTAATTGTAAAATAAAATTTCAATCCAAAGCTTTAAATTGAAAGTTATGTTAGCGTCGGGTTTAGGGACTAAATTGAATAAATTGAAAATATTTTTTTTATTATTTCTAATTTTAATGTAATTTTATAATATCATATGTTTTATGATTTTATTTAGCTAACGTTTATACAGAACTGATAAGTCATAAAAGTAACATGTTTTTAATCCCATTCTTGATGCATCTTTAGATGATTTATTATGTGCATTAGTGAATTTGATGCTCCTAATCTTTTAAATTCATGTTTCTATACTTAGGTGAGCATAGGGGAGCGAATGGAGCAAAAAACGAACCAAAATTAGGCAAAAAGAGCTATTTCCAGGATCCACACGGCCTGGGCATTTCCACACGAGTTGCCACACGTCCATGTGAGCCACACGGGTTGGCCACACGGGCTGGCCACACGCCCATGTGCCAGTTCGTGTAGATATCGCTCCCTGTTTCCCAAACACGCGGAAAAAGCCAAATTTTAGGGTTTCTGAGCATTCTAAAGTATATAAATACATACTAGAAGAGGACCTAAGGGGACACACAGAGCAGAAAGCAGAAATTACTCAAAGGAAGCCGTTGGAATCGTCTCAGAAGCAGATCCACCTCAAGGTTGAAGATCTCCATTCAAATTTCTCTCAAAGTTTATTTAGGTTTTTTATGTCTTGTTATTTTTCTAAATTTGAGATGTTTTTCTTTTACATTATGAACTAAACTCTCTAAATACCTAGGTAGGATGAAACCTACGATGGATCTTGTTATTTAATTATCAGAATTACATGACAAATACTGGTTCTTGTTCTTAATTATGTGTTATTAATTCTTGTCTTAATATTTTCAGGATATTAATTCAAGTTTGATGTTCTTATTTAGTGGAGCAAAAGTCCCTATTTAAGAGTAGATCTAGCATAATTAAGCGGAGTTGATTGCAATCCTAAAAATAGGACGACATAAATCTATCGAATTAGAGTCAAATCTAATAAGGGAATCCATAGATCAAGTTAATGCCACAATAGGGGTTTTAATTAGAAAGAGATTTCAAATAATCAACCTAGAGTCAGTTGTTTTTAGTCTCGAAAGAGATGTTAACATAATTTAGGGATTTCTACGGATCAAGACAAGTGAATAAATCGTTTGATTCAGAGTCAGAATAATAAGTGAAGTCTAGGTGGATTCTTTCCTGGGTATTGTCCTCTTTATAAGTTTTCTTCAAGTACTTTTCCCAATTCGCTCTTTGTCGCGTTCTATAGTTAATTAGTTAGTTAATTTTAGATTAAAACAAGTCCCTTATATTTTAGGCTAAATAATAGAAACATAGTTAATACTAGTACTTTTAGTCCTTGTGGATACGATATTCTAGACTCACCATAGCTATACTACCATTCGATAAGTGCGCTTGCCTTAGTCATGATCGTAGTCTAGTTTAGTGATTCATAAAACGATCATCAAGAACCATCGAGAGGGAAAGGAAAATCGAAAGTCGACAACGAGTAGCTTGGAATTTTGGTTTGTATTTTTATGATTTAGGCACCATTTATTTTTTGCATGTTCATGTCATTTTGCACTAAATGGAGATTGAGGTGAGTTATTGATGACTATTTGAGCTGAATTAGTGTGATTAAGATTTTTTACTGAAATAAGGATTAAATTGAATAGAGTAAAAGTTTCATGATTTGATTTATATTTGAAATTTGGTATGAATTTTAGTTGAAGCATGTTGTGTTATTTGATAAATTAATGATTGATGATAAGTTGATATTGAAAGAATGTGATTTGATATACATAAATAATGAATCAGAAATTAGTTACCCTATTAGTTGTTCAGATCGAGTCGGATATAGTTGGTATGTCATAAGGTCATATTATTGATTGAAAACATTATTTTTGGGAAACCCGAAGTGGCAGATTGTTCATAGTAAGTCATCGTTGTCGAGCAACTCGGGGTGACAGATTAATCAGAATGAGATAGCCATCATTGCCGGGCAATCGGGGTGATGGATCCGCATATTTGTAATGAGTCTATGTCGGGTTAATAGGGTTAAAAACACATAATTGTGTAACACCCCTTACCCGTATCCGATGTCGAGACAAGGTTCGAGGCATTATTGGACTTAAACACAAACAAACATACAAATTCGAGCCATAAAATTTCATCTGTAACAGCTCGATTTAGACCCTATTCAGAACGTTGATTTCGGGACCACGAATCCAAGTTAGAAAAATTTTTAATTTTCTATGTTTATTATGTGTGAATTAATATCCGTGAAATTTTCATGTTTTAATTTTATCGTTTGAGTGCCCGATTTAATAAAAGGGCTTAATCGCATAAGATAGAAAATTTATGGTTTAATTTGTAAGGGCCAAATTGAATGTGTCGTTATAATTTGAAGTATTTATAATGCAATTTGTAACATTCCGAATTAGGGCCTAGTTGGAACAGTAGTTTCGAGACCACAAATCTGATGTAAGAAAATTTATTTTTACTATATTTTTATGGTCTGCGATTTCACGGAATGATTTCATGAAAATTTCGTTCAAATTTCGTTCGAAAATTTCGAATTTGGGCACTCAATTTGGTCAAAATGACTAAATTGTAAAAAGTGCAATAGTTGAGTTCTACATGTTAGAGGTGTCTAATTGTTATGAAATTTTAAATGGGAGGCCCTTAAATGGTAATTACACCATTAGTTAATTGTTGGACAAAAATAGACATGAAATGGGTGTAATAAAATATTTTTAAGTTAGGGCATTTTGGTAAACTAATAATTAAAAGAATTAAAAAGCCAAAATAGCCAAAATTTGGTCATCTTCTCCATGTACCAGCCGAAACCCCCATGGAATCCATGGCTAGGGTTTGGTTCAAGCTTCCAAGCTCATTTGTAAGTGATCCCGAGCTCCGTTTTTAATGTTCTTTACATTTATGAAATTCCGGTAACATATTCTAGCTATTTCTACCATTTATTTGAGCTAGGGTTTGTGTTTAAAAATTAACCCATGAATGATATGCATGTATTTTGATGTTTAATGGTAGAATATGAAGGCTCAATGTGTAATAAACAACTTTTGCTAAGTGATTTTCGGTAAAAATGCTTAAAAAGGACTATATCATAAAAGTTATAAATTAGTCATAAAAGGGTGATTTAGTGGAAATTGGGGGGCTTCCATAGTTATGAAAATGATTCAGCTAGGCTTTAAATGCAAGGAAATTGAATAAATATCATTTTACGAGCATTGGGGCAAAAGTGCAAATATGCAAAAGTTTAGGGGTCAAAATGCAAATTTCTAAAAGTATGATTTATGGACCCATTTGAATAATGTGAGTAATAAATGAGCTATATTTGTAATGTTAGATCAAGGAAATCGAGATTTGGGCTTAAATCGGGAAAATATAAGGTTATGGACTAAAATGGTAAATTGTCGTTTCTGGATCGAGGTAAGTTCGTGTGTTAATAATAATGCAATACCATGCTTAAATTGTAATTTTCTATTGATATGGCATGAATTGTATGATTTAATATGTTTAGGAGAAGTTGATGGATGGTGTGTATGATATGGAAAACGTGATGTTTGTTGTGTCATGTGAAATTGAATGGCAAATTATTGTTACATGAATTGAATGTTAAATTACTATTACATGGGTTGTATGAATTGCTACACGGTTGTACCTAACGAGATTTCGACAAGTAAGTTCGGATAACTTAAAGTAAACTCATAATATGTCAAATTGTATGATTTACGAGTGTATGATAATTGCATTTGATGATGGCATGAAAATACATGAAATGCATTCTTAACTATGACATGTTGAAAAATGTCCCGGTTGAGATTAAAAAAGGAAGTTCAATGGATAAACCATGATTTATATGTGACTTGAGATCCTGCATGTGTTGCAGAAAGGATTTAGCCTAGACGGGTAATCCGTTGATCTCAAATATAGAAAGGATCTAGCCCGGATAGGTGTTCCTTGAGTGATCAAGCCTCCTAAAGAACATGTGTGCATTGAGGATTTAGCCCGAACGGGTAATCTGATTAGGGTCTGAATTTAGCCTGGACTAGTAATTCAGATCCGAGCTCATTGAGAGTGTTTGTCATTACAAGGGATTTAGCCTAGACTGGTAATCCCGACATCACTCCATGAGTTTATATTACGGGGATTTAGCCTGGACTGGTAATCCCGCTGTAAGATGTGAGGTTCACGGGAGTGCATACATGAGATGATCGCTCTTATGATTTGACGGTAAAAGGATAATCCATCTAGATTTCCTAGAAACTCAACGGGATTAATATGATGTACGTAGATGAAATGATGAATAATGGGCTCATCTAAGACAAATTTACATGGTGCATTGCCATGAGACTAATTTGATGATTGAGTGCATGTGATAGGGAATTATCCTATACTTGGAATGTATGATTAAGTGTGCCCATGAGAAATAATGACTTTTATATTGTGCTCTATTGTGAAAAATGAGTAGGGGATCCATGAAATGGTAAGTTCATGATAGTTGGAAATGATCCTATGATAGTGATCACTATATTGTACCAAAACAGATTTAGTCAGTAGCATTGATCCAAGTTTGAAAATCCACTAAAAATAGTGGAAATTCAGTTAGAGGTTTAATAATATATGAAATTAAAGCTTAATGAGTCTAGTTTCAGATAAAGGAAATGGTGTAAGCAAAAAAAAAATTATTATGATATATTTGAATTCTTGTGAGACAGAGTCGGAGTGATTCCAGACTCCCCTGTCTCAACTTTGGAAAATCACTAGAAATTATAAAAAAAATAATTATGAGCTAGGAATCATATGATTGAAATCCTTAATGAGTCTACTTTCAGGAGAAAGAGACAGGAACATTATACGAGTCTCATAATATGAGATAATTAAATTTTAGTGAAGAAAGGTCGAAGCTGTCAAATAGCAGAATAGGGGAAATTTTGAATAATAAACTGTACTCATTGGCTAGATCAAAAATTCTGAAAATTTTATCTTAAGAAGGGATATGAGTCTAGTTTCTGTGAAAATTGATTGATCTTAATTTGGAGTCTCGTAACTCCAAATATAAATAATTTAATGACTGTGGCTCGGGAAAATAGCTTAGCTGGAATTTGAATAAATAGAAAGAATATGAAAATAGCATGTCACCGCATTGTTTATTATTTTCATGCGAGCTTACTAAGCGTAAAGCTTACTTCCTCCTTTCCATCTCTTTTAGTTTTGTCAGGTCAGCTCGGGGTTGGAGATCGTCGGAGGCAGCATCACACTATCGAGCCATTATCTTTGGAGTACTGGCATGTGCATGTTAAATGTTTTCATGTGAGTGGCATGTATAGGGACTTAGTTTTTCTATGATTAGTTTTTCTATGATGACTATTGTTGTGATTAGCCAAAGGTATCGGCTTATATTGATTTGTTTTTTATAGCCATGAGATGTGGCTTATAATTATTTTGACTTGTAAGCCTATTTATCCATGATATGTGTTAATGTCTTGTGATGTAGCTAAACTAGTTTATCATGAGTAGGTGGAACTAATGCATAACAACAAGCTAATGATGAATGCCATTGAAATCATGTATGTGTGTGCATGTGAAGACGACAAAAAGGCTTGGAAACTAGCCTAAGTCTTGATCACACGAGTAGAGACACGGCCGTGTGCCTTGGTCGTGTACCCTTAAACGGTTGCTGACATAATAAAGAAAGAGTTACTGTAACGCCCCTACACCCGAGACCGTCGACGGAGTCGAGTATGAGGTGTTACTAAGCTTAATTTAACATTTTTAGGACTTTGGATTATTTGATTCTACATTCACAGCTTTCTAGCTATTTGCGTCACAGTCACAAGAAAAATCATATCTCGAGTTAAAAAACTCAAAATCAAGATCCGTAAATTTTCCCTGAATCTAGACTCATATACCCATCTAATAATTTTTTTCTAGAATTTTTTGTTGGGCCAATTAGTACAGTTTATTAGTTAAAGTTACCCCTGTTACAGGACTTGACTGGACTGACCTCTGTTTACTACGAACCACATTTATCTCTGTAAAAAATTCATATGATTATTATATTTGTTTCTCCTGAAACTAGACTCAATAAGGATTCTGAGAATATAAAATACACCACCTAATTATATCTGTACAATTTATGGTGAATTTTTAAAGTTGGAACAGGGGATCCAGAAATCACTCTGGCCCTGTTTCACTAAAATTCAAATATCTTCTAACATATAATTCCTTTAACTGTTTCATTTGTTTTATGTGAAACTAGACATATTAATCTTCAATTTTATATTTAATCCATCACCAAATTCAATTTCTATGATTTTTAGTAAATTTTCAAACTCACGTCAGTGTTGCTGCAATATTCTGTTTATGGCAAATTTCATCCCTTTTTATGAGTTTTCATGCACTAAGTATCTTAATAACTTTCCATAACATCAAACATAATCTAAACTAACCATTTCCATAACTTATCATTATCGAACATTTTCTCAACCATTCCATCACCATATCATAAGATCATTTACACAAAATAGGTATATTGCTATACATGCCATACTTAAATTTACAAGCCATTTACCGAAAAGTTCTTCAGATAGTGTGACGGAGCCTTCGACCTATCCCGACTCCTGAGCTGGCTTGTCCAAAACTACAATGAGTAAGAAGGAGGGAGTAAGCATAAATGCTTAGTAAGTTCATATGCAAATAATAAGTAACATAACAAAGCAATCATACCAACCAATATTAGCATGGTATCACCAAAACATATATCACATTTCTAATCATTTTTCATCATCTTATTACCTTATCGTTGTTGTATCAATACTCAACCCGAGGGTTAAGTACATACCTGTCCAAAGTATACATTTCACATCACTTACCAATACGTCTCTTTTCATCTCGAGTATTCCTCCATTTGATTAGAACTTTACCCGTTGAGCACATCGGAATATAATTCGGATACATGGATAACTTGCACATAAGTGCCACATAAGCAATCAAGCAATCATGTAACCCGCCCATAAGCGAACTCGGACTCAACTCAACGAGCTCGGGCGTTCTCATCCATAAGTGAACCCGGACTCAACTCAACGAGTTCGGATGCCTAGTTACATCTCACGAACTCGGACTCAACTTAACGAGTTCGGACTTTCGCATCCATAAGTGAACTCGGACTCAACTCAACGAGTTCGGATGCTCAACCATCCTAGTGACATGTCACTTATATCCTAATCTATTCCTAAGGTTCAAACGGGATTTTCCTCAAACACATATCCTTGCCGACTTCCGTAGAATGCCAAATCAATACTCTAAATAATTATATTTAACAAATAGCTCACATAGTTTACATTTTATTCGAAAATAACCACAAAGCATATTTTTCATGATAAAAATCAGCATATCACATAATTGACATCAGTAACTTAAAAATAACAATTATGCTACATTATTTACACATGAACTTACATTGGTACCAAAATACAAAGATTTTGCAATTTAGTCCACAATCTTTTCTTTTCCTCGATTAGGGTCGGTTCCACGTCTTTCTTGATCTAAAATAACACATTTAGCTTATTTATTACTCACATTATCAAATTAATCCTTAATTCAATTTTTGGCAAAATTACAATTTTACCCCTAAACTTTTGCATATTTACATTTTTGCCCCTAGGCTCGGGATTAAACTTTATTCCTTATTCTTATGTTTTATAACATGCTGATCACTTTTCTCTTCTATGGCAACATCAAATTCTCACTCTAACATGTACTTATGACTATTAGGTATTTTTACCGATTAAGCCCTTTTACTCGTTTTTGCTTAAAATCGAGTAGTACAAGTTGTATAACATAATTTAAAACCTCATATTCTATCATAAAACATCAAAATACACAAATTTCACCTATGGGTATTTTTCCAAATATAAACCCTAGGTTAAATTATTGCTAACATAAGCTTTATCGAGTTACCGGGATCTCAAAAACGTAAAAATCATTAAAAACGGGGCTTAGAATCACTTACTATGAAGTTTGAAAGTTGAAGAAACCCTAGCTATGGTGAGAGTGAATTTCGGCAGCAACTAAATGAGGAAGATGACCATTTTGTGTTATTTTTCCCATTTTATTTCATTAAATATCCAAATGACCAAAATGCCCTTAATACCTTTCTTTGAAAATTTTCATGTACAAGCCCATTTTTGTCCAAAATTTTAGAAATTGGTCAAATTGCTATTTAAGACCTCCTAATTAATATTTCAAAGCAATTTCATACTAAAAACTTCTAGAATGCAAGTTTTGCAACTTTTTCGATTTAGTCCCTAACTTTAAATTAAACTCGTTATGCATAGAATTTCTTCACAAAATTTTCACACAATCATGCAATCATATCATAAACCTCAAAATAATTATAAAATAATTATTTCTATCTCGGATTTGTGGTCACGAAACCACTATTCCGATTAGGCCCTAATTCGGGATATTACAGTTACACAGACTGAGGACATGGGCATATCCCAAGCCACACAGGTGTGTGTGACCACATAGCCCCACCCATACGGGCGTGTGACTCTCCAAAGCTAGAAAATTGTTAAGTTGCCCAAATTTATCGAATGTTTTCAATTTTGTCCTGAACCACCCCAATGTATGTTTTAGGCCTCGGAGGCCTGTATAAGGGACAATATGCATGTGTTTGGAAAGTTTTAATTTTGGGCGAAATTTGGTGACTCGATTTTGTATGTTTGTGAATATTTAAGTCCGGTAACGCCTCGAGCCCTGTCTCGGTGCTGGATACGGGTGAGGGTGTAACACAATTTGTCCATGAGAACATGATATGGACAATTATGGCCAAGAATTATAATGGTTTTATATTTTATTTTAAAGGTTAAATATGTAAAATGATAAAAAAATTAATATATTATAAAACATAAAATAAACACATGCATTCATCTTTTCCACCATGACCGAATGCTAAAAGAAAACAGAAAGAATAAGCTTTGAAAGTTTCGGCCATTTGGTAGCATAATCAAGGTATGTAACTAGCTCGGATTTTGATAATTTTTACGTTTTTGAGATCGTTGCAGTGAAATGTACAAAGCCCATGCTTTAATTTTTTATTTTGATGAATATTTTGAGTTATGCCATTGATGAATAATTGAGTTTTGTGATGTTAGTTGATGAATTATGAAAGATATGTTTTGAATTAATATGTTTTGTATTGGAATTTTTGATGAATTTGAGTAATTAGGGCTAAATCACAAAAATAATAATTTGAGGGACTAAAATGTGAAATAAATGAAATGTATGGACTTGTATGAGCATAAGGAAGATTTGGCCTAAGCATGGTGTACTCAAATTTTGCATGTTTTGTGTTTTGTGCAATTTGGACTAAATTGTAAAAAGTGTGAAATGTCAGAGGCAAAATGGTAATTTGCCCATTTATGTGTTTTTGAACTAAATTGAATGAAATTATGTTTGAATGAGTTTAATTTGAATATGTTTAGATCAAGAACCAAAGAAATCGGATCTGAATCGGGGGAAAACCAAAGTTGTCAAATAATTGTCTCATTCCGATTATTCGTTGTCCGAGGTAAGTTTATAAGCAAATAAATTCTGTTAATTTTAAATATATGTGAATTTAAAATGCTTAATTGAATTTTATGAGCATATATATATCATGGTCGAATGGTTATATACATGGGAGCAATGTGTACAAATTCGATTCGATCGAGATATGATGTTCGAAAGCCCCGTACGAACCTTAGGAATAGCTAGGATACATATGTCATGACATAGGATTTTCATTATGTGCTTTTGTGTAAGACCACATCTGGGACGTTGGCATCGATATGTGTTCTCGTGTAAGACCCTGTCTGGGACAGTGACATCGATATGTGATTACATGTAAGACCACGTCTGGGACGTTGGCATTGTACGATATGTGCAACTATCTGAGTATCCTATTTAATTCCGAATGGTTCAATGGGCAATGATAAGTTAAGACCGAATGTAAAATCAAGTTAAAAGGCTTAGGTACGTATTCATACTAAGTTACGAAAATATGGTAAGTTGGATGTGTGAATTGATGGTATAAAAGTAATATGTTAATGTGAACTATGTGTATGCATATGCGAATGTATACATTCGACCAAATAATATATTTGTGATGTGGAAAATGAAAGTTGAACATGCTAATGTTCAAATGAGTATTCGGCCAAAGGAAAACTTATACAAAATTATATGTCTTGAGATACGAAATTATAAGTTTGGAAATGTATATGAATTTATGATGGTTTATTTTAGTTTAGCTAAATTGAATTCTGAATGTGACTGAATGCCTTATTTGCTTATGACTTACTAAGCTGTGAAAGCTTCCTGTGTGTGTTTTCTCTATGTTTTACAGATTGTGGAAGCTAGTTACGGGCTCGGGGATCGTCAGAGAAGTCTATCACACTATCGATTGTTTCGGCCCTTTTATAAGTTTGAACTTGAACCTATGGCATGTATAGGCTAGTTTATATATTTGATTTTGAGGTATGTAAATATGAGCCATTTGAAAATGGCTTATTATTTTGTTAAGCTTGGATTTTATGCTTTGATCAAATGATGGTTATGTTTGGTTTTGGTGTTTTGGCTATGGCTTATATATATCTAAGTATATGTATATGTGAATCTTGTTTGATATGCTTTGTTAAGGTTTTGTTATGTGAATTGGTATTAAGTAAATTTGGTTATGGCATATAGAAGAAGTGAAGTTGACATGGTTTATTAATATTTGAGGTTTAGTATATTTGATTAAGGATGAGTTTATTTCGGTAAAAATGTTAAAGATATATGTGTTTGATGAATGTATTCGGCTATGATATTAAATTTAGGTAATGAATATAAGTTGTTTGAGATTCGGCAATTGAGATTGAATTAGTTCTTTATGTGTTGTGTTGGTAGTTGTTTAATGACATGGTATTGATATGTTGTTAGTTAATTAGGTAATGTATAAGGTGTACTGTTGACTAAGGAATGGTCATTTAGGTTTTGTGATGTAATTATTTGAGTTGAATATATTGTACAATATAAATTGGATATATAGTATGAAAGTGATTTAAGTATGTTCAGCATGATTAAATCTCTTTTGGAAAGAGGTTTAGTTTAATAATTTGGTAAATAAATATATATTTGAACTGTTATAAAGTGGATTAATTTGAATTGATATATTGAGCAAGAAATGAACGTAACATATATTATATAATTTAAGCTTTTAAATGAGCTAATATGTATATGTAATTGATGGTCTTGTGCGTATTTAATAAATAGTATGTAAGTATGTTCGTCCTAGTCAAAATTTGATACTTGAGTTGTTTGATTGATAAATTTATATTCAGTCAAAAGGTAATGACCTTAAAGTTGATTGTATGTTTGCTTGTTTTTTAACATGTAATGTTTTAGTTTGGTTTAGTATTCACTCATATGAAGTTAATAAAATGATATATTTGCTATGTGGCAAAAGTATAATAGGCTATGTTTTCAAAAGCCAATGTCGCATATGTCTAGTAAATAAATTTAGTTATATGATATGTTTGGTTATTAAGTACATGTATATCATTGAGATATTAAATGCTGAAATTTTCGGAGGTATTAGGTTTCTCTAATAATAATATTACATGAATTTTGTATGTATTTAAAAGCATATTATATAGGACCTTGAGTTTTCATTGATATTTGTATTATTATTTAAATTATTTGTCTAGTGTTCAAATAGATTTATGTTTTAGTTATGTGAATATAACATATGTGTATATGTGAATGTTCGAAAGTTGTGTTATGTCCGGTAATGCCTCATAACCCGTATCCGTCACCAGAATGGGGTTAGGGGTGTTACATCATCCCAATTTAAAACTTTTCAATCACATGCAAATTGTCCTTTATAAGGGCCTACGAGACCCAAAACATACATCGGAAACGGTTTGGGACTAAGCCGAGAACTTTCAGAACCTTCTTGACACTTAGAAAATTTTCATGTTTTGGAGAGTCACATGCCCGTGTGGGTAGGCCGTGTGGTCACACACGCCCGTGTGGCTTGGGACACGCCCGTGCCCTCAGCCCGTGCAACCTTCTAACTATAATGTCATCAACCAAATAAGATCACATGGCCAAGTTACATGCCCATGTGTTTAGACCGTGTGGCGAATTAAATTCCAAAAATTAAGTGTAGACTTCACACGGCCTGGGCACACGCCCAAGTCCTGAGGCCATGTCCTCCACATGGCTATGTTTGTGCCCGTGTGTTTACTACTGGGCATTCTATTTTGCATTAATTAGGGTGTAGGGGACATACGGCCGAACCACACGCCCATAGGGAAGACAGTGTGTTACACACAATCTAGACACAAGCTCGTGTGTCCAACCATGTGAACAATTTCTAGGCTATTTTCCAAGCCATTTGTCACCCTTAAGCACTCACACACTTAAACTCACTTCATGGCGTACAACACGGCACATTTATCATATGAAGCATAGACATTTTATGTTCTTAATAAATCAATGTATAACACATTCAAGTTAGTAGGTTTACCCAAGGTATTCCACACCAATTTCACGGATAATCATCTTTGCTATCCTACTTCCAAGTTATACATTTGTACCACATTTATTGTCATCCATCACACTCATTATCACAAACAATCACAAGCCTCATCAAACACATACCTTTAGCATGTAAACCACATATTATCATACATCCATCAAACGACCCCAACAAGCATAAATACATTTGCATGCATGTATAACTAATTAGGGTTACAACCCAAATAATCAATATGAGCCACCTCTCATGGACATATATAAAATGAACCACAACACCATCAAGTGCCAACACATTTGGCTAATCAATATGACACATAACAAAGATACCAAGTCCCTATACATGTCATATTCAAAATGTTGAATCTAACTATACCAAATTTTCCAATTGATAGTGTGATCGAAACTCCGACATCCTCCGGTCCCTGAGCTAGCTTGGCGACACTATAAGAAAAAGGGAAAGGAAAGGGGATAAGCTTTAAAGCTTAGTAAGCTCACATGCAAATAAAATGCAATTTAAACAAGAATCAATCACACATTTAACATAATAAACACAAACTTGCATTTTATTATCAAATCACTTAAACTTATTCTTCATATATATATATATATATACATATACCCTTATCACAAGTTCATCATATCCCATGATGTTCTCATAAGTTCGATATACATACCTGTGCCCACTTACACATAACAACTTACTATCTTATCTTTGACGTATTCATTAAGACTGCCCATTGAACTTCTCTTTGGATTACCCATTGAACACTTGGAATACCATCGGATACATCAAAATCTCGCACCTAAGTGCCCCATATGTAGCTATCGTTACCTCATATCACATATCACATGTTGCTCACTTTCGAGCTACTCACGGGCCTGCTCACTCGAGCTGTCGGTCAGGATGTAGCTATACAGGCTACTCACACAAGCTGTCAGGTATCCGCAACACATGTTGGACTACCCAGCCACCGGTAGAACATACAAGACCAGCACCCAGAACCCCATAACATGTGTCACATATATCATGAACTCAGACCATAACTTATGAGTTCAGATTACATAGTCTCTAGTGACATGTCACTTGTATCCTGAACTATTCCTAAGGTTCAAACAGGATTTTCATACTTATTGCATCACTGTCGGACTCGCTCAAAATATCAACCTCGATGTACATAGTATCAATCATTTTCTCATGGACGGATCAAGAAATAATCATAAAAACAATAAAGCATTTAAATTTACAAAATAACAAAGCATTGAACATAATACATATTGCATTATTCACATGTGAACTTACATCGATATAAAATGATAGAAACGAGCCTAATCCTCGTAAACTTTGTTTTTCCCCCAATCAAGACCCGAATCACGTTTTTCTTGATCTATAATGTCAAATTCAACTTGTTCAATACACACATTTTTCAAATCGACCCATAACACATACTTTGGTAAAATTACCTTTTTACCCTTAACTTTTCACTTATTTAAATTTTAGTCCCTAGGCTCGTAAAATTTAATGCATGCATTTTGTTGGTTTCCCAAGTCTATCCGATTCATATTCTAACTCATATCAACCCAAATTTCCCATTAAATCACATTTGTACTATCCATTTTTACATCTTTTACAAATAGGTGCTTTTAGGGGTTTCCATGAAAAATCACTTAGTAAAAGATGTTTATTACACATCAAACTCTCATATTCCTCTATTAAACATAAAAATACATGCATGTCACACATGGTTAAGTTTTTTAACATGAACCCTAGCTTAAAATAAGGGTAGAAATAACTAGATCATGCTTTAAAGATCTCAAAAACATAAAGAACATTAAAAATGGGGCTAGGGAGCACTTACAATCAAGCTTGAAATGTTCAAAACCTTAGCTATGGAGAGCATGAAATTTTCGGCAACCCTTGGAGAATATGGACACCATTTTTTACTTGATTTTCCCATTTTATTCTTTTATTAACCAAATGACTAAAATGCCCTTTTAGCCTTTCTTTCAAATTTTTCCTATTCATGCCCATTTTTGTCCAAAATTTTCAAACTTGGTCTAATTTCTATTTAAGAACCTTTAAGTAATAATCCAATGCAATTTCATGCTTGAATCTTCTAGAACACAAGTTTTGCAACTTATTCAATTTAGTCCCTAAAGTCAAATTGGCACCTTAAGCATAGAATTTCTTTGTGGAAATTTCACACAAACATGGAATCTTATCCTGAACCTTCAAATAATCATATAATTATTTCTATTTCAGATTTGTGGCATCGAAACCACTATTCCGACTAGATCCTAATTCGGGATGTTACAAATTGATTAAATGGTTAGTGAAATTAAATATAATGATTGGAATGTGAAATACAATTGTACACGATTAAAAATAAGCCTCAAGGTCAAATTGAATATGAATAAGCTTATAGATCCAGAAATTGTTAAAATGATAACATAGGATAGAGAATACATGTATGTGTATATGGATACAGTGTGATGAATTTATACTTGTGAAATGAATGATAAATTTAGTTACTTATGTGATTAATTGAGTTTCAAAATAACTAATGTATAGGTTATATTGCAATGGTAGATTTAACATGATTATGCAAATAAATTCGTAATTGTAATAGCCCGTTTTCAGTAAGATCGGAATAGTGGTTTTGAGACCACAAATTCGAGTTAGAAAGAAAATTTACTTAAATATTATTGCATAGTTTGTATTATGATAGGAAAGACGTATGAAAATTTTGATAAGAAATTTTTACTGATTTTATGTTTAATTAGGAGGAAAGGACCAAATTGTATAAAGTGCAAAGTTTGAATTCTAGTAGCTAGAAAGATTAAATAGTTATGGAATTCAAAATTTAAGGTCCTTATAAGGTAATTAGACCATTAAGAGAAGTTAGTAGATATTTTTGATGATTCATCCATGGAAATTTAGAAAAAGAAAAGGACTAAATTGGAAAGTTGAAAAATTAAAGATGATAATTAAATTAAAAGACAAAAATATCATATTATTATCATCTTCTTCCCCAAATTTCTATGGAAACCCTAGGAAAGAGAAACAAAATCAAGCAAGTCTAATAGGGTAAGTAATCTTGTCCTGTTTTTAGTAATTTTTATATTTACGAGATCAGAATAACCTAATCTAGCTATTTTAGGGATCAATTTGTAAGGTTATCAAAGTTTAAAATTTTCCCATGGATGAATATGCTGAAATTTTGAAACTTATGGTAGAAAATGAAAGATTATTGATAGATAAACAACTTTTGTAAAGGAATTTTTATGAAATTATGATTTTAGGGACTAAATTGTAAAGATGTAAAATTCATAGAAAATTTCTAATTTTTGTAAAGTATATGGGTTGTAAATGTTATATGAAATAATCAACTAGGCTTGGATTAAGGATTAAATTGCATGATTTTCATTTTCTGAGCCTAGGGACGAAATTGAAAATAATGAAAAGTATAAGGGCAAAATGGTATTTTTTCCTAAGATGTGAATTGGATTGATTTGAATGTGAAATGTAATAAATTGATGATTAAATTCATTTATATAGATCCAGAAAGATCAAATAATGAGTTAGATTGAGGAAAAGAAAAAATTTCAGATTAGTAAATTTTCATATACGAACAAGTGACGAGGTAAGTTTGTGTAACTAAATCAGGTATAATTATATGTTTGAATTGAATGTAGTATGTATATGAATTGTTTAATTTGTCATGTACATGAAATAGATTACATATATGACAAAGCTTGATAAATGTTAAGTCTCGTTTGAATAAATGAAATTCGATGGATACAGTTTCCTGAATTAGTTGTAGTCCTGCATATGTTGCAGACACACCATAGCTCTTACAAGCATCCTGTTATTAGCTCTATCGAGTTTCCTGTTATATGGTTATTGCGAGCTTCCCGTTATAATGCTCGCTTGAACTTCCCGATGTATGCTTATCCGGAGCTTCCATTATATGGCTCTTTGTGAGCTTCCCGATATGGTTCTTTGTGAACTTCATGATTATGGCTCTTATGAGCTTCCTGTTATATAGCCATGATAAGCTTCCCAATATGGCTCGTTGTGAGCTTCTTGTGATAAGGCTCAAGAGTGTGCTTGTCGGTTATGTGCTCTAATGAGCACCCATGTATATGAATTGACGAATCATTGATAAGTACACCTTATGTGTACTACCCGAGTATCCTCGATATTTCAATGATTTAACGAACAAAACTTTTGATATGAGAAAATATGAGAATTAAATTAATTATATCTTGAATATCCCTCAACTACCTGGAAATGGTTGCATGATGAGCTCATCTTTGTTTTCTTGATATTCATGTAAATTTCATGACTAACTTGTTTGATGAAAGCATGTTCTAGGAAATTGGCCACAATATTTTGGATGCATGTTTCTATGCTTACTTTAAATGAATATAAGTGGTAAGTTAAATTCTTGTTACGAACTTACTAAGCACAATATGCTTACTCTGCTTTACTTCCTCTGTTTTATAATGCTTGGAAGCTCGTGAAGTTGGAACTTGGTCGGAGACACATCACACTATCCCTCGGACTTCTCGGTATATAAAACAAGAAAATTTTTGGTATTGGTATAATGACATGTATAAGCTAAGTAGGCATAATGATAAAATGTTTTGGTTGTAACTAGCCATTGGAATGGCTAGTGTTAATCATATTTTGATGTAGTTATATAAGGCATGCTTGATGTGTGTTTTGAAATGGTTGAAGGATGGAAGATACATAAATATGTTAATGGGTGCATGAATGTGTAAAGAATACTCATATGTAGAGGTGAGTATTCGATCGAGTCGAGTCAAATCGAGTTAAAAAATTTCAAGTTAGTCAGGTTGACGAATCCTATTTTAGAAACCGAACTTAATTTGAATTTTTTTCAAATCGAGTCGAATCAAGTAAAAAATTTCGAGTCGAGTTAACAAATATTTATACTTAATATTGCGTTTACATGGACCGATTATTTAACTAGTAAACGAAGTACAATATTATTTAAATATATAAACAATATAATTTACTGAATAATTACATGTAAAGAACTATTTTAGGCATGCAAAATAACTATATATAACGTTGTAAGATGATCATTGTGGTCATAATTTGAGTCAACTACATAAGCTATTACACCACACGCATAATTATATTTACATAGTGCATAATTATGTGTCAAGAACTATCTTATATACAAGATAACAAAATGATATACCAAAAGCATGATACAGGGATACATGTCACTACTACACAAAATATGATATAATAAAACGATACAGCAAAAGTATGATATAGATAGTCATGGTGTGACGCTTCAAGACTCGAATTCAACAAAATAAATTCAAGCTTCCAACACAACAAAATCCAAAGTTCAACCAATTGTTTTGACCAAGTAAAGCAAATGCAAAGTTGAAGTTTTCATAGCTATTAACAAAATATCTATTCCGAAAAGTTAAAATCAAACTATCTTCAACCTCACTGTAGATAATACCAACAAGCTTCATCTTCTTTAAACACTGTAGATAGTACCGAAAATTCTGTAACAAAAATAAAAATGTATTCTTAAATTATGAAAATCTTTACTAGAAAAATTAAAAATAAACATTCAATTTTATGAGTTGTAGTTAAGTATGTTACCATCTTCATGTTCTGATAATTTTGACAATTCTAATAAATATCAAAAGAGAAAAATGTTAACCTTTGGATTAAAGTTAGTCCATTGCCATCATCTATATTTTGAAGTTCCTCCACATACTCCTCAAGGTTGATAGGATATTTTGATCTTCGAAGCTAATCTTGTGTGCAAACCAAAGCCTCAACCATAGAAGGAGCCAAAGAACTTCTAAAATTATCTAGAACACGTCTAATCGTGATAAAATCATGTTCAGATGCAACGATTGAGATAGGAACAGATAACACATCCCGAGCCATTTGCGCAAAAATTGGGAATCTTGGACTATTAACTTTCCACCACAATAACAAATCAAATGAATCTGAATTATTTTCACAATCTTCTCCTGAATATCTATCCAAATCATATTTACTTTCTAGGCCAACACATTGCTTTTTCTTCATATATTGTTGCATGACTAAGCCTATCTTTGGTTTTACCTGATCTATTTCATTTTTACTTGAACTTGGAGCTCTAGTAGGAAAATTACATTCAACTTCAATGTTCTTGTGATGATTTCCCTCAATAATTGCAGAATATTCTTAAACAAATAATTCAATTCTCTATTGACCATCCTTATAATGTCATCTGTAATAGTAGGAAAAAGCAAGTTGACTCCAAATGCAAGCAAATCAATTTTACACTGTGGGTTAAAGATAACTGCTAAATAATCAAGTTCATCACTTTTGAATCACCCCAATGCTTCTTGTACTTGTCATTCATTTTTGAAGCCATAGACATTATGTCTAAATCCCCACAATGTTTCCACTCATCGAGAAGACAATGCACATCTGTGACTACTTCAAAAAAAGTACTAAAGGTGACATGTAATGATCCAGACACCTTCAATGTAAGTTCATGAAAAGGCTCAAGCACTTTTGTAACTGTTCGAACGTTTTCCCAATCATCACATGTGGGGACTCCATATCCAGCACTAAGGTCTAGAAAAAAGTTGTGATCATCATGAACATAAGCTTCAAACACACATTCATATTTTTCAGCCACATTTAACATCATATAAATTGAATTCCATCTAGCAGGCACATCTAGGCATAAATGAGCCTTAGTACCTACCATTTATTCTTCTGCCCGATGGTTGAATTGAGATAACCTTGATGGTGATGCTCTAATATATCTCACAACTCCTCTAACTCGATCAACAAATATAGAAGCATCATTAACCCTTTCTTGAACAATGAGATTAATAATGTGTGCCACACATCTCATATTCATATATTTACCATTTGCAACACAAGCTTTTCAATGAACCAACTTCTTTCTCAAATAATCAATAGCAACATTGTTCAAAGATGTGTTATCAACAGTAATTGCAAATACCTTCTTAATCCCTTAATCCCAAAAACATTTCTCAAGGGCTTGAACAATGCTCTTACCTCTATGAGTAGAAATTGGGCAAAATTTTATAATTCTCTTTTGTAACTTCCACTTATCATCTATCTAATGAGCTTTTAGAACCATGTAGTATATCATTTGCAATGACGTCCAAGTGTCTGTTGTCAAAAAAATTCTACTTGTCTCTTTTTGAAAAGATTGCTTTAATGTATTCTTCATGGAATTAAACAAATCAAGACAACCTTTTCTAATTGTCCAACGAGATGGAAGATGAAACCTTGGGCATGCTATAGAAATAAAGAACTTAAAACCCTCCCCTTACACAAATTTAAAAGGCAATTCATCCATAATGATCATATGAATCAATGCATTTCTAATATCATCTTGATTAAACACCCAAGTTGACAAATCTACATTTTCTTGGCTAGATTTTATAAATGCAAGTTCTGCTTGCTTAAGCTCAGAGGTATTACCTCAGGGTTTTCTTGAGCAAGTCTTCAAATGGTTATTTGGATTGGTGGTAGAAACCCCGATTTCCATTGTGTAAGTGACATCACAATAATTACACTTTGCCCTACTCTCCCCATCTTCTGTTGAGTATTTGCTGAAATGTTGCCAACAAGGTGCCCTTGGTTTAGTCTTTCTTCGAGTACGAACAACTTTAGTAAGAGAAGTAGGTGTAGCTTCTTGTAATACCTTTTTTTTGCTTTGGGACTTTTGGTATGATATTAAGTCATTCATCTACAAAAATATATATAATCAATTAAAATTAAAAAATGGTCAATGGTCATAATTCCATCAAAGTTTTATACTAATAAATATGTTCCACAAAAATATCCATCAATAATTCAAATTAAAACGTTCAAAATTAACTTAAAACAAAAACAATGGAGTAACTTACTTAAAAAATATACTAATTTAACTTATCGAATATATTAACGAAACTTATAATTGAGTAAAGGAAACAAAAGTTTCAAAAAAATAAGAATAAAAAGCCAAAATTTTAAAACTCTTATTTTAAGAGTTGTGGTTCACATAAATAATAATAATAAGAAATAAAGTTTACAATAAATAATATAAAATAAATCAATAGTCAAATATGAAAGAAGCCATAAGTCCATAACACTTATTTTGGGAGACTGGAGTGAGATTTCTAATTATTTCAATTAATATTTATAATGGATAGTGATTAATAAATTATTTTAGCCTGCAAATCATTCTCATCCACATGTTTAGGAATAGAATTTGAACGAACTAAAATTCCAACACATTTGTCACATATTGTTTAAATAAATGTAATAAACATAACATTATTAGGCATCAACAGGTTAAATGTATGTAATTTCTAGTTTTGGCCAATACATACTTTGTTACAATATAACAAATTGGAATAAGTTGAAGACACAAGTGACAAGTTAGTGTAAAGCATTTTTTTCTTTCATGTTGGCACATTTGATGCACTGTGTCTTCGTCTATTTTTCAAACACACTATTTGAAGAATTATGATTCATGTGTTGTTTAAGATCAAAAAGTGCATGCCTAACTAATACTTATCAGAAACAAATAATGCAATAGGTCATGTTCGTTTTCAACTTTAATAAACGTGAATACAACAACTCCATCCATGACCTGGTCTTCATCTGAAATGTTGCATTAAAGTAGTTATATATGTTTCTTTTTGCTTTTGCAAAATTAATTTATTTAAAGAGTTGATTAATTTAATTTGAATTGGTTTTTATAATATATATAATATATATGCATGACTTAAATGAGGCTAAACGGAATATAAATGCATTAATATATATATATATATATATATATATATATATGCGCATGACTTAAATGAAGCTAAACATAAAACAGTGTAACAGCCTATTTTTAGTCAAATCGAAACAGTGGTTTCAAAACCACAAATATGAAGTCAAAATAATTATTTATTATTATTTTAATGTCTACAGCATGATAATATGTTTGTGTGAAATTTTCTTTAAGAAATTTTATTGTTTAAAAGTGTTCAATTAGATAAAAAGGACTAAATCACGTTAAGTGCAAAAGTGTTGTTCTAATAGTTAAAGGTATTAAATAGCCATGAAATTAAATAGTGGAAGTCCTTAAGTTGTAATTTGACCATTATTAAAGTAAGTGGACAAAGATGGACATGGTTATGTGAATATTAAATGTTATACATTAAGGTTAAAATAGTAAATTATGAAATAACTTAAGTAAAAATATCATAAAATAAATCATCATCTTTTTTTTTATTCACCTTCAACCGAAAACTAAAAGGGAGGAAGCCATTCTTAAGCATTTAGGGTTCGGTCACTTTGAGGATAAATTGGTAAGTGATTTTGACTCGATTTTTAATGATTTTTATGTTTTTAAGATCGTTGTAGCTTAGTCTAGCTAGCCCAGGGACTATTTTGCAAAAAATTTAAAGATTTAGGATGTTGCTATTGATGAATAAGCATGTATTTTGATGTTTAATGGTATATTATGAATGTTTGATGTTAGTTATACAAGTTTTGTTAAGTGATTTTTAGTGAAAATACAAATTAGGGATTAGATTGTGAAATGTGGAAACTTTATGGTTAAAATGTGAAATAAATTTAAATATATAGGCTGCAAGGGACCTAATTGAAATTCGGCTAGCATGGGTTTGGATGAAATTGAATGAATTTTTAATTTTATGAAATAAGGACTAAATTGTAAAAGTTGTGAAATACTTGGGGTAAAATTGTAAAAATGCCTTAATAAGTGTTTTGGATTAAATTGAAAAGAAAGATTATTAGATAAGCTAAATTTTATAATATATAAATCAAGAAAAACGAAGTTCAAATCTTGATCAGATAAAAAAAAAGTACTCGACTAATCAACCTATTTCATCATTTTTGTGAATCGATGTAAGTTTGTATGTAATAAGTTTCATTGTAAATGTATTTTAAATGTTTTGATATTACATAAACTGTGATTACGAGACTATGGACATGTTCGATGATGATTCGACAAACGTGAAAATCCCGGTTGAACCTTAGGAATAGATTAGGATACGAATGACATGTCATTAGGGGTTATGGTGATCTTGTGATCCGGGTGTTGGTCCTGTCCGTCCTACTAGTGGCTGAGTATACCGGCATGTGTTGTGGTTGCTTGACAGCTTGTGTGAGTAGTACCGTGTAGCTACGTTTTGACCTACAGCTTGTGTGAGCAGCCCTTTTGATAGCTCGAGAGTGAGCATATATGTGATATAAGATTGAGATAGCATTGATTATGTATGTGGCACTTTAGTGCGAGTTTCCCGTGTATCCGATAGTATTCCGAATGATTCAACGGGTAAATGAAAGACGTAATTGAATATGAGATTGATACAAGATGGTACAGGTATGTACATAAACCATATCAGCTTTAAATTGAAAAGATTTATGAAAGACACATATAATCTTATGATTGAATATATGAAAGGTTCGTTAGTTAATATGAGTTACATGTTGATATATTCAATTTATTGAATTGTATATTTATAATTAAATTGAGTTTATTTCATACGAGCTTAGTAAACTATAAAGCTTACTCTGTTTATTTTACCGTGTTTTATAGTGATTTGAAAGCTATCTCGAATTCGAGGATCGTCGGAGTCTTCGTCACACTATCCTACTATCACATTGGTACTTTTATAACTTAAGTATTTTGAGTATATGGCATGTATAAGGATTTTGGGTCATTTTGGTTAAGTGTTGGTAATGAATTTAACCATTTGAATTGGCTTGTATATGTTTAAAATTTTATTTTTTATATAGCCATGAAAGCTGGCTTAACTTGGTTGGTTTGATTGTGTATATATTTGTGCATATGACTCTTATTATGTTCTTGAATATGGATATATGATGATAGATGGTATTTGGTATTTAGAAGTACTAAATGATTGAGTAATGAACTTGGCATGTTTATGAAATTAGGTTAAATAATGCATGTTTAGAAAATGACCATATTGATGATTTGATAAAGTGAAATATGGCATGAAATTGAATGGCATATTATGGTATTTGTGTTTTATATTGATTGGTAATGAAATGGTATGGATTATGTTTGGTTGGAGTTGATTTAAATGCTCATTTATGTTATGTTTTGGTACCATTGAGTTTGGTGTAGGTGTGCACAAGTTTGGGTGGAAAATTGGCTTGATAAATAGCCTATTTTTGTCTACACGGGCTTGTGTCTCAGCCGTGTGTGATACACGATCATGTACACGACCATGTGTCCCTTAGTGTTGAAATTAAAATTAACTCAGTATGCTCTACACGGCCTCACACACGGGCGTATGACTTGGCCAAGTGGCATAAGCCAATATACCCTATAGGTTTGGCACGGCCTAGCACACGGCCTAGCACATGGGCGTTAATGGCCATTTTTAGGGCACACGAGCGTGTGTGTTGGTTGTCTAACCCAAGTCAAAGAGTTACACGGGGTCAGACACGGGTTGGGACACGGCCATGTACTCCCATTTCGAATGTCCACATGGCCTGCAACACGAGTGTGTCTTTGGCCGTGTGAGAGACATGGCCGTGTAAGAAAACTTTCTAAGTGTTTTAAAAGTTTCTAAAGTCATCGATTTAGTCCCGAACCTCCCCAAATGCATGTTTTGGGCCTCGTAGGCTCGTATTAGGGACAATATGATTGGTTGTGAATGAATTGTATTTAAAATGACTAATTGTATGAGAAATGTATGTTTAAATGTGTGAAAAGTTCAGTAATGCTTCGTAACCCTATTCCAACATTAAATACGGTTGAGGGGTGTTACAAACAGTATATATATGCATTAATATATATATGCATGACTTAAATAAAACTAAACCTGCTAATAATGGTTAATTTAATTAACCTGGAATAATGAGAAAGAATAACAGAAACCTGGAAACTTTGATTAGTAAAAACAGACCCTTAAATCATACAAGGCAGGCAGGCGAGGTGATTTTTAAATGAGAATTTGTTAAATGTGTGATGAGTTAACTCAATTGGGATTCCCTCTTGCATTGATAATCAAATTCAAGGGTGGAATTTCAATTTTTCTTGCCGTAAGGAGTAAGAAGAAGATTCAAAAAGAGCACAGCAATTGTTTTTAGAATGTAAAGGTAAAAATTGAAAACACTCACTCACTCATACGTACAAAGCCAAAAAAAAAAATCTCACCTTAAACAACTGATGGTGCTTGTGGCCTATGGAACCGTCGTTGTGGCCTCGTGGAACAAAACAAGAAATCAGAAAAGAGTAAACAATTGAAAGGGGGTCATCAGGTGTGGGGAAGGAATTAAAATCTTTGAGTAAAGAAGAAAGGAAAAATGGGGGGTGAGAATTTGGAACGATAGAAAGAAAATAAGTTGTAAGGCTGATGAAAAATAATTTTAATTTAAAAAATAAAATTTATCAAAACGACGTAGTTTTGTCATTTCTTATTCGGAGTTTTGGTTAACTCAAATTATGTAATTCATATTCGAGTTAAATCGAAAATTTTAAATTTTTTGTGGTCGATTCGAATAACTCAAATAACTCGAACTATTTAATTCAAAATTTTAATTTTTTATCAAATTTTTTGAATCGAGTCAAATTTTGCTCACCCCTACTCATATGTTTATATGGTCAATTAGGTAAGATCAAATATTTGGTTTAATAGGATGTTATGACATGTATTGAACTTGAAATTGGCTTGAATTGAATGTTCTATTATGATTTGTAATAGTATAAAAACTCGTTGGATATATTGATTTCAGGTTGGGTGAGAAATAAAGCTTAGAAATGGCCTTATTTTGTCTACACGGGCGTGTGTCTCAGCCGTGTGTGACACACGGCCATGCGCATGGGTGTGTGGTTTGGCTGTGTGTCCCCTGCATCTTAAAAATTGAGAAACTGGATGCTCAGAATTGGTCACACGGGCAAAGACACAGGCATGTGTCTCAGATATGTGAAACACACGACCTAATACACGGGCATGTGTCTTGGCCGTGTAAATCCTACACCTAATTTTTGAAAATTAAATTGTCCGCACGGTCTGGCATACGGGCGTGTGGCTGGTCGTGTGACCCAAGTCAGAGAGTTACACGGGTAAGAACACGGTTAGAACACGGCCGTGTGCCTCACATCGAATGCCCACACTATTTGGGACACAGGCGTGTCACTTGGCCGTGTGAGCCACGGGCGTGTGTCCCCTGCACCTTGAATAAATTTTGAAATTTCTTAAAAAAAAATTTGAGTTTTCGATTTAGTCCCAACTTGTTTCAAAAGTTTAAATTGGGCCTCGAAGGTCCATTTAAGGGACAATATGATTAAATATGATTGGTTTCTGATATGAATAGTGATTGACTTGAATTAATTGTATTTATTCTGTAAACTTCGGTAATGCTTCGTAACCCTATTCTAGCAACAGAAACGGGTTAGGGGTATTACATTTATTGGTATCAGAGCTATGGTTTAGCCGATTCTCGAACTAATGTAGCAAGTACAAGTTTACCTATACATGTCATTATATAATTTGTGATAGTGTGATAACTCCTAACCATTTTAAACATGTTTTTCATATAGTAATGTCGTCCAACTAAGCTAGAGCTGAATCTAGTAGTAGTAGAAGGCCCATATTTGAGGGCCGAGGTGAAGAGGCAAAAGAAGCCTTCTTTCAAATGATGAATGAATGGTTTACTGAATATTTGAGAACAAATTCTACTGTACAACAACCTCCCCCTCTTGTTTCTCAACCAGTTCCTGATATGCCACAAGGTACTGAACTCGTTAGAACTGGTAAGCCTCCAATAGATAAAATTCAGAAATATGGGGCAGAAGTGTAATAGCCCAGTTTAAACCCTAGTCAGAATAGTGGTTTTGGGACCACAAATCCTAGTCAAAAAAATATTTTAATATTATTTTCTGTGCTTATTATATGTGAATTAGTATGTGTGAAAATTTCGTACGAAAATTTGATCATTTGTGTGCTTAATTTGATAAAAGGACCTAATCGCGTAATATGTAAAAGTTGTCTGCTATTTGTTAAAGTGCCTATTTTCTATGTCTTTTTAATTAAGAGGTCCTTATGTTTTTAATATGCCATTTACATGGTAAGTGGACTAAAATGGCCTTATATGTTAATGTTTTTATATGTTATTAATCAATGGCAAAATTCGTATTTAGCAATTTAAGTTATATTAATAAAAAAACATGAAAATAGGCCAATATATGTTTGTATAAGCTGAAAATTGAAGAACAAAAGAATAGAAAAGAGTCTTTAGGTTTCAACACTTGTACTTGTTGATTAAGGTATGTATTTTGCTTGGTTTTTGATAATTTCTACACTTTTGTGATCGTTGCTTAGTAATCTATCAAGCCCATGTCTCAATTTTTGAAATTTTTGATGATTTTGAGTTGAGCCATTGATGAAACTATGAGTTTTATGAAGTTTGATAATAGTTTATGGAAGTTGATGTTGGGTTAATATATTTTGTCTTTGAATTTTTGATGAATTTGAGTAATTTAGGCTAAATTATAAAAATGAGATTTTGAAGGACTAAAATGTGAAATAAATTAAGCATATGGGCTTATATGAATACCATGTATATTTGACTAAGCAAGTGTGTATGGAAATTTGATGTATTTTGCGATTTTGTGAATTAAGGATTAAAGTGTCAAAATGTGAAAATGTGAGGGCTAATTTATAAAATGCCCTAAACGTGTGTATATGGATTGATTTGAATGAATGTGTAATTGAATTAGTCAAATTTCAATGTGTTTAGATCAAGAACCAAAGAAAACGGAATTAGATCGGGCAAAGTCAAAAGTCATCGAGTAATTGATTTTGTTCGTTCGAATCTGTACGAGGTAAGTCAATATACAAATAAATGTGTTTTGAATTGAATTATTATTGTTATATGCTCTTGAATAATGATGAATGATTATATGAGTTGAGTATGAGATATCCGAGAAAGTATTGACAAAGTTTCAACGTTCGAAAAGCCCATACGAACCATAAGAATAGTTAGGATACATATGTCATGACATAGGATCCGATATGTGTTTTCGTGTAAGACCACGTTTGGGATGTTGGCATCGAATTATGATTTATGTGTAAGACCATGTCTGGGACATCAGCATCGTATTCGATTTCATGTAAGACACTGTCTGAGACAGTGGCATCGATATTTGATTACATGTAAGACCACGTCTAGGACGTTGGCATTGTACGAGCTTTTCGAGCTATCTAAGTATCCTTATTGATTCCGAACGGTTCAACGGGCATTTCGAGAAATGAATGAATATGAGAATGTGTACTCAAATTCAGGTACATTTGAAATGTACATTATGATTATGATTGAAAGGTAAGTATATGTGTTTATATGTGGATATATGAAATAGGTATAAATTATATGAGTATGAAATGTGTTATGTGTAAGTGACTTATGAACAAATGAGTTATATGAGAACTATGTATATGTGATTATGTTTTTCCATGAACTACATGAATGAAATGGATTGGAAATGTATTATATGATGAGTTTATTTGTATATGGCTTACTAAGCTTTTGAAAGCTTACTTTGTGTGTGTTTTTAACTGTTTTATAGATATTGAAGCTACTGAAAGCTCGGGGATCGTCGAGGATCATCACCACACTATCGAACTCTGTTTTGGAACCTTTTGAAAGTGTATATATATTAAATTATGGCATGTATTGGCTAGAAGTATTTGAATATTTTTGTGATTTATATATCATGCCATGTGATATGGCTAGATTTAAGTTGTCATTTTGTTTGGATGTGAATTTATAAGTTGTGTTAAGAAATGGTATGTTTGATATGCATGAATGACTTAGTGAGAAATGGTCAATTTGGTAAGTTGGTAATGTGATTTAGTTGTGGAAATGTTATGATTTTGGTATGAGAATGGATGTGAAACATTGAGATAAGAATATGTTTGAAAGAATGAGTTAGCCATGTGATTTTGGTATGTTTTGGAATGGATAAAAAGGATGAAATTGGAGGGTAATGATATATTATGTTTGTTGTATGTTTTGGTTGTGAATTGGTTGAAAACTTGATATGCAATTGATGCCTATTTGTTAATAGTAGGGAGGACCCTTAAGGGGTGGCATTAAGGCCTTGTAAATGGCCTATTTTTGCCTACACGGGCAGGTACACGGGCGTGTGTCTCAGCCCTGTTGTAACACCCCTTACCCGTGTTCGACACTGGAACAGGGTACGAGGCATTACCAGACTTAATCACTAATCATCGTATAAAAACCGATTCATAATTTCACTCTAATTTAAAACTTTTTTAAACACATTCATAAATTGCATCATTTAATTAATAACATAATCAAGATTATCTACATTAAATGACTTTATACAATAGAGACCTTCAAATAACATAGGTCAGTATCTTAGGCCAATTCCTACCAACTTAATAACAATTAAACAAGTCTCTATACATGCCAAAGACTTAAAAAATACTTTAAAACCTTTATATATCGATCAATAGTTTGATAGTGTGATTTAACATCCGGCGACCTCCAACTCGAGCTAACATCTGCGACACTATAGGAAAAAGGAAAGGAAGGGAGTAAGCATTATAGCTTAGTAAGTAAGTATGTAAATATTAATAAACAATACGTTATCATACTTTAAACAAAGTCACAATATGTTCCCGGAATATTATCATCACAAACACACATACTTTTACTATTACAATCATAAACAGGTTCAAAATAAGCTATCTAGCAGAGTACTAGCAGCTAAATTATTTATTTCTGGAGCTACAGAACTCCAAATTACAAACCGTTAATTTTTCTTGAAACTAGATTCATGTATATTCTTACCATAAAATTTTCAGAATTTTTGGTCTAGCCAAATAGTACAGTTTATTCATTGAAGTTACCCCTGTTTTACTGCTCAACCGTTCTGACCACTCTTCACTACGAATCAATTTTATCCTCATAAAGAATTCAAAGTAAATTCTTGTTTATTTAATTTGAAACTAGACTCATTAAGGATTTCAAGAATATAAATTATATCCCCTAATTATTTTTGTACAATTTTTAATGATTTTTCCAAGTCAGAACAGGGAATCACGTAGTCATTCTGAACCAGTCTCTCAAAAACTTAAATATCTCATAATATAGAATTCCTTTGCTTGCTCTGTTTCTGTTATATGAAAATAGACTCATTAAGCTCTAATTTTATATCTCATTCAGTCTCTGATTCAATTTATACTATTTTTGGTAAATTTTTAGATTCACGTCACTGCAACTATCCAGAACAGTTTTATAGTCAATTTTGATCTTTCACACTTCAATTGTATTCATCACTTACCCATAACAACCTTTCAAATTTCCAATCACATATCGAGCATATTGCTCATAAGTTACACACGTATATACTTACACTTATCATTACAAAGTCATACACAATTTCATTTAATCAATTCTTAGTTGAATGCTTCGGAATAATAACAGATACGCGATGGTATCGCACACAGCCCACCTTTAAAATCGAAGCTCTCTTGTACACATAGTGGCCTTCACTTAGCACCACTCATGTGACCTAGCTCGATTGTACACATAATTTTGGCTCTCTTGTACACATGGTGAACACTTAGTACGACCCATGTGACCTAGCCAGTTTATCACGTAGCTCTCTTGTCTACATGGTGTCCTTCAACTGGAACCACGCATGCGACCTAGCTACATATATCTCGTAGCTCTCTTGTCTACATGGTGTACACATAGTATCACCCATGCGACCTAGCTACATCATAATGTCTCGTAGCTCTCTTATACACATGATGTACAGTCAGCACCATACATGTGACCTAGCTACATACCATCTTATCATCCAATCTTTCCGAAGGTTCAACCGGGATTTCTCTCTCTTTCTAATACTTGATTCCATACTTCCAATAGTCAATTATGATTCAAAAATTAGCTACAATACATAAAATATGCTGAAATATAAAAACATAATAAAGATAATGTATTATTTACATACAAACTTACATACTTTCTCATTTCCATGTGGAATTAATATTGAACATTTAAATCATCATAATTATACTTATTTTCAACACCTCGGCAATCATAGTAAATATATCAATTTTACCAACTTTCCTGATTTTCGATTTTTCTCCCATTCTAGGTTCAAATCTCATTTTCCGGGATCTAAAAAATCATATTTTACTTGTTTAATTAATATACTATTCAAAACAGTCCTTAACTCAAAATTTGGCAAAATTACAATTTTGCCCCTAAACTTTTGCATATTTACACTTTTGCCCCTAGGCTCGGGAATTAAACTTCATCCTTTATTCTTATGTTTTATGACATTCTGATCATTTTTCCCTTCTATGGAAACATCAAATTCTCACTCTAACACATAGTTATGAACAATAACAACTTTTACCGATTAAGCCGTTTTACTCATTTTTGCTTAAAACTGCTTAGCAAAAGTTGTTTAACATAATTTCAGCCTTCATATTCTACCATAAAACATCAAAATAAAAACATTTCACCTATGGGTATTTTTCCAAATATGAACCCTAGCTTAAATTATTGCTAGAATAAGCTTAATCAAGTTACCGGGATTCTAAAAACGTAAAGAACTTGAAAAACGGGGATAGAACGGACTTACTATTGAGCTTGGAAAGCTTTAAAACCCTAGCCATGGCTTCCCCCATGCTAATTTCGGCCTCCATGAAAAAGATGAGTCAATTTTGGCTTTATTTTCCTTTTTTATTTCTTTTAATTACCAAATGACTAAAATGCCCTTAAGGTCTTTCTTTAAAATTTTGTCCTATTCATGCCCATTTTTGTCCAAACAAAATATAATGGTCTAATTACCATTTAAGGACCTCCTCTTTAAACCCCCATTTCAATCAAGTACTTATGAATTAGAACACATATTTTGCAACTTTTGCAATTTAGTCCTAAAAGTCCAATTAAGCATTTTATCAGTAAAATTACTTAACGATATTTTTACACAATACTTTAATCAATAAATAAACCTTAAAAATTAATCGGACTAAATTTTTCGACTTCAAATTCATGGTTCTAAAACCATCATTCCGTTTAGGCCCTAAATCGGGCTGTTATAGCAACTTCTGCAAATAAGCCCTAATAGGTAAATTAAACATGCAATCTATAAAATTTCTTATCAATACTCTAACACATGCATCTAATCACTCGATAAATCAAAAAATTAATCGAAATAAACTTTTCTACCTCAGATTTGTGGTTTCGCAACCACTATTCCATTTAGGCCCTATTTCGAGATATTACACCTGTTGCTCGAGGGCCATTTCGAAACGAGCCTGAGCAGACCACACGGTCGCACACACGGGTGTGTGCTAGGCTGTGTGGCCAAGTCAGTTTCGAACACGGGCTAGACACACGGGCGTATGACTAGCCGTGTGATCCAAGTTAGTAGCCTCCCTAATTTTCACACGACCTGGCACACAGGCATGTCATGTGGTCGTGTAGACAAGTTAGTATGTATGCCCTATTTTGCCACGGCCCAGACATACGAGCGTGTCTAATACCGTATGAGGCACACGGGCGTGTCTAATGCCATGTGAGGCACATGGCCTGTTCACACGGGCGTGTGACCTTTGTAACTTTGAAAAATGTTTAAGCTTCGAAAAATTTTGTATGTGCTCAGTTTAGTCCCAACCTCTTTCTAAAGCATGTTTAAGGTCTCATGGACCTATATAAAGGACAATTGTGAATTATTATTATATGTTTTGATTATGTTATGCTTAAGTATATATGAATGTTCTGATATGTCAGGTAATGCCTTACCCTAATCCGGCGACGGATACGAGTTAGGGGTGTTACAAGAAGAATTCAGGGCTACTGCCGATGATGATCCAGAAAGGGCTGAATTTTGGCTAGAAAATACCATCAGGGTTTTGGATGAATTGTCTTACACACCTGAAGAATGTTTGAAATGTGTTGTATCTCTGCTAAAAGACTCAGCCTATCAATGGTGGAATAGTTTGATTTCTGTTGTACCGAGGGAAAATGTTACATGGGAATTTTTCCAAACAGAATTCAAAAATAAGTATATTAGTTAGAGATTTCTTAATCAGAAAAAGAAGGAATTTTTAGAGCTTAAACAGGGAAATATGATTGTGTCTGAGTATGAACAAGAACTTTTTCAATTAAGTAAATATGCTAGAGAGTGTATCCCGACCGAAGTTGCTATGCGTAAACGATTTGAAGAAGGATTGAATGAAGATATTAAGTTATTAGTTAGAATTTTAGAATTAAAAGAATTTGTTGTACTAGCAAACCAAGCACATAAAGCTGAAGAATTAAATAAAGAAAAGAGGCAGGCAAAGATAGAAGCTCGAACTTTAAGTAAAAGATTTATGGGCAAGTCACAATTATTGGCTTCAAAGAAATCAAAGAAATATCATGATCGTTTTGTCACATCTACAGGGTATTCTGGTAAGGACCGAAGTATTCAACGCTTAAATTTGAGATCCCCGTCTCCATCTGTAACAAGTGTAGGAAGTGTTGAAAGTCCTAAACCAAGATGCAAACATTGTAATAAATTGCATTTTGGTAAATGTCGTATGAGAAGCAGAGCTTCCTTTAGGTGTGGTTCTTTTGACCACTATCTTAGAGATTGCCCAAAAAGACCTAAAAAAGATATTATTAAAACTTCAAAGCCAAGAAACCCCACCTTTAAAGGTAGACCACCTCGTCACCTCAGTAATGCCAGTGGTAGCCGAGGTGCGACGAAAGATTCAACTGTCAAATCTGAAGTACGAACACCGATAAGGACATATGCTATTCATGCAAGAGAGGATGCCTCTACACCAGATGTCATTACTGGTACATTTTTTCTTCTTAATACTAATATTACTGCTTTGATTGATCTTGGTTTAACACATTCATACATATGCACGAATTTAGTGTATGTTAATGTAACAACCCGTTTTTAGTCAAATCAGAACAGTAGTTTCGAGACAAAAAATTTGAGGTCAAAATAATTATTTTATTATTATTTTAATGTCTACAGCATGATAGTATGATTGTGTGAAAATTTCGTTAAGAAATTGTATCGTTTGAATGCTCAATTTGATAGAAAAGACTAAATCGCATAAAGTGTAAAACTTGAGTTCTAATAGCTAAAGGTGTTTAATAGCTATAGAACTTTAAACTGGAGGTCCTTATGTGGTAATTAGACCATAGATATAGTGGGTGGACATTTATGGACATCAAATGGATGTTTTAAATGGTTTTATAATAAGGTTAATTAGGTAATTTAGTAATTAAAACTTAAATTAAATAAAACAAAAACAAATTTTCCTTCCCATTCATCTTCTTCAACCGATTTTTAGGGTAAAAATAGCCATTGGAGAAGCTTAACATTTGGCCAACTATCCTTTGTGCATGTAAGTTCATTTTTGTCTCGTTTTTAATGATTTCTATGTTTTCGGAGTCCTTGTAACTTAATCTAGCTAGCCTAAGGACTAATTTGTAAAATTTTTAAAGGTTTAGGGTTTTTTATTGATGAATGTATATGTATTTTGATGTTTGATGATAGTAATTGTATAGTTGTTGTTAGATAAACAACATTTGTAAAGTGATTTTTGGTAAAATTGCCAATTAGGGATTAAATTGTGGAATGTGTAAATTTTGTGGTGGAAATGTAAAATAAATGAAAAATATGGGTTGTTATGATAATAATAGAAATTCAGCTAGCATGGGTAGGGACCTAATTGCATGAATTTGTATTTTTATAAATTAGGGACTAAATTGTAAAAATGTTAAAATATCAGGGGCAAAAGTGTAAAGTTGCCATAATAGGCATTTTAGGCTAAATTGAATAGAATGATAATTAAATAAGCTAAAATTGATTACATATAGATCAAGAAAAGTGAAGTTCGGATTTAGATTGGGGGAAAAACAAAGTTTTGGACTAGTCGATCATTTTCGTCGTTTTTGCTATCGAGGTAAGTTCGTTTGTTAATAAGTATTATTATAATTGTGTTTTAAATGCTTTATTATTAAATTCAATTGTGAATACGACCTTACGAAAATATTTGATGAAGATTCGACAATGTGAAATCCCAATTGAACCTTAGGAATAGATTAGAATACAAATGACATGTCATTAAGGGTTATGTGATTTGGGTGTTGGTCCGTACGTTCTACCAGTGGTTGAGTTATCCGGCATGTGTTGTGAATTCTCGTTAGCTTGTGTGAGCAGCACCGTATAGCTACGTCATGACCGTCAACTTGTGTGAGCAGACCCGTTGATAGCTCGAGAGTGAGCATTATATGAGATATGAGATTAAGATAGCTTTGGCTATATATTGGCACTTAGGGTGCGAGATTCCCGAGTATCCGATAGTATTCCAAATGGTTCAATGGATATATCAAAGATATGAAACAGTGAGAAATAGATACGTATCAGTACAGGTATGTACGGAAACTATATGAGCATTGAACCTATAAAAGTTGTGAGTGCATGATACTTATGTGATTGAATATATATTAACATTATGATTTAATGATTTTGTAGTATATTATGTTCATACTACTTTATTGATAAATGAATGGTGAGTTTTACTTATTAACTATACGAGCTTACTAAGTTTTATAGCTTACTCTATTTACTTTTCAATTTTTTATAGTGTTATCGAAGCTTGCTCAGATTTGGGAGTTGTCGGAGATTTATCACACTATCAAGCTTCCGTTTCGATACTTTTGAACTTATATATTTGGTTATATGGCATGTATAGGAATTATGGTCATTTTGATATATGTTAGTAATGGATTTAGCCATTTGAGTTGGTTTGTAAATAATGAATGATTTGTTATGTGTATAGCCATGTGATTTGCCTTATTTTGGCAAGTTTGGTGATGTATATATATTTGTGAAAAAGGCCTTCTGATATGTTGTGTGATATTGCCATTTATATAATTGTGGTGAATTGGTATTGGAGTATCAAATGGTAGAATTTGAGATTGGTATGTTTTTGGTTTTAGGTAAAGTGATGCATAATTGAAGGTAACCATATTGATGATTTGAGAATGTGAATTTTGGTATGAAATTGAATGGTTTATTGTGATACTTGTGTATCTTGTGATTAATGGTATGGTTTTAGCATGAATTAGGCTTAATTGAGATTGACCGAAATGCCTATTTATGCAATGTCATATGCCATTTGGTTTGTGTAAGTGATTGAAATTTTCGATGAGAAAAATGGCTTGGCAAATAGCCTATTTTTGTCCACACGGGCAGAGACAAAGGTGTGTGTCTCAGCCGTGTGTAACACACAGTCAGGTGACACGGCCGTGTGTCCTCTGGTGTTTAATTAGAAATCAAGTCAGTATGCTCCACAGGACCCAGTACACGGGCGTGTGACTTGGCCGTGTAGGATAAGCCAGTATACCCTATAGGTTTGGCATGGCCTAGCACAAGGCCTGGCACACGGGCATGTGAGGCCATTTCGAAGGGCACACGAGCTAGTCACACGGGCGTGTGTGTTGGCCGTGTGACCCAAGTTAGGGAGTTACACGGGGTCAGACATGGGCTGGGACATGGCCATGTGATCCCATTTCGAATGTCCACATGACCTGTGACATGGGCGTGTCTTCACACGGCCGAGCCACACGGGCGTGTGTCCCTTATATTTTGAAAAATTTTCTAAGTTTTCTAAAAGTTTCCTAAGTTATGGGTTTAGTCCCGAATCACTCCTAACGCATGATTTGGGCCTCATAGGCTCGTATTAGGGACAATATGAAAGATTTTGAATGATGTTTACTTGAAATTTGAAAATGTATGTGAAATATATTGTTATTTATAAAATAAGTTTGGTAATACTCCGTAACCCTATTCTGGCGTTGAATACGGGTGAGGGGTGTTATAGTTAAAAATTTACCTATCGAGTCCACTGAATTTGTGGTTAGAGTTCCTTTGGGCCAGTATGTGATGGTGGATAAAGTTTTTAAAAATTGTCCATTAATGGTACAGGGTTATTGTTTCTCTGTTGATTTAATGTTGTTGCCATTTGATAAATTTGGCGTAATTCTGGGTACGGATTGGTTAACCTAGCATGATGCAGTGGTAAATTGTAAACAGAAGTACATTGTGTTAAAATGTCAGAATGGTGAATTGCTTCGTATTGAATCTAATAAACTGGACGGGTTGTCTAATGTAATCTCAGCTATATCAGCATAGAAATATATCAGAAAAGGGTATGATGCCTATCTTGCATATGTGTTGGACACTAAAGTATCTGGATTGAAGATTAAATCAGTGTAACATCTCGAAATAGGGCATAAATGGAATAGTGGTTATGAAACCACAAGTCTAAGATAGAAAAGTTTATTTCGATTAATTTTTATGATTTACCGAGAGCTTAGATGCATGTGTTAGAGTATTGATAAGAAATTTTATAGATTGCATATTTAATTTGCCTATTAGGGCTTATTTGCAGAAGTTGCTGTAACAGCCCGATTTAGTGCCTAAACGGAACGATGGTTTTAGAACCACGAATTCGAAGTCAAAAAATTTATTTTGATTAAGTTTTAAGGTTTATTTATTGATTAAAATATTGTGTAAAAATATCGTTAAGTAATTTTACTGATAAAGTGCTTAATTGGACTTTTAGGACTAAATTGCAAAAGTTGCAAAATATGTTTTGTAATTCATAAGTACTTGATTGAAATGGGGGTTTAAAGAGGAGGTCCTTAAATGGTAACTAGACCATTATATTTTTTTGGACAAAAATGGGCATGAATAGGACAAAATTTTAAAGAAAGGCCTTAAGGGCATTTTAGTCATTTGGTAATTCAAAGAAATAAAAAGGGAAAATAAAGCCAAAATTGACTCATCCTTTTCATGGAGGCTGAAATTAGCATGAGGGAAGCCATGGCTAGGGTTTTCAAGCTTTCCAAGCTCAATAGTAAGTCCGTTCTTGCCCCGTTTTTCAAGTTCTTTTCGTTTTTGGAATCCCGGTAACTTGATTAAGCTTATTCTAGCAATAATTTAAGCTAGGGTTCATATTTGGAAAAATACCCATAGGTGAAATGTGTTTATTTTGATGTTTTATGGTAGAATATGAAGGCTTAAATTATGTTAAATAACTTTTGCTAAGCGATTTTAAGCAAAAATGAGTAAAACGGCTTAATCGGCAAAAGTTGTTATTGTTCATAACTATGTGTTAGAGTGAGAATTTGATGTTGTCATAGAAGGAAAAAATGATCAACATGTCATAAAACATAAGAATAAGGGATGAAGTTTAATTCCCGAGCCTAGGGGCAAAAGTGTAAATATGAAAAATTTAGGGGCAAAATTGTAATTTTTCCAAAGTTTGAGTTAAGGACTTTTTTGAATATTAAATTAATTAAATAAGTAAAATATGATATTTTAGATCCCAGAAAATGAGATTTGAACCAAGAATGGGAGAAAAATCGAAAATTGGGAAAGTTGGTAAAATGGCCGTTTTAGTTTTGAGGTAAGTTCATATGTATAATAAGCATTAATTTATGCATGTTTCAATGTAAAATTGATATATTTACTATGATTGCCGAGGTGTTGAAAGTAAGTATAATTATGATGATTTAAATGTTCAATATTAATTCGACATGGAAATGAGAAAGTATGTAAGTTTGTATGTAAATAATACATTATCTTTATTATGTTTTTATATTTCATCATATTTTATGTATTGTAGCTGATTTTTGAATCATAATTGACTATTGGAAATATGGAATCAAGTATTAGAAAGAGAGAGAAATCTTGGTTGAACCTTCGAAAAGATTGGATGATACAGATGGTATGTAACTAGGTCCCATGTATGGTCCTGAGTGCACATCATGTGTACAAGAGAGTTACAAGACATTATGATGTAGCTAGGTCGCATGGGTGATACTATGTGTACACCATGTAGACAAGAGAGCTACGAGATAAACTGGCTAGGTTATATCGGTGGTACTATGTGTTCACCATGTGTACAAGAGAGCCAAAATTATGTGTACAATCGAGCTAGGTCACATGAGTGGTGCTAAGTGAAGGCCACTATGTGTACAAGAGAGCTTCGATTTTAAAGGTGGGTTGTGTGCGATACCATCGCGTATCTGTTATTATTCCGAAGCGTTCAACTGGGAAATTGATTAAATGAAATTGTGTATGACTTTGTGATGGTAAGTGTAAATATATACGTGTGTAACTTATGAGCAATATGCTTGATATGTGATTGGAAATTGGAAAGATTGTTATGGGTAAGTGATGAATACAATTGAAGTGTGAAAGATCAAAATTGATAATAAAACTATTATGGATAGTTGCAGTGACGTGAATCTAAAAATTAACCAAAAAATAGTAGAAATTGAATCAGAGATTGAATGAGACATCAAATTAAAGCTTAATGAGTCTATTTTCATATAACAGAAACAGAGCAAGCAAAGGAATTCTATATTATGAGATATTTAAGTTTTTGAGAGACTGGATCAGAATGACTACGTGATCCCCTATTCTGACTTGGAAAAATCATTAAAAATTGTACAAAAATAATTAGGGAATATAATTTATATGCTTGAAATCCTTAATTAGTCTAGTTTCAAATCAAATAAACTATAACATCCTTTGAATTTTGTAAAAGGATAAAATTGATTTGTAGTGAAGAGTGGTCAGAACAGTTGAGCAGTGAAACAGGGGTAACTTCAATGAATAAACTGTACTAATTGGCTAGACCAAAAATTTTCAAAATTTTATGGTAAGAATATACGTGAATCTAGTTTCAAGAAAAATTAACAGTTTGTAATTTAGAGTTCTGTAGCTCCAGAAATAAATAATTTAGCTTCTAGTACTCTGCTAGACAGCTTATTTTGAACCTGTTTATGATTGTAATAGTGAAAGTATGTGTATGTTTGTGATGGTAATATTCCGGGAACTTATTGTGACTTCATTTAAAGTATGATAATGTATTGTTTATTAATATTTATATACTTACTTACTAAGCTATAATGCTTACTCCCTTCCTTTCCTTTTTCCTATAGTGTCTCAGATGTTAGCTCGAGTTGGAGGTCGCTGGAGGTTAAATCACACTATCAAACTATTGATCGATATATAAAGGTTTTAAAGTATTTTTTAAGTCTTTGGCATGTATGGAGACTCGTTTAATTGTTACTAAGTTGCTAGGAATTGGCCTAAAATACTGACCTATGTTATTTGAAGGTCTCTATTGTATAAAGTCATTTAATGTAGATAGTCTTGATTATGTTATTAATTAAATGATGCAATTTATGAATGTGCATGCTTGCCTATGTGTGTGGTTGAATTAAAGCATGATATGGGCCTTGTAAGCTCTTTTTAAGGGACAGCTTGAATGTGTTTGAAAAAGTTTTAAATTAGACTGAAATTATGAATCGATTTTTATACGATGATTAGTGATTAAGTTCGGTAATGCCTCGTACCCTGTTCCGGCGTCGAACACGGGTAAGGGGTGTTACAATCAGTGTCAGTTGTTTGTGAATTTCCTGATGTGTTTCCAGAAGAATTACCTGGATTACCTCCAATCAGAGAGGTGGAATTTTCTATAAATCTTGTTCCTGGGACAACACCAACATCTATAACACCTTATAGAATGGCTCCTAGTAAATTAAAAGAGTTGAAAACACAATTGCAAGAACTAATTGATAGAAGCTTCGCTCGACCTAGTTCATCCCCTTGGGGTGCACCGGTTTTATTTGTTAAAAAGAAAGATGGATCATTAAGTTTATGTATTGATTATAGCTAGCTCAACAAAGTTACAATCAAGAATAAGTATCCATTGCCTCGTATTAACAACTTGTTTGATAAGTTAAAAGGTTGTATTTTCAAAGATAGATCTCCATTTCGGTTACTATCAGTTAAAGTGAAAGACTCGGATGTATTGGAGACAACCTTCAGGACCAGGTATGGACACTATGAATTTCTTGTGATGTCGTTCGGCTTAACTAATGCACCTGCAATATTTATGGATATGATTAATAGAATTTTTAGACCGTATCTAGATAGATTTGTGGTAGTATTTATTGATGACATTCTGGTATATTCTCAGAATGAAACTGAACATGCTGACCATCTAAGAATTGTATTGCAAACTCTACGTGAGAAACAACTATATGCCAAATTTAGTAAATGTGGGTTTTGTCATCGGGAAGTTGGTTTCCTTGGACATATAGTATCTATAGAAGGTATCAGGGTGGATCCAAATAAAATTTCAGCTATTGTTAATTGGAAACCACCGAAAAATGTGTCTGAAGTTAGAAGTTTTCTAGGATTAGCTGGATATTATCGAAGGTTTGTACAAGGGTTTTCTATGATAGCTACTCTGATGACTTGTTTGTTACAAAAAGATGTGAAATTCAAATGGATTGATAAATGTCAATAGAGTTTTGATAGATTGAAAGCCTTATTGACTAAAGCACCCGTGTTAGTTCAACTTGAATTAGGTAAGGAATTTGTAATTTATAGTGACGCGTCATTGAATGGTTTAGGCTGTGTCTTGATGCAAGAAGGTAAAATAATAACCTATGCTTCTAGACAGCTTAAACCACATAAAAAGAATTACCCAATATATGATTTAGAATTGGCAGCCATTGTATTTGCTTTGAAAATTTTGCGACACTATTTGTTTGGTTAAAAATGCCATATATATACTGATCATAAAAGTTTAAAGTATTTGATGTTGAAAAAGGATTTGAATCTGAGGCAGCGCAGGTGGCTTAAGTTGTTAAAAGATTATAATCTGGTTATTGATTATCATCCTAGAAAAGCCAATGTAGTTGCAGATGCTTTGAGCAAAAAATCCATATTTGCCTTGCAAGCAATGAATACCTGGTTGTCTTTGTCTGATGATGGTTCAATCATAGCTGAGTTAAAAGCTAAACCGATGTTTCTACAGTAGATCTGCAAAGCTTAGAAAAATGATGATGAGTTACAGGCAAAATAGGTACAATGTGAGTCAATTTCCGATTCAAAATTTCAGATTGGTTCTGATGATTGTTTATTATTCAGAGGTAGAATATGTGTACCAAAGAATTCAGAACTTGTATAGAAGATTTTAAACGAAGCTCATAATAGTATTATGACTGTTCATTTGGGGAGTAATAAAATGTATAATGATTTGAAAAATATGTATTGATGGTCGGGAATGAAACATGACATTTCTGAATTTGTATCTAAGTGTTTGGTATGTTAGCAAGTTAAAGCTAAACACCAAGTGCCTTCAGGATTATTATAGCGAGTGGCCATACCGGAATGGAAATAGGAAAGAGTTACCATGGATTTTGTATCGGGATTACCCTACCTCTGAAAAAGAAAGATGCCATTTGGGTAATTGTTGATCGTTTAACAAAGTCTGCACACTTTATTCTGGTACGTTTGGATTACCCTCTGGATAGATTGGCTGAGTAATATGTTTCTGAAATTTTCAGATTACATGCTATTCCAGTTTCCATTATTTCTGATAAAAACCCACGGTTTGCAACCCAATTCTAGAATAAGTTGCAAAAAGCTCTGGGTACATAGTTACATTTCAGTACTGCATTCCATCCTCAGACTGATGGGCAATCTGAACATGTGATACAGATTTTAGAATATATGCTTCGGTGTTGTATTTTGGAATTTGAAGGTAATTGGGAAAAGTATTTGTCTTTAGTTGAATTTGCATACAATAATAGTTATCAGTCCAGCATTAAAATGGCATTGTATGAGGCTCTATATGGTCGTAAATGTAGAACTCCATTGTATTGGATTGAACTCAGTGAGAAAAAGATACATGGAGTTGACTTAGTCCACGAGACTTAAGAAAAGATAAAGGTGATTCGAGATAGTTTAAAAGTAGCCTCTGATCGTCAAAAGTCTTATGCTGATCTTAAAAGAAAAGAGATAAAATTTCAAGTCGGAGACAAGGTATTCTTGAAAATATCGCTTTGGGAGAAAATTCTCTGGTTTAGTCATAAAGAAAAACTGAGTCCACAGTTCATCAGACCATATGGGATTATTGAAAGAATCGGACCTATTGCGTACCGATTGGCATTACCACCAGAGTTTGAAAAAATTCATAATGTTTTCCACGTGTCCATGTTATGATGATATCGATCAGATCCTTCACACGTTATTTCTCTGACAAAATTTGAGATTCAGCCTAATATGACTTACAGTAAAGAACTGATCAAAATTTTAGCACGTGAAACAAAAGAGTTAAGAAATAAAAATGTAGCTTTAGTGAAAGTTCTTTGGCAACGACATGGAATAGAAGAGGCTATTTGGGAACCGGAGGAAACTATGAAAAAGCAATACTCGTGATGTGATCTCGTATTCGTTTGATGATTCGAGACGCAAAAGTTCCCGATCAAAAAATTAAGAAGTATCGAATTGAGTTCTTGGTAAGGTTGAAAAATGGAAGAACTTGGGTTAAACAAAAGGGGTGCTTGTGGGTAGGAAAATGGATAGGATAGGTTTCGGCTTAAGGCTGAAGAAGGAACCAATATTACAGGACAATATTGACCCGTTTCTTATAACAACACTTAGGATGGATAGGGTAAAGATAACTTGACCGTGGCCCACTATCTATAGTGAGATAGGAACCAATCGGTATCGGGTGAACGCTACATTTCAAGGAAGTGATAAGTTCAAAGAGAATCAGATTGACGCCACAAGATGTACTTGATAAGCCAATTTGAGTCAAGAAAGAACAAAGAGAGTTGAACACTCACAATAGTTATAAAATTCATCAAAAGTTATTTGTACTTGTTTCAAGCCTAGTATTTATAGGTTGTACAAAGACTAGCCGAATAGACACGTTACAATCAGATTAATTGAGTTGAATGTCTATTGAATTGTCCAACAAATCCCTTGAAGACTTCTAGGTGTGGAAGACGCCAACAGCCTTGTCATTTGCAATCCCCAAACAGTCAATTCATTGGATTTTGAAGTTGAGCTGAATGTGTAAGGAGTTGATTGGTTAAGAAGGTGTAAACATGAATTGATGCTACTTTGGGAAACCGAATGTGCATCTAGTTCTTTAATGTTGCTTGTGGCGCATGAAAAGTCTTCAAATGCGAACAGCAAAATTTGGACGATCCCTTTTGGTGTGAACATGGCAACTAGCCGATTAGTCAAGTGTGAAAACACTTGATACCATAGCCTTTCATGGAGAGATGCTTGGAAGAATGTAATCAGCAGCTCCCATATGCATGAACGTCCTAGTGCATGTTTCTCCATAAATACGGTTCATTGAATCTTCAATTATACATGAATGATCAGCAGCCAACGTAAATAGCCTGAAAGACTGTAACACCCCAAACCCGGCCCAGACATTATGGCCAAGTCTGGTGTGTCACATTGAAGTGTTTTTTGAAAACCATGTTTTCATTGAAAACCCTTCTTGATGTTTAGAAACTTTTACCGTTTAAACTTGTAACCCTTTGTAGTGGCAGGAACATGTTATTTTAAAAACAGTTAAGTATCAAAAAAAATCAAACCTTCTTTGTTATGGCTTAAAGCGAATGGATACTACGCACCAGGTAGGATTCAAGAAAAGAGGAGGTGAATCAATTAGACTGCTTAAATACCTAGCTCTTCAATGATCCAATCCTAGACACGTACACATCTATTGCCACACTTTAAGCTTATTACTTGTCCACGAACAACAAATTAAGTTCAAGTCTATTTAAAATATTTATTTCCCTTGAAAACATTTATGTTGCAGAAGCTTTACTCGATTATCGTGACATTTTGAAAATAAGTAACTTTTATAAAACGTGCCCTAGAGCTAACAAATTTTAAGGAATCAATTTAAGTGATGTGAATCTCGAGTTGAAAACAATTTAAGTAATTTAAAAACCCAAAATAAAAATAATAGAGCGGCCTTATTACAACTTTAACCAAAATAGAAATAATCAAAAATAAATGCGAAATTTAAAAAGAAGCTAATTGAAACTTATTTAAAAACTAGGAATTTAATCTTCGTAGCCACTCTAAATCCCGCCCAGCTCCAAGTCCGCCAACTAGGGCTCACCTGGAAGGATGGAAGAGAAAGGGGGTGAGTTTGGGAAACTCAGTGTGTATGGAAAACCCATCCAAAGCCCAAGTCAGCTTAAGCCCATTGGGCCTAAGCCCTATTTCGATAACAGTGAGTACTGGGCCGAAGCCCTTTTCAGAATACAGTAAACTGGCCTTAGCCCCTTTTCAGATAATTGGCCTATAGGCCCATTCTAGAACAGAACAGACATATTTGTGTACGCAAGCCCAACCCAACCTATGACCAACCGCTACACTCCTCCCGTACCAGCCCTACACTCCATGTGGGGAATAGCTCAACCCACCCAACCCTACACTCCACAGTTGCAGCATTGCTGCTCAGATATTAGTAAGTTGAGGCAAAACCTCCAATACGTGGACAAGCCACTTTCAGTACTTCCTCCATCAATAACCTAGTCCCATGCATCAGATAATAATAACATGGCATGCCGTAAATAGTAACAGTCGAACATGCATTCAGGTCAACCTTAACCCTAGGGGTATATCAGTAATTTTACTCCTAGGGTAAATCTGTAAATTTTCCACCTATAAAGGTATTTCAGTAATTTTATCCGTTTTAAGGGTTCTTATGAATAATACGATCCTTACTAGCCCATTTGTCATCAAAGTAATTTATTTATCTCAATTTCACAATTTTAGCCATTGAGCCCTAAAACCCCTAATGGGCCCTACAGTGTCCACTAGCAATTTAAGCCCATTTAATTCAAGTTTTATGACCAGTTTACCGGTTTAAGCAATTTTGATTCTACAGTCTAACAGAACATACTTATTGCCTATTTTTTTATTATTTTACCCGTATGGGCCCGTAAGCCCATTGGGCCCAGTTTTAGCCTATCGAGGCCCAATTACCGAAGTGCACGAAATTTCACACACGACTAACTTACCACTTTGCGATTTTAGATCAAATGATTTCTAAACGTCTTGTGAGCACTCGCACACTCACAAGCCCACGAAATGCCGGAATTTCGACATTTCAGCTTTTGCCGAATTGAACTATGAGAGGGTGTTCGATACACACCTATTTCGTGACAACTGCCACTGAGATCCCTTACAATGTCCTACAATTGATTACCATAATTCTTAGATTGCAAACCACAATAACCAATCCCAATATTCACCTACTATATTCGAACCATACCCCTAAAGCCTTTAGAATCTTACGTTTTTGCCGAAAACCGATGACTAGATCTAAGTCTAGTTGTTCCAAAGATCCAAGCCTTCGATCCAACCTCTAGAAGACACTAATCACCAAAAGAAATCATCGGTTAAAGACCCTTAAAGCCCTATGCCCAAATCGACAGCCTCCCTAGATTTTAGGGACTTCGGCTTTTTTCTAAATTGTAAAATAAGACTAGATCTGAGGTGATGAGCACTTGCCACTTATTCCTCTTTGATTTCTAAGCAGATCTGATGCAGATCTATCCTCTAAACAATAGTAAAACTCGAATCCAGGAGATCTGAAGTTTCGGCTATAAGTCCCTAAATCTATGGTACTTCAACTTTTTAAGTGATGAAGAAGATGACGATTTGAGGCTATAACTTTGAAGTAATGTTGCCAAAAAATACTAAGGGTTTAGAGAAGATGAAAGTTAATCAAAAGGAACAAAAATAACTGAAGGATTTTGGCTTGGAGAAATCGGCACAAGAAGTGAGTTTTCAGGATTTCGGCTTTTATGGCGATCGGCTATGAAGATTTTGTAGAGAATGGGATTGATAGAGGAGGTGAGTAAGGTGATCAGAAGGTTTCGGCTAGAAGAAAAAGCAAAAAGGAAGAAAGAAAATGGAGGAAAAGGAGAGGAAGAAGAACTCGGCACCAAGGAGAAGGAATTTGTGTTTTCGGCTTTTGTGAGAACTCAGAAAGGATGAATGACAGTGAAAGCTTTCAGGTGGTTAACCCTAATTCTCCAAGACAGAAAAAGAAAAGAACCTAACCCTAATATCAACTAAAACAATCAGCCCAACCTCCCTAAGGCCCTTGCCGAAATTCACTTAAGTGATCACATGCCCGACACATGCCTAAAATTAAAAAGTAACAGTATGCCTACCTTGCAACTTGAACCTTGGACCTTTAATTCCTTCCTAGGTGCCATTTTTTTAGGAACTTAGTGGCGCCACCTTGCCACTTTACCAAGGCCTTATTTCTGTCATAATTTACGAAATTCTTCTTAAAAACCCACTTAACTAAGTCTCCTATTCACTTAAAATCCAACCTTGATATTTTACCGCGTTTAACTTAGGCTTGGGCCTTCTAAAGGCCCACTAACACATTTAAACGCAATTCCAATATTCAGAACACCAAAATTTCAAAATTTACCTAAAATCACAAAAACTCGAAAAATCTCGAAAATCAGGGCGTTACAAAGTTACATTTAAAACTCGATTAAATGCAATATCAAGACATGGTTTAAACACAATTTAATTTGTAGGAATCTTGGACACACAATTATGATGTCTGAATTAAGACCAAATTAAAACATATATTCATGCTGTGCAAGATAGGACATAATAAAAGACTTAATAAAATAAACATATTAATGATGTTCATATTATGACATAATTAAAAACTCAAAATATAATAACTAAAATAACTAAAATTGAATTAAAGACTTTATTCTAGCAACTGAAATCAACAATCTGAAAATTAAAGCTTGGCTTGGAGCAAATTGCATAGGATGCATGGAGTGCATGCCCAAGCTTGATCAATGAGTCCCGCAATAGCTTCTCCCTAAACTTGATCAACAAGACCCGAAATAGCTTCCTTGAACCTCTTGGCTCGAGCACAAGTGATTGGCCCCATTGGCAGCTCAATTGGGTCACTAGTTGTTTTGGTTGAGTCCTTGGCCATGATCGCATCAACCCGAACCTCTTTACTGGCAAGATTTTCGAGGACGAAAATTTTTTAAGGGGAGAGAGTTGTAACAGCCCATTTTTAGTGAGATCGGAATAGTGGTTTCAGGACCACAAATCTGAGTTAGAAAGAAATTTTATTTTAATATTATTGCATAGTCTGTATTATGATAGGAAAGACGTATGAAAATTTTGATAAGAAAATTCTACTGATTTTATGTTTAATTAGGAGGAAATGATCAAATTGTATAAAGTACAAAGTTTGAATTCTAGTAGTTAGAAGGATTAAATAGTTATGGAATTCAAATTTTGACATCCTTATATGGTAATTAGACCATTAAGAGAAGTTAGTGGATATTTTTTATGATTCATCCATGGAAATTTAGAAAAAGAAAAGGACTAAATTGGAAAGTTGAAAAATTAAATATGATAATTAAATTAAAAGACAAAAATATCATATTATTATCGTCTTCTTCCCCAAATTTCTATGGAAACCCTAGAAAAGAGAAATAAAATCAAGCAAGTCTAATTGGGTAAGTAATATTTATATTTTCGAGATCGAAATAACCTAATCTAGCTATTTTAGGGATCAATTTGTAAAGTTATCAAAGTATTAAAATTTTTCCATGGATATATATGCTAAAATTTTGAAATTTATGGTAGAAAATGAAAGATTATTAATAGATAAACAACTTTTGTAAAGGAATTTTTTATGAAATTATGATTTTAGGGACTAAATTGTAAATATGTAAAATTCATAGAAAATTTTTTATTTTTGTGAAGTATATGGGATGTAAATGTTATATGAAAAATTTAGCTAAGCTTGGATTAAGGATTAAATTACTTGAATTTCATTTTTCGAGCCTAAGGACGAAATTAGAATTAATGAAAAATATAGGGGCAAAATGGTACTTTTGCCTAAGATGTGAATTGGATTGATTTGAATGTGAAATATAATAAATTGATGATTAAATTCATTTATATAGATCCAGAAAGATCAAATAAAGAGTTAGATCAAGGAAAAGAAAATGTTTTGGATTAGTAGATTTTCGTATACGAACAAGTGATGAGATAAGCCTGTGTAACTAAATTAGGTATAATTACATGTTTTAATTGAATGTAGTATGTATATGAATTGTGTAATTTTTCATGTACATGAAATGGATTACATATATGACAAAGCTTAATAAATGTTAAGTCTCGTTTGACTAAATGAAATTCGATAGATACAAGATTTCCCGAATTGGTTGCAGTCCTGCATATGTTGCAGACACACCATAGCTCTTACGAGCATCCTGTTATTAGCCCTCTCAACCTTCTTGTTATATGGTTCTTGTGAGCTTCCCGTTATAGCTCTTCAGAGTGTCCTGATAGGTTGTGATCCTACATTTGTTGTGAACACACCTTAGCTCTTATGAGCATCCCGAGTATAGGCTCTTCGTGAGCTTCCTATTAAATTGGCTCTTTATGAGCTTCCTAATAGTGCTCGCTTAAACTTCCTGATGTATGCTTATCCGGAGCTTCCATTATATTGCTCTTTGTGAGCTTCCCGATATGGTTCTTTGTGAACTTCCTGATTATGGCTCTTATGAGCTTCCTGTTATATAGCCCGAATAAGCTTCCCGTTATGGCTCGTTGTGAGCTTCCATGATAAGGCTCGAAAGTGTGCTTCTCGGTTATGTGCTCTAATGAGCACCCCTGTATATGAATTGACATATTATTGACAAGTACATCTTATGTGTACTACCCGAGTATCCTCGATATTTCAATGATTTAACGGACAAAACTTCTTATATGAGAAAATATGAGAATTAAATGAATTATATCTTGTATATCCCTGAAATACCTAGAAATGGTTGCATGATGAGCTCATTTTTTTTCTTGATATTCACGTAAATTTCATGACTAACTTGTTTGATGAAAGCATGTGTCTAAGTAATTGGCCACAATGTTTTGGATGCATGTTTGTATGCTTATTTTAAATGAATATGAGTGGTAAGTGAAATTCTTGTTATACGAACTTACTAAGCATAATGTGCTTACTCTATTTTAATTCCTCTATTTTATAGTGCTTGGAAGCTCGTGAAGTTGGAACTTGGTCGGAGACACATCAAACTATTCCTCAGACTTCTCGGTATATAAAACAAGAAAATTTTTAGTATTGGTACAATGGCATGTATAAGCTAAGTAGGCATAATGATAAAATGTTTTGGTTGTAACTAGCCATTGGAATGGCTAGTGTTAACCATATTTTGATGTAGTTATATAAAGCCTTATCATGCTTGATGTGTGTATTGAAATGGTTGAAGGATGGAAGATACATAAATATGTTAATGGTTGCATGAATGGGTAAAGTATAAGTAAGATCAAATATTTGGTTTAATGGGATGTTGTGACATGTATTGAACTTGAAATTGGCTTGAATTGAATGTTCTATTGATTTTAGGTTGGGTGAGAAATAAAGCTTGGAAATGGCCTTATTTTGTCCACAAGGGCAGAGACACGGGTGTGTGTCTCAGCCGTGTGTGACACACTTCCATACGCATGAGCGTGTGGCTTGGCCGTGTGTCCCCTGCATCTTAAAAATTGAGAAACAAAATGCTCAGAATTGGTCACATGGGCAGAGACACGGGCGTGTGTCTCAGCCATGTGAAACACACGACCCAATACACGGGCATGTGTCTTGGTCGTGTAAATCCTGCACCTAGTTTTTGAAAATTAAATTGTCCACACAGCCTGGCACACGGGCGTGTGGCTGGCCGTGTGACCCAAGTCAGAGAGTTACACGGGTTAGAACACAACCGTGTGCTTCACATTGAATGCCCACACAGTTTGGGACACGGGCGTGTCTTACACGGCCTACCTATACGGGCATGTGTCCCTTGTACCTTAAATAAATTTTGAAATTTCTTGAAAAATTTTCTGAGCTTTTGATTTAGTCCCGACTTATTTCAAAAGTTTAAATTGGGCCTTGAGGGTCTATTTAAGGGACGATTTGATTAAATATGATTGGTTTGTGATATGAATAGTGATTGACTTGAATTAATTGTATTTGTACTATAAACTCCGATAATGCTTCGTAAACCTGTTTCGGCAACGGATACGAGTTAGGGGTGTTACAGTAATTAAGATTAGTATGAGCATGATTATATGGAATTGTAAGTGGTTGACATAAAATGACATGAGATTGAGTATGATTTGAATGTATACATTTGCATAATTTTATTTATATTATCTTGAATAATAGATTTACCACTAAGCAATTTGCTTAGCGTATAATTTTGTTTTCTCCGTGCATGGGTAAAGTAGATTCCCGATAGACCGGGTGGTTACCTCAACGTCCAGATCGATCACCGACTCAGGAAAGTTTGTATATTTTTATTTTGTTAAAGTGTGGCATGTACCTAGTTGAGTTGGTCCTTAGGTGTTAGGTAAACTTTTAAACTAGAAGTTGATGTATGAAATGGATTATATAAATAAAATTTGTATGTGTTACATAATTGGTTTGCATTGTTTAAAATGCTGTAAAAGTTTATGACCTTGATGAATTTAGGTAAGATTACATATGTTTGGAATGATATACACTAAATGGTTAACTTATATGTGATGACGCATTAGTAAAATGTTGGATAAGGCATTGAAATGCATGAATTAATGCTAGGGGATGACATGTATTGGTTGAATATGAAATGCTTGTGTTTAGTATTTAATTTGAAAAGTTGCAGGTTGATATTCATTTAGAAATTGTAGAAATAATATGTGATGTCATGACGTCAAACGAATGTCGTCGCGACGAGATTTGGGTTCTAGGCCACGGTGCAACGTCGAACTTGCTTGCCATGATGAGACTAAAAGAATATGTCATATCACGACAAGAAACTTCCTACGTCACGTGTCAACTAGAAGTTTTGTCAACATTACACTTTAGTCCTAATTCAGCATCAGGCTAGCATTAAAGTTTTGGTAAGCTTGTATAAAACCAAAAAATGATTATATGTTGTATCATATGTTCATATTAATTGTATTTACATGTTAATTGGTATTAATTGAATATATTTTTATCGTAGTTGCTTCGGCAATGCATATGGCACCTTGTAGCTCGGACCTAGTGATCGATTTAGGTATAGGGTGTTACAATGCACTTCTTTCCTTTATCATCAAGCTTCTTTCTCATTTGATTAGGAATATGTTATGCATCCGAAAATCTTGAAGTGTCCAACTCCTGGTTTTGTTTCTGATCTCTTCGTGCTTCATTGAGCATATTGAATTTCATTCTTTGTTAGACACTGGTTTAACAATAAACAACACATTGAACAATTTTAGCCTAAAAAGTTCTTGGTAGATGCTTACATTTTACCCTTCTTGCCATATGAAGCTTTCCAATAGCTTCGAGATATACTCACCTCCTTTATCAGATATCAATATCTTTAGATAATGTCCACTCTATTTTTCCACCAAAGCTTTGAACTCTATAAACGCATCAAATGCTTGTGATTTTTTTAAAGAAAATACATCCAAAGTTTTCTACTAAAATCATCAATAAAGGTAAGATAGTACTTGTGTCTCCTTAGTGATAGTATATCAAAAGAACATTCTATGTTAGAGTGCACAATCTCTAGTGGTCTTCTAACTCTTCAAGATTTTCAAACTTCAAAACTATCTATGTTGTTTCCTTTTATTGCAGGCTTCACACATTTGATTACTAGGATTAATTTCTAGTAATTCGTTCACCATCTTTGTTTTCAATAATAGCTTCAAGCCAGAAAATCCAAGATGTCTAAATCGTAAATGCCAGAACCATTAATCATCTTTGATAACAATAATAGTCTCCACACACTTCACTTCTCTTAACTTGATGTTAATAACGAACAAACTATTCCATGCCATATCAACTTGGGCAATTAATTCTCCATTCTTATTTCTTAGGGTTAACGATCATTCATGTGTACTTTATATCCCTTTTCTAAAAGTTGGCCAAGGAAAATGATGTTGACTTTTAAATTGGGTACATAATAAACTTCTTTATGTATTTTTTATCTACATTCTTTTGTTTAATCATGACTTTATCTTTATATTTGATAGCAACATGTGATTCACAGTTACTTGTCCATGAATAGTCTCGTCCAACTCTAAGAATAGCTCTTTTTGGACACAAATGTGATTTATGGTACAATTATCAAGATATCAAATATTTTTCTTAAATTTTTCACTTTCTTTGTAGGTTAGAAATACACTAGATTCTACATTTTTTTCTTCTCTAGTTGCTTCTACATGATTTCTCTTCTCCACTTGAGGAGCATATCTACATTCGTAACTAAAATGACCTTATTTATTGCAATTAGAATATTGAACTTAAAATATATTTCCTTGTTGAAATTTGTTTCTACCTCGACCTTAGCCTCTAAATCCTCATCCACGACTATATATCTGATGCTCTTCATTTGTATAGCCTATACCATATGATTGATTGCATGGTCCACTTCTATTGCCACATATATATCCTTCACGGTATCCCCCATGATTGCTTCTTCCTTGTCCATCACTGCTATTATATCTACCTTCACTAACGGACAACTTGCTTTGCAAGACTTGCTCCAAATTTCTAGTATCTTCATTTTGCTTCATTTTTTGCTTATGGGCTTGGAGAGAACCCACAAGTTCATTGATAAATATTTGTGACAAACCTTTTGATTCTTTTATGGAGAGAACCACATAATCAAATTTACGTGTCAATGATTGTAAATTCTTTTCCATTATTCTGAAATCATCAAGAATTTCTTCATTTTATTTCATTTCATTCACCAACTCTTTCACTCAAGTAATGTAGTTATCAACGCTCTCTGAACTTTTCATTTTTAACTTCTTAAATTCAAATCTAAGTGATTCTAGACGTATCTTTTTGGCCTTTTTAACTCCTTGAAAGGATTTTTTCAAAATAACCCATATTTCTTTGATACTTCCCATCTGAAATTTTTTCAAAGGTTCATTATTAACTCATTAAAAATTAAAGCATAACTCCTTAACCTTTTTTTCGAGCTTCCTTCAATGCTCTTCTCTCTTCATTTGTTAAATTTGCTTCAACATTTTCTGTCTCGACATATCTTTTTTCAACAATATCTAACAATCTTGAGATCCAAGCAAAACCTTCATTTGAATACTCCAATTACCATAGTTTGTCTTTGTTAATTTTGAAAATTGTGATTGAATCATATTCACCATCATGAAGTGAGCACAAATCTAACTTGGATAACACTCATTAGAAGTGTAGTGGACACTAAAACCAAAATAATTTTAGTACTCAATAAAATAAGTCATTACAGCAAAACAAATATATAAACTTTCCTTTGTTTACTAGTTATTGCTAGTATTGTTCTTTATTCTCAATTCTCGCGCACTTACTCTACCACACACACTTTTATTTTTCACTCTTTTATATTTTTTGCTTATACACACTCTACACACACTACACTTACATGTTTATATGCTTAATAAGCCGTCTAAAACCCTTTCAACAAATCTAATTTACTATAGTTTTTATTCACTAATATTATTTACTTATAAATAATGCTTCAATTAAGTCCATGCCACATTTAACTTCATGCCACCTTGTTTTTGCCCATTAATTGTCAACTTAAAACCATCATACTTTTGCCACTTTACAAGCTAACTCATAATCTTATCCCCATGCTTTATCAACTTAAAGTCGGTTTGACTCAACAATAAGATCATGTGATTGCAAGTTTCATTAAAGCTTTTTACCATTTTCAACCAAGGTTAATGTATGAAGGATGCATTATAACAAAAAAGATTGGATTCTTTGATTTGAAAACACTAGCTCTTTGAATAGCTTTATCATATTCGCTAGAAAAAGTTCTTATTCCCCTAAAGAGATTGTTTAATAATGATTTTATAATTTTTTAAATAATTTTTATTATTGGAAATTTTTTATAATTTTTATAATGTTTCTAGAAATTTTATTAATATTTTTTTTATAAAATTTGATTATTTTTTTAATTTTTTTACTTTAAATATTTTTAAAATTATTTTTAGAATTATTTTTAAGGAAAATATTAAAAGTATCAAGATGATGGTTTAGCTATAGTTTTAGAACAATGATATTTGAACTAGACCGGCCTAGACAAAAAACTAGTCAGGGTACTAATCAGGAGAATAATATTGGACCAATTGAACCAAAAATTGAAACAGATGGTTGAATCAACTAAAATTCAATTGAATCGATGGTTGAACTTAATTTTTACTTTTTATGAATTTTTAATAATTTTTCAATTGAACCGATCGAATTGGTGGTCTGATTGGTTCAACTACTAGTTTAGTTCTAAAAACATTGGTTTAGAGGCTAAATTAACTATTAACTCATAAATTAACATACCACATCCCTTTAACGGAAGCTATAAGACTAGTAATCAAAATATAATAACTCAATAACTGGAGTGACCATTATGTAAGCTTTGAAAGTTAAGTGATTAAAACATAATTTTAAATATAATTTAGGGACTGTTGGTATAGTTTACCCAAGAAAGTAAAACGACACCCACGTGTGCGGACCATACTTAAAAAGCCGGAAACCCTAATCAAAACGTCACCTTTTATGTATAAGATTTATAAGAGAAAGGCCTCTGTTCTAATTTCCTCATTCCGCTCACATCTCTTTCAGGCGCACTTCGGTTCTCTCTTTGCAGCATCTATCATAGGTATGGCGACAGCCATTGCAGCCCCTGCCACCGCCTCACTGCAAGACCCAACCAAGTCTCATCCTGACGTCAAGCTCTTCAATCGCTGGAGCTTCGAGGAAGTTCAAGTATTTCTTTTTCTTTTTCCATCTTTTGCCTCTCTATGCATACATTTCTTTTTTCATTCTCTTGGCTTTGTTTTTTCTAGATTATATATGAAATGTTCCGTTTTAGCATGTTCTCTACTTTTTTGGTCTTTTCAAGTCGAGTGGTTCTACTAGGACTAGTTAATTGTATACAGGGATTCTGTTTTCATAGAGAATCTTTCATGTTGTTTTTAACTTGATATTATTTGTTAGATCATCTTGTTGTGACTGAACATCTGTATTGTTGTTTTCTGATTTGAAGATTTTACTTGTTGTCTTTGATGTTACTGATATTCAGATTGACAATTTATGTTAATCCTAATTGTTTGTCTTCATGTTTGTAAGAAATTGGTTAATTTTAGGTTAGATTATTTGGATAAGATGATCGTGTTAAATTGTCTTTCGAATGCTTAAAGACTCCTGAAGATTCGAAAGAATTAGATTCCTCAACTTGCTGTTCCCTTTGATGACTACAATTGTTAGCCCTGGTCCTTGATGTGAATGATTTATCTATTTTAGGTTTCTGATATCTCTTTGAGTGACTACATTGGTGTTCAACCTTCCAAACATGCAACCTATGTGCCACACACTGCTGGGAGGTACTCAGTTAAGCGTTTTAGAAAGGCTCAGTGCCCCATTGTTGAGAGGCTTACAAACTCATTGATGATGCATGGCCGAAACAATGGAAAGAAACTTATGGCAGTCAGGATTGTGAAGCATGCTATGGAAATTATTTATCTCCTGACTGATCAGAACCCAATTCAAGTCATTGTTGATGCCATTATCAACAGGTGGCCTATATGACCTTTAAGAATTTCCTTTTTCAAATGTATCACTAGCTGACTTTAATCTTGAAAGTAGCAGATGATGTTAATTAAAACATCTTCCGATTCTGGGTTATCTTTGTTGGATCAATCTTTGATAATCTTTGTTGATTTTTGATTGATATAACAGTGGACCTCGTGAAGATGCTACTCGTATTGGTTCTGCTGGTGTTGTGAGGCGTCAGGCTGTTGATATTTCTCCTCTTCGTCGAGTGAATCAGGCCATCTATCTCCTCACCACTGGTGCTCGTGAGTCTGCATTCAGAAACATTAAAACTATCGCTGAATGTTTGGCTGATGAGCTTATTAACGCAGCAAAGGGATCATCTAACAGGTAAATAACAGCCTCTGAACTCCCGTGTTTGAACCTTATTTTGCTTTGAAACTAGGAACTGTCCTTATTGCAATCCCATTTATTTACCACTGCTTGCTTCATCATTCTCGCGTTGTTTGTGCAGCTATGCCATCAAGAAGAAGGACGAAATTGAGAGAGTTGCCAAGGCCAATCGTTGAGGAATTGGTAGGACTTTGCATAAACCATGGCAGTGGACACTTATGTTTTTTCATTCAGTACTTTATAAGTTCCTATTTTGTGTTCCAGACATAATATGAATGTTCCGTTATTTAAGTTGAGATGTTATTGAAGAAAGCATATCTTGTTTTGGTTATATATGCTGTACTTATTTTGCCATGGTTTGAAGCTGTTGATTTCATCTTTGCTGCAAACGAAGAGATGAGAGTGCTTGATGTGGTTGTTTTGACCACATTAAATCGCCTTGCCTGTTGCCGATAATTAGTACTTAAAAAAGAGACAATTAAAGGAAGAAATCAAATTGAGTTTTTCCAATTATTGAGCAGATGAAATTATACAAGTCTTTCAAAAATATTTTTATGAATTTCTAACCTAGCCAATAGAAACAAAGAAAAAATATTAATTGGAGCAATTGTACAAACTTGTGTTTGAAGTTAAATACAAAGGCCTTAACACTATTGAAATCATGCCTTTCAACCTGCATTAACAATGGAAGAGACTGCAGTTCATCAACGTCAAATTTTATATGTTTTATGAACATAAATCTCTGTCTACAGATAACGAAAGATAATTTTTTTTGGAACTCTATACTACAAAAGTCGATTTAATAATCCCCGTCCTAATACTGCTTATATTGTTTGGCTTGTTTCAGTTGGAAGTTCAGTTTTTGATGTATCCTGGTCTTTACCAGAGAGAAAATAGAGGTTTAGTAGTCTTAAAGACCGTCAGCAATGAGAATCCATGCAACACAACTCTCTAAAGCTGATCAGGTATAAATTGACAATCCTGATTTAAGAGTGGGATCCGTCTATTTTAAGAATGAGCAAGTATCTGTATTCAGTTGCAGTTGTACACAGCCATAACCATTCCTCCGCCCGTATTTGATATACAAGACAAAAGCATAAACTGACCAATCAAAAAGACAGAAAACTCTTATATCTTTTGAGGACAAATTGTTATATGTAAGGAGTTTTCAATCAGAGAGTTTAAATGTGTTATAAGCAAATTCCGGTGGATCTTGGCTTCATACCTCTAAGAGTGTGTCCCTTCTGCCAATCTTCACTGGATTCAGCCTTCAGTCTTTCAAGGGTAATTGATCCAGTACCAAAATTTGAGATTGTACACTTCTAAACCTGGAAGTCCATGATGCAGGGATAGGTTACTACAGACAAAGGCTGCTCGTTGCATGAGTTTGTCATGAATTCTGCCTTGATTCTCCTGAGAGATGGTTAGTCAAAGCTTAATAATGACCTTCATCTTCATTGAATGATATTGACGATTAGACTTTCTTGTGTTGCACCCTTGGCATCATTTTGAGGTCCACGATTAGGAGGAGCAGAACTAGACCCCACCAATCTTGTTTCGGCATGAACTCTCCTAGCATGCTGCAAATGATTCATCGAGAACAAACATTTTTCATCATTTGATGCGCCAAAAATAATCAACAGTTTCTTTGCAAGAGTGTTTCTTTACACATATGGATAACCATACAAGGCCGTTGTACACACGCACATGCAGAAATGAACTTAGGATCTTTGAAACAAACCTTCCTAGGGAAAGTGCAAGATCGTGCAAAATGGCCTTCCTCTCTGCACCTGTAGCATAAAGCAGGGGATTTTGAGCCCCGAACAACTTTGGGACACTTTGAGCAATCCTAGTAGAATAGCTTACAATAAGGTACACCAAATATGTTTCTAAAACAGGCATAAATTAAACCATAAACGAGTGGAAAGATTGGACTTACAGATCCTAAATGGCCAGACAGGCCGCAATTGTAGCAGGAAACTTCTGTTGGACTTGCATCTGGAAGTTTGACACAGCTGAGATGACCAAATTCATTGCAAATGTAACAACGAATCTTCTGTTCACAACAGAGTAATCATTGTGATTGTAATTTACACATGCATACTTAATCAGTACTCTTATAAAACAAAATGAGGATAAAGAACAAAAAGAGCATTTGGCTCAATGATAGGTGTATGTTTCTTCCTCCTTTTTAATAAGTCAGATTCAGATCCCCCTTCCCCATCAAAATGAAAACACAATATCAGGATAAATATTTACAAGAAAAAGGGGTGGTTTGTAAAAGCATAACAAACAATGAAGACCTTGAGATCATCAGCTGAATAATCACTTCTACATGAGAACATATCATGTCCAGAATCTCCACATCTCAAACAAACATTATAATTCAAATTGTTTTCTTTTTGTTTCTTTTGACAATCACTGGCTTGGTCAAACGTTCCTCTGCAGACAAAAGAATATTGACCCTGCTAAAATATAAAGGTTGAATCTATTAGAAGTCATGTATAGAAACCTCATAAAAATGAACATCATATTCCAGAAATGAAGAAGGACGTCTTCCAAGGTAGGAAAGGTTGGAGGGTAAAAAACAATAAAAGATAAAAAAGGTATGCTAATAGAGTAATATAATAATATCAAGAGTGTTGTTTCAGTCACCTAAGATCCTCTATCTCTAAAACCAACAATTAAATTTTCAAGGATAATGTATCAACCCAAAGCTCTTATCAAAGAACACTTGGGGTTTAGGGAAAACCATTAAGCAGTTAATACTGTTATAAGCAGTGCTCATGCTTATTATGCCAATTTGGGAACTGAGGGTTTCGAAATTAAAATTGCACCCAGTTATCAAATTCATCTGTTGTTTGATCAAGTCTATTAAATTCATTATCATACAGTAGTAACCTATAACCTCTATACATTATCAATTCTTATAGTCATTTATGATGGCATCAGGCTAACCAAGATGGGAATTGTAAGGTAAATACTACGAAACCTGTGAGCAATGCTTTCCAATATGCCGAAGACGCCTGCAGAGAAAGCATGCTTTCACATGCTTTTGCAGCATACAGTTTTCTGCTGCTGGATGATCTTCTCCACAACTGAGACACCTAGTCCAGCTGCCATTTGGAGGATCAAAATATCTTGGTTTCTGCTAGAAAAGTAATGCACAACCAAATAACTAATCATCACAAGGAAATATTTCGAAGCTGCATTTTGTTACACTTTCATGACACCAAATGTTTTGAAGCAGTATTTATATACAGATACTCAACTCACAAGGTGGTTTCGCAGCACAGTGCTCTTAGCTGATTTTTTGGGTAGTTTTACAGTTTCTACACATTTAGCTTTCTCTGAATGCATTTCTTTCATTCCAGCATCAACCTAAAAGAAGAGAAACCCCATATAACATCTTGATAAATATAAAGATCCATGCTTTTAAACATTTTTATTTTTTAACATGGAGAAGAGATCACTGCATTCATGGTGAAGCAACTATTCGAATACAGAATTTTGTAATATTGTGACCCAATAATCAAGGTTTAAAAGCTAATCCACTTACAGTTGCTTCTGCTGCAAAGGTTCTTAGCTCAGTTCTGACCATCTCACCATCTACATTTATTGTACCCTTTGCTGACACTATATCTCCGATGCGTGTTCCAGAGCTAATATTCGAGATCAAACCATCATCCACTGAAGATGAGGAACTCATATCAACGGCCTCCTTAGAGCCTGCTTTATCACCAATTCCCTCTGTTCTACATTTTACTGCTTGTACAAGTTCTATCATCTTATTTTCCTTAACATCAATATCAACCTGAAGGCCCACAAATTTACCAAAGTTTTAAACTATAACTCAGATTAGTCCACAAGGAATAATTTAATGTTGGTTCAATGCATTCTTTAATTCAACATTCCAATCTGGAAACACACACACACCTATAGAGAGAGAGAGAGAGATGAACGGAGAGCAAGCTTCTGTGGCACATTATCTGATATTTCAATGAAATCCCACTTTGATACTTCCACTGTTCTTACACATTCATCTTTGCCATAATTTTCTATTTTCACTACAAACAAGACAATCTAAATTCTATTTTCACTTCCCATAATTTTCTTTCTTTCATTTTCCTCGGTCTTTTTGAAAACCCATTTTTTTTAAAGAAAAAGTCAAAGAGGCACAAATCTTTAAGGTTAGGGAGAGAAATAAAATTCATAAGAAAAACAAAAAGACAAACCCACTTACAGGATTTAGGTGATGAGGACGAAACTGTGAAAGTTTAAGCCAACTGTTCATCCTTTTTCTCTTTCTTCTTCTTTTCTTTCTTTTGACAGTAGCTTCTGTTTCCACCATAGCTCTGGACTTGTGAAAGGCAGTTGGACTGGAAATCAGTTCATATTCTTCAGCCTCGGATCTCCATTCACTACTTTGTATTGTGTCTGATGCTTCTCCTCCTTCGTTTCTCATTGGTATGGATTTCTCCATGTTGCATTAGTTTAATTGCTTCTCCATAGTTCACTTTCTCACAACTGCAAACAATTAGCTGTCTGATTTAGACCTGCTCATTCGGGCTACCCGCCTGGCCCGGCCCGATAGCTTGCCTAAAATGTGAAGGGTTTGGGCAAAAATATAGGCCCGAAAAATAAGTTTCGGCCTCGGGTAAGATATTTTTTACTCGGGTCCGGCCTAGCCCGGCCCGAATTCACTATATGATAAAAAAATTCTACTATTTTTTATTTTTAATATTATTTTCTTGTTATTTTTTCTATATTTTGCTACCATATTATTATTAGTTGCTACTATTTTGTTGTTATTATTTGAATATTGTATAAAACTTATTTTATTATTAATTTTGTTATTATTTTAAAGGTATTTGTTAATTTTGTTATTATTTTAGAAGTATTTGCTTGTTAAGTTGCATCTAACTTAGTGCTATTTAAATCTACATATTTTTTAAAATTTATTTTCAATTTGTTGGAACATATTTATTTTATTTATTTTAGTATTTTTGATGTATTATATATATTTAAAAATTATATAAAATAATATAAAAATAAATACGGGCGGGCTGAGCCGGGCCTGAGTTTTAGTATTTTTATTTGGGTCGGGATTGGGCAAAATTTTAAGCCTATTTTTTGGGCCGGGCCCGGCCCGGCCTGAGCCCAATGAGTTGGCCTAAATTTTTAGTTGAGCCCGACCCGAACCCGGCCCATGAGCACCTTTAGTCTGATTTAGGTCCCTATGTTTATCTTTCATTTCTTTTAACTTTTTTCTCGTGCAGTTTCACTAGCTTACATGATGGGTCTAGTCAGGTTCGGATCCAGCCCACGTTATGAATTTCATTCCTATTGGTTTATCTCTTCATTTTTTTTCTTTTTTATTTTTTTAATTCTTTTTATACATGGTTTAAGTTTCAACTTAATTCAAATAAGTATATTTATGCATGTTAACTAATATTTTAGGAAAGGTAATACAAAAACTTTTCTCTCTCTCTAAAATAACTTTTTAGAACAGTCAATACCTTAAGGCTCTTTCCTAGATCGTCAGTGTCGATTAGACTCTTTTGGTGTTTTCTCATCTATCAGTCTCTTTCGTTTCTCTCTTTCCTAACATTGCATTAGTTTTCTGCATTTACTCCTCCCCCTTCCCCAATCATCCTCTTCACAACCATTAATACAACTTCTCCACCTAATCTCTACTTCTCTTTCTTTGATTCTTTTCTAACACTTCCCTCCTCATTATTGCCTCTCACCCCCATCCTTCTATCTCCCCTTCTCCCTTTAATCTAATCATAACTCTACCCCTTATCACAATTGTTCGTTTTATCTCCTCTTTTTTTTTCTCTACTCTTTCTTTTTCTTATCATTTGGGTTTTCCTAAGCCATCATGACAAAATGATACATAAAAAGCTAGAAAACTAGCTCATTTTGTTCAATTTTTTAACCCTCTCTTTTTGGCTTCTCCCCCACTCTTTCCTCCTTCCTCATTCTTGAATCTTCCTTCAAGTTATATCCCCCTCAAACTTGCATGGATAGATCCCCTACCAAGGACTAAGGGTGTAAATGAATAAAATGTTCTATAAACTATTCGTGAATCGTTCATATAATGTTCGTTTATGTTCGTTTATTAAGCTATATAAACGAGTATAAACAAAATTTTTATGTTCATTTAATAAACGAATGAACACAAAAAGAGGTGTGTTCGGTTCGTTTATATTCACGAACAAACTCATTTAAAAGCTCATTTATTGGCACGTTTATAAACTCATTAATTGACTCGTTTATTTATTAATGATATTTTCTTATAAAAATTCCATTAGTATATATTAATAAAATTATCTTAGTTTTTATTTTTTCATTTATAATATAATTATTGTTAAGTATGACTCCTATTTCAGTCAAATTTGAAAAATAATCTTCTAGTTAAATTTCATTTATTTGTTTCAATTAAACTCTGATTACTCTAGATTATTTTTTTATTATTTGACCTATGAATTTAGCCTATAAATAGGCTATTTTACAAACTTAGAAAATACACCCATTAGAGATTCAAACTCATAACACATTTAGAGAATTTTGTGTTTTCATTTTGAGGGTTCTTTGTTTTCGGGTTTTCGAAGTTTAGTTATTATCTCCATTTTTTATGTACTCTTCATTATTTTGCCATTATAATAAAATTATCTTTGCCCGTAGTTTTTTATCCTCTTTGGAGGAGTTTTTCCACGTTAAATTTGTGTGTTCAAGTTCTCAATTTTTCTGCTATTTTTTACTTGTTGCTTAATTGGGTCGATCCCTAACAAGTGGTATCAGAGTTAGTTCAATTTTTGTTGATCAGCCTATTCAGAGATGGTAGCAACAAGGTTTGAAATTGAGAAGTTCGATGGTGTCACAAATTTCAATATATGGCAAGTTCGAATAATGGCAATTCTAGTTCAAACCGGCCTGAAAAAGGTTGTTGTTGGGAAAAAGCCTGAGAATTTAAATTAAACAAAATAGGAAGAGCTTGATGAAGAGGCCCTGTATGCAATCCAGTTGTGCCTCACGAATACAGTATTGCAGAAGGTATTGATGGAGAAGACCCCATCTGCCTTATGGAAAAGGTAAGAAACTCTTTATGCGACTAAGTCTCTAGCTAAGCGTTTAGTGTTGAAACGTCTATCTATGTTTCGCATGAACAAAGGTGAGCTTCTTAGAGATCATATCAGTCAATTCATTACTCTTTTAAATGATTTAAAGAACGTTGATATTCAAATTGATGATGAAGATCAAGCTATGCTATTATTGTGCTATTTACCCCCTTCATACAAGTCTTTCAGGGAAACCCTGATTTATGGCAGAGACAAACTCTCGTTCGAAGATGTAAAGGTTTATTAGTTGAGTAGATACAAACTCAATAATGAGTTTGGTTCGGATAGCAAAGTAGATAAGCAAACTTCCGTTTTGGTAGCATCAAAGAAGCGAGACAAAATGTGTTACTATTGTAAAAAATTAGGTCACGTCAAAGCAAATTGTTATAAGCTGTGAAATAAAAAAGCTGCTAAGAGTAACAAGGAAGACATAGTTGGTGCTAATTTCTTGTTAGTGTCAATGAGTGATAACTTCAAGCTTATGTCAGAGTGGATCCTAGATTCGGGATGTTCTTTCCACATGTGTCCCAATAGAGAATGGTTTTCCACATATAGTTCGGTTAAAGGTGGAGTTGTGCGCATGGGAAACGATTTATCCAATAAGGTAATTGGTATTGGTACTGTTAAAATCAGGATACATAATGGGACGATTAGAACACTATCAGATGTCAGGTATGTACCTAATTTACAAAAGAATCTCATCTCCTTAAGTATTTTAGTCTTAAAATGATGCAGAACCAACATCAAGTCGAGCGACATTAAAGTATCTTGTGGAGCTTTTGTTTTGTTAAAAGGTAAAAGAACCAGCAATTATTATATTCTGGAAGGTTTTACAGTGATTGTGAAATTTAACATCCGTCATCCATTACGGAGTCGAAGTCAACTTATTTGGAGCGGAGGCAACTTGGTCATAGGAGGGAAAAAGGTATGATCATTTTGAAAAGAGTTAGTTTTGATTTGGCAGTGTACAAGTTGAAGGCTAGAAGTCTTCTAGTTTCTAAGCACAAATTCAACTCAGTTAATTCCCTACATAGTTCAAGATAGGCCTGTGGTGGGTTTTGGCAAAGATAGCATTGTGGAAATATGAGTCAATATGAAGATTTGTTAAGTATGACTCCTATTTCAGTCAAATTTGAGAAATAATCTTCAAGTTAAACTCTGTTTGTTTTTGTTTTAATTAAACTCTGATTAGTCTAGATTATTTTTTTTATTATTTGACCTATGAATTTAGCCTATAAATAGGCTATTTTATAACCTTAGAAAATACACCCATTAGAGATTAGGACTCATAACACATTTAGAAAATTTTGTGTTTTCGTTTTAAGGGTTCGTTATTTTCGAGTTTTCGGGGTTTAGTTTTTATCTTCATCTTTTGTACTCTTCGTTCTTTTGCCATTATAGTAAAATTATCTTTACCCCTGATTTTTTAACCTCTTTGGAGGGGTTTTTCCACGTTAAATTTGTGTGTTCAATTTCTCAATTTCTTTCGCTATTTTTTACTTGTTGCTTAATCAAGTCAATCCCCAACAATTATTAATATTTATATTTGACTGTTTTATATCTAAACAATATGTGTGTGCATATGTATTTATTTATTGTTTGTTTGTTTATTATTTATTAACATTGTTCGTGAACATGTTCAATTATATGTTCATGAACATGTTCATTTAATGTTCGTGAACATATTTGTTTAATGTTCGTGAACATGTTCGATTAAGTTAAATGAACATGTTCTTGAACATTAAACAAACAAACATGAACACACATAATTTTAAATAAATGAACATGAATAAAAATTTGAAATCCTTAATGAATACAAACTAAACACGAACAAGTTTGAAAATAAACAAACAAACATGAACAGAGGTTTGTTCGTTCAAGCTCAGTTCATTTATAACCTTATCGAGGACCTGATAGTGCATCGTCTAGAACCTCCTCTGAAGATAATTCTAATGTGCAGCACACTATCCAAGCAGAAATACATCCTCATGCAAATGCCGCTCTCAGAAGATGCCTAATCATCTCTTTCAACTAGCAAGAACTTGATGTAAGTAGAGCGCAATGAGCCACTACCTTATTGGTTGTATGTATGATTATAGATGTTCTGACCATTATCTGCTAGAAGTAATCATCAACAGGTATGGAATATACGAGGCAGACTGCATGTTGACTCTAACAGTGGGAACTTCTTTTTCCTAAGATTCAACTACATGACAGACCTACAATAAATCTTTAGAGAAGGGCTATATGCCATTGAAGAAGCCCTCCTAATGGTGGCCAAATAGTCCTCTAACACCACTCCCACTAGAGAACTCTTTACTTCCTTGCCAGTTTGGATCCAAATCTGGGGCTTCCCCTTAGAGTACCTTAATTCCTTTGTGCCATCAAACTTGGTTGAATCACTAGAAGAGTCATGCAAGTTGATGAGCATGATAATACTCCTTGAAACATTTGTTTCTTGAGAGTTAGAGTAGAAATCAACCTCTAGCACCCCTTGATAGATGAATGTACCATCCAGTGAGATGATGGTGTTCAACAATGGGTTCACTTTAGATATGAACATGTTTATAAGTATGCATTGTAAACTTTAAAATATATAGATATTTCAGCACTCTTTTATGTACAAATTATGCTAATTTTGAGTAAATAAATAACACTTTTATACTCAATTTTGTGATATTTTATAATTTCCATGGTAATGTGTTAAGTTTGTGAAATTTATATTAAATGCATGTTATTTTATTATTTTTTAGTGATAATTGGGCTAAGGGAAAGGATAGTAGAATTTTGGATGTATTCGGGTCTTAAACAGGTACAGTTGGAAAATCCAATAGGTAGTCATGTAGGCTTCAAAATGACTTTGTTCCAGATTCAATTACATGTTGGCCCAATATTGTTTAATTGAAGGCCCAAAACCATTTTATTTACCCATTTTTTTAAGAAATAAAATGGCAACACCCACTGCTAAAATTAGCACTCCATACTGACCACTCATCTCTTGAAAATAGCAAATTTAACCTCATTCTCCATAAAATAAAATCAAGAAATTTTTCTATTAAATCAAGCCTCAAAACCGTCCATTTCCCTGTTAAAAATAACAGTCAAAATCACTTCTCTTTTACATTCAAAGGCCGACTATACAAAGAGAAAAATAAGTCAACCTCATTTTTAAAATTACCAAGTGTCCACCCACTCTTCCTCACATTAAGGAACAACACCAAGGGGGAGGAAATCAAGGATTCCCTTGCTAAAAATAGAAAGGGGCGTTGGGGGCTAAAAGGCTATAAAAAGATGCTTCATTTCATTCATAAACACATACCAGTTTTCAGAAAACATCCTTTGAGTGTTCTTGTCTTTCTCATGGCTTGCTAAACACTCGTTTGCCACAAATTAAGGCAATTCACTTGCAAAAAATAAGAGCAATCTGAGAGAGATGACTTGAGAGCATTTTGGTGATTTAATATAAAGATAAGGAAGAGAGCCACCATGGGAATCCATAAGGAGTAGTCACAGATAACCCTCTAGAATTCAACTCTTTTCTTTTCTTATTGTGAATTGGTCGTGGATAACCCCCTCGACTACTCTTCTTCCCTTTCACTTTATTATTAATTGATGTTTTCTATGTTGTAAGACAAGTTTGCATCTCATCTTTATGTTTTCAATTTAATAATACATGACTTAATTTTGTTTATTTAGAATAAGTTTGAATCATGATTTGAGTTAATAGGTTTTTGTATTTTGAGTATTTTGTGCAAATAGTTGTTTCATTATTAGGTTTAATTCATGTTAAAACTTGTAAATGTATGAGCAACATTTGCAGGTTAATGAATTAAATGTTTAATATGAGAAGAGGTAATGTTTAATAGACAAAAGACCTAAATGGTGCATATCAAGTTGATATCGAAAGATGATTGTTGTGTGCATAAACTGTATAAATGCCTAAAAGGGTGATTCCTAGGTTAGTTTTTGTTGGGACCACTGGTACTCCCCATGGCGTAGCGAAAAAATAGTCCGGTGATCCTCAGCCATGGACCTATGTACGAGGAATGAAATGAGTTGAAATAAGATTGAAGACATACCTTCTTAAATGAAAAATCGATACAAGGATGTTGTTGATTCAATGTCGATTCCAAGTCAAAACGAAAACGCTTTAACCTCTATGTAGCCCACTCGATATTAAAATGAATGACAAAAACTCTCCTTAAACTTTTCCAGAGAAAATCTCCCAAACTGACTGCTAGACTTTTTTTCTTATTTTCTTTTAAAATAGACTTTTCCTAATTCAAGATTTTTGGTATCCATATATCGAAAACGGAATAATCCTTAAGAGAACATATGGAAAGCATTAAAAACATTATATTTTTCTAAAAGTAATTATAACTACCATGTTTCAATGTTTGACCGAAATCATAATTATAATAAATTATTATAATAATTTCGGTAAACTATATTCTGTTAAAATTTTATATGAATCAAATTCATATATTAATTTTAATTATGTTCCCTATTTGTGTACAAAAAACTTGTACATTTAATTCATTTAATATTTAACTATAAAATTAAATTAATTCAATAATTAATTTAATTCATATGAAATCTAACCACAATACCAACTGTGTTTGGATTTTGTTAGTTTTAACCATAAGGTGTGACCCTGTAGGTTCTTGTAACGTTAGTAATAATACTATAACATTACTAATAATACAAGCAATGAGTGGCATCGAGCAATGCATCATTGCTACCTAAGTTACAAGAAGTCCTAATTTGACATAACCTTTCTGTGATAAACCTTTCATGTATTACATCCTTTTGTCCTTTATATCTAAATTGGACACAAGTCATGGAACAATCACACTTGCATAATCCAATCTCATGTTTCTTGATATCTCGAGTAGGCTACAATAAACAAATAATTATGATATCTCATATCAACTTATTCGAGCATGGTTATGCATTTCTAGTCTCATTCAATCAAGTGGCCTAATATATTGCTCTCATTATGTAGGAGGGACAAATCATATATTGATCAACTATATCCCACTACATAGATTGTGGCATATCCAACATCTTTCTTTTCAGTACAACCTATTATGGAAGACGTTTGACTGTATCAAAATAAATGAATCATGATGTTAGGATAATGATGATCTCAAGTCTGAAAATCGTATACGTAGTTACCACTATGAATAATATTGTGACTATTACATAATAATCCAAGAAACATACTCATAGCGGGTCAGTCCAATATGTTGTTCTCTAACACATACTCATGTATTGATTTTGACATCCCTATGATAGGGCCAACACCAACACTTTGTCATTAATCAACTACACATTAGTCTCAATGCATTATTGTTGTCCAAGCCCACAATAATACTTGACTAATGACCTTTTAAGAATAATCATTTATTTCTTAGGACTTTATTACAGGGATAAGTGGGTTAAAACCTAGGTGCCTTTATCATCTCAGTATATCAAATCAAAGGTGTGGTCTCGACATGTATAATCAAAGCAATTTTTAGAATAACCAATTAGTATTGACACACTCATAACCAATTAGTATTGACACACTTATAACCAATAATAGAGTGAGTAAGAAAAATGTCTGCTCTAAAGGCTCAAAATCTCACAAAAATTATGGTTTTTGATATTAATCTTGCAAATCTCAAACTTTAAGGTAATACTTCAATTTAGGGAAACAACCTAAAATTTTTAATTTTGAAAATAGACTTATCATGCTTGATTCTCTAGTATCTTAAAGTTTAAACAATCAATGCACAATTACCTATGAATTTAGGGTCTGTTCTTCTGTGCTTAAAAAAAGCACTTCTGAAAAGCAGAAGCTAAAAATTTTAGCTTTTTCTCTCCCAAAAGCACTTTTAGTGCTTAATTACTTTTTCACCCCTCCAATAATATAGTACTTTCTCTTTTTTTTCTTGGTGCTTAATTACAAATGTGTTAAAATATTTAATTAAAAATAAAAAATATATTTTAAAATACTAATTACAAATATTTATTGGTTATATTTAAATATTTAAAATTTAGTTTATATATTCTAATTAAATTTTATAAGTAATTAATATTTATTACTTAAAAATATTTAAAATTTATATTTCATTTATTAAAATATTAACAACAAGTTATAATAATTTTTTTTATATTCTTACTAAAATATAATAATATTAACTAATTTAAATTTTATTTAAATACATATTTGTTACTTGATAATAACATGTCTAAAATGGACATTTTATTTCTCAAAAGTACTTTTTGACAGCAATGCTAAACACTCAAATTTTGAACCAAACTTTTTAAAAGCACTTCTCAAAAGCACTTTTCCACAGCACTTTTCAAAAGCATTGCCAAACTAGCCCTTAATCTAAAACACATCAATAATAATCACAAAGCAATAAGAATTCATTCTAATAGTAACGTGAGAAAAATACTTAAACACAAGACATAATTCAGGGATTTTCTAATAATTCTATAGATAACCTCCCCACACTTAAGATGTAAATTGTCCTCAATGTACAAACATATATAATCACAGTATAAACAGAATATCATAAGAGAGGGAAAAAATTGAAACTTCCCTGAATATTGGATGAAATCTTCAGAATAGTGAAAAGCGGAATTGCAGTCAAATTTAAATATAACTCATGATTCCGGGCAAAGTAACAAGAAAATAAACACAAATAATAAAAAAGATTAAGAGGTTATAACTCAATTAAAAACAATCATAAATATTTCAAAAGATAATAATGAAAATAAGTTGAAAAAAATAAAATAAAATAAATAAAATAAAATAACTAAAATAAAATTAAAAAGGAAGATAAAAATAATAAATAATAATAAACTCAATGATATCAATAAACTTAAAGGTAATTGTAATGATAATAGTAAAAAAAATGAAAAAAATAGAAATAGTAAAATAAAAATAAAAATAAAAAAGATATCAATAAACTTAAAGGTAATTGTAATGATAATAGTAAAAAAAATAAAAAATAGAAATAGTAAAATAAAAATAAAAAAATATATAAAAAAGTTAAAATATAAAAAAATTAAAAATATAAGTATAAGAATAAATTAATTAATTAGTAAAATAAAAATAAATAATATAACAATTAATAATAAATAAAATAAAATTAGGGTGATTAACCCAGTTTTCACATGGCCATGGACATGCCCGTGTGTCCAACCAAGCCGTGTGGGTCACACGGCCATGTGTCAGACCATGTGTGTTTTCCTTCACTTATCCCACGCCCATGTAATATCCCACACACCCGTGTGTCAAGGCCGTGTGGGTTAAAAACACATTTTTTTTAGATTTTAAAAATTAATTAATTTTTAAAAATAAATCATGAAATAACGTTAAGAAAATTAGCAATTTTAACACTTGGGTTGCCTCTCGAGAAGCGCTTATTTAAAGTCTAAGCTCGACTTACCTCGTATTCACACGGCTACGGTGGTTCACGGAGTCGAAACTCCTCTTTCTCACTATCAATTCTATTATCAATATAAGGTTTTAGCCGAGTAATATTTACCTTAAAATGTCAAATTTAGAATGATTTACCTCGACTGTACTGTATGGAAAAATATTCAGTACTGTAAAAGGAGTTGCTCCGTTTGCATTAAGCTCTGAAGTGGCTATTCGAGAGTCTGTTTTATCCAACAATACTTGATCACCAATCTTAAATTGGTTCGTCCCATCCTTAAGCTCGTCATGGAGTCGCTTTGGTTCATCGTGTATTCTATGTTTCTCCTTGACGTGTGTCTGCCATTCATCTAGTTTATTGATTTGTAATCTTCTTTTTTCATGATTTGTTCTGTATTTGTCATGTAAACTGGACTGCGGCTCTGTCACGTTTTTTCGAGGTGTTTCCTAAAAAGAATGTTGAGCCACAAGGTTATTAACATTAATAGAACTCGTAATATCATCTCGATCACTAGATATCCTAATAGAATCACGAGCTTGGAGTTTAATCGTGTTATCACCTACATGAAGTATTAACTCACCTGTACCAACATCTATGATAGTTCTAGTAGTTGCTAAAAAGGGTCGTCCTAAAATCAACGGTACGTCATTATTCTCATCCATGTCTAAAACAACAAAATCAACTAGGAAAATAAATTTATTAATTTTGATGAGTACGTCTTCAACAATACCCCTAGAAAATCTAATTGTTCTATCTGCTAATTGAATGTTCATCCTAGTTTGTTTGGGTTTCCCAAGACCTAGTTGCTTAAACATTTTGTAGGGCATGACATTAATACTAACCCCTAAATCAGCCAAAGCATTATTAACACTTAAACTACCAATTAAACAAGGAATAGTAAAACTCCCTGGATCTTTCAATTTGATGGGTAGTATATTCTGCAAAATGGCTGAGCATACTGCATTTAGCTCCACGTGCGACGAATCATTTAACTTCCGCTTATTTGCTAAAAGCTCCTTTAAAAATTTAACAGAATTTGGCATCTGCGAAAGAGCTTCAATAAATGGTAAGTTAATATGTAATTTTTTCAACAGTTTAAGGAATTTATCGAATTGTTCGTTTGTGTGGTCTTTCCTTGTTGCATTTGGATATGACACACGAGGTTTATATTCCTTATCGACCGAATCTTGCTTATTTTGACTTACCTCAACCTTACCATTGCTTACCACAATTTCTTGCCTCGGTTCATATTTAGATTCAGATTCAGTAACCCTTCTTCATCTCGAACAGTGATTGCATGAAGCTGCTCTCTTGGGTTAGTTTCGGTGTTGCTTGGCAAGCTACCTTGTGGTCATTTTGAAATCATCTTTTCCAATTGATCGATTTGATTCTCAAGCCCTTGAATTGATGCTTGTTGATTTTTGAGTGTTGTTTCAGTGTTTTGGAAACGAGTTTCTGACACCGAAATAAACTTCGTTAACATCTCTTCAAGGTTCTGCTTCTTCTCGTACTAGTAAGGTGGTTGAAAGCCTAGAGGGGGTTGTGGTCTTTGATTTCCTTGACCAGCCCAAGAGAAGTTGGGGTGGTTCCTCCAACCTGTATTATAAGTGTTACTATACAGATTATTCTGAGGTCTAGAATTATTACCCATATAGTTGACTTGTTCGTTTTCTGTGCTTAGGCTATAGGATCAATTTTCTGGATGGTTCCCTCTTTCATTTGCATCGTATTGCATCACCAGATTTACCTGCGTAGAACCATATAAACCATCAATTTTTTTACTTAAAAGTTCTACCTGGTTTGCTAACATGGTGATTACGTCTACTTTAAAAACACCGGATGCTTTTGTTGGATTTGTTCTCATAACTTGCCACTGATAATTTTTCAGTGACATCTCCTCTATAAACTTATAAGCCTCCTCAGGTGTTTTATTATTCAGAGTCCCATCAGTGGATGCATCGATCAATTGCCTAGTTGAAGGGTTCAAATAGTTGTAAAAATTTTGAACCTATAGCCATAGAAGTAACCCATGGTGAGGGAACCTTCTCAATAAATCCTTATACCTCTCCCATGCATTATATAAAGTCTCTAAATCCATTTGTACAAAGGAAGAGATATCATTCCTCAATTAGGCTGTCTTAGCCGATGGAAAGTACTTCAGCAAAAACTTCTCAGCCATTTGATCCCAAGTAGTGATAGAACCTCGTGGTAGAGAGTTCAACCACTGTTTAGCCTTATTTCTCAACGAGAAGGGGAATAACCATAGATGAATGGCATCATCAGAAATTCCATTTATCTTGAAAGTGTCGCAGAATTCTAGGAAATTAGCCAAATGAGTATTTGGGTCTTCGTCCTGCAAATCATCAAACTGAACAAATTGTTGAATCATTTGAATAGTATTAGGTTTCAGTTCAAAATTATTTGCAGCAACAGCAGGTCTAACAATACTTGATTCAGCCCCAGTTAAGTTGGGCTTGGCATAATCGTACATAGTACGAGGATCAGGATTCGGATTTACAGGATCTACAGCAACCATAGGAGGTAGCTAATTATTATGATTTTCTGCCATCTCATTAGTATTAATAACAACGTCCTCTTGCTCTTCTATTGTACTCTGTCGACTCTGCCTTGCTTCTCTACAATTTCTGCGAGCTATACTTTCGATTTTACTGTCGAATACTAGAGGTTTGGACGAGTTTCATCTAGTCATAAACTAAAAGAACCTACCAAAAGCAAATAAAAGAAAAGTTAGTAAATTAAAATAAAAACAAAAATAAAATGCAATAAAAAATAAAAATGGCTAAAGTAATAAAAATTAAGTGTTCTTAATATTTTAGTCCCCGGCAACAACGCCAAAAACTTGATGACGTCACGAACTAACTAAAATACGACAAAGGCAAGCACACCTATCGAATGGTAGTATAGCTACGGTGAGTCGAGAATATCGTATCCACAAGGACTAAAAGTACTAGTAATTACTATTTTTTTAATTACCTAGCCTATAAATTGAAGGGTTGTTTTTAATCTAAAATTAAACTAAACTAATTACTAAGTGACAGAGAGTTAATTGGGAAAATAATCGAAGAAAACTTATGAGAGAGACAATACCCAGAAAAAAATCCACCTAGACTTCACTTATTATTCTAAATCTGAATTAAACGATTTATTGATTTGACTTGATTTGTAGAAATCCCTAAATTATATTAATATCTCTTTCGAGAATAAAAATAACTAACTCTAGTTTGATTAATTGAAATCTCTTTCTAGTTAAAACCCTATCATCGCATTAACTCGATCTATGGATTTCCCTATTAGATTTTCCTTTAATCTGGTAGATTTATGTCGCCCTATTTCTAGGGTTGCATGCAACTCCACTCAATTATGCAAGATCTACTCTTAGACAGAGACTTTTACTCCATTGAATAAGCACATCAATCATGAATTAATATCTTGAAAACATTAAAAACATGAAATAGGAATACATAATTGAGATCTAGAACAAATATTTATCATGTAATTTAGAACAAATCAAATAATAAGATCCATCTTAGGTTTCATCTTCCCTAGGTATTTAGGGAATTTAGTTCATACTGTGTGAGGAAAACATCTCAAAAATAGGAAAAACAACAAAACAGAAAGAAACCCAAAAACTTCGAGAGAAATTCAATGGAGATCCTACTTCCGAGCTAAATCCGTTGGTGTTCTTCGAGTAATTTCTGCGTTCTACTCTGTGTGCTCCTTTTAGGTCCTCTTCTAGTGTGTATTTATAGACTTTAGAATGCTCAGAAACTCTAAAAATTGAGTTTTTTTTGCGTAACAGGGAAACAGGGTGAGAAATCGACACGGACTAGCACATGGGCGTGTGGCTAGCCCGTGTGGAAATGCCCAGACCATGTGGATCCTAGAAACAACTCTTTTTGCCCGATTTTGGCTCGTTTTTCGCTCTTTTCGCTCCCTTATGCTCACCTAAGTACAGAAACATGAATTTAAAAGATTAGGAGCATCAAATTCACTAATTAATATAATAAATCATCCAAAAACGTAATCAAGAATGAGATTAAAAACATGTTACTTTTATGGCTTATCAAAACTATATTATGAAAAATCAAAATCAATTAATAAAATTAACCTATAAATTATTTAAACAAAAAATCAACCAATTACCAACCGAAATAAATCCAATAAGAAAGACAAGAGATCAACTCACTTCAATGATTCTAATTAACTTCAGAATTTGGGTTTTATCAAGTTAGCTATTAATTAGCCAGTTATTACCTCTTGGCCTCTAACTAATTAACTAATTGACCAATACACACTTACCTCTCGACCTCACTTTCTTGACCAAGATAAATTATGATTTACTCGGTAAACTTATCTTTAGATCTTGTTTATCCTAAATCTGAGTCAGGTAAATCTTAACTATCTTCAAAAGGTCTCTGCCAAGTCCCTAAACTTCAACATTTACAACCTTGAGAGCGAGGATTGGGAAAATTTCTAAAGGGAACGGAAGCAATCTACTGACTTTTTCATTCCCACTAAACCTGAAGTAGAGGATGAGGAAGAGGACTTAAAATGCTTGATAGACTTGGAGCAAGCACCTAGAGAGTGCCTCCAAACAGAAAAAGTCCCCACTGAACCTATTGACTAGCTCGCTAAGGAAGGGAACTAAAAATTTTGTTCTATTTTTCTTTGTACTTAATCTTTCTATTTCTCTTGTAATATCCTCCTTATCTCTCATCAATGGAGTTATCATTTTCCTTCTCAATTATCTTCTTTACCACAGTATCAGCAATATAAAAAAGTATCTGTCATACACAAAAGTTTTTACTTACTTAAGGGACTAAGCCAGATCTAGTGTATTATGCATACAGGGCTGACTCTCACTTAACTTTCAGAGGGTCGGCTAAACCAAAAGCTTTGATACCAATTAAACTATAGCACCTCTACCCGACCCGAAACACCGATCTAGATATTAGATGTCACAACACATAAACACTTAGCAAAAACTTTACAACTAGTATATAGCCATTTTAAAACATACTTCTTATTATTTTATTAACTATCTTCAAAACAAAAGATTAAATAAAGAAAATATTTAAGAATACATTAGAATTTCAAAAGTAGCATAAGACCTTACAACTTAAAACTTTTCTAAGGACAAACTCTTCATTATGTAGTGTACTAACGCCATGCTCCTACGATACCCTCTGTATGCATAATGACACAACTCGAATTGCTACCCTGGCATAATCTTGGCTTGGTCCCTCCTAGTGTACTCACTCTTAAAGCGAAACCTGAAACATAAACAAACACTTATAAGTTCAAAAAAACTTAGTAAGCCTTATCTCATATTACCTTGAAACATTTGTTGTTTAATTCCTCATCTTGAAGATTCTGGGTTTCCTTTCTATCTTTGATGGATACTTTCTTAATTTGGGCATAAATATATGTCAACTTTCATACTTAACCATCCTACACATAGTTCATTCATTGAGCTTCCAAACTTCAACACTCAATATAGATCTTGCTCTTTTCGGAAAACGAATACACTTCTTAGAAGAATATCCATACATAACCTACCTTCAACGGATTCTCATACTGGATAAGTAGTTATCTGATTACCAGTAAGATCATGTCTTAAATCAACCTAGATCACAACTTATTACGGGGACGAAATCTTCTAGGTCTTCTCATGGAATCCTAAACAACCATGTTAAATATCATGAAAATGCTCTGATTTGATGAAAAACTTATACTTCAAATAACCTTTTTATATACAACATGAAACACTCAGATTTGACGAGTACTAGACAATTCATATTACTTTATTTCATATTGTAGAAAAATTTAGATCTAACAAACTCTTAGACTACTCATAATTATGAATACACCAAATTACTTATACTGACAAACTCCTATGGTGGATTCCCCTTTCAGAAACACTGTTGAGAACTCTTCCAGGAAATTCCTTTAAGTCATATTAAATTTCATCACAAGGATATCCAAACAAAAATGTTTTCAAACTTATCCAGATCTCTCTCACAAATTTATCTAGTGAAGAAGTTTCTAAACTTACCCTAATTTTACCACAAAGGCAGTTATCCAAATATCGCCTCAAGGGCATTTCAAAACACGCCACATAGGCATCATAGAATACGCCACAAAGGCTTTACAGAACATGCAATAAAAGCTTTACAGAATATGCCACACAGACTTTAACGAACAAGTCACAAATGCTTTACAGAACATTACGTGTTTACTGTCCCAATGGACTATCTCAAAGGGTGTCATGGGTTTCTCCCACATGGTCTTGCACATATTTTCATGTCGCGTTCTGCTAATCCGGTTTACATCTTACCGGAGGCAACACTATGAGCGTTCTTATTTTCATATGATGCCATAGGTCTCTACCACATGGTCTTACACATATTTTCATATCATGATTTTCCAGTTCGATTAGCAATGTACCTACCCTACCTACCGGAGGCATCACAAATGCTTGTGCTACTCATTTACCAAAGAAAACACTTATCTAGATTCATTAACACACTCTTGATGAATTCATGCTCTACCATACCTGATTTCACATGCGTATTTACCACACATCATCTTATTCATTTAACAATGCATATGCCTCATTTGTCATAATGCAATAACCTTACGATACTTCATACACACATACATTCATCAACTATCAGAGTAAACATCAATATATGAATAACCATATATAAATTAACATCCATGAGCCAGGTTAGAGACTCACCTGAAACTCACTTTTACTGTAGCTCAGGGTTCCAAATCTGATCGTCCTTCTCGATCCAGCAGCAACATATGCTTAAAAGAACATGGGATTACCACTAAAACCCTGTTTAGAGACAATTTACAACTATATCAATTACATACAACCCCTATGCAGGGCGTCCTATCCACTCCCTACTATATTTATGCTTCTTAACATCCATACTCTTTCATAATCATAACATGCAGAACTATCAAACTTATCAGGAGGTCGAAACATCCACCGATTACCTTAAAAACCTTACCTTCCAATTTAATGAAGAAGAAAAGAATATTTTAGGTTTAAGAAGAAGAACCACAATGTGGAACAGAAAGAAGAAAAAACATCTAGATGTTCCATTCATAACATATATATATATATATACTCAGTTCCCCTTAATGGATCTTAACAAATATCGACTATATACAGAAATTGTCCTTTAAATGCCTTAAAAAATTAGGGAAAAAAATATAAAAGAGAATCTGATGTAGATGTTGTTTGACCAGTCAATCCATTCAATTGACTCTTAGCCAATCATGTTACAGAACCCTCCTTGCACAGCATTAAAGCAAATTGGGCATGCTATACCTTTGGTGATAACTCTCATAAGGCGTACTCTTAAAGATAATTAAGTCTTCTGCAGTTTCCTCATACACATGATAGGTTCTCAATATACAAAACTCTAGGTGTATCCATTCATAGGTGCACACTCTCATGGGTGCAATCTTTCTTTTTTAAGAAACATTCTGAGATTAAATCCTTAAATTCTACACGACGGATAAATTATGCGCCAAAATTTAACTTGCCAAAATTTTGAAAACTGGTAGACTATACTACAATAGCACGCTGAAACAAGTAACCTTCACATCTATTTGCCTTCTTCTCGGACTGCCAAATTTAGGGTGTGACGTGATTTCCATACCTAAATAATGGTTGAGGAGTCATCATCATATGATTATTTTGGGTTATGTCTTACTTACATTTGCTTAGTTTCTTGAGTATTTTTATATATTTTAGATTCATTTTAGTTGATTTGACTTTTTTATGTTTGTATTATAAATATTGTATGTTTTTCTATCTTTCTCTACTAAGTAAATATATTTGAAGATTTCTACACCACAAAGCCTTTCTATGCTACAACGTTTTTAGTGCAAAGTACTTCCTAATTATAATTTTTTTAGGCCAAAATGGTATATAAACCTTCATATGCTTGGTTTAGTATTTCATATGCTATGAAAGCCCTATTGTCATAGGGGTAGAATTTTTGTCCCATAATCCGTGCTACCTTAAGTGATTCTTGCGCTTCAATTGTGCCTAAGTTAGCTCAACTCTCACAAAAAAATAGGATTCTTATTGAATTCCTCTAAGCCACCAAAATATAACGGAAGCAATCTCAAAGACAAAAAAAGCTCAAAAGAGTAGAATAGCTACAAAAAATTAATGCATATAAGGTGTTTTGGTAAATGCTCTCAATATATTATTTCACTCAAAGAATAATGGATACAATGAATGATTATAGCTGAGGGGAGGCTCTCTATTTATAGTTAAACTCCCCTAAAATCAACGATATAAATTGAGTTACATCAACGGACGAGATCGAAGCATATCTACAATTAAAGGATTTACAAAATCTCCTAAATTATAAAATAAAATCTTATCAAATTACATATCTTCTAAGATTATTTTTCCTATTTACCAAGGTAGCCCTAATTTTCCATAACTGCCTTACTAGGTCACCAAAGGCTTCAAGTAGTTGGGATTTGTCACTTGTTCTTCGAATCAGGTCAGTTCAAGTAGGTTAAATGAACCCAATTTAATATATAAACCACCATGGAACATTCATTGTGCAACGGTCATGGACTTTGAACTGTGGCTCGTGACACTATCACCAAGTTATTTTTGGAAACTGGGTAATGAAGATCAAATTCGACTTTTTATGGACAATGGGTTCCTCGAATCTAGTCGAGTTTTGAGGTTCTTATGAATCATTTGATGGTTTTGGATGTGAGAGTCAACTATTTGATTAATAACAACTCTTTTTATTGATTTTTTAAAATTATGATAAATATAAAATTATTTTAAAAAACCACATCCATAATCAATGAATATTAATAGTTTTAAAATTTTACTAGAATTTTTTAGGATTTTTTTATTTTTCTTTAAATACATATTTAAATAATATGTCATGTCAATATTTTATCCGCATGACATGTCACATGTTAACTCCTCATTTGTTTTCTTTACCATAACCTTGTCCATTAATAGTCAAACCGATCAACAAGTAATTATGTTAACGAAAAAGTTTAATTAATTTTTAATTGATAAAAACTAACTTATGAATTATTTTATGAGAACTTAAGGGAATAAATTATATTAGGATCATCCTAAAAATCATAATTTTAAAGCATCAATAAAATTTTACCACATCATCAAATTCTAAAGATAACAATGCAATATTATACACTCATCTATATCTACCATATTCTCCAACTTAATATAACTTAATTAAATTACTTAAAATAATTAATTTTTTAAATTATAAACAAGCATCTTTACTTCTTCTACAATTTTCATAATTTTATTTTGCTAGCTAAGAAGGATTATATAATAGCCCATTTTATGGTCAAATCAAAACAGTAATTTTGGAACCACAAATTTGAAGTAAAAATATTTATTTTATTATTTATTTAAGGTCTACAATATGATTGAATGACTTTGTGAAAATTTCGTTAAGAAATTTTATCGATAGGGTGTTCAATTTGACTAATAGGACTAAATTGCAACATGTGCAAAATGTGTGTTCTAGAAGCTAGAGGTGTCTAATTGCTATGAAATTTTAAATTGGAGGTCCTTAAATGATAATTAGACCATTATAATTTAAGTTGGACAAAAATGGACATGGTTAGATAAAATTTTGAAGTTTCAAGTGAAGGGGATTTTGGTCATTTGGTACATAAAGACAAAAATAACTAATAAAAAGATGTCATCTTCTCCAATTTAGTCCTCTTGTGCCGAATTTGAAGAGTCACCATAGCCAAGGTTTTGGCCAAAGCTTCCAAGCTCGATAGTAAGTCCGTTCTAGCCCCGTTTTTAATGATTTTCATGTTTTTAAGATCCTTACAACCTAATCTAGCTTATTCAAGGACTAATTTGAAAGAAATATGAAGTATAAAATTTTATCCATGTTATATAATTGTGTATTTTGATGTCTAATAGTAGAAAATGCATGTTTGGTGTTAGATAAATAACTTTTACTAAATGATTTTCGATAAAAATGTCAAAAATGACTTATTTGTAAAAGTTATAAAATGAGTAGTAAAAGTGTGATTAAGTGGAAAATGTGGGCTGGTATAAGTATGAAAATGGTTCGGCTAGGCTTGGGTTTCGAAGAAATTGAACACATTTCAATTTACGAGCCTAAGGACTAAATTGTAAAAATGTTAAACATTAGGAGCAAAAATGTAATTTTTCCATAATATGATTTTTGGGCTAAATTGAATAATGTGAGTATTAAATGAGTTAAATTTGTTATTATAGATCAAGAAAAACGAGGTTCGGACCTAGATCAGGGGAAAGACAAAATGTTTGACGATTAGGTCCAATTCTACTATTTTTGTACCGAGGTAAGTTCGTATGTAAATAATGAATTGCTATATTTATGTTTTAAATACTTTAATATTGTATGAATTGTGATAGACTCTTTGGATGTATTCGACAAAGTTTTTGACAAGCGAGAAATCCTGGTTGAACCTTAGGAATAGAATAGGATACGAGTGACATGTCACTAGGGACCCATGTGTATATGCGATTATGTAATCCGAGTGCTGGCCTTGTACGTCCTACCAGTGGCTGGGTAGTCTAACATGTGTTGCGAATACCTAACAGCTTGTGTGAGCAGCATTGTGTAGCTACGTCATGACTGACAGCTTGTGTTAGCAGGCCTGTGAATAGCTCGAAAACGAGCCCTATGTATTATGAGATATGAGGTAGCTTCGACTACATATATGACACTTGTGTGCAAGATTTCTGAGTATCTGTTAATATTCTGAATGTTCAACTAGAATTTCAAAATTGTGAAAGGATATGGTTATGTTGCGAGTTGGTACAGGTATGTTACGTAAAACTCATAAGTAATGAGCTCGAAATATGATGAACTCTTGGTAGGATTATGATTGAGTAAGCTATGACTATGAGATTTTGATAACATTCATGCTAATCTTCATCATGTTAATTGTATGTTAGATGTGTGGTTATGATGCTTATTATTTGTATAGGAACTTACTAAGCTATATAACTTACTCCCCTTCCTTTCCCTTATCTTATAGTGTCACCAAGTTAGCCCAGGGTTCGGAGACCGTCGAAGATCCACTCACACTATCAACAACTATTTTGGTATCAATGAATCCAACATTTTGAGTTATGGCATGTATAGGGGACTTGGTCATTTTTGTTATGTGTCATAATTGATTTGGCCAAATGTGATGGCTTATATTGATTAAAAGTTCATTTTGTATAAGGCCATTGGAAATGGGCTAATATTGGCTATAAGTATATTTATATAATGATGCATTTCATGAATGATGTGTTGATGTCTTAGTCGTGGATGTTTGGTTGTACGTATATGCTTAGATTGATGCTATGTTATGTTGTGTAGGTGTGTGCATTAAAGGGTGGCAAAATGGCTTGGTAAATAGCATTATTTTTGTCCACACGGGTAGACACACGAGCGTGTGTCTAGGCCGTGTGCGACACACAGCTTGACCCACGGGCATGTGTTTAGGTCGTGTGTCCCCTGTACCCAAATTTTTGCAAAACAGAATGCCCAAAATTGAGTACACGAGTAGAGACACGACCGTGTGTATCAGCCTTGTGAGGGCCACGGCTTTCGACACGGGCGTGTGTCCCAAGCGTGTGAAGTCTGCACCTATTTAATAAAAAATCATAAATTTTAAATCGACCACACGACCTAGCACAAGGGCGTATGACTTGGTCGTGTGTCTTCAATTTATTCTTGGGTGAGAAACAGAGAGTTACACAAGGTCGGGACATGGGCGTGTGTGACCACATGGCCTGCCAACACAGGCGTGTCCCATAACCACACGGACGTGTGACCCCTGTTTAGTGGATAATTTTCTAAGTTTTGTAAATTTTTCTAAAGTTTTCAGTTTAGTCCCGAACCACTTCCAATGCACGTTTGGGCCTCGTAGGCTTGTAATAGGGATATTGTGATTGTACATGAATGGTTTTAATTTGGGCGTAAATTAAAACACGAAATTTTATGTTTGTTTATGTCATAAGTCCGGTAATGCCTCGTACCCAGTTTCGACGTTGAATACGGGTAAGGGGTGTTACAGATCAACTCGAGATCAACGATAATAAGGTTGAATCGGCCTTTGAGAAGTTATGGTGGATGCAACAAAAATTATGCAACAAAGAGCATGAGGATTTATAGTGGTTCGGCCCCAATTACCTACTCCACTACCTTAGCTTTCCACAGCTAAGAATTTTCCCAAATTCAGTAATTTGACAACCTTTGAGGATAAGGTTTAACCTTACAATCTCTTTTAAGACTTATACCCTAAAATCTTAAGATACAACTCCCTTAAGGTTTTTACCCAAACCTTAAGAATAAACTCTCTCTCAAAAGAGATACAAATAAGCAAAAAAAAAAAAAAATCCTCATAAGATCATGATGTTTGCCAATTAAGCACAAATACAAAGAAAAACACTTGAGCTAAATGAATACAATGAAAGCTCACAAGTGTTTATAAGAAAAGGTATGAAAGAATTAAGCTCTAAGTTGTTTTAATTTATCTTTAAGCATTGCACATTGCTTTTCTTATTGCTAGACCTTTAGAAGATGGTATTTATAGCCTTTAATTGATTTCCAACTGTTGTGGTTATTGTGGAGGCAAATATAGCCGTTGGAGATGAAATACTAGGTCATTAACTGCACCTGCAGCAACAAGTATCGATACCTACTAAACAGGTATTGATATTTTTTGTAATTAATACAGATTTTAGTGACCGTTGGAGCAGGAATATTGATACCTTAAGAAATATATCGATACCTTAAGAAAAGTATCAATACCGGATCAATACGTACCAGGGTTTGAAAGAAACAGAATGTCAATTTGGTATCAATTATCAAAGGGGTATCGATATCTTGTAAAATATCGATACTTAGACAAAAAGTACTGATACTTTTTGTCTTGGAGAATTTCTAACTTTTTTGAAAATGGTTAAAACATATTTGAAAATATTTGACTCAATTGAAACCATTTCAACTTGATTTTATCAAATTGCTCAACTTTTTACTTTTATTCAAAAGCACTTTAATTTGTTATATCAAAACATATTATCCAATAATGCTTAGTTTAACATGTTCTTTTAGAAGTTAATATTTTTTTTAATTTTTATGCAACCATTTTTTTAAAAATCTAGATAGTGGATTTTTTTTTTTCATTTTAATTTTTTTCTATTTCATATACATTTTTAAGATAAAAAAATATATATTGCATTGAATCTTCAACAACAAGAATTGTGTAAATTTTAAAGTTTCTATGTTATTTAACTTTTTTTAACTAGAGTTGGAGAGTAGGTTGAATACAGATGGGTGTATAATAATAATTTCATGTTCTTAAAATTTGATGATATGGTGAAATTTTATTAATGCCTAAAAACTATACTTTTTAAGATGATCAGTCAATCTATTCAATTGAATCCTAACTAACCACATTACAGACCCACATTGCACAACATTCGAGCAAACTTGGCGTACTATACATTTGGCTGTAACTCTCATAAGGCATGCTCTTAAAGATAATTAAGTCTTCTACAGTTTCCTCATACACTTGATAGGTTCTCAATATATAAAACTTTGAGGTGTATCCCTTCATAAGCGCACACTATTTCTTTTCAAAGAAACATCTCGAGATGAAATCCTCAGATTCTACACGAGGCAAATACATTATGCGCCAGAATTTTAACTTGCCAAAATTCAGAAAAGTGGGGGACTATATTACAATAGCGCGTCGAAACATGTAACTTTCACATCTATATGCTTTCTTCTCGGATCTGTCAAATTTGGGGTGTAACATGAGTCCTTATCATATTTTGGGCTATATCTTACTTACATTTTCTTTGTTTCTTGAGTATTTTATACATTCTATATTCATTTTAGTTTATTTTACTTTTTATGTTTGTTTTGTAAATATTGTATATTTTTCAACTTTTCTTTACTAGGTAAATAGATTTGGAGATTTCTACACCACAAAGACTTTCTATGCTACAAGGTTTTTAGTGCAAAGTACTTCCTAGTGGTAATTGTTTAGGCCAAAATGGTATATAAACCTTCATATGATTCGTTTAGTATTTCATAAGCTATGAAGGCTATTCTCATAGGGCTATACTTTTTATCTCAAAATCCGTGCAGCCTTAAGTGATTCCTTCACTTTAAATGTGCCTAAGTTAGCATAACTCTTGTAGAAAAAAAGAAGAAGATGATTCTCATAGAATTCCTTTAAGGCACCAAAATATAGTGGGAGCAATCTCAAAGATAAAAGAAGCTCAAAAGATCAAATTAGACACAAAAAAACAATGCACATAAGGTGTTTAGGTAAATGCTCTCAATATATTTTTCATTCAAAGAATAATGGGTACAATAGATGATTACAACTGCGGGGAGACTGTTTATTTATGGTTGAGCTCCTCTAAAATCGACGGTATAGATCAAGTTACATCAACGAACGAGATTGAAGCATATCTACAATTAAGGAAAATCTTTCAGATTACAAAATCAAATCTTATCAAATTACATAACTTCTAATATTACTTTCCCTATTTACCAAGGTAGTTCTAATTTTCTATAATTATCTCATTGGGCCACCAAGGCTTCAAGTAGATGAGATTAGTCACTTGTTCTTCGAATCGGGCCAGGTTAAGTGGGTCAAATGAGTCCCATTTAATATGTAGACCTCTATGGAACGTATTTTGTGCAATGGTCATGGGCTTTGAATCGTGACCCGTGACATATTGTCACGAGGCTAGATCTTTCATTTTACGATTCATGCGGCCTTAGGTGATCCGTTCATCCAAACTCGCCTAAGTCAGCCTTTACTCAAGTGAGGATTCCTTTAAAAGTCCTCCAAGGCACCAATTTGTATAGTGGAAGCAAACTTATGCCAAAAGAAGCAACAAAGAGTAATAGAAAGCCACAGAAAAGAATGTAGACAAGGTGTTTGAGTAAATGCGCTCAGAATTCTATTACTTTTAAGAATTCACATACAATGGAATAATTTACAAGTGAGGGGGAGGCTCTCTATTTATAGTTGAGCTCTCCCAAAACCGAAGGACAAGATTAAGTTACATTGACTGACGAGATTGACCATACCCCTTGATTTTAGGGATTTACAAGATATGTCATATCAAATCTAATCTAATATTTATAAGATATGATTCCTATCAATCTTCTAAGATTAGTTACCATAATAGCCTAAGTTCTATATCTTTATTATCGGGCTTCAATCTGATAGGCTTCTCCAATAGTTCTTTGAATTGGGCCAGTTCTCGTGGGCTAAATAATCTCCATCTTATCGACAGACCTCCATGGGACGCATCTTGTGCCATGTCATGGGCTTTGCACTTTGATCCGTGACATTCCCCCCACTCATTCTCGCAACGCCCTCGTTGTGACTTTCAAATGGCACTTACTTGATTCATCTTGGAACTCTCTTGTTTCCTTGGTTTCTTCCCGACTTGACTTGTAATCAGGCTATCCCCTCTTTTGAAACCTTTGCTTCGGCTTCTATCACCTCTTAACTTGAACCATTACATTCGTTGGTACATCTCATTGGCAAGAAGTCTCCGCTCTAACTTTCCCCAATTTTGACTTGCTCCCTTTTGAATCACCTTGATTCTCACACCTTGGCTTCGTATTGCCTACAGTCCATTGGCCTCCTTGCTTATGAACTTTGAAAGGGCCCCTATAACTTTTCCAAGCCAACAAGTTAGACTTTTAAAATACTATCAAAGTGTTCGCAATGTACCTTACTCACAGTATTTACTCATCTCAACTGTTTCTGCATTACTCTCTTTTCCTCAAAGCCCGATGCACAACCCACATTTCCCAAAGGTGTCGACTCTATAGTCAAATCTACAGGCTTCATATCGATCTTTTGCACCACTAACACTTCTAAAAGGGCTTTTGTAACATTTCATTTTATTGAGCCAATATTCCTCCCATACGAAACATTCTTGACTAGTTGGATTGATGACAACACCTTTGTCTCAACCTTCATATCTCGATGCACCGACACAACAATTTTTGATAATGGACTAGTGACAATATGAATTTAATCGGCCCATGGATGTAGAGATGCCTGAATCCTGTTAAAAAAGTTTAAAGCAAACACATAATTGTAATCATCTAATTAGATTACAATAAAATTTTCCTTGCCCTTTCATTCACGCTCCACATTACGAACTACTCCCATAGTTGGGGCCTCCTTGGAATTTATCGTCTTGATCTTTCTATTTGATTTCTTAATCGAGAGACCAAGTTTCCTCGCAACCTTTTCCGATATGAACAAGTCTGATGCTCCCGTATCAACAAGAGCACTCCTCTTTTGATCTGCAATGTTGATATCTACAAACATCAACCCTTTTCCTCCATTCTTTTTCTTCAGAATAAGCACCAGCTAATTGACCGTTGATGTCTTTTTCTCAATAAGCTTTATCTCTTCCAGCTCATTATTCCTCTTGATAGCCAAAACTAAGATACCTTTGGATAGTCTCTCTTCATGTACGGTCCTTTACAAAAGTAACATATCAACATTCCCCTCTTCTCTTTCGGGCTATTAGGTCTCCACTTCCCATTTCGTGGTTTCCCATTACCACTTTCGCTACCACTACCGCTACTATAATAGCTATGTCCCTCTTTATCTTCCTCATGGTGCCCACCATTGCCTTTCCTGTTGGGCTTGGAAGATTCAAACCTATCTCTTCTAAAAACAAGTTCCACTAAGGACTCCACTACCATCATGGCATTGGTAAGTTCTTGAACTCATCAATGCTGCAATTCTTACTTCAGCCATGGTTTTAACCCATTCATAAAGGAGAAAAATGCTTTCTTCCACTTAAATCAGAAATTTAGAGCATGGGTTCACTAAACTCTCGTACATACTCCCTAACCATGCCTCGTTGCGTAAGCCTTCACAACTTTGCTCAAGCTTCATTCTCAGCATACTCTTGGATAAAACTGTGCCCTGAATTCCTTTTGGAACTCCTTTCAAGTCCCAATATCGGTCTCACCATGTCTCACATCAGTGGACCTACGTTGCCACCATAACAAAGCAACGTCAGTAAAATACATAGCAACAGTATTTACCTTTGTGGGCATCATCCTCGATGCTTATCGCACGGAAGTATTGCTCCATGGCCAAAAGAAAGTTATCTAATTCACTTGCAGACCTTGCCCCTTTAAACGCTTTTGGTTTGAGCACATACATTGCTTGTTGCTTTGGCTTCGAAGCCAACATTTCATTACCTATGGCAGCCTTGAAAATCTTGAGCTCCCCCTTAAGCTCATTGATCTCCTCATTTAAAGCTGTCACTATAGCCTCGAGAGCATCGTCTTTCCCAGCTAACTTATTTTCTGAAGAACCGATAGTGTCCCACACAAATTCCTTGAGTTGTTCTTGCATTGTTTGCAACCCATCATTGAGTCTATCATCGACATCGCCGATCTTCTCCTTGACATCCCCCATAGACTCCTCAAGAGTGACGACTCGATCCTTCAAAGCTGACAACAAGTCCCTCGATTGACCCGCTTTTCTGGCCCTTCTTTGGGTCTCCATTGGCTCACTCTGACCAACAACTTATTTCAACTTCCCAACAGTGCCTTCAAACCAATAGCTCAGATACCACTTGTCACAGGGCTAGATCTTTCGTCTCGCGATCCGTGCAGCCTTAGGTGATCCATTGTCCAAACTCGCCTAATTCAGCCTTTGCTCAAGTTTTATAAGTCCTCCAAGGCACCAATTTGTATAGCAGAAGAAAACTTATACTAAAAGAAGCAACAAAGAATAATAAAAAGCCACAAAAAAGAACGCACACGAGGTGTTTGAGTAAATGCTCTCAAAATTCTATTACTTTTAAGAATTCATATACAATGTACTGATTTACAAGTAAGGGGGAGGCTCTTTATTTATAGTTGAGCTCTCCCGAAATCATGGACAAGATTAAGTTAAATCGACAGACGATATTGACTATATCCCTTGATTTTAGGGATTTACAAGATATGCCATGTCAAATATAATCTAATCTTACAAGATATGATTCTTATCAATCTTCTAAGATTACTTACCATAATAGCCTAAGTTTCATATCTTCATTATTGAGCCAACTAGGCTATAATCTGACAGGCTTCTCTAACAGTTCCTTGAATCGGGCCAGTTCTCGTAGGCTAAATGATCCCCATCTTATCGACAGACCTCTATGGGGCATATCTTGTGCCATGGTCACTGGCTTTGCACTTTGACCTGTGACACTATCACTAGGTTTTTTTTTTTGGAGACTGGGTAATAAAGATAAATTTTGGCCTTTTTGGACAAATAGGGTTCCTTAAATCTAGTTGAGTTAATCATTAGATGGTTTTAGATGTGAGAATCAACTAGTTGATTAATAACAACTCTTTTTATTGATTTTTTTAATTATAAAAAATAAAAAATTATTTAAAGAAACCATATCCATAATGAATGAATATCTGAACAAATATATTTCGTTGTGCTTAAAAAATATTAATAATTTTTAAACTTTTAGTAGAACTTTTTAAGATTTTTTTTATTTTTTCTTTAAATACATATTTTTTTATCCGTAATGACATGTTAACTTCTCATTACTTTTCTTTACCATATCCTTGTCCATTAGTAATTAAATCGGTCAACAACTAATTATATTAATGAAAATTTTTAATTATTTTTTATTGATAAAAACTAAATTAGATGAATTTTTTTACGAAAACTTAAGAGAATAAATTATATTAGAATTATCCTAAAAAGCATAGTTTTAAAGCACTAATAAAAATTTGTCACATCATTAAATTTTAAAAATAACAAAAACTCAATTCAGATCATAGACCACTCAAATTATCTCTTATTCCTGATGTTCAGTCTTCCTCTAGAAGACCTTTTCATTTTTTAGCTGGTTAGGTTGAGCATCCGGGGTTTTCTGAGTTTGTTAAGGAGAATTGGAAGTTTATAAGGGATATGTCAATAACTCATGCTACTTTCACTGATCCAGTGAAATTATGGAATAAGGAGGTTTATGGTCACATTATGCATCGGAAGTATCTTTTGAAGAAAAAGTTGGATAATTTTCAAAAGATGATTTATCGAAAAAGCTCGACCTTTTTAAATCAAGTTGAGTTGGAAATCTGAGAAGAGCTTGAGTCAATGCTACATCATGAGGAGCTTTTATGGCGGCAGAAGGTTAGGTGTGATTGGTTAGTTTTTGGTGATCGTAATACAAGATTTTTTCATAGAAGAACTTTGTAGAGAAGAAAGCATAATCGTATTGTGGCTCTGAAAAATCAAGCAGGGGAGTGGGTTATGGATGAAGATAAATTGAAACAGGAAGCGGTTAATTTTTATAAAAATTTTATGGGGAGCAATCTAGGGATACGGGTAGTCTTGGGTTCCTGTTTCTGACGAGGAGATTAAAAATGCCCTTTTTGATATGACGCGTTTGAAAGCTCCAGGCAATGGTGGCGTTCACATTATTTTTTATCAGAGTTAGTAAGAGTTTGTGGGTCATCTGATTTGTGAATTGGACAAAAAGATTTTCTCTGGTGAAAATATTGATCCATACCTTAATAATTCTCTTATTGTCCTTATTCTTAAACTGCAGCATCCGAAATGTTTCTCGTAGTTTCGCCCTATCAGTCTTTGTTTAGTCCTTTACAAGCTTGTGATGAAGGTCATTGCTAATATATTTAAAATGATCTTTCCAAATATCATAGGACCTGAACAAGCAGGATTAGTTTCGTAGGAAGGAATATAAATGATAATATTATCATTGCACAAGAAGTCATTCACTCTATGATGAGTAAGCAAAAGAGTAAAAGATGGATGGCCATTAAAATTGATCTCAAAAAGGCCTATGATCGTGTTCGTTGGGATTTCATTGACGCTTCTTTACAGGCTACAGGTATTCTTAATTTTCTCCATAATGTAATTATGTCAGCTATTTCTGATTTAACTATGCAGGTGTTTTGGAATGGAGTGCCATCCCAAAAATTTAAACCAGCAAGAGGAGTTCGTCAAGGATGCCCATTGTCACCCTATCTTTTCATCTTGTGTATAGAATGGTTAGGGCATGGTATTCATGCGGCCATGGCAGATAGTAAATGGTTGCCCATTCGCTCACTAGATCAAGTACGTTTCTATCTTATCTCTTTTTTGTAGATGACTTGATTATTTTTGGTCAGGCAAAAGAGGAGCAGGCGCGAGTTATTAAGGAAGTTTTAAACACTTTTTGTGGTCTTTTGGGTCATAAAGTTAATCTTCAGAAGTCAAATATGGTTTTTTCTAAAGGGGTGGATAAGGACGTTCAAAGGTGTATTAGCAGATTTTTTGGATTTTAGGTGGTGCAGAATCTTGGTTCATATTTAGGGGTTCCTCTCTTTCATGAAAAGGTTACAAATAATACTTTTTGCTTTGTTGTTGATAAAGTGTGGAGTAAATTTGCAATTGGGACGGTCGACAACTCTCTCTTGCTAGTAGAATTACTCTAGCTCAAGCGGTCTTACTATTAATTCCGAGCTACTTTATGCAATCGATGTTGACCCCGAAAGGTTTGTGTGATGAGATTGAAGCTATGGTTAGACAATTCATTTGGGGGTCCACTAGTGCTAGTAAAAAGATTGCTTTAGTAAGTTGGGATTCGATATGGCGACCTAAGTTGCATGGTTGGCTTGGTATAAGGGCTCTTCGTGACCATAATACTTCTTTCATAATGAAGCTGGGATTCAAATTAGTGACTGATCATTCTTCTTTATGGGTTAATGTGCTTCGATCCAAATATGAGGTTCAAAGTGGTTTACCAGAGTCTTTATCAAGGGGACGGTGTTCTTTCTTGTGGAGATCTTTGTCGAAGATCTGGCTGCTTATACGAGAAAATTTGCTCTGGTCAGTTGGAGATAGGCGTAATATTAATTGCTGGAAGGATTCGTGGGTTCCTAAGGTAGGACCGTTATCCAAAAAAATAGTCTGCACTACCAGCTTGGATATGGACCGTTCTCTTAGCGATATGGTCATGGAGAATAGGGATTGAAATTTTAACTTCTTCCACCTTTGGTTATTTGAAGACATCATTCAACAGATTGTAGGGATTTCGCCACCCCAATCAAATTCTAATATGGATAGAATTATTTGGGGGGGACTACGTCTGGTGCTTTCTCAGTTTAAAATGCATACAATAAACTTTGAGAAGACTCATGGCATGAGAAAAAGGATTTTTAGAAGTTACCATGGAATTATCTTGGGATACAAAGAGTTAGAGTGTTCATTTGTCTTGTTATTAAACATCATTTACTCACTAATGTTGAAAGAATATGAAAAGGATTGGGTTCTGACACTACTTGTGGTACATGTGGCCATAATTATGAGAATATCCTTCATGTGCTTTAGGATTGCATAACGAAAGGGAGATATGGATGCAGCTAATCCCTACAGGTAAACAATATGTTTTTTTTTTTTTTGCAGAATCTCTTCACAAATAGATGGAGCTTAATTTACGAAATCAACATGCAGTGAAGCTAGTGGGTGGAGTCAATTGGTCTTGTCTGTTTGGGATTATCATTTGGCGCCTTGAAAAAATCAGAACCTACGTACATTTCAAGGTCTTTCTTAGAATATTGATGAGGTTATCAAAGCCTCCTTATGTTGGGCGAAGCAGTATGTTTCGGTATTCGGATCGAAGGGCACTAAACTCTTACAAACGAATTTCGTTCCTGACTCTCTGGATGGTTGGGTTTATTTGAACACAGATGGTTCGGTCAAATATGAAGAAATGTTTGCTGCAGTTGGAGGGTTTCTGCGGGATCAAAAGGGAACTTAGATTGTTGTTTATACGAGGTATTTGGGAAATTGTGAAGTTATTGATTCAGAATTATGGAGCATTCAAAATGGGTTACAAATTGCCTTGATCGTGGCTTTCGAAAAGTTCTCATCCAGACAAACAATCTTGAAGCGGTTACCCTTATTCACGAAGGAGTTCGTGAATGTTCTAATTCTGTCTTAATTATGAGAATTCTTTTGCTGTTAAAGCTACTGAGTCATTGAAATCTTCAACACATCCCAAGAGAAGAGAATAAAATTGCAGATAAGATAGTCAAGTTTAGGAGAGATAGGGAACCAAGGCTGCGGTTAATAGATAAAGATTATATATTTATACACTCATTTATATCCACCATTTTCTCTAACTTAATTTAAAATAATTAATTTTTTAAATTATAAGCAAACATCTTTTCTTCTTCTAAATTTTAATCATTAATATTTTTTATTTTTGTGTAACCAATATTTAAAAAAAAAATTAGTTTCTTTTTCCATGTTAAATATTCTCTTTTTCATAAAATATATTGCATTAAATCTTTGGTAACAAGAATTGTATTTATTTACCCTTTTTTTTAACTAAAGTTGAAAAATAGATTGAATATGGATGATATCTAATAATAATTTCATATATTTAAAATTTAATAAAAATTTATTGATGTCTAAAATTTATACTTTTTAAGCTATCAACTTTATTAATATTTATTTTTTATTTGACCCATAGGCTTTTTAAATAAATAAATTAAAGTAACGCGATTGGAAACTAGTTTAAATACAAACATGAACACACATACGATAATGAAAAGTGCAGAATTGGGCGCCTTTGACTTTCACCACTGCTTTACTTGCTTGCTTCTTTCGACGACTTCACAATCAGGACGGGACAGTTGGCATGCTGCGCACAATAGTCACTTACACTGCCTAAGAAAGCTCTGCAACCAAAATTAGTAGATAGTGAAAGGGTAATCAAGTCACAGGCCTTCCATTTAGCTTTTATTAAATATTAAAGATGTTATGAAGGGCAAGCATAGTAGTAAATTTACACTTTCATTACAAAACAGCAAAAATATGTACACTTCCTCCATAAACACTGTCACTATAGAGTAAAGTAAAAATAAAAATAAAAGCTGGCTTGTAATTTTATTCACGGAATCCATTTGCGACAAAAACCATTGTTAAGGTACTGTACAAAGTACTTTTATTGTATACACACATACTTGAAATTTTTAAAATTTTTAAATACATACTATTAAAAAATCAAATAAACTCTAATTATAACAAAATTAAAATTCAATATATAAAAATATATTTAAAAATTATTCTTTTCAATTCCAAATAAAATATTTCATTTATATCTCTATATCTCTATTAAGATACTTTTAGACCATAAATGTTTAAATTTACACAACAATGCAACTTAAACCTAAGCCAACCATCCAGCCAACACGAGATTCTATTTGAATCTTTTAATAATACATAAATGCACCAATAGATGTCTGTCACGGCTAGTTTTCTATGCAGCTTTCTGTAGACCGACTTGGGTTATCTTATCTATTTTTTGAGGATGATATTGTGCTCTTTGTAAAGTAAAGCTTGAACAGGCTAGAATTGTCAAGGAAATACTAACATATTTCATATATTTCTAGGGGCATAAAGTCAATAATCAAAAGTCTCAAATTTATTTCTCAGCCATGATGGATAATTCAGTAGCAAATGAGATATGCAAATACTTAGGAGTCATAAGAACAGATGATCTCGGCAAGTATCTGGGTGTTCCTCTACTACACTCAAGAGTTACGAAAGGTACTTGTGCATTTTTTATTAAGAAACTAAGGAAGCGGCTTTCTGGATGGGAAGGGAAACTTCTGTCATTAGCAGGTAGGGTTACCTTAGCAAAATTAGTATTGCAATCAATTCCCAATTATTTTATGCAGTCGACTCTTATCCATTGGGTGTTTGCAAGGAGGTTGAAAAGCTTATTCGTCAATTTATTCGGGGTCAAGTAATATTTCTCGAAAAACAGCAATAGTCGATTGGGAAAAATGTTGTCTACTACTAAACCGAGGGGGATTGTATCAAAATAAGGCATTCCTTCTTAAACTTGGTTTCAATTTTTTGTTATAGAAAGATGCCTTGTAGGTCAGGATGCTTAAGTCAAAATATAAAATTGATGAGGATTCTCCACAGAACATTGAAAAAGATGATGCAGTTTTACTTGGAAATCTATTTCGAGTGTTTGGGTTGATCTTCAGAGTAGCCTTTTTTGGCGTGTAGGTGACAGTAAGAGAATAAGGTTTTAGACTGATCACTGGATTAATGAGTTGAGACCTTTATCCAACTATTGCACTAATGCAAGACCTTTTTTTCAGGATGTCACAATATATACAATGGTAATATTAGAAAGGGAACGGAACTGAGAGTATTTTGAAAGGGATCTACCAAGGGAAGTTCTCTTGTATATTACAGGTATTCATCCCCCAAAAGATGATGCAGGGGAAGACCAAATAGCGTGGAGGTTAGGGGATAATGGCAAATGCACAGTAGCTAGTGGATACAGTAAATTCGCACATGGTGATTTGCCCTTATGAGATCGAAAGTTAATATGAAAATTACATGTTCCTCAGAGGGTTCGGCAGTGCCTTTGGCTACTATTACACAATCGACTCCTATCTAATTCAGAACAGTGTAGGAGGGGAATGGCTGATAGCCATTTTTGCGATTTATGGGGAGTGCGGTTGAAACACCTTTGCATGCGGTGAGAGATTGCTTGGTAGCTCGAAATGTCTGGGTAAAATTTGTACTGTCAGACAAGTTGGATATTTTCTTTTCATTGAATTTGGAAGAATGGTTGATAACAAATCTTTTAAATTTTAATAAGGCTATTGTCCAAGGTGTCTGCTGGAATATTTTATTTGGGATTATAATCTGGAGAATATGGAAACGACAAAACAAATCGCTTTTCAATGGAGAATTTTGTGAAGCTTCGATTGAGGTTCCTTGAAATACTGCGTTTGTGAAATCAGTCACATTGGCGAACAGTAGGAGAAATCAGTAGAATGATCTGACAATGTCTTTTACTAGTTGGCAGCCGCCACCTAGCGACTGGTACAAGTTGAATACAGAGGGATCAAGGCACTTAATTGCTGGTCGAGCCTCTGCTGAAGTTTGTTTCGGGATCATCAAGATAAATTGGTTACTGGTTATAATCAGAATATAAGTATTTGATATGTACTTGAAGAAGAATTATGAGCAATCATGAACGAATTGGATATAGCTTGGAAAAGAGGAGTAAAACAATTATTGATAAAAAATAATTGTTCGATTGCGATCAATATGTTAAATGATCAGATAAAAAAAATAGAAGGGAATCTAGCACGAATCGTCAGAGAATTGTTAGCAAGAAATTGACATATGAAAGCAATGTTTACTCCACGCACAGCGAATATGAATGCAGATTCCATGACAGCATTAGAAAAAAATATTCATATTGGTTTGAGAATTTATAATATTCCCCCGTGATGATTGAAATAGAAATTTACAGTTTTATCTATCAAAAAAAAAGTTTAATTTGAGTTTTAAAATTCATAATTAATTAATACTACCGACATTTAACTTTTATCAAATCAATCTTAAAGCTTAAAAAAAATTATGAACATCAAATTGCATTTAACAGAGCACAAAATCAAACAAACTTACAATTAATATTAAATTTATTCTATTAAAAAATCATAAAAATTCAAATCTAATAATATTAGACATTAACTTTCATTAACCTTAAAAAGTCAACATTTTTTTATTGGATACCAAAATTTATAATTTTTACTAAATAGAAATACAAGTAACATTTAACCAAAAAAAACCCCGCTTTAAGAAGGATGTCAAACTCAAATATCTGATAATAATAAAATTATATTTTAATTTATTCAAAAAATTATAGTTCAATTCTAAGCCTTATGACTTTCTCCCTTAGGTCCCTAGATTATGTTGATATAAATAGAGTTAATATACAATTTGGTACTTAAATCTGATTCAATGTTAAGCTTGCTTCAATGTTCACTTCAATACCTATTGATATTGATACATAAAATTTTCAATATATTACTTTTTTTTTTTTCTCTCAACATTTGGCTTCAATACCTAAATTGTTTTTATACCATTTAAGAACATTTTTTTTTTAGTAGAGCACCAAATGAGGTAAAAGAAAATGTAAGTGCTACATTGATCATTGAAGCCAAAGCCAAAATCAGGTAGCAAATGGTAGAAAAAATGAGATTAAAAAGGTAAAGAGAAATGACCTCTTAAACTTTCCAAGGTTGCGGCTGCCTATGACAAGGAGATCAACATGCATTTCTTGGGCTGCTCGGCATACCTTCTCTTTAGGGTCCCCTTCAAATACCAAAGTCTCCACTTCAATGTTCTGCATCAAAATCATCTTCTTTCATTAATGCTCCTTTGACATACATATGCCTCGAATATATGTGGAGGATTCTTTTATTGTGCATATACGGCATACCATTTTATCTTTGCACATATCGGATGCACGGGAAAGTAACGCTTTTGCAATTTGTTGTTGAGCTTTCTTTACCGACTCCTCAACTGAAGACGGTATGTAAAATGCTGTTGAAACTTGAAAACATTAGAATCATTAATATAGTATATTAAACAAAAGATATCTTCAATAAATAAATTATGCAGAAAGTTAAAATTTTAAAATATATACATATATATATATATTCGAATGCTGTTTATATATGCATGTCCTAATGCACCTGCATGATCGAAAATCTTGAGTTCATCCAAAACATCCAATTAAATGTCACATGACAAACTTAGACCAAGTCCTTAAATGTTCATATGACTAAAAAAATCATGAACTCGAGACTTAATCTGTTCTATTTATCAAGTCATCTTTAAAATTAGGGCTTCAATTTTTATTTTGAAAAACCTTAAATGAGACTTGTATGAGTATCACTCTAAACCGGACTTGTATCACTCTTTGAACATTGTGAAGTCTAAAATTCGACTCATAGTATATTAAATTTTCCTTGGTAAATTGGTAAAAGGAGACGTGTTGCATATCTTTTATGGAAGAGATTGAGATTTGGTAGTAAAAGGAAATGATTTATCCAAAAAGAAAGTGAAATTAATTTTACCTGTACCTCCAGGTCCAGCAGAGACATAGTGAAGGTGGAAAGCCTGCTGAACATGAACTAGGCTCAGAGTGATGAGCCGCGAACCGGCCTCGTCGTTAGCTTCAGGTTGTTCTGGTGCAGCAGTGGCAGTGATGCAACCAAATAGGTTATCGAGGGTCCATTGGAGTCCATGGAAACTCTCATCACTCTCGTCAATACCCACCATTATTCTCGTCTTTTTTACCAAACCTTCCTGCTGCGCCACCAACTTTCCTTTCTCTGTCTCCATCACCAAACTTGGCCTCCATCCACTTCATTCATTTCTATAATATCTATTCACGTAACGGCAGGGATGAATCTCCCTTATTCTGGATAGAAATTAAACGTGTAAGTTTGCAATCATGTCGACAACAAAAGAAATGAAACGTGGCGGTCATGCATGCAGACAACACAATTTCTCAAATGCTGATAAGCAAAACCAATGCGCGTTTGTCGATAGATAAGCATCTCCAGCAGCGTTTATCAACACCTGCTTCACACGTTTTATTTTTATATATTTTTATTAAATAATTTATATACAGAAAATTAGGCATATATATACACACGCTGTTTTTGAGAAATAATTAGGAATTTAAGTTTTTTTCTTAGAAATTTGGAGAAATAAGTTATTTTTGTGAAATGTTGGTGCCACGTCAGCATGGATTACTTTTGTCACATGACATCAACACCCTATACAAGATTTATTTGAAATAAAACAGAAAATATGTTAATTGTTGGAACGTTAACGATTAGAAAATAAGGGACTTTGATTTTTTTTTTTAATCGTACGGACCAATGGCTATAATTTGAAATAAAATTTCTAAACGGCTAAAATTTTTCCGCATATATCTCTATACTAATATTTTTTTTTTTCATTTTTAGTTGTTTTCATTTATTCTCTCAACTCTTTTATTCTTTTTAATTTTCTATCCTAGTCTCTCAATTTTCTCCCAAATTCTTCTTAACTCAATTTTTTATCCTAATCGTTTGTAGTTTATTGAATTTTAGTCAATTTTCATCATCTTAAAGATTTTAAAAATATTAATGCCTCTAATTCGTTTGGATCACAAACACATTTTTAGCATCTAATTACAAATGATAAGAAAATATTATTATATATTTTTTATTTTAATTAATATCATTATTAAGTTGTTAATATTATTATTTTATTTTTATATAATCAGGACAAAGATCGAATTATCAAAAAATATATACACAATTTAAGTGCGAGAGCACCGTGTGTTTTTGAACAATATTTGGAAGAGACGAGATTCTTACTAATCTCGATGGGACTAAATTGGAGCCTGCACTTATCAGTGTTTTGCTAGAAACATGGAGGCCCAAAACATAAGTATTCTATCTTCCGTGCAGCGAGTACATGATTACACTCAAGGATGTGGCATTACAACTCGGTCTACCGATTGATGGGTCAATTGTTACGGGGGTAGTGCGCATTGATAATTGGAGGCCAATTTGCCACCAACTATTAGGCAATGTGCTAGACAAGTTTAGTGGTAACTAGCTAGATATGAAATGGTTAGAAGATAATTTCTCACATCTCAACAACTCTTCTAGTACAGTTGAAAGACAACAATTAACTCGAGCATTCATATTGAGGTTGATCTAGGGTCTTCTAATGTTAGATAAATCTCAAAATCCAGTACATTTAAGATGGCTCCTACAACTAATCGACCTAAAAGAAGTCGGACAACTCAATTGGGGATCAGTTGTCCTAGCTACATTGTACCAAAAAATGTGTCTGGGAACTGAAGCACATAAAATTAAAATCGATGCTTGTATACTCCTTCAGTTATGGGCATGGTACCGCTTACCATTTTTATGTCCCAAGTAATCTTCTCTTATCAATTCACACTCATAATAAGGTAAGATTCAATTAATAATATAGTTATCACATTATTTTTTTCATTATTATATATTTTGGAATAACATATTATTTGAACAAGTGGAATAATGATACGATTCATGTGGGTATACTGAACGAGCTTGAAGATATTCGATTATTGTTAGATCAATAGTCGAAAGCTGAGGTTAGTTTTTTGAATTTTTCAATTACATAATAATTAAGGATTTGAAAACTTAATATTGCGTAATAAAATTTATAATTTCATATAGTAGTTTCAATGGATCCCATAATCTAATCCGAGAATTCAAGAATACATCCCATTCGAATTCTTAATGAATCGCAATATCTGACACGTTAAAGTGTCATTGATAGTTTTGGACCAATTGAGATGCATGAATCTAATTGAGTGATACGCCAGTTTCAGTTTGTGCAAAATATTCCACCCTCACCTCAAAACCTCGATGAACTTCACATGATTAACTTGCGAAGTAGAACCAATGAAGATTAATTTAAATTCCATGCCAAGTATATCTACTAGTGGGAACGCAGATACGATTTCATACTTATACGCGAACTAATTGCCAGACTAGATTTGATGATGTCTTCAAATTGCATAACATGATTTATAATTCATGGTAAGCCTTATCTACTGATGGGTGCACCTCCCGATTAGTTTTTTTCATTTCTTTTGGTGTCTTTATTAACCCCATGTTTTTCACACAAGCACCAAAATTATGCATCGTCATACCATGCATCAATACCTTCTCTAGGAATTTTTTTGCACCACCTTCACCCGTAGGAGCATATTACATTCCATTTCTGTTAACAACGCCAATGTATTCATCATCGCTTACAATTCCAACATTCTATGCACACTACCATATATCTCCACCGATAGTGTCGCAAACATTACAAGAATCATTAATTTTCAAATGTGGGTCATCTTCGAAACCATCTACTAATACAATCGACGATATACGATGGTAACCTAGGATGCAAATGTTGTTTAGCACGAAAGAACAATATGAAGATGAAGATAATGTTGGAAATGAAGATAGAGATCAAAATGCAAATGGAGACAGATGTGGGGATGGAGATGACAATGATGAGCCGAAACCAAAACCATGACAAAATCTTCATCGTAATTGACACCCACCGACAGGGGCAAAGCCAAGAAATTTCAAGAGGGGGCTGAGATAATGAAAAATAATAAATTTAAAAATAAAAATTAGTTAAAGAAAAATATTTTAATAAATAAAAAATAAACTAGAAAGAAATTTTAAAATTTATTTTAATTGCACTCTTCGATCCTTGACCTCACTAAAATCATCAATTTTTTTATTTATATTAAATTTTTCTGCAGTTTCTTTCTCAATTTATCCAACCAAAGAACTTCTTAAAAAATATCTTTCATCTTGCTACAAAGTTGAGTCTTCACAATCTTCATAGCAGAAAAAACACGTTTTAAGGATGTTGTTGAAATTGGAAGAGTCAATATAAGACGAATCAAGCTGTCAACGAGTGGGTACATGACTGGCTTTCCACTCTCAACTAAGCTTCTACAAAGTTCAGAAGGTGTTTATATTTTTTTCAAATCAGGATGCTTACATACATCAAGTTCATAACGCTTCTATAACAACCCGGTTTTAGCTAAATCAGAATAGTGGTTTCAAAACCACAAATCCGATATTGAAAAATTATTTTAATATTATTTTAAGTGTTTACAACATGATAATATGTATGTGTGAAAGTTTCGTAAAGAAGTTTTACTGTTTGAATGGTTAATTCGATAAAAAGGACTAAATCGCGTAAAGTTTAAAACTTGAGTTCTATTAGTTAAAGGTATTAAATAGCTATGGATCATTAAATTAGAGGTCCTTATGTTGTAATTAAACCATAATTAAATTGAGTGGACATTAATGGGCATAATATCATGAAATTTGATGGTTTTTAATTAAGGTTAATGTTGTAATTTAGTAATAAAGGCTAATAAAATAAAGATATCATCTTTTATTATTAAGATAACACCATAGAATATTCATATTAAGATCATCCATGGAAGTTTGAATATTCAGCCAAGCTATTTTGTTCAATTAAGGTACAATTTTTGCTCAGTTTTTGGTGATTTTTATATTTTTGAGATCATTGCTTCGTATTCTAGCTAGCCCGTATCTTATATTTCAAAAATTTTAAGGATTTAACATGTTTCCATTGTTTAATGTTTGATTAATTTGATGGTTGATGATAGATTTGGAAGTTTTAATGTTGGATTAATAGCTTTTGTAAAGTGATTTTTGACAAAAATGTCAAAAAGGGATTAAATTGAGAAAATGTGAAATGTGGTGGTTAAAAGTGTGAATAAATTAAAAATATGGGTTGCTAGTAACATTTATTAAATAACGTTAGGCATGGGTTTGTACTAAATTGCATGAATTTGTAATTTTATATGATAAGGACTAAATTGTAAAATATGTGAAATATGTGGGGCAAAAGTGAAAATGTGTTTTAAAGTCTGTTTTTGACTAAATTGAATGAATAGATTATTGAACAAGTTAATTTTGAATATATTTAGAATAAGAAAAATGGAATTCGGATCAGGATCGAGGAAAAACGAAAGTTATCGACTAAAAGACTTATTTATTCGTTTACATATTTCTAGGTAAGTTCGTATGTATTAAGCATTGTAATAATTATTCTTTAGTGCTTTGATATTGTATAAACTATATATACGAGACTACAAATATGTTCGACGACAAATCAGTTATTTGTGGCACTTAGTGTGTGATACGACATAACTTTGGCTATATATGGTACTTAGTGTGCAATTTGACATAGCTTCGACTATATATGGCACTAAGTGTGTGATTTGAGCTAGCTTCAGCTATGTACGACACTTAGTGTGTGAGATATTGAGTATGGCACTTAGTGTGCGAGACATTGAGTATTCAATGGCATTCCGTGTATGTATGAACTTGTTATGGATTGGTACAGGTATGTACATGTATATTATGAGCTTAAACTCGAAGAAGTTACAAAGTTTCTATATAAGCTTATGAATAAGTAGTTGAAAGGTTTGTTAGTAATCATAAAGTAATGGTAATATGTTTAGATTGATGAATGTTGTATTTGTGATTAGTTAAGTTTATATCATACGAGCTTACTAAGCTATGAAGCTTACTTTGTGTTATTTTTCTATGTTTTATAGTGAACTAAGGCTAGCTCAGCTTCGGGAGTCATCAGGAACATCATCACACTATTAAACATCTAAGTTGGTACTTTTAGATTATACATTTTTGGCATATGGAATGTATAGGCTAGATGTGGTATTTTGGTTGTGATTATAGCCATGAGATTTGGCTTGTAAATTGTATATGTTTTGGTTTGTATATATAGCCATGAGTGATATCTTATTTTGGTATGTTTGGTATGAATGTGGTTATGGTTTTATAGTTGCTCAAATGGTTAATTGATTTGTGGAGTATAAAATGCTTGAGAAATGCCTTGATGAGGTATGATTTTAGATGTTGTGTGGTTATTTGTAAGGAAGTTATGTGAGTGTGAATTATGGTAAATGAACTATATAGATTGATATTGTTTTGGTATGTATTTGGCTAAGTAAGTGGTAGTGATTTGAGATTTGGAATAGATGAAATTATTATGGCATGAATTGTGCATTTGGTTGATGATTTTGGTTGCCTAATTGTATGATGAAATGGTACCATTTTGGTTGTTTAAGTGAGCATGAATAATGGTGGCAAATTAGCCTTGCAAATGGCCTATTTTTGTCCACACAGGCAGAAAATAGGCGTGTGTCTCAGCCGTGTGTGACACACGGTCATTTACACAGCCGTGTGTCCCCAAGTGATGAAATTAAATTGAAGTAAGTATGCTCCACATGGTCTCACACACGGGCGTGTGATTGGCCGTGTGATACAAGTCAGTATACTCTCTAATTGGCACACGGCCTTACACACGGGCATGTGACTTGGCCGTGTTGCATAAGTCAGTATACCCTACAGTTTTGGCATGGCCTAGCACATGGCCTGGCACATGGGTGTGTGTGGCCACTTCGAAGGGCACACGGGCTAGACATAAGGGCGTGTGGTTGGCCGTGTGACCCAATTTAGTATGTATGCCCTATTTCCACACGGCCTGATACACGGGCGTGTCTGGAGCCGTGTGAGGCACACGACCTATTCACACGGGCGTGTAACCCCTGAATGGTTGAAATTTTTCCACACGGCCTGTTCACACGGGGGTGTGGCCCTTGTATGGTTGAAATTTTTTTAAGTTTCCAAAATTTTTATATGTTATCGGTTTAGTTCCGAACCCCTTTTAAAGTATGTTTAGGGTCTCGTAGGCCCTTATAAGGGACAATATGATTATGTTGAATAATTTATGAGAACGAATGCTTTATGTTTGAAAAATGTATGCTATATGTTGTGAATTGATCGGTAATACCTCGTAACCCTACTCCGGCGATAGATACGGGTTAGGGGTGTTACATTTTATTGATATCAGAGCTATAGTTTAGTCTATTCTAGGACTAACGTAGCGTATGTGAGTCTAGCTATACATGCCATATATATAAACTAAGATACTGTGATGACTCCTAACATTTTAAATTGTGTTTTCATATAGTAATGGATCCCAATCGAGCTATAGCCGATGAGGTTGAGAGTAATGCGCCTGCTTCCGCGCAAGGGACAACGCCATCTGATTCTAGGCCAGTGATGGGTAGTCAGGGAGGAGAGGCTAAAGAAGCCTTCTTCCAAATGATGAACGAATGGTTTGCCCAATACATTTGTACAAACTCGGCTGCTCAACAACCTCCACCCCCTCCTAATCCCCAACCCGTACCTGTGGCTCCTCAAGCAGTCGATCTTTTAAGATTGAATAAACTTCCTGTTGACAAGATCCGCAAACACGAAGCTGAAGAGTTTAGAGCTAGTGTTGATAATGACCCTGAGAGAGCCAAGTTTTGGCTTGAAAATACGATCCGACTATTTGATGAACTTTCTTGCACGCCAGCTGAATGTTTAAAGTGTGTTATATCCCTTTTGAGAGATACCGCGTATCAGTGGTGGAATACCTTGGTGTCTGTAGTACCGAGAGAATGAGTGAGCTGGGAATTATTTTAGATGAAGTTCTGAAAGAAATATATAAGTCAGCGATTCCTTGATCAAAAGCATAAAGAGTTTTTAGAGTTAAAATAAGGCCGCATGACTGTAACTGAGTACGAGAGGGAATTCGTACGGTTAAGCTAGTACACTCGTGAGTATGTGTTTACTAAAGAAATAATATGCAAGCGGTTTGTTGATGGGCTGCGCGAAGATATTAAACTTTTGGTCGGGATTTTAGATTTAAAATAATTTGTTGTGTTAGTTGAACGGGCTTGCAAAGCTGAAGACTTTAGTTGAGAAAGGAAGAAAGTTGAATCAAAAGCTAAAGATACAAGGAAGAGATCGATGAGTAAACCTTATCAATCATCGTCGAAGAAATTCAGAGACTATTTTAACCGATCAACAGCTTTAGTGGGATATTCTAATAGAGATCGTGGAAAGTAATATACCAACCCTAAAGCTCAAGTTACATCGGTATCGAGTGTTGGCAACGTGAAAGATGTTAAACCCGAATGTCAACAATGTGGAAGACGATATTTTGGAGATTGCTGGGTGAAAAATAATAATAGAGCTTGTTACAGCTGTGGTTCGCGAGATTATTTTATTCGAGATTGTCCTGATTAAATGAAAAAGATAAACCTCAGCATGCAAGATCGAGCAATACGATAGTAAGAGGGAGATCGCCAAGAAATACAGGAAATGTGTCTAGTGGTAGAGGTGTGATGAGAGATTCTGCTGTGAGGTTTGAGGCACGAGCACCTGCCCGTGCTTATGCTATTCGTGCACGGGAGAAGGCATCATCTCCAGATGTTATCACCATACTTTCACTCTCTATGATACTAATGTGATTGCATTGATAGATCCAAGATCAACTCATTCTTATATATGTATGAATTTAGTATCTAGTAAGATTTTGCATGTAGAGTCTACTAAATTTGTGATTAGAATATCGAACCCCTTAGGCAATTGTGTTTTGGTTGACAAAGTCTGCAAGAATTATCTGTTAATGAATCGAGATTTCTGTTTTTCGGCTAATCTGATGTTATTGCCATTCGGTGAATTTGATGTGATTTTGGGTATGGATTGGCTAATGATGCATGACGCAGTTGTGAATAGTAGATGAAAGATTATCATATTGAAATGTCAGAACGGTGAAATTCTTCAGATTAAGTCTGATGATTCGAGTGAGTTACCTATTATGATATCGTCTATGTTAGCTCAGAAATGTATAAAAAAGGGCTGTGATGCATATCTTGTATACGTACTGGATACAAAAGTGTCTGAAACAAAGATTGAATTAGTACCAGTTGTGTACGAGTATCTAGATGTATTTCTCGAAAAGTTACTAGGTTTACCACCTATCAGAGAAGTTGAGTTTGGTATTGAATTAGTACTGAAAACAACATCGATATCGATAGCTTCATACAAAATGGCTTTAACAGAGTGAAAAGAATTGAAAGCTCAGTTACAAGAGTTGATAGATAGAGGTTTTGCTAGACTGAGTTTCTCTCCCTAGGGTGCATTGGTGTTATTTGTGAAAAAGAAAGATGGCACAATGAGAATGTGTATAGGCAATCGATAGCTCAACAAAGTGACGATCAAGAATAAATACCCTTTGCCATGAATAGATGATTTGTTTGATCAGTTAAAAGGGGCAACAGTGTTTCTGAAAATTGATTTGAGATCGGGTTATTACCAGTTGAGAGTTAAAGACTCAGATGTGCCAAAGATTGAATTTAGAACAAGGTACAGACACGACGAATTTCTTGTTATGCTTTTCGAGCTAACAAATGTTGTTTTTTATGGACTTGATGAACCGAATTTTCAGGTCGTACTTGGACTGATTCATAGTTGTGTTTATTGATGATATTTTAATTTACTCTCGTGATGAATCTGAGCATGCCGAGCATTTGAGAACCGTGTTACAAACTTTGAGATATAAATAGTTGTTTGTAAAGTTCAGCAAATGAGAGTTTTGGCTACGGGAGGTTGGTTTTCTAGGACATATAGTTTCAGTCGCGGGTATCCGAGTTGACCCGAGTAAAATTTTTACGATTATAGATTGGAAGCCTTCGAGAAATGTATCCAAAGTCCGTAGTTTTCTAGGACTAGCTGGCTATTATAGATGATTTGTGAAAGGCTTCTCGATGATTGCAACTCCGATGACACGATTGCTTCAAAAAGATGTTAAATTTGAGTGGTCAGAAAAGTGTCAGCAGAGCTTCGAGCAATTGAAAGAATTATTGACAGAGGCACCTATGTTAGTTCAGCCTGAGTCAGGTAAAGAATTCGTAATTTTCAGTGATGCATAATGGCCTGGGTTGTGTTTTGATGCAAGAGGGCAATGTTGTAGCTTATGCCTCGAGACAGTTGAAGCCGCACGAAAAGAATTATCCGACGCACGATCTAGATTTAGCTGTGATAGTGTTTGCATTGAAAATTTGGTGTCATTACTTGTTTGGTGAGAAATGCCATATTTATACCGACCACAAAAGTTTGAAATATCTGATGACTTAGAAAGATTTGAATTTGAAACAGCGGAGATGGTTAAAATTGCTAAAAGACTATGAATTAGTGATTGACTATCATCCGGGGAAAGCGAACGTAGTTGCTGATGCTTTGAGTCGAAAGTCCTTATTTGCTTTATGTGCTTTGAACACACAATTAGCTTTGTCTGATGACGGTTTGATAGTAGCTGAGTTGAAAGCGAGATCATTATTTTTACAACAGATTTGTGGGGCTCAAAAACTTAATAATGAATTGCAAGCAAAATGAGCTCAGTGTGAGTCGACTTCTAATTCAGAGTTACGATAGGGCCTGATGACTGTTTGATGTTTCGTGATAAAATATATGTACCAATAAATTCTGAGCTCATTCAGAAGATTTTAAACGAAGCACACAGTAGTTGTTTATCAGTACATCTGGGAAGCACGAAAATGTATAATGATTTGAAACAACTTTATTGGTGGCACGCCATGAAACGAGATATCTCAGAATATGTTTCGAAATGTTTGATTTGTCAGCAAGTCAAAGCTGAGCATCAAGTGCCGTCAGGTTTATTACAGCCTATTATGATTCCTGAGTGGAAGTGGGATAGAATAGCGATGGATTTCATATCAGGTTTGCCCTTATCTCCGAAAAAGAAAGATGCGATTTGTGTTCTTGTTGACAGATTGATGAAATCATCTCATTTCATTTTGATACGTACAGATTTCTCGCTTTATAAATTAGCTGAGTTAAATATTTCCGAAATTGTGAGATTACATGGTGTTTCCCTATCTATTGTTTCTGATAGAGACCCAAGATTTACTTCGTGATTTTGGAAGAAATTGCAAGAACTTTAGGTACGAAGCTACATTTTAGCACTGCATTTCACCCGTAAACAGATGGTCAATCCAAACGAGTTATTTAGATACTTGAGGATATGTTGCGTTGTTGCATTCTTGAGTTTAAAGGTAGCTGGGAGAAATATCTACCACTGATTGAATTTGCTTACAATAATAGCTTCCAATCGTGTATAAAAATGGCACCGTATGAAGCTCTATATGGTCATAAATGTCGAACACCGTTGTATTGGAATGAGCTCACCAAAAATAAGATTCACAGGGTTGATCTGATTAGAGAGATTGAAGAAAAAGTGAAAGTAATTCGTGACAGTTTGAAAGCGGCTTCGGATCAACAGAAATCGTACGCAGACTTGACAATGAAAGATATTGAGTTTCAGGTCGGGGATAAAGTGTTTTTGAAAGTGTCGTCGTGGAAAAAGATATTGCGGTTTGGTCGAAAAAGGGAATTGAGTCCGCGATTTATCGGACCGTATGAGATTACTGAGTGAGTTAGGCTAGTGGCATATCGGCTGTCCTTATCGTCTGAGTTAGAAAAGATACATAATGTGTTTCACGAATCGATGCTACAAAGATATCGATCAAACCCTTTGCACGTTTTTTCTCCAACTGAAGTTGAGATACAGTCAAATTTATCATACAATGAAGAATTGATTCAAATTTTAGCTTGTGAGATCAAAGAGATGAGAAATAAGAGAATCGCATTAGTGAGAGTATTATGGCATCGACATGGGGTTGAAGAAGCTACATAGGAACCTGAGGATGCTATGAGAAAACATTACCCAAACCTATTCACTGGTAAGATTTTCAGGGACGAAAATCCCTAAGAGGGAGAGTTGTAACAGCCCGATTTTAGCTAAATTGAAATAGTGGTTTCGAAACCATAAATTTGATATCAAAAAAAATATTTTAATATTATTTTAAGTGTTTACAACATGATAGTATGTATGTGTGAAAGTTTCATAAAGAAATTTTATTGTTTGAATGGTTAATTCGGTAAAAAGGACTAAATCACGTAAAGGGTAAAACTTGAGTTTTATTAGTTAAAGGTATTAAATAGCTATGGATCATTAAAGTAGAGGTCCTTATGTTGTAATTAGACCATAATTAAATTGAGTGGACATTAATGGGCATAATATCATGAAATTTAGTGGTTTTTAATTAAGGTTAATGTTGTAATTTAGTAATAAAGGCTAATAAAATAAAGATATCATCTTTTATTATTAAGATACCACCACCGAATATTCATATTAAGATCATCCATGGAAGTTTGAGTATTTAGCCAAGCTATTTTGTTCAATTAAGGTACAATTTTTGCTCAGTTTTTGATTATTTTTATGTTTTTGGGATCGTTGCTTCGTATTCTAGCTAGCCCGTACCTTCGATTTCGAAACTGTTAAAGATTTAACATGTTGCCATTTTTGAATGTTTGATTAATTTGATGGTTGATGATACATTCAGAAGGTTTAATATTAGATTAATAGCTTTTGTAAAGTGATTTTTGACAAAAATGTCAAAAAGGGATTAAATTGAGAAAATGTGAAATGTGGTGGTTAAAAGTGTGAATAAATTAAAAATATGGGTTGCTAGTAACATTTATTAAATAATGTTAGGCATGGGTTTGTACTAAATTACATGAATTTGCAATTTTATGTGATAAGGACTAAATTGTAAAATATGTGAAATATGTGGGGAAAAAGTGAAAATATGTTTTAAAGTATATTTTGGACTAAATTGAATGAATAGATTATTGAATAAGTTAATTTTGAATATATTTAGAATAAGAAAAATGGAATTCGGATCAGGATCGAGGAAAAACAAAGGTTATCGACTAAAAGGCTTATTTCGTCATTTACATATCCGAGGTAAGTTCGTATGTATTAAGCATTGTAATAATTATGCTTTAGTGCTTTGATATTGCATAAATTGTATATACGGGACTACAGATATGTTCGACGACAAATCGGTTTTTTGTGGCACTTAGTATGTGATACGACATAGCTTCGGCTATATATGGCACTTAGTGTGCGAATCGACATAGCTTCGGCTATATATATGGCTCTAAGTGTGCGATTTGAGATAGCTTCAGCTATGTACGGCACTTAGTGTGTGAGATATTGAGTATTGCACTTAGTGTGTGAGACATTGAGTATTTAATGGCATTCTGTGTATGTATAAACTTGTTATGGATTGGTACAAGTATGTACATGTATATTATGAGCTTAAACTCGAAGAAATTACAAAGTTTGTATATACGCTTATGAATAAGCAGTTGAAAGGTTTGTTAGTAATCATAAAGTACATGGTAATATGCTTAGAATGATGAATGTTGTATTTGTGATTAGTTAAGTTTATATCATACGAGCTTACTAAGCTATGAAGCTTACTTTGTGTTATTTTTCTATGTTTTATAGTGAATCAAGGCTAGCCCAGATTCGGGAGTCGTCAGGAACATCATCACACTATCAAACATCTAAGTTGGTACTTTTGGATTATACATTTTTGGCATATGTCATGTATCGGCTAGATGTAGTATTTTGGTTCTGATTATAGCCATGAGATTTGGCTTGTAAATTGTATATGTTTTGGTTTGTATATATAGCCATGAGTGATGTCTTATTTTGGCATGTTTGGTATGAATGTGGTTATGGTTTTATATTTGCCCAAATGGTTAATTGATTTGTGGAGTATAAAATGCTTGAGAAATGCCTTGATGAGGTATGATTTTAGATGTTGTGTGGTTATTTGTAAGGAAGTTATGTGAGTGTGAATTATGGTAAATGAACTATATAGATTGATATTGTTTTGGTATGTATTTGGCTAAGTAAATGGTAGTGATTTGAGATTTGGAATAGATGAAATTATTATGGCATGAATTGTGCATTTTGTTGATAATTGTGGTTGCCTAATTGTATAATGAAATGGTACCATTTTGGTTGTTTAGGTGAGCATGAATAAGGGTGGCAAATTGGTCTTGCAAATGACCTATTTTTGTCCATACTGGCAGAGACACGGGCGTGTGTCTCAGCCGTGTGTGACACACAGTCATATTACACGACCGTGTGTCCCCTGGTGATGAATGTAACACCCCTTACCCATGTCTGACGCCAGGACAGGGTACGAGGCATTACCAGACTTAAACATACACACTCATGCAAAAACCAGGCCATAAAATCTCATTTAATTCAAACCTTTCAAACACATACATGTCGTCCCTTATTTGGGTCTACGAAGCCCAGAACATTCATCGGAAATGATTTGGGACTAAACCGAGAACTTTAAGAAGTTTTAGGAAAACTTAGAAAATTTTCCCATGAAACAGGGTCACACGCCCGTGTCCTCAGGCAGTGTAACTCTCTGTTTATGACGTCAGCATGTAAATCGAACCACACGGCCGGGCCACACGCCCGTGTCTCCAGGCCATGTTCCTCACACGGTTGAGACACACAACCATGTCTCAGCTCGTGTGGCTAACACTTAGGCTATTTTCCAAGCCTTCATATTACCCATAATCTCTTAAAGCCTTATGCACATCAAAATCACAAATCATGGCATCATTAGTGATTAAACACTCTTTATTAAGACATATTCTTTACATTAACATGTCCTCTTACAAGTAATGTATCTACTCATGCAATACCAAGTCTAGATTCCTTATTCCACATTCATAAGACTTGTCATTTTGATGACCACTTTTACCATTATACTATGGTTACCAACTTATCCATCAAGCATTCATGTTCAAATCATTGTCACGTTGTGTTTATGATGTGCAATTACTACATGACTATGACCACCTCAATTGGTCATAGAGCATACATCCAACACACTTGTCATATTACTAACCATGCATGGAAAACAAACATAATCACATTATAAACATTAGACACGGCATGAATAGCTAGACTTACAAGCCATAATCAATATGAGTCACATCTCATGGCCATATACATATAACTCAATATAAGCCAACACATTTGGCCAAAACAAAATAATACATGTCAATTAACTAGATCCCTATACATGCCACTCACTTGAAATTTCTAATATATACTTCATTATTCCAAAGGTAGCGACTTGATAGTGTGATGCTGCCTTCGACGATCTCCAACCCTGAGCTTACTTGAAAACACTAAAGGAAAGGAAAGGAAGGGAGTACGCTTTATAGCTTAGTAAGATCGTATGAAAATAATAAGCAATTTATCAACTTGCTTCTCATGGTAATACAACCCTATTTGCATTTTTACTCATGTTTCAGTCAAGCTGTTTTCTCAAGTCACAGTCACTAGACTCACATATCTTCTTACCATAAAATTTTCAGAATTTTTGGTTCAACGAATTAGTACAGTTTATTCCTTAAAGTTACCCCTTTTTTGCTGTCTGACAGTCCTGACCCCTCTTTACTAAAAATTAATTATCTCATAATACGGGACTCAGATGATGTTCCCATTTATTTCTATTGAAAATATACTCATTAATAATTCTAAGAATATAAATTATAGCTCATAACTATTTTTTTACAATTTTCAATGATTTTCTCAAATCAGACCAGGGGATTTCGAAGTCATTCTGACTTTGTCCCACAACAATTCAAATATCTCATAACACGAACTTTTTTTTCTTACACCATTTCTTTTATATGAAACTATACTCAATAAGATTTAATTCCATATTTTATTCAGCCTCTAAATCAATTTCCACAATTTTTGGTGGATTTTTAAAGTAAGACTATGGCTGCTATCTAGAACTGTTTTAGTGTAAATTAACTATACTATGTTTATCACACCATATTATTTCATTTTCACCACATTGTTAAGGTTACATGTTCATAAATCATAAGTATAGACTTATAATCACAAGGTCATCACAAAATCAAAGCATGAATTGCCTATTTACATCTTCACCAAATGTGCATCATAAACTGAAATCATTTCTTATGAGCTTGGCATACATACCTATGTTACTCAACATAATCATATTCATTCCTTACTAATCATATGACATGAATTGAATTCACATCTCATCAATTTCATGTAAGTATCTATACCACTCACAATAGGGTCATAACCTTTCTCATGTAGCTTAAACCGTAACTCTCACTGTTGAACCATTCAAAAAGCTATCGGATATCCACTAAGCCTCAATCATAGGGTATAATGTCGATGCCATGTCCCATATATGGTCTTACATTGGCTCATCCATCAGGTTGATGCCATGTCCCAGACATGGTCTTACACCGTCTATCGAAATCGAGGCCGACGCCATGTCCCAGACATGGTCTTACACTAGCTCTCACATATCCGTGCCGATGCCATGTCCCATACATGGTCTTACACTGACACATCTCATAGCCGATGTATGTCCCAGACATGTGTTACACTAGCTTACAATAACCCATATGTCATGGCATGAATATCCGATTTATTCCCTATGGTTCAAACATGAATTCTACTATCTCAATTAGTATCATGCATTCTCATTTCCACAATCAAGCATTTCATACTATATCAATTCAACACATATAATAACAATGTAATTGTATTATTTACATACAACTTACTCGCCTCAATGGAATATCATATTCCATCAAATCTCCAAGCATTCAATCAACACATAAATGTTATTTACATTTGACATCACTTTCTCATGTACAATATCATCAAATTAAACTTTAATACAATCATGGAAAGATAGATTTTCAAGTATAATAACAATGACATAATTATCATGCTGATTTAATCACATGGACTTACCTTGAATGTAATTTCGGCTAATTATGCCATTTTAGTCCACAACTTTGTACTTTTTGATTTAGGCCCGAATCTCGGGTCCTTGATCTAAAATGATTAAATTCACTCATTTAATCACTAGCTAAATTTAGACAATCAAAATTCACATTTTTGGCAAAATGACCATTTTGCCCCTAGACTTTCACAAAATGACCATTTTACCCCTAGGCCTGGAAATTTATTTTTATCGAATTTCCTTATTAGTCAAGCCTAAAAAACCATTTATTACTCTTATGATAACCCCAAATTTCCACTATTTCACACAATTACAACCTATTTTATAACTTTCACAAAATGACCCTTTTAGGTGTTTTCCATGAAAATCCTTTCACAAAAGTTGTTTATTACACAAACAAGACTCATTTTCTTCCATAAAAATTCAGAAAAAACATAAATCCTTTCATGGCAAATCCCTAGACTATCAACCATTTCACAAAATAGTCCCTCAATTAGCTAGTTCATGCTACAAGGGTCCCAAAAATGCAAAAATCAACAAAAACGATCATCAAAATCACTTAGTTGCAAGGGATGGAAGTTGCTGAAAATTTGAGCTTTCAAAACCCCTATTTTTTTGGTATTTTAGGTGGGGGAAAGAAGAAAGATGAAAAGATGACATCTTTTTCTTTTTGTTTTATTTTAATGCCAAATAAGCTACCTAATACCCACAACTTTGACTTTTCAAACTCTTTCTCTCTATGGCCGGCCTAGCACCCTATTTAGGGTCTATTTGCACTTTAAACACCCCAAATTTTGGCTCTCTAGCTATTTAACATATTTAGCTAGCAAAACAAAACTTTTTCCCTTTATGCGATTTAGTTATTTTTCGCAATTAAGCATGAAATTGCTAAAATTAATACACCAAAATTTTCATGCACTCATATAATCATGTAAAAACACATAAAATAATATTAAAAATAACTTCTCTTGCCTTGAAATAGTGGTTTCGAAACTAATGTTCCAACTAGGCCCAAAATTAGGCTGTTACAATGAAATTGAATTGAAGTTAGTATGCTCAACACGGTCTCACACACGGGCGTGTGACTGGCCATGTCATACAAGTCAGTATACTCCCTAATTGGCACACAGCCTAGCACACAGGCATGTGACTTGGCCGTGTTGCATAATTCAGTATACCCTACAGTTTTGGCACAGCCTAACACACGGCCTGGCACATGAGTGTGTGTGACCACTTTGAAGGCCACACGGGGTAAACACAAGGGCGTGTGGTTGGCCGTGTGTGTAACATCTCGAAATAGGCCTAAATGGAATAGTGGTTGCAAAACCACAAATTTGAGATAGAAAATTTTATTTTGATTAATTTTTATGATTTACCGAGTGATTAGATGCATGTGTTAGAGTATTGATAAGAAATTTTATAGATTGCATGTTTAATTTGCCTATTAGGGCTTATTTGCAGAAGTTGCTGTAATAGCCCGATTTAGGGCCTAAATGGAATGATGGTTTTAGAACCACGAATTCGAAGGCAAAAAATTTATTCCGATTAAATTTTAAGGTTTATTTATTGATTAAAATATTGTGTAAAAATATCGCTAAGTAATTTTACTGATAAAGTGTTTAATTGGACTTTTAGGACTAAATTGCAAAAGTTGCAAAATATGTGTTCTAATTCATAAGTACTTGATTGAAATGGGGGTTTAAAGAGGAGGTCCTTAAATGGTAATTAGACCATTATATTTTGTTTGGACAAAAATGGGCATGAATAGGACAAAATTTTAAAGAAAGGCCTTAAGGGCATTTTAGTCATTTGGTAATTAAAAGAAATAAAAAGGGAAAATAAAGCCAAAATTGACTCATATTTTTCATGGAGGCTGAAATTAGCATGGGGGAAGCCATGGATAGGGTTTTCAAGCTTTCCAAGCTCAATAGTAAGTCCGTTCCAGCCCCGTTTTTCAAGTTCTTTACGTTTTTGGTATCCCGATAACTTGATTAAGCTTATTCTAGCAATAATTTAAGCTAGGGTTCATATTTGTAAAAATACCCATAGGTGAAATGTGTTTATTTTGATGTTTTATGGTAGAAAATGAAGGCTGAAATTATGTTAAACAACTTTTGTTAAGCGGTTTTAAGCAAAAATGAGTAAAACGGCTTAATCGGTAAAAGTTGTTATTGTTCATAACTATGTGTTAGAGTGAGAATTTGATGTTTCCATAGAAGGGAAAAATGATCAGCATGTCATGAAACATAAGAATAAGGGATTAAGTTTAATTTCCGAGCCTAGGGGCAAAAGTGTAAATATGCAAAAGTTTGGGGGCAAAATTGTAATTTTGTAAAAGTTTGAGTTAAGGACTGTTTTGAATAGTACATTAATTAAATAAGTAAAATATGATGTTTTAGATCCTAGAAAATGAGATTTGAACCTAGAATGGGAGAAAAATCGAAAATCGGGAAAGTTAGTAAAATGGCTGTTTTAGTATCGAGGTAAGTTCATATGTATAATAAGCATTAATTTATGCATGTTTCAATGTAAAATTGATATATTTACTATGATTTCCGAGGTGTTGAAAGTAAGTATAATTATGATGATTTAAATGTTCAATATTAATTCGATATGGAAATGAGAAAGTATGTAAGTTTGTATGTAAATAATGCATTATCTTTATTATGTTTTTATATTTCAGCATATTTTATGTATTGTAGCTGATTTTTGAATCATAATTGACTATTGGAAGTATGGAATCAAGTATTAGAAAGAGAGAGAAATCCCGGTTGAACCTTCGGAAAGATTGGATGATACAAATTGTATGTAGCTAGGTCACATGTATGGTGCTGAGTGCACATCATGTGTACAAGAGAGTTACGAGACATTATGATGTAGCTAGGTCGCATGGGTGATACTATGTGTACACCATGTAGACAAGAGAGCTACGGGATATATGTAGCTAGGTCACATGCGTGGTTCCAGGTGAAGGACACCATGTAGACAAGAGAGCTACGAGATAAATTGGCTAGGTCACATGGATGGTACTAAGTGTTCACCATGTGTACAAGAGAGCCAAAATTATGTATACAATCGAGATAGGTCACATGAGTGGTGCTAAGTGAAGGCCACTATGTGTACAAGAGAGCTTCGATTTTAAATGTGGGTTGTGTGCGATACCATCGCGTATCTGTTATTATTCCGAAGCGTTCAATTGGGAAATTGATTAAATGAAATTGTGTATGACTTTGTGATGATAAGTGTAATATATACGTGTGTAACTTATGAGAAATATGCTTGATATGTGATTGGAAATTGGAAAGATTGTTATGGGTAAGTGATTAATACAATTGAAGTGTGAAAGATCAAAATTGACAATAAAACTGTTATGGATAGTTGCAGTGACATGAATCTAAAAATTTACCAAAAATAGTAGAAATTGAATCAGAGACTGAATAAGATATAAAATTAAATCTTAATGAGTCTATTTTTATATAACCAAAACAGAGCAAGCAAAGGAATTCTATATTATGAGATATTTAAGTTTTTGAGAGACTGGTTCAGAATGACTACGTGATCTCCTATTCTGACTTGGAAAAATCATTAAAAATTGTAAAAAAATAATTAGGGAATATAATTTATATGCTTGAAATCCTTTATGAGTCTAGTTTTAAATAAAATAAACGAGAACATCCTTTGAATTCTGTACGAGGAGAAAATTGATTCGTAGTGAAGAGTGGTCAGAACAGTTGAGCAGTGAAACAGGGGTAACTTCAATGAATAAACTGTACTAATTGGCTGGACCAAAAATTCTGAATATTTTATGGTAAGAATATACGTGAATTTAGTTTCAAGAAAAATTAACGGTTTGTAATTTGGAGTTCTGTAGCTCCAGAAATAAATAATTTAGCTGCTGGTACTCTACTAGATAGCTTATTTTGAACCTGTTTATGATTGTAATAGTGAAAGTATGTGTGTGTTTGTGATGGTAATATTCAGGGAACATATTGTGACTTCATTTAAAGTATGATAATGTACTATTTATTAATATTTACATACTTACTTACTAAGCTATAATGCTTACACCCTTCCTTTCCTTTTTCCTATAGTGTCTCAGATGTTAGCTCGAGTTGGAGGTTGCCGGAGGTTAAATCACACTATCAAACTATTGGTCGATATATAAAGGTTTTATAGTATTTTTAAGTCTTTGGCATGTATGGAGACTCGTTTAATTGTTACTAAGTTGCTAGGAATTGGCCTAAAATACTGACCTATGTTATTTGAAGGTCTCTATTGTATAAAGTCATTTAATGTAGATAGTCTTAATTATGTTATTAATTAAATGATGCAATTTATAAATGTGCATGCTTGCCTATGTGTGTGGTTGAATTAAAGCATGATATGGGCCTTGTTAGCTCTTTTTAAGGGAAAGCTTGAATGTGTTTGAAAAATTTTTAAATTAGAGTGAAATTATGAATCGGTTTTTATACGATGATTAGTGATTAAGTCCGGTAATGCCTCGTACCCTGTTCCGGCGTCGAACACGGGTAAGGGGTGTTACAGTGTGACCCAATTTAGTATGTATGCCCTGTTTCCACACGGCCTAAGACACGTGCGTGTCTGGAGTCGTGTGAGGCACACGACCTGTTCACACGAATGTGTGACCCCTGTATGGTTGAAATTTTTCTAAGTTTCCAAAATTTTCATATGTTATCGGTTTAGTCCCAAACCACTTTTAAAGTATGTTTAAGGCCTCGTAGGCCCTTATAAGGGACAATGTGATTATGTTGAATGATTCATGAGAATGAATGTTTTATGTTTGATAAATGTATGCTATATGTTGTGAATTGATCGGTAATACCTCGTAACCCTACTCCAGCGACAGATACGGGTTAGGGGTGTTACAGCTTCAACTCATATAGGAGACTTTTTTCTCTTGTTGAGAAAAATCTTCTGGATAGAACTTTGAAAATTTTATCAATATCAAATAACTTGAAAAATTCCTTGGGATCTATAGCTGTAGTAAGAATGAGAAGCTCGACAACATGTTCGTTAAACCTACTCTTCAATTCTTGCAACTGAGTATCTATTGTAGCAAAAAAAATATTCACTAAATAATGATGCTCCACTATAACATTTTCCTTCTTATTGCGACTACGACCCACAATGTATTGAACATTCATATCTGGAAAATCAAACTCCCAAGTTTCACAAAAAGATATCATATTTTTCAACAATTTATTCCATCCATCATCTCTCAACTTTTGACTTAAATCTTTCATTGTCAAAACCAAACTCATGGCATTTAATATATCTTTAGAACGACGTTGCAAAGCTTGACAAAGGTTATCAGTAACCCTTAAAACTTCCTTCATCATATGCAAAATAAAAGTAAACTCGAAAGATCTAAATCTATTATATGCGTTATAAACATCTCCTTGCTGAAAGTAGTTAAAAGCAATATTTTTTAGATTTTCAAGAACCGTGCTAGTAGCATTGTACATCTTCAGTAAACTAGTAACTAAATTTAAATGGGAACTCTATTGAGTCTCACCAGGATGTTGTAAAGTGCCAATCTGATTCATTCCTGTTCCAGTTGCTAACTCATTGATGGATGCCAAAGGAGTTATTTCAACTACTTGGCCTTTTTGTAATTCATCGTGTTGTTTGGAAGAAGCCGAAGCAATATTAACAATATCAGACAAGTCTTTAAAGAATTGATGCACTTCAACCCCTTCTCTAGTTCCTACAACCAGTGCTAACTGAAGACGATGAGCAAAACAATGAACATAATAAGCATATTGACAATCATTAAAAATCAAAGGTTGAAGGCTGTTAAATTCCCCACGCATATTGCTTGCTCCATTATAGCCTTGACCTCGGATATTTTGTATGTCAAAACTATGTTGGAAGAGAACATTAAAAATCACATTCTTCAAATTCAATGATGTTGTATCTTTAACATGGACTATATCAAAAAACCATTCTTTTACCTATCATTGTTTATCAACAAATCTCAAAATAATTATCATTTGCTCTTTTTTTGACTTGTCTCTCACTTCATCCACAATAATGTTGAACTTTCTCTCACCAATTTCTTCATGAATTACATTACAAACTCTACTAGCATAAATTTGCAATACCCCTCTGTATTGTTGAAGAAGTATAACTAGAATTTTGTGGAGCACTTCTTAAAGCATCTTCAATTATCTCATCATACGATGCTAATAGTGATAACAATTCAAGAAAGTTCCCATGATTTTTTGATCCTGAGCTTTCATCACAACCTCTAAAAGCACACCCTTGAAATGAGAACCATCGAACAACATCTATACTAGTTTTTAAACGTAGATGATTAGCTGCAATTTGTTGTGTTGTTTGTCTATCAAGTGATACTTCAATATGTTGAGCTTGATTTATTAAATCTACATAAGTTCATTGTGCATTGTTATGCAGTGAATTCAGATCTTTTCCCATATTTGTCAAAAAAAGCACAATTGCATCCATCGTGTACCTTTTTCCAATTACTAAAGCCACTATGAGCAAATGTAGTTGATTCAAAATGACTACTTGGATTGCTATTAAAAAGAAAACAAGGCAATCAAAATATTGTATCTTTAGAAGGTGAATATTCTAACCAGGAAAATTGTTTAAACCATGATGGTTGAAAATAACGAGAATGCTATTTTGAATTGGAAGCAAGATATTCTGAAAGAATAGGTTGATATGGTCCAATCTTAATATAAGCTCTTCGAATTTCATCACGCATATTAACCGGATACTCATAAATTTGCTTACGTAACCCAGGTTCATGTTCTAAGTTAGACAAATCAAGTGCCTCATCTTCATCTCTAAGAATTTTAGAAGGACGAGCATCAGAGTTTAAAGGAGTAAACGATGAAGGTGGTACCTAAATTTGTGACGCTTCTGAAGGTGATTGTGCTGTCTTTGTACTTTTCTTTTTTAAAAACGAATCAATTGTTTTCGACTTCATAACTAAAATATCTTAAAAGATAAAAAAAATTTCAATAATTATAAAATAAAATTAAACTATAAACTTTAAAACACAATAAAAAGAAAAGTAAAATTGTAAAAAGATGAAAAAAAATCTTAGAAGATGAACTTGATGCCGTGTTTAAAGGACAAACGTTGATGATAGTAGTTGTTAATAGCAATAGGAAAAGAGACTTCTTTTTCTAGTTAACAAATTGAATTTTAAACTAAATTCACATTTAATGTTATATTAAAAAGTGAACAACTATCATCTAAAAAAAAGTTGTAATATATTATATAAATATTTAAAATTAAAAAGTGAAAATATATTATATGGAAAAAAATAAATAAAAAAAGAAAGATTTTTTTACGTTCAAAGTTGGAAAGGGGGGGCCAAAGTTTTCAAATATTAAGGGGCTAAATAATAAATATTTATTTTTATAATTTTAGGGGGGTCGAGGCCCTTACCAGCCCCTCAAATTCACCTCTACCCATCGGGTTGTGGAACACATTCAACCAAATGACGGAGATGATTTTTTTATTTTAATTTTTTTCATGCACATCATCATTTAGTTTGTTAACTTTTATTTATTTTTTTAATAAATGTAATACCCCTTACCTAGTCCGATCATCGAACCTGGGTAATAAAATGGTACAAGCAAATACAAACATATATATAATTTACACTAACTCCATTTGCATACTATGCAATGTAATAATTTAAAGTCTACAAGGATTTAATTGTGAAATTCAGGCATGAAATAGGATTGAATTGTAAAATTTTGAAAATTTTAAAGTTTTTAAGTTGGTATTGATATTTTATGTTGGGTATTGATGTTGTATTGGGACCTTATTAAATATCGATACCAACTCATGATTCTGTTTACTATGCAAAAGTATGGGTACTCATATAAATATCGATACTATTTGGCATTTTGTTTATTTTAAAATTGTTCATATGGCCAAGTATTTATAACAAATGCCAAAATATCGATACTTGAACTCAGAAATGATAAAATGTATCTTTAAATTGTCTATTTCATGCCAAAATCACCTAGAACTCAAATAGTACCTTATAAATACAATTATAACATAAAAATCAATAGGTAATGACTTTTCTATTAATTTCCAACAGGTCAAAAATATCATTTTTACAATCAACTAAATCAAACATCAAATGACCATTTCTATTTCATGTTTAGACACCTAACTTACTAATTCATTTTAAGCATACCTAACATTACCAATCATTATTCCATAATGATAAGCTATAATAGTGACATATTTTAATCTCATTCTGAATACATTTTTGGATGATTAATTATGCAGATTAGTGAATTTGATGTTCCTAATCCTTTAAATTCATGTTTCTATACTTAAGAGAGCATTTGGGAGTGAAAGGAGTAAAAAACGAGCCAAAATCGGACAAATAGAGCTATTTTCAGGATCCACACGGCCTGGGCATTTCCACACGGGCTGGCCACACGCCCATGTGCTAGCCCGTGTCGATATCGCACCCTACCTCCCAAATACGCTGAAAAACCCAATTTTTAGGCTTTCTGAGCATTCTAAAGTCCATAAATACCAATTAAAAGAAGACATAAGGGGGAAATCAGAAAAGATCAAAGAGAAAACTCGAAGATCGCCATTGGAATCAACTCAGAAGCGAATCACCCTCAAGATTGAAGATCTCTATTTACTTTCTTTCAAAGTTTTATTGAGTTTCTTTATGTTTTGTGGTTATCCTAACTTTGAGATGTTTTTATTCAGGATTATGAACTAAATTCCATAGATACCTAGAGAGGATGAAACATATGATGAATCTTATTATTTAATTTTTGTTTTTACGCGATAAATACTTGATTCTTGTTCTCAATTATATATGCTTATTTTGTGTTTTAATATTTTTGGGATATTAATTCATGTTGAATGTGCTTATTTCAATGGAGCAAAAGTCCCTGTTTAAGATTAGATCTAGCATAATTGAGTGGAGTTGCATGCAATCCTAGAAATAGGACGACATAAATCTACCGGATTAGAGTCAAATCTAATAGGGGAATCCATAGATCGAGTTAATGTGACGATAAGGGGTTTTAATTAGAAAGAAATTTCAATTAATCAACCTAGAGTCAGTTGTTCTTACTCTTGAAAGAGATATTAACATAATTTAGGGATTTCTACAAATCAAGACACAAGTGATAAATCGTTTAATTCAGATTCATAATAATAGGTGAAGTCTAGGTGGATTCTTTCCTGGGTATTGTTTATCTCATTGGTTATCTTTGTTTATTTTCCTATTTCATTCTCTATTGCATTATTAGATAATTTAGATTAAAAACAATCACTCTAATTTGTCTGCTAAATAATAGAAAAACGGTAATTGAACATTAATCAAAGCATAACTATACTATTATTCGATAGGTGCGCTTGCCTTAGTCGTATTTATAGTTCATTTAGTGACCATCACATAACAAAACATTAATCAAAGCATATCACATAACATATAATTTTCTCTACTATTGAACATTAAACATATGATCCAAGCTACCTAACAAGATAATAACAACATGACTATTTCCATCAGATACATATACACTTATATAAATAACTTCCAAAATGCCAACCAAAATACTCAATGTTCATTATAATCATTAGACATCCTAGGTACACGGCAAGACCAAAATGAATACATCACCAGTACTTGAGTTCGAGATTGCCACTGGATGCTGAAGTTGATGATCAAATCAAAACGTGCCAAACATGCGCATGGAAAATAAAATCATACGTTGAGTATACTCAGTGGTATTTTAATAATCCGAATATTAATATCGATTCTAACACAAAATAATGCATAAATTAACATAATTAATGAAATGCAACATAACAATTACTATACACCAATTCACTTATTCATTTCTCAAAACCATCACATTATTATCAATACTAGAACATGGTAAATTCATTACATATACCATTTGGTAATTCAAATCATATTCTAGCACATTCCATCTCATAGTTTACCATGAATACGTTTAAAGTTCATATTCATCCTTAATTTAAATGTTCCACCATCATGGTTTCATCTATAATTCCCTATTAACATGACTCGAACTCAGATGGATATGCGGATTCAACCAACAAATGTAATAATAAATTGCGCCCTGCACTAGCCAGTAAAGACCGACAAATAAATGTGCCCAGCACTGGTCGGTATAACAAACAATTGGGGTGCCCAACACTCCCCGACCCATAGTCGAATAACCCTGAACTCTTCCTATCTTATGGCATACCAATTATACCCGACCTTGCCCAAATAGTTAATAGGGAAAAATGTTTCTCAATTCAATTCAACATACTAAATCTTTAATATCAAATCATGTTTCCATCAATTCAAAATCCATTATCATGCATCTGTCAACATTGTTCATTCCTCGTATCAATTCAATTCAACATATCCAATACACGTTATTTTCATAACCATCAATTAAGTCTATTTCCACAACTAATCATTCAACCACATCCATTTAATTCAATTAGTATTTCACACATATTTCTATAGAACTAACTCACCTTATAATCTTACCATATGATGCAATGTTTAACTGCAACAATTGAAATAATTCAGATTATAGAAATGCAAACTGTAAGCTTCGAGCTATTCGTCGACAACTTTATCTTTTCCTTTCTTTTCAATTTCTAATTTATGCAACTTTTTCTTTTTTATTCAATTTAGTCCCTAAAATCGGGACTAACATAACTTTCACAATTAACCTCAAATTTTTATACTAATATCACTTCAGACCTAATTTAACTTCCTATTTCTCACTTTTATCCCAAAATTTTGAAATTGGTACAATTTAGTCCCTATAGCAAAAAAATCATCAACTAACTTTACATTTTAGTTCTTTTTTCAGTTCTAAACTTAAAACCTATCAATTTAACCCCTAAAACTTCACTTATCCATCAATGGCAACATCTTCAATCTTTAACTATACCGAAAAATAGGACATGGATTCGCTAGCTTAAGTTACTGAGATTTCAAACAAAAATTACAAGAAAAGAGACTAAATTGACTAAACCAAATTGAAGCTTGAAATTAAAAGCCCTAAACTGTGTGTTTCTTCTTCTTCTTCCTTTTCTTCTTGTTTTTAAATTGTGGAAATGAAAAGAGAAATGAGTTTTCTCTTTCATTCCACCAAGTTATCATCTTTTTACTTAATTAAAATTTTAATTCATTTATTATATTATTAACTAATGTTTTATAAAAATAAACATGCATACCACTAACTTAACCTATCATATAAGCACATTCACTAGGTATAATTCCCATTTAAGCCTCTTATACTAAATTCTAATTATAATTCCTTAATAATTAAAATTTTGACACTTTTATGATTTAGCCTCTATATCTTAATTAATCACCAATTCGTCAAAATTACCTAACTAAAATTCAATTCACTTCTACTATAACTCTATAAATATTTAATAAAAATATTTATGAGTCTGATTTATGAAAATGAGATTCTGAAACCACAAATTCTGACACCACTAACTTTTGAGTCGTTACAATTTATATATTTATCGCTTCCATTAATATTTGTATTCTATTTTTACATCATTAATCTACTTATTTATATTTTATCATAATTTTTTTGTATTTTTATATGTTTATTAAAAAAAAGTAAAAACATAGCTTAATTAATTAATTTTTAAATCTGATCCTCACTCCAATGTTGCCCCCAGATGCGGACATGTTTTCTTAATATGCCCTAGGTTCCTACAAAAACTACATAACCTCGGTTGGTCTATCTTCTCTCGAATTTTCATATTATTGTGTATCCGAATAGATTTTGATCGACCTTTTGGTTTGCAACACAACTCAATATTCTATAGCAATTCAAATAGAGTATTCGAAACAAGCGACCATCTACCTTCATTTTAAGACCGGTGGGAATTCAAACTTCCATACTTTATATATCCATTTTAGTTTGTACACTTCATCAACATACTTCATGCAATTTAAATATGTTGAGGCACATGTAGCAATTACATGTACACATGGTAAACGAAGTGCTTGAAATCTCCTACAATCACAGGTCCTTTGTTTTAGGTATACACGATACGATCACCCGATGATACCCTCGTCGGGTCTGTGAAACTCTGTAACCTGAAATATTTCGTTTAGATGCAAGTGACCCACTACAGACATAGAGTTCACTCTTATTGCATTTTTTGCCATATATTTCCTCACTTCCTCACACTAATTGTGTATGCCCTTTATCTATCAAACATATTCTTTTGCCCACTTTAAAGACAACGTTAATAAGCAAAAAATATATTTCTTTGATCACTGATGTTATCGACAAATGATACGCCCTTTTCAATACAGAATTTATGAATTCTGCTAGGTACATTGTCATATGTCTATATTGTAGACCTCCATCATATGATTGAGTCTATTGTTCATTGGGTATCTTATCAAGGTAGTCATCAAGTTTTTTTGTTTATTGCTCGCATATTCTCCAACATTTCATAGAATCAATGTTGGATGAACTCATACCCTATCAAAGAAAATAAAAAATATATCAATGAATGCAAATAATGTATATATTAAAGAATGATTTAGAATATAATATTTACTACATACCCATGTTAGTAACTGACCTGCTACCAAATGTAGTAGTCAATTTGGGTCAATTCCGCATTTAAGGACCTTACTTTCTAAGCAATTTAGTATTTTATATTTTTCTTTCAGTATTTAGGTCTTAGGATAGAATATTAATAAAATATGTGTTTTTTAAACATATTTTGTAGGTTTTGTGACCCAATAGGTTGACATGGGCCTTAGGTTGTGCAAATATGTTCAATTGAGTGTATAGAATAAAAATATAAAGGCCCAATTGATGTGGAAGCAGAGTGATGAATAAGCTTCCAGGGATGTCAAGGCACAAAGAAACAACACAATGCAGAATTTTGGTGGCGTGTCGCGCAACGCACGGGATGTGGCGCAACACACGTCGACGTGCTACCCAAGTTTATCTTGGCTATTTTTGTCCGCTCATTCAAACTTATATGAAGACTTGTGACATGCTGAAGACCTAATTTGGGCTGCCAACACTTCTATAAATAAGACATTAGGGGTTGAATTTAACTAAGTCGTCTTATACGCCTTTATAAACCCTAGTAGTTTAGAAGTAGATTTAGTTTATTTTCTTTTCAATTTTTTAATATTATTTTGTTTTTCCTCTTGAGATAAGTTTTGATTCAAGAGTTTACTTATTCAATTCAAATATTTTAGTTTATGTTCTTTTGCATTTGTTTTATTTCTTTATTCCAATTGAAAGATTTACTACTCCGTTCCCCATTCGAGATCAAGTCCACGATTATTCAAATCTCTTTTCTCCTCCAAATCAATTATGTTCTTCACATTATTTATTCAATCAAGATAGAGATTATGAATTAATGTGTGCATGAAGATGTAATTAACAGAGGATTTAAGGTTTCTTGATAGGGATTAGTTGGTACAAATTACTTGTCCTTAAACTAATAGGCTTGACAATCCTAAGAAGTTATCATAGGCAAGACGAGGTTGAGAAATAAGTCAAACCGAGTAAATTGTAATTTATCCTGGTTGAGAAAGTGAGTTTGGGAGATAAGTGACTATCAACCAATTGATTAGTTAATTAGAGGCTGAGAGGTAATAATTGGTTAATCGATAACTAATCTATCCTAAAACCCTAATATAAAGTTAGTTACAAACTCTAGAGCAAATTAATCTTTCTAATTAGTTTTTTTTTTATTTTGTTTGTTTATTTTTCTTTCTTTCTTTATTTTCATTATTTATTTATTTTTATTCCATCAACTTATTTTATGGTTTATCGTAATATAGGAATCAACTACTACTACTGAGATTTATTTTTGTAAAAAGGTTTTCATTATTTACTCCATCCTCCCTTGGGTACGATTGTAATGACCCGAATTTTATAGTTATCGAAAAAGTACATTTTCGGGTCTCTGTTTCTGAAAAATAGATTCGTAAATATTTATTAAAAAAATATATATATTTACGAAGTTAAGTGAGTGATTAATTTAAAGTTTAATGAAGTGAATTAACTTAAATTAAGGATAATTAGATAAAATGATTAAATTGAATGAAGAGTGAAAGTTTAATTATAGAATAAATAAAAGTGAATGGACTAAAGAAGCAAATAAGCCAAAAAGGGGTGACAAATGTATGGTTAAAATAAGTTAAATGTGTACAAATATAAATGGTACACATGTATTATACATGTGTATTTACTTATTATATAAGTAAAATAATAATAATTAAAGTTTATTATATTAATAATATTTTATATTAAATAAATAAATAAATAAAAATTATGACAAGTGTAAGGTGATAAATAAATACATGTGTATTAATAAATATACACATGTATAAATAATAAATAGTTTAATAGTTTAATAATAAAAACAAGAAATAAATGAAATAAAAGAAATGAAAAAGAGAAATAAAGCAAAACGAAACAGAGAAGAGCAGGGGAGAAAGAAAGGAAAGAACGAAAGAAAGGGAGAAAAGGGAAAATCAAGGTTTTGAAGCTTTAAATTTTAATAGGTATGTCAATTTAGCCCTTTTTACTTAATTTTGATGTTTTAGAAACTTTAGAACAAGGTTTTGATGAAGTTAAGTTGATATTTTGAAAGCTATTAGATTATTAGACATTGTTCATGTTGAACAAGAAGATGAATTAATGGCTAAATTGATAGAAATCAAGTTAGAAATGAAATAAGGATTGAATTGTAAAGTGATTCATAAGTTTTATGCTTTAAGGACTAAATTGAAAGAATTTTGAAATTATGGTTTTATGATGAAAAATAGATAATTATGTCTAAGTTTGGTTAAAAATTGAGTAGAAATAAAGTATGAATTAAGATAGAAAAGTAAGTGAATTTAGTTAGAATTAAATTGAAATTAAAAGTAGAAAATCAACATTTTGTACTAAGATTATTTTGGACAGCACCAGTAGTCTAAGTTTGAAAAATCACCAAAAATTGTAGAAATTGAATTAGAGAATGAATAAAATATGGAATTAAATCTTATTGAGTCTAGTTTCTTATAGAAGAAACGGTATAAGCAATTGAATTGTAAATTATGAGATATAATGAATTTTGTGAGACAAGGTCAGAATGAATTCGGGTTCCCCTGTTCTGACTTTGGAAAATCACCAAAAATTGGATAAAAATAATTAGAGGCTTAAAGTTATATTTTTAGAATCCCTAATGTGTCTATTTTCAGGAGAAATCAACGGGAATATTATCTGAGTTCTGTACTGTGAGATAATTAATTTTTAGTGAGAAAGGGTCGAAACTGTCAGACAGCAGAATAGGGGTGAATTTAAATAATAAACTGTACTTAATGGCTAAACGAAAAAATTCTGAAAATTTTATGGTAAGAAGATTTGTGAGTCTAGTTTCAGGAGAAATTAGCGGATCTTAATTTAGAATTTTGTAACTCAAGATATAAATTACTAATGTATTAATGATTATGAATTGTATTACTTTCGTAGTCAATGTGGTACTGGAAATCTCGGCTAAGAAAGGACAAGACAAAGTCAACGGGAGTTAGCTCAGAAACTACGGTTTGTATTTCTATAATCCGAACTTAGTCATTATTTGTTATATTTATATACATATGGCAATTGTTAGTGTTAGAATTATGATGTTTTACAATTGGAATAGATTGATTTTGGTATGCGATGAATTTATTGAATTTATATTAATTGAAATTATTTTGATTGAATTTATATTGATTTAATTATATAATATATATGATTTATGTAAAAATTTGAATATTGAATGAATGTTATATGAAAAATACATTGATTAGAAATATGATGAAATTGATATGAAAATATGAGATTGTGATATTTGAATATTTGATATTGAAAAGTGATTTGAATTGTATTAAATTATGAATTAATGTGAATAATTGAAATATATTGTTGAATTGAATGAAATTGTATGAATTGTGAAAATGGGTGAATATATGTGATTATCAGAATGGTATATTGATGAAAGAATTATTGAATCGAGAAAGTGAATCAAATACCCTATTAACAATATCGGGCTAGGTCGGATATAGTTGGCATGCCATAGGATTGGAAAAGTTTAGGGATACTTCGACCTCGAGTCGATGAGACACTTTGGGTGTCATTATATTTCTTCTGATAGATAGATTCGATAAGGTACTGGTACCAACTTTCTTCGGCTAGGCCGATGAGACACTGGTGTCAACTTTGCTTTGAACTACCCGGATGAGGCAATCGGGTGCCAAACTAATGTGATTGGTTGGATCCGTATCCGCCAAGGTCCGAGTCTTGTTAATAGGGGTAAATAAGTGAAAGATAAATCGAATAAATTTGATTGATCAAGCTATTGAAATGAAACGAGAAATTGAATTGAGAATTGAAAATTTAGATATGAATTGAAAATATGAACCAAAGGTTCATGAAATGATTGGAGTTCGAATTGATGATATATGATGCCACTTGATGAATTGAAATGTGATTTGAAATATATGAATCGTATGTATATAGTGAAAGCTATCAGGGATAGTAAGTTGATATGATATAAATGAAATTGGTCATATTGAAATGAATTAAAATGGAATATGATTGATAAGTGTATAGTTGAATATAGTTTAATGATATTGAATTGTGAATAAATTAAGGAAAGCTATACCGAATAGTAAGTGAAAGAATGGAGTAAATAATAATGGATTTATTTAAGAATTGAACAATTATGTTATTGTGTTTATTATATGATTTGTAATAAATTTACATGGTAAGTAGTTGAAATTTATCTATGAAATAAATAATTGAATAATTGTAATTGTTATTATGATCTTAAGTATTTGTTATATTATTAAATGTTCGGATTATAGAAATACCACTGAGTATACCATACTCAGCGTACGGTTTGTTTCCGTGCGCAGGTTAAGTTAAGGTTAGAATGTTGAATCAGCATCCCAGGCCGATCTCGAATTCAATAAGGTAAAGTATGTTGAGTATTGGTAATGGCATGTACCTAGGATGTTTTATGAGAGTCATTTAGGTTGTAGAAGTATTGATGAAATGAGTAAATTATGGTTGGCAACGGTATGTAGTATGAATTTTGAAATTTACTAAAAATTCGTAGTGATTCTAAATTAGTCCCGAATTGAATTTATTGTTCATATTGGACCGCGAGGGCCCATTAAAGGAATGACATCTTAAAACTAGGACGTGTGTGAATATTTATTTTAATTAATGACCGGAATTGGACTGTACTGGCTGGTAATGTCTCATAACCCTGTTCCAACGATGGTATAGGGTTAGGGGACGTTACAACGATCCTTAGAATACTTCTAAAATATCTCATTGTACTAAACTATATTACAATTTGACCTGTGCACTTGCAGACATCGTCATTCTTAACTCTTATATTTTTGGTGTGATATTTAACTATAAACGACAACTTATCAACGCATTGTCAGAAGGTGTATGATTCTTCTGAGACATAAGTTCCTGAGTCATGTATGATTTATTCTTTTGTTGGCATGATGCATTTTTAGGAAAAACCCCTCATGCCATATAGTTTACAATATCAACATTCCATGGCATCCCATTTGTTACGTACATTACCTGGCCTTGCTCAATTCAGAACAAGTACTCATTGATGAATTTCTCATTTATTGCCGTGTCCCTTTCTTTTTCCATATTTATTTCTAGCCTCAGAGATGATTAACAACTTGGTTTTCTATCCCTATCCTGTCTAAGATTCAAAGGTCAAACTCTTGAAATAGTAGTACCCACCTTATTAATTGGCCTTTTTTGGTTTCTTCTTCATAACATATATCAAGGTCGAATAATTAGTGTAAATATATACCCGATTTCCCCATTAAGTAAGGCCAGAATGTTACCTACAACCATCAAAATTGCTAATACATGAACCAAATCGGAAACACTTGGTGGGAAATAGGAAACAACAACTGGGTCCTTTGCAAGAAGATGACATTAATATCAATACAAATTCAATAGGTCATCAATACAAGCAAAGCTAAAAAACGAAAGAAGAGAAAAACGCAACTGAACATACTTATGAGGAGGGGGAACCCTCAAACAGCTAGCTAATCTTGAGTATGGAAGAGTATCCGGGCGAATTAGGAGAAATAACTTTACGAGAAATTATAGAACCAGTTGAGGAAAGGGTGGCCAAACAAAAAGATCATTCGGGAGTTGGCTTCACTGTCTCAATAACAATAGGTTCTATTGATAGGAACAATGCACAAGGACTAGACATTACGAATCTTTCTCATTGACCAAAGACAATAATATTAGTTGTTAACCTAGTGGAAAAATACCCGAAGTCTCAGGACCTTGTGAAAGAGAGTAAAAAAAAACATGCAATTATAGGGGATACATTTAATTTGAATATCTTTTATAGGATATTGATATTTAATTAGACACATTGAAAGTTCAATGATTCAGGGATTTTCTGGATGTTGACAAAAAGCAGAAAAATAAACATTGACAGGATTTACGCTTACAAGGCTAGCATTAAACAAGCAAGACTATTGGCAAGCGTGGACCAAGGCCGAAGGAAGCACAGATCACTCAATTACTACAAAAATCATCCAATAGACTTATAACCCAATGTGTAGAAAAACCCGAAAACTTTTGGAATCAGAACTCAAGTTATGTGGTACATAATGACGTTATAATCAAGACATGCAAGGTACCCTCCAAAAAATTATTCTTGTTAAATGCATTACTTAAAAACTTTATGCAATAACACTCCCCAAATCTATTGTGGAACAAAGACTATAAAAAAAAAAAAAAAGGTCAGGGTGGTCACGTTACTATTTAATTTTAAAAGGGACTAATCGTTACGATTTGCGAAAAGAATTGTCAGTGGTCATTGTAAGTTGAAAGGGTAAATTCAGAGAGTAAGATAAACGAACAAAGGCAGAATGGCATGACGGATGCTGGACTAATACCAACAAAAACAAAATATATGAGGCGTCCAAATGCACATTAACTGATTAGACGGACGAGTCCGATAGCAAGACCTGACATCTTTAGGCAAGACCTGACATCTTTAGTTAACTCTAACTTACTGTATATTAATGTATATTATACTAACCAATTAGGTGAAATTTTATTGACAGCATGCCCTAACCCTGAGGATTATCTAAAATGTTAGAAAATTATAAAGTGAGCTATTTAAGCCTAGTGTGAATATTAACTTAAGAGCAACATACATTTCTTAAAAATTGCAAAATTTATATAACATAATTTCACAGATAGCAGTATGCATGATGATGTCAATGTACAACTTTTTAGAAATTAGTGCGAATTTTTTAGAAAACGTTCCTACCTAACTCTGCTACACACCATAAAAGAGTTCCCAAAACTCATTCATCTAATAACATACCAATAATGTAGACAAGCCACTAGAAAATATAAACAAGTTGCCAGATACAAATATATATGGATAAGCCACCAGAATCGCAAATAAACTGCCAGAAAATATGGTTAAACCACTAGAATGTGCATATCATTAAACTGTTAGAATCTTTTTCTTTTTAATATCGTCTCAACCCCATGCATGTGATATAGCATATAGAAACAAATATTTTCAGTGGGCATGCTTATCAAATTTTATTACGAGATAGTACAATGGGCATGCTTAACATGTGAATCAAATTTTTATAACAGAAATAGTGGCACGATTTATTTTTCATGCTTATCAAATAATGTTATAAAATCATATAAAATGAGTGTCAAAACATAAACATGATATCTTATTCATCAATAAAACACACAAACACATTCATATAATCATGGATTAACTAGTTTAGAATCATTTACTTGGAAATTATCCTTTTTAATAGATTTATCATCCCCTTTAAATACATAGTGTAATCGCATATAGTCACATTTAGAGTACTTATAAAAGTATAAATCATATATATATTACTTAGCAATTATTCATACAATTTTTGCATTAAGTTAGACCCACACTTGAATTTAGTAAACCAAATGCAACACTACACTCCTTTGAACACCGACTCTCAGATTTAATTAGATCAATCACAAATCTGAGTGCAAAACAATAATCCATCAATAAAACGTTATTTTAGTTATCCCTTTTTAATAAGAGGCATTTTAATCTGGATTTCCAATCCCACACTTACGCTTATACAACCAGAATCAGAGTTGTGAGTCACTTCCAAAAGTCAAGGGTGGTCCAAGTTATTAGTAATCGATCTTTCATCAGACGAATAATACACGAGATGTTAATATCGAAGAAAAATGATATCTAATGCTACTACTATATTAAGCCTTTAATAAAAAGAATGGGAAAGAAGTGATGATTTATACCTAAATCATCCCATACTTAATACGATTGGTTTAGAAGGATCGATGGTTCATCAGGGTCTTGATTCAAAGAAAGAGTAAAAACCATAGGAAAATCATCATTAAAAATACAACAATGGGTATAAGATTTGGTAACGATTTAAGAAAAATAAGAAAAGAGGAGTAGAATGTCGATTATGACTAGAGAGTTGAGAAAATGGAAAATAAAGAAAAATAATGGCTAACAATGGTGGTGATGTGGCGATGCGATGAAGGCAGTAATGGTAGTGGTCCGGAGGTGGTGCAGTGGTGGTCCGGTAGTGGTATGGTTAATAATTGGTGGTGAAAAGTTGAAAACTATGAAGCAAAAGAGGTGGTTTAGAGGCTAGAAATGAAAGAAAAACTGAGAAGGAAGGAGTAATGAGGAGGACCGACCAAGAAGAGAGGAGGAGAAAACAAAATGAAAAAAAAAATAAGAATAATGGCTACTATGGTGGGGTGGACAGTTCAAGCTAGGAAAAGGAGAGGAAATGGAAACTTGGAGGGACAAAGGCATGAAAAGTGGATTAAAGGGGACATGTGGAGTAAAAAGGGGGCTAAATAATGAAGGTTGACTCACTAAAGGAGGAAAGAAATCTTCATAATTTGGCAACAACAGTAGGGGGATGATACAAGGGTGTTGACCAAGGATTTATAAGTTAAATTTTTTTCTAAAAAAAATCATGAGGATGTGGGGAATTGAACATAAGACCTAAGGGAAATTAATTAGGCTCTTAACCACTAGGCTAAATTAGTTACTTGTTCATGAACTAACAGATTTAAAATAAAATATAGGGTGTGACAAGACTGCTTATACTAATTCCTCTCCTCATCGAAATTTAGCGGATCCCCTTATGAACAAGCTTATCTGTATTCTCATTCATTTCTACCATCTTTTCTTATCTTCATAGTTTGGTAGATTCTCTTACTATCCCATTTACCCGTGTTCTTAGATACGTTGCAGTCATTCTAGTATAATACTCGTCACAAGAGTCAAACAATGGTGTCCCTTTTTGTGCCCTGTCGTCTTTCTAGTTCACTATCCTGGTAGACTTTATTTGTTGCCATAACCCAACTATGGTCGTATACAATATGGTGCCATGTTTTCTCACAGACCTTTGATTCCAAAGAATCAGTAAACCCCTTCTGAGGTATCTCCCCGAATGACCTATATACCATTTGTATGGTGTCACCCCGAAGGACCAATCGATAACTGTCGTCACGGTGTCACTCCATAGAGTCGATAGACCGTTGTCATGGTGTCACTCTAGCAAACCAGTAGATATCATTCTACAATGCCGCCCAACTCCGTTGAATCTCTATTTTAGTCTATCCATTCTTCCATTACGCTAATTATTCATATCTTTATCTACCCTATAAGGGTAAACTCTATACTCCACATATAATATAATCATGCATTTCACTCAAATCAAAGAACTTATTACATAAGACATAGTACGCCACTTATTTAAATGTCAGGTGATAACAATTTGACATTAAGTAATCATACTTACAAATGTTCACATACTTGTATAGGGTTATGCATTCATAGCATACAATTGTATCTCATTAAGTGGCCTACAGTGAATCGGGAAAAGATTTTGTAATCTACAATGATGCCTTATTGAGTGGCCTCGGTTATGTTTTGACGCAAGACGAAAAAGTGATCGTGTATGTGCCTCGTTAACTAAAAATGCGTGAATGTAACTATCCGATACACGACTTAGAGTTAGTCTCTATGGTCTTTGCTCTAAAGATCTGGAGACACTATCTATACAGTGAAAAGTGTCACATCTATATCGACCACAAGATATTAAATACCTCTTATCACAAAAGGAGTTGAATTTGAGACAATGACGTTGGGTCGAGCTTCTAAAAAATTACGATTGTGTTATTGATTATCATCCTGGTAAAGCTAACAAGATAGCTGACGCATTGAGCAGGAAAACAGTCGTTGAGTTGTGAGCGATGTTTGCTCCACTTAGTATAAATAATGATGGGAGCTTATTGCTTGAGTTGAAGGTTAAGCCGATATTGCTTGATTAGATTAAAGTAGCACAGTTAGATGATGTCAAATTAGCGAAGAAAAGAGACATGGTTGAAAATGGCACACTAGAAAGTTTCAGTATTGATGATTGTGATTGTTTAAGATTTCAAAATCGAATCTGTGTTCAAAATGTTGCAGAACTAAAAGAGTTGATACTTTGCAAAGCTCATGATAGTCCTTTTTCTTTGCATCCTAGAGGAACAAAAACGTATCGTGACCTACGAGTAGTGTATTGGTGGCCAGGAATGACAAGAGAGGTAGTTGAGTTCGTAGCTAAATGCTTAACTTGTCAACAAGTTAAGGCAAAACATCAGGTTCTCACAAGATTACTTCAGCCCATTTCTATTCTAGAGTGGAAATGGGAACACATCATGGGATTTTATAACGGGATTACCTTTATCTTCGAGCAAGAAAAATGTCGTATGGGTGATTGTTGATTGACTTACAATCAGGACAAATTGGTCACTTCAAAAACTTACTGAAGTGTATATTCAGGCATTTGTGAGGTTGCATGGTGTCCCTATGTCAATTATCTCTTATCAAGATTCACGTTTCACTTTGAGATTTTAGAAATAGTTACATGAATCTCTTGGTATGAGACTCAATTTCAGTACAACCTTTCTCCTGCAGACAGATGGACAATCTAAACGTGTTATTCAGATTTTGGAATATATGCTTTTCACTTGCGTAATCGATTTTTAATTAGGTTGGGAATGTTATTTACCTTTGGTCGAATTCGTATACAAAAATAGTTTCCAATCGAGTATTCAAATGGCCTCGTATGATGCCTTTTATGGTCGTATGTGTCAAACACCTGTTTGTTGGATGGAATTGTGTGAAAGAAAAGTTGTTGGGCCGAAATTGATTCAAGAAATGAAAGACATTGTTAAGATGATCCTAGATAGATTGAAAACAACTTTTGTAAGACAGAAATCATACGCAGACTTGAAATGTAGAGATGTTGAGTTTACTGTTGGTGACAAGGTGTTTCTAAAAGTTTCACTCTGGAAGAAAGTTCTGCGATTGCCAGAAAAGGTAAGTTGAGTTAGGGATGAGCAAAACTCGAATAGACTCGAAAAAATCGAAAAAAATTTGAATTTCGAGTTAAACGAATCGAGTTAATCGAGTTATTCGAGTCAACTTGAATTTTTTTCGAATTTCGAGTTCGAATCGAGTTGAGTTTTCAAATTCGAATAACTCGAATAATTCGAATAATTCAAATATCAAACTATAATATTTTACATTTTTACCCCAAACTCCCAAACCTTTTTACTTTTCCCTCAAAACTTTTACTCCTTCCCACTTTTCCCCCAAAACTTTTACTCCCCTTCCATCCCAACCCCCCAATCTACCCAAAATCCATTTCCCACCAAAATTTTACTCTCTCATTTACTTTTTTTCAAAATTTTACTCTAAAAAACCCTCAAAACTTTTTATTTTCCCTTAAAATTTTTACTCCCTCCCACTTTCCCCCTAAAATTTTTACTTCCTTCCCATCTCACCTCCCATCTACCCCAAATCCATCCCCCCCCCCAAATTTGTTTTTAAATATTTTCCCTCCAAAATTTTACTCCCCCTATTTACTTCCCCTCAAACTTTTATTCCCCCAAACTTTTTATTTTCCGCTAAACTTTTACTTCTCACTCTTTACTCTCAAATAAAAAATCAAAATTATCCAAACAAAATCACTAAACATAAATAGTAATAATTTTATTTATATCTACTATTTATATTATTAAATAAAATTTCACATTTTATATTATTTATATTATTGAATTGTTTAGTCATATTGAATATTTATATTAAAATTGAATTATTAATTATGCCATTAAATATTCATGTTAAAATTTTATATTGGTATCAATTTCAAATTTTATTTTTAAAATAACTTTTATTAAAAAATCACATTTTTACATTTAATATATTTTTTAATTCCAAAATACATAGTGAAGAGAATCTGAAGATAATTGAAACAACTAAGCAAACAAAGAAACTAACCCGTATATAAAAGATTAATAAATAAATTATGAGGTGATGAAAGTTAATAAAAATTTTGATTAAGGTGGACAAATTTTATTATGATGGGTGACAGTGGTTACAAGGGCCCAAAATTATTTTATAAAATTTAACTCGAACAAATATATTCGATTCGATTTGATTCGAATTCCATCTCAATCGACTCGATTCGAGAAAATTTCAAATCAAATTAGGATAATAAAATATGATTCGTCAACTCGATTAACTCAAAATTTTTTCATTCGATTCGATCGAATGCTTACCCCTAAGCTAAGTCCTCATTTTATTGGACCGTATGAAATCACTGAAAGAGTGGGACCAATTGCATATCAGTTGGCATTACTAGAGGAATTATAGAAAATGCACGACATTTTCCATGTGTCAATGCTTAGAAGGTATCGATCAGATCCGTCTTACGTTATTTCCACAGAAGAAATTGAGATTCAACCTGATTTGTCTTATAAAGAAGAACCTATCAAAATTTTAGTTCGCGAGGTGAAAGAATTGCCTAATCAACCTGTTTTTAGTGAAATCGAAACAGTGGTTTTGGGACCACAAATCCGAGTCATAAAGAAAATTTATTTTAAAATTTTTTTATGCTCTGCATTATGATAGGAATGTTATATGAAAATTTTGATAAGAAAATTTTACCGATTACATTATTAATTATAGAAAGGACCAAATTACATAAAAATGCAAAAGTTGAATTCTAGTAGCTAGAAGGATTAAATAGCTATGGAATTCAAAACTTGAGGTCCTTATATGATAATTAGACCATTAAGAAAAAGTTAGTAGATATTTATGATGAATCATCCATGGAAAATTAGAAAAAGAAAAGGACTAAATTGGAAAGTGGAAAAATTAATGGATGATATAATAATGAAATAGAAATAATATATGAATATTATCATCTTCTTCCCCAAAAATACATGGAAACCCAAGGAAAGAGAAAGTAAGCTTTTTTGGCTTAATTGGGTAAGTATTCTTGTCCCATTTTTAGTAATTTTTATATTTTCGAGATCGGAATAGCTTAATCTAATATATTTTGGGGATTAATTTGTAAAGAAGTCAAAGTATGGAAACTTTTCCATGGATGTAAATGCTGAAATTTTGAAATTTATGGTAGAAAATAAAAGGTTGTTGATAGATAAATAACTTTTACAAAGAGAATTTTGATGAAATTATGATTTAGGGACTAAATTGAAAAATGGTAAAACCCATGGAAAAATTTTGATTTTTTTGAAATTCATGGGATGTTATTGTGACATATAAAATTTGGCTAGGCTTGAAATAAGGATTAAATTGCATGAATTTCATTTTCTGAGTTTAAGGACAAAATTGTCATTTATGAAAAGTATAGGGGCAAAATAGTAATTTTGCCTAGGATGTGAATTGAATTAAATTGAGTATGAAATGGATTAAATTAATGAATTGAGTATGAAATGGATTAAATTAATGTTAAATTCATTTATATAGATCCGGAAAACTCAAATACGAAGTTAGATAGAGGAAAAGAAAAAGTGTCAAATTAGTAGATTTCTGTATACGAACAAGTGACGAGGTAAGTTTGTATAACTAAATTGTGTTTATTTTTATACTTGAATCAAATGTGGTATGTGTTTGCATGAATTATATAAAGTTCTGTTTGAATAATGAAATTCGATGGATACATAATTTCTCGTATTAAATGTGGTCCTGCATATGTTACGGACAGATATAGTTTAGATGAGCAATCCTGTTATAAGCCTCTCGAGCGTCCTGTTATATAGTTCTTGTGAGTATCCTGATCGTTAGTGATCCTGCATGTTTTGCACACTACCGCAGCTCTTTGTGAGCGTCCTGTTACACTATTCGATCGGTTGTGACCCAACATTATTTTGTGGACACAAATGCAGCTCTTTGTGAGTGTCTTGATATAGGATCTTATGAGCTTCTTGATATGGCTCGCTTGAACTCCCTATTATGCTTTCTGGAGCTCCTTGATATTTACTCTTTGGAGTTACCTGTTAAGCTCAATGAGCTTCTTATTCTAAACTCTTATGAGATTCCTGTTTAGCTCGGATGAGCTTCCTAATACATGGCTCACATGAACATCCTGATATATGGCTCAAGAGTGTGCTTCCTGATTATGTGCCCTATTTGGGTACCCTTGGATATGAATTGACGGATTTCAGTTTTGTACACTTTAAGTTTACTACGTGAATGTATCCATCGATATTTCAAATAAATTCAATTGATAAAGTTCTAACATGGTTAAACTAAACTTGAAATGATTCGTCATGGAAATGTACTTGTAATATGGAAAAATGATATGGAAAGTATATATATATGAAAATCATTAAATGATGAGCTCATCTATGTTCTTGGTAGTATGTGAATTACTTGAATAACATGATTGGTAAAGTTATGTGTTTTATTAGCCTAATTGCTTGGATGCATTTTTGTGTACTTACCTTAAATGAAAATATATGGTAAGTTAAATTCATGTTATACGAACTTACTAAGCAATTGAAATGCTTACTTGATTTTCTTTTCTCTATTTTATAATGCTCGGAAGCTCGTAAAGGTTGGAACCTGTCGGAGCATCATTACACTATCCTTCAGCCTGTTTTGGTATAAATGGAAAACTTGTTTTGGTATAATGGCATGTATAGGCTAACTTGGTCAATGTTGGCATGTAAATGGTTGTTTGTAATCTAGCCATTGGAATGGCTAGTAATGGTATGTTTTATTACATAATTATAAGGTTATATTATGTTTAACATATATGTGTATGGTATAATTAAATTGAATTGACGTAAATTATATGTTTTCACAATAAGGTAAGTCTAGAAATACATGAATGTGTGTGCTTATATATCATACATAACTCTTATGTTTGGCTTGGTTAAGTTGTCTTGAATTGGTTGTTGAAAATGTTTAAGTGTTGATGTAGGTGCAAGATAAAAAGGGTGAGAAATAAGGCTTGGAAAATGTTCTTATTTTGTCCACACGGGCATGTGTCTTGATCGTGTATGACACAAGCCATGCACACGGGCATGTGGTTTGGCCGTGTGTCCCCTTCATCTTAAAATTTGAGAAATAAAATGCTCAAAATTAGTCACACAGGTAGAGACACAAGCGTGTGTATTAGCCATGTGTGATACATAGCCTAGCACATGGGCGTGTATCTTGGCCGTGTGAAACCTGCACCTAATTTTCAAAAATTAAATTGACCACACGGCCTAACACACGGGCGTGTGGCTAGCCGTGTGACCTAAATCAGAGAGTTACACGGGTAAGGACACGGGCTGGGACATTGCCGTGTGCCTCACATCGAATGCCCACACAGTCTGAAACATGGGTGTGTTATTGGCCATGTGAGCCACATGGCCTGGCCACACAGGCATGTCACACGGCCTGGCCACACGGGCATGTGTCCCCTACACCTCAGAAAAATTTTAAGATTTCACAAAAAAATTCTGTGATTCTAATTTAGTCCCAACTCGATTCTAATATGTATTTTGGGCCTTGAAGACCCATATAAGAGACATTATGATTGATTTCTGTAAATAAATAGTAACTGAAATAAATTAACTAAAATTGAATGGTAAACTCCGGTAATGCTCTTTAACCCTATTCTGGCGATAAATACGGGTTAGGGGTGTTACATTTATTAGTATCAGAGCTACGGTTTAATTGATTCTCGGACTAACTAGCAAGTACGAGTTTAGCTATACATGCCATTATATAATTTGTGATAGTGTGATACCTCCTGATCATTTTAAATGTGTTTTTCATATAGTAATGTCATCTAACCAAGCTAGAGCTAAATCTGAGGAAGCTGAGAGCACTGCTTAAGCTTCTATACAAAGAGTTGCATCTACTAGCAGTAGAAGGCCCATATCTGAGGGCTGAGGTGAGGAGGCAAAAGAAGCCTTCTTTCAAATGATGAATGAGTGGTTCACAGAATTCATAAGAACAAATCCTGCTGTACAACAACCTCCCCCTCCTACTCCTCAATCGATTCCTGACATGCCACAAGGTGTTGAACCTGTTAGAACTAGTAAGCCTCCTGTAGATAAAATCCGTAAATATGGGGCAGAAGAATTTAGGGCTACTGCCGAAGATGATCCGGAGAGGGCTGAATTTTAGTTGGAAAATACTATTAGGGTTTTAGATGAATTATCATGTACACCATCTAAGTGTCTGAAATGTATTGTATCATTGTTAAAAGATTCAGCTTATCAATGATGGAATACTCTGGTTTCTGTTGTGCTAAGGGAAATGTTACATGGGAGTTTTTCCAAACGGAATTCAGAAAGAAGTATATTAGTCAGAGATTTCTAGATCAGTAAAAGAAGGAATTTTTAGAACTCAAACAGGGAAATATGACAGTATCTGAGTATGAACAAGAATTTGTTAGATTGAGCAAGTATGCCAGGAAATGTGTTCCAACTGAAGTTGTTATGTGTAAACATTTTGAAGAAGGATTAAATGAGGATATCAAGCTATTGATTGGAATTATTGAATTAAGGGAAATTATAGTACTGGCCGGTCGAGTACAGAAAGTTGGGGAATTGAGTAAAGAAAAGAAACAAGCACAGAGAGAGAAGCCCAGATTTCTAGTAAGAGATTTATGAGCAAATTACAATCATCTGCTTCAAAGAAATCAAAGAAATACCATGATCGTTCTACCACCTTTACGGGATATTTTGGGAAGGAACGAGGCTCTCAATGCTTTAACTCGAGATCTTCGTCTCCATCAGTAACAAGTGTTGAAAGTGTTGGTAACCCCAAATCGAGGTGTAAACATTGTAATAAATTTTATTTTGGGGAGTGCCGTATAAAAAGTAGAGCTTGCTATAGGTGTGGTTCTCTTGACTATTTTCTCAAAGATTGGTTGGAAAAGATTGAAAAAGATACTGATCAGACTTTGGAACTGGGTAACCCCACCTCGAGAGGTAGACCACTTCATTACCCTAGCAATGTTAGTGGTAGCCGAAGTGCTACGAAAGATTAACAGTTAAATCTGAAGCAAGAGCACCAGCAAAGACGTATGTTATACATGCAAGAGAGGATGCCTCTGTACGAGACGTCATTACTGGCTCTTCTTGATACTGATATTATTGCTCTGATTGATCCTAGTTCAACACATTCATACATATGCACGAATTTAGTGTCTGTTAAAAATTTAGCTGTTGAGTTCACTGAATTTGTGGTTAAAGTTTCAAACCCCTTGGGTTAGTATGTTATGGTGGATAAAGTTTGTAAAAATTGTCCATTGATGGTAAAGGGTTATTGTTTCTCAGCTAATTTAATGCTACTACCTTTTGATGAATTTGATGTAATTTTGGGAATGGACTGGCTAACTCAACATGATGCGATGGTGAATTGTAAACAAAAATACATTGTGTTGAAATGTCAGAATGGTGAATTACTTTATGTTGAATCTGATAAATCAGATGGCTTATCTAATGTGATCTCAGCTATATCAGCACAGAAATATGTCAAAAAAGGGTATGATGCTTATCTTGCATATGTGTTGGACATTAAAGTATTTGAATCGAAGATTAAGTCAGTGCAAGTTGTTTGTGTGTTTCATGATGTGTTTCTGGAAGAATTACCTGGATTACCACCAGTCAGAGAGGTGAAATTTTCTATAGATCTTATTCTAGGAACAACTCCTAGATCTATAGCACCTTACAGAATGGACCCAACAGAATTAAAAGAGTTGAAAGCACAGTTGCAAGAATTGATAGATAGGGGTTTTGCTCGACCTAGTCATTCACCTTGGGGAGCAACAGTTCTGTTTGTAAAGAAGAAAGATGGATCGTTAAGGCTGTGTATTGATTACAGACAGCTCAACAAGGTTAGAATCAAGAATAAGTATTCATTGCCTCGAATTGATAACTTGTTTGATCAATTGAAAAGTGCCACTGTGTTCTCTAAAATAGATCTTCGTTCTGGATACTATCAGTTGCGAGTAAAAGACTCAAATATACTAAAGACAGCTTTCAGAACCAGGTATGGACACTATGAGTTCCTTGTGATGTCGTTTGGTTTGACAAATGCACCTGTGGTATTTATGGATTTGATGAATAGAATTTTTAGACCGTATTTAAACATATTTGTGGTGGTGTTTATTGATGATATTCTGGTATATTCTCGAGATGAAAATGAACAAGCTGATCATCTAAGAATTGTATTGCAAAATCTGTGTGAGAAATAATTATATGCCAAATTCAGTAAATGTGAATTTTGGCTTTGGAAAGTTGGTTTCCTTGGACATATAGTATCTGCTGAAGGCATTAAAGTGGACCCGAATAAAATTTCAGCTATTATTCACTAAAAATCACCGAAAAATATGTCTGAAGTCAGAAGTTTCCTGGGATTAGCCGGTTATTATCGGAGGTTTGTAAAAGGCAAAAGTTTTCTAGGATTAGCCAGTTATTATCGAAGATTTGTAAAAGGGTTCTCAATGATAGCTTCTCCTGTGACTCGTCTGTTGCAAAAAGATGTGAAATTCGAGTGGTCTGATAAATGTCAGTAAAGCTTTGACAGATTGAAAGCCTTGTTGACTGAAGCACCTGTGTTAATTCAACCTGAATCAGGTAAAGCATTCGTAATTTACAGTGATGCATCATTAAATGGTTTAGGCCGTGTCTTGATGCAAGAAGGTAAAGTAATCGCCTATGCTTCTAGACAGCTAAAACCACATAAAAGAAATTACTCGATACATGATTTGGAATTAGCAGCTATTATGTTTGCATTGAAAATCTAGTGGCATTACTTGTTTGGTGAAAAATGTCACATATTCACTGATCATAAGAGTTTGAAATATTTGATGTCGCAAAAGGACTTGAATTTGAGACAGCGTAGATGGCTTGAGTTATTAAAAAATTATGATCAGGTTATTGAATATCATCCGAGAAAAGCCAATGTGGTTACTGATGCTCTGAGTAGAAAGTCTTTGTTTACTTTGCAAGCAATGAATACTCGGTTGTCACTGTTAAATGATGGTTCAACCATAGCTGCGTTAAAAGCTAGACTAATATTCTTACAACATGTAACAGCCCGGTTTTAGCTAAATCAAAACAGTGGTTTCGAAACCAAAAATCTAATGTCAAAAATTTATTTTAATATTATTTTTGGTGTTTACAGCATGATAGCATGTATGTGTGAAAATTTTGTAAGTTAATTTTATAGTTTAATTGCTCAATTTGAGAAAAAAAAGATTGAATAGCGTAAAATGCAAAAGTTGCATTCTACTTGTTAAAGGTGTCTAATAGCCATGGTTTGTTAAATTCAAAGTCCTTATGATTATATTAGACCATTAGTAGTGCTAATGGACATATATGGACATTTAATGAATGTTTTAAATGGTTTTTCATTAAGGTTATAATGGTAATTAGTAGAATTATTATGTATTAAATAAAAAAAAACCAAATTTAAGCTCAAAATAGTCATCTTCAACCGAATTTAAGAGGAAAGAAAACCTTATAAAGGCTTGCTAGGGTTCGGCTAGTATATTCCTTGATTAAGGTACGATTTTAGCTCGATTTTTGATGATTTCTATATTTTTGTAATTGTTACAACTCAATCTAGCTAGCTCGTACCTCAGATTTTGAAACCGTTAAAGATTTTGGGAGTTTCCATTGTTGAATCTATGAGTTATTTGATGTTTAATGTTGAAATATGATAGCTTGATGATATTTTTACATGTTTTGTAAAGCAATTTTTGACAAAAGTGTCAAATAAATTGTGAAATAAATGAAAGTTTTGGGCTTCTAGGGGCCTATATGTAATTCGGCCAAGCTTGGGTTTAAAGAAATTATGTGAATTTTGTGTATTTGTGAAATAGGGACTAAATTGATTAAATGTGTAAGTTAGGGGCTAATGTGTAAAAATGCCCAAGTGTGTAGTTTTAGACTAAATTGAAAGAATATGTGATTGAATAAGTCAATTTGAATTCAGATAGATCAAGAAAAAAAGAATTCAGATTTAGATCGAGGGAAAAGCAATGTTATCGAGTAGTCGACCCGATACGACAATTTCGAATATGAGATAAGTTCGTATAATTGAACTTAAATGTGTACCTATCTATTTGATGGATGAAATTGAGATAGTAATTATCCTATTGGATAAATGTTGAGATATTAAATGAAATGTATGAATTGAGTAAGTTAAGTTGCCGAATAAGGTCATAGTTGGGCTATGGCAATCGAATAATAAGACCATAACCAGGTTATGGCATGTGAATGAAAGACCACGAAAGGGCCTTGGCAATGTATGTGTAAGACCATAGTTGGACTATGGCATCGGAAAATCGATGAATTTGTATCATAAGCATTAGTAAACTAGAGTGGTTTGATAAGAGTATTGATGAGAAATAGAAATGTATCGGTACAAGTATGTACGGAAAACTATTCAAGTATCGAGTTAGATGAAGTTGAGAACTCATGAATCATGATAGGAATAAATTCTATGATAGCTCATGATTTGATGCTTTGAATGTTTATGATATTATTCATTTTGATTTGTTAATGAATATTGTGATTATTTCATGTTCACATACAGACTTACTAAGCTTTATAGCTTACTCTGTTTAATTTTTGATGTTTTATAGTTTTACGAAGCTAGCTCAGATCCGGGACTCGTCAGAGACTTCATTGCATTATCGATTATTTATTTTGGTACTTTTGAAGTTATGTATATTTGATATATGGCATGTATAGGCTTGTGTCAATTTAGCTTGTTTGATGGATGGGTATTTTAGCCATTTGTGTTCACATAAGATGATAAACTTGGTGATGTTTTATGAATGTATAATGGTTCTATTTTAATGTTTGGTAATAGACCTATATTGGATGAATGTGGTTAAAGTGATTATGCATATTTGAATTGGTTTAGTTGGATGAATTATATATGTGAATTATGCTTAGTAAAGCAATATAAATTGATTAGTATTAGAATAGGTAAATAGTATGGATTTGAGTATTGAATTTACTTGAAATGGATATGGTATGATTATGTATTAATTGATGGACTTTGGCTGCATATTTGTGACTTAAAATAGTACCAATTGAGTTTACTTAGGTATGTGCAAAAAGGGTGGCAAATTGGCTTTGCAAATGGCCCATTTTTGTCCATACGGGTAGAGACACGGGCGTGTGTCTCAGCCGTGTATGATACACGGTTAGGTTACACAGCCGTGTGTCCCCTGGTGATGAAATTGAATTAAAGTCAGTATGCTCCATACGGTCTCACACACAGGCGTGTGACTGGCCGTGTGGTATAAGTTAGTATAGCCTCCTAAATGGCACACGGCCTAGCACACGGGCGTGTGTGGCCATTTCGAAGGGTACACGGGCGTGTGGTCGGCCCTGTGACTCAAGTCAGTATACTCTCCAGTTTTCACATGACCTAGCACACGGGTGTGTCTAAACACACGGAGGTGTGGTTGGCCGTGTGACTCAAGTTAGTATACTCTCCAGTTTTTACATGGCCTAGCATAAGGGTGTGTCCTCGACCGTGTGATGCAAGTTAGTATGTATGCCCTGTTTCTACATGGCCTAAGAAACGAGCATGTCTACTAACCGTGAGAGGCACACAGCTTGTTCATACGGGCGTGTGACCTCTGGTTATATGAAAAAATTTTAAGCTTTCCAAAATTATCGTATGTTATCGGGTTAGTCCCAAACCATTTCTAAAGCATGTTTAAGGTCTCGTAAGTCTTTATAAGGGATAATGTGATTGTATTGAATGATGTATGAGAATGAATGCTATATGTTGTGTTTTGATCGGTAATACCTCATAACCCTATTCTCGCAACAGATACGGGTTAAGGGTGTTACATTTTATTGGTATCAGAACTACGGTTTAGTCAATTCTAGGATTAACATAGCGTGTGTGAGAGTCTAACTATACATGCCATATATACTTTGCAATAGTGTGATGATTCCTGACAGCTTAAATTGTGTTTTCGTATAGTAATGGATCCTAAACGAGCTATAGTTGATGATGTAGAGAGTAATGCACCAGCTACTGCTCCAGGGACAGCGCCTATTGAATCAAGACCCGTGTCGAGTAGTCACGGAGGTAAGGCTAAAGAAGCCTTTTTCTAGATGATGAACGAATGATTCACGCAATATATTCATATTAATCCAGCTGCTCAACAACCTTTACCCCCACCTATGCCTCAACAAATTCCTGTTGTTCCTCAAGTTATAGATCCAATACGGTTGAACAAGCCGCCAGTAGATAAAATTCATAAGCATGGGGCTGAAGAGTTTCGGGATACTATTGATGATGGTGCTGAGAAAGCCGAGTTTTGGCTCAAAAATACGATTTGAATATTTGATGAATTGTTTTGTACTCCTGAGGAATGTATTAAATGTGTTGTATCTTTACTCAGAGACACTGCATATCAATGGCGGAATACCTTAGTGTCTGTAGTAACGAGGGAACGAGTGACATGGGAATTCTTTCAGAGGGAGTTTTGAAAGAATTACATAAGTCAGCAATTTCTTGATCAAAAGCATAAAGAGTTCTTACAGTTAAAACAAGGCCACATGACTGTCACCGAGTATGAAAGAGAGTTCGTACGGTTAAGCAAGTATGCTCAACAGTATGTGTCTATTAAGGAGTTATGTGTAAACGGATCGTTGACGGGTTGAACGAAGATATAAAATTACTAGTTCGAATTCTAGAGTTGAAAGAATTTGTCGTTCTGGTTGAAAAGGCTTGTAAAGCTGAGGATCTTAGCAAAGAAAATAGAAAAGCAGAATCAGAAGCTAGAGACTCGAGAAAAAGATCAATGAGTAAGTTGTATCGCTCTTCATCAAAGAAATCTCGAGATTTGTTTAGTTGATCAAATACGCCAGTGGAATACTCTAGTAGAGATCGTGGAAGCAAATTACGAGTTCAAAAACTCTAGCTGTGTCAGTAGCAAGTATGGGTAATGTTAGATCAAAAAAACCTGAATGCGGACGATGTGGAAAATGACATTTTGGAGAGTGTAGATTGAATGATAAAGCTTGTTTTAGATGTGGCTCGTATGAACATTTCATCTGGGATTGTCCTGAGCTAAATGAGAAAGATAAGTCATAGAATGTAAGATCGAGCAACCCTACTGTGACAGGAAGATCATTCTGTAATGTTAGAAATGTGAGTGGTGGTAGAGGTGCAACTCGAGATACTGCAACGAGATCCGATGCTAGAGCACCTGCCATAGCCTACGCTATTCGCACTCGCGAAGAAGCGCTATCTCCAGATGTTATCACCAGTACTTTCACTCTCTATGATACTAATGTGATTGCATTGATAGATCCAGGATCGACTCATTTTTATATATGTATGAAATAAGTATCCAGTAAGACTTTGCTTGTAAAGTCTATTGAATTTGTGATTAGAGTATCAAAGCCCTTAGGCAAATGTGTTTTGGTTGACAAAGTCTGCAAGAATTGTCTGTTAATGCATCAGGATTTTTATTTTCTGGCTAATCTGACGTTGCTTTCATTCGATGAATTTGATGGGATTTTGGGTATGGATTGGTTAGCTATGCATGATGCTATAGTGGATTGTAGACGAAAGATAATAAAACTAAAATGCTAGGATAATGAGACTATTAGAATTGAATGTGATGATCTGAATAGTTTGCCAATTGTGATCTCATCTATGTTAGCTCGGAGATTTGTGAGAAAGGGGTGTGAAGCTTATCTTGCTTATATACTTGATACGAAAGTGACAAAAATAAAGATTGAATCAATACCAGTTGTATGAGAGTATCCAGATGTATTTCCCGAAGAGTTACCGGGTTTACCACCTATCAGAGAAGTTGAGTTTGGTATTAAATTAGTACCGGTTACAGCGCCAATATTGATAGCTTTGTACAAAATAGAACCGATAGAGTTAAAAGAATTGAAAGCTCAGTTGCAAGAATTGACGAATAAAGGTTTTGCTAGACAAAGTTTCTCTCCCTGGGGTGCACGGTGTTATTTGTGAAAAAGAAAGACGGCACAATGAGAATGTGTATAGATTATCAGTAGCTCAACAAAGTGACGATCAAGAACAAATATCCTTTGCCATGAATAGATGATTTGTTTGATCAGTTAAAAGGGGCAACAATGTTTTCGAAAATTGATTTGAGATCGGGTTATTACCAGTCGTGAGTTAAAGACTCTGATGTGCCTAAGACTGCATTTAGAACAAGGTATGAACACTACGAATTTCTTGTTATGCCTTTCGGACTAACCAATACACCTATTGTTTTTATGGACTTGATTAATCGAATTTTCAGGTCGTATTTAGACCAATTCGTAGTTGTATTTCTTGATGACATTTTGATCTACTCTCGTGATGATCTGAATATGCCGAGCTTTTGAGAATAGTATTACAAACTTTGAGAGATAAACAGTTGTTTGCAAAGTTTAGTAAATGTGAGTTTTGGCTACGAGAGGTCAGTTTTCTGGGATATATAGTTTCAGTCGCGGATATCTGAGTTGACCTGAACAAAACATTAGCGATTATAGATTGGAAGCCTTTGAGAAATGTACTTAAAGTTCGTAGTTTTCTAGGACTAGCCGGCTATTATAGATGATTTGTGAAAGGCTTTTCAATGATTGCGACTCTAATGACACAATTGCTTCAAAAAGATGTTAAATTTGAGTGGTCAGAAAAGTGTCAGCGGAGCTTTGAACAATTGAAAGCATTTTGACAGAGGCACCAGTGTTAGTTCAGCCTAAATCGGGTAAAGAATTCGTAGTTTTTAATGATGCATCATTAAATGACTTGGGTTGTGTTTTAATACAGTAAGGGAAAGTTGTAGCTTATGCCTCAAGACAATTGAAGTCGCATGAAAAGAACTATTTGACGCACGATTTAGAATTAGCCGCGATAATGTTTACATTGAAAGTTTGGCGTCATTACTTGTTTGGCGAGAAATGTCATATTTATACCGACCATAAAAGCTTGAAATATTTTATGACTCAAAAAGACTTGAATTTGCGACAGCGGAGATGGTTAGAATTATTAAAAGACTATGAATTAGTGATTGACTATCATCCGGGAAAGCAAACGTAGTTGCTGATGCTTTGACTATTATCATGGGTAGTAAAAATCTGATTTGATGAAAAATGTGGGCTATTATGAGCATGTATATGGTTCGGCTAGGCTTGGGTAACAATGAAATTGAATACATTTCATTTTACGAGCCTAGGGACTAATTTGTAAAAATGTGAAACTTTAGGGGAAAAAAGGTAATTTTTTCATAATATGATTTTTGGAATAATTTGAGTAATGTGAATATTAAATAAGCTAAATTTGTTATTATAGATCAAGAAAAATGAAGTTCAGACCTTGATCGGGGAAAGAATAAGGTGTTTGACGATTAAATCCTTATCTACTATTTTTGGTACCGAGGTAAGTTCGTATGTAAGTAATGCATTATTATTTATGCCTTAATTATGTTAATATTGTATGAATTGTGATTTACTCTTTGAATGAATTCGATAAAGTTCGACATGCGAGAAAATCCCAGTTGAACCTTGGGAATAGTTAGAATACAAATGTCATGACATTAGGGTTATTTGAGTTTACGTGTAAAACCATATTTGGGATATGGCATCGATATGAGATTTCTTATAAGACCATAGTTGGGCTATTGGCATTGATTTGGGATCCCATGTAAGACCATATCTGGGATATGGCATTGGTATGGTACTAGTGTGAGATTTTCCGAGTATCCATTAGTATTCCAAGTGGTTTAACGGGAAACTTAACGGCAATGTTAAAGTTGGGAAAGACTATGGTATGTTGTGAAAGATTATGGTGAGTTGCAAGTTGGTACAGGTATGTACACAAAACTCATGCTTAATGAGTTCGATATGTGATGAAACCTCGGATTAGTTTGATCGAGTAAGTTATCATGTTAAGATGTTAAATACATCTATGCTAAGCTTGATTATGAATTCACAATGACATTTATATTAATTTACTTTTTGTTAAATCTATGTTAAAGTATGTTTATGATGCCTATTATTTGCATAGGAACTTACTAAGCTTTAAAGCTTACTCCCCTTTCTTTTCCCTTGTCTTATAGTGTCACCAAGCTAGCTCGGGGATCGAAGATGGTCGGAGATCCATTCACACTATCAAATTATTATTTTGGGTACTTATGATTACATTATTTTGAGTTATGGCATGTATAGGGACTTGGTCTCTTTGATATGTGTCATAGTTGATTTGGCCAAAAGTGTTCGCTTATGTTATTTGATAATTCATTTTGTAAATGGCCATTGAAATTGGCTAATATTGGTTAAGTATATATGAATATAAAGATGTCTTTCATGGATGTGGATTTTGCATGTTTTGAGATGATAAGTATGAGATGTTGCATGTGATAGAAAATAGCATGTAATTGATGTGTGGATGACTTAGTTGTGGTTAAATTGGTTGTGTGTATATTCTTGGATTGGTGTGTTGTGTAGGTTGGTGCAAGTAAGGGTGGCAAAATAGCTTGGTAAATAGCCTTATTTTTGTCCACACGGGTAGACACACGGGCGTGTGTTTAGGCTGTGTGTGACACACAGCTTGTCCCATGAGTGTGTGATTCGGCCGTGTGTCCCTGCATTTTGAATTTTAGCTTTAAATTAGGCACACGAGTAGAGACACGACCGTATGTCTCAGCCATGTGAAGGGAACGGCCCAAGGACATGGGCGTGTGACCAAGGCGTGCGAAGTCTGCACCCATTTTATGAAAAATTATGAAAATTAAATCGCTCACACGGCCCAAGCACACGGGTGTGTAACTTCAATTTGTTGATGATGTCATAAATAGAGAGTTACACGGGCTAGGGACACGGGTGGGTGTGACCACATGGCCTACCTACACGGGCGTGTCCCAAACCACATGGGCGTGTGACCCTGTTTTGATGAAAAATTTTCAAAGTGTTTTAAAAATTTCTAAAGTTCTCGGTTTAATCCCGAACCACTCCTAATGCATGTTTTGGGCCCCGTAGGCTCGTTTTAGGGACTATATGAATGTTTATGAAAAGTTTTAAATTTGAGTGGAAATTCATGTCCCGGTATTGAATGTTAGTTTGAGTTTAAGTTCGGTAATGCCTCGTACCCTGTTCTGGCATTGAATACGGGTAAGGGGTGTTACAGGTATGCCCACGGAAGATCTACATCTCCACTTTTGATTGTTTATGGAGGTGAGTGATTCATTCAAGATAGCCGGTGTGACTGAAGACGCATTGCGGTTAAAGTTGTTTCCATACTCGTTGCAAGATCAAGCACGAGAATTGCTCAATTCATTACCACCAAGTTCCATATCTACATGGCAAGAATTAGCAGAGAGATTTTTGGTTAAGTATTTCCCGCCTAGCAAAAACGCTAAGTTGAGGAACGAGATCACAACTTTCCAACAATTGGATGACGAGTCTTTGTATGAGGCTTGGGAGTGATTCAAGGAGTTACTTTGTAAGTGTCCTCATCATAGGATTCCTCATTGTATCCAGTTGGAGACATTCTATAATGGTCTCAATGCACATACAAGATTGATGGTAGATGCTTCTACGAATGGTGCAATTTTGTCTAAGTCTTACAATGAGGCTTATGAGATCATCAAGAGGATCGCGAGTAATAACTATTAATGGCCAACAAATCAAATAGCTTTAGGAAGATGTGTAGCTAGAGTTCATGAAGTTGACGCCCTCACTTCGTTATAAGCTCAGGTATTGTCTATTTCCTCTATATTAAAACAATTTACCGCTAGTAGTGCTAATAATTTTGGAGTTCAGCCACCAAGTCTGTTTGAAGTAGTTTCCTATATGTACTGTGGGAAAGATCATTCTTTTGAGAATTGTCCATCAAATCCCGAGTCAATGTACTATGTGGGGAACCAACATCAAAATAGGAGTGGACAAGGACCCCAATCCAACTTCTACGATCCTTCATGGTGTAATCATCCTAATTTTTCTTGTAGCAACCAAGGAAATGGACTGAACAACAACTTATTGCAGCATAGACCCAACCAATCTCAAGGGTTTAATCAGCAAGCTCCAAAACCACCTTAAGCTGAGGCATCAAATAGTTTGGAGAACTTGTTGAAAATGTACATGGCAAAGAATGACGCTTTGATCCAAAGCCAAGCAGCAACATTGAAAAATTTGGAAAACCAAATGGGTTAGTTAGCTACGGAGTTTCGTAATAGACCGCAAGGAACCTATCAAGGCAGTGGCATTGCGAAATGGTATAATTTTGGAACCCCGATTGATTGATGTCGAAGATAAGCCCGTTGAGAAGAATCAACCAGCTGTTGAAATTCCTACACCAAAAGAGTCAGAATCTGCAAAGATTGACAAGGAAAATCCTAACTTAGTGAATTCAGATGCTTTAACATCTTCTTCGGATGCAGATTTACCTACTCAGAAGAGTTATCTGATTCAACCAAAAGTTTCATCACCTCCAATTTTGCAAAGATTATAGCAAGACAAGCAGAAACAGGAGGTGCAATTCAAGAATTTTTTGGATGTTCTGAAGCAGTTACATATCAATATTCTGTTGGTGGAGGCTTTAGAAAAAATGCCAAATTATGTGAAGTTTATGAAGGATATATTGTCTAAGAAGAAACGACTGAGTGAGTATGAGACTGTTGCATTGACAAAAGAGTGCAATGCGTTCTTGCAAAACAAACTGCCACTGAAATTGAAAGACCCAGGAAGCTTTACCATACCCTGTAACATTGGTGAATCTTATTGTGGTAAAGCTTTGTATGATTTAGGAATGAGTATCAATTTGATGCCTAAATCTATTTTCAAAATGCTAGGGATATTTGAAGTAAGACCTACAATTGTGACGCTTCAGCTAGCGGATTGATCTTTAGCATATCCCGAGGGAAAGATCGAGGATGTTTTGGTAAGAATCGATAAATTTATTTTTCCTGCAGATTTCATTGTCTTAGATTTTAAAACAGATAAGAAAGTGTCGATCATCCTTGGGAGACCTTTCTTAGCCACGGAAAGAATGTTAATTGATGTGTAGAAAGGTGAACTCGCCATGTGAGTTCAAGACGATCAGGTAACCTTTAACATTCTTAAAGCAATGAAATTTCCCGATCCGGTAGAAGAGTGTTTAGTTATGGAAGAGATAGAAACCTTGGTTTCTATGGAAATTAATCTTGAAGAAGATCCATTGGAGAAAGCCTTAGATCTTGACCCTTTAGAGGATAAAGAAGGTGAAGAAAACGTGGCTTTGATGGAAGCCAATCTGAGAAATTTTATTCAATCCACACGGTTTGAAGCATTGGAGTTGGAAGTAAGAGAATTTGTGCAACCCAATTTGTCAATTGAAGAACCACCTAAACTCGAACTAAAGGTACTTCCTTCCCATTTGAAATACGTTTATTTAGGTGACTGTTCCACTTTGCCTGTGACTATTTCAGCAGAACTGACGAAAGATCAAGAGGAGCAACTAATTGCTGTTCTAAAGAAATTTAAGAAAGTAATTGGTTGGACCATAGCTGATATTTGAGGTATAAGCCCTTCTTTTTGCATGTATAAAATTATTTTAGAATAAGGTGAAAGAGTTCGAATTGATGGGCAAAGGAGGCTCAATCCTATTATGAAAAAAGTTGTGAGAAAGGAAGTGATCAAATGGTTAGATGCAGGAATCATCTATCCTATTTCAGATAGTTTGTAGGTAAGTCTAATGCAGTGTGTGCCGAAGAAAGGTGGAATCACGACTATTGAAAATGAGCGAAACGAGTTGATTCCAATGAGAACTATTACTGGCTGGAGAATTTGTATTGATTACATGAAGTTGAATAAAGCCACTCGGAAGGACCATTTTCCATTGCCTTTTATGGATCAGATGTTAGATCAACTGGTTGGTAATGAATTCTATTGTTTTTTAGATGGTTATTCAGGATATAACCAAATAGTTGTAGCCCTAGAGGACCAACATAAAACAACATTTACTTGTCCATACGATACGTTTGGTTTTAGGCGAATGCCTTTTGGTTTATGCAATGCACCTACAACATTTCAATGATGCATGATGGCAATATTCACTGATATGGTTGAAAATTTTGTTGAGGTTTTCATGGATGATTTTTTGGTTTTTGGTAACAGTTATGATATTTGTTTAAGTAATTTGGCTAAGGTACTGAAGAGATGCAAAGAGACGAATCTTGTCCTTAACTGGGAAAAATGTCATTTTATGGTTAAGGAAGGGATTGTCTTAGGGCATAAAATCTCAAAGAGAGGAACTGAACTCGATAAAGTAAAGGTGGACGTAATTGAAAGATTACCAACCCCAATTAATGTGAAAGGAGTCAGAAGTTTCTTAGGCCATGCCGGTTTTTACCGAAGGTTTATCAAAGATTTCTTAAAAATTTCTAAACCATTGTGTTTGTTGTTAGAGAAAGATACAGTGTTTGATTTCAACAAAGCATGTTTGGAAGCTTTTAATCTCAGCCCCAATAATCATTACACCTAATTGGAGCTCACTTTTGAGTTGATGTGCGATGTAAGTGATTATGTCGTTGGAGCTGTGATGGGTCAAAAAAGAAACAAAGTGTTTCACCCTATTTGCTATGCAAGTAGAACTTTGACAGGAGCCCAACTCAAATATACGGTGACGAAAAAGGAACTCTTTCATATAGTTTTTGCTTTTGACAAATTCTGGTCATATCTTATAGGTACCAAAGTTACAGTATTTACTAACCATGCGACCATTAAATACTTGCTTACAAAGAAAGATATGAAACCGAGGCTAATTTGTTGGATACTTTTAATCCAAGAATTTGAGCTTAAGATCCAAGACAGAACATGTGTCGAAAATCAAATAGCTGATCATTTGTCGAGGTTGGAGCAAGATGAGGTAACTTTATCGTGTGTGCCTATCAACGAGAATTTTCTAAATGAACACTTATTTGAGGTAATTCAAATTCATGAAACACCTTCGTTTGTTGATTTTGCCAATTATCTTACATGTGGAATAATTCCTTGAGAAATGATATACCAACAAAGGAAAAAATCCCTTCATGATAGTTGGTGTTATTTTTGGGAGGATCTGTTTTTGTTTGAAAAATGTGCAAATAGTATAATCTGAAAGTGTGTAGCTAAAAGTGAGATTGTTGAGATCTTATATCATTTCCATTCATATCCAAGTGGGGGATACTTTGGTGGTTCACATATTGCAGCAAAGATTTTGAAAGCAAGTTTCTTTTGGCCTACACTATTTAAAGATGCTTATGCTTATGTGAAAAACTATGATAAATGCCAAAGGATCGGAAATGAGATGCCCTTAATAAACATTTTAAGAGATTGAATTATTTGACGTATGGGTCATTAACTTCTTAGGCCCGTTTCCTTCTTCGTATGGGAACAAATACATCTTAGTTGTTGTGGACTATGTATCCAAGTAGGTTGAAGCTGAAGCATACCCTATAAATGATGCTAAGGTAGTTATGTGATTCCTACATAAGCATGTGTTTACACGATTTGAGACACCAAGAGCTATTATTAGTGATGAAGGTTTTCACTTTGTGAACAAATGGCTTAAGTGGTTGCTTAACAAATATGATGTGAAGCATAAGATTGTTACGGCCTATCATCGCCAATCTAATGGGTAAGTTGAAAGAGTGAACCATGAATTCAAAGGTATCCTTAGAAGGGTAGTACGCCCTAGCAAAAAAAACACGGTCTCGAAGGCTCGATGATGCATTATGGGCCTATTGAACAGCATTTAAGACACCGTTAGGAATGACTCCTTATCAGTTAGTCTTTGGAAAGGCATCTCATTTGTCATTATAGTTGGAGAATAGAGCTCACAGGGCTTTGAAGCAGTTGAACTTTGATCTTAAGCAAGTCGATGAGAGAAGAATGTTACAACTTGATGAGTTGGAAGAGCTGAGGTTGTTTTCCTATAAGAATGCCAAAATGTGTAAAGAAAGATCAAAGAGATGGCATGATAGTCATATACAACGTCGCGAGTTTAAATAAGGTCAGAAGGTTTTGTTGTTTAATTCAATGTTGAAGTTATTTCCTAGGAAGCTTAAATCCCGATGGAAAGGACCCTATACCATCTACCGAGTTTATCCTTACAAAGCTATTGAATTATACGACAATTACAGAGGTACGTTTAAAGTTAATGGTCAACGTCTCAAACACTACTGGGATGGTGAAGTTGAGTAAGTTGAATCCTCGTTCAAATTAACAGACCCTTGATTTTTCATGAACTCATTTTGTAAATAAATAAATAATTGGAACTTATTTTCTTAACTTATTACATTTAATTAATTCTATCTAAGGAAATTGGAACTTAAGCGGGACTGCTGTGACCCCTCCAACCTTTCCTGGGAATTAATTTAATGTAAATTGTTAAGAAGAAATTTTCTATTTAAAATTTAAAATTTTTAAGTTTCATTTGTTTGTTTTAAATTTTAAATTTTTATATTAATAAAGGGGGTTAAATTTGGCCCAAGTATTAATCAGTTTTTTTCCTAGAGTAAGTTTGTAAATACAATTTGAGTTTGATGCCCAAGACAGAAAAAATGAGGGAAAAATCCATACTTTGCTACCACTCCCATTACTTGCTGCCCAAGTAACCCTAATGTAGCTAAATTTTCGCTACATGTTACCCTAGTTCTTCCTTATATAAATTCCTCTTCATTCTTCTATTTTTCATATCCCTCAAAGCAATTTGCTTAACCTTAAAAATCCTTAAGTCTCCCTCTTGTGCCGTTAGCCTCAAATCCCGAAAGAAACCCTGGTTTCTTTTCCCTTTTTGTCGAAATCACCTATTGCCCCACAAGAAGATTGCCGAAGCACCAACTTTGCTACCGCACATCACTATTGTCACCGCCGCACACCACCGTTGTTGTTACACGCTGTCATTGCCATCGCACCATCCTTGCTGTCACAAGATTTTCATCGTAGCAAGTCCTTACCCACCTTGCTGATTTCTCTTTTCCCCCTTGTGTAGAAACTTTGTCAAATTCTCAAGAAAAGATACCATGTCTCGCAAAAGAACTAGATCTTCAAAGACTACTCCTGAAAACCAGATTTTGATTGATGAAGAAGTGAAAGAGAGATTTGATTCAATTTTCAAGCATCAACCAATAATGCCAGAAAAAGGTTTTAACTTGAAGAGCCATGATTTGATGGTTGTTCCTATACCGATTAGAAAGAAAATCAATACTCTCAAGTGGAAACGATTTTGTGATGCTCGTTCACTTCTCGATGATGAACTAGTTTGAGAATTCTATGCTAGTTTGACTATGCAAGATGCTACTAAGGTCATCGTTCGAAAGAAAAAGGTACCTCTTACTTCTAAGTCCATTAATGATTTGTTTAACTTACCTGATGTTGAAGAAGATGAGTACTACCATATGATGAACAATATCAATTGGGATTTTCTTCAACAAGTGCTTGATGTTGTGACAAATCTAGGATCTCAATGGATTATAAGAAAGTTTGGAAGCTATTCTTGCCGAAGGGAATACCTAAAACTAGTAGCAAAGGTATGATTTTATTTCGTTCACTACAATTTTATGCCTATCTCACATAGTTCCACCATCTCGATGGAACGAATGCTCTTTTTATATGCTATTTTGACAGAAAAATCCATTAATGTTGGGAAAATTATTCTCAAAGAGATTCATGACTATGCTAAAAAAAAGACAAGAAGTGCTTATTTCCCATAATTAATCACTTCACTTTGCTTAAGGGCCCACGTTAAAACACAAGCAAATCTGAAGGGGAAATATGTTCAAGGGTGTATTACAAGTCATGATCTTGAAAGGTTAGTAAAGAAAGTGCATGAGCTGAATCAAGGTGAGCAAGAAGAGCCAACTAAGCCAGATACCGAGGAGTCAACAAATGAAACTGGAACTGAAGCTAATTTAGTTACAGACACTGAAGAAGAATCTGATAAGGAACTGAATAGTCCTAAACCAGTTGAAGGATCTGCAAACCCTGAACCAAAGGTTGAGCCAGAAGAAGAAAAAGTCAAGCTAAGTGTTGAACTTGAATCTACAACTCCAATGTTGACTTCTGCAAGTACTTCAAAGAAATCAGAGTTGTCAATTATGATGGATATGTGCAAGTTCATGCACAATCAACAACAAACTTACTGGAAATATGCAAAAATTAGAGATGACTCAATTTGAAATACTTTTAAGAATATCTCTAATACTTTTGTTCCTGAATTCCCAGATGTTATCCTTGAGACATGGACGGAAGATACTAACTATACAAGCGGAGATAGAGCTGAAGAAGATAAGGGGAATGAGTCAGAAAAATAAAAGGGGGATTATTGTCTTGTTCTTTATTTAATTATTTTTAGGTCTTTAGGAATTTATTTCTTTAGTAATTAGGATTTAATTTCTATAGAATAAAACATAACAAAGATGAATAAACTTAACACTTCTTTAGAAAGAAAAAGACTAAATGATGTGGTAATGGGAATGAACATATCTAGGATTGGGTTATTAGGAAAGACTTGGTATTTAAGCAATCTTAATGACTCACCTCTCTTTCTTTACAACCCTACCTGGTGTTCAGTTTTCATTCATTACTTTATTCTTGCAATGAAGACACTGTTTCTTTTTAAAAGGGGGTAAGACAAATAAATTGATCAAATTTTTAAAATTTTCAAGTATGTTTCAATCATTTCTTTCATAAGTATGTTTTAATAAATGAATGTTTAGAGACATTTTTTCGTTAATGAGATAGTTTGTATGCAAGTATGAATGATGATTCTATCTAAGTGAACGTATGTTATCATGAAGAATGAAATGCTTGTATGATCTTAGTCTTAGTAATGTTTGCCATGAAAACTTAGTTTCTCTTGAGATTAGACATGCATGAAGGTTTATATCTTTAGAATTGACTTAGTAACTTTCTTGAGGCAAAATCCTAGGAGACATAAAAATCTAAAATGATATAGAGCTATTTCTTTGGATCATTTGAGCCTTTTTTGAGCCAACCTAATGATATTAGACCATTGAAACTATAATTTTGAGCTTAAAGGCTTGTTTATTGCAATGAATCTACATTATAAGCCACAATACCATCTTTTTAAGTGATTCTAATTTTGTGCACCCATCATAACTAAATTTGTCTTGGTAATAAACATTTGAGGAAATTTTCAAAAAGATGTATGTGCTCATGCTTAAAAAAAATACGAAGAAAGAGTGAAGAAAAGTTTGCTCAGTCTCCAAAAAGAAAAATGTATGAGCATGAGTTCAAAATAGGTTTGGGGGTGTTCCAAAGGTTCACTTAAAGAAAAAGGCTGTATTTCGAGAAATCCAAGACAAAGTTAAAGGTTAAGATTTTGAAACCGAAATGTCTCATCTCTTTAAATCCCTACCTTTAACCGAGTTCTATTACAACCTTATAAAAGACCTATTGATTTGATGATTATGACACCTACATTAGTGGAAATGAAGTACTAAGTTCAACATATGAAGATCATAAATAAGCCTTATGATTGTTTGCTTGATTGATAAGAAATTATGTTGAATGAAGAATGCTATCTGTGGCTGTGACATACATACAAACTATGGTTCATGTTGGCATATTTTGAAACTTAGTATAAAATTCTAAAAATGTTTGCATATGATTACTTGTTAATAAAGGAGATCTATGAACATGAAGTTATTAATGCATGATTATGGGACAAAGATTGATGCTGCTTACAAAGTTAGCAATTTTGCCTTAGCAAGACCTTTTATTGTGCATAAACATTACTTGGGACGAGCAATGATTTAAGTTTGGGGGTGTGTAAACTGAAAAATATATAGGATTTTTCCTATGCAATTTATCACCTTTTTACTTAAATTCGTTGTTAAAACTAAGTAATTGTTTAATAAATTAATTGAAATATGTGAAAATATGAAATTAGGACATAGAAATTATTAAAATGTGATTTTATGCTTTATTATATAGTTTTCATGCATAAAATGGCTTATTTTATATTTATTTGAACATATTATATTTTTAAGACATAAAATGGGTCATGCATGATTAAATTAAATAATAAAATATAAAATTATATTTAATAATACATTTTAAAATATTTTATTAATAATTTGGGTTTTAATTAATTAATTATTTTATTCTTTGGTCCTTTAATTTGTTGATTTATTTTGGACAGGTCTGATAACTTTGTTGGATCACAAAAACCGTCCAAATTGAAGACTAAGTCAACCCAATTTCGGCTATACATGACTGTCCACATAAACCACTTTTTGGTTTAATTACACAAGGTCCTTACAATGTTGAAGAAATTAGAGATTTGCCCAAAGATTTACATTTGACCAAGTCTTAGTCCTGAGTTGTTATGACATTTAAATTACTTAAAAATCAAGCAAAATTCAACTCAAAATCAACTAATCATGGCCAGCCACTCATTGAAGAAGCTTGAAGAGACTAAACCTTTTTATTTTTAGCAAACTACTCTCCTCTCTTCACTTATAAATAAACTTCATTTCACTATTCTTAATCATCCCTCATCCCTTATCCCTCATCATTCTCTCTTTTCTCTCAATTCTCTTTAGCATTTTCCATTCCCGACGCCTGGCATCATCTCTTCATAGAGATTTTAGCAATTAAGCCTCTTACAGAGCCCTTGGTTGGCCACCTTGGAGAACCATCAACAACGGAGCAAAGCGAAGGAGCGAAGGAGCCTCGTTGGTTAGAGTCTTGGGTGACAGCCACTTTGATTTGGGTTTAATCTTTCTTTTCTTTGATTTAATCTGAAAATGTTTGCTATGTGTTCTTTGTTCTTGTTACAAAATGTTAGCTTAATTTTATTTAAGCTAAGATGATTGCTTTGATTAAATAATATTTATTTGATTCATGCTTATAATGTTTGTGCCTCAATCGATTATGTTTTCAATTAAAATCAAGTCTATATTTCGTTCATACGTGATTGAAATGCACCTAAGTTAGCTAAGCGATCCTAACCAGATGACGGCTAGTAGACACATAATTGAAATGTGCATGCTCAATTTAGATCCTAACCCGATTAAATTGCAGGTTGCATAACAACTCCAACCAAGCTTTGTTATCTGCATAGTTGTTAGATTTGTGTGATTAAACTGTTTCAAACCTAACACGTCCCTGTTACCTCACACAAATGCTAAGAAACCCTTAGTAAATAAGGATCAGTAAAATGCATATTTACTAAGTAAATGATTCCGAAAGGACCTAATGTGGTTTCCAAACTCATGAAAGATCGAATTGCCATGGAATGTTTTTTTGAATGTTATTAAGCATGTTAATAATAAATTGAGTTTAATTAAAGTAATTATCCTAGTTTATTTATGTTATAATTGTTGCAAATTGTGTTTAATTTTGCTAAAATCTATTTCATTCATATAGTTTGCATATTTAGGATAATTTGCATTGGGGATCATTGCATTTAGTTTAATATATTTAATTTTAATCATCACTTCTCAATCATATTGTGTTTTTATTTACGAAGTTGTTAATATAATTTTACAGTTAAGTGATTTAACACAAATACAATCCATGTGGAGAAGATAACTCGATACTTACTTATTACTTGATAACAATTGTGTACACTTGCACAAACCTACACGTTACAATAGTTTTACAAAAAAAAAAACTCAAGCACGTATTTCAAGGATCGTTCTTCGGCAGGGATTGATAAAGAATTATGAAATAGTTATATGATCTACTAGTTTAGTGATTACCAATCTAGTCAATTTAAGAATTATTAATGCAAATCAATTCAAATTCATGAAAGCTAATCTAGATTATCTACTGTATGAACTAATCTAGTTGTCCTATTATTTGTCTTAAACTATGTAATTAGTGAAGTAATGGTTGATTGGTTAACTAGTTATTAATGGGGCTAACATACATGTTTCGATTAATTCAATTACCATTGCTAAGTAGAAATATTCTTTTGATCTCATCCTAACTTAAAATCTACCGCTTAGGATCTCTTGATCTCACCTAGTTAATAGCTCACCTCTTGGTCTCACTATTCGACATGATTGTGTTAACACTGTACTTTATAAATTTATCTCTCGGTTTCACCTATCTAGATGTTCAGCTAGAGGTGTCAATTCTAGCTTAATAAGCATGGCAACACAATGAAACAATCAATTGATCATCAACATATATATTAACAACACTTAGCCACTAGCATTCTAACCAACCATCAATAAAATCTAGCACATCATGGTAATCACAAACAAACAACAATTCTAAACAATCAATCAATATAAGGAATTAAGCACAAGTTTAGAAATGCTCAATCATGGAGAAATGTCTAAATCAAAGCTAGAGTTTGCACCGATCTCCATTTACATTGTCATCAACAAGAAAGAAATGAAGCAACTACAACAAAAGACAAAACTTCTACAAGTTTTCTCTACAAAAATCCTTTTGAATCTGAAAATGCTCTTTAAAAATTCTAAGTTCTCTTTCTCTTTTCTAATTCTAATACAAACAAGTTTATATGGTAATGAGCTAAATCACTAAGTGGTCCTTACTGAGAAATAGAATTTTCAAAGGCCGAAAGTTAGAATTCCACTAAAATGCCATTGGATAACTATCACTTGATTTAAATCTATAGAGTGATGTCGTGACCAATAATATCACGGCGTCGCAAAATTGGCAAATGACTTCTCCCTGGCTTGGTTCAAGGCATTGACGTCTTGACCTCAAGATTCGCATGTCGCAACCTAGCAATCTAATGTTGTGACTTTAGCCTTTTTCACGTCACGGTGTCACCTATTGTCCACACCATCTTCAAGCTAAGCTCATCCAATGTTGCAACCTCAAAGGTTTCATGTTGCGGCATTGCCTTCAAAACTCTATCCATTCATTTCCAAACAGTTTGTCAAGTGTGACCTAACTTCCATATACATCGTGACCTCCTAGCTGATCATCTCAAGGCATTTTTGGATAGTCCTTCATGTTTTGACTTAAAGAATCCTTACATTGTGATGTCAGTCTTTGTTCCACCAACTTCCAAGCCTTGTATGCTTTGGTCTCCTAGCTTTCATAAATAGACAAATTAAGCACCATAAGTATCATGAACCACCTAAAACTAAAACAACATCAAAGACACTAAAACAAGCTTAAAAACATAACTAGTCCTACACACAACACATTAAACTACTAAGCACTAAATTACTCAAATTCACTAAAAAACAAGCTAAAGCAAGTATGACACCACCTTAATTGCATATGCTAATTTAGCACACATCACCCAGGCTGATCCAAATTCGAAAAAAATTGAGCTTGAAAAAGAATCAAATCTGAAAGAGTTCGAGCCTGAAAAAATCCGAGCTCGAGAAAGCTCAAGCTCAAGGAAATTTCAATACGAGCCTAAAAAGTCCAAACTTGAAATAATTCAAATCCGAAGATAGCTTGAATTTGCTGGGTTGTCACCTTTACCTACAAATTGAAAGGTTTTTTTTTTCTTGTATAAAATAATTTTATTATTTTCATATGTTATTCATAATCGGATTGCAACCTTTTATATCTTTCTTTGCAAAATTCCATTTAATTTAATATAAAAATAAAAATAGTTATATTATTATAATTAGACTTAATTTTTTAATTATTAAAACGAATATATACATTGTCCAAGCACTTTAAACTTATGAAATTATAATTTTTGTTACTGCACATTAGAAAACGGTAACTACATCAAGAGCTCTTTAAATGAGAACTAAATGAATTAGATGCATTATATCAAAAGCAAAGCTTGACAACCATTGATGTTTACAAAGAGTTTATTTACTTGTACATATTTCACCACTTTGCCATAGACACAAAAACCTTTTATTTTATTTTATTTTATCAACGTTTAAGTTTTCACTACTCATTTTTTTTATCCTTCACTGATTTAGTTAATTAAATGAATCCAAATTTGAAGTGAGTAAAGATATAAAAGAAAAATTAGTGGCTTTGGGTAAGTTTAAGGAAAGAAAATGCTGAAATAGATATCATAAAATAAAATGGAGAGAAGATTCAAGAATTCCTTTTATTTGTTTGTAGATCATGTATTCGATGAAAGTTGCTCATATGCTATAAGGTTTATGAGCTTCTTACAAAGGATGTCACGGTTTTAATGGTTTATTTATCCTAATGATTTGTGTAGAACAAACGAGCATGGACAAGACCTTCACTATGAATGGTTCAAGAAGCGGTCCAAGAATTATTTATCCAACTCTTCATGATATATTTCAGACAATAATATAAATCAATTAATTTTATTATTTCATATTTTAAAATTGAATTACATTCCTCCTACATAAAAATTCATAATGAAGAAATTAAGTACCTTTTTTGGGATAAAGAATCAGAAATTGTAGAATTTTTAATAAAATTATAATTTTCTTCTTAAAAGAAGACTCACTAAAATCTAACACAAATAAAAATACATATGATAATAACAAATCAGGCTTGTTTGTGGACAGATTCAAACATGTATGCAAGGGCCAACATTATGTAATAGAAATGATCACATGATTTATCATAAAAATTTTATTAATTTAAGTTATATTTTGCTGTTTCTTTTAAAATAAAAATTAATTTTTATACATTAAATTAAATTGAACTTAAAATTCATTGTTAAATTAATTATTTATATTATTAAAAACTGATATTAATGACGAAATAATTCGACAGCACCATATAACATACAAATCACTTTTTTATCTAATACACAAATATTTAATGTAGTTATTTTTTAATTAGAAAGAATGCAATTACTCCATATAACCTTTAGCCCCCTACCTCAAATAATTCCCACGTCACCAATTCATTTCTGATATGTTTTTCTTCCCAAAACAACCCCCGCTCCATCCATAAAACCTCGATAATACCATTACGTTCAACTAAAACTCAAATTGCCACCACCACCACTCTTCTTTACAGAGTGGCTTTGCAGTGTCCGCTTCTTCCCTTCCCGTCCTCAGCTTTTGTCGAAATTCACTCTCTTCTTTAATCTCTCTCTCTCTCTCTCTCTCTCTCTTTTAATTTCTTTTATTTTTTCTAATTTTCTGATCAAACGATTCACATCTCTCCAGCCATGACTATGATGACGACTCCGCCGTTAGATGTACATGACACTCTTTCCTCTCTTCACTTTCAATAGTAATTATTTTGTTCTTGAATTTCTCTCTTGGTGGATGTGCTTAAAGGGATTACTTTTTGTTTTCTCAAGTTATTTATTTTTAAATTGACAAGTGATTAATTTTTTACGTGGATTTCGTGCAATTTTTTCTGAATGCATTGAGAGGTTTGGTTATTAGGGTTTTGATTGAGAGAGTTAGGGTTAGGTTTTGGTTGTTCAGAGTTTTGATTGTTTTAAACTTTGGATTTTGGAATAGCAAGAAGATGAGGAGATGCTCGTGCCGCATTCTGATGTAGTCGATGGAACTCAGCCAATGGAAGGTTTGTTTTTTTTATAGAAAATTTTTAGTTCACTCTAATTCGCGTTATTGATTTTATAATCTTAGGTTGATCCGGAAGTTGGGTTTTTCTTTCTTTTATTTATTTATTTATTGTAATTATGGAGTGATTTAGTATGGAGTAATAATTTGATTAGTCAGGTTGTTAGTGTTTTGATTTTTTGTTGATTTTATGATCTTGATTAATTTAGTTGCTCAAGTTGAGCCAGCTAGTACGGTTGAGAATCAGCAAGTGGAGGAGCCTCCATCAATGAAATTCACTTGGACAATTGAGAATTTTTCTAGGCTCAACACCAAGAAGCATTATTCAGATATGTTTGTTGTTGGTGGTTACAAATGGTAAATGGTGACTTTTCTTTGTGTTGTCATTATTGGAATATCTTTTATTTGGTGTGCTGCAGACTGTATGTAATAGATTTTTGGTTGTCGGGTTGATTCTTCTGTGCAGGAGGATACTAATTTTTCCAAAGGGAAACAATGTGGATCACTTGTCTATGTACCTGGATGTTGCGGATTCTTCAGCATTGCCATATGGTTGGAGTAGATATGCTCAGTTTAGCTTGGCGGTAGTTAATCAAATCCATCACAAATATTCAATAAGAAAGGGTATTCTTACTGTTACTGAGTTTGTCGTTTTGTTATTTATGACAACAGCATTTAATGGGAAAATTCCACCCTCTTTGTTCCTGTATATTGAAGTTTCAATTTAAAGCAATCTTTCATTGCCTAGAAAGAATTTGTTTATTGTCTTTTTACTCAATGCGTGATTGAGCATTTTGTTATATAGTGTTCATTCGTTGGACTTGAAACAATCGACAATGATTTAGCATGTAAACTTGTTTCAGCTGCATGTATTCTCTTTGGCTAGAAACAACTACAAGCAGCTCCATTATTTGATATTTTTTTCTATTTATGGATACCTTTATTGTTTGTTTCACTTGGATGTTTAGGGAATTTGATTAGAAAGGGAATTGGATATTAAGAATGTTTTAAGATTTATAAAATTCCAAATTAGAGAGATTTTGATGATAATGAAATTTTCGTGGTCATGATACTTAAGTTGACTTATTGCTCAAAAGGGTAGGTTCTTCCTTCTGTGATAACAAACATTTGGTGGACGTAATCAAACCTGTTTTATTTCTTTGTATAGATTAGCAGTTTCCTTTTAACATTCTAGCTAATAATACTTTTATTTATTATTTTTATAATATTTAGACAGAAAGTTATTAATGGGATGTTAACTTTATTTGTTTTGCGTCCTTCCTCATTAACTTTCTTCCACAAGCTTTCTGTTCCAAATTGGGTAATAAAATGACTTTTATTTTATGTAACATTGCCTTGTTCTATACTTCTACCCTTTCTCTTTTCAAGTAGGTTTATTTTCGGAGTTTGATTTTTAGTGACAATTCTAGTATTATGTTGGCTTTGCTTGTATCTAGTTTTTGCTACTTTTATATTTCATTTTCTGTTGACCTAATCTATATAATGTTCCAGTTGTGTTTTAAGCATTCCTGTCATTCCTATTTTATGGCAACTAAGTAATATTGCTGAACTGAAAACAGTATGCTGTGGTTAAATTTTAAGGATGAAAGGTTTACAATATTGCAAGATTGTTAAATTCTTCCAGGATAGGTTAACGTTTAGGCAATTTCTCCTCTGGATTGGATCATTTTATGTTGTGTTTATTACAAGCAGATTTGTGTTAAGTGATTGGTGGTTGACATATAGCGGGGAATAAAGGAACTTGCGTGAAAGTCTAGATTCGTTATTGTCAATCCTATTTCATAGCGACCAAGTATTCAATATTAAAGTTTGTCCAGAACTTATTTACTGCTTTGTTTTTAACTTTCATTTGCAGATACTCAACACCAGTTCAATGCAAGAGAGAGCGATTGGGGTTTCACATCATTTATGCCTCTCAGTGATCTTTATGACCCTAGTAGAGGATATCTTGTGAATGATACTGTTGTTGTTGAAGCTGAGGTTGCTGTTCGTAAGATACTGGATTATTGGTCATATGACTCAAAGAAAGAGACTGGTTATGTTGGACTTAAGAACCAAGGGGCTACTTGTTACATGAACTCACTCCTACAGACTCTATACCATATACCATACTTTAGAAAGGTGATGGTGTTGTTATTATTCTGTTTGGCTTGCTCTTATACTCTTCAATTGGAGTGAAACATCTCATTTTTTAATGTTCTCTTTCAGGCTGTGTACCACATGCCAACAACTGAAAATGATATGCCTATTGGAAGTATTCCTTTGGCTCTGCAGAGTTTATTTTATAAGCTTCAATATAATGACACTAGTGTCGCGACAAAGGAGTTGACCAAATCTTTTGGATGGGATACATATGATTCTTTCATGCAGCATGACGTGCAAGAACTCAACAGAGTGCTTTGTGAAAAGCTTGAGGACAAAATGAAGGTGCTGTTCTCTCTCTCTCTCTCTGGGTGTTTGCAGTATCACGTTGTGTTACTTAATGCTGATTATTATCCTTCTCATTTTACAGGGAACTGTTGTGGAGGGGACAATACAGCAGTTATTTGAGGGTCATCATATGAACTATATTGAATGCATCAATGTGGATTACAAGTCTACAAGAAGGGAATCATTTTATGGTATTTTCTCTTTACTGACATGTATCAATATTAGTTGAAATACTGAAATGCCCTTTAAGAGCAAAATGTGAGTGTACGTATTGTGTGGCAGACCTTCAGCTTGATGTCAAAGGTTGTCGGGATGTTTATGCTTCCTTTGATAAATATGTCGAAGTTGAGCGCCTTGAGGGTGACAACAAATATCATGCTGAAGAGCATGGCTTACAGGTTAGTTACGTTTTTAGTTTTTTTGATGTGATGAAAACTGGGCCTAAAATGTCGTTTGGCCCGCTTAGGGTTTAGAATAATGCATAGACAAGGCTGTTTTAACAATTTATTCCATGGTTAGACTTTATCTGCGATTTTTATCAACTTAAGCCATTCAGCTGGCACAAACTAAGGCATTCTGATTAGTTTAAATCCTAATGACATTTCTTAATTCTGTGCTGATATTCTGTTGTTCATTTCAGGATGCAAAGAAAGGTGTCTTATTTATTGACTTCCCTCCTGTTCTTCAACTTCAGCTAAAGCGATTTGAATATGATTTTATGCGGGATACGATGGTGAAGGTCAGTGTTGGAAACAGTTTTTCCAATTCTGTTGGGTAACTGGGTTACTTTTGATACTGGTTGGTATTTTGCAATTTCAATCAAGGCTTTGGACTGTTATGTAATCTGCTAAGAAAACACTTCTACTGACTCCTTTATCTGCTGCACTAGATATGATCTATACATTTAAATATTAATTCTTTCATATCGGCTAAACATTTCTGTTTCCTTGTTAAGTTTCCTTATATTCCCTTCCGTCAATGTTGATTAATGAGGGTTTCATAGAAGATCAATAAATTCTTTATATGCAAAAGCAAAAAATGCCTGGCTTTATTGCTTCTAGGAAAGAAAGTATTTTAATAGCCATAATTCCTTTCACAATTTTTTTTACTTATTGTCTTTTCTTTGTGTGGTTTAATCCAGTATTACTGTCTGATCTGGTTTAATGTTTTTCCAAATGTCACTTTTATGAAATTGATTTCCTATGATAAAAATTATAGTTTTTATCTTTCAAAGTGTTAACATCCATTTTATCTTTTTCAACAGTGGGAATGAAAATAAGTTGGCATTATGGAGTTTTTCATATGAATTTAGATACTATGCATGTTAGTTTTGGATATTTGTATTAATAGTTTCTTTGTTTTGTAGATAAATGACCGCTATGAATTTCCTCTTCAACTTGACCTTGATAGAGAAGATGGGAAGTATTTATCACCTGATGCAGATAGGAGCGTTCGCAACCTTTACATGCTTCACAGGTATTAATTTCCTCAGGAATTTTCACTAATGTTTTTAATCTGTTCTTAGGTAATGCAAGTCAGTAATACATTGTTCTAGTAGTTTCCGTGCTTACCTCCCATGCTAAACAGGAGACTTTTTTTTCTTTTTTTGCATGTCCTGCTTCGGCTTACAGTGTCTTAGTTCATAGTGGAGGAGTACATGGTGGACACTACTATGCTTTTATTAGGCCAACCCTTTCTGACCAGTGGTAAGCAAACATTTTTGAATTAATAGTCGACTAATTTGATTACAATCTCAATGCACTTGTATACTATTTTTTTCTTGAATTTGAACAAGATTTTCTGAAGAATGGCATGATTGACATAAGAACACATTTTCTCTAAGATGACTTTTCGTATTTTATTTTTCCTGTTTGGTTAGCAATTACATGGATATTGAAATAACAGCAGTATCAAACTCAAGAGTTGTTAAAGAAGTTAAATTGCTTTTGAAACTTACACTTGACATATGACTACTTTGTGAGGTTTAACTCAGGCACATCTTAAGATTAGTATTATCTTTAGATTAGTATTCAATGCCATCACATCTAATGATATTTTGGCATTTAGTATCAGGTGCTTTTGGATTTAAAGTTGGCTCTTGTTAAAGCATCACATCTAATGATATTTTGGCATTTAGTATCTGGTGCTTTTGGATTTTATGTTGGCTTTTGTTAAAGTTTATTTTAAAATGGGGGAAAATTCATGTTAGGACCCTTTAATATATCTCTTTGTTTTGTTAGGTATAAATTTGATGATGAACGGGTAACAAAAGAAGATATGAAAAGGGTATTAGAAGAGCAATATGGTGGTGAGGAAGAGGTAATTTTTCTATGTTCTGCTTAAAATGCCCTGTCTGTTTGTGAACCATATGTAAGATTTAATTGACTTTGTTGCCTTGTTCTTTCATATTCATTAGTTGCCACAGACAAACCCTGGCTTCAATAACACGCCTTTCAAGTTTACAAAATACTCAAATGCGTACATGCTAGTCTACATACGAGAAAGTGATAAGGACAAAATAATTTGCAATGTTGATGAGAAGGACATTGCTGAACACTTGAGGGTATTTTTTTCATTTCCTTGAAATTGATGTGATCTTCCTAATGTTGACCCTGTTAATGACGATCAGTGCATTCAATGCAAATATCAGATGAGGTTAAAGAAGGAGCAGGAAGAGAAGGAAGACAGAAGGAGATATAAAGCACAGGCCCACCTGTATACTATTATAAAAGTATCTATCTGTTACAATCAAGGTTACCGCATTTATGGATATTCTTTTTTTCATGCATTTCAGTGACTATAATTAATGCATTTAGGTTGCTAGAGATGAAGATCTTCTAGAACAAATCGGAAAGGACATATATTTTGATCTCGTGGATCATGACAAAGTTAGGAGTTTCCGCATCCAGAAGCAGACATCCTTCCTTGCTTTTAAGGTACCGTTTATGATTTTTTTTGCTTGTTTGCATGTATCGGACTTAAAATGTAATCGACACAAAATAGCTAATCTGATTGTTGTGGTTGATGACATTTCTAATTGTTACTTGTAATCGGAGCCTAACATCATTCTTCTGATTATCTATCTTGAGCTTCAGTTTTCTTTTAAATGTCCTGACAGCATATTTCTTACATGTATTTTGGAATCCAAGGATATGCGATTCAGTTATCTTGTTAGCTTTTTGGGGATGGTGTTACAAAGGGAAAGTTTGGGAGTTTGCCATTTGAATATTAGTCATGTTGCTGAGGAGATGGCATTTGATTGTACTAGGAGTTGGACTGCTTACTAACAAGATGTTAATCAAAAGAGAGTTTTACCTCTATTTGATTCTGAAGTCAAAGTTTGAAAATTAGACTGAATGCCTATGCATATAACATTCCTTAATTATAACTATCAAGTAATATAGATATGTCTGCTTTAGCTTAATTCATAATCTTTAGTACCATACTAGTAAACAAATGACTTTGTTTCTATCTTTGGGATTTCTTATGGGTTTCAAGTTGTTATTATTGTCTTTAATGTGTAACTTTCTGAGCTTGTTCACAGGAGGAAGTTGCGAAAGAGTTTGGCATACCATTACAGTATCAACGTTTTTGGATTTGGGCAAAGCGTCAGAACCATACGTATCGGCCAAATCGACCGTTAACCCCTCAGGAGGAGGCTCAATCTGTAAGTAGTTCGTTCTAGTCTTTGTGCTTTGCATCTTGTTTCTCTCATTGTTATTTGGAAAATACATTTTCTGAGTTTTCTGCTTGTCTCTACTGAGATATCTTACAAGGGGGAAATCTTTGCTGGCATCTTCTATGGGAATAAAAGATTAGATGTGTTTCCAAATTTTTTTAGTTGAAGTTAAAGAAAGTATGTTGACTTAAACGATGATATATGTTTGTGTCTTATCAATGTAGTTTGTTTGTCATCTGGCAAATATTTATTGTTTAGAAATGTTTATAGTAGGAACTTTACTATGGCCAATGTTATAGGAGGCAGTAGCTGGTAAGGAGCATTGTTTGTTTCTCTCTTTGATTAATCCTGTGAGCTAATTGTTTATGATTGGTTAATTCAGGTTGGACAATTGAGGGAGGTTTCAAATAAAGCCCACAATGCAGAACTAAAACTGTTCTTGGAAGTTGAGCGTGGCCAGGTAATGTTCTATTAACTTCTGTTTTGAGTTTTTAAAATGGTAAATTTTTATTCTCTCATATTCCTTTTCCCCCTTTTGTTTGATAACTTCAGGATTTACATCCTATTCCTCCACCTGATAAGACAAGGGATGATATTCTACTTTTCTTCAAGCTCTATGACCCGGAGAAAGGAGAATTGTGGTATCTAACTGTTCCTCTTTATTTTGTATATTTTGTCTCCTCATACTTCCTGACAATGCAATTTGTTCTTTCGCAGTTATGTTGGTAGACTGTTAGTAAAACTTTCTGGTAAGCCAATAGACTATATAGCGAAGCTAAACCAAATGGCTGGTTTTTCTCCTGATGAAGAAATAGAACTTTATGAGGTTTGTTACTGCTCAACTGTGTGTTTGTATACACACCGCTATAATTTTCTTAACCAATTCTCCTACCTGGTGATTTTGTATCTTTTAGGAAATAAAGTTTGAGCCTTGTGTGATGTGTGAACACCTTGATAAGAGATGCTCATTCCGGTTAAATCAGGTATATTTTTCTTTAGAACATATACCCTTTTAATGTAAATTGCCAGTGACACTGTCCTTGCTTGCAGATTGAAGATGGGGATATCATATGCTTCCAGAAGTCTTCTCCAATTCAAAGTGAAGAAGCATGCCGGTGTCGAGATGTGCCTTCATTTCTGGAATATGTGCACAACCGCCAGGTATAGTCTGCTTAAACCTATTCATCTAATCTCTTTTTGATATTTTGCAGTTTATAGCTAACTGATTTTATTTTGGTAGGCTGATAGTGTTTTTTTATACCGTGTTCTCATTTGTTGTCTGAAGCAATAGAATTCCTCCATTTCCCCATTGGTATTAATTTATAGAACTGTAAATAAAGATTTAGAATCTAGTGCTTGAGAGAAAAAGAGATACCTGTACCCAGTTCTGTAATATTCTTTTAATTGATATGAGATCTTTCATTCTTTTAAGGTGTTCATTGATGAATAGATATCCCTTTGGTGTACTCCATTTCTTTCCCTGTTCACCAGTAGCTGCCACATGGAGTAATTAATAAACAAAGCCTTTTAGGAATTATTTACTTTCCTCATTATAAGACAAGGAATGATATTCTACTTTTCTTCAAGCTCTATAACTTGGAGAGAGGAGAACTACAGTATCTAACTGTTCCTGTTTATTTTGTATATCTTGTCTCCTCATACTTCCTGGCAATGCAATTTGTTCTTTTGCAGTTACACTGTGTTAACCATATCATATAAATGAAATCTAGAGGACTTCGTAACAGAATCCAGTTTCTTTAGTAGAGTAAATACTTCTAACAATAAATACATAAATAAAAAAATCACCATGGAAAGAACAATTTGCTAGTCCGAGTGAGAGATTAATGGAAATTATTCATGGTCGTTAATGTTTTGGAGGACGACCAACCAAATGAGAAATTATTGGAAAAAGATTGAAGGATAATTTTAATTCGAAAATCAGAATTAATTTAAATGGGAAGCTAATTGAATCTGGATTATTAGTTTGTCAGGAAAAGTTCTCAATTTCAACTCTGGCTTTCAACTCTTTTTTTCCAAGAAATTTTTGGTAGATAGTAGAAAATAGAAGTCTTTTCCCCTCTGCTGGGCCTGGTTCTTTCCCCATTAGTGATGCCTTGAAGAACTTCCGCACCATCCAATCTGCTTGCAATCATCTTGCGTTGATCATTTCTTTAATCTTAAATTTGCAATTTTTCTTTTACTTAATTTTACACTTCCATACATTTTCCGTGTTTTCCTGATTGTTTTTCCAACCCCTATTATCTCTAAGAGAAATGTTCTATTTTGTTTTTTCACTAACAACTACAAACAAATTGTTTCCTTCGTGGTGTGTTCTGGCTAAAAGGGATTTTATCATCTTTAAAAATATTAGTATTGAGGCCTTTGAAAACAGCATCTCTCACTAATTTTTTGCCCGTAATATAAGGAAAAGGTAAATTGATCTGTCTGTACTTTCTTCAATTTTGGCTTATGGAGCCAGTCCTTTCTATCTCATTTTTAATGGATTTTAATGGGCTAATACGGGAAGTAGGTAACACCAAAACTGTTTATTTTTTTTAAAATTACTTCATGTGGTCACTCTTGGTGGTGAAAGCTGATGGAAATGGGGCACATTTATGAGGCAAAGGATATTAATGATCATAAAAGGAAAAAGAAAAATGGTCTAACATGTCGAGAGTTGTTTATATTTATTTAATTAGCTGGTTACCAAGAAAGTTAGTCAGTTTGATTCGTTCAAGACAAGAAACTTCTCAAAGGCATTTACTATTTTTAACGTGATCCTTTTTTTCATACACAATTCAATTTGTGTATAGACTCTTTTAACTCGATAAGTTGCTTTTGTGATTTGATGTTACTTAGATTGTTCGTTTTCGATCAATGGAAAGACCAAAAGAAGATGATTTTTGTCTAGAGCTGTGAGTACTTCTGGTGCAAACTATTTTTCAGATTGATTATTAGCTGTCAGATACTTATACTCCAGTTTCTCTATAACATTCAAGGTCGAAGATACATACTTATGATGATGTTGTGGAAAGAGTGGCTTACAAAATTGGTCTGGATGATCCATCCAAAATCAGGCTCACATCTCACAACTGCTACTCTCAACAACCTAAGCCTCAACCTATTAAATATCGAGGAGTAGAGCATCTTTCAGAAATGTTGATCCACTATAACCAGGTAGCTCCCGTATGGGTTTGACATCTTGCTATGTTTGTTTCATTTATGCAAAAGATACTTTGACTGATTTTTTTTTTTTTTTTTTTTTTTGTTTCTTCATTTACAGACTTCTGACATTTTGTATTATGAAGTTTTGGATATCCCTTTGCCAGAATTGCAAGGGCTGAAAAACCTAAAAGTTGCTTTCCATCATGCTATGAAGGATGAAGTAAGTATAGAATCTGTAGTTACTCCTTCCAATTTCCGCTTCTTTTAGGATCAATTGATATTTATGCACCTTCCTGTTATAATGCTTAGCATGATTTTCAGGTGGTAATTCACAATATTAGATTGCCTAAACAGAGCACTGTAGGAGACGTGATTGATGAACTTAAGACAAAAGTAAGTTCTTGCTTCTAATTTTATACTCTAAATAATCGAAACTAAGAAGAGATGGATAGTGTTATTTGTGATGAGGGGCTGATGTGGTTTTTTTTTCTTTTTTTTTTTTTTTGCAATGATTATTTCCTATTTTATCAATAAATAACTTTTTTCTAGCATCAGTTATCATATAAAAAATAACTATTGTACGAATATGCACTGAAACCAACCACAATCTTGCACATATTTCTTTATCATAAGTATGATGGATCCTTACAATGAAATGTCAGATTACAGTTTCCTAATTAAGGAATATTTGAGTGTATCAGATAGGATTCTGTAAATATTTTATCCTTAACTTTAAGGCTGTTTTTAGGGACAGCATCCCTAGAATTAGTCTGTTTCCTAATATAAAGTTTCCTAAGTTAGGTTCACTATGTGTATAAATATTTATGTAATTTCATGTGAATAAAACAGAATTGAAATAGCATGTTTTAACATGGTATCAGAGCCTTTTTAACTCGATTTTTGGGATTTTTTTTCCTTTGTCTGGCAATTCTTTTTTACTCCCAGTCAACCCTTAAGCCTGTAGAATTTGTTCAAAAGAAACATGACTGAAACTGTCAAGACCAGTAACACTGGGGATTCAGTATGGTGCACCTACTGTAAAAAATTCCGTCACACTAAAGAAAGATGCTAGAAACTCCATGGAAAGCCACAGACAACAAACAAAATTTCTTCAGAAAAAGATGGACAACAAAAGGGACAAGGGCGAGCAAATACAGCAAGACAGCTGGATGGAAAAAATAATTCTCAAGAATCACCTGTTAAATTCAATAAAGAAGAAATTGAGAAGTTAAAGAATTTGCTGGGATCATTGGAAAAATCTTTTTCTACAGGTACTTGTTTTTTTTCAGGTATATCCTCTTCTCAAAATTCTAAAGTCTCGAATATACTCACCAAAAGTTCTTAGGTCATTGACTCAGGAGCTACAAACCACATGACCCACTTCTCACAAAAATTTGTTTCATATACACCTTGCCCTAGTAGTAGAAAGATAACGGTAGCCGATGGTTTTGTGATCACAGTGGCTGGTCAGGGTGATATTGTTATAAACAAAACTCTTACTCTTGAAAATGTCCTTCATGCTCTAAAACTATTTACCAATCTTTTATTCATCCGAAGAATTATCAAAGACTTTAATTGTAGTGTGGTTTTCTATCACAATCGATGTCTTTTTCAGGAACATAATACGAGGAGGATGATTGGACATGCTAAGGAAGTAAATGGCCTATACTATCTTGAAGAATCCAATGGAGAAGTTAGTGCTCTGAATTCCTCACCATTATCTTTCATCTCCGAATCTATTAAAGCCAATAAATACCAAATTTGGCTCCATCACCTTCGCCTTGGTCATCCATCGTTTAAAGTCCTTAAAATTATGTTTCCTTCATTGTTCTAAGGATTAACTGTTGAAAAATTCCATTGTGATGTCTGTGAACTTGCAAAACATAAACTTACCACTTTTTCGGTAAGCAATAAAAGAACATCCGCTCCTTTTATTTATAGTGATGTTTGGGGACCATCCACTATTTCAAATATTTCTGGGGCTCGATGGTTTGTATCCTTTATTGATGATTGTACCTGTGTGTCTTGGATATTTCTTTTAAAACAAAAATCTGATGTAAGGTCTGTCTTTCCAACCTTTTACAACATGATCAAAACACAATTTGGAGCTGAAATAAAAAGGTTTAGGTCAGACAATGCCAAGGACTATTTCAATCAATTTCTCTCACCATATTTCCAAGAAAGAGGCATTATACATAGTCATATTGTGTTAGCACACCCCAACAAAATGGTGTTGTCGAAAGAAAGAATGGTCACATTTTAGCTATTACAAGAGCCCTCTTGTTCCAAAAAAATGTCCCTAAACAATATTGGGGGAGGCTGTTTTAATTGCTACTCATATGATAAATAGATTGCCTACAAAAGTCCTTGAATCTCAAAGTCCTATGCAAGTTCTAGCAAAATTCTTTCCTGATTTCAACACTTCAAGTAACCTTACTCCCAAAATATTTGGCTATGTTGCCTTTGTACATGTACATTCTCAAAAATAGAGGAAAATTTGATCTACGAGCTGTAAAGTGTGTCTTTCTCGGTTATTCTTCCACTCAAAAGGGGTACAAATGCTATCATCCAGCCACAAAAAAATTTTATGTATCAGCGGATGTTACTTTTGCATAACAAGAGAATTTCTTTACCCGTCCTTATCTTCAGGGGGAGATCTTATTCACAGAAGATAAGGACAAAGAATTCTTTCTTCTTGACATTCTAGCTCTTGTCTAGCAACCAAACACTCACATTCCAGCTCCTGTCCAGCAACCAACCACTCCCACTCAATCCTTGCCTGCTAACCAACTTGCTCGACTCGAAACTATGGCCCCTATGCAACCTGAAACAGAGCCTAATACACCCAAATCACAAAGAGGAATTCAGGACACTACTCGTCCTTTACTGGTTTACTCAAGGAAGAAGGCATTGGTGCAAGTTCAATCATCTTCTTCTCCTATACAACCTGAGGTAATTGCTGAACCTACTTTGAATACTAATACTGAAACTACTGACAATTTAGATGATTTTCCCATTGCTATTAGAAAAGGGACTAGAGCCTGTACAAAAAATCCCTTGTACTTATTCATGTCTTACAAAAATTTGTCCCATAACCACAAAGCCTTTCTTACTAGCCTAAATTCTATCTCCATTCCCAAAACTATATCCAAGGCATTAGAAGATGAGAATTGGAAAAATGCCATGAAGGTTGAAATGGAAGCTCTTGAAAAAAATAAGACATGGGACTTGGTGAAATTACCGAAAGGAAAGAAACCAGTGGGATGTCGCTGGGTGTATACAGTGAAATATAAGTCAGAAGATTGGTTGCTAAAGGGTACACTCAAATGTATGGAATAGACTACCTTGAGACATTTGCCCCTGTTGCAAAGATGAACACTGTGAGAGTGTTGTTGTCACTAGCTGCCAACAAAGGCTGGAAATTACAGCAATTTGACATCAAAAACGCCTTTTTACATGGTGATCTTGAGGAGGAAGTCTATATGGATGTTCCACCAGGATTCGGTCCAAATACAGGACAGGTAGTTTGTAGACTAAAAAAGGCTTTGTATGGACTAAAACAGTCCCCGAGGGCTTGGTTTGGAAGATTTGCCAAAGTAATGCTCAAGTTGGGGTATAAACAGAGTCAAGGAGAACACACTCTGTTTGTAAAACACTCATCTTTAGGGGGAGTGACTGCTTTATTAGTCTGTGTAGATGACATTATAGTGACTGGTGATGATCTGGAAGGAATGGAGAATTTAAAGAAATGCCTAGTAAAAGAATTTGAAGTCAAAGAGCTAGGTAAGTTAAAATATTTCCTTGGTATTGAAGTGGCACACTCTCGGGAAGGAATCTTCATATCTTAGCAAAAATACATAGTTGATTTGTTGACAGAGACGGGCAAGTTGGGATGTAAACCAGCAGACACCCATAGAGGTGAATCACAGACTTGGAGATGCACTAGAAGATGCAGCAGTTGATAAAAGTTCATATCAAAGGCTTGTGGGGAAGCTCATTTACTTGTCTCATACCAGACCGGATATTGCCTATGCAATCGGTGTTGTAAGTCAGTTTATGCGCAACCCTAAAGAATCACATCTTAGAGCTGTATATCAGATTCTACAGTACTTAAAGGGCACGTCAGGCAAACGAATCCTATTTAAAAAGGGGGAGAATTTAACCCTTGAAGCCTATACTGATGCAGATTATGCAGGGTCTATGGTTGATAGAAGAGCAACCTCGGGCTATTGCACTTTCCTAGGAGGTAACCTTGTGACTTGGAGGAGTAAAAAACAGAATGTTGTGGCTAGATCTAGTGTAGAAGCTGAATTTAGGGCGATGGCTCTTGGAATTTGTGAGTTACCATGGCTAAAAATTATTTTGGAAGATTTGAAGATCAAGTGGGAAGGTCCAATGAAGTTATATTGTGATAATAAGTCTGCTATCAATATTGCACATAATCCAGTTCAACATGATTGTACAAAGCACATTGAGGTTGACAGACATTTTATAAAGGAAAAACTGGACAGTGGCTTAATTTGCACTCCATTTTTGTCCACTGATGGTCAACTAGCAGACATACTTACTAAAGGATTGTCTGGGAAGTTGTTTCAGAAACTAGTAAGCAAGCTGAAAATGGATGATATCCACTTCCCAGCTTGAGGGGGAGTGTCAGATTACAGTTTCCTAATTAAGGAATATTTGAGTGTATCAGATAGGATTCTGTAAATTATTTATTCCTAATTTTAAGGCTGTTTTTAGGGACAGCATCCCTAGAATTAGTCTGTTTCCTAGTATAAAGTTTCCTAAGTTAGGCTCACTATGTGTATAAATATTTATGTAATTTCTTGTGAATAAAACTGAATTGAAATAGCCTGTTTTAACATGAAATATCTTGGTTTTTGTGTGTTAATGCATAATCTCCCCCTTCAAGGAGTTGTGTTTGGTAGTGTTTTCCTTATTAACTTCCCATGCAACTTGAAGTTCATATTCAGTTAAAGCTGTGCTTTTCAATTCTGAAACAGGTGGAATTGTCACATCCAAATGCAGAGCTTAGACTGCTTGAAGTTTTCTATCACAAGATCTATAAGGTAGAAATTGGTCAATATTTGCTTGCTAGTTGTTGTAATTTCAGGTGTATGTATATATATAATTTTTATATGGTTGAATTTTAAGTGTTCTATGGAATGACAGATGCTGTAAACTTTTCTTATGTGACTCATGGTTCATGCACCTCATTTTTTTCCAGATCTTTCCACCCAGTGAAAAGATTGAGAACATAAATGACCAGTATTGGACATTGCGTGCAGAAGAGGCAAGTGTTCCTTTTTCCATCCCTTTTTAGCTGAAATTTCATGGCTAAATTGCCCTTTGACTACTGTTGCTTTTTAAGCACATATATAGAAGGGACTGCTCTTTATTGAGATTATAGGGGTATAGCTTTGGAAGTGATTCATCAAAAGAAGTAACATACTCTATTGTTTCTACCTGAGTAGACGCAACTGGCAGTTTGTAATATTCTTACCTACATTCTAAAAAGAAACAAGTAGAAAGGAAGAAATATATTTTTGTCTTTCCATTGTTTGTTTGGTAGAAAATATGGAAAAATGGAAAAAACAAGTAATTTGCTTTTCAATCAATGCTTGATAAGTTGAAAAATGAGAGGAAAGAAATAAAATTTTAGAAAATGCATAACTTTGTTTACTTAACTTAAATCTTACATTTTTCTTCCTCTTAACATTCCAAATTGGGATTTGTTTTTATTCATGGGGATGGAAAATGATCTTTATTTTCTTTTCCCTCACTTTCCTTTCTTGCCAAAAACTCTCAAAATTGATTTTCTTTTCAGTTTTTCATTCTCTTCTTTCCATCCATCCACTTTTCTGCTCTACCAAGCACCCTAAGAGTTTGTTCATGACTAGATAAGCATCTCTGATCTTTTGTTATTGATGTCTGCAACATCTACTAATAGAACTAACGTTTCTTTTCCTTTTCTTTTCTTTTTTATTATCATTTTTATCAAATCTTAGATCCCAGAAGAAGAGAAGAACCTTGGTCCCAACGATCGTTTGATTCATGTATACCACTTCACAAAAGAAACTGCCCAGAATCAGATGGTATTCAATATGAATGAACTGATAAATATGGATGATTTGTTTTGACTTTTTAAGATATATGGTGGAAAATGGCTATCTGTTTAATACAGTTTGGATGTTCTAGGAATTTATATTCTGTTTTTTCTTTTCCATTTCTTAACAGCAAATACAGAATTTTGGTGAGCCCTTTTTTTTAGTCATCCATGAAGGTGAAACTCTGGCTGAAGTTAAAGTGCGGATACAAAAGAAATTGCAGGTTCCAGATGAAGAGTTCTCCAAGGTATATCTTTATGTATCTCTGCTATTCCATTCTTTTTTCCCTTTACTGCCATAACTTAAAAATTTAGCATTTATATCCTCTCACTTGCAGTTACACTTTTATGAAGGAATAAAAATCTAGACTGGAGGTCGAACCAGTTGGACCTCCGATTTCCCATTTAACTAGTTAATTGGCCAGTTCAACCATAAAGCAAATTAAAAAATTAATTGAGAAAATTTCATAAAATGTCATCATGCATATATGACTCCATGTATATAAGTATATTAACAACAATGTAGTGGTTCATATATGCATGATGACTATCTGTTGGGCTAAAAATGGAACAATTCCAAACATAAAAAATAATAAATTAAAGGTTCCGTTCTTTTGGTTTTTTCCTTGTTTATTCAGTTCCCGATTTCTCTATTTCTACCGGTTCATCAAATTGTGGTTAAACATATGAGGTTGAACTGCTGGATCAGCCAGTCTCTGGTTGAATTGGCCAGTCTGGTCTGATTTTTTTATCATTGCTTTTCAGGCATGTACACACACTATTATGAATATGAAATTCTGAAACCAGTTTTTGACTTGTCTCTCTTGATATTTTTCCCATTTCATTGTACAGTGGAAGTTTGCATTCATGTCATTGAGTCGACCAGAGTATCTACAGGAGTCGGACATTGTGTTCAATCGTTTTCAGGTATGTCTTGATTTCTTCTTTATTGTGTTTCTGCACGTTGGATCACTAATTTGTTATAAATTTTATATATTTATGCAAACTGACTGGTGTTTTAATTTGTGCTGTGTAATACAGAGAAGAGATGTTTATGGTGCTTGGGAGCAATACCTTGGGTTAGAGCATAGTGATAACACTCCTAAGAGGGCTTATGTAAATCAGGTAAAATGCAACAATCAGTCCCAACGTTCTATGCTAAGTAACATGCATATTCTAGAATATGTTTTAGTTGCCGTTTTTATTATTTATTTATTTATTTCTAATTGTATGTTGGTGGGCATATATAAAAAATGCAGAACCGTCACACATACGAGAAAGCAGTTAAAATATACAACTAGGAGAAAGCTAATTCGATAGAGAGATTAGCAGGTAAGTTAGTTGATGTGGAGATACCCTTTTCCTTACAAATGATGGCATTGTAGATATCATCATTATTATGATTATGGAGGAAACCGTTGTTGCTTAGAGAGAATTTATCCAGAAGGGTTTGATTATTGTTTTTTTGTAGGATAAAATAGTATAAATATCAATATATGATATAGTTTTGTTTTCTTTCTTTATGTAATTTAGCAGAACATAGGAAGATTTTGACGGGATGAATATCATACCGGCCTCATCACATTCTTTTCCTTCTTTGTTATTATTAATACTAGCAGAATTAGTGCTTAAGGATTTAAAGTGTGCGTGGAATGTGTACAGCTCCCCGTTTCTATGCTTAGTTTATGATATCCTACACTTACATTTCATCATTTCATCTGTTAAAGTTTACCACAAGTTCTTGTGTCATATCATAAAATTCATTTTAGTAGTTCATGTACATTTGAAAATCTGACATTTTAATCCCTACATGAGTGCACAAATGGATTTGACTGTAAATTAAATATAAAAGGTAAAAAACAGTTTTGAAGAATGAGAAGAGATAAGAAACTTATTTTTCTTTTACCACTTATATTTGTTTTTTGTACATTTGTAGTTTGGTTCTTGTCATCTGCCACTGTCCTTTCATTTGTGTTTAAGACCAGCAAGCTCTTTAATTTGATTTAAGGTCACGTTAGTCACTGTTAAGTCATTATTTCATTAACAGCAAAGTCTGCGTGCAGGGATTAAAATGTTAGTTTTTCAAATGTACAGGGACTAAAATGAAACTTTTTGAAATGGTACTACAACTTGTAGTAAACTTTAACCTATTTCAACCTTGAGGAGTCTAAAATGAGCTTTTTGAAATGTACTAGAACTTCTTGTATAACCTATTTCAACCTTGAGAGCTCTAAAAACTTCCGCGACTATGGAATAAATTTTCTTTTAATGTAAATACAATTTTTTTTTGTTAAATTAAACCATGGCCAATCAACTTTATGTTTTAGTTATCTAATTATGAAAAATTATAATTTTATCACTCTAAACTTATTTATGGGTCGGGTTATCTAATCAAGCTTGAAGTTTTGTCTAAAATTTGAGGTTTGAACAAAAATATTAAGTTCGAAATGGGCTTGAACATTTTAGGCTTGAGTTTGGTTTAATTTGATATGTTTTTAAATTCATAATATTTTATGTTATGTTATTTTTATACATTATGTAATTTATAATACATTAAAATAATATTAAGATGACTTTATAAAAAAATTAATAAATAGAAAAATAAAATTATTAATATTAAAATAATATAATATAAATATTTGTAAAAAAATATTTAAAATATAATATGAGAGAGTTTAAAATAGGTTTGTGTTAATTTTTTGTAAATATGGATGGGTTTGGGTAAAATTTTATACTCATATTTTAAGATTGGATAAGTATAAAATATATTAATATCATGATTAGATTCGACTTGATTTGGACCATGAGCACTTCTAGGTCACTCTAACTATTCGAAATTAATTGTTTTAGTTTGTTTTGTTCTATTGAATGTTAACATGGCTTTTTCTATTGAATATTATTATCTATGAACTTGAGAACATCAAAAGTAATAGAAATAAATCATGATATCCTTTAAATCTTGAAAATTCTCTAGTTATATTCTTTTATTTAAATTTAAATCCATAAATATTTAAACGTGATTTTAATTTATTTTAAAATTAATAATATATAAATATAAAATTTATTTAAATTAAGTTGTTTCATTTAAAAAATAGTTTTGTTATTTCGTGCAATGTAGGAAACAATTGTGTGTATTATTATCAATAATACTTATAATATGATAAATATATTAAATTATAATATTTTTTAAATATACTAAATTATAATATTTTTTAACAAATAAAATATTTAAAATATTTCTTAAGATATGTGCAACCTAACCCAATCAAATCAATTATTGAATTATTTTCATTTCCAGTAATGATGTAGTTTATCAATTAGGTCAAATTTCCAATAGAAAGATAAAGTAATATATGCATAGTAGATTTAATTCATTGTAATGGAATATGGCTATAATTGAATAGAATTGTAATCAGTAATTTAATTATTTGGTTGAATGGAATGGAATAGAGTTGTAATAGTATTTTTATGTTTTATTGAATGGAATAGATGTTGTAATAGCATAAGAAAAAAAGGCTTAAATGACCAAAGTACCCTTAGCAAAACTTTTTTAGGTAGATGATTATTGTTATTGTTATTAAATTTTAATAAGATTATTATTAAATATATTTTAATAAAAAATAATTTAATCATATTTTAACATAATTATTATTAAATACAATTTAATAAAATAATATATAATTTGTTAATATTCTTAAATAATTATTATTAATATATGAATTAAAAAATCATAATATATAACCTACATTATTATTTTTATATTTAATGTGCTAAAATATCATTAGTGAAATAAATAATTTAATTATTTTTTTAAAATAAAAAGTAAAATATTAAAAGTAATAAATAGCTTGAGAAATATATTTTACATCCAAACATAATGTTCATATGATGCCACTAGCTTATATGCCATAATCTATAAGTTAAATTTTACAACATCAAAATGTTACAACATTGTAATGGCATTCTATCATGTCATTATACCACTCAAATATTACATATACAAAAAGTTACCAAAACATCACAAACACAACCTGATTTTTAATGGTTAGAATAAAATCTCCTCACCCATTCCAATTGCACAAAATAAGGTAGACTAAAGAAAATGAGCATTTGCGTTAGATGGTTTGAAATTTTGATCAACGCATGGTAGCACTTTCTTGAATGACCATTTCTAACTTTCGTTGAATTAGCACTTCATAGGCAGTGCTCCTACTTATTTCAAGTCCAACTATCCGCATGTTTTCTGCCAATAACATGGCAGCATCAGTAAATGAAGTGGAAAAATATGTTCACTTGCATCAAAAATCTTTTTTTTTTCTTCTTTGAAAATGTAGAATCATCTTGGTTTCTAGATGGCTGCGATTCTGTAGTTGAGAGATCCATCTCATCCAAAGAAACATCAGCTTCACATCCACAGAAATCGTTTCTTTCTTCATGAGTATTTGTACTAGCTACATTCTTAACATCTATTTCTTTAATAATATCAGCGGTTGTTTGAGCATATTTCCCAATGGCTCGATCTATTACGTAGGTGGCAGTAAGTTGGTCATAATAAGGGAAACTGCGATGTCTGAATTGACCGGCCTTTTTTATGGCTCTATAAAAAAGGAGGAATCCATATTAGATATAAGTTTGGTAAAAAAAAATAATAAAGACTTGAAATAATTCTTACACTAATATATGAGTTCCACACAACATCTTCAGCAATAACAAGTTGCCTATATTCATCCCAACCAAGAGCCGCTGTTATCTTTTCCACTGAGCATGTTATAAACAATTGCCCAATCCCTTTTCAATATCTTAATCCTCGATTCAAGACTAGGTTTAGCCTTCAATATAGCATGGGGTAAAACTTTTTCTAACATTCTTTCCAGCTCATTTAAATAACCGACCTTGAATCTCGTATCTGCATTAAAGGTTCCAACATTGTGCAAGTCGACCAAACATGCAACCAAAGCAGCATCTTCTTCTGGAACCCATTTCCTTTTGGTTCCTCGAGAATTTTAGGAAGAAACACTTGATTGTAAAAAGTCTGACATAACTATCTTAACAAAAAATGCAAATTAAAATTAAGTTCAATATTATGAATCAAAAAGTTGACACTATATAAAATTATAACACATGAAAAATCAAAAGAAAATAAATTAAATTTGTAATTTAACAAGTCTAGTACAATACAAAAAGACAATTCAAACACCACCAAAGTTTCATAAACTAGATACATGAAATAACATAAACAAACTAACCTTCTACTATTTTTACCCTAAACCTAACTAATTTCTAGATGCTTGTCATTCATAGAACATTTGATTGGCTAGTTCCATCCTCCAAGTAGCTCATGCATCTGATGGATGAATATTTATGATATTCGGTTCATCGTTATCTATCACATTACTAGGTAATCTTTCTCCCAACTCCGCTTCAATAGGATTAAGACTCATATAGGTTCGAATAAAATTATGGAGCAAACAATATGCAATAATGATTCTATTATGCACCCTCACAAGATAGAATGATGAACTCCTAAGTATTCCCCATCTAAGTTTTAATAACCCAATGAATCTTTCAATAACATTGCGTGCTGAATCATGTTTCATATTGAAATTTTCTTTTGGAGTACTAGGTTGGTAACCCTAACGCCACTCATTCAAATGATATATTTGTCCTCTAAAAGGTGTAAGAAATCTTTTCACAATTTGTGTAACCAGTATCAACTAGATAATAGCAACCTATAAAAAAGAAAAAAAAAACTATTTATCATGGTTAACTTTTTCAAAATAGTTTGATCTTAAAAATTAATTCAAATTCCTCCAATTCTTTACTTTACCATGAGGAACTTTTAGTCCATATCCCCTACTAACGGCATATCGAAGAACCCGTCCATCAATAACATAACCTTCCCAACCAGGAAGAATATAAACAAAATACATATCAGGTGTACAAACACCTAACATATTTTGTTGCTATGCCACCTTTTCGTGTTCAATATCTAGGTTTATCAACTTTTGAAACTCTAATCTTGATGTGGATTCCATCTAAAGCACCTAAGTAATTCTACAAAAAATAGTTTAAAAACTTCAGGTTAGGATACTATATTTAAATCCAAATCAAGTGAATTATGTACAAACTATAAATGGAATTCACTCTAATACCTTAAACCATTTCCACCTTAGGTTTGTAGAATTAGCTGTAATTGACTCTGCCTTTTTAAATAACACATTTTGTAAGCATATGACAACATTTAAAACATTGTGAAATGATTTGCTATCGGTTTCCTTGGACCTATTAAAGTGATGCTTAATAACTCAGTTTTTAAGATGATGAGAAATGATATGTAATAACATTGTCACTTGCTCATCAACAAGCATGTTCCTTGACAACTTCAATCCTTCTAAAGTTTGTAATATCTTACATAGTTTAAAAAAAAGTAACTCTATTCATCCTAACTTGTTTAATATAGGTCTCGTCACTAGCATGTACAAGTCTTTTCACATAATCTCGTTGTGTATAAAAATCTAAAATATATGATCTAATCATTGGTCTATAAGTATGTAGACTAGAGACGGCACCCAATGTAACTAAGAACCAACTCACAACTGAACACATTTGCAACCATATTGTCAATGCAAGACCAATTCTTTTTCGCCTCTCACTTTGTACTATTAAAGGCGAATGAGTCATTACTGCAAGATATTAAAGTGTTAGATATCTTTAAATCACAGTATAAATTAATCTCAAAACAGAATGCTAGTTAACATAAGGATTTGTTCAATTTGCTATTGCAAACAAAAATTCATGTCCACACAAACATTATTTTTTATCTTGTATCTTTAGAGATGCTATGTTAGACACTTTATTCCATGATATTCTCATCTATTATGTTTACCACTTCTTTTCTATTATAGTGACTTTCTCCTTCATTATTTTCTATTATTTATAATCTCATACAACTTGAATCATTGTTTATAAGTATAACTTGAATGCTCCTTTTATTTTATACTATTGGATTGTACATACCTTAGGATATTTGAAACTCAACGGAAAAGCCCAACTTAAAGCATCATGAAATGAGTTTATAAATTTCACTTCTTCACTTTGACCAACTTTTGTTTGAATCAGGTAATGTGGAACTGGAATTAAGATCAAAGGTGCTATCAGGATTGAGAAATTTTAGGTCTATACAAAAATGCTATCTATTTATGAGGAATTTCTACAAGTTTTCTTTTAAATTCCAGTTATTGATAGGATTGTGATTAAAATAGTAAATACCAAGGTTGAAACTTTAAGGGGTGAAGTTTTATAACCAATTAAAAGTCAATAATTGCGATAGTGTATGATGTTATTAATTTGTCTGTTTTATCTAAACTCCCTCAAAGTTTATGTCTAATATAATATATTTAAACGTGGCACCATATGAAACATATATTTTCCCACACCCAAACAAGCATATCAAACACATAATATGCTTTAATGACTGTAAATTGCAAGTCGCCTATATAATTATATAATTCTATATACCCTCAACAATTGTATATATTTGAATATTATATTAAAACATAAAAAACACTTTAAAATTATATACTTATTTTAGTCATTAACCAATTAAATTGGTGTTTGATTGACTCGTGATATTTAAAATATATTATCTATACTTCTATTCTATATATTAAGCTTTTAACTTGGTATCATGAGTCAATTAAGCACCAATTTAGTTGGAAAAAGATTAATATATTATTTCTTTAGTTGGTAAAATATTAATTACTAATTATAAATTTCTTCCCAAATCTCGAGTTTATCACTCGAAAACCCTTATCCCATGCTATTCGTAAAAGAAAATTTAATCCAACAGGCTATTTGACCCCACATTATTTTTAAACAACACAAGAAGTTCAAATTAAACCTAGAAGAAGTACAAAAAAAATTAGAAAAAAATTGATAGGGTATTTAAGGTCAAACCTGGGTATTAAACTAGAGAAGCCAGCAAGGATAAACACCAGAGAGAAGCTATAAGAAGAATGGATAATAATTCATTATTCTTAAATGTCATCATAACCAATCAAATATAGTAGCAATTGAATTGAAAAGGAAAAAAGAGTTGCAAATTTTCAATGAAAGAAGAGACATATAACAACATTGTTTTAAGAAAATGGACAAACAATAGTGATGTTTTGAATATATATTAAAAAATTGAAAAAATATATTAGAATGAATACAGAAAACAAAACTCATCAACCACCTTACTAAAAGCTACTTGTTTGCAAATAGGAAAATGACTTGCCAACCATTTATGGATTAATGGGTTCTGTGTTAAAAATAATAAAAAATTCATAATCAATTAAACAAAGAATGTAGATAGATCATAAAATTGAGAACGAAAGCTCACCTAATTTTAAAAAAATCAGAAAAAATGGAAAATAAATGAGAAGAGATAATTATAGGCAGATGAATCGACAGCAAATTTGGGGAAATTTTTTGGCAGATTAGAGGTTCAGATGGAGACGTTTGGCAAAACACAGATTTGTTTTTTCCAGTTTTAAGACTTTGAAGCAGTCTTGTTGTAACACCCCAAACCTAGCCGAGACGTTATGGTTGAATTTGGTGATGTCATATGAAAGGGATTTTGAAAACGGAGCTAACTCGATAAAACACTTAAGCTCATAAATTGCTTTCATTTAATTCAAAACATATATTCAATTAGTTGACTTGCCTTTAATCATATCATTTTAGTGGAAGCTTAGGAAACTCATCATGTTTAAGGAAAACAATTTGCATTTTAAGAAAATCATATTTTAGATAAAATTATCGTAGTTGTAAGCAAGTTAAAACCAAAAACCCAAAACCAATGCCAAACAGTTTAAAAGAGTCTAGAAAGTCCCAAAAAATACAACCTCTCCAACTCAAAGCCAAAACTTTAAATAAAATCATAAAACAAAATAAAACAGTAAAAGCGGGTGGTCACTATCAACTCCTCTGCTGCACCGATCCACCTAACTCTGTGGATTACCTGAACAGATTAAATAGAAAAGAGTGAGTTTATGTAAACTCAGTGTGTAACCCCACAGAATTAAACATGCACACAACCAGAAAATCAGAAACAGTCAGATACAGATTCAGGCCTAAGCCCATTACAGATACAAATACACAAATCAGAATCGAAATCCTACCCCCATCCTCTACATACCATCTCTGACCATCCCTACACACCATGTGGGGTTTAAAACACCCACCCATCCCTACACACCATATAGTACCGATGCAGCATATAACAGATATAATGTAGCCATGCTGCTAGATAATAGGCGTAAATTGCCTTTCAGAACACTTCCTCCATTATACATCATCCCAACCCCCAAAATCAGATACAGAACATACATATCGAATTATCATATAAAACATGCTTATATAAACATATATCAGATATGCATAACTTAATATGCTCAAAACAAAATCTCAGTCTAACAATACACATGATTTCAGAGTTTAGTTAGCCTTTACCGACCCTATGGTTGGCCCATAGTTGATTAGGTCGACTCGTGCGACCCTACGAAATATTTCAGTGTAATGGGCCCACACGCCTATGTGGCCCACATGCCCAGATTGGCCTTGCCCGTGTGGCCCACACGGCCTTATCTTGCGTACGGCCATGCCTTCGTCGATCACACGATCGTATCCTCACACATGGCCTACCATACAGGCAACCATACGCCCGTGTGGCGTCGATAGTGACCATTTTTGGCTTTTGTCAAAACCTTGATTTTTGCGTTTCGGGTACACACCTAGTACGATTTTGATGCAAAAGCACACCCAAGGCATTCAAAACCTACGAAAAGGCATCCAATTGCCTAATTAGCAATCAATTTACGAATCGGTACCAAAACCCAAAATAACGCTCAAGACTTACCAACGCCAAAATTTGCTGCTAACACAGTTCAAGCAAAAGGAGAGATACTCACTGCTCACAGCCTTCTCCTTCACGAGAATAATTATAGAAAAATCAACCCTCACGATTACACCTACAGGAACTAACTCATAACGCAATGAAACCCTTACCTATACCACAACACGGAGAACGAAATACGCAGTTTGAAAGGGAAAATTCAATAGGAATCAAGAAAGAAAGAAGCTGAAAATTGGAAGTGGAAAAGAGAAGGAAAGAAGAAAAACAAAACGTCTGAGAGAATGATTTTGGGGAAACAGTAAAAAAAAACTGCTAGCATATCCCTAATTTCTCTCCACTAACCCACTAACAACCCACTTACTCAGAATTTCAGTTCCACCGAAACTCCCTCAGTCAAACGAGCAAAAATAAACTCTCTCGCTCGCGTAAGGATTCAAACACAGGACCTCCAACCTCACAACCCCTTACCACTCGAACCAGCAAGCTCATTCTGATGTGGAACTATAGGCAATTTAATCTAAGCCCATTGAGTAGAGATAGGGCTTAATACCAAAAATAACAAAATTTTCCAAGGGTAAGCCTTGAACCCAAGACCTCTCACACACTCCCAAAACACTTAACCATTGAAGCAACTACACATTTTGTGTCACATTTTCACAAAAGTAGAAATATAATATTCAGGGCGTTACACTTGTTTTTAGGGTAACTAAAAGAGGTAGAGAGGAAATCGAAAAGAGTAACGAAAGAGATAAATATTTACCTAAGGGAGGACAGCTAGTGGCTAGAGACGAAGGAAGCAAGGGAGGTCGGGACTGATAATGGCTATCGTGCTGAGTGAGAGCTTTTCTGAGGTGAGAAAATGGGAGGGTAAAATGTAATTCTTTAGGCACAAATCAACTATTTAGTGGGGAGGAAATAGAATAGGAATGCCCCATATTCCATGCATAAACCCGTAATGGAATAGACTCGTAACAAGCATTCCATTGAACCAAACAATGGTTCGTGGTGGGCCCATAGAATTGAGTTGTAATGGTTATACCATTACATTCAACCAAACATGAGATTAATTGTGATAAAAATTAAAGTGAGACTAATAAGATATGAAATAAATTTATTCAAATTGATTACATTAATTGAATTATTAATAGAGTCTACAGAACTCTCAAATAAAGTTTTAAATGATATTAAAATTTAAAGATGATTATGATTTATATTTTAAATTATAATTTTAATACATTTATGATTATTAAACGTAAAAGATAATTATTGCTAAAATAATTTTATACTTTTAGCTAAATATTTAACTAATTCTTAAAAATAATTTTATAGACGATAAATAATGTGCTTTAAGTTAAAAAATTTTCTTTTATCATTATTATTTTGGGTGGGTTTCTTCAAAAAATCATATTGATTTTGGTGCTGGAAGGTAGCTAGTGGATTGTCTCCCCTCCCTCCCCCCCCCCAAAAAAAACCCGCTATGGTATGGGAGCCAATCGAAAAAAGCTTTTAAGGGCTTCAATCGACTCCCAACCCATATGTTTAGCGGTATGGAGCCAACGTCGGTCAAGTTTGGCATGCGTCCTTTTAGGACATGTCACTATAACACAGGGAGGTCTACCTCCCCCACTCTACAGCTTTTATGGTGATACATAGAGATTCTCTCTTCCATGTAGGCAGACAAATTTTTTTTAAGGGTAAACTACAGAATTAGTCACTTTGTTTTGTCTTAAATTACATTTTAGTCACTTATATTTGAAATGTTACGTTTTAGTCTACGAAGTGGTCACTCTATCGTTAAACTCTGTTACCTCCCTAACAGTAGTCCTACATGGTAGTCCAAATGGATTTTAAATGCCAACTTGGATATCTAGTTGCTGGGATGAAAATAAGTTTTTAATTAAATAAATTTAATTTGGATTTCCACATAGGACTACCGTTAGCTACAATGTTGAAAACCTACAGACTACTCCTTTCAAACCTTTAAGATAAGGGGAAGGGGAATAAAATTTCAGTCCCTCTAGTAAAAATCTCTGTACACCAATATTTTTTTTAAATCATAGTTTAATTAAGCTTGATTGACTAAAGATTTCTGGATAGTAATGTAATTCAAGCTTCAAGCTCTAAATTCATGGTATCCATGATTTGGATCTCTGGTCAAGTAATTTCTAGGCTTTCTTTAAAGTTTGGTTGCAAACGGGGATCAATCAGGGCTTATTTGGGTCAAAACAAGGTAAAAAGGGAAATGAGTGTCGTGACACTGACTGATGTCGTGACACCGAGAATAGATTACTCTAATTACATGTCCAATGTCACGACACTAATTTTTGGTGTTACAACTCTGAGGACAAATTCCCAAAACATGTCGGAAACATCTAAAATCAAGTCTAGACTATCATAAATCATTTCATAAAACTTCTGAACATTTTTAATACTCAAATTATGTCAAATGGTCATTCAAAAAAATTCATATAATACATGAATATATCCATTCATGGAAGATTATCCCAAGGTACAAGATGATATTAGGCACGCATGACATAGTTTTGGAACCACTTAGTTACTTTACAACAAAAATTCATATGGTTCTAATCCTATGTACTTGTCAATCTATTACCAAAGTCTAAGTTCCATACACTTCAATCCTTGCTTGAAGATGAGGATGGCCAACTTCAAAAGATGTCTTCAAAACGATTTTTACCTATGCGTTCAAAACAACGCGTTAAGCTTTTGAAAGTTTATAAGTACTTAGAAGTCTAACTTATCTCTTTATTCAATATAGTATATCAATAAATAAGTGCTACTAAAAACTACTTAAAGATAAAGATTGATATGGGCAGCAAGGTTAAATAGCATCATTTCACTTACCACATTATCTTCATACATTTTCATTCATTGATCACTCACTTTGCCCATTGCAGACTTGAGTGAGCAAGAAGGGTATATGGAATACAATCACAAAGTATACGAGCACATAAGTGTTAGATTATCACGAACATTAATAGTGTTAGAACACGAGCACGCTAATGAATTCCTAATGGCATGCCATCTATATCCCACAAGTTCAAAACTTGTCTACAAGGACTTTGACATTAATATAAATTCAGTATTCATCACAAGCACAATCAAGTTTCATAATTTCATAGTCACACATAACTTTCCAACATTTTACAATTAATTCATTCTCTACACACATATTCACGTAAACAATAACCATATTAATTTACTATTTCCTTGAATTATTCACACATTTATTAAGTTACAAATACTCAAATTTATGATATTAACACTTACATTAGCATAAAATTTCAAAATCCTAATTAAGTACAAAAATTTCTAAAGTACTTACAGATTTGGTTAAATTGTACTTCCTTCAAGCTTTGTCTACTTGCTTTCCCTTGTTTAAACTCCTTGTAGATTCTTCCTTGTCTTTTTGTTCGTTTCATAGGAATATCATAAAATCTAAGATATCAATATTCTTGATCCACAACACTTTCATGCTCAAATAATCAAGGTAAACATGTTTCTATTCCTAAATCATGAAGATCTTACCATAAAAACTTAGTTTATCACATTATCTCCCACTTCTAACTTGAAAACTAAGCTTGCTAGGTTATGGGTAACTTTGTTTTGCTATGGATTCTACGGAAATTTGATGGTTTTGATCTTATAAAGGCCTTTAATGGAGATGGAGGACCAAATTGTAGAAGAAAGAAATATATCTTTCATTCCAATGATGGTAAGATGAATGAGGAAGAAGATGGAGAACTCTCTCCATCCTTCCTCTAAAATATCTCTAATATTTTAATAAAAAATAATTTAATTTAATATAATAATCATAATAGTAATGGTGATGAAAATAAAATATTATTATAACTAAAAAAAACTATCCTTCATACTTATCCACATGATCTTGGTGAAATTTCTCTCTATGTCCTCACATCTTTCACCATTGATTCAATTTAATTCTTTTGTACTTTTAATTTCTCACTTTGACCCCAACACTTTGTAAAACCTTAAAATTTAGTCTATACCCTGGATTAAGTTTTCTCAATACATTAGTCTTTTGGATTTTCTCTAGTTTCCTACCATTTTCTCCACTAGCACTTACAAATCATATTTTATTTATTCTAAAAAATTTGACTCGTAATTGCTCAAAATAATATTGTCACGACCTTAAAGTTTTCAAGGATGTTACATTTCTCCCCTCCTTAAAAATATTTCATCCTCAAAATTTTACCTGATTCAAACAACTGCAAATGTTGTTGTCTTATCACTTTCTCATTTTCCTAACTAGCTTCTTCCATATTGTGATGTCTCCAAAGTACATTTGCTAAACCAATCTATTTATTCTTAAGCTTTTTAACTTTTTGGGTAAGAATCTTGATTGGTTCTTCCTCATATGTCAAGTCTAGTTGAACCTTAATATTTTTTGGTGTAATAACATGCGACAGATCCAATCTATACGTTCTCAACATAGAAACATGAAAGACATTGTGGATTCTTGCCAACTTTGGTGGTAATGCTAACCAATAACCTACTGGTACAAGACGCTTCAATATCTCATATGGTCCAATAAACCTTGGACTTAACTTTCCTTTCTTTCCAAATCGAAGAACCTTTTCCTATAGTGATACTTTCAGATCCCACACTATACTCAATGTCTTTTCTTTTAAAATTTGCATAAGACTTCTATATGTCAGAATTTTATTTTAAACGGTCTTAAATCAAATTTAAATTTTCTTTAATTCATTTAATCCATAATGGCAAGCCCATGTGGAAGATGTTAACAAGCTTGAGTGTTACCCTTCAAGGACCCCAATGAAGCCTACACGCCAAGCCATGTTTAATCAGTTGACTTGTAGTGCATATTTGGAAGGGTTTTAGGCATTTTTAGGCTAGCATGTATCATATCAATCGAAGATATATCTCTTATCTTCTCAATGCACTTTGAATCACTTTATTTAGTGTTCGGGAACTCAAGTTATGATTGTTTTAGTGAAGACTGAGCAAGTAGAATTTCTGAGAATTATTATGGCAATTAAGAGTTTCAGACTTTTAATTCAAGTTTAAATCATATTGGATTCAGTTTTTAGGTTTAATTTTTATTATATATGAGCACAATATTGTATTTACTAATTTTTATTATTTTATTATTTATTTATTCCAAATTTGGATAATTTTAAGTTATTTAGAAGTTTTATGTCAACAAGAAAGTTTAGTTTAAAACTAATTCTTATTTAGGTTAATTAAAGTTTCAATATACTTAAGAGTTTTATTTGGATTTACATAGCTAGCCTATATAAATACCTTTTCATCGTACACAATTCATTATTCAACAACATTTTCTTTTGAGTTAATAAATTCTTTTTAAGTTTTTCTCTTCAAGAATTTCTCTTGAGTTTTCTTTTAGAATAGTTTTAACAATTTTCAGATTGTGTGGATCACCTTCAAGCTTTTTTCTTGCCAAGTTTCCTTTCTTTAAGGGGAAATTAGAGTTATTTGAAGGGTGTTGTGGATTCATCTTGTTTCCAAGTGTGGCGCCCTAAACCCGACCGAAATGGTCCGACCCAAATTTTGAATGTCACATTAGCCACTGAAGTGACTCTCCATTTAAACCACCACGAAACACACCAAAAAACCAATCACACCACACAATTAATCAGGGAATATTTAATAAAAACCTAATATCATGCTTCCATTGCACTACTCTGATCAGCAATCAACAACAAGACTAATTCACAATTTAATATTTATCAAGAAATTACCTTGAAAAATTTAGTTAAACATACATGCATGTAGTAGGGTAATTTTAAAAGGCTATATTTTTAGGGACTTGGAAAACTGTTATAATAGCCCGATTTTTAGTGATGACGGAATAGTGGTTTCGAGACCACAAGTTCTATCGTCTCAACTCGTAAATATTATTTTTAGAATATTTATGAAGTCATTAGAGTTGTACTAAAATTTGATTAAAAAATTTTAACGTTTAGATAGTTAATTAAGGAAAAAGGACTAAACTGAAAAAGGTGCAAATTTTAGTAAATCTTGAATTCTATTGATTTGATAGCTTAATTATGAAATAAAAAGGGACTTAAATAATAATTAGTCCATTAGGATATTGATGGACAATAATAGGCTTTTAAATTGTGGATTTATAAGGTTATAATTAAGGGTGAATATGTAATTTAGTAAATTAATTAAAGTTAAATAAAACAAGAGCAAAATTTTATCATTTTTTTCATGCTTCCACCGAAAAACCTAAAGGAACTCACCATTTTTGGAGCTTCAAATTTGGCAAAGCACAAATCCTTGCATGTGAGTGATTTCTTTACCCATTTCTTGTAATTTTTATGTTTTTGAGATCATTGCAACTAGGTCCAGCTAGCCCGTACCTTTGTTTTAGAATCTGTCAAAAATTGTAGAAGTTTCCATTAATGAATCTTGAATTTTTTTGATGAATGACATGTATTTGAAGCTTTGATTGTGTTGTTTGATGATTTTGTAAAGTGATTTTTGTTTGATTTTGATTTTAGGATTAAATTGTTGAAATGTCAAAATGTTAGGGCTTGATAGTGAATTTAATGTTCATTAGGGACTTTTTGAGGGCCTAGTATATTTGGATAAAATATTGACTTGAAAAAAATGGTTAATTTGATGAGTTTCTGGCTAAGGGACTAAATTGTAAAAATTGTAAAAGTTTGGGGTAATTGTGTAAATTTAAAAATTAAAAGGATATTAATTTTAAAATGGATTGGAATGTGAAATGTAAGCTGATAATTGAGGAATTTTATATTTTAGATCAAGATCCCGTAAATACTCATGGAAGAAGAAAAATTACGGAATAGTCCTTGAACTTTTGCAACTACTACAATTCAGTCCAGGTAAGTTCTTACAGTTTAAGAATTTGAATTCTATATGAATTGTTGAATTGTATAACATGGTATAATATATATATTCAATTATTGGTGATGAAAGGTTAATTGTGAAATGTTATTGAAATTGATGTTTGGATCGGTTTGAACGCGAGATAGAATACAGTCGAGATATGGTGTGTTATGGGAGATTGGAGTGAAGATGGCTATGGATTTATGTATATATGTTTCCCGAGTACACTGAGGTTTAGCATTTGTTGCGAACTCTCGTGTTATACTCTCTGTTTTGGTGTGTTTCGGTTGGACTAGCTTTTACGAGCATTGGTGTGTTTTGGATGGATTAGCTCTTGCGAGCGTTGGCCTGTTTCAGATGGATTGGCTCTTATGAGCATCTAGTGTGTTTTGGTGTGATTTTTTATGTACTCCTATCCGTAAGACGTTTATCGAATTGAAAATCTCGGTAAGGTATCTTGTTTCATGATCTTGATAGAATTGCTATATATACATTGAGTATTGTATTGATTGTTGGTGATTTATCGATTGAGGTTGTGAATTATAGGAAATATTCATAGTTGGCTTATTATTATTTGAATTGTTGTACTTACTTCGTAAGATTTATCATTTTAATACATTGAACTTACTAAGCTTCGTTTAGCTTACTTGTGTTATTTACTGTTCTTGGATACTCGGAAGGTTGAACGATCAGATCGGCTCTAAAGTCACACTATCCAGCTTAATTCGGTAGTTTTTGAAATATTTGTTTTGGTTTATATAACATGTAATAGGCTTTTGTATTATTATTACTAACGTTTTGGAATAAGTAAAATGCTAAGTATGATTTTATGTGTAAATTGCCAACTTATATAATGTATGTGATTGAGGTAAGGTTCTAATGCAAATATGAATGATGTGTGTCAATGATATGTTGTGGTTGAAGTACATTGATAGGTACATTGGTTAGGTATTAGAATAGTTGAAATGACAAGTTGTTTTTGATTTTTATTTTGTTGTGTAAATGTATATTCTTGTGATATCAATGAGGATAGATTGTTTAGGCACTTAGGATGTTTATTTGACATGTTTTGGTGTGCTTAATGTCATTTTGAATAGTTCATTTGGTTGGTAAATGGATTGCTTAGAGCCCAAGTAAGCTTGAAATGGTAAACTTTTTGTTTAAGGTTAATTTTAGGTCCACACGGGCGTGTGACTCAACTGTGTGTCCCCCATAGGTTTCACTGCATGTAAGTCAGGTAGCACACGGCTTGGCATATGGGTGTGTAAGGCTATTACAAAAATTACACGACCTGACACACAGGCGTGTGACACGGCCGTGTGACCTTACTCAGAGAGCTACACAGGTGAGGACACAACCGTGGCTCCCTATTTTGATTGTTACACAGCTTGAGACACAGGTGTGTGTCTCAGCTGTGTGAGTCACACGGCCATGTGACCCCTGCAGTCCAAATTTTCTAACTTTTTCTTAAACTTTCCAAACGTTTCCAATTTAGTCCCAGATTGATTCTAAAGTAATTCTAGGGCCTCGAGGGCTCGATTAAAGGATGCTATGTATATGATTGAATGTAATTAAATTATGTTTGCATTGATGTATGAAATGAAAGAATTAATGTTCCATTTGTACGGTAATGCTCCATAATCCTATTCCGGCGAAGGATATGGTTTAAGGGTGTTACAACAATTTAGTTTAAAAATGTATAATTAAATTTAAAACATAATATATAATAATATGTTGGGAAAAACTCCATTTCATAAAGTTTAACTATTGCATTGTAGGATTAAATGTATAAGCTTTATTTCAGAAAATTTATTAAAGCATATCACACAACCTCATAATATTATTAATCAAATAGTTAGTAGGCATTTAACAGTTTGCATGACTTGACCAAATTTTGTGTTACATCTCTTGCCTACCAAACACATGTCTGTATCCAAATCACACATAAAATATCTAAGGCTTACCTCAATGACCAGCAACTCTTCAATCTACACTTACAAGTTTGTCGAACAATTATAAAAACCAATTATCAAATAATCATAATCCATTATTCAATCATCTATCTAACGCAATGATAAAAGTTCCAAATTAAACCAATTAAATAATCTATAGTGTCCAATTACAACCCAACAATTATAACTAAGTCTAATTCTAAATCTCATAATTTGGTCCCACATAGCCTTCCTGTAACACTCCTCACCCGTATCCGACGCCGGGATAGGGTTCGAGGCATTACCAATATTTCACCTTTACAAACTTACTTAATCGGATCACCGAATTTCGCCGATATTAAAACTCTTCAAAAATGTACCTCTCGTCCCTTATACAGGCCTTCGAGGCCTAAAACACACATAGGGGCAGTACGGGACAAAATCGAAAACATTCGATAAACTTTGAGCACCTTAGAAGTTTTCCCTTACTTTGAAGTGTGAAACGCCCGTGTGGTGGGGCTGTGTGATCTCACACGCCCGTGTGGCTTGGGAGACTCCCATGCCCTCAGCCCATGTGCAACACTGACTTCAACCTCAACATACCATTAGGGGCACACGGCCAAGACATACGCCCATGTGCCTAGCCCGTGCACAACACTGACTTAAAAATTTAGGTGCAGGGGACGCACGGCCATACCACACACCCATGGAGGTGAGCCGTGTGTCACACACGACCTAGACACACGCCCGGGTGTCTACCCGTGTGGACCTTATTAGGCTATTTTCCAAGCCCTTGGTCACTCTCTACCAACCAACCACACTTATGGGTTACTTAGTGCATGTTAAGGCCAAATTATACACTTATATATAAAAACCTTTGATTAACCTCATTGCATGTAAACCTCATGTCATTGGTTTCATACATGCTAAGTTAATTCTCGTCTTGCATTTAAGAATTTTTATGTCTACTTGACATATTTAAGATTGGCTCATTTTTATAACTCATTGCCAATTGAAGACCAAACCATTTCATATGAACATAAACATGCATAGATTTGTAGATTATAGCCTACTTCAAAATAAGCCAATTTCCATGGCCATATACAAAAGGAATAGTATAACTTTACATGCCTTCATTTGGAAAATCAAATGAAACATATATCAAAATACTCAAAATCTCTATACATGCCATTGAACAAAACGTAAGTGTCTAAATACCAAAGCTGAATTAGTTGATAGTGTGTTGACTCTCCAATCGTCTTCCAATCTTTACGAGTCCTCGAGCCCTGAAAACGGGGAAAAAGAGAGGGGTAAGCATTTACATGCTTAGTAAGCTCGAATAACTAGAAAGTAAACTTACCGATTATTTAGCATACATCCTTATTAGATAATGAAACCAATGAATATGAAAATGGTCTCTCTATCACATGCACTCAATCAATGAGTTAGTCACATAACAAAACACCATGTAATTTATCTTAGATGAACTCATCATTCAACATGTCATTTATACATATACCTCGTGTTAGTCCCGTTGAGTTTCTAGGAAATCTCGATGAATTACCCAATCACCGTCAATTCATACGAATGATCATTTCAGGTATGCACTCCCGCGAACCTCACATCTTACGGCGGGATTACCAGTTCAGGCTAAATCCCCAATAATATAAACTCATAGAGTGATGTCGGGATTAACAGTCCAGGCTAAATCCCTTGTAACGACAAACACCCTTAATGAGCTCGGATCTGAATTACCAGTCTAGGCTAAATTTAGACCCTAATCGGATTACCCGTCCGGGCTAAATCCACAATGCGCACATATTCTTCGAGAGGTTTGATCACTCAAGGAACACCCGTCCGGGCTAGATCCTTTTCATACTTGAGATCATCGGATTACTGGTCTGGGCTAAATCCTTTCTGCAACACATGCAGGATCTCAATTCACATGTCAATCATGGCTTATCCATCGAATTCCCTTTTTTTAACCTCAACCGAGACATTTTCCAACAAATCATTTTCAAAGATGCATTTCATATGATTTCGTGCCATTAATAAATGCAATCATCATGCATTCATAAATAATATAATTAAACACATTTTGAGTTTACTTTAAGTTATCCAAACTTACCTGGTACTCGTTTTGGTGTTATGTTTCGGTTATTCCGAAACCTTTCGCTTTCCTCAGTCGACCTCCGAAATTTGTTTCTTGGGGTCTATAACAATAAAATTAAATCATTAACACTCCAAATTATGCCTTTTACGAGCCTAAATTTCACCCTCAGTCCAAATGACCATTTTGCCCCTAACTTTTAACATTTTTACAATTTAGTCCCTAGGCTCGTATAATGAAACACATACAATTTCTACCTTACCCAAGCTTAGCCAAACACTTTTCCCTCTTATGGCAGCCCACATTTTCCATTATTTTCACATTTCTACCACATATTTAACAATTTTTGCAAAAAGGTATTTTTAGGGGTTTTTCATGAAAATCACTTAGGAAAAGATGTTTAACACTCCTCCAACTTTCATATTCCTCCATAAAACATCAAAATACAAGTAACTCATGCATGGGTAGATTTTTAAACATGAACCCTAGCATGAAATATGGGTAGAAATGGAGAGAGTAAGCTATTAGGATTTCAAAAATACAAAGAACATTAAAAACGGAGCTTGGGTGCACTTACTATTGAGCTTGAAAATGTTGAAAACCCTAGCTATGGAGTCTCTTGAAGTTTCGACAGCATGGAGAAGAAAATGAGCTGATTTTGGTTCATTTTTCCCATTTTATTTCATTAAAATGCCAAATGACCAAAATGCCCTTAAGCCCTTTCTTTAAAATTTCATCCATGCAAGGCCATTTTTGTCCAAAAACTTAAAAATTAGGAAAATTGTTCTCTAAGGCCTTCTAATTTATAATCTAAAGTAATTTCATACAAATTACTTCTAGAATCCAAGTTTTGTAATTTATTCAATTTAGTCCCTAATTTCCAATTGGACACCTTACTCAAAGAATTTCTTCATGAAATCTTAACACATGCATATTCTAATATTCTAGACTTCATAATAATCATAAAATAAATATTTTAATGTTAGATTTGTGGTCCTGAAACCACTATTCCGACTAGGCCCTATTTCGGGATGTTACATTTCTCCTCCCCTTAGGGACTTTCGTCCTCGAAAGTCTTACCAGTAAACAGGCTCGGATATTGGCTTCTTATGGTTTCTTCTGGTTCCCATGTAGCCTCTTCTACTCCATGTCGATGCCATAGAACCTTTACTAAAGCCACATTTTTATTTCTCAACTGTTTAACCTCACAAGCCAAAATCTTGACCGGTTCCTCTCCATAGGTCATGTCTTGTCTAATCTCAATCTCTGCTAGTGAAATCACATGAGAGGGGCCTGATCGATATAGCCTTAACATGGATACATGGAACACGTCTTGAATCTTTTCCAATTCGGGTGGCAATGCCAAACGATAGACTAATGGTCCAACTCTTTCAGTGATCTCGTACGGTCTGATAAATCGCGGACTCAATTTGCCTTTCCGGCCAAATCTCAACACTTTTTTCCATGGAGATACTTTTAAGAATACTCTATCTCCAACTTGGAATTCAATCTCTTTTCTTTTTAGATCAGCATATGACTTTTGCCTATCCGATGCTGCTTTTAAATAGTTTCATATCACTTTAACCTTTTCTTCAGTTTCCTTGATCAGATCAACCCCGTGAACCTGACTTTCATTTAGTTCTGTCCAGTACAATGGAGTTCGACACTTTCTACCATACAAGGCTTCATAAGGCACCATTTTCAAACTTGTTTGAAAACTATTGTTGTAGGCAAATTCTACCAATGGCAAGTACTTTTCCTAACTACCCTAAAATTCGAGGATGCAACACCGCAACATATCCTCAAGGATCTGAATCATCTGCTCAGACTGACCATCGGTCTGTGGGTGAAAAGCCGTACTAAAATTCAACTTTGTACCCAAGGCTTCCTATAACTTCTTCCAGAATCTCGAAGTGAACCTCGAGTCTCTATCTGAAATAATCGACAGCGATATCCCGTGTAATCTTACAATCTCAGATATGTACAAGTCGGCCAATCTATCAAGAGAGTATTTTGTTCTTACCAGAATAAAATGAGCCAACTTTGTCAACTTATCCACCACAACCCATATAGCATCTTTCTTTTTCGGGGTCAATGGCAATCCTATCACGAAATCTATAGTAACTTTGTCCCACTTCCATTCGGGGACCATTACGGGTTGTAACAAACCAGAAGGTACTTGATGTTTAACTTTAACTTGCTGACATATTAGGCATTTCGATACAAATTCGGAAATGTCTCTTTTCATGCCGTTCCACCAGTACATTTTCTTCAAATCGTTGTACATCTTGGTACTCCCCGGATGAATAAGAAAATGGCTGTTATGTGCTTCTTGCAAGATTTTCCGAATAATCTCATCATCTTTAGGTACACAAACTCTATCTCTGAAAATCAAACATCCATCAGGACTGATCCGATAATCTGATTCAATGTCCAACTCACATTGAGTCCTTTTAGCTTGCAGGCCTCTATCATTAGTTTGAGCATCATAGATTTCCTGAAGAAATTTCGGCCTAGCCTCCAGCTCTGCCAAAACCGAACCATCATCAAGCAATGCTAACCAAGCATCCATTGCTCCCAAGGCAAACAAATATTTCCTGCTTAACGCGTCGGCGACCATATTCGCCTTTCCCGGGTGATAGTCAATGATCAGATCATAACCTTTAATTAGTTCTAACCATCTTCGCTATCTCAGATTCAATTCTTTTTGAGAAATACTTCAAACTCTTGTGGTATGTGAATATACGACAAGTCTCACCATATAAATAATGCCTCTAGATTTTCAAGGTAAAGACAATGGCTGCAATCTCTAAATCATGTGTCGGATAGTTCTTCTCATGTGGCTTCAACTGTCGCGAAGCGTAGGCTATCACCTTGCCATCTTGCATAAGTACACAACCTAGTCCGTTCAAGGATGCATCACTGTAGACCACAAACTCTTTTCCCGGCTCAGGTAATACTAAAATAGGAGCTTCTGTCAGTAATATCTTTAACTTCTCGAACTCTGCTGACACTTTTCTGTCCATTCAAACTTAACGTCTTTCTTTAGCAACCTCATCATTGGAGTCGCTATCATAGAGAATCCTTTCACAAATCTTCGGTAGTAACCGGCTAAGCCCAAAAAGATTCTAACCTCGGTTACATTTTTAGGCAGTTTCCATTCAACAATAGCAGAGATTTTACTTGGATCAACTCGGATGCCTTCACCCGAAACAATGTGACCCAAAAATCCAACTTCTTGGAGTCAAAATTCACTCTTGCTAAACTTAGCATACAATTGTTTTTCCCGTAAGGTCTGCAATACAGTTCTCAGGTGCTTCGTATACTCTTCCTCATCTTTGGAATAAATCAAGATGTCATCAATGAACACAATAACAAACTTATCCAAGTATGGCCAAAAGATCCTATTCATTAGGTCCATGAATACGACCGGTGCATTCGTCAATCCAAATGGCATAACAAGAAATTCATAGTAGCCGTATCTTGTTCTAAAAGCTGTCTTTGGCACGTCCGATTCCTTAACACGTAATTGATAGCAGCCAAACCTCAAGTCTATCCTAGAGAACACCGTAGCTGCTCTCAACTGGTTTAATAGATCATCGATCCTTGACAAAGGATACTTATTGTTGATAGTTACCTTGTTCAGTTGTCGGTAATCTATACATAGTCTCATTGAACCATCTTTCTTCTTTACAAGCAATACGGGGGCACCCCAAGGTGAAAAGCTTGGCCTTGCAAAACCTTTATCCGTCAGCTCTTACAACTGTGCTTTTAATTCTTTCAGCTCGGTTGGCGCCATTCTGTACGGAGCAATAGAGATGGAAGCTGTTCCTGGCACCAATTTAATACCAAGCTCTATCTCTCTCTCAAGAGGTAATCCAGGTAATTCTTCCAGAAATACGTCTGGATATTCACGTACTATAGGCATAATCTCAATCTTCAACTCTGTTTCCTTCGTGTTTAACTCAAAAGCAAGGTAGGCTTCGTACCCTTTTCTCATATATCTCTGAGCAACCATTGTCGTGATTACAGCTGGCGACATGCCCAAATCTCTTAAATTAACCCGTAAAATTTCACCATCCGAGCATTTCAACTCAATATACTTGCTACCACAATTTACAATTACATCATGCAGGGCTAACCAATCCCGACCAAGTATTACATCAAACTCATCAAAAGGTAACAACATAAGGTTAGCCAGAAAACATTGACTATGAATCGTCAAAGGACAATTCTTACAGACTTTATCAACCAGAACTGATTTGCCTAGTGGGTTCGACACTCTAACAACAAATTCCGTAGGTTCAACGGGTATGTTCATACTAGACACCAATCTCATGCAAATGTATGAATGTGTCGATCCCAGGTCGATTAAGGCAATAACATATGTATTGAAAAGAGAAAAAGTACCCGTAATAACGTCAGGAGTAGAGGCTTCCTCTCGAGCGTGTATTGCATACGTTCTTGTCGAGGCTCGGGCCTCTGATTTTGCAATGTCTTTGGCTGCAATGCGACTGCCACTAGCACTTCCAGGGTATCTCGGAGGTCTACCTCGTGCCATGGAAGCACTCAAATTTGAGGTTACTTCTACTTCTTTTTCAATTCGCTCTGGGCAGTCTCTGAGAAAGTGGTCAAGAGAATCACATCTGAAACATGCACCGCTCTTTATTTGGCACTCTCTAAAGTGAAATTTGTTGCAACTCTTACACTTTAGCTTTTGGTCATCTACACTCCCCATACTAGTCAATAATGGGGAGGAAGACTTCTGATTTCATCGTTCAGAGCCTCTCATTCTACATGAATATCCTACAAATGAAGGGGAGTGTTCATGTTGGCTCCTTGATTTCTTTGTGGAAAATGGGAGCGTCTTACCGCTGGATTTCTTGCTCGCAACTCGAGCCTCTCTCTTTGCTTGCTTTCTTTCATTATTGATTTCTTCAGCCTTCTTGACCCGATCAACTAATGTGGCGAACTCTCGTATTTCAAGGATCTTAATCAACAACTTGATTTCCTCATTCAAACCTTCCTCGAAGTGTTTACACATTTCTGACTCAGTTTGAACCCACTCAGTTGCATACTGACTTAACCTTACAAACTCCGTTTCGTATTCTGCCACAGTCTTATTCCCTTGTTTGAGTTCCAAGAACTCCTTTCGCTTCGAGTCTAAAAACCTTTGACTGATATACTTCCTCCTAAACTCTGCTTGGAAAAATTCCCAAGTGATATTTTCCTTTGGCGCCATCGAAGATACAGTCTTCCACCCGTGGTATGCAGTATCCTTCAGGAGGGACACGACACACTTTAAGCACTATCAATGTTAGGAGATATCACACTATCAACATTCATATAATGGCATGTATAGCGAACCTCAATGCTCTCTACGGTAGTCCTAGAATCTACTAAACTGTAGCTCTGATATCACTAAATATAACACCTCTCACCCATATCCGACGCCGGGATAGGGTTCGAGACGTTACTGATATTTCACCTTTACAAACTTACTTAATTGGGTCACCGAATTTTGCCCCATATTAAAACTTTTCAAACATGTACCTCTCATCCCTTATACAGGCCTTCGAGGCCTAAACACACCTAGGGGTAGTACGAGACAAAATAGAAAACATTCGACAAACTTTGAGCACCTTAGAAAATTTTCCCTTACTTTGAAGTGTGAAACGCCCGTGTTGTTTAGGACACGTCCGTGCCCTCAGCCCGTGTGCAACACTGACTTCAACCTCAACATACCATTCGGGGCACACAGCCAAGACACACGCCCGTGTGCCTAGCCCGTGCACAACACTGACTTAAAACTTTAAGTGCAGGGGACGCACGTCCATACCACACACCCATGGGGGTGAGTCGTGTGTCACACACGGCCTAGACACACATCCGTGTGTCTACCCGTGTGGACCTTATTAGACTATTTTCCAAGCCTTTGATCACTCTCTACCAACCAATCACACTTATAGGTTACTTTAGTGCATGTTAAGGCCAAATTATACACTTATATATATAAAACTTTGATTAACCTCATTGCATGTAAACCTCATGTCATTGGTTTCATACATGCTAAGTTAATTCTCATCTTGTATTTAAGGATTTTCATGTCTACTTGACATATTTAAGATTGGCTCATTTTTATAACTCATTGCCAATTGAAGACCAAACCATTTCATATGAACATAAACATGCATAGATTTGTAGATCATAGCCTACTTCAAAATAAGCTAATTTTCATGGCCATATACAAAAACAATAGTATAACTTTACATGCCTTCATTTGGCAAATCAAATGACACATATATCAAAATACTCAAAAGCTCTATACATGCCATTGAACAAAACATAAGTGTCTAAATACCAAAGCTGAATTAGTTGATAGTGTGTTGACTCTCCAACCATCTTCCAATCTTTACGAGTCATCGAGCCCTAAAAACGGGGAAAAAGAGAGGGGTAAGCATTTACATGCTTAGTAAGCTCGAATAACTAGAAAGTAAACTTACCAATTGTTTAATATACATCCTTATTAGATAATGAAACCAACGAATATGAAAATGGTCTCTCTATCACATGCACTCAATCAATAAGTTAGTCACATAACAAAACACCATGTAATTTATCTTAGATGAGCTCATCATTCAACATGTCATTTGTACATATACCTCGTGTTAGTCCCGTTGAGTTTCTAGGAAATCTCGATGAATTACCCAATCACCGTCAATTCATACGAATGATCATTTTAGGTATGCACTCCCGCGAACCGTACATCTTACGGCGGGATTACCAGTCCAGGCTAAATCCCCAATAATATAAACTCATAGAGTGATGTCGGGATTAACAGTCCAGGCTAAATCCCTTGCAATGACAAACACCCTTAATGAGCTCGGATCTGAATTACCAATCCAGGCTAAATTTAGACCCTAATCGGATTACCCGTTCGGGCAAAATCCACAACGGACACATATTCTTCGGGAGGATTGATCACTCAAGGAACACCCGTCTGGGCTAGATCCTTTTCATACTTGAGATCATCGGATTATTGGTCTGGGCTAAATCCTTTCTGCAACCCATGCAGGATCTTAATTCACATGTCAATCATGGCTTATCCATCAAATTCCCTTTTTTTAACCTCAACCGAGACATTTTCCAACAAATCATTTTCAAAGATGCATTTCATATGATTTTGTGACAGCCCTAATTTGACCCTAGCCGGAAAGTGGTTTCGGGACCACAAAACCGAGCTATAAAAATATTTATAAGTTATATTTCATGTTTATGAAGTGAGTAAATACAAGTGTGAAAGCTTCAAGCTTGGATTTGGTCAATTGCATGTGAATTTATTCAATAGGACTTATATGTGATACTTTTGAAATGTGATTGGTTGATTTTTAATGGTTTAATAATGCATGTGTTTAAAAGAATGGTTTTGCATGTTAATTTACCCATTTCTAGTTAGTGGCCGGCCATGTTACTATTATATTATAAAATATGATAATTTTTATTAACTTTATTTAGTTAAATGCCATATTATCATGAATGAATGTAATAAAATAAAGAAAATAAAATAGTAAGTGGGTGAAAACAACAAAGTATTCACCTTGTTCATTCAAAGAAACCGAAAGAGAAGAAGAATTGGGGAGAAAGGAGCCATTCGGTCATTGAGGTCTTCACTAAGGTATGAAATTCATGTAAATTTTTGAAATGTTAGATAAATTTGAACTAATCACCAAGTTCTTAAGGCAACCCACGTTAGAAATTTCGGTATTGAGATGTCTAGAACTTTCGGCCATGGTAGCTATGGAGAAATAAGGTTTTTGTTTCTTGTTAAATTGGATGAATCTTGTTGTATGAATGCTTGAACAAACTATGATCAAATAGATGCATGGATTCAAGTGGGAAGAATCGGCTATTATGTTTGATGCTAATGCCGAATATGAATTGTTGTACTTGAGGAATGTATGTGGTTTGAGTTAATAAAATGAAAAGAAATTGTTGAAAAATGTAAGTGAACATGGCAAGTGTATTCAGCTTAGGGCATAAAGGATATAAAAAAAAAATTTGGTATTTATTTTTGATTGTGTGTGCGTATGACCATGAATAATTGGCTGCATAAATATTATAAATACATGATGTTATATTATAATTATTAAGCTACAAAACATTGTACATGTTCGGCCAAATAGGTAAATACTAGTAAGCTTATATCAAACTTGAGTATTCGATTACATGTGAATTTATATTGAACATGTGTATTTAGTTACACGTGAGTTTATACTGAACTTATATTTATATACATTCGATATACGTGAGGTTATATTGAATTCGTAAATTCAGTCATATGTGTTGATTTATTGAGTTGGAATATTGGGTTGTTGAGGTATTATATTTGATCTTGAATATTCGGCCAAGGTAAATTAATTGAGTAAAGTATATCTTGATGGTACATTTCAGCTAGTATAAAATATATTAAAGATATATGTATAATTGTTTAATGCAACTTACCAAATATACAAATTTGAAAACGAAATGGTGATAGACTTAAGTGGACAATTAATTCAAGTGAATTGGTTTTAAAATGTATATGGATGTCGTATGACTATATTTGATGGGAAGTAAATTGTTTGATTTAGCTCAAGAGCTTAGAGGATCAAAGTTGGATAGGGGAAAGGAAAAAATGATCGAATAGCCGTTGAAATCGTTTGACAACATCCGAGGTAAGTCTTTGAGTAATGGAACTTAGTTTATGATTTGATTAAATCACGACATATAAGCATAACAAATAAACGGCGATATAATGATTCTACTTGAATTGAGTAACGAGGTAATTAGTTTATACTTATCACTAGTAGCCGAATGTGTATAGGGATCATGTTATAAAACAAATCGAAGTCATGTTCTTTGTATGTGGCTATTGAACCGAAAATTTGAAATGGTTGATAAATGTCTTGTGCTTGAGTTCTTGCAATGAAAATGAAATACAGTTGTGTTATGATACATTGATATATGTGTATGATTATTCGGATAATATCCGAGCTAGGTCCCAAGGGCATTTGTGCTAGTTACGATATCCGGGTTAAGTCCCGAAGGCATTTGTGCTAGTTGCGATATCCGGGTTAAGTCCCAAAGGCATTTGTGCTAGTTGTGATATCCGGGCTAAGTCCCGAAGGCATTCGTGCTAGTTGCTATATACGGGTCAAATCCCGAAGGTACTTGGGTTTGGAAATGAGCAATCTTGCTGTATTAACTTCAATTAATACGCTCATAAATCCAAATGATAAGGTTGTTTCGTATATGCATTGGAAAAGTTGATTCCTTTCAAGTAATATTCGTTCATTTGATTTGCAAGCTTAGCTTTTAGTTAGGTTTGATCCTACGAGTGTATGAATATAATAATTGAAGCGTGAAGTAAGTATGATTTTGGGAATATGCGTATATGCAATTATTCATTTAGTCGCATGAAAGCTATGCTGTAGTTGTAAATGATTTCATTATTTAAAACTTACTAAGCATCAAAATGCTTATTCTGTTGCTTTAATTATTTGTTTTATAGATTTGTTCGTCAGCTATTGGATTCGGGAGTGTTAAGTCGAAGTCATCTACACTATCTAAGCCTTTTGGTACTCTTTTAGTTGAAGTTTTAATAATGGCATGTATAGGATTGACTTTGGATGTTAATTTAGTATCTTTTCTATATATATATGTGAGTTTAGCCATGCGAAAATGGCTTGTTAAGTTACCATATGTGTTTCTCAAAATTCTTATGCATGTGTGGATGATAAGTGATTAATACTTGAAATGTTTTAATGTGAATGAAACTTAGGGATTATTTAATGTATTTATTGAATTGTGATGTTTTCTTTGCACTTAGCATAAACGAATTTTGTTTTCTTAAATATGCCCTTGGAAATTACTATAATTTGATTGAATGAGATCAGTGTTTGTTTGGTAATAATCCTTACCTCTTCGGCAACGGATACGGGTAAGGAATGTTACATTTTATTGGTATCAGAGCTACAGTTTAGTCGATTCTAGGACTACAGTAATACGTTTGGGTCTAACTATACATGCCATTATGTGTTTATTTGGTAGTGTGGTGACTTCTGACAGTTAAAAGTGTGTTTATTTATAGAAATGGATCCCGATCCCAACCGAAGCGGTAGTGATGATGTTGAGAGTGTAGCGCTGCTCCAACAGATGGGACAATGCAATGTGGACTCTCAACCTATTGCTAGTAATCGAAATGATGAAGCGAGCATGTGCTTTTTATAGTGTGATGAATGATTGGTTCAATCAGTATATTCAAACTAATACGGCCGTTCCACAACCCCCACCCCCGACTAATACACCCCTGTACCCGCGATACCTCCGGTGATTGATCAACTGAGGTTAAATAAGCCCCCGATAGACAGAATTCAGAAACGCGGGGCAACTAAATTTAAAGCTACAGACAGTGATGATGCGGAACAAGCTGAATTTTGGTTAGACAACACTATTCGGGTTTTTGATGAACTATCTTGCACACCCGATGAATGCCTGAAGTATGCTATGTCTTTGCTACGTGATTCTGCCTATTATTGGTGGAATACTTTGGTTTCCGTCGTGCCTAGAGAATAGGTTACTTGGGAATTCTTTCAAATCGAGTTCCGCAAGAAATATATCAGTCAAAGATTCATCAATCAGAAACAGAAAGAATTTCTTGAGCTTAAGCAGGGTTCTATGTCAGTTACTGATTATGAGAGAAAGTTTGTCAGACTTAGTAGATACGCTCGAGAATATGTTTCGTCTAAGGCTATCATTTGTAAACGCTTCGAGGACGGGTTGAACGAAGATATAAAACTGTATGTTGGTATTCTTGAAATTAGAGAATTTGTAGTACTTGTTGAGAGAGCTTGCAAAGCCGAAGAGCTCAGTAAGGAGAAAAGGAAAGCTGAAGTGGAAACAAGAGAGTTTCGTAAGAGGTCTTCGGGAAAGCCCTTTCAACAATCATCGAAGAAATTTAGAAATGATCCAGACCGATCTAAAGACACTTCGGGTTTTCTCAGACGAGATCGTGATCGACCCCCTGTGAGTATGCGAGTCACTTCGGTTGCCAGTGTTGGAAATGATCGTCGGGACAGGATAGAGTGCCAGTATTACGGTAAATGGCATTCGGGGAGTTGTAGATTCCATGACCGCTCTTGTTATAAGTGCGGATCAGCTGACCACTTTATCAAGGATTAGTCCGAGACTGTCTGAGCAGAATGTAAATCAGAGTGGGAAATCGGGTGTTACTACAGCTAGAGGTAGACCATCTAAAAATGCGGGAAATGCTAGTGGCGGTCAGAGAGGATCTAGAGAAGCTACAGTCAGATCTGAGGCTCGTGCTCCTGCTAGAGCTTATGCTATACGTGCTCGCGAGGATGCTTATTCGCCTGATGTTATTACTGGTATTTTCACTCTCTTTGATACTGATGTGATTGCTTTGATTGACCCTGGTTCCACCCATTCATATGTATGTGAGACTTTAGCATCCAGTAAGACTTTACTTGTTGAGTCTACTGATTTCGTTATTAGAGTGTCGAATCCCTTGGGTCGTTATGTGCTTGTCGACAAGGTGTGTAAGAAATGCCCCTTAATAATCCGAGGCTCTTGTTTTCCGGCTGACTTGATGCTTTTACCGTTTGATGAATTTGATGTTATTCTCGGTTTGGATTGGTTGACCGTACATGATGCAGTTGTGAATTGCAAAAATAAGACTATTGATTTGAGGTGTGCAAATAATGAGATAATCCGAGTTGAGTCTACTGTGTTGAATGGATTGACAACAATAATATCCTCGATGTTAGCTCAAAAATATGTGAGAAAGGGGTGTGAAGCGTATCTTGCATACGTACTTGATAATAAAGAACCAGAAAAGAAACTTGAATCGGTACCAGTGGTTTGTGAATATCTGAATATTTTTCCTGAAGAATTACCGGAATTACCACCTGTTCGAGAGGTAGAGTTTGGTATCGAACTTGTACCTGGAACTACACCGATTTCGATAGCTTCGTATCGTATGGCACCATCGGAATTGAAAGAATTGAAAACTCAGTTGCAAGAGTTGACGGATAGAGGTTTTGCTCGACCGAGTTTTTCACCTTGAGGTGCACCAGTATTGTTTGTGAAAAAGAAGGACGGAACCATGAGACTTTGCATCGACTATCGTCAGTTGAATAAAGTAACAATAAAGAATAAATATCCGTTACCGCGTATTGATGATCTGTTTGATCAACTGAAAGGAGCCTCTGTGTTTTCGAAGATAGATTTGAGATCAGGGTATTACCAATTACGAGTTCGAGACTCAAATATACCTAAAACTGCTTTCAGAACGAGATACAGTCACTACGAGTTCTTAGTGATGCCGTTTGGGCTCACTAATGCCCCTGCTGTATTTATGGATTTGATGAATCGGATCTTCAGATCGTATTTGGATCGGTTTGTAGTTGTATTTATCGATGACATTTTGGTCTATTCGAGAAATGAAACCGAACATGCTGAGCACCTGAGATTAGTGTTACAGATTTTACGGGATAAGCAGCTATATGCTAAGTTCAGTAAATGTGAGTTCTGGTTGAGAGAAGTTAGCTTTTTGGGTAATGTGGTATCTGCATCGGGTATTCGGGTTGATCCGAGTAAAATTTCAGCCATACTTAACTGGAAGCCTCCAAGGAATATTACTGAAGTTCGGAGCTTTTTGGGACTTACCGGGTATTACAGACGCTTTGTAAAGGGTTTTTCAATGATAGCCACCCCAATGACGAAACTACTTCAGAAAGATGTTAAGTTTGAATGGTCAGAAGAATGTCAAAAAAGTTTTGATCAATTGAAAACTTATTTGAATGAAGCTCCGGTATTGGTGCAGCCCGAAACCGGTAAAGAGTTTGTCATTTACAGTGATGCATCCTTACTTGGGTTGGGTTGTGTGTTGATGCAAGAAGGCCGAGTTGTAGCCTATGCGTCGAGGCAATTGAAGCCACATGAGAGAAACTATCCGACCCATGATCTCGAATTAGCTACCATCGTATTCGCTTTGAAAATATGGCGACATTACTTGTTTGGTGAGAGGTGCCATGTACTTTCGGATCACAAAAGCCTCAACTATTTAATGACTCAAAGAGAATTGAATTTGTGACAAAGACGTTGGCTCGAGTTGTTGAAAGATTATGAGCTTGTTATCGACTATCACCTGGGAAAGGCTAACGTAGTTGTCGATGCTTTAAGTCGGAAATCACTGTTTGCTTTACGAGCAATGAATGTACATCTATCCGTTTTATCCGATAGAGTGTTAGTAGCAGAATTAAAGGCTAAACCACTTTGGATTCATTAAATTCGTGAAGCTCAAAAAGTCGATGATGAATTGGTTGCTAAACGAGCTGAATGTGTCTCGGATATGAAATCAGAGTTTCAAATTGGTGACGACGACTATTTGAGGTTCAGAAGTTGATTGTGTGTTCCAAGGAATGCAGAACTTATTTCGATGATTTTAGATGAGGCTCATAGCAGTCGAATGTCAATTCACCTGGGGAGTACGAAAATGTACAACGACATGAAACGTCAGTTTTGGTGGCACGGTATGAAACGAGACATTTCTGACTTTGTTTCGAAGTGTTTGATATGTCAACAAGTGAAAGCAGAACATCAAGTACCTTTAGGATTACTTCAGCCGATCATGATACCTGAATGGAAGTGGGATCGAGTCACGATGGACTTTGTATCTGGGTTACCATTGTCATCAAGTAAAAAGGATGCGATCTGGGTTATTGTGGATAGACTGACAAAATCGGCTCATTTTATTCCTGTATGTACGGATTACTCTCTTGACAAATTAGCTGAAATATATGTATCTCAGATTGTAAGGTTACATGGAGTACCTATTTCTATTGTGTCAGATAGGGATCCGAGATTCACATCGCGATTTTGGAAGAAATTACAAGAAGCTTTGGGTACCAAGTTGCACTTTAGCACCGCTTTTCATCCCCAGACTGATGGTCAATCCGAACGGATAATTCAGTTACTCGAGGATATGTTGAGATGTTGCATCCTTGAGTTTAATGGTTCATGGGAACGGTATTTACCTTTGATTGAATTTGCTTACAATAATAGTTTTCAATCACGCATTAAGATGGCACCTTACGAGGCTTTGTATGGTCGTAAATGCCGTACACCGTTGTTTTGGACCGAGCTTAGTGAAAGTAAAATCTTCGGGGTTGACTTGATTAAAGATACTGAGCAGAAAGTGAAGGTAATCAGTGAAAGTCTGAAAGTAGCTTTAGATCGGCAGAAGTCGTACACGGATTTGAAACGAAAAGACATTGAATATCGGGTTGGAGACAAAGTGTTTCTTAAAGTTTCACCTTGGAAAAAGGTGCTCAGGTTTGGCCGTAAAGGCAAATTGAGTCCGAGGTTCATTGGGCCGTATGAAATATCTGAGCGAGTTGGGCCTGTTGCATATAAATTGATTTTACCTCCTGAACTTGAAAAGATTCACAATGTTTTTCATGTTTCGATGCTTCGACGTTATAGATCTGATCCTTCTCACATAATTAATCCATCAGAAGTCAAAATTCAATCTGATTTGAGTTAAGAAGAAGAACCAATTCGTATTCTAGCTCGTGAGGTGAAAGAGTTACGAAACAAAAAGGTTTCTTTAGTAAAAGTGTTATGGCTCAAACACGGAGTCGAAGAAGCTACTTGGGAAACTGAGACCTCTATGAAGGAGCGATACCCATATCTATTCACTGGTAAGATTTTCGGGGACGAAAATTTCTTAAGTGGGGGAGAGTTGTGACAGCCCTAATTTGACCCTAGCTGGAAAGTGGTTTTGGGACCACAAAACCGAGCTATAAAAATATTTATAAGTTATATTTCATGTTTATGAAGTGAGTAAATACAAGTGTGAAAGTTTCAAGCTTGGATTTGGTCAATTGCATGTGAATTTATTCAATAGGACTTATATGTGATACTTTTGAAATGTGATTGGTTGATTTTTAATGGTTTAATAATGCATGTGTTTAAAAGAATGGTTTTGCATGTTAATTTACCCATTTCTAGTTAGTGGTAAGCCATGTTACTATTATATTATAAAATATGATAATTTTTATTAACTTTATTTAGTTAAATGCCATATTATCATGAATGAATGTAATAAAATAAAGAAAATAAAATAGTAAGTGGGTGAAAACAACAAAGTATTCACCTTGTTCATTCAAAGAAACCGACAGAGAAGAAGAATTGGGGAGAAAGGAGCCATTCGGTCATTTAGGTCTTCACTAAGGTATGAAATTCATGTAAATTTTTGAAATGTTAGATAAATTTGAACTAATCACCAAGTTCTTAAGGTAACCCACGTTAGAAATTTCGGTATTGAGATGTCTAGAACTTTCGGCCATGGTAGCTATGGAGAAATAAGGTTTTTTTTTCTTGTTAAATTGGATGAATCTTGTTGTATGAATGCTTGAACAAACTATGATCAAATAGATGCATGGATTCAAGTGGGAAGAATCGGCTATTATGTTTGATGCTAATGCCGAATATGAATTGTTGTACTTGAGGAATGTACGTGGTTTGAGTTAATAAAATGAAAAGAAATTGTTGAAAAATGTAAGTGAACATGGCAAGTGTATTCGGCTTAGGGCATAAAGGATATAAAAAAAATTTGGTATTTATTTTTGATTGTGTGTGCGTATGACCATGAATAATTGGCTGTATAAATATTATAAATACATGATGTTATATTATAATTATTAAGCTACAAAACATTGTACATGTTCGGCCAAATAGGTAAATACTAGTAAGCTTATATCAAACTTGAGTATTCGATTACATGTGAATTTATATTGAACATGTGTATTTAGTTACATGTGAGTTTATACTGAACTTATATTTATATACATTCGATATACGTGAGGTTATATTGAATTCGTAAATTCAGTCATATGTGTTGATTTATTGAGTTGGAATATTGGGTTGTTGAGGTATTATATTTGATCTTGAATATTCGGCCAAGGTAAATTAATTGAGTAAAGTATATCTTGATGGTACATTTCGGCTAGTATAAAATATATTAAAGATATATGTATAATTGTTTAATGCGACTTACCAAATATACAAATTTGAAAACGAAATGGTGATAGACTTAAGTGGACAATTAATTCAAGTGAATTGGTTTTAAAATGTATATGGATGCCGTATGACTATATTTGATGGGAAGTAAATTGTTTGATTTAGCTCAAGAGCTTAGAGGATCAAAGTTGGATAGGGAAAGGAAAAAGTGATCGAATAGTCATGAAATCGTTCGACAACATCCGAGGTAAGTCTTTGAGTAATGGAACTTAGTTTATGATTTGATTAAATCACGACATATAAGCATAACAAATAAACGGCAATATAATGATTCTACTTGAATTGAGTAACGAGGTAATTAGTTTATACTTATCACTAGTAGCCGAATGTGTATAGGGATCATGTTATAAAACAAATCGAAGTCATGTTCTTTGTATGTGGCTATTGAACCAAAAATTTGAAATGGTTGATAAATGTCTTGTGCTTGAGTTCTTGCAATGAAAATGAAATACAGTTGTGTTATGATTCATTGATATATGTGCATGATTATTCGGATAATATCCGGGCTAGGTCCTGAAGGCATTTGTGCTAGTTACGATACCTGGGTTAAGTCCCGAAGGCATTTGTGCTAGTTGCGATATCCGGGTTAAGTCCCGAAGGCATTTGTGCTAGTTGTGATATCCGGGCTAAGTCCCGAAGGCATTCGTGCTAGTTGCTATATACGGGTCAAATCCCGAAGGTACTTGGGTTTGGAAATGAGCAATCTTGCTGTATTAACTTCAATTAATACGCTCATAAATCCAAACGATAAGGTTGTTTCGTATATGCATTGGAAAAGTTGATTCCTTTCAAGTAATATTCGTTCATTTGATTTGCAAGCTTCCGGCTTTTAGTTAGGTTTGATCCTGAGTGTATGAATATAATAATTGAAGCGTGAAGTAAGTATGATTTTGGGAATGTGCGTATATGCAATTATTCATTTAGTCGCATGAAAGCTATGCTGTAGTTGTAAATGATTTCATTACTTAAAACTTACTAAGCATCAAAATGCTTATTCTGTTGCTTTAATTATTTGTTTTATAGATTTGTTTATCAGCTATCGGATTCGGGAGTGTCAAGTCGAAGTCATCTACACTATCTAAGCCTTTTGGTACTCTTTTAGTTGAAGTTTTAATAATGGCATGTATAGGATTGACTTTAGATGTTAATTTAGTATCTTTTCTATATATATATGTGAGTTTAGCCATGCGAAAATGGCTTGTTAAGTTACCATATGTGTTTCTCAAAATTCTTATGCATGTGTGGATGATAAGTGATTAATACTTGAAATGTTTTAATGTGAATGAAACTTAGGGATTATTTAATGTATTTATTGAATTGTGATGTTTTCTTTGCACTTAGCATAAACGAATTTTGTTTTCTTAAATATGCCCTTGGAAATTACTATAATTTGATTGAATGAGATCAGTGTTTGTTTGGTAATAATCCTTACCTCTTCGGCGACGGATACGGGTAAGGAGTGTTACAGATTTCATGTCATTAATAAATGCAATCATCATGCATTCATAAATCATATAATTAGACACATTTTGAGTTTACTTTAAGTTATCCGAACTTATCTGGTACTCGTTTCAGTGTTGTGTTTCGGTTATTCTAAAACCTTTCGCTTTCCTCGGTCGACCTCTGAAATTTGTTCCTTGGGGTCTATAACAATAAAATTAAATCATTAACACTCCACATTATGCCTTTTATGAGGCTAAATTTCACCCCGGTCCAAATGACCATTTTGCCCTACCCTTTCACATTTTTACGATTTAGTCCCTAGGCTCGTATAATGAAACACATGCAATTTCTACCTTACCCAAGCTTAGAAAAACACTTTTCTCTCTTATGGAAGCCCACATTTTCCATTATTTTCACATTTCTACCACATATTTAACAACTTTTGCAAAAAGGTCCCTTTAGGGGTTTTTCATGAAAATCACCTAGGAAAAGATGTTTAACACTCCTCCAACTTTCATATTCCTCCATAAAACATCAAAATACAAGTAACTCATGCATGGGTAGATTTTTAAACATGAACTCTAGCATGAAATATGGGTAGAAATGGAGAGAGTAAGCTACTAGGATTTCAAAAATACAAAGAACATTAAAAACGGAGCTTGGGTGCACTTACTATTGAGCTTGAAAATGTTGAAAACCCTAGCTATGGAGTCTCTTGAAGTTTCGACAGCATGGAGAAGAAAACGAGCTGATTTTGGTTCATTTTTCCCATTTTATTTCATTAAAATGCCAAATGACCAAAATGCCCTTAAGCCCTTTCTTTAAAATTTCATCCATGCAAGGCCATTTTTGTCCAAAAACTTAGAAATTGGGAAAATTTCTCTCTATGGCCTTCTAATTTATAATCTAAAGCAATTTCATACAAATTACTTCTAGAATCTAAGTTTTGCAATTTATTCAATTTAGTCCCGAATTTCCAATTGGACACCTTACTCAAAGAATTTCTTCATGAAATCTTAACACATGCATATTATCATATTCTAGACTTCATAATAATCATAAAATAAATATTTTAATATCAAATTTGTGGTCCCAAAACTACTATTCCGACTAGGCCCTATTTCGGGATGTTACACTTCCTCATTGGGTTTGGGAACACAATGACATACTCAGGTATAGCCTCGATTTGTGTCACATGGATGACTCACTTCCACACCTTTTCACAAGCTAAGTCATTGCAATATTATAGTAGAGTGGGTGAGCTTATGAAAGCTCAGTGCATGCTTAAACACACTACAAATAAACACATCAGTTAGTTCAAAGGGTGACAAACTATAACAGTTCACATATTATTGTAGTCTACACAAAATAGTAACTCACACGACACAACAGTTCTCATAAAATAAGCAGTGCACATATAATAAGTAATTAACATAAAATGGGCAGATGATATAAATTATCAATTCGCGTAAAACATCTATTCATATGAAATAATAGGACATACCAAATGACAGTTCATTCCAATTAGCAGTTCATAACACATAACAGGTCATACAAAATAACAGTTCATACAAAATAATAGTTCATACTCCATCATAACTCATATATTTCAGATAATGATAAATTGGAATTTTTGTGATTATGGAACCCATAGTGGATAACTATAAGTGGACTCTATTACCACACATTGGATAAACGGATCTTCAGAACACACCACATGACTCATAAATTCATACACTATCTCCATGTAAGTTTAACAAGTATGCTCACACTCTCCAAACACACCACTCTATCTACAGTGAATGGAGCTATGCTCGACATTCCCTTATCTCTCCAAAACATCTCCGAGCCACAATGCCCATCACAATAAAAAGGGTGAGTACTCATAATCCTATGGCATGCCAACTATATCCAATGGTTCCATAAAGTCACAATGCCAACATATCTCTTTTAACACAATCACAATACTCAGTATAATAGGGCATACAATTAAGTAGAGCTCGCACAACATAGCACAATTGTAATGCCCGGAATAATTTATTTTTGTTTCTGTAAATCCTAATACAAATGTGTATCTACTTCAGCGGTTAAGTGTTTTGGGTGTGTGTATGAGGTTTTGAGTTCAAGTCCCACTTTTGGCAAATTATGCTATTTTCTTGATCTTAGCCTTATCCCTACTAGGTAGGCTTATGTTATATTGTTTGTAAACTCATATCACAATGAGCCTGTTGGTTCGAGTGGTAAGGAGTTAGCTTGTTGGAGGTCTTGTGTTTGAATCCTCGTGCGGTCGTGAATATTACTTTTTGCTCTAGTTGTCTGAGAGAGTTTGGGTGGAGTTAGAATTTTAGGGGAGTTGAAAGTTAGTGGATTAGTGGGGAGTTGGAGAAAAATTATGGATATGTTAGCATATTTTTAATTTTCTTTAATTTTCTATTTTTTTCTTTTCCCATTCTCGAAATTTTGTTTTCTTTTTTGATTTCTGTCAGAATTCTCCTTTCAACTCACAGTGTTTTAACTTCTCGTTTCTGTCATGCTGCTTTGTAGGTAAGTGTTGTTGAGGTGTTGAGGGAGTTTTGATTTTTACCTTAGTTTCTGTTAATGTATGAGTTTACTCTGGTATACCATTTTGGTAGGTGCTCTTCAGGAAAACCGAGACCCTTCAGTTGCGTAGTGAAGTTTTGATGTAACATGCCAATTTTCAGTGGTGTCAAAAATAGTGGTTCGAGACCACCAAAACTGACAAGTGAGCTCGTATATTTTATTATTTAGTGTTTAAGAGCCAAATATGATTTTAGGAAGACTTTTGAATTAGTGAATTGTGTTTTAGAAGAATTTATTAGTTTAAGTGGTTTCAAAAACGAGGTATCGAGAACTCAATTTCATAAATCGTGTCGTAAATATTTTTATAAATATTTAAAAAGTGTCATTGAGTTCGTATTAAAGTTTCGTTAGAAAATTTTAACGTTTTGATAATTAATTAAATAAAAAATACTAAATTGAAAAAGGTGTAAAACATGCAAATTAAAGAATTAGTGATTAATTGGTTCAAGTAGTAATTGAGGGAGGATTAAAAAGGCAATTAAACACTTATTAGAAGGCTAAAACGGCATGTGTAGAGAAAAATCTTGAAATTTGATGAATTAGGGCAAAATGGTCATTTGGAATTAAGGTAAAAGTTAAAACAATGACTAAATTGAAAATCTAAACATTTCTTCATCAATCTTCAACCAAAAACACCATAGAAGAGTCTCTAAAAGCTGGTTTTTCATATTCTTACATCATGTGAGTTCAATTCTTGCACTTTTCTTGGAATTTTTTATGTTTTTAAGACTTTTACAATTAGGTCTAACTATCTATTTCCTTAGTATTTGATTTTATGGGTAATTTTGAAAGTTACCATTGATGAGTGTTGGATGTTTGTGATTAATTAACATGGATTTGGAGCTTTAATTTATTTATATGATGATTTTATCAAGTGATTTCACTAGAAAATTTATTTTAGGACCAAATTGTGAAAAAGGTTAGATATTAGGGTTTGATAATAAATTTTGTTTATCAAAGGCTGTATGGTAGCTTAGAATAATTAGATAAATTTTCAATTGAGAAAAATTAGTTCAATTGATAGAATAGTTGTGAGGGACTAAATTGCAAAAACTGTAAAAGATGGGAGTAATTGTTTAATTTTGAAAATTGAAGGGTATTAATTTTCAAGTTAATTGAAACTGAAATATATACTAATGAGTAAATAATTTTACATTTTAGATCAAGAACCCGTAGACAAACGTGAAAAAGAGAAAATAGCAGAATAGTCCTTGAACTTCTACAAATCTTGCAACTTAAACCAGGTAAGTTTGTATGGTTAAAGTTTATTAATTATATTGAATTGGTGAAGAATATTATGTATTTAGTATATTGTTGAAAAATGAAATATTATTAAATTGTGAATTAGAATAATTATTCCGCTAAAGTGGAACGCGGGATTGAGTACAATCATTATGTGGCAAAGGAATAATTGACGATAATTTACCCAAGTAAACCGATGTTCAGCATTTACTACGAAATTGCGTGTTTACATTCTATTTAGCTCTTATGAGCTTCATTTAACTCATATGAGTCCCTAATGGATTTCCGTTTAGCCCTTTTGAGCTTTAGTTCAACCCTTATGGTTTCTGTTCAACTCTTATGAGCTTCCGTTCAACCCTCACGGGTTTCCGTTTAGCACTTATGTGCTTCGGTGCGGCCTTCAGGCTTTCGTATACGATGTACTCATATCCATAAGACGTTCTTCGACTTGACAAAATTTGGTAAGTGATATTTGGAATTAATGATTGAATATTTAAAGTTATTATTGATAATGATCTGAAATAAGTGAATTCATCGATTAAAGTTGTGTTTGGCAGGAATTGTGTATTGAATTATTTATTTGAAAAATTTGTTATAGTAAGTTCGGTAAGATTTATGTTTAAAGCCAACGAACTTACTAAGCTTCTTTAAGCTTACTTGTGTTGTTTAATGTTCTTTGTAGACTTTTGAGAAGCCCAGAGATCGGATCACACTATCCAACTTGCTCCGATAGATTTTGTTATACATACTATGGTTTATATGGCATGTATAGGGATTGGAATGGTTTTAAGCAAAGTTGGTTTGTGCAAATATTAAGAGTTACACTTTGTTTATGCTTCTAATTAGCTTATATATGTATGGACTAATCATGCATGAGGTGAGTTTAAAATGATTTAATGATAGTTAATTAAAAGGCATATTGAGGTATGGTTGTAGTTAAAAAATTTAGTTAAATATGCAAATATGTATACATGAATATCTTGGTAAGTTTAGATATTGAATATATGTGATGATATGTTAGATATGAAGCTCGATTTTTGGCTTGAACGGAAGGTATTATTGTGATATGTTTGTATAGAAATGGTTGTGCATAGGTTGATACCAAAATTGGGTGAGAAGGGTGACCTTAAAATGGCCTATTTTCATCCACACGGGCAGAGATACTGGCGTATGTTTCAGCCGTGTATGACACACGGCCTGGCACATGGGCATGTGGTCTGGTCATGTGTCCCCTGCACCTTAAAATTTCAAAATAGAGTACTTAGGTTTTTGCACACGGCCTAGCACATAGGCATGTGGCTTGGCAGTGTAACCCCTGTACCTTGCACACGGCCTATCATACGGGCATGTTGTTGGCCATGTGACCCAAATCAAAGAGTTACACAGGTAAGGACAGGGGTTAGGGCACGACCGTGTGTCTCACATCGAATGCCTACACAGCCTAAGACACGGGCGTGTCTCCTGGCCATGTGAGCCACACGGGCATGTGTCCCCTACTCTTAAGAAAATTTTAAGATTTTGCGAAAAATTCTCTAAGTTTCAGATTTAGTCCTGATTCACTTCTAAAATGCATATTGGGCCTCGAGGGCTCATACAAGGGACAATATAAGTATTTTATGATTTGTTTATGATAATGCTTCATAACCATGTTTCAGCGATAGATAAGGGTTACGTGTGTTACATTTATTGGTATCAGAGCTTCAGTTTAGTCGATTCTCGGAACAAATGTAGTGTGTAAAGTGTCTAGAAATATATGCCATATAAATCTGTGATAGTGTGATGTGTATTATCCGATCTAACCCTTGTTTTTCTTATAGATTGTAAAAATGTCGAATAGATCTAAACATGCAAAACATATGAGGCTAATAGTAGAATACAGACATCTGAACATGGGACAAGTAGTAACATCCCAATTCCTCTGGCTCAAGAACAAGAACTTAAAATTTTGTTCTTTGGGTTTATGAATCAATGGTTTAGTGAATTCATGCAAGAAAGAAACTTGGCCCAACAGCCTCCTCCCCCTACTGTACCGTTTGTAGAGGCTTCGGTTGCACCTCCACCTCCTCCTATGATTGAATCTAGTAAACGTACTCCGATCGAAAAACTTAGAAAGTGTGGGTCTAAAGAATTTGGGGGTAGATCGGATGATGATCTTGTGAAAGCTAAATATTGGCTTCTGAACACGATAAGAGTTTTTGAGAAAATAGCTTGTTCTTTTAAAGATTATCTGAGATGTGTTGTGTCACTACTGAAAGAGAAAACATATAATTGGTGGATGACGATAGTGGCTATGGTGTCGAAAGAGAAAATCACTTGGGAATTCTTTCAGAGTGAATTTAAAAAGAAATATGTTGGTAAGAGGTATCTAGACAAAAAGAAGAGGGAATTTCTTGACTTGCTCCAAGGAAATCGATCCGTAGTCGAGTATGAGAGGAAATTTGTATATTTAAGTAAATATGCCAGGAAATTGTACCAACCGAAGAAGAAATGTGCATTAGGTTTGAAGAAGGGTTAAATGATGAAATCAGAATGATGATTGGGGGCATAGAAATACGAGAATTTTTTCTGTCAAATCGTGCTCAGAAAATAGAATAGGTGTACAATAGAAAAATGCAACTGGATAAAGGAATAAAAAATCCTACAAAAAAAGTTCTTCCAATTCATTTTTAGCTTTACCTGCAAAAAAGTCTAGAGATGATTTTAGTCGGGCCACTTCAATGTCGAAACGATCAAATAAAAATAGGGTGACTCAACCTGATTTCGGGGTATCTACTAGACCTGCTGCTAATGTGGGCAGTGTATAGAATGCTCCTAGGCCCAAATGCAAATATTGTAGAAAATATCATCTTAGTGAATGTAGAGGCAAAGTGGGGGCTTGTTACAAATGTGGAGCCACTGACCATTTTATTCAAAACTGTTCTCAATCACAAAAAGAAAAAGAAGAACAGAAAGAGAAACAGTCAGCCGCTTCTCAACGAAGTAGATGTTCAAGCCAAAACAGTGCTACTGGAACTATCGTTCGGGTATGAGAGATTCTGCTACCCGGTCAGAAGCTAGGGCACCAGCACGTACTTATGCCATTCAAGCGAGGGAGGGAGCTACGGCTCCAAACGTAATTGCTGGTACATTCTATCTTTTTTATGTTACTGTGTATGTATTAATTGAACCTAGGTCCACGCATTCTTATGTTTGCACTGCATTAGTAACAGAAAACAAATTGTTTGTTGAGTCTACTAATTATGATATTCAAGTCACAAATCCATTAGGTCAAAGTGTGATAGTTAATTTAATATGTTGAAATTGTCCACTGAAAGTAAAAGGCTGTGAATTCCCTACTGATTTGATGTTGCTACCCTTTCGGGAATTTGATATTATTCTGGGAATAGATTGGTTAATGAAGCATGATGTCGTAGTAAATTGTCGAGAGAAATGGATTGATCTGAAAGGCCAGACAGGAAAGGTAATTTTGGTTGAGTCAGAGAATCCGAATGATATTATTAGAATTATCTCAGCTTTTTCTGCTTAGAGATTGTTGCATAAAGGTAATAAAGCATTTTTAGCCTACATTCTTGATACTCGAGATTCTAAATCAAAGTTAGAATAGTTTCCAGTTGTTAATGAGTTTGCTGATGTGTTTCCTAAGGAATTGCCGGGTTTACCACCTGATCATGAAGTTGAGTTTGTAATTGATATAATTCCGGGAACAACTCCGATATTGATAACACCATATCGTATGGCAGCAGCTGAGTTAAAGGAGTTAAAGACACAGTTACAAGAGTTATTAGACAAAGGGTTCATCATGCCAAGTATGTCTCCTTACGGTACACCTGTCTTATTTGTGAAAAAGAAAGACAGCTCCTTGAGACTGTGTATTGACTACAGATAGTTGAATAAGGTTACAATTAAAAATAAATATCCTTTGCCCCGTATTAATGATTTATTTGACCAACTAAAAGGTGCTGCAGTATTTTCAAAGATAGACCTCAAATTCGGGTATTATCAGTTAAAAGTTAAAGAGTATGATGTGCCAAAAACTGCTTTCAGAACTCGGTATGGTCATTACAAGTTTTTGGTAATGCCATTTGGTTTGACTAATGCTCCTGTTGCTTTCATGGATTTAATGAATTGAATTTTTCAACCTTATTTGGATAGATTTGTGGTTATGTTTATCAATGATATATTGATCTATTCTAAGACAGAATCCAAACATGCGCAACACTTGAGAATTATGCTACAGACTTTGAGAGAAAAGCGGTTGTGCCCAAAATTTATCAATTGTGAATTTTGGCTTCAGTAGGTTAGATTTCTAGGTCATATCTTATCAGCTCAAGGGATTCGAGTGGATCCGAGCAAAGTATCTGTAGTAGTGAATTGGAAAACTCCAAAGAATATTATAGAAGTGCAAAGTTTTCTGGGTCTAGCAGGTTACTATCAACTTTTTGTCAAGAATTTTTCAATGATTGCTTTACTGTTGACCCAATTTTTACAGAAGAATGTTGAATTTGAGTGGTCTGATGAGTGTCAAAAAAATTTTGATCAATTGAAGAAGATGTTGATAGAGGCTCCAATTTTGACTCAGCCAGAATTGGTTGTACCATTTATAGTGATACGCCTCTAAATGGTTTAGGTTGTGTACTGATGTATTCAGGAAAAGTAGTAGCCTATGTTTCTCGACAATTAAAACCGCACGAGAAGAATTATCCTACACATGATCTTGAATTGGCTGCAATTGTATTTACTTTAAAGATTTAGAGACATTATTTATACGGCAAGAAGTGTTATGTGTTTACGGGTCATAAACGCTTAAAGTATTTGATAACTCAAAAAGAGCTAAACTTGAGACAGAGACGGTGGTTAGAATTATTGAAAGATTATGATTTGGTTATTGATTACCACCCCGAAAAGGCTAATGTGGTTGCGGATGCACTCAGTCAAAATTCGTCTTTGTTTGCACTTCGAGCAATGAATGCTCATTTATCTCTTAATAAGGATGGTTTTGTATTAGCTGAGTTGAAAGCAAAACCTGTGTTCCTTCAACAGATTTGGGAATTGCAAAATGAGGATCTAAAATTGGTGTTGAAATGACAAATAGTTCGGGACAATCTAAGTTCAGAGTATAGCACTGATGATAACGGTATGTTACGATATCGTAATAGAATTTGTGTTCCAAATAATTCAGATTTGAAAAATGATATTCTTTCTGAAGCTCACAATAATATTTACTCCATTCATCCAAGTAGTACGAAGCTGTATTGTGATTTGAAACGGATGTATTGGTGGCCGGGTATGAAACGGGAAATTTGTGAGTTTGTAGCTAAATGTTTGATTTGTCAACAAGTTAAAGTAGAACATCAGGTGCCAATAGGTTTATTACAACCTGTCTTGATTCCTGAGTGGAAATGGAAACATATCATGATGGATTTTGCATCTGGATTACCTGTAACTCTAAGAAAGAAAGATTCGATCTAGGTGATTGTTGATAGATTGACTAAGTTGGCACATTTTATCCCGAACAGAATAGACTTTTCAATTGAGAAGTTAGCGAAATTGTATATATCAAAGATTGTGAGAATGCATGGGGTCCCCACATCCATTATTTTAGATCGAGATCTGAGGTTTACTTCGAGATTTTGGAGTAAGTTACAAGAAGCTCTGGGCACTAAGTTAGATTTTAGCAAAACATTTCATCCTCAGACAGACAGGCAATTAGAACGAGTAATTCAAATTCTAGAAGATATGTTGAGATGTTGTATACTCGAGTTTGGTGGCAACTAGGAAAAGTATTTACCTTTAGCTAAATTTTCATATAACAATAGTTATCAATCCAGTATAAAAATGACACCATTTGAAGCTCTTTACAAGAGTAAATGTAAGACTCCATTGTATTGGTTTGAATTAAGTGAATCCAAGCTAGTGGGGGTTGATTTGATCCGACAAACTAAAAATAAAGTTTGAATCATTTGGGACAATTTGAAAGTTGCTTCTGACCGTCAGAAATCATATGTAAATTTGAAAAGGAGAGATATAAAATTTGTGGTTGGTGATCGAGTGTTCTTAAAGGTCTCTCCATGGAAAAAGGTGTTACGGTTCGGTAGGAAAGGAAAGTTAAGCCCAAGATTTATCAGACCGTATAAAATTTTCGAAAGAATCAGCCCAGTAGCTTATAGATTAGCTTTGCCTCCTGAACTTGACTAATGTGTTCCATGTATCGATGCTGAGACGGTACCGATCAGATCTTTCACACGTAATTCCTCACAATGAAATTGAACTGCAACTGAATATGACATATTTGGAAGAACCAGTAAATATTTTGGCCCGAGAGATTAAACAATTGCGAAATAAACAAGTACCATTAGTTAAAGTATTGTGGCATCGTCATAGTTCAGAAGAGGCTACTTGGGAAACAAAGGAATTGATGAGATCACAATATTCGAATCTATTTTCAGGTAATAAATTTCGAGGACGAAATTTCTAAAAGGGGGGAGAGTTATAACAGCCTAATTTTAAGTGGTGTCGGAAACAGGGGTTCAATACCTCCAAAACTGACAAGTGAGCTCGTATATTTTGTTATTTAGTGTTTAAGGGCCAAATATGATTTAGGAAGACTTTTGAATTAGTGAATTGTGTTTTAGAAGAATTTATTAGGTTAAGTGGTTTCAAAAACAAGGTATCGAGGCCTCGATTTCATAAACCGAGCTGTAAATATTTTTATAAATATTTACGGAGTGTCATTGAGTTCGTATTAACGTTTTGATAGTTAATTAAATAAAAATGACTAAATTGAAAAAGGTGTAAAACATGCAAATTAAAGAATTAGTGATTAATTGGTTCAAGTAGTAAATAAGGGAGGATAAAAAAGGAAATTAAACACTTATTAGAAGGCTGAAATGGCATGTGTAGAGAAAAATCTTGAAATTTGATGAATTAAGGGCAAAATGGTCATTTGGAATTAAGGTAAAAGTTAAAACAATGACTAAATTGAAAATCTAGACATTTCTTCATCAATCTTCAACCAAAAACACCATAGAAGAGTCTCCAAAAGCTGTTTTTTCATATTCTTACGTCATGTGAGTTCAATTCTTACTCTTTTCTTGGAATTTTTGTGTTTTTAAGACTTTTACAATTAGGTCCAACTATCTATTTCCTTAGTATTTGATTTTATGGGTAATTTTGAAAGTTACCATTGATGAGTGTTGGATGTTTATGATGAATTAACATGGATTTGGAGCTTTAATTTATTTATATGATGATTTTATCAAGTGATTTCAATAGAAAATTTATTTTAGGACCAAATTGTGAAAAATGTTAGATATTAGGGTTTGATAATAAATTTTGTTTATCAAAGGCTGTATGGTAGCTTAGAATAATTAGATAAATTGTCAATTGAGAAAAAATAGTTCAATTGATAGAATAGTTGTGAGGGACTAAATTGCAAAAACTGTAAAAGATGGGAGTAATTGTTTAATTTTGAAAATTGAAGGGTATTAATTTTCAAGTAAATTGAAACTGAAATATATGCTAATGAGTAAATAATTTTACATTTTAGATCAAGAACCCGTAGACAAACATGAAAAAGAGAAAATAGCAGAATAGTCCTTGAACTTCTACAAATCTTGCAACTTAAACCAGGTAAGTTTGTATGGTTAAAGTTTATTAATTATATTGAATTGGTGAAGAATATTATGTATTTAGTATATTGTTGAAAAATGAAATATTATTAAATTGTGAATTGAAATAATTATTTGGCTAAAGTGGAACGCAGGATTGAGTATGATCGTTATGTGGCAAAGGAAGAATTGACGGCAATTTACCCCAAGTAAATTAAGGTTCAGCGTTTATTGTGAACTTTCATATTTACTTTTCGTTTAGCTCTTATGAGCTTCAGTTAACTCATATGAGTTTCCAGTTAACTCTAATGGGTTTCTGTTTAACTCTTTTAAGCTTCAGTTTAACCCTTATGGGTTTTCGTTCAGCTCTTATGAGCTTCTATTCAACCCTCACGGGTTTCCGTTTAGCACTTATGTGATTTTGTGTAGCCTTTGGGCTTCAGTATACGACGTACTCATATTCGTAAGACGTTCTTCAACTTGACAAAAGTTGGTAAGTGATATTTGGAATTAATGATTGAATATTTAAAGTTATTATTGATAATGATCTAAAATAAGTGAATTCATCGATTGAAGTTGTGTTTGGCAGGAATTGTATATTGAATTATTTATTTGAAAAATTTGTTATAGTATGTTCTGTAAGATTTATGTTTAAAGCCAACGAACTTACTAAGCTTCTTTAAGCTGACTTGTGTTGTTTAATGTTCTTTGTAGACTTTTGAGAAGCCGGGAGATCGGATCTGCACATCGGATCACACTATCCAACTTGCTCTAGTAGATTTTGTTATACATACTATGGTTTATATAGCATGTATAGGGATTGGAATGGTTTTAAGCAATGTTGGTTTGTGTAAATATTAGGAGTTACACTTTGTTTATATTTCTTATATATGTATGGAATAATCATGCATGAGGTGAGTTTAAAATGATTTAATGATAGTTAATTAAAAGGCATATTGAGGTATGGTTGTAGTTAAAAATTTTAGTTAAATATGCAAATATGTATACATGAATAACTTGGAAAGTTTAGATATTGAATATATGTGATGATATGTTAGATATGAAGCTCGATTTTTGGCTTGAACGGAAGGTATTATTGTGATATGAGTGTATGGAAATGGTTGTACATAGGTTGATACCAAAATTGAGTGAGAAAAGTGGCCTTAAAATGGCCTATTTTCGTCCACATGGACGTGTGTCTCAACCATGTGTGACACACAGCGTGGCACATGGGCATGTGGTCTGGCCGTGTGTCCCCTGCACCTTAAAATTTCAAAATAGAATGCTCAGGTTTTTGCGCACGGCCTAGCACACGAGCGTGTGGCTTGGCCGTGTAACTCCTGTACCTTGCACTTGGCCTATCATACGGGCATCTGGTTGGTTGTGTGACCCAAGTCAAAGAGTTACACGGGTAAGGACACAGGTTGGGACACAACTGTGTGTCTCACATCGAATGGCCATACAGCCTAAGACACGGGCGTGTCTCCTGGCCGTGTGAGCCACACGGGTATGTGTCCCCTACTCCTAAGAAAATTTTAAGATTTTGCAAAAGATTCTCTGAGTTTCAGATTTTGTCCCGATTCACTTCTAAAGTTCATATTTGGCCTCGAGGGCTCATACTAGGGACAATATAAGTATTTTATGATTGGTTTCTGATACATTTATTAAAATGTTATAAAATGTTCTTATTTATTCCGTAAAAATTTGGTAATGCTTCGTAACCCTGTTTGGGCAACGAATAAGGGTTATAGGTGTTACATTTGAGGTTGCCATTATTGAGGGTAAGCTTTTGGATCATTTTAGTGTAGTTTCTGTTGTGATTTTGCATTGTGCTTAAAAGGTGTCTCGGATGGATTTGTGAATTAAAGTTAATTGTGGGTGTTTTGTTTGACAATTTTAGGTATTGTTCACTCCGGAGGTGCGGTTTCTTCAAAAACGAACCAGGTGTGTACCTAAAACACAAGAAAACGAGGTTCAACGAAAGCTAAAAACTGGGACTATCAATGTCACATGGGCGTGTGGCGGGCGGTGTGCGACACACGGCAGTGTGACTTTCGAGGGTGTGGCCATGTATCATGTGATGGTGAATGTGTGACCGTGTGGGCTACACGAGCTAGGCCAAGTTGGGCATGTGGGCCACATGAGTAAGGCCAATTTGGGCATGTGGGTCCAAAATTCTAAAATTTTCCCTAGGGTCTCACGGGTTGTTCCAATCGATTGTAGGCCTACTGTAGGGTCGGTAAAGGCTAATCAAACCCTTTTTCATGTGATCTGATATTCTGATAGTCTGATCTGAGTAGGAAACTGATATGTATGTCTGACTGTATTGTTTAAGTACATATATTATCTGTATACAAACATGTTAAGCATGTTAAATCTGTTATTTCTGTATATGTATTTTGTAATCGTGTTTGGGGTGGGATTTGTATATGCGGAGGAAGTGATCTATATAGTGACCTTTCCCCTATATTTCGGCAGCTTGACTGCATATTATTCTGTTATGTGTCACATCAACACTATATGATGTGTAGGGATGGGTGGGTGTTTTTAACCCCACATGGTGTGATGGGATGGTCGGAGATGGTGTGTAGAGGATAGTGGTAGGATTTTGTATGTATGTTTTGTTTATCTGATTTTGATATCTGTATCTGTTAAGGACTTAGGTCCAAATATGTATCTGTCTGAACATGTGATTCTGTGTATGTTACATGACTATCTCTGTTGGGTAATGCACTAAGTTTATGAAAACTCACATCTGTTTGTTTTTTATGTTCAGGTAATCCTCAGACATAAGCGAGTCGGTGCGATGGAGGCTCAACGGTGACCACTTGTCGAGAAACTATTATTTTCCTTATCTTTATTTACAAGTTTTACTTAATTTCTGGTTTTCAAGAGAGTTTTGTAATTTTTGGACTCTTCGGACTTTTGGGAGTGTTCATTTTGGATTTTTGGTTTGTTTGCACCTATGATTTTTAAACTATGATGATTTACACGAACAAATGTTTTTGAAAACACAAGCGTGGTTTTGATTTAAACGATTTTTCAAACTTCTGCTGCTAGACATTAGGTTAAGTTTGAAGGACAACATGTAACGGTTTTATTAATGAATATGCCTAATAAAACTTGGACTTTTTTCTAATCACTATACAATGTTTTATGAAGTATAATCATAGTTCACTTATCATTCATGAAATAGCTCACATAAGTTATTGTTCGCATATTTTATTTATCATAGGACGCACAATAACTTAGTTTACATGCAATACAACTCAAAATTTCACAATACACAATTTGGCAAATTAATACAGTTCGCCATAATAATATAATTCGTCAAGTTAACACGGTTCACAATATTACACAATACACAAATATAATTGGCTCACACTACAGTTGAGCTCGCACTTAGTATTTCACGATAATATAATTTTGCACTAATCAAAGCTCGCAATAACATAAAACTTATAATTCACTTGTACATTATCAATAAAATTCATATGTTATAAAAATCCATATTATAATATTTATTTTTATATCCATTCGCAAGTATTACATAACCATATACGAATATATATATTACATATATATACATACCTATTTAGTGACCTTTATTACGTCAAATTTTACCAAACATTAAAAGTTCCATATACATTTATATATACTAGATAAAACAAAACCTATAAACATATATATTATATAATAAAACCCATGCATATAATATATATACAACCCCACACTCTTATATATATGTATATTGTAGTAGCCCATTTCTGCTCGGGCCCATAATTAAACAAAATTAGAAACGAAAAATAAATAAACAAAGGAATGTTCATTACAGTCCATTTACAATACATGGCCCACTAACTCAGAGGCCCAAAATCGATACCTAAAGCTACCCAAGAGACCCGTTACACACCTGCACCCAAAGCATACAAGGCCCTAGAGGCCCAAATTGTTAATGGAAAGCAGGAAGGCCTAGGGGTTTCAGAAACCCTAGGCGCCACGCCTCTCCACTCTGGGCTCGAGTCACGACGTTTCATCTCGCGTCGATCCAGCTACCCTCCATCAGCGCCGCAAGCCAATGCGCAGTCAGTGTTTGAACCGTCGTCACCATCGTCAAGCCTCCATTGCTGCCGGATTTTTCAGCATTGCCTGCAAAAGAAGGAAGGAAACAGCAGCAAACAAACAAAACAAATATGGAAAGAAATAAAAGATTTCTTCCCAAAATGTAATAGAAACAGTGGCTATAAAAGCCCCCTTTGTAACCTGTAAAGAAAAAAAAAAGGGTCTTTCTTTTTGAAAAAAGATAAAAAAAGAAATCAAAAGTTTACGGAAGAACAGAGGTGATACATTTAATTTTCTTTCCATTATTTTTTTTACAGTATATAGTAGAAATGTATTATAAAGATAGAAAAGAGGTTACCCTTTCGATTCGCTGCGAAAAAAATGGAATTTTGTAAACCCTATACCGCCCGGCATGGTGGCTCAGACGGTGGCGCGTGGGCGCGTGGGCGCATGTATGCCCGATGACCGGAGCTTGGCTTGACAGAGGCCAGAACCCGGAGGGCCTTTCCTCTCCCCTCTCTCAGAGAATTTTCTTAGTTTTTTTTTTTAAAACTCGGTTTCAAAATGATTTTTGAGCCAAAATTTGGCTTATATAACCTTACTCGAATGACATCGTTTGGCTTAAAACGATAAGCTCCAAAACGGCGTCGTATCAGTGCTAGGATCCACGTGTTGACCCGATTACCCGGGGAGGATCCTCGTGTTTTTGAAGATTGGGTTAATTACTCAATTGGTCCTCCCACATTTTTCAATCTTTATAATTTCATTTTACTTATTTTTAATTCAGCCCTAATATTTTAATTTTATTTCAATTTGATCCTCACAGTGGCTTTAAAACTAAATTGGTGGAAACAGTGTTGTTTTAGGATTAGGGTTAATTTCCCAAGGAGTCCTCTGAATTTAACGCGCATCCCAATCAGGCCCAGAGTTTTCATTTATTTTGCAATTAACCCCCAGATTCTTTAATTAAATTCAATTTTAATCCTTTTTTATATTTTAACTTCTTTTAAATACTTTACATATTATTTATTTTATAAATGTTAGTTATATATATTATCATCCGTTACATTATTTTTATTATTATACATTTTATCTATAAATTATATTTTATCACATGTTTTATTATATGTATTTCTTTATATTATTTTTATAAATTATGATTTATTAAATTTGTAAATTGTAAATTTTTTTAAAATAAATAATATCTATATTTCTTATTTATATAATAGTGTTCATATTTCATTTATATATATTATACATTCTATTTTATTATATACTTTCACTATGTATGTATATTACTTATTTTACTATATTCTTATATAAAATTACTCAGTATCATATTTACTATTTTATACTTTATACATAATATAATTTATATTATTATATATTACGATTATAAATTTTACTACATGTTATATTTTACCATACATTACTATATATATTACCTTTATTTTATATAATATTTTATTATTTATCAATTATGTACATTCTTAAATTATTTTTTAAAAATAGGTAATAGCAACATTAGTACATTTTTTATATTAAGTTATTATATCTTATAGTATAATCTATATATGTATATATCATTTAAAAAAATAAAGAAAAGGGTTCTCTTTTATTATTCTTATATTATTTAGTATATTTCTAAATAGCTTATCCTTATTTGACTTATATTTTATATTTTTTAATTTGCTTAGTTTTTGGGTTTTCTTTTGTTGTTTAGTAGGTTAAATTTTACATATCATTTGTTTTATCTTTGATTGATTATTTTATATTGTTATACATTTACATGAAATATTATTATGTATGTTCAATTTGTATTGATATATTTTGCCATTTTTGCGTATGTTGCATGTGACAATAATAAATGCATATCTATGCCATATATGACCATGCATAAAGTGATAATGTATATTGTGTAATCTATGCCATTATTATTATTTTCTACACTATATTTGCATGAAATGATAAAACATGTATATTGTAGTTAGATTTATTTTATTCCTTGTGATATACAAAACACATCATTTTTTTAAAACCAAAAGATATATTTCACTTAATTAAAAAAAAATTTTAAAAATGAGGCAATGTTTTGATGTTTGGAAGCTTCGAGAAAAGTAGTGCCCTAACTTACTAGGTTGCAACTTTTCTCGTTGAGTTCAAATAGTCAAACACCCTTCTAAGTTCTAAGGTTTTCAAAATATGAGCAGCTATTTCGAAATTTCAAAACATAGTGTCCTAACTTACTGGATATGGCGTTTTGTTGTTTCAAGATAGAAATTTTTGAAAAACGAGCTTAGTTTCGAAGGTTTTAAAATGTTGCGTCCTAACTTATTGGATGTGATGTTTTGACTCGTTTGAAATAAGTGAGCCTTAATTTTCAAAATTCAGACATTCTAATTAAAAGAGGTTTGCATCTTAAAACTTTCAAATTTCCGACATTAAAGACACTTGATAATCAATTAGGTACCAATTTCTGGGTGTTACGAGGGTGCTAACCCTTCCTCGTACGTAACCGACTCCCGAGTCCTTTTTCTCGACTTTCGTAGACCAAAATTAATGTTTTAAAACAAAACATTTTATAAGGTGACCCAATCACACCTAAAAAGATTGGTGGCGACTCCTATTTTCGTTTTTCTTATAGTCGATTCCCATTTTCCAAAACTCGATTTAAAAATGGTCTCGACATATATTACCAAAACCCATTAATATATTTACTATATATAAAATAAAGCCCATGTATATATATCATAAGTTCATGCATTTTTTTCATCATTAAAATCGCACAGTGTATATACTTAACTATTCAACCAAAATTGTAAGGATTTGCAAAAGGAAGAAGTCAAGGTTCGCATACCATAAGTGGGGGTTCGCATATGTTACCTTAGCTTGTCTACTGGAGTTTAAATGTAGTATATCAAATCACTCACCTTAGCAACCATCGCCTCAACTACCATGCTCAAGTAAACTTCTATTTGCCTTTGTCCATGGTTGTAGAGGCTCTAAATGAATTGAAACTTTTCATACACATCAAACACATTACAAAGGCATTACAAAGGCATTACCAAAATCAACAAAAACCATTAAATCATTCCAAAATCATAGATCAAAGCCTATTAATCTCTATACCGAAAACCTAACTAGTTTTGTCGAAATAGGTGTTTAACCACTCAAATCTCACTTCTAAGCTTAGATTTCAACTTTATACATCCTAAATATCATCTAATTACAAATATAAACCATCAATTTTACCTAATTTCACCGATTTAATTTTTCCAGAAAAATCAAGCTTATGTGATCCCTTAAAAAAGGGAAAACATTCAATTTCCATAAATTAATTAAAGATTTGTTAAATTAAGATCAAATACCTTTTAATTAGATCAAAATGAGTTAGAAATCACTTTAAAACAAAAGCTTTCCAAGAAATACGAGATCTACCATTTTCAAGCCAAAAATCAACTTAAAATCAAGTGATATATTGAGATCTTGATTAAATCATTTAAATCTCGAATTGAAATAACTGCTCACTTAGCTTAATAATAAAAATTTAGAATCTCACCTCAATTTTGCAAAATTGATGAGCTATAGAGCTAATTCGACCTAAAACGTGTGAATATCTCTTGAGGATTTTAAGGATGAAAACATGAGTGTTCTTCAAAATTAAAAAGAGATTTTGTGTTTAGAGAGCTTAGGAATCAAAACGAATGAACTAATTTCGAGAGAAAACCTTTGATTTGGTGTTTAGAAAATTTTTAAAGAAGATGAAGAATGAGAGGGAAGGAAACGTGGGGGCTGTTAAATAGGCAACCCATTTTTAAAAATTGGGCCATTGCCCATTTAACCACCTCTAGTTTCTTCCTTTTTTCAAATAGGTCATTACTTTTCAATTAAAACCAATTTTAAAATGATTTTCAAATCAAACCTCGTTTTTATAAATATTTTTTCATCAAATTAATTCCTGGACACCTAATTTTAATTTCCTAAACTAAAATTATTAATTCTAATTATTATAATGTTATAATTAAATGACTCTAATCCTTATTTAAATAAAATACAGTGGTAAAATAAAATAAAAGTAAAATCTAAATAAAACTACACTTCTTTTATTTTATTTTATAGTAAGGTTTTTTAAACCTTATTAAACTCCATCAATTTTATATTGATTAGAATAAGGTGTTTCACTCTTACTAGAATATGGCTTTACAAGCCTATAAATAGACATAGTTCATTCCTCTTGTAATTATTCGAATTCGACATAGTGAATTTTCTTCTCCTCTACCAGTGGTTTTTTCTCGAAAGGGTTTCCACGTAAAATCTGGATGTTCTTTATTTTATTTTATTTTATTTTATTTTATTTTCACAAATTAGTATCAGAACTTCAGGGTAGTTCATCTCGATCACGGTAATGGCGTCTTTGAAGTATGAAATTCCACTGTGGGTTCGCAAACACCAGATTTGTATTGTGACAGATTAAGATGGAAGCAGTTCTTGCGCAGATGGATCTAGAGGATGCCCTGCTAAGGATATATAAGATGCCTTCAACATTAAAAGATGAAGAGAAGAAGCATAAGGATCGAAAGGCGTTAACACAATTATATCTGCATTTGTCTAATGAAATTTTGCAGGATGCGGTGAAGGAGAAGACCACCGCTGCATTATGGAAGAGGCTAGAACAAATATGTATGACGAAAACTCTAACAAGAAAGTTACATATGAAGCAGCGTCTTTATGCTCATCGTTTGGAGGAAGGTGCGTCTGTACACAAACACTTAACAGTGTTTAAAGAAATTCTCTCAAACTTGGAGGCCATGGAGGTTCAGTATGATAAGGAAGATCTAGGGTTGATTCTACTTTGTTCGTTGCCCCCGTCTTATTCAACCTTTAGAGACACTATTTTATATAGCCGCGAGACTCTCATAGTTGATGAGGTTTATGATTATTTGACCTCGTATGATAACATGAAGCATCTTGTGGTTAAAATTAACTCCCAGGGAGAGGGTCTCATTGTTCGTGGGAGACAAGATCGAAATGCTGATGATGACCGTGGAAGGACACAGGAACGAATCCTCGCGGTAAATCTAAGGGTATATAAAAGTCTTCAAACAGAGGTAAAACTTGTAACTTCTGCAAGAAGAAAGGGCACATTAAATCTGAGTGCTATAAGCTATAGAACAAGATTAAAAGAGAGGCTACGAATCAAAAGGGAAAACAACTAGAAAATTTTGGTGAAGCTGATGTTGTAGAAGACTATAGCGATGGTGAACTTCTAGTCGCTTCTGTCAACAATTCTAAAGTGAACGAGGAGTGGATACTTGATTCAGGCTGCACCTTCCACATGAGTCCCAATTGGGATTAGTTTACAACTTATGAAACAGTGTCTGAAGGTGTTGTTTTGATGGGAAATAATGCTTTATGTAAAATCGCAGGTGTTGGAAAAATTAAAGTTAAGATGTTTGATAGAGTTGTCAGAACACTTAGTGACGTACGACATGTTCTAGAATTGAAGAGAAATTTAATTTCGTTGAGTACTCTTGATTTAAAAGGGTATAGATACACAGCAGAAAGTGGAGTTTAAAGATTTCTAAAGGTTCCTTTGTTATGATGAAAGGGCAGAGAAAGACTACCAAGTTATATGTTTTGTAGGTTCTACTGTTACTAGTGATGCAGCTATCACTTCCTTGTCAGATGATGATATTACTAAACTTTGGCATATGCGCCTAGGGCATATGAGTGAGAATGGCATGGCATAATTGAGCAAAAGAGGACTTCTTGATGGGCAAGGAATTTGCAAACTGAATTTCTATGAGCACTATGTTTTTGGGAACCAAAAGAGAGTTTGATTTACCAAAGGAATCTATAACACAAAAGGAACATTTGAGTATATTCATTCTGATCTGTGGGGGCCATCTAGAGTGCCTTCGAGAGGTGGAGCTAATTATATGCTAACCTTTATTGATGATTTTTTTCAGAAAAGTTTGAGCGTTCTTCCTGAAGCAGAAAAGCGATGTGTTTTCTGCATTTAAGTCTTAGAAAATTATGATTGAAAAACAGACTGAAAAACAAATAAAATACCTCCGTACAGACAATGGCTTAGAGTTCTATTCTGATGAGTTTAATAGATTGTGCAAGTCAGAAGGGATCGTGAGACACTTGACAGTTCGTCATACTCCACAGCAAAATGGCATTGCAGAACGAATGAATAGAACGATCATAGAGAAGTTTCGATGTATGTTGTTAAATGCCAACTTACCAAAGTCGTTTTTGGCAGAAGCAGCCTCTACTGCATTTTTTTGATCAACCGATCTCCATCCGTTTCCATTGAGAAAAAGACTCCACAAGAGGTATGGTCTGGTAATCCTGCTAATTATTCTGACTTAAAGATCTTTGAGTGTCCTACGTATGCTCACGTTGATAATGGAAAATTGGAACCGAGATCCATTAAATGTATTTTTCTTGGTTATAAAGCCGGTGTAAAAGGGTATAAGTTATGGTGTCCTGAAAATAGAAAAGTTGTGATTAGCAGAGATGTCATTTTTGATGAAACTGCTATGCTACCTAACTTATCTCTTAAAGACTCTTCCAATAAAGAAAATCAAAAGCAAGTGGAGCATTAGATTAATACAGAGTCGACTCCTCAAGCCAGTACAAAAATTGAGAATAAAGTTGCTTCTTCACCACAATACTCTATTGCCAAAAACAGAACTAGACGAGAAATTAAACCTCCAAAGAAGTATGACGAGGCTGATCTAGTTGCTTATGCTTTAAATGTGGCTAAAGATATAGATGCAAACCGAGAGCCATCTAATTATTCTGAGGCAATTAGCTGTGAAGACTCAAAAAAGTGGATGTTTGCTATGCAAGAGGAAATGGAATCACTCCACAAAAACGGAACATGGGAACTTGTGAAACTTCCTAAAGGTAAAAAGGTTGTTCGTTGTAAATGGGTGTTTAAAAAGAAAGAAGGGACTATAGGAGTTAAAGAACCTAGATATAAAGCAAGGCTTGTTGCAAAGGGTTACAGTCAAATTTCAGGAGTGGACTTCACAGATGTGTTCTCCCTAGTTGTGAAGCATATTTCGATTCGAGCTTTGCTTGGTATTGTGGCCATGCATGATTTGGAGCTTGAGCAGTTAGATGTAAAAACTGCATTTTTGCATGGAGAACTTGAGGAGGACATTTACATGCAACAACCAGAGGGTTTTACAGTCTCAGAAAAAGAGGACTATGTTTGCTCGCTAAAAAAGTCCCTTTACGGTTTGAAATACTCACCAAGACAGTGGTACAAGATGTTTGATTTCTTTATGACTTCTCATGATTTCAAAAGAAGTAGTTTTGACAGTTGTGTTTACTTTAAGAAAAACAGTGATGGTTCTTTCGTGTATCTACTTCTTTATGCTGATGACATGTTGATAGCAGCAAAAGATAAATGAGAGATAAGAAAGGTCAAAGCCCAACTAAGTGAAGAATTTGAGATGAAAGATTTAGGACCTGCAAAAAAGATGCTCGGAATAGAGATTCTCAGAGATAGAAAAGCAAGTAAATTGTACCTAAGTCAGAAGGGGTACATTGAGAAAGTTCTTTGTAGGTTCAATATGCAACGTGCTAAGCCTGTTAGTTCTTTCATCGGCTTTATCTCCACAATCAGATGATGAGATTGAGTACATGTCACATGTTCTATACTCCAGTTCAGTGGGATCTCTCATGGATGCTATGGTTTGTTCACGTCCAGATTTATCATATGCAGTCAGTGCAGTTAGCAAATACATGGCGAATCCCGATAAAGAACACTGGAAAGCAGTTCAGTGGATTTTAATATACTTACGAGGTACTACTGATATTTGCTTATAGTTTGGAAGAACTAGAGATGGAGTTATTGGGTATGTTGATGCTGATTTTGCTGGAGACCTTGATAGAAGAAGATCTCTCATAGGTTATGTCTTTACAATCGGAGGTTTTGCAATCAGTTGGAAAGCCACTTTGCAGACTACAGTCGCTTTGTCTACCACTGAAGCTAAGTATATGTAATGCCCCGTTCGAGACCGTCGCCGGAGTTGAGCACGAGGTGTTACTAAACTTAATTTCATCAATTAATCAGCTTAAACAGTTTATTTTTAAAATTTCTAGACAAACTGACTAACTGCGTCACAATCTCTTAAAAATTCATATCTCGAGTTTCGAAACTCAAAATCCAATTTCGTAAATTTTCCCTAAAACTAGACTCATATATCTATTTACTAATTATTTTATAGAATTTTTGGTCAGACCAATTAGTACAGTTTATCAGTTAAAGTCTCCCCTATTTTAGGGTAAGACTACTCTAACCTCTGTGTATTACGAATCAGATATCTCCCTGTACAGAGTTTCAATGACTATGCCATTTGTTTCTATTAAAACTAGACTCTATAAGGAACCTGTAAATATAAAGAATGACTTCTAATTATTTGTATACAATTTATGGTGAATTTCCAAAGTCAGAATAGGGGATCCAGAAATTTCTCTAGCCCTGTTTCACAAAAAATTAAACATCTCATAGAATATCATTCATATACCTGTTTTGTTCCATCCATATGAAAATAGGCTCATTAAGCTTCTATTCTATAACTTATTCATTATTTAAGTCCATTTCTACTATTTTTAGTGATTTTTCAAATTCACATCATTGCTGTAGCAATATTCTATTTTATAGTAAATTTTACTTTACTATAAATTTTCATGGACTAAATAACATTTTAAACATACATGGTATCAAATATGATTTAGATTGGCCATTCCAATGGCTAATCATTCACAAACTCTTTTCTTGCCAAAGCATAATCATATCATAAGATCATTTACACAAAGTGAGTATTTTGCCATACATGCCACATTCAAGATACACAAGCCATTTTACCAATTTAGGCCTTCGGATAGTGTGAACGAGTCTTTGACCTATCCCGATTCTCAAGCCGGTTTGTCAAAACTACAATGAAGGAAAAAGGAAGGAGTAAGCATAAATGCTTATTAAATTCACATGCAAATAGTAAGTAACATAATCATGCAATTCCACATAAAAACATCATTTGCATAAACAACACCAAGACATTCATGTTACATTTGCATTTAATATCATGCTACGATTTCATCATACCAAGTTCTCAACCCAAAGATTTAAGCACATACCTGTCAAATTTTCTTAGTTACCACACTTACCAACATGTCACCTTCGTTTTAGGCATTCTCCTTATTCTCTTAAGATTCAATCGTTGAACACATCGGAATATAATTCGAATACACGAAAAGTTTGTACATAAGTGCCACATATGTAGCCAAGCTACCATGTAACCCAGCCATAAGCGAACTCGGACTCAACTCAACAAGCTCAGGCGTTCGCATCCATAAGTGAACTCAGACTCAACTCAATGAGCTCGGATGCCTAGTTACATCTCACGAACTCGGACTCAACTCAACGAGCTCGGACATTTGCATCCATAAGTGAACTCGGACTCAACTCAACGAGTTCGGATGCCCAACCATCCTAGTGACATGTCACTTGTATTCTAATCTATTCCCAAGGTTCAAACGGGCTTTTTCCTCTATTACACATCTTTGCCGTCTTCCACGGAACATCGAAACCGATACTCGGTAGCAATTCATAAATTTACATATTATTCAATAATAACCATAAAGCATAATATTTCATGATATTAATCATCATATCACATAAATAACATTAAATTACTTAAAATGACAATTATGTTACTACATTTACACATGAACTTACCTCGATACAAAATATTAGCAATCAAGCCTATTCCTCGTAAACTTTATTTTTCCCTCGATCACGACTTGAATCTTGTTTCTCTTGATCTATAATACTAAATTAATTTATTTAATACATACATTCATCAAAACAGCCCTTAGTACGAACTTTGGCAAAATTACCATTTTACCCCTAAACTTTCACATATTTACACTTTTGCCCCAAGGCTCGTAAATTAAACCTCATCCTATTTTCTTATTTTTTATGACATTCTGATCATTTTTCCCTTCTATAGCAACATCAAATTCATACTCTAACATGTATTTATGAATATTAGGCATTTTTACCGATTAAGCCCTTTTACTCGTTTTCACTTAAACCGAGTAGCACAAGTTGTCTAGAATAATTTAAAACCTCATATTCTATCATAAAACACCAAAATACACAAATTTCACCTATGGGTATTTTTCCAAATATGAACCCTAAGTTGAATTATTGCTAGCATAAGCTAAATCAAGTTACCGGGACTCCAAAAACGTAAAGAATATTAAAAACGGGGATTGGAATCACTTACTATGGAGCTTGGAAGCTTGAAACAAACCCTAGCTATGGAGAACCCTTTAATTTTCGTCCTAATGAAGAAGATGGACATATTTTGTCATCTTTTTCCTTTTTTTTAATCTTTTAATCACCAAATGACCAAAATACCCTTAATACCTTTCTTTGAAAATTTTCATGTACAAGCCCATTTTTGCCCAAAATTTTAGAAATTGGTCAAATTTCTATTTAAGACCTCCTCATTAATATTCCAAAGTAATTTCATACTAAAAACTTCTAGAATGCAAGTTTTGCAAATTATTCGATTTAGTCCCTAATTTCAACTTAAGCACTTTATGCATAGAATTTCGTCACGAAATTTTCACACAATCATGCAATCATATCATAAACCTAAAAATAATTATAAAATAATTATTTCTATCTCAGATTTGTGGTCACGAAACCACTATTTCGATTAAGCCCTAATTCGGGATATTACAGTATATGGCGATTACTGAGGCTTGTAAAGAAGCTATTAGGTTGAAGGGACTCCTTAGTGAACTCAATGAAGACCTTCAAATCAGTACAGTATTTTATGATAGTCAGAGTGCAATCTTCCTTACAAAAGATCAAATGTTTCATGAGAGAACAAAACACATTGATGTTCAGTATCATTTTGTTCGTGATATTATTTCTCGTGGTGATATTGTTGTGAGCAAAATTAGTACTCATGAAAATCCGGCTAATATGATGATTAAGTCACTTCCTATAACCAAGTTTGAGCATTGCTTAGACTTGGTTGGTGTTCATTGTTGAAGTTAAACCCTTAAAGGGTTTTATGAAAGAGGTGAAGAACTTGTTCGTTGAGAGTTCGCGATGAAGGACTTGTTCATTAAGAATTCGTGTCAAGGTAGAGATTGTTAGAATTAAATGACCCGAATCGTTATTTAAATAAAATACAGTGGTAAAATAAAATAAAAGTAAAATCCATATAGAACTACACTTCTTTTATTTTATTTTAGAATAAGTTTTTTAAACCTTATTAAACTCCATCTATTTTATATTGATTAGAATAAGGTGTTTCAGTCTTACTAGAATATGGCTTTACAAGCCTATAAATAGACATAGTCTATTCCTCTTGTAATTATCCGAATTCGACATAATGAATTTTCTTCTCCTCTGCTCGTGGGTTTTTCCCGAAAGGGTTTCCACGTAAAATTTATGTGTTCTTTATTTTATTTTATTTTATTTTATTTTATTTTATTTTCACATATAATATTTTATTTAATTAATTCCTAATTATTTAACTATATAATCTAATTACGGTTTTCAATTCACTAACCCTCGATTTACTTACTCGATTCTCCTAACCCAATTTTCAGGATGTGACACCAAGCCTCCTTAGGACTTCTACACGCCATTTTTCATCTTTTCCATCTATCTTCTCTATATTCCTCTTTATTCTATTTTGTTCATGTTTAATTATTCAAATGTTTGATTTATTTAATTATTTTTCTATCTTAATTATCTATTTTAATTTTTTCTTTTAATTTTAAAATTCTTAGATCTATCTTGGATTTGGTTGCGTTTCAGGTTGTGTCAAAATCTAAGTTTATTTTCGATCGTCTAGAGCTTTAAATCAAATTCGTAACTTGGATAAATTTGCAATCTTCTTATCCGCACACTTTCATATCAACATGTAACGGAAATATGTATATAAATTAAGCATTGGACCCTATACGAAATTAGATAGGTAAACAAGTCTCGCGCACTTTCATATCAACATGGAATGAAAATATGTATATAAATGAAGCATTGGACCCTATACAAAATTAGATAGGTAAACAAGTCTTGCAAACAAGTTGTTATGAACTTATGTTATCAAGTATTGTAGAAATAGTGAGTGACGTCGCAACGTCAGACCCTTAATATCATGATGAGAAATAGAAAGTGAATGACGTTGCGACCATGAACCTTCAAAGTCGCGAAGTCAACCCGATAGTTTTGATATTTTACATTTTAGTCCATAATTGGCCTCGGGTTACCGGAAATGCTTTTGTAGGCTTGTTCAAACCCTGAAATTGATTATATAACATGTAATGATGTAATGAACTCAGTAATATGTATAAATTGTTTATTTAAATTGTAGTTGAGGCTGTGTTTGCTCTGGAAACGAATGTAGAATTCTATAGCTCAGACCTATCGATCGGGTTGAGTATAGGGTGTTACCAGCACTGAAGTGCTAAATTTACGAGCGCACTAAGGAAGTCCTAATAGCATGTCATCTATATCCCACAAGTTCAAAACTTGTCTATAGAGGCTTTAACATTATTATAAATCCAGTATTCATCACAAGCACAATCAAGTTTCATAATTTCATAGTCACATAAATTTCCAATATTTTACGATTTAGTCGTTTTCTCCACACATATATTCACATAAACAATAATCACATTCATTTGCTATTTACTTGGATTATTCACACATTTATTAAGTCACAGATACTCAAATTAATGACATTAACGCTTACATTAGCATAAAATTTCAAAATCCTCATTAAGTAAGAAAAATTCTAAAGTACTTACAAATTTGGTTAAATTATACTTCCTTAAAGCTTTGTCTACTTGCTTTCCCTTGTTTAAACTCCTTGTAGATTCTTCCTTATCTTTTTTTTCGTTTCATAGCAATATCATAAAATATAATATATCAATATTCTTTATCCACAACACTTTCATGCTCAAATAATCAAGGTAAACATGTTTCTATTCCTAAATCATAAAGATCTTACCTTAAAACCTTAGTTTATCACATAATCGATATTTTCTCTCTATTCAAACATGTACTCCCCACTTCTAACTTGAAAACTAAGCTTGCTAAGTTGTGGGTAACTTTGTTTTGCTAAGGTTTCTACAGAAATTTGATGGTTTTAAGCTTATAAAGGCCTTTAATGGAGATGGAGGACCAAATTATAGAAGAAAGAAAAGTTATCTTTCTTTCTAATGATGATAACATGAATGAGGAAGAAGATGCAGAATTCTCTCCATCCTTCCTCTAAAATATCTCTAATATTTTAATAAAATAATTTAATTTAATATAATAATCATAATAGTAATGGTGATAAAAATAAAATATTATTATAACTAAAACAAAATATCCTTCATACTTATCTACTTTATCTTGGTGAAATTGCTCTCTATGTCCTCTCATCTTTCACCACTGATTCAATTTAATTCTTTTGTACTTTTAGTTTCTCACTTTGACCCTAACACTTTGTAAAACCCTACAATTTAGTCTATACCCCGGGTTAAGTTTTCTCAATATATTAGTCTTTTAAATTTTCTTTGGTTCCCTACCACTTCTCCACTAGCTGTTGTGAATCACATTTTATTTACTATGAATAATTTAATGTAACACCCCTTACCTGTATTCAACGCCGGAACAGGGTACGTGGCTTTACTAGACCTACGTCGCAAGCAAACATACAAATCGAGTCATAAATTTGCATTCAATTTAAAAACCATTTGTATTCAATCATAAAGTCCCTAATACGATCCTACGAGGCCCAAAACATGCTTTAGAAGTGGTTCGGGACTAAACCGATAACTCAGGAAATTTTTTACAAAACTTAGAATTTTTTTACTCTAAACAGGGGTCACACACCCGTGTAGTTTGGGACACGTCTATGTGGGCAGGCCATGTGGTCTCACACACCCGTGTCCCTAACCCGTGTAACTCTCTACTTTGCAAGGCATGAACAAATTGAAGTCACACGGCCAAGCCACACGCCCGTGTGCTAGGCCATGTGGTTAATTAATTTTCATAAAATAGGTGCAGACTTCACATGGCCAAGATACACGCCCATGTCCGGGGCCATGTCCCTCACACGACTGAGACACACGCCCGTGTCCCTACCCATGTGCTCAATTTTGAACATTTTGTTTCTCAAAATTAAGGTGCAAGGGACACACGGCCAAAACACATGCCCATAGGATAGGCCCTATATGACACACGGCCTAGACACACGCTCGTGTGTCTACACGTGTGGACAAAATAAAGGCTATTTGCCAATCCATTTGCTACCCTCATTAACACATACACATGCACAAATTCAATAGCATAAACCATGGTATACTTAGGCAACCAAAACATCTACAATCATGGCCAACACATGTCAATGCAATGCCATCATCTATCATGCTCATGACATTACATTATGCCAAATCAAACATACCAATTTCACATTCAAAAGACCACTAAGACTACTTTCAATTTGCAATATCTTATCAAGATAATCCATCATACCAATAAACCAAACTCATCCATTTCACAACAAGTCAATAAGCCACAATCAACATTTAGCAAATCAATATAAACCACATCACCAATGGGGCATTGGCACATACATGCATATATATATAAGCTTACAATCAAGCTTACAATCAATTTAACCAAAATGAGCCCATTTACATGGCCAAATACCAAATCAAGCCTTTGACAATTACAACCCAATATATTTGGCCAAAATCATGATAACACATATAGCAAAATGACCAAGTCCCTATACATGCCATATACTCAAAATATTAAGATCATCGATACCTAAAATGACCGTTTGATAGTGTGATTTGATCTCCAATGATCTCCAATCCGAGCTAGCTTGGTGACACTATAAAACATGGAAAGTAAAACGAAGTAAGCTATATAGCTTAGTAAGCTCGTATGAAAGAAATAAGCAAATCTTACCATACATTTAGCATTCAAGTAATATAATGTAAGATAATTCAATTTACCATAACCTCATGACCATAATTTATTCCATCACAAACTCACCTTGAAATCATCATTTCACAAATTTAATAATCATAAGCTTTATGTACATACCTGTACCATCCCGAATTAATTTCATACTTATTCTCATATTTGACATACCCAATGAACCATTCGGAATAATAATATCGAATACTTGGGAAATCTTGCACACAAGGTGCCATATATGTAGTCATTGCTACCTCTATCTCATAACACATATATGCTCGCTCTCGAGCCATCAACGGGCATGCTCACACAAGCTGTCAATCAAGACGTAGCTACACGGCACTACTCACACAAGCTGTCAAGTAATCGCAACATATGCTGGTATACCCAGCCACTGGTAGGACGTACAGGACCAGCATCCGGATCACATAACATAATGCCCTAGTAACATGTCACTTGTATCCTAACCTATTCCTAAGGTTCGATTGGGACTTCTCGCTTGCCAAAACGTCGTCAAACGTGTCCATAGAGTCATTTACACAATTCATAAAAAAATTAAAGCATTTAAAACACAATTACAACAAAGCTTATTTACATACGAACTTACCTCGGTTACAAAAATGACAAAAAGGATCTATTCGTTAATTATTTTATTTTTCCCCCGATCTACACCCGAACTTCATTTTTCTTGATCTATAATACCACATTTAACTTATATAATCATCACATTATTCAATATAGTCCAAAAACACATTATGGAAAAAATTACATTTTTGCCCCTAACATTTCATCATTTTACAATTTAGTCCCTAGGCTCGTAAAATGAATTTATTTCAATTTCTTCACAACTCAAGCCTAGGCGAATAGCACTTGTACTCATAACAGCCCACATTTTTCATTTATTCACATTTTTCTACACATTTTATAACCTTTTACAAATAAGTCATTATTTGTCATTTTTACCTAAAATCATTTTACAAATGTTGTTTAACTAACAACAAACATGCATTTTCTACCATCAAACATCAAAATACAAATATATTCAACATGGGTAAAATTTTAGACTTTAACTTTCTTTCAAATTAGTCCTTGAAATAGCTAGATCAAGTTACAACGATCTCAAAAATATAAAAACCATTAAAAACGGGACAAGAACGGACTTACAATCGAGCTTGAAAGCTTGGCCAAAACCCTAGCTATGGCTTCCTCCAAAATTTTGGCTATGGGGGGACTAAATTGAAGAAGATGGACATCTTTTATTAGGTTAATTTGTCTTTATTTACCAATTTACCAATTTACCCTTAATGCATAACTTTAAATTTTCACCTAATCATGTCCATTTTTGCCCATACCATTTAAGGATCTCCAATTTAAAAATTCATAACAATTAAAAACCTTTAGCTAAGGGAACTCCAGTTTGGCACCTATTGCAATTTAGTCCTTTTATCTAAATTGAGCACTCAATCAATAAAATTTCTTAACAAAATTTTCACACAATTATTCTACCATGCTGTAGACCTTGAAGAAATAATAAAATAAATATTTCTACTTCGGATTTGTGGTCCCAAAACCACTGTTCTGATTTGACCCAAAAACGGGCTGTTACATTTAACTCGTAATTGCTCAAAATAATACTGTCACGACCAAGAGGTTTTCGAAGATCTTACAATGTATATCCTTATTGGCATGTCAATTGTATCCTAGCTACATTTCTTTAAGTTTGCCAGAAGGCAAAGTTTAATTAGCAACTTCAATTTCATTTTACCATCATCATATCCACATATACATTGTAACACCCCGATAATCGACCTGATCGTTAGGTCCAACCTACAAGATGACACTTTTTTGCTAGAGCAACTATGAACAATTTCATTCAATTTAGAACCATTATATATTCAAATATGAGTAATACATGCCCATAATATGCTATATGATTATTTTATAGGAGCTTACGAGAGCTCTTTTGCTAACATGAGGTCGAATAGGACCAAATTGTAAAGATTTCAAAGTACCGTGTTGACATCGCAACTTCGGGATTTCCTCATTGTGACATAACATACTGACTTGGCTCGTCGTGTAATAGCCCGTTTTTGGTTTCGAAACCCTATTTTTTTATGATCGAGTCTGTAAATATTATTTATTAATATTTATGAGTCAATTATAGTATTATATTGAATTCTAGTCCAATGAATTTGTTAATTTGAAAATTAGTTAAGGTATAAGTGAATCAACTTTAAAGTTAGTGGGTCTCAAAAATGAGGTATTGGGATCTCATTTCTGTAAATTGAGCCCATAAATACTTTTATCAAATATTTACGGAGTTGTTATATAGGTGAATTAGATTTTGGATAAGTAATTTCACCAATTTAGCGACTAATTAAGATACAATGACTAATGTGTAAAGAAAAATCCGTAAAAATTAATTGTTATAAATTTTAGTTACTTAAAGACTAAAATGATATTTAAGAGACCTAATATGGCAATTATGCCATGTTTTATGATGGTGGGCGGCTTGGTGTGAAAATGATTAGAATAATATTAAACTTTTATATTTTATAATAATAAAATAAATATTAAGTAAAAGAAAGGAAAAAATTTCATCATCTTTTACATTTCTCTTTCCCATCGCCCAAAAACAAATATATTAGGGGAGAAGCCATTGTTGAATGCTCTAACTTTCTTCTTTTTCTTGGTAAGCCAAATCAAGTTCGTTTTTCATAAATTTTATGTTTTTGAGATCGTTGTAACTCGATTTAGCTAACACATACTTCTGTTTTCAAAACTGTTAACGATTTAAAATGTTATCATTGACGATTGTTGAAGCTTTTGGTGTTTTTATATTAGCTTTTAAGCTTAGAAATAAAAGGGGACAAAGTTGTAAAGTTAAATGTTAGTTTGTGAGTATAGAGACTAAAATGAAAATATTGAATAAAATGCAAAACCTTAGGTGTTTTGTAAAAATGAAAGCAAATGGGCTCATGCATATCATACTATGTTGTTAATTTTCTAGAATTGATAACCTGAATTAAAATTATTATACAGATCAAGGATTAAATCAACAGGAAGATAAGCTTGGAAAAGGAAAAATTGTGGAGTAGTGCTTGGAGTCGCGTTTGTTGCTTTTCTACTTAGGTAAGTTCTTATGGACTTACTTTATTAATTATTGATATCTTTGTATTATCTTGTTTTATTATTAGTTAGAAATGATATATATACACACATAAAGCTTTTGACATCAAATGGGTTAAATCGTAATATACGAAATATGTGATAAATATGAATAGATGTACTGTATTGAATGATCGTGAAAATTACTGTATAAATGATTGGTGTGTATATGATGATATTATACGGTTTAAAATGTATTTGGATTTTTTTTGAAATATGAAAAATGTGTATACAACTACAGAGATTGAAATAGAATAAGTACGACAACAGTACTCTATGAAATTAATAGTTATTTGAAATGGAAGATTCATAGATTGTTAATTGATTCATAGATTGTTAATTGAATCATGTTACATGTATATGACAATGTTATGATAGTTTAGAAGATTAGAAATGGAATTATGGCCCGAGTGAACTTAGTAAACAATTAGGATATACATACAATAGGTATTATGTACTAGTATCAACTTCCATGCTATATAAATACAGCGGGTACTATGTACCGGTGTTGATTTTCTAACTATAATCTTTCGGGTAAAACTATTAATTAAATGAATGAATAAGTCTTTCAATTGTAAAGTTATAAGATGAGCATGTTTTTACATGGTATTCAATGATTTAATAATGTAAAGAATTATAAAGTGATTTGATTAACTATACATTGATGTTGGACTAAGTTATTTGTTATGTGAAATTGCACAAGGTTGCCAAGGGTAATTTTATGTTTTATGTTTTATGTTATTGAAATTTCAACTGCTTATGTTATTGAATGCCGTGGTAAGTTAAGTTAAATTTTCATACAAATTTACCAAGCACTAGCATGCTTACGTGTTTTCATTTTCTTCCTTGTAGATCATTGGACAAGGTCGGATTAGTCGAATCACACCAAAGCTCACACTACCCGTCTTACAATTTGGTAGACTTTTCTTCATTTTGGCCCGGTTATATCTGGCATTTACATATGTCAAAAGGCTAGAACTTTTGTTTCGCATTTCGAGCAGCCTTAGGAAATCCGTTTGTTCCAAACTCATCTAAGTCAGCCTAACCACCACAAGTGAGGATTCCTTTAGAATTCCTCTAAGGCACCAATTTGTATAGCGGAAGCAATTATGCCAAAAGAAAGCTAAAGAAAATAGAAAGCCATAGAAAACTATCCACGAGAGGTGTTTGAGTAAATGCTCTCAACTATATTACTTTCTCTCAAAGAATATAAGAAAAATAAAAGAATGAAGTGTGTTACAAGTAAGGGGGAGGCTCTTTATTTATAGTTGAGCTCCTCCAAAACCGACAGTCTAGATCAAGTTACATCGAAAAATGAGATTAGTCTATCCCTTGAATCTAAGAATTTACAAGATTACATAATCAATTTAAATAATCAAATCTAATCTAATCTTACAAGATATGATACCCTTCAATCTTCTGAGATTAGTTTCCCTTCAATCTGACAGGCTTCTCCAATAGCTCATTGAATCGGGCCAGTTTTTGTAGGCCAAATGATCCCCATGTTAATAATAGACCTTCATGGGATGCATTGTATGCAATGGTCACGGGCTTTGAACTATGGCCCATGACATTCTCCCCCACCCATTCTCGCAATGCCCTTATTGTGCCTTCAGAATGACTCTAACTTGATTCATCTCGGTCTCGTCTCGATCCTTAGCTTTTTTCTTCCTTCAAAAATTTTGCCTCTGCTTACATTCCCTCTTAGCTCGAACCATCCCACTCGTTAGTACATCTCGAATACAAGAAGTTATGTCTCTCTCTTGCCCACATTCTAACTTGCTTCTAACAGAATCCTCTTGATTCACACCACTTGGTTTTAAATTGCCCATAGTCCCTCGGCCTCATTGATTAAGAACTTCAAAAGGGCCCTTACATTCTTTCCAAGTTAACTAGTTAGAATGCAAAACACTATCAAACTGTTTGGAATGTAACTTTCTCACAGTATTTATTCGGGTCAACTGTCCGATTTCGATCATTACTTTCCAAAAGTTTGATGCACAACCCGCCTCTCCCAAAGGTGGTAGCTCCTTTGATGTGTCAACAAAAGTGAGCTTCATTGATCCTAGCGTGAAAGTTTGCATCGCTACTTCTTCCTCTAAGTCCGATGCCAAACTCACCTCTTCTATTGTGGAAGCCTCGCCGACGACTTGGCCAACTCCGTCACTTTACTCAAATTGAGCCTCATTAGTCTAGTTTCACTATTTTCATTATAACTTCTTCCCCTAAGTTTAATGACAAACTCACCACTTCCTTGGGTGAAAGCCCCTCCGATGACTCAACAAGCTCCGATGTTGCCCTTTCTTTGACTAGGCTTGCTTTGGAAAATTTCGCAACTTATGCAGACCACAGCACAAGAAGCACTTTACACGCTTTTTCTTGCTCGTCGTTGCCCTCTTGGCTTCGACTTTTCCCTTGGTCGAACCAAGTTTCTTGGACTCCTTGTCTGACGCATTGTTTCGTTCAATGGTAGACTTCCTCGGACATTTTTGCAACCTATGCGGACCATGACACAATAAGCACTGTACTGGTTTCTTCTCGCTTTTGGCATCCTTGGCTTCGACACCCCTTGCGCTCAAACCAAGTCTCAAGGCCTTAACTTCTGACTTCTTCTTCTTAGAAAGCGTAGATTTCTTCGAACATTTCTTCAACATATGTGGACAATCACAAAGAAAACATTTCAACTTGCCCCTCTTTTTGTGTTTCATGTGGCAATGCTGCGACAATACCGTTCTGACCCCTCACATGTGATTTCACCAACAGAGGTTGAGATTCGACCGGATATGACGTATGGTGAAGAACCGATTAAGATTCTAGCTCGGGAAGTTAAACAATTTATAAGTAAAAGTATATCCCTTGTGGAAGTTTTATGGAATCAACATGGGGTCGAAGAGGCTACGTGGGAACCCAAGGAAACTATGAGAAAAAAGTACCCAAACCTATTTTCTGGCAAGATTTTCAAGGATTAAAATCCCTAAAGGGGGAGAGTTATAACAGCCTGATTTTCGGTCTAGTCGGAACAATGGTTTCAGGACTAGAAATCCGACACGAAAATATTTATTTTTCCTATATTTTTATGCTCTACAGTTTATGGAATGATTCTATAAAAATTTCATTCGAAAATTTTGACGTTTGAGCATTCAATCTAGTAAAAAGGACTAAATTGTAAATAGTGCAAAATATGAGTTCTAGAAGCTAGAGGTGTCCAATTGCTATGAAATTTTAAATTGAAGGTCCTTAGATGGAAATTAGACCATTTTTTAAGTTAGTGGACAAAAATGGACATGGTAGGGTGAAATTTCAAAGTTTTAAGTGAGGGGCATTTTGGTCATTTCGTAAATAAAGCTAAAATAACTAAAATAAAAGATGTTCATCTTTCTAATTTCATCCCTTAGTGCCAAAAATTGAAGGTTCTCTATAGCTAGGGTTTTGGCCAACTTTCCAGCTCGATTGTAAGTTCGTTCTTGCCCGGTTTTTAATGCTCTTTACATTTTTGAAGTCATTGTAACTCAATCTACCTATTTCTACCACTAATTTAAGAAATAATCAAAGTCTAAATTTTTACCCATGATAGATAATTGTGTATTTTGATGCCTAATGGTAGAAAATGTATGTTAGATGTAATATAAACAACTTTTGCTAGGTGAATTTTTATGAAAATGTCAAAAAGGACCTATTTGTAAAAGTTATAAAATAAGTAGTAAAAGTGTGATTAAGTGGAAAATGTGGGATGTTATAAGTATGAAAATGGTTCGGCTAGGCTTGGGTTTTGAAGAAATTGAATACATTTCAATTTACAAGTCTAGGGACTAAATTGTAAAAATGTGAAATGTTAGGGGCAAAAATTTAATTTTACCATAATATGATTGTTGGACTGAATTGAACAATGTGTGTATTAAATAATTCAAATTTTTTATTATAGATCAAGGTAAATGAGGTTCGGACCTAGATCGGGGGAAAAACAAAGGTAAGTTCGTATGTAAATAATGCATTGTTATGTTTATGTTTTAAATGCTTTAATACTATATGAATTGTGATTGACTCTTTGGACGTATTCGATAAAGTTTTGACAAGCGAGAATTCCCGGTTGAGCTTTAGGAATAGAATAGGATACGAGTGACATGTCACTAGGAACCCATCTGTTTGTGTGATCCGGATACTGGTCTTGTACATCCTACCAGTGGCTGGGTAGTCCAACATGAGTTGCGGATACCTGACAACTTGTGTGAGCAGCACGTGTAGCTACGTCCTGACTGACAGCTTGTGTGAACAAGCCCATGAGTAGCTCGAAAATGACCCTATATGTATTATGAGATGTGAGGTAGCTTTCTCTACATGTATGGCACTTATGTGCAAGATTTACGAGCATCCATTAATATTCCGAGTGTTCAACTTGAATGTCAAAGTTGTGAAAGACTATGGTATGTTACGAGTTGGTACAGGTATGTACTTAAAACTCATACGAAATGAGCTCAATAAGTGATGAACCCTTGGTAAGGTTATGATTGAGTAAGTTAAGACTAAAGATTTTGATATCATTCATGTTAATTTTTATCATGATAATTGTAAGTTAGATGTGTGGTTATGATGCTTATTATGTAACACCCTCGCCCGTATCCAACGCCGGGACAAGGTTCAAGGTGCTACCTTTCTTGACTCAACCAACTATACAAAACCGGGCCATAAAAAAATTTCAAACAATTTAAGAACTTCTCTTTTCACATGCAATCTATCTCATATACGGAATTACGAGGCCCAAATCATACATCTGAGGTGGTTCAAAACCCAACCGAGAACTCATGAAAAACTTAGAAAAGTTTCATGCATCAAGACCCCACACGCCCGTGCGAATATAGAACACACGGCCGTGTGCTAAGGAAACGCCCATATCCCGAACCCATGTCTGAAAAACTGGGCATTCTACCAAAACCACACGGCCTAAGCACACACCCGTGCCCTATAACGTGTCCTTCACACAACCGTGTCTCTTGCCCATGTGCTACTAGCATGCATACTGACTTTATGGCACGGCCTGGGCACACGCCCGTGTGGCTTGCCTGTGTACTAAAATTATTTTAAAGTTTTAAGTGCAGGGGACGCACGACCACAACACACCCCCATGGGTGTGAGCCGTGTGTCACACTCACAACATGTAGGTACCTGTAACACTCACAACATGATCATCCTTTCTTTATCAAAATTGAACTATAACTTTCACCATTGAACCATTGGAATACTTCTGGATATTCCATGAACCTTCAACATGGGATATATTACCGATGCCATGTCCCAGACATGGTCTTACACTGGCTCTCATATATGCCTGCTGATGCATGTCCCAGACATGTCTTACACTAGCACAACTCTTAGCCGATGCGTATCCCAGACACGTCTTATACTGGCTATCTCTGTCGAGGCCGATGCATGTCCCAGACATGTATTACTCTAGCGCTCGTCTCTGTGCTGATGCCATGTCCCAGACATGGTATTACACTGGCTCTCATAATGTGGCCGAAGCATGTCCCAGACATGTCTTACACTGGCGCACAAATCACCCAATGTCTTGGCACAAATATCCAGTTCATATCCTGAGGTTTCAATAGGATATTTCTACTATCTCAATATTACAAGGCATTCTCAATTTATAACTTAACAACTCGTACAATATCAATTCAATGACAATATGAATACAAGTATTAACAGTGTAGTTGTATTATTTACATACAACTTACCTCAGTTTACAAAAAGTACTTGACTAGTCGGCTTATTCGGATTGCTTGGCTTTTCCCCGGTCTAGGCTCAGTTTTGGTAAATCTTGATCTATAATAATAATATACATCCATTTAGTCACTAAACACAATTAGGCATTCATAAATTCACAACTTTGGTAAAATGACCATTTTGCCCCTAGGCCTTGGCAAAATGACCATTTTACCCCTATGCCTGAAAATTGATTTTTATTGAATTTCCTCGTATTTCAAGCCTAGCTAAACTCTTTTTACTACTATGGAAATCCAAAATTCTCACTATTTCACACACTAACCACCTATTTTGTAACTTATGCAAAATAGTCCTTTTAAGTGTTTCCATGCTAATTCCTTTCACAAAAGTTGTTTATAACACAACTAGGACTCATATACTTCCATAAAAACTCAGCATATATCACAAATACATCCATGGAAAAATTCTAAACTCTTGACCATTTTGTAAGATATCACCCTCATTTGAAAGCTCATGCTTCAAGGATTTCAAAAATGTAAAAATCTTGAAGAAAACTCATTAAAATCACTTACTTATGAGTGCTTTAAGTTTCTGTAGATTTTTTGAGCTTTTAAACCTCTATTTTGGATGATATTTTTGGTGAAGAAAGAAGGTGGAGAAGAAGAAAATGATTGCTAGGCTTTTAGGCATTATTTTATCAACCTAATACTTTGACTATTTGTTTAAAATCCATCACATGGCCGGCCAACATTATTAAAAATGGTGTAATTTCCCTTTAAATACTCCAAATTTTGATTCTCTAGCTATTTAACACATTTGGGTACTAAAATGCAACTTTTGCCTTTTATGCGATTTAGTCCTTTATCGCAATCGGGCTTGAAAACATTAAAATTAACTCACCAAATTTTTCATGCACTAATATAATAGTACCATAACCTCATAAAAATAATAAAAATAATTTTTCTATCTTCGGATTTGTGGTCTCGAGACCACTGTTTCGACTAGGCCCTAAATCGGGTTATTACATTTTTCCCCTTAGGGATTCTCGTCCTCGAAAATATTACCGGTGAATAAGTTTGGATACTACTCTCTCAGAGACTCCTCGGGTTCCCATGTGGCTTCCTCGACCCCATGTCTATGCTACAAAACCTTCACAAGCGGTATACTCTTATTTCTTAATTGTTTGACCTCTCGAGCTAATATTTTGACCGGTTCCTCACCATACGTCATATCTGGGAGAATCTCAATTTTAGTTGGTGCAATTATATGCGAAAGGTCTTATCTGTATCAGCGTAGCATGGATACCTGAAATAAGTCGTGAATATTTTTTAACTATGGCGGCAAACTCAAAAAGTAGGCAACGGGCCCTACTCTCACGATGACCTCATAAGGTCCTATAAAATGAGGATGCAACTTGCCTTTTCTACCAAATCTGAGCACTTTCCTCCACGGGTAAACTTTCAAAAATACATTATCCCCGACTTCAAACTCAATCTCCCTTCGTTTCAAATCCACGTAGGATTTTTGTCTATTCGAGGTGGCTTTCAAACAGCCACGAATCACCTTAACTTTTTCCTTAGCCTCTTTAATAAAATCAACCCCATGAATCTGACTCTCTTTGAAATCAGTCCAAAATAGGGGCATTCGGCACTTTCGCCCGTACAAAGCCTCATAAGGCGCCATTTTTAGACTCGACTGATAGCTGTTGTTGTAGGCAAATTTAACCAATGGTAAGTTTTTTTCCCAACTTCCTTGGAACTCGAGAACACAGCACCTCAACATGTCCTCCAAGATTTGTATTACTCTTTCAGACTGTCTGTCAGCTTGCGGATGAAATACCGTACTGAAACTCAACTTGGTTCCTAAAGTTTCTTGCAATTTCTTCCAAAACCTCGAGGTGAACCTTGGGTCTCGATCAGATACAATCTCAAAAACATACAAGTCGACCAATTTTTCAAGGGAGTAGTCAGTACGCACCGGTATGAAGTATGCTGACTTAGTAAGTCTATCAACAATAGCCTATACTGCATCTTTCTTTTTTAGGGTTAGAGGCAAACCGATCATGAAGCCCATGGTGAGATGATCCCATTTCCACTCTGGAATCATAATAGGTTGAAGTAAACCCGAAGGCACTTGATGTTCAGCCTTTACTTGTTGACACACTAGGCACTTGGATACGAACTCAGAAATGTCTCTTTTCATACCCGACCACCAATACATTTTCTTAAGGTCGTTGTACATTTTCACGCTACCCGGGTGAATTGACGAACAATCACTGTGTGCCTCTCACAAAATCTTCTGAATGAGCTCACTATCTTTAGGTACCCAAACTCTATCTTTGAACATTATACACCCATCAGTACTAACACAAAAATCTGACTCAATCTCTGATTCACATTGAGTTCTCTTAGCTTGTAGTTTCTCGTCATCTTTCTGAGCTTCACAAATTTCATGAAGAAAAGCCGGTCTGGCTCTTAACTCTGCTAAGACCAATCCAACACTAGATATAGTCAACTGAGTGTTCAAGACTTTCATAGCAAACAACGAATTTCTACTCAAAGTATCGGCGACTACGTTCGCCTTTCCTGGATGGTAGTCAATGATCAACTCATAATCTTTTATTAGCTCTAACCATCGTCGTTGCCTCAAATTCAATTCTTTCTGAGTCATTAAATACTTTAGACTCTTGTGATCGGTAAATACTCTACATTTCTCCCCATACATAAGGTGTCGCCAAATCTTCAGGGCGAACACTATAGCTACTAGCTCTAAGTCATGGGTCAGATAATTTCTCTCGTGAGGTTTTAGCTGTCTCGAGGCATAAGCTACAACTTTTCCTTCTTGCATGAGTACACACCCCAAACCATTTAGGGAGGCGTCACTATAAATTACAAATTCTTTACCCAACTCTGGTTGCACTAAAATTGGGGCTTCAGTCAACAAAGCCTTTAACTTCTCGAAGCTCTGTTGGCACTCTTCTGTCCATTCGAACTTGAAATCTTTCTATAATAGCCTCGTTATCAATGTAGCTATCATAGAGAATCCATTTACAAATTGTCTATAGTATCCTGCTAGCCCCAGATGTAATATCCCGAATTAGAGCCTAATCAGAATAGTGGTTTTGTGACCATAAATCTGAGATAGAAATAATTATTTTATAATTATTTTGAGGTTTATGATATGATTGCATGATTGTGTGAAAATTTCGTGACAAAATTCTATGCATAAAGTGCTTAAGTTGAAATTAGGGACTAAATCGAATAAGTTGCAAAACTTGCATTCTAGAAGTTTTTAGTATGAAATTACTTTGGAATATTAATGAGGAGGTCTTAAATAGCAATTTTCCAATTTCTAAAATTTTGGAAAAAAATGGGCTTGTACATGAAAATTTTCAAAGAAAGGTATTAAGGGTATTTTGGTCATTTGCATATTAAATGAAATAAAATGAGAAAAATAACACAAAATAGTCATCTTCTCCATATAGTTGCTGCCGGATTTTGCTCCCTCCATAGCTAGGGTTTCTTCAACTTTTAAGCCTTGATTGTAAGTGATTTCTATGCCCGTTTTTAATGCTCTTTACATTTTTTAAATCCCGATAGCTCGATTTAGCTTATGCTAGCAATACTTCAACCTAGGGTTCATATTTGGAAAAATACCCATAGGTGAAATTTGTGTATTTTGGTGTTTTATGATAGAATATGAGGTTTTAAATTATGCTAGACAACTTGTGCTACTCAGTTTTAAGTGAAAACGAGAAAAAGGGCTTAATCGGTAAAAATACCTAATAGTTATAAGTACATGTTAGAATGAGAATCTGATGTTTCCATAGAAGGGAAAAATGATCAGCATGTCATAAAACATAAGAAAATGGGATGAAGTTTAATTCTCGAGCCTAGGGGCAAAATGGTAATTTTGCCAAAGTTCGTATTTGGGGCTGTTGCGATGAATGTATGTATTAAATAAGATTAATTTGGCATTATAGATCAAGAGAAACGATATTCAAGCCGTGATCAAGGGAAAAACAAAGTTTACGAGGAATAGGCTTGATTGCTAATATTTTGTATCGAAGTAAGTTCATGTGTAAATAAGTTAACATAATTTTTATTTTAAGTAATTTAATGTTATTTATGTGATATAATGATTAATATCATGAAATATTATGCTTTATGGTTATTATTGAATAAATATGTAAATTATGAATTGCTACCGAGTATCGGTTTTGATGTTCCGTAGAAGACGGCAAAGATGTGTAATCGAGAAAAAAGCCCGTTTGAACCTTGGGAATAGATTAGAATACAAGTGACATGTCACTAGGATGGTTAGGCATCCGAACTCTTTGAGTTGAGTCCGAGTTCACTTATGGATGCAAATGTCCGAACTCGTTGAGTTGAGTCCGAGTTCGTGAGATGTAACTAGGCATCCGAGCTCGTTGAGTTGAGTCCGAGTTCACTTATGGATGCGAACACCCGAGCTCATTGAGTTGAGTCTGAGTTCGCTTATGGGCGGGTTACATGGTAGCTTGGCTACATATGTGGCACTTATGTACAAACTTTCCATGTATTCAAATTATATTCTGATGTGTTCAACGGGTGAATCTTAAGAGAATAAGGAGAATGCCTAAAACGAAGGTGACATGTTGGTAAGTATGGTAAATGAGAAAATTTGACAGATATGTGCTTAAATCTTCGGGTTGAGAACTTGGTATGATGAAATCGTAGCATGATATTAAATGCAAATGTAACATGAATGTCTTGGTGTTGTTTATGCAAATGATGTTTTTATGTGGAATTGCATGATTATGTTACTTACTATTTGCATGTGAACTTACTAAGCATTTATGTTTACTCCTTCCTTTTCCTTCATTGAAGTTTTGACAAACCGGCTTGAGAATCGGGATAGGTCGAAGACTCGTTCACACTATCCGAAGGCCTAAATTGGTAAAATGGCTTGTGTATCTTGAATGTGGCATGTATGGCAAAATACTCACTTTGTGTAAATGATCTTATGATATGATTATGCTTTGGCAAGAAAAGAGTTTGAGAATGATTAGCCATTGGAATGGCCAATTTAAATCATATTTGATACCATGTTGTTTAAAATGCTATTTAGTCCATGAAAATTTATAGTAAAGTAAAATTTGCTATAAAATGGAATATTGCTGCAGCAATGATGTGAATTTTAAAAATCACTAAAAAAAGCATAAATGGACTTAAATAATTAATAAGTTATAGAATCAAAGCCTAATGAGTCTATTTTCATATGGATAGAACAAAACAGGTATATGAATGATATTCTATGAGATGTTTAAATTTTTGTGAAACAGGGCCAGAGCGATTTCTAGATCCCCTGTTCTAACTTTGGAAATTCACCATAAATTGTATAAAAATAATTAGAAGTAATGATTTATATGTACAGGTTCCTTATAGAGTCTAGTTTTAATAGAAACAAACAGAATAGTTATTGAAACTCTGTACAGGGAGATATATGATTCGTAATATACAGAGGTTAGAGCAGTCGTACCCTGAAATAGGGGAGAATTTAACTAATAAACTGTACTAATTAGCCCAACCAAAAATTCTATAAAAAAATTAGTAAATATATATATGAGTCTAGTTTTAGGGAAAATTTACAGAATTGGATTTCTAGTTTCGGAACTCGAGATATGAATTTTTAAGTGACTATGACGCAGTTAGCCAGCTTGTCTGAAAATTTTAAAAATAAATTGTTTAAGCTGTTTAATTGATGAAATTAAGTTTAGTAACACCTCGTGCTCGACTCTGGCGACGGTCTCGGGTACGGGGCGTTACACCAGAAAACTATGAACCTCTGTTACATTCCTTGGCGGTTTCCATTCCACAATAGCTGAGATCTTACTTGGGTCAACTCTGATCCCGTCTCCCGACACAATATGTCCTAGAAACCCGACCTCTTTGAGCCAAAACTCGCTCTTACTAAACTTGGCATAAAGTTGCTTATCCCTTAAGATCTGCAACACACTTCTCAAATGCTCCACGTGCTCATTCTCGTTACGCAAATAAACCAAGATGTCATCAATAAAAACGACGACGAACCTATCCAAATACGGTCAGAAGATACAGTTCATCAAGTCCATAAATACCGCTGGGGAATTTGTCAATCCAAAAGGCATAACAAGAAACTCATAATGCCCATATCTTGCCTGAAAAGCAGTCTTCGATACATCATGTTCCTTAACTCTTAACTGGTAGTAGCTCGATCTTAAGTCTATCTTAGAGGACACAGTGGCTCCTCTCAATTGATCGAAGAGATCATCGATCCTCGGCAAAGGATACTTGTTCTTCACTGTAACCTTGTTAAGCTGTCTGTAGTCGATACATAACCTCATTGACCCACCCTTCTTTTTCACAAAAAGCACTGGAGCACCCCATGGTGAATAACTCGGTCTAGCAAAACCTTTGTCTGTTAACTCTTGCAACTGCACTTTCAACTCCTTTAACTCAATGGGGGCTATCCTATAAGGTGTAATCGAGATTGGCGTCGTACCAGGAGCCAACTCGATACCAAACTCAACCTCCCTCTCTAGGGGTAACCCTGGTACTCCTCCAGAAAGACGTTTATAAACTCACAAACCACTGATGCTGACTCAATCTTCGACTCGGACACTTGGGTATTCAGCACAAAAGCTAGATAAGCTTCATAACCTTTTCTCAAATATCTTTCGGCCGCTAAAGAGGATACTATCACAGACAAGTTATCCAACTTATCTGGCCCAACTCGAAGAACATTTCCATCCTCACAACTTAACTGAATTACTTTTCTCCCATAGTCCACTACAACGCCATGGGAGGTCAACCAATCCATCCCAAGAATTACATCGAACTCATTAAACAGCAACAACATCAAGCTGGCCGGAAAACAATGGCCTTTAATCGCCAAAGGACAATTTCTACATACTCGGTCCACTAATACATGTTTGCCTAACGGGTTAGACACTTTTATTACAAACTTAGTGGACTCTACTAGCATGTTTATACGAGGTATTAATTCCATACATATGTAAGAGTGGGTAGATCCCGGGTCAATTAAAGCAACAACAGTTATATCGTGAATGGAAAAGGTACATGTGATCAGGTCTAGAGAGTCTGCCTCTTCTCAGGCTCGTATAGCATAGGTCCTCGCTGGTGCTTTGCCTTCAGATCTTATCGCGACCTCTCTTAGTGCACCTCTACTACTATTCCCACTCTCGCGGTTCCTTTGAGGCTTACCCCTCAAGGGAGCACTGCTTGCTTTCACCTCTTGTTTTCTCTCTTTCTCGTCCATCTCAGGGCACTCGCAGATAAAGTGGTCAAGTGACCCACACTTGAAACAGCCCCTCTCGCTTATTCGGCATTCGCCAAAGTGACGTCTTCCACATTGCGAACACTCCAGCCTATTTGGCCGAGCACTACCAACACTTGCCACTGAGGTAGTTTGGGCTTTAGATGCCATGTTCTGTCGATTCTTCTTTCTCTTTGAATATCCAACCGAAGTATTCGATTGGGTAGTAAACTCTTTTGACCTCTTGGAGGAGGACTGATGCGTCTTACCCATCTGTCTTCTCTTAAAATCTCACGACTCAATGGTTGTCTTCCTTCTCTCCTTCACCAGCTCTTCTGCTTTACATGCTCTCTCAACGAGCATCACAAATTCTCTTAGCTCTAGGATGCCCACAAACAGTCGAATATCTTCATTGAGGCCATCTTCAAACCTCTTACACATAGTAGCTTCAGTGGATAAGCATTCTCGCGCATACTTGCTGAGTTTTACAAACTCCCGCTCATACTCTGTCACAGTCTTATCACCTTGCTTCAACTCTAGAAATTCCTTTCTTTTTTGGTCCTTAAACCTCTAGCTAATATACTTCTTTCGAAACTCTTCTTGGAAGAATTCCCAAGTCACTCTTTCTCTTGGTACTACAGACACGAGAGTGTTCCACCACTGATAAGCTAAGTCTCGTAGAAGTGACACGGCACACTTCACGCACTCTTCAGGCATGCATGACAACTCATCAAATACCCTCATGGTATTTTCTAGCCAAAACTCCGCTCTCTCCGGGTCATCATCTACTCTAGACCGAAATTCCTCAGCCCCTTTCTTCCCGATCTTGTCTACTGGAGGCTTCTCTCGTCTGAACACATCCGCACCATGTGGAGCCATCGGGGCATATTGAGGAATCGGAGGAGGTGGGGGTGGTGGGGTGTTCGGGTTCACACGAACGAACTCTATAACCAAGCATCCATCATTCAGAGGTAGGCTTCCCTAGCCCCTCCGCCTTGGCCTATACTTACGGGCTCACTCTCCATCGGTGCGGTCCCTTTTGCTAGAGCCGGCGTATTACTTTCCACGTCATCCGCTATGGTTCTATCAGGATCCATTACTATAATAAACACAATTTATAATCGTCAAGAATCATCACACTATCAATATGCATATACGTGTCATGTATAGCTAAACTCGTACTCTGGCTAGTTCAGTCCTAAAATTGACTAAACCATGCTCTGATACCACTAAACATAACACCCCTCGTCTGTATCCGACGCTGGGACAGGGTTTAAGGTGTTACCTTTCTTAACTCAACCAACTATACAAAATCGAGCCATAAAAAAATTTCAAACAATTTAAGAAATTCTCTTTTCACATGCAATCTATCTCATATATGGACTTACGAGGCCCAACTCATACATCTGTGGTGCTTCAGAACCCAATCGAGAACTCATGACAAACTTAGAAAAGCTTCATGCATCAAGACTCCACACGCTCGTGCGGATATAGAACACACGGCCGTGTGCTAAGGACACTCACATATCCCGAACCCGTGTCTGAAAACCTAGGCATTCTGTCAAAACCACACGGCTCAAGCACACACCCGTGTCCTATAACCATGTTCTTCACACGGCTGAGACACACGGTCGTGTCTCTTGCCCGTGTGTTACTAGCATGCATACTGACTTTATGGCACGGCCTGGGCACACGCCCGTGTGGCTTCCCCGTGTACTAAAATAACTTTAAAGTTTTAAGTACAGGGGACGCACGGCCACAACACACATCCATGGGCGTGAGCCGTGTGGACAAACTAGGCTATCTTCCAATCCATTTTGTCACCCATTTTGCACAACCTACACAAGATCATTTCAATATACAAATTTCATCATAATGGACACCAATTCATCCATAAAAAGAACATTGTATACATTCATCAAAGTGAATAATAGCCATTATTCCAAGCTTGATACAAAATGAAGGGCTTTTGACTTGAGCCAAAATACATAAATAATTCTCTTAATCCAACATCCTAGTCTAGCCCTATACATGCCACCTTCAAAAATATAAATCAAGTTATACCGAGTATTGCGGCTGATAGTGTGATTGATATCTCTGACTTTAAGGGATCCTTAAGCTAGCTTGGTGACACTGAAAGAAAAAGGAAAGGAAAGGGAGTAAGCATAGAGCTTAGTAAATTTCATATAAATAACTATACAACAATCTCACCATTTACCATCATGCTTATAGCTCCAAGGTAAACATAACTTAACTTACTCATTATCATCTACTCGAGTCTCATTTTCTAAATTAAGCTCGTTACTCATGCTTATCATGTAGGTACCTGTAACACTCACAACTTGATCATCCTTTCTTTATCAAAATTGAACTATAACTTTCACCATTGAACTGTTGGAATACTACTTGATATTCCATGAACCTTCAACATGGGATATATTGCCGATGCCATGTCCCAGACATGGTCTTACACTATCTCTCATATATGCCTACTGATGCATGTCCTAGACATGTCTTACACTAGCACAAATCCTAGCCGATGCATGTCCCAGACATGTCTTATATAGGCTATCTCTGTCGAGGCCGATGCATGTCCCAGACATGTCTTACTCCAGCGCTCGTCTCTGTGCCAATGCCATGTCCCAGACATGGTATTACACTGGCTCTCATAATGTGTCCGAAGCATGTCCCAGATATGTCTTACACTGGCGCACAAATCACCCAATGTCTTGGCACAAATATCCAGTTCATATCTTGAGGTTTCAACGGGATATTTCTACTATCTCAATATTACAAGGCATTCTCAATTTATAACTTAACAACTCGTACAATATCAATTCAATGACAATATGAATACAAGTATTAACATTGTAGTTGTATTATTTACATACAACTTACCTCGGTTTACAAAAAGTACTTGACTAGTCAGCTTATTCGGATTGCTTGGCTTTTCCCCGGTCTAGGCTCCATTTTGGCAAATCTTGATCTATAATAATATGCATCCATTTAGTCACTAAACACAATTAGGCATTCATAAATTCACAACTTTGGTAAAATAACCATTTTGCCCTTAGGCCTTGGCAAAATGACCATTTTACCCCTATGCCCAAAAATTGATTTTTATCGAATTTCCTCATATTTCAAGCCTAGCTAAACTCTTTTTACTACAATGAAAATCCCAAATTCTCACTATTTCACACACTAACCACCTATTTTGTAACTTATGCAAAATAGTCCTTTTAGGTGTTTTCATGCTAACACCTTTCACAAAAGTTGTTTATAACACAACTAGGACTCACATTTTTCCATAAAAACTCAGCATATATCACAAATACATCCATGGAAAAATTCTAAACTCTTGACTATTTTGTAAGATATCACCCTCATTTGAAAGCTCATGCTTCAAGGGTCTCAAAAATGTAAAAATCTTAAAGAAAACTCATTAAAATCACTTAATTATGAGTGCTTTAAGTTGCTGAAGATTTTTTGAGCTTTCAAACCTCTATTTTGACTGATATTTTCGGTGAAGAAAGAAGATGAAGAAGAAGAAAATGATAGCTAGGCTTTTAGGCATTATTTTATCACCAAAACATGACATCATCAACCTAATACTTTGACTATTTGTTTAAAATCCATCACATGGCCGGCCAACACTATTAAAAAGGGTGTAATTTCCCTTTAAATACTCCAAATTTTGATTCTCTAGCTATTTAACATATTTGGGTAAAATGTAACTTTTGCCTTTTATGCGATTTAGTCCTTTATCGCAATCGGGCTTGAAAACATTAAAATTAACTCACCAAATTTTTCATGCACTAATATAATAGTACCATAACCTCATAAAAATAATAAAAATAATTTTTCTATCTTCGGATTTGTGGTCTCGAGACCACTGTTCCGACTAGGCCCTAAATCGAGTTATTACATATTATTTGCATAGGAACTTACTAAACTATAAAGCTTACTCCCCTTTCCTTTCCCTTGTCTTATAGTGTCACCAAGCTAGCTCAGACTGTCGAAGATCCACTCACACTCTCAACAATTATTTTGGTATCAATGATCTCAACATTTTGAGTTATGGCATGTATAGGGGACGTGGTCATTTTGTTATGTGTCATAAATGATTTGGCCAAATGTGTTGGCTTATGTTGGTTGAAAGTTCATTTTGTATAAGGCCACTTGAAATTGGCTACTATTGGTATAAGTAATTTATATGATGATGCCCTTCATGAATATGGAAACTTGCATGATTTGAGTTGATGAGTATGTGAGGTTTGTGTATAATAGATGGTAGCATGTAATTGACGTGTGGATGTCTTGATTGTGGCTGATTTGGTTGGATGTAAATGCTTGAATTGGTGTTATGTTGTGTTGTGTATGTGTGTACATCAAAGGGTGGCAAAATGGCTTAGTAAATAGCCTTATTTTTGTCCACACGAGTAGACACACGGACGTGTGTCTAGGCCATGTATGACACACGGTTTGCCCCACGGGCATGTGCTTTGGTCGTGTGTCCCCTGCACCCTAATTTTTGAAAAATAGAATGCTAAGAATTGAGCACACGGGTAAAGACACGGGTGTGTCTCAACCGTGTGGATGACACTGCCTCAGGCACGGGCGTGTGAAGTCTGCACCTATTTTGTGAAAAATCATAAATTTTAAATTGACCACATGGCCTAGCACACGGGCATGTGACTTGGATGTGTATCTTCATTTTGTTCTTAGTTGACAAACAAATAGTTGCACGGGTTCGGGACACAGGCGTGTGTGACCACACGGCCTGTCCACATGGGCGTGTCCCATATCCACACGGGCGTGTGACCCTTGTTTAGTGAAAATTTTTCTAAGTGTTGTAAAATTTTCTAAAGTTCTCGGTTCAGTCGCGAACAACTTTTATAGTATGTTTTGGGCCTCGTAGGCTCGTTTTAGGGACTTAATGATTGAATGTGAAAAGTTTTAATTTGGACGAAAATTTATGACTCAAAAATGTATGTTTGCTTGTGTTTAAGTCTGGTAATGCCTCGTACCCTATTCCGGCGTCGAATATGGGTAAGGGGTGTTACTTTTAGTGGTATCAAAGCTACGATTTAGTCAATTCTTGGACTAGCGTAGAGTGTGTAAGAGTCTAGCTATACATCCAATATACGAACTGTGATAATGTGATGACTCTTCTAGTTATACATCCAATATACGAACTGTGATAGTGTGATGACTCTTGACAATTTTAAACTGTTTTTATATAGTAAATGGATCCCGACCAAGCTGTAGCTAATGATATAGAAAGTAATGCGTCAGCTCCCCCTCAAGGGGCAGCGTCATTCGAAAATAGACCTCCCACAGTCAGCCAAGAATGAGGGGTTAGGGAAGTCTTCCTCCATATGATGAATGTGTGGTATTCGGAGTTTGTTCAAATAAATTCGAATGCTCAACATCCTCCAGCCCCTCCTTATCCTCAACCGATTCTCGTAGTTTCTCAAGGTGTGGATTTGGTAAGACAAAATAAGCCTCCGGTCGATAAGATTCAAAAGCAAGGGGCTAAGGGATTCAAGGCTAATGTAGATGATGACCCTGAGAGAGCTGAGTTCTGGCTTGAAAATACTATCAGGGTATTTGATGAGTTATCATGTACACCCGAAGAATACTTGAAATATGCTATATCGTTATTGAGGGACACAGCATATCATTGGTGGAAGACATTGGTATCTATGGTACCGAGAGAGAGGGTTACATGGGAGTTATTTCAAGTAGAATTTCGAAAGAAATATATCAGCCAGAAGTTCATCGATCAGAAACGTAAAGAATTTCTTGAGCTGAAACAGGGTCGAATGTCAGTGATAGAGTATGAGCGAGAATTCGTCAGACTCAGTAAGTATACCTGAATGTGTGTTTCCTCCGAGGCTATTATGTGTGAAAGGTTCAAAGATAGGCTGAATAAGGACATCTGATTGTTATTTGGAATCTTGGAACTAAAAGAATTTATTGTATTGGTTGAACGAGCTTGCAAAGCCGACAAGCTAAGCAAAGAGAAAAGAAAAGCCGAGAGTGAGGCTAGAGATGCAAGAAAAATGCCAATGAGTAAGTCATTTCAATCCCAGTCAAAGAAATCTAGAAAAATGAATTCTCGTTCAAATGTATCAATTGGGTATTCGCACAGAGACCGCGGGAAGCAATATTCGAGTTTTAAAAATCAAGCTACTTTGATGGCAAGTGTGGGTAATGTTAGGTCTAACAAGGTCAACATTGTGGAAGAAGACATCCCGACGAGTGTTGGATGAATGACTGAGCTTGTTTCAAGTATGGTTCCTAAGAGCATTTTATCCGAGACTGCCCTGGGATGGCTGAGAAAGAATAATTTTAGAGTGCAAGGCTGAGTAATACTACCAATAGAGGTAGGCCACCGAGAAATACCGAGAATAGAACTAGCAGTAAAGGTGTGACGAAAGATACAGCCATGAGATCTGAGGCCAGAGCACCTGCTAAAGTATATGCCATTCGTGCACGTGAGGATGCTTCATCTCCCGATGTGATTACTGGTACATTTTCTCTTTATGACACAAATGTTATTACATTGATTGATCCTGGATTGACTCATTCTTATGTTTGTGTGAATTTGGAATCTAGTAAGAGTTTACATGTTGAGTCTACTGAATTTGTGATTAAAGTGTCAAACCCCTTAAGCAAGTATGTGCTAGTTGATAAAGTTTGCAAGAATTGTCATTTGATGATTCGAGGTCACTATTTTCCAGCCGAATTAATGTTGTTACCATTTGATGAATTCCATGTTATTTTGGGTATAGATTGGTTGATACTACATGATGCCATAGTAAATTGTAGACAGAAAACTATTGAATTGAAATGTGAAAATGGTGAGGTTCTTTGGGCTGAAACTGATGAATCAAGTGAATTTCCTATTGTGATTTCGTCTATGTCTGCTCAGAGGTATGTAAGGAAAGGTTGTGAAGCTTACCTTGCTAATGTGTTGAACACAAAGATGTCTGAATTGAAAATTGAATCAGTGTCGATAGTTTGTGAATTTTTGAATTTGTTCCCGGAAGAGTTGTCAGGGTTACCACTGGTCAGAGAAGTGGAGTTTGCTATCGATTTAGTACCTGGGACTTCATCGATATCGATTGCTCTGTGTAGGATGCCCCGACTAAATTGAAGGAATTGAAAGCTTAGTTGTAAGAGTTGATAGATAAGGGTTTTACGAGACAGAGTTTTTCTCCCTAGGGTTCTCCAATGTTATTTGTAATGAAGAAAGACGGATCTATAAGGCTTTGTATCGATTATCGACAACTCAACAAGGTGACTATAAAGAACAAGTATCCTTTGCCGAGGATTGATGACTTATTCGATCAGTTAAAAGGAGCAACGGTATTCTCGAAGATTGATTTGAGATCTAGCCACTATCAATTGAGGTTTAAAGAGTCAGATGTGGCGAAAACTGCTTTCAGGACAAGGTACGAGCACTATGAATTTCTTGTTATACCTTTCGGATTAACTAATGCACCTGCCGTTTTTATGGACTTGATGAATCAAATTTTCCGACCGTATTTAGATAATTTGTGGTTTTGTTCATCGATGACATCTTCATTTATTCTTGAGACAAGTCTAACCATGCCGAGCACTTGAGAATTGTATTACAGACGTTAAGGGATAAGAAATTGTTTGTTAAATTCAGTAAAAGTGAGTTTTCACTCCGAGAAGTCAGATTTTTGGGACATATTATTTCAGGTGATGGTATTCGGGGTTGATCCAAGTAAAATTTTGGCAATTGTTGGTAGGAAACCACCGACGAATGTATCAAAAATTAGAAGCTTTTTGGGTTTAGCTGGTTATTACTGACGTTTTGTGAAAGGATTTTCGAAGGTTGCTACTCCTATGACCAAGTTGTCGCAAAAAGATGTTAAATTTGAATGGTCTGAAAAATAACAGCAAAGTTTTGAGAAATTGAAAGCATTACTGACTGGGGCACCGATTTTAATACAACCTGAATCGGGAAAAAAATTTGTAATTTATAGTGATATGTCATTGAATCGTTTGGGTTGTGTGTTGATGCAAGAGGGAAAAGTGGTAGCTTATGCCTTGAGACAGTTGAAACCGCACAAGAAGAATTATCCGACGCACGATTTAGAATTAGCCACCATTGTTTTTGCTTTGAAATTTTAGCATCATCATTTGTACGGTGAGAAATGTTGTATCTTTACAGATCATAAGAGTTTAAAATATTTGATGACTCAGAAAGAACTGAACTTGTGACAACAGAGATGGCTCGAGTTATTAAAGGATTATGAACTAGTGATTGACTATAATCCGGAAAAGGCAAATGTAGTCGCATATGCTTTGAGCAGAAAGTCCTTGTTTACTTTGAGAGCTATGAGTACGAGATTGACCTTGTCTAAGGATGGTTCAATTTTGGCAGAGTTGAAAGCTAGACCGGTATTTATTCAGCAAATTTGTGAAGCTCAAAAAAATGATAGTGAATTACAAGCCAAAAGAGCTAAGTGTGAATCGGGTAGTGATACAGACTTTCAGATCGGTTCAGATGATTGTTTGATCTTCCAGGATAGAGTATGTGTACCGAAAAATGATGAACTCATTCAGAAAATTTTACACGAGGCACACAAGGGTTGTTTATCGGTTCATCTAGGTAGTACAAAAATGTATAATGATTTGAAGAAATTGTATTGGTGGTCAAGTATGAAATGAGATATTTCGAAGTTTGTTTCGAGATGTTTGATTTGTCAACAAGTAAAAGCCGAGCACCAAGTGCCTTCGGGTTTACTTCAGCCAATGATGGTACCCAAGTGGAAATAGGATAGGATTACGCGGGACTTCATAACGTGTTTGCCTTTGACTCCAAAAAATAAAGATGCCGACTAGGTTGTTGTTGATAGATTGACGAAATTAGCTCATTTTATACCGGTACGCAATGACTACTCACTTGATAAGTTAGCTGAATTGTACATTTCTGAGATTGTGAGATTGCACGGAGTGCCTATTTCTATTATTTCGGATAGAGATTCGAGGTTTACTTCGAGATTTTGGAAGAAATTACAAGAGGCTTTGGGTACAAAGTTAAATTTTAGTACCGTGTTTCATCCATAAATAGACGGTCAATCCAAAAGAGTAATTCAAATTCTTGAAGATATGTTCCGATGTTGTATTCTAGAATTCGAAGGTAGTTGGGAGAAATATCTACCTTTAGTCTTTGCTTAAAACAACAGTTTTCAGTCAAGTATAAAGATGGCACCATATGAAGCATTGTATGGCTGCAAATGTTGAACTCCGTTGTACCGGGCCGAGATATGTGAGAGACAGATTCATGGGGTTGATTTGGTAAGAGAAATCGAAGAAAAAGTAAAGGTAATCCGTGATTGCTTGAAAGTTGCTTCAGATCGACAAAAGTCGTACACAGATTTGAAAAAGAAGAGATTGAATTTCAGATTAGTGATGAAGTATTTTTGAAATATCTCCGTGGAAGAAGATTCTGAGATTTGATCGTAAAGGCAAGTTAAGTCCATGTTTCATCGGGCCGTATGAGGTTATTGAAAGAATAGGGCCAGTGCAATATCGATTAGCTTTACCGCCAAAGTTGGAAAGGATTCATAATGTGCTTCATGTGTCGATGTTGCGACGATACCGTTCTACCTCTTCACATGTGATTTCACCAACAGAGGTTGAGATTCGACCAGATATGACATATGGTGAAGAACCAATCAAGATTCTAGCTCGGGAAGTTAAACAATTGAGAAATAAAATTATAGCCCTAGTGAAAGTTTTATGGCAATGGCATGGGGTCGAAGAGGCTACATGGGAACACGAGGAAGCTATGATAAAACAGCACCCAAACCTATTTTTTGGTAAGATTTTTTGGGACGAAAATCCCTAAATGGGGGAGAGTTGTAACAACCTGATTTTGGGTCTAGTCTGAGTTGTGGTTTTGGGACCACAAATTCGACATGGAAAAATTTATTTTTCTTATATTTTTATGGTCTATAGTTTTATGGAATGATTCTATGAAAATTTCGTTCAAAAATTTTGACATTTGAGCACTCAATTTAGTAAAAAAGACTAAATTGTAAAAAATGCAAAACATGAGTTCTAGAAGCTAGAGGTGTCTAATAGCTATGAAATTTTAAATTGAAGGTACTTAGATGGTAATTAGACCATTTTTTAAGTTAGTGGACAAAAATGGACATGGTAGGGTGAAATTTCAAAATTTTTAGTGAGGGGCATTTTGGTTATTTCGTAAATAAAGCCAAAATAACTAAAATAAAATATGTTCATCTTTCTAATTTCATCCCTTAGTGCCAAAAATTGAAGGGTCTCCATAGCTAAGGTTTTGGCCAACTTTCAAGCTCGATTGTAAGTCCGTTCTTGCCTGATTTTTAATGCTCATTACATTTTTGAAGTCATTGTAACTCGATCTACCTATTTCTACCACTAATTTAAGAAATAACCAAAGCCTAATTTTTTACCCATGATAGATAATTGTGTATTTTGATGCCTAATGGTAGAAAATATATGTCAGATGTAAGATAAACGACTTTTGCTAGGTGATTTTTGATGGAAATGTCAAAAATAACCTATTTGTAAAAGTTATAAAATAAGTAGTAAAAGTGTGATTAAGTGGAAAATGTGGGCTGGTATAAGTATGAAAATGGTTCGGCTAGGCTTGGGTTTTGAAGAAATTGAATACATTTCAATTTACAAGTCTAGGGACTAAATTGTAAAAATGTGAAACATTAGGGGCAAAAATGTAATTTTGCCATAATATGATTTTTGGGCTGAATTGAACAATGTGTGTATTAAATAAGTTAAATTTTTATCATAAATCAAGACAAACAAGGTTCAGACCTAGATCGGGGGAAAAACAAAGTGTTTGACGATTAGGTCAAATTCTACTATTTTTGTACCGAGGTAAGTTTGTATGTAAATAATGCGTTGTTATATTTATGTTTTAAATGCTTTAATATTGTATGAATTGTGATTGAATCTTTGGACGTATTCGACCAAGTTTCGACAAGCGAGAATTCCCGGTTGAGCCTTAAGAATAGAATAGGATACGAGTGACATGTCACTAGGAACCCATGTGTTTATGTGATCTGGGTGCTGGTCTTGTACGTACTACCAGTGGCTGGGTAGTCCAACATGAGTTGCAGATACCTAACAGCTTGTGTGAGCAGCACGTGTAGCTACGTCCTGGCTGACAGCTTGTGTGAACAAGCCCATGAGTAGCTCGAAAATGACCCTATATGTATTATGAGATGTGAGGTAGCTTTGTCTACATGTATGGCACTTATGTGCAAGATTTACGAGCATCCATTAATATTCCGAGTGTTCAACTTGAATGTCAAAGTTGTGAAAGACTATGGTATGTTACGAGTTGGTACAGGTATGTACTTAAAACTCATACGAAATGAGATCAATAAGTGATGAACCCTTGGTAAGGTTATGATTAAGTAAGTTAAGACTAAAGTTTTTGATATCATTCATGTTAATTTTTATCATGATAATTTTATGTTAGATGTGTGATTATGATGCTTATTATTTGCATAAGAAATTACTAAGCTATAAATCTTACTCCCCTTTCCTTTCCCTTGTCTTATAGTGTCACCAAGCTAGCTTGGGGATCAAAGACCGTCGGAGATCCACTCACACTATCAACAATTATTTTAGTATCAATGATCTCAACATTTTTAGTTATGGCATGTATAAGGGACTTGGTCATTTTGTTATATGTCATAATTGATTTGGCCAAATGTGTTGGCTTATGTTGGTTGAAAGTTAATTTTGTATAAGGCCACTTGAAATTGGCTACTATTGGTGTAAGTAATTTATATGATGATGCCCTTCATGAATGTGGAAACTTGCATAATTTGAGTTGATGAGTATGTGAGGTTTGTGTATAATATATGATAGCATGTAATTGACATATGGATGTCTTGATTGTGGCTGATTTGGTTGGATGTAAATGCTTGAATTGGTGTTATGTTGTGTTGTGCAGGTGTGTGCATCAAAGGGTGGCAAAATGGCTTGGTAAATAGCCTTATTTTTGTCAATGCGGGTCAACACACAGGCGTCTGTCTAGGTAGTGTGTGATACACGGTTTGCCCTACGGGCATGTGCTTAGGCCGTGTGTCCCCTGCACCCTAATTTTTGCAAAACAGAATGCTAAGAATTGAGCACACAGGCAGAGACACGGGCGTGTCTCAGCCATGTGGATGACACTGCCTCAGGCATGGGCGTGTGTCCTGGGCGTGTGAATTCTGCACCTATTTATGAAAAATCATAAATTTTAAATTGACCACACGGCCTAGCACACGGGCATGTGACTTGGCCGTGTGTCTTCAATTTTTTCTTGGTTGATAAATAATGAGTTACACGGGTTCGGGACACAGGCGTGTGTGACCACAGGGCCTGCCTACATGGGCGTGTCCCATATCTACACGGGCGTGTGACCCCTGTTTAATGAAAATTTTTCTAAGTGTTACAAAAATTTCTAAAGTTATTGGTTTAGTCTCGAACCACTTTCATAGTATGTTTTGGGCCTCGTAGGCTCGTATTAGGGAGTTTATGATTGAATGTAAAAAGTTTTAATTTGGACGAAAGTTTATGACTCTAAAATGTATGTTTGTTTGTGTTTAAGTCCGGTAATGCCTCATACCTTATTCTGGAGTCAAATACAGGTAAGGGTGTTACAGGTTTCTTCCCAACTCGTGGTTTCCCATTACCACCATCGTTGCCATTGCCACCGCCATTATCATCTTCCTTGTGATTTCCTTCACATACGCCCCTTTCCTCGGACTTGGAAGACTTAAGCTTGTCTTTCCCTAGATCAAAGTTGACCACAGACTCCACTACCATAATAGCTTTTGACAGCTCTTCGACACCTCCTTGTTCCATTTCCTCTCTGACCTACGACTTTAATCCATTCATGAAGACAAGTAATGCCTCTTTCTCAGTCACATCTGAAATTTGAAACATAAGTTCCCTAAACTCTTAAACCTACTCCCCCACTGCGCCTCATTGCGTTAGCCATTGCAACTTTGCCCGAGCTTTCTCCTTAGCAAGTTCTGGGTAAAACTATTCTTTCAACTCCCATTGGAACTCGTCCCAAGTCCCAATCTCACAATGCCTTTTATTTGTGGACCTGCCTCACCACCATAAAAGCGCAATATCAGTAAGAAACATTGAAGCAATATTTACCTTACTCGCATCGTCCATGATGCCTTTGGCACGAAAGTAATGCTCCATCCTCCACAAGAAATTGTCCATATCGCATGCAGGCCTTATCCCCATAAACTCTTTTAGCTTCGGGACATCCTCGTAATTGAGTGCTGCACTCACCACTCTGTTCCCCATGGCAGCTTAATACAAGGCAAGCTCTCCTTCGAGCTCCTCAATTCTTGTGCACAAAACCTTTGTTGTGGCCATTGTTTCTGTAATTCCCCGTACCCGAGACCGTTGCCGGATTCGAACACGAGGTGTTAACAGCCTTAATTCATTGCTTAAACAGCTCAAACAATTTAATTTTAGAAATTCCAGACAAGCTGGCTAACTGCATCACAGTCGCTTAAAAATTCATATCTCGAGTTCTGAAACTCAAAATCTAATTCTGTAAATTTTCCCTGAAACTAGACTCATATATATATTTACTAATTTTTTTCTAGAATTTTTGGCTTGGCCAATTAGTACAGTTTATTAGATAAAGTCTCTCCTATTTCAGGGTTCAACTGCTCTGACCTCTGTGTATTACGAATTATATATCTCTCTGTACAGAATTTCAATGACTATGAAGTTTGTTTCCATTAAAACTAGACTCAATAAGAAATCTTTACATATAAACTATGACTTCTAATTATTTTTATACAATTTATGGTGAATTTTCAAAGTCAGAACAGAGGATCCAGAAATTGCTCTAGCCCTGTTTCACAAAAATTTAAACATCTCATAAAATATAACTTATATACCTGTTTCGTTTCTTCCATATGAAAATAGACTCATAATTCTTCAATTCCATATTTTATTCATCATCTAATTATATCTCTACTATTTTTAATGATTTTTCAAATTCACGTCACTATTGCTGTCTAAATCTATTTTATGGTAAATTTTACCTATTTCATGGTTTCCATGGATTAACTAGCAATTTGACATACATAACACCAAATATGATCATAATTAGTCATTCCAATGGCTAATCATTACCAAGCATTTTTATACTACTCAATAACCATATCATAAGACCATATATACAAAATGATTATAATGCTATACATGCCATACTCAAAATATACAAGCCATTATGCCAAGATGGTATACAGATAGTGTGAGCGTGCCTCCGACCGTTCCTGATTTCCGAGCTGGCTTGTCAACACTACAAGGAATGAAAAGGAGGGAGTAAGCATAAATGCTTAGTAAGTTCACATGCAAATATCAAGTAACATAACCATATAAGCAAACATAAAACATCATTTGCATAATCATCACCAATGCATTCATATCATATTTTCATTTATCATCTTACCATATTGTTGTTATATCGATTTTTCAACCCGAGGGTTAAGTACATACCTGTTCAAAGTATCCATTCCAAACACTTACCAATACGTCCCTTTCATCTTGAGTATTCCTCCATTTGAGTAGAACTTTACCCGTTGAACACATCGGAATATAATTCGGATACATGGAAAGTTTGCACATAAGTGCCACATATGTAGCCAAGCTGCTATGTAACCCGCCCATAAGCGAACTCGGACTCAACTCAACGAGCTCGGGCGTTCGCATTCATAAGTGAACTCGGACTCAACTCAACGAGCTCAGATGCCTAGTTACATTTCACGAACTCGGACTCAACTCAACGAGTTCGGACATTCGCATCCATAAGTGAACTCGGACTCAACTCAACGAGTTCGGATGCCCAAATATCCCAGTGACATGTCACTTGTATCCTAATCCATTCCTAAGATTCAATGGGACCTTTTTCCCAATCATGTGTCTCAACCATCTTCTACGGAATACCGATACCGATACTCGGTAGTATTTCACATTTTCCAAGTATATCACATAATTTGACATATTATCAAATAATTATCACGAGTATAATATTTCATAATAATTATCATATCATTTAAATAACATAAAAACATTTAAAATAATAACTATGTTACTAACATTTACATATGAACTTACCTAGTATGCGAAAATGGCTACTTTTACCATTTCGTCCACAACTTGGTATTTTCCCCATTTTAGCCCGAATTTCAGTTTTCCTTGCTCTATCATTTAAAATATAGTCTAATTAGGACTCACATTCTTCAAATTGACCTAAAATCATATTTTGGAAAAATTACAATTTTGCCCCTAAACTTTTGCATATTTACACTTTTTCCCCAAAGCTCGTAAATTAAACTTCAGCCTATTTTCTTATGTTTTATGACATGATGATCATTTTTCCCTTCTATGGCAACATCAAATTCTCACTCTAACATGTACTTATGACTATTAGGTATTTTTACTGATTAAGCCCTTTTGCTCGTTTTCACTTAAAACCGAGTAGCACACGTTGTCTAACATAATTTAAAACCTCATATTCTATCATAAAACACTAAAATACACAAATTTCACCTATGGGTATTTTTCCAAATATAAATCCTAGGTTAAATTATTGCTAGCATAAGTTAAATCAAGCTACCGGGACTCCAAAAACGTAAAGAACTTGAAAAACGGGGCTAGAATGGACTTACAATCGAGCTTGGATCCTTGCTATATTCGGCCATGGTGAAGAAGATGAGTAAAATTGGCTTTTAATTTTGTATTTTAATTCATTTTACCCCTACATGACCAAAATGCCCTTACTACTAAACTTTCCAAAAATTCCATCCATGTCCAATTTTTGTCCATAAACTTAGAAATTGGTAAATTTTCTATTTAAGACCTCCTAATTAATATTTCAAAACAATTTCATACTAGAAACTTCTAGAATGCAAGTTTTGCAAATTATTCGATTTAGTCCCTAATTTCAATTTAAGCACTTTAGGCATAGGATTTCATCACGAAATTTTCACACAATCATGCAATCATATCATAAACATCAAAATAATTATAAAATAATTATTTCTATCTCGGATTTTGTGGTCACAAAACCAGTATTCCGACTAGGCCCAAAATCAGGATATTACAGTTTCCTCCTTCAAAGCCATTACCATGGCCTCAAGAGCATCATTCCTCTCTGTTAGCTTATCCTTGTGTGAATTTAACAACTCATTTAACTTATCCATAGTGGAATTGAGAGACATCTTCACATAGTCTCTAAATTGATCCTTCCAGTCGTCTATGTGATCCTCTACCACATCAAATGACTCCTTTACGTCCTCCATGAACTCCTCAAGTTTATCCACATGTTCCTATAAAGCCGACAACTTTTCCTTCATAAGGATTGGTTTTTTGGCCCACTTCTGATTGAATTCTTTTTTCGACAACCCAACAGTGCCTTCACAACCAATAGCTCAGAGACCACTTGTCACAGGGCTAGAACTTTTGTCTTGCATTCCATACGACCTTAGGTAATATGCTTGTTCCAAACTCATCTAAGTCAACCTAACCACCACAAATGAAGATTCTTTTAGAATTCCTCTAAGGCACCAATTTGTATAGCGGAAATAATTACCAAAAGAAAGCTAAAGACAACAGAAAGCCACAGAAAACTATGCACGAGAGATGTTTGAGTAAATGCTCTCAACTATATTACTTTCTCTTAAGGAATACAAGAAACAATCAAAGACTGAAGTGAGTTACAAGTGACGAGGTCACTCTCTAGTTATAGTTGAGCTTCTCCAAAACCGACGGTTTAGATCAAGTTACATCGACGGACAAGATTAGTCTACCCCTTAAATTTAAGGATTTACAAAATTACATAATCAATTTACATAATCTAATCTAATCTAATCATACAAGATATGATACCCTTCAATCTTCTAAGATTAGTTTCCCTATTTACCAAGGTAGCTTATCTTTCCAAATCAGCATCTTTGGGACACCTAGGCTTTAATCTGATAGGCTTTTCCAACAGCTTATTGAATTGGGCCAGTTTTCATGGGCCAAATAATCCCTATGTCAATGATTGACCTCCATGGGATGTATTGTGTACGATGGTCACGGGCTTTGAACTGTGGCCCGTGACACATAGGTGTGGTTGTGGATATAGATGTAAATCTAGAAATCATCATTTTGGTCGCTATATGTGATATTAATTTTGGTTGGATGTAAATTATGTATATGAATGTATATTTGGTACTATGATTATGCTATAGTTAATGAACTTGAATGGTATCTTGGTACTAAAATGGTATGATGGACAGTAATGGTTTGAGATGATTATATGGTATCTTTAAATGTGTATTTCTTTGATAACATGAATGGTTCACATAGTTTTGATGTGAAATGGTGTCAACAAGGCATATTGGTTATATGACTATAAGGTTGTTATATGCTATGTTTTGGAATGGTTTTTTTCCAGGTTTGAATACTCATGTGTACAATTTGAGCAAATGGTTTGACTTGGCGCGAAATAGATACTAAAAGGCCACATTTTACTAAAAACAGATTTCTTGTCGCAATGTGGGGTTCTTCTCGTTGCAACATCTATCAGATAGTTTGTGATGTCCTGGCGTCAAGTGGACCGACATTGTGACATAACTCACTGCCTTGGTGACGTCATGATATGGGAAAAGCCTCGTCACGACATGGAGTCAACATTTTCAAAACTTTACAATTTGGTCCTAATTTGTGTTCGGATAACCAAAAGAGATTGTGTAAGCTTGATTTAAGCTCATATTTAGTTGTGAATCACATTATTGTTTGATTGACATAATTTCTATATTTTCATCGGTAATTATTCTTGTAACACCCCTTACCCGTGTCCGACTCCGGAATAGGGTACGAGGCATTACCGGACTTAATCGTTCACAAACATGCAAAAATCGGGCTACAAAATTTCATTCGTATCAAAAATTTTCATACACATGCATAATGTCCCATACATGGGCCTAAAAAGCCCTACACATGCATTGAAAGTAGTTAGGGACTAAACCGAGAACCTTAGAAAGTTTTGGGAAAACTTAGAAAATTTTTCCATGACATAAGGTCACACGCCCATGTGGACACAAGGACACGCCCGTGTGCCTTCGACACGCCCGTGTCTTCAGGCCGTGTAACTCTCTGACTATGACATCAGCGAATAATTTGGACCACACGGCTAAGCCACACGCCCGTGTGCTAAGACAGTGTCCCCCACACGGTTGAGACACACAGCCGTGTGTCAGCCCGTGTGGCCAACACTTAGGCTATTTTCCAAGCCTTTAAGTTACCCTTAATCCTTCACATCTTTATTTCCATATTACACATTTAATTCATGGCCATGACCATTTAGATTGGTCACAAAACATTCATCATGCACATATTTCATAAGACCAATCATATATGGCCAACAAGCATAATCACATCACAAGCATTAGAACAAAGCATAGATAGATAGGTTTACAAACCATAATCAATATGAGCCACCCTTCATGGCCATATACAGATAACTCAATATAGGCCAATACATTTGGCTAGTCATGTTAACACATATCATTAAAAAAACCAAGTCCCTATACATGCCACTCACTTGAAGGCGCTTAGCATATATATATATATATATAAATATTCCAAAAGTGATGGTTTGATAGTGTGGTGCTGCCTTCGACGACCTCCAACCTCGAGCTAACCTATCAACAGTAAAGAAAAAGAAAGGAAAGGAGTAAGCTTTATAGCTTAGTAAGACTGTATGAAATTAATAAGCAATTTAACAACTTGCTTCTCAAGGTAATACCACAATATTTGCGCTTTTGCTTATGCTCAAGTCAAGTTGTTTTCTCGAGCTGTAGTCACTAAATTATTTATATCTGGAGCTACGGAACTCCAAATTAAGATCTGTTAATTTTTCCTAAAACTATACTCACATATATTCTTACCATAAAATTTTTAGAATTTTTGGTCTAGCCAATAAGTACAGTTTATTCTTTAAAGTCACCCCTATTTCGTTGTTTGATAGTTCTGACCCCTCTTCACTAAAAATTAATTATCTCCTTGTACGGGATTCAGATGATGTTACCTTTTGTTTATTTTGACAATATACTCATTAAATATTCTAATCATATAAATTATAATTTATAATTTTTTTTTACAATTTGTAATGATTTTCCCAAATTGGAACAGGGGATTTCGAAATTATTCTGACTTTGTCTCACAACAATTCAATTATCTCATAATATGAACTTCTTTTGCTTACACCATTTCTTCTATATGAAAATATACTCAATAAGCTTTAATTTCATATTTTATTCAGCTTCTAATTCAATTTCTATAATTTTTGATGAATTTTCAAAGTCGGACTGCTGCTGCTGTCCAACACTATTTCAATGCTAATTTTACCCTTTCGTAATTATCTTTAAATAGGCTTTCATGCCAATCAATTTCTCTTTTCATATTCATTAGGCCACAAGGTGAAGGGATAAAAATATCATGTCCCAATTTAATTCGACCTAAAAGCCTCACACATAATCATCCATCAAATTTACCACATAATTATACACCATAGGTATCGACATAATATTTACAAGGTCGTCACAAAGTCATTCTCATAGGTATGACTTACTCATTTACATTCTTACCAAAAGTCCAATATACATCGAGCTCATCACTCATGAATTTTTAGTACATACCTGTATCCTTTCAACATGATCATAAACATAGCTTACTCATTTTCAATCCTTACTAATCATACAACATACATTGAGCACACATTTCATGAATTTCATGTAAGTACCTGTGTCACTCACATCATGGTAATAACCTCTCTTATTCTGACATAAACCGTAAATTTCCCGTTGAACCATTTGGAATACTACAGGATATTCAATAAGCCTCAAGCATAGGGTAAGGTGCCGATGCCATGTCCCAGACATGGCCTTACACTGGCTCACACATCAAAGTCGATGTCATGTCCCAGACATGGTCTTACACTGACTTTCGTATATCGAGGCCGATGTCATGTCCCAGACATGGTCTTACACTGGCTCTCATCTATCAGTGCCAATGCCATGTCCCAGACATGGTCTTACACTGACACATATCAAGCCGATGCCATGTCCCAGACATGGTCTTACACTAGCTCTCATATCTCGAGGTTGATGCCATGTCCCAGACATGGTCTTACACTAGCTCTCATATCTCGAGGCCAATGCCATGTCCCAGACATGGTCTTACACTAGCTCTCATATCTCCCTAGCATCATGGCATGAATATCCGATCTATTCCTACGGTTCAACTAGGAGTTTCCCGTGTTAATCTCATCATACATTACTTATAGCCACATTCAAACATTTTATGCAAAATCAATCATTAAATGCATAATAACGATAAAGTTGTAATATTTACGCACATCTTACTCGTTTCAATGGAATATCATATTCCATCAAATTTCCAATGTATCCAATCATTACATAAATGTTAATAACATTTGGCATCACTTTCTCATACTCAATTTCATCAACATATAATTCAATACAATCATAGCAAGACATATTTCAAGTATATTAACAATAACATGGATAATATGCTTATTTAGTCACACAGACTTACCTCGAATGCAAAAACGGCTAATTATTCCCTTTTTGTCCTAAACCACGTAATTTCTCGATTTAAGCCTAAATCTTGATTTTCTTGATCTAAAATAATAAAATTTACTCATTTAATCATCACATTAAATTAAGCGTTCCACAATTCATACTTTTGAAAAATGACTATTTTTCCCCTAGACTTTTACAAAAATTATGATTTTGCCCCTAGGCTCGTAAAATGATTTTTATCAAATTTCCTCATTAGCCAAGCCTAGCCCAACCTTTATTACTCTTGTAGCAACTCAAAATTCCAATTATTTCACACAATTCTCATCCATTTAACAAACTTTACAAAATGGTCCACATTAGGTGTTTTCATGAAAATCCTTTCACAAAAGTTGTTTATTTAACAACCAAGATTCAATTTTTTTCCATAAAAATTCAGCAAACAACATGAATACTCTCATGGAAAAACTCTATACTTTCAGCCATTTCACAAAATAGTCCCCTCATTAGCTAGATTATGCTACTAGGGTCCCAAAAGTACAAAAATTATCAAGAAAAGCCATCAAAATCACTTACTTGTAAGGGATATAAGTTGTTGATATTTTTGAGCTTTCAAAACCCCCTCTTTGCTGGTATATTCAGTGGGGAAGAAGGAAGATGAAAGATGATACTTTTTTTTCTTTATTTTATTATATTACTAGTCAAATTAGTCACCAACATTTCACCTAACTTTGACCCTACAATATTTTTGTCTCCTTGATCAGCCACTAACATGTTTATGGTCTATTTACTCAATAAATACCCCTAATTTAATTTTCTATAGCTATTTCACACCTTTAGCTAGTAGAACGAAACTTTTACACTTTATGCGATTTGGTCCTTTTTCAAAATTAAGCAAGCAGTCGCTAAAATTATTTCACCAAAATTTTCATGCACTCATATAATCATGCTATAACACATAAAATAACATTAAAAATAATTTCTCCAGCCTTGAAATAGTGGTTCCAAAACCACTATTCCGACTAGGTCTAAAATCGTGCTATTACAATTCTAGTAATGTTTGTAACATCTCATAGCTCGGGTCCTACAACTAGACAGGGCAAGAGGTCTTACACATCGCGACATTAAGAGTACTTCGTCATGACGTAACTCTCTGTTTGATCTCGTTGCGATTCTAAGAGGAAGTCATTATGACATGACTAACTATTTTCCAAAGGTCCAAATTGGTACCAACAAGCTCCACCTAGAAAACCAATTTACCTCAATCATGTACCTATTCATCCAATTATACCAACATAAATTTTACATAACATATCTTATCATATATGCATTAAAATAAATTTAATTCCAAATTTATACTTTTATGGCAATTTTTCAAGCTCCTACTATATAGTCATACACATCCAAATATAGATTATTATTATGGCAACATATTAAGCAATTCAACTAAGTGCCAAACTCTAGCACAAAATCAATCCATTTGACCATTCTCAAGTTACCATTTCTAACATTAACATTACCAAAACTGACTAAACCTAGGTACATGTCGTATAACAAACAAAATGAGACTATACAAACATTGTTGAGTAGGGGATCGCTTCTTGGATGCCGAATCACTTCTCAAGACCCTGAGATGTACCTATACCTGTGCAAGAGAAATGCAAATTGTACATTGAGTGATAATGCTCAGTGGTATTTCCATGATTCATGACAATATGATATAAGTTAAATCAATTTCATATATTCATTTGAAATCTCATTTTCATCCAATCAATATGCCATTTGTACCTAATTTTCAATCAATATTTCAATTAGCATATGTAACTAAAGTACTAACAAAACTATATGAATCAATCTATATATGTTTCAATTAACCAATCTAAAGAATATACCATATTAAAATATTAGCATGTTTGATGTTCACATTTCTATTCAATTCATAACATACGATCATATTAACATACCATTTTTGAATTGAATCAATTGATTCGTCATGTTTTTATATCGTCCCTCTGGGCTCTTATATTTGGATCGCATGATCTTTCACATGCTATCAATATTCATTTATTGCAGCTTATCTTTGAATCAACAATCACATTATCAATCCAATTCATATACCATTTATCAAGTTTACATATTATACCCCTATTAACCTAACTTGAACTTGAACAAATATACGGATCTCATCCAACACACAAATTTGGCACCCAAGTTCCACGGGTTGAAAATGAAAAAGATAACATCTTCTCTTTCTTTCCATTATGTTTATTATTGATACTTAAATTAACATATTTTAACATTAACTAATTAACATAAATATTTAATTAGTTTAAGCTAATGGTATCCACCATAAAATCCCATTGTCATATATTTTAATTTGGTCTATTTATCATTTTAACCCTTTGGATAATTTCTAATGATTAAACTTTTACAATTTAGTCTCTGGACCTTAATTAACCATAATTTTGGCTAAATTACATAACTAAATTTCAATTCATCTATACACTGACTTCGTAAATATCCCTATTTAATATTTATTGACTCGATTTACAAAAATAGGGTCCCAAAACTGTCTTTTCCAACACCACTAGAAACCGGATCATTACATACATATCATTTTATACAAATTTTATACATTCATGAAGGCACTCATGCATACATATTTCCCTTTTTCACTTGTCAATGTAGCATTTACATATAATGTTCAAAGGTGAGCATCCATTTGACACTCATTCACTTTTAAAATCATGAATTTGCACTCTTTCCTTCTTATGTCCATTATAGAATTCTCAATAAAAACTATTAAGTTTTGTTACATTAATTTCCCATATGTTCAACATTTCATAATTATTTTCATTAAAGCTTTATGAGCTAGCAATTGTTCCTTTAGTACACTTTATCAATACATTTTATATTCCATACAATGTGTCATTTTCCAAATTTATATATTATATGAATCAAAGCATTGTTATCTCTCTTTTCACCTTTTTTTCACTAAATCACTTAATGGCTTTTTTAATGTTATAATTTGTTAGGATCGACCCGATTAAGCAACGAACAAGAAAAAATAGCGGAATAAATTGAGAAATTGAACACACAAATTTAACGTGGAAAAACCCCTCCAAAGAGGATAAAAAACCACGGGCAAAGATAATTTTACTATAATGGCAAAAGAACAAAGAGTACAAAAAGATGGAGATAAAAACTAAACCCCGAAAACCCGAAAATAAAGAACCCACAAAACTTAAACACAAAATTCTCTAAATGTGTTATGAGTTCTAATCTCTAATGGGTGTTTTTTCTAAGGTTGTAAAAGAGCCTATTTATAGGCTAAATTCATAGGTCAAATAATAATAAAATAATCTAAAATAATCAGTGTTTTATTGAAACAAGTAAACAGAGTTTAACTGAAATATTATTTCTCAAATTTGACTGAAAATAGGAGTCATATTTAACAAATCTCCACCTTGACTCGTATTTCCACAACGCCATCTTTGCCAAAGCCCGCCACGAGCTTATCTTGAACTATGCAGGGAATTAACTGAGTTAAATTTGTGCTTAGAAACTAGAAGACTTCTAGCCTTCGACTTGTACACTGCCAAATCAAAACTAATCCATGTCTGATTTTCACGAACACAGTGCCCTAACTTTTCAAAACCTACATCCAAAAGAGAACCTCTCTTCAACGAAACGGTCATAAATTTTTCCCTCCTATGACCAAGTTGCCTCCGCTCCAAACGAGTTGACTTCGACTCCGTAACGGACGAGGGACGTTCGATTTCACCAGTCACTGTAGAACCTTCCAGAATATAAAGACTGTCGGTTCTCTTACCTTTTAACAAAACGAGAGCTCTACGAGATACTTTAATGCCGCTCGACTTGATGTTGATTCTGCATCCTTTCAAGTCTAAAATACTCAATGAGATGAGATTCTTTCGTAAATCAGGTACATACCTGACATCTGAGAGTGTCATAATCGTCTCATCATGTATCCTAATTTTAATAGTATCAATACCAATTACCTTACTAGATGAATCATTTCTCATGCGCACAACTCCACCTTCAACCGAACTGTATGTAGAGAATCATTCTCTATTGGGACACATGTGAAAAGAACATCCCGAATCTAGGATCCACTCGGACGTGAGCTTGGAGTTATCGCTCGTTGACACTAACAAGAAATCATCACCGTTTTCATCAGCCAAATTAGCAACAGCTACATCTTCCTCGTTACTCTCAGTAGTTCTTTTATTTCACAGTTTATAACAATCTACTTTGACGTGACCTAACTTTTTACAATAGCAACACCTTTTGTCTCGTTTCTTTGATGCTACCAAAACGGAAGGTTGCCTATCTGCCTTGCTATCCAAATGAAACTCATTTTCGAGTTTATCTCTACTTAACAAATGACCCTTCACATCTTCGAACGAGAGTTTGTCTCTGCCATAAATCAGGGTCTCCCTGAAAGACTTGGATGAAGGGGGTAAAGAGCACAATAATAGCATAGCCTGATCTTCATCGTCAATATGAACCTCAACATTCTTTAAATCATTTAAAAGAGTAATGAATTGACTGATATGATCTCTAAGAAGCTCACATTTGTTCATACAAAACGTAAATATAAGTTGTTTCAACACTAAATGGTTAGCTAGAGACTTAGTCACATAAAGAGTTTCTAGCCTTTTCCACAAGACAATGAGGTCTTCTCCATCAATACCTCCTGCAATATTGTATTCGCGAGGCACAACTAGATTGCAGATAAAGCCTTTTCATCAAGCTCTTCCCATTCTGTTTTATTTAGATTCTTAGGCTTTTTCCCGGTAACAACCTTTTTCAAACCGGATTGTACTAGAATTGTTATCATCCGAACTTGCCACAGATTGAAATTTATCTCACCATCGAACTTCTCAATTTCAAACCTTGTTGCTGCCATATCTAAATGGGCTGATCTATGAAAATTGAACTAGCTTTGATACCACTTGTTAGGATCGACCCGTTTAAGCAACAAACAAGAAAAAATAGCAGAATAAATTGAGAAATTGAACATACAAATTTAACATGGAAAAACCCCTCCAAAGAGGATAAAAAATCACGGGCAAAGATAATTTTACTATAATGGCAAAAGAACAAAGAGTACAAAAAGATGGAGATAAAAACTAAACCTCGAAAACCCGAAAACAAAGAACCCACAAAACGTAAACACAAAATTCTCAAAATGTGTTATGAGTTCTAATCTCTAATGGGTGTTTTTTCTAAGATTGTAAAAGAGCCTATTTATAGGCTAAATTCATAGGTCAAATAATAATAAAATAATCTAAACTAATCAGTGTTTGATTGAAACAAGTAAACAGAGTTTAACTGAAATATTATTTCTCAAATTTGACTGAAAATAGGAGTCATATTTAACATAATTTACTTTTGTTCTTCAATATCGCTCAATGATCATTGAGATTGCCATATACCATATTTTTAAGTTAATTTTTCATTTTAAATTTCATCAAGGTACCGTAAAACTCTATATTCACATTTTATTCTACGACCATGGCACTTTCCATACTTTATCTCTTCATACATTTTCATTTAACTATTTCCTTCACTTATAAATATTAATATTTTCTCATGTTGATTTTTAATCATTCAAACTTTCAATATTTAACAAATTTTAACATAAACAAGATAAGGATAATTCCTTGAAAACTTATCTTCCTTTGAATGAGCAAAGCCACCAAAATCCTTTCCTAATCCAAGACTTCCCTTTACTTAGTCAAAGTTCCAACATCCACAAGTCTACTCTTTCTTCTCCAACAACACTTATTAGACATAATACTAGAAATCATGTATGAAGAACTAATGTATAATAACCTTGAATGTTCATATTAGAGATGATAAAAATATTTTTTTCTTATCTTATTCTTCACATTCTCACGCTAGCTCAAGCTTTTCAAGCTTAAAAATGGGTTTTATACAAATTTTTGCAAGAAGTAACTTGGGTCGTGGAAATTCTTAAAGAGATTTGAGAAAAGAGGAAAAAAATGAAAAGAGAGATTTTTTTTTTCTTCTCCAAGCATGGTAGATGGCACCGAGGAGAAAGGTGGAGGCTTTCTCCATCTTATCTTTCTTTTACTCAAATAAAACTATTCTACCGTCAAACTAATTTTAAAATGAGTAATCTACCTTGATTAATGAATGAAAAATCCAAAATCTATCACTATCTCTTTTCTCATAATAATACAATTTAAATAGATTCTAAAATTTTTATTAAAAAATTCATGAAAAGTCCCAAAATATCCTTCAATGGAGAACCTGCACTTTTAACCTATTTCTCTTATAACTTCTCTTTGATTAAAAACAAATATTACATTTAACACTTTAAATCTTCTCATATTATTATAAAGGTCCATATTAGTTTCATACATCAACTATATCACCAAAATAATATTTTCATCATAAAATGTTGAAAAATGACCCAAATACCCTTTATGGAAAAATTATCGTTTTGTCCTTTTTGCCTTTTTGTACAATTTCTTCACAGCAATAAGCACTTACCCAATCTAAAAATTATAATTTAAATATATTCCTTAATCCCGACAAAAAGGGAAAAATACAATTTAATTCATGTACTTTTTTATTTTATTCAATTTAATTGAAAAAGTCATTTTTTTTTCTTGATACTAATACATGTCCCATGCCAAGTTTATTTACAAAACATAATCAATCCATAACTTAGCAAATTGGCCACTTTACACTTTTTTATTTTATAATTTAATCCTTTTTCAACAATTTATCATCCAAAATTTACTTCATAATAATAAACCCTTTTAAAATTCTGTTTTTTTGGTCTCATAATCCAATTTTCCTTAAAATTTTACTAAGTTGTTTCCGAAACAGTGCTACCTACTGTATTGAAAAATTTTGGAGGGAGGTTGTGGTCGATATCTCTATCTTCACCTCCAAGCTTTACAAATTTGGGCGGAAAACCCTTTTACTTTACAGATAATTGAAGCAAAATTTGGGCCTGAGTAGAAACTTGGATGGGCTTTAAGTCCCTAAAGGAAATTTCTGAAAATAAAAAATACTCAGATTATTTTCTTTATTTCTAGGGCGGAAAGAAACCGCAGCAAAAGTGCAAAACCCTAACAAAGCAATGCCCTTAGAGCAAAAACCCTGAAACATGCTAAGTTGTAGGGGAAGCTTACTGTCTCAAACCATAAAAAGAAAAACTAAGAACAAAACTAAAGTGAAAACTCACAAAAATGTTTCTAGAACACGAGATTTCATTCCCAAAAACATGCATCTCGAAGATAACGAAGAAGACGTAGGATTCAACCTCAAATCCTCAGCTCCTTCTCATTCTCATGGGGTTCAACCGTTGGGAAACCTTTACTTCAACCCAGGTGCTATCAACTCAAGAAACATCGGCTTAGGTAATCTCCAAATCCTGTCTGATGAGCTTGTTCTTGAGATTTTAGGCCTTTTGGAAGGTTCCCAGTTAGGTGTTTTAGCTATTGTTAGCAAATCATTTTATGTTTTCACTAGCCATGAACCCCTTTGGAGGAATCTTGTATTGGATAACCTGAAAGGACGATTTTTTTATAATCGGTCATGGAAAGTTACTTACATATCTACATTTCATCCTTCATTTGATGTTTCAAGGAGTGCCCGTTCTTCGGGTTTGAGAGTAAGGGATTTTTATTCTGACTATTTGTTTCAGAGTTGGCTGTGTGCTAATCTTGAAATGAAACCTGAATGGCTTGAAAGAGATAATATAATTCGAAAAAGAGGGATTAGTGTTGATGATTTTGTGACAAACTTCGAAGAACCTAATAAGCCGGTTTTGTTGGAAGGGTGCATGGATAATTGGGATGCATTGGGAAAGTGGGATAGAGATTATTTGGTTAATTTATGTGGCGACGCTCAGTTTGCAGTTGGACCAGTTAAGATGAGGCTAGATGATTATTTTAGCTATGCAGATCAAGTAAAAGAAGAGAGGCCATTATACTTATTTGATCCGAAATTTGCAGAAAAAATTCCAACTTTAGGCTCAGAGTACAATGTTCCAGTGTACTTCAGAGAGGATTTGTTTAGTGTTTTGGGTAATCGGAGGCCAGATTATAGGTGGATTATAATTGGACCAGCCGGGTCTGGGTCATCCTTCCATATTGATCCTAATTCAACATCTGCCTGGAATGCGGTGATTAGAGGATCTAAGAAATGGATTTTATTCCCACCTGATGTGGTTCCACCTGGGGTGCACCCGAGCCCAGATGGAGCAGAAGTGGCATGTCCTGTTTCTATAATTGAGTGGTTCATGAATTTTTATGATGCAACAAAGGATTGGAAAAAGAGACCTATTGAGTGCATTTGTAAGGCTGGAGAAGTGATCTTTGTGCCAAATGGATGGTGGCATCTAGTGATTAACCTAGAAGAATCTGTTGCCATTACACAGAACTATGTTAGCAGGTATGCCTTCTTTTTTACTCTTTCGTTCTAGTTTTTTCTATGGTTTATGAAGACTCACTAACTACAGTCTCTTGAGTTCAGTTTTGATATTAATAGCCAAAAAAGAAAATCACAACAGCTTTGACCTTTATGAAGCTCATTTGATAAGGATTTGCAGTAGGATTAGATGCCCTAGTTGAAGAAATACTTGTAGAATCTAGAAAGAATCTTGTTCTTAACTTTTGGCCATTCCCTCAACATCCAAAATAGCATGTTGAATTGGTTATAAACTCTGTCACATGGACTCTGCACTTTAGGGTGTGATACCTGTGTTGACACCACTGGGTGCTAATCCAAATTATGTGTTCGTCACACAATAAAAACACAGCTAAGGAAGAGATGGTTGCATTGAGGAAGATCGCTAGGCTAATCTTCTTGTGCATTGTTGTTGATTCTGGGTTCGTCTTCTTAGCTTTTGCAACATGAAATCTTAGGACAGTAAGTGGAAAACAGGAAATCTGTCTTTGGAGAGAGATTAATCGGAATGTTTGCAACAGAAGTGGGGAAGGGGTAGAATATTATTCAATCATCTTACAAATCCTTTTGAGTTTGAGAAATGCTAGTATTTATGCCAAATCTTCTTGAAAGTCCTCCAAAGAACCTTCACTCGTGATAATAGATGATGGTTTATTATCTTTAATTGATTCATATATGGTTTGCATGAGTTATTACTTGTTAGAGATTATACGGTATTTTTTAGTTCTATATTTTGGGTTGTTCACCATGCTGGCTTAATTTTGGAGCTGACAATTCAACAGCATTGTTCTAATGATTGTTTTAATTTTGACACTCCTGCAAGTGGCATACATATTAGCATAACTTATATAGTTTTTACTTATTATTTATTGCAGGAGAAATTTATTGAACGTTCTCGATTTTCTTAAGAAGCCGAATGCTAGCGAGCTTGTTTCTGGGACAACAGACAGAATAAACTTGTATGAAAATTTTAAGAATGCTATAGAGGCTTCTTTCCCTGGAACAATTGATGGACTGAGACTGAAAGCAAAGCAGAAAAAAATGTCTTTCTGGGATTCAGTAATTGATTCCAAGGTGGGTGCCTTCAAGTTCTCTTTCTAATGCTAGACCCGTTTGCAAAAGCCATCGGAAATGGTCACCCGTGAAGGCCACTGAAGAACAACTAAAGACCAGACCCAACAACTCTTTTCATTGCTGCCATTGGTATCATTATATTCAAAACAGAGAATCGATTCTTCTAAAGTAAAGAAATTCATTATGTTTTAGTTCTGTGCATTAAAATAAAACATGTGCTCAACAAGCCCTTACAAACTTGGACGATTATCACAATTCATGAGCAAGTTACAAATTCTGTGAATCAAACTAGAATACAAAGGCCAAGTTGCAATCAGTAACAAAACGTAATTTCTAAGATATCGTGACTACTAGAAGCAAACAAGGGGAACCAATAGTTTCATGAATATGAAATCCCATTGCCGTTGCTTCATTACAATCAGCAAAACAAAATCAGGCGTGGATAACAAAATATGGTTTCTCTAACTGTAGAATGTCATACGGGTGAGAGAGACACCGTATACGAACCATTGCAGTAGCTCAAACCCTTTAATAAGCCTGAATGCAAACAAGGGGAAACAATTGCTTCGGGAATACCGAATGTATAGGCTGTTTCTTGTGAGTCTTCAACTGTGACTTCACTATCAGCTATCTGAGAAACCACCCCAAGAGCCGTATTTAATCCAACTGAAGTGTGCTCCGTTGTAAAGCTGAAAAATCACCCAAATAAAATGAGACAAAAAGGTAGGTAATGCCATTAGTTTGCCTTTATCTTTTTCCTGTTTATGCTGTTTACCCTCAAAAGTTAGGGAACCAGCAATATATTACAGCATCATTTGTGTGTTAAAACATCTTAAACCATTCTGATATAATAATTGCATTCAAAACTTTTCATTTTAAAGGGGGCCCCGGGGGGGGGGGGAGGGAAGAAAAGAAGTGGTACAATTTCATATCATCCCAAACATTAGTTGATAACTTCAAACGAGTTTTACCCAAAGTCAAGGATAAATATTGTTCAAGGTTTAATTATTGATTAACGTTGCAGTTCAAGATCCATTAACGATAAAAAGAATGTAAATTATACCTTGCTTCAAAGCTTTGTCCTTTAGAGGCCATTAGAGCACATATTTTGCTGGTAATCCAAGGTGGAATATGTGAATCCTTGATTTCAACACTATAGCAAAGGCCAGCAGATGAAATTGGTGTGGAATGACCATCGTTCAAGGTGGATGATGCATGGGAAAGAGACGTACCGTGATCAGCTCTTTTGATCTCCATGCATCTAACCTGAAAATCCAGTTGACATAAAAACATGTAAACCAGGTTCTGCAAAAATTGACAAGAGAGTTTAAAACGCCAATCGCTATTTTACATAATAAAAATAAGATATTATGTCAAACAGCTATTCTATGGCCAGCCAAACGTAACAGAGAAGGTTTGCACAAGATCATAGCATGTATCTAGGGTTGTAACACCCAAATAGGGAAAGAACAAGCAATTAGAATTCACAACCAAGGAAAGCTAAAAAGAGAAACAAATCTTGTTTCTCGCATTGTTACTCACCTCTGGAGCAGAAAGAGCAGCATGTTGAAAGGGTACAGGAGAATATAATACAGGAACGTCCACCGCATTCAAAAAGGTCAAGAAAGATCTAAAGACGGTTACAAGGAAAATAGTCAGGCACGAAATTGCAGAAAAAAGAAAATTTCTATTTATTTCAACCTGGCCAAATCAATTTAATGAACTGTCATTTGAATTGAGAAATAAAAGGAACTCACCTATAATTTAACAAAATATCATACAAGCCATGTACATTCTGGTTTCCACTGAAAGCCAGCAGAGACTGTGGAGTATTATCAACATCAGAGAAGGAATTCATGCGTCGAGTCTGCAGAAATTGTGCACAAGTTAATAGATATACCAAGTTAATAGATATACCATAAATTCTTTGGCCAAAAAAAAGATACCATAAAATGAGCAAAGGGGCCGTATAGCTACACCAAAGTTTTCATTTTTACCATCCTACTTATAAACACACAACCACTTCGGAGATTAATGCATGAAACTACTATTCTTTAGGTTGCAAGTTTCTAAAAGTGCTCAGTGGTACCTATAAATATATATTTAATATTGTCACAAGTTGAACAATACTGATTTATACTTGAAACTAAGGATAACAAGTCAGCAGCATGTAGGACTAAAAAGAGGGGGACTAAAATGATAATGGAAAGAGAAACAAGAATATAGCACACTCAGATCAAAACTTTCCAATCTTTTTCAGAAAACCTTATATATATAAAAATATATCAAGCAGTATTCCGGAACAATAGCAGGCGAAGCAAGATCAACTTTGCAGCTGAAGTATCAAACTGATGGTCTGGTTTTAGATGTCCCAAATTACAGCACCAAAAAGTATCTAATGTGTCCGCCCAAGGCATGAATTCAGTCAAAAGCCACATCAAGAAAACTATCATCAGAAGATGTACAAACCTGACCCAAATTACGCTTCTCAATTTCTGACAGCTCTACGAGATCTTCAGTAGTTACTTGTTCTACTTGAGAGCGGCAAAGAGGCATAGTAAAAGAAACATCCTAGGGAACACAACATACAATATCAATAAAGCATGAAAATGAATCAAAATGGCTATATAAATTACCAGCATAGATGTCGATGAATATATTTAATAAGCTGGCGCAAAATCTTTTACTTCCTCAGAAATTATTGAATAAATGACATTGGCAATATTTGATTCCTCATACATCAGTCATAACATTGGGTTGGCAACAACTTGTATCAGTTGTCACTCATTAGAAATACTAAAACCAGATACTTGTGTCTACTTTTGTTCCTTAAACAAGCAAAAAACTGAAGTAGCAACCACATGACTGGAGTTGCATGCATGTTTGTAAAGTCAGAAATCAGCAATAGTTTCTCTACAATGCTGACATTAGCAAAGCTTGCTTTTATGCATGTTATAGCTTTCCATCAATCTGCCATTTTATCTATAATACTGCAACAAAACAGTAACCCAAACCTTCTACCTCTGTACCTTAGCACCAACACTTACTAGGTTAAGAGTGAATGGTTTAGTGAATCATTAGATGAAGCATTTATAGACTAGAATAACCACTTTCATAAAGGGAATGCTAATAACACACTATCTAAGAAGCAAACCACCTGCTACCCTTGTAGTTAATATCATATGGCAGTAAATATAACGAGCATGATAGCTTCACAGAAAAACCTCTAAAAGGACTGTTAGAAATTATTTTCATTGTATACGGTTTTCCACATGATTCTATTGTTATTGTTAAGTATCCAACATAAAACCATTTAAAAGTACATCGAGAGGCACAACTTGAATATAAGACCAAAGGAAATCCAAGAATTGATAAATACTGGATAAGACAATGTTAAGCATCCAACCTACAACTATTTGGTAATAGGTGGAGAGGCACAACTTGAAATAAAACCACAGGTAATCCAGTGCCTAAAAAATGTGGGATAAGTCCACTTAACATGATCATGATTACAAGCACTATGCAATATCTTAACTACTTAAGAATGGCATCTTACATGCTCTTTTAGTGAAGATCTCAAGCCTCTTGTTGACTGGGAGATATAAGCTTGGTATGATCTACTTCTTCCCGAACCATCAACAGAAGTGAACATTACCACAAAATGCGAAGTGCACACTGAAGAAAGTTTCCAGGAAATCATTATCATGATAGTTTTGTACTTTTAAACTAAACAATGCAAATGAGCACTGCATTCCAACATAAAACTTCACAAAGAATTCAGTCATCAAAAGAAGAAAAGACAACTTGAAATAGAGGATGAAACCGAGCAGGATTTAATGGATAGGCTTATCCCCGTCTTACTCTTAAAAACAAATAAATAAATAACCCAGTGAGCCATAGCAAATATTAACCCCAAAGTAAGCATATGCATGACATTGGCATGTTTTTTTTTTCAACAATGTTTCAGAAGCAGAAATGAATACAATTGAACAAGATAAATACAAGCACTGCTGCGCATGCATACATGGAGATGTGTATGTGCAAGACATAAATTATTAGATGTTCCCATATCAAGATAAAACATCAGCCTTAGGACTTGGCTGAATTATAAATATTCAAGAAGATCAGCACATGATTGCAAATGTGTCAACAAAAGTCATAACCATGAAAAAACATTTACCATAAAAGACGCTACAAGCGTTTTTCCGAAACATATAATAAAGACTCCGAAATGACTCCTCCCATGCTCCAATTCGCTTTCTTAAGAAATCCATTTCAACTGGGGAACAAGGGACAACATCAATTAGATAACTTCTGAATGGAAAGTATGAGGAACAAACATTCTGGACATGTGTGTGTTTGTTAGTCCACAAAGGAGAGAGAATTAAACTCAAAAGTTCCATTAAACAAACCTCCATCTGCTGCTGATGAGACCAATATTGACATGAGAGATGGCGGTAAGCTAGATTGAGGGTAAATCCATGAATGTAATGCTTTAGAATTCAAAATTTGGGAAGTCAGTCTGGTCTGTGAAGCACTGCTAATATTTTGATCTTCAGAGGAACCAGAATGGGATGTAAACTGAGGCACACCATTGTATGTACCACACGTAATTAACCTATTTAACCTGGAATTACCAAAACAGTATTAAGTTACATAAACAGGCAAAATAAGCAGTCACTTAAAAAGGAACAAGGAGGCAATACACACATATATAAAGGAACACATCTCAGGAGTGACCTTATCTCCAAGTAGAGAAAATATAATATATATATATATGAAGAAAAACAAAAGGTTTATTCACCAATTCACGGACGACGAGGACACCAATCGCATATAAGTTTTCAAAGTAAAATCCAGAGGAACCTTCAGGCCAGTCACATGGAATTCAGAGCAGAAGTTTCCAGTTGAAAGGTCATCAATTTTTTCAGAAGACTTAGGAGGTCTAGCTGGGAATGCTTCACAGGCAGCTAGTCCTTTCAAAGCTTTATCCTACAAAATGATCAGTGGCTTATTAAGGGGAACAAACATAATTTATGTAATCAAGCTTGAAGCTGCTAAAAGCATATACCATGTCAACAGTTGCCAAGCCTGATAACTTTTGACCTCCTGATGAAAGCTCAGTAACACTAAGAAATGTACCATGGCTACATTTTTCAAGTGTAGGACGGGCACTGAGCACATCATCTTTTGGAACATCAACAGAAGCAACAGAATTCTGTGGACTGAAAGGAACAACATATAACCAATAAATCAAAGAATAACTCTACGTATTATGTGGAGGAATACTAGGATTAACAGACATACAATGAAAATTGTTGCCTTCTCTCAGCAGCAAAATTTGAAAATGCGGAGATTTTCTTTAGGCTGATAGGCTGCTGAATTGAACTATTTTCCTGATTAATGATAACACAATAGAACAAATCAATTAACCACCGATTAATTTATGAATATTAACACTTTAGAAGCATCCAGATATGTCCATTAAATGCATTTTATGGAAATGTAACAACCTTGGCATTTTCTTTTCCTGAAAGTTTGAACCTTGATTTCTTGGCAGGATATACTTCATCCATACGGGTGTCAATATATCTAGGATTCCTTGGAGGATCTGTTTTCTTGAGTCCATTATCCATCTCACTAGCCAAGGGAAAGGAGAAAACAAATTTCTCAGGAAGTTGCAACTTATGATTAAAAAAGTTGTAAACAAATGTGGACTAATTGCATTACCTTGGGGCCAAAGATTTACTAACAAGCTCAGCAACATTGGTTCGCTTTAACTGTTCCCCCTGTTATGTGAATATTTCTTATTAAGCATAAAAGTAAACAACAATTCCTCTGAAAGATCAGCTAAACTGTAGTCAAAATAGTGTCTGCTTCTACAAGTTCAAAACTAAATGGCATGAACATGTTATATCATTTGACCAAAAAATATAATAGTTAAGGTACAGATGAAAAATAAGCTAACAGGAGAAAAAAAAAGTTCAGAGAATGATGAAAAGATTAAACATCACACTTAAAGGTTCGATTTGGCAGAATTAAGAAGCACTTAAATTAGTGAACCATTATAAAAAATTAAAATATATGATAAAATCGAAGAAGCCATTGAATTATTAGTGGGACAAAATTTTAAAAATAAATAAATGGTACAGAGAAGAGACTAACAATGAATTTATCACTTTTAAGAGTAGCCCGATATCATTATCAAAACATCCTTCCCCCTAAACAATTAAAAAGAATTTTCAACCAAGTAATAGCTTAGTTGGCACCAATGTAGATAAAGAATCCTAGAGGTGGCGAGTTGGGATGGACTTAGGTGCCTAATATCCTTCCTCCTCAGGTGAGTATAATTAGCAAAGGGTTAGGAGGGTAGTTTAGGAAATGTGAAAAAAAAAATTCAATCATAGTCCTAAGAAATAATCGAAACCAAGATAGCCAATCCGCAACAGTGCTAATATCAGTTTGAGAGCAGAAAAGAGAAAGCAATACTCTGAGTTCCGAAGGGGTCTTCCTTTTAACTGTTGGACCAACTTTCAGGGCATCCCCACCGATTTGCAACGAAGCAGAAGTTAACGCACCATGCGCAGCTACCTTGGCCATATTCGAAAGTCCTCTCGAACAATAACCTCGACTTGTTTACCTGAAATAGCGACAACAATCCAAGTTATTATGCCGTTCCTTTAAATAGAAAAAAGAAACATCGAACAGAATATGCGCAATTTCCTGCTCATAGTCAAAACCTTAGAAAACATGGTGACAATTCCAAATAGATTTCATATGAAAACCAGATTCAAATCAACGCCTTACCAATTAATAAATCAATAAAAGAGGCGAGAGGGGATATGGACATGCCCTAAGCGGACATTAATCTAGGGTTTCGAGGAAAGATTTAGCTTTGCCCCCAAATTGAACCGCTGGGGCAAAATCACGAAAATAGGAGAGAATAGAGAGAGAAGAGGGGCTGAGAAATTGCGTTAAAGTGGAGAGAGTGAAAATTTTTTGAGTCTTTTGTATTGGTTTTTGAACAATTTGATTTCCCTCCTGTAATTGACGGCGTTATACGGTCGTTTTATTTAATGTGGCAGGGTGCCGTTAATTGGCACCGGATCGCACGTGGCTGCCATTGCCCATTTTCGGGTGCTGGGTTTTGGGATTTTGCATTGCAACCTTGTTGGGTGGAGAAATCAAATCACCAAGTTCCTGGCCCAATAGTTATATGTTTTTGTAGTGAAATAATGAAATGAAAAAATAAATTAGCAAGAAAGGGAAAGTACAATAGACATACAAATAGAGAGCCACGTCGCTATAAGGAGTCATGTGACGTTATGAAGATATGATGACGAAACAGGAGAGAAGCAAAAATGACATCGGGACGACACGATAGGGGATGTCACGACCTGTCATGCAATTTTCTCGATTTTCTTTTTCCAGTCAAATTTTGATTATTTATTCCAATCAAATTTTGATTAGCGTAGATTGTTTTAAAATTATTTAACCTATAAATTTAGCCTATAAATAGGTCGTTTTCTACCATAGAAAGATTAACCTATAACACATTCAAGTATTAGTTTTTACAAGCTTTCAGAGAATTTTGTGTTTAAGTTTTGAGGGTTCTTATTTTCGAGTTTCGGGGCTTAGTTTTTATCTCTATCTTTGTACTCTTGTTTGTTTACTCATTTAGTGAAAAGTCAAAGCCTCATTTGCTCGTGGCATCACAAGTTTCAGTTTCTAGCAGTTTTAGATAATTAAGGAGATAGCTTATATGACCGAGGATAAGGGTGATGATTCGTTGCTCTTCACATAATCTGGTTAAAGGTGGAGTCGTGTTAAATGTCAAGCACGTGCCTGATTTAGAGAAGAATCTCATCCATTTTGGTCTTTAGGACTCGAATGGTTCGTAGAGTGTTTGAAGCAAGGTTGGTTGTAGAGGGTTACAACCAAGTGGAGAAAGTTGACACTTTCTCTCATGTTCGGGTATTACTAGCCCATGTTGCATTATACAACTTTGATTTGAAGATTAGGAGTCTTTCAGTTTCCAAGTTCGAGCACGATTTATACTTGGTTGACATTCTACAAAATTCGAGTCAATCCCGTGACGGTTATGGAAAAGGAGGTGTGATAGATATGAGTCAAGGTGGAGATTTGTGGGATGTTTCTCACATTTATCAGACGTTTTGTAGACACTTAGGAAGATGTTTGAAGATTTATCGAAGAAGAGGTAAAATAGAAGCAACGTCACAACATGAAGATAAGCGACATCGTGACAAAACCCCAAACGAACATGGCAGCAATGTCGTGACGACCATGCATAGGATGTCACGACGTCACGATGATTTCTCCAAGTTATGCAGTCGCATTTTCACCAAAAGACCACTCGCCGACCACTAAAATGTCCTGTCGCTGGCACCATCATGTCCAATGGTGCCATCATAGGTGCGACACCCTCACGACACCCGAGCTAGTTTGGCTATTGTCGATTCAGTCCGGGCCTAATGACAGCCCAACCGATCCAGTTCAACAACCGGTTGGACCGTAGGTCCAATTTCACACACCAAGCCCGGTTTGACCAGTTTGTGGGTCTCAGTCTCAATTTTGGGTTCTCGAGCCCAATTATTTTTATCTAAAGTCCAATTTTCAAGTTCAATTACTCATTCAACCAATTGTCTGACTTGAAAATTAATTTCTAAAAGTATCATATTAATTTTAATTAATTTCATTAATTTAATTTTACTTGATCAAAATTAATTTTTTCAAAAATCACTGAGATTTTCCAACTTAATTTTTCAAGAAAATTCTTTCATCAAATTATCCAATTGAACAATTCTCACGACTGCCTAATTTAATTTCACATCTAATAAATTGACTCAATTAAAATATTTCCAAATTCGTAGAATTTTTTTCTAATTCAAATGCAGCCCGATCAAGCTTTTGTTGAGCTAGCGGAAGGACCAATAGAACATATACAATTAGGCTCGAGTAATTGCAACTATGTTTAAAAGCATCGTTCTGATAATTCACAATTTACTTATGACCTCGTCATGTGTGTTACCTTCATATAATATCCGTGATTCCTTTTAGTTAAATCCACTCACTCAATACGATCATATTTTATCTCATTGTCACTATCATGTTTTCTTAATGATTAATATAATCACTGCCAACAAATGATTGTGATAAATTTCTCGTTCGAGAACAAGCAACTTGTGGTCACGTTCCATATTTATCAATCCACACAATGTCAATGAGAGGATATCGTTCACTCTTTAATCACGCTATGAATTCCATTGTTGCTAGTAAATTCAGCCGTACACAATTCATGTACCCAACATATTGTTTATGGGCTCGATTATCTTTAGAGCATAAGCCTCCACTTATATCAAAGCACATGAGTTACATACGCATGGTTAATGGCTAACTCAGGATTTAGGTAAATTACACCATGAACGTTACAAGTGAATTAATTCATAAACAGATTCAGAATTAATTCATCTTGGTCCAGCCCAATGTATAATTCTTCCAATGAATAAATCTATGTCTCTACCCATGGAGTCAACTACTCCGGTAGCCAAGATTAGCCATCTCCCTAACTAGAATTATAGATGATATAATAATCCTTTTAAGTATTTGAATCAAATGCCTACTTTGAATTTTTTTACGGGATTACAGACTCGTTTTGATTATCTACTGAAGTAAGTTATCTTTCTTGCAATGTAAACGTTCTTACAGTGCTACTTATCATCAGTTTAAACCTAGATAATCAATGAGCTAATATTTGCTTGTCACAATTTCACTATACATTCAAAACATGAAAGACAGAAACACAAAAGATATAACAGTGAAATGTGAAATTAACTTTATTTATTCATCATTCAAATACATAGAAAATAGCTACATGTTTACTACAATATGAGCATATTTCCCAATAATCTCCCACTTGCCCTAGTAAAGTAAATGTGTCATGTTTCACATTCATATATCCTCAACGAGTTTGTTAAAACTCCTAGTTACAAGAGTTTCAGCAAATGAATCCGCAATGTTATATTCAGAAGCTACTTTCACCACATCTACTATTCCTTCGGCTAAATAGGTATCTGGACGTGTGCAAAGTATAACATACATAAGGCTTCTAACTATCGAAACATATGGAACCTTACTCATATACTCTCTTTTTTCTGTTGTCTTAGGACAATCATCTAAAGAAAGATGAAAACTCGATGCAGTAAGTTGAGCACCTGACTTCTCATTGATCATTGCAAACTATTCCAATACCTTATAGATGTATGAAGCTTGTGATAGACCTATCGTTTTATTCTTTTAATCCCTAAAAATTCGAATTCCAAGAATATGACTAGTTTCACCAAAGTCCTTCAAGCTAAATTGTAGAGCTAACAATAGTTTAACCAATGACAATTCTCTTACATCGTTTCTGATAAATAGAATATCATAGACATACAAAACGAGAAAGATCACAATTTTATCCTTTATATGGTTATAAATACAAAGCTTATCAACATTTTTCTCAAAACCAAAAGTCTTGATCGTTTGATCAAATTTTTTATTCCATGAGTGAACGTCTGCTTAAGTCTATAAATGGATCTTAGCAGTTTTCAATATTTCTACTCATTTCCTTTGACAGCATAGTTAGTGGGTTGAGCCATGTAAATGGTCTCATCAAGATAATCATTCAAAAATATTGTATACACATCTATTTTCCAAATCTCGTAATTGAGAGTAACAAAAATGGATAATAGTATGTGAATAGACTTGAGTATGGCTACCAGAGAGAAGGTCTTATTGTAATCAATGCCTTCTTCTTCTTCTTCTTTTTTGTGTAGCCTTTCCCTACAAGTCTAGATTTATGTGTTTTCACTTTCCCTTCCACATTTCTCTTCTTCTTGTAGATCTACTTACACCCTATGAGTTTAATCCTAACTGATAAGTTTACAAGTTCTCACACCATATTGGATTTCATAGAATCCATCTTGGCATTCATGGACTGTTTCTATAGCTTAGAATCAACATCCTGTATAGCCTCCTCATAAGGGAGTGGATCATCATCCTCATGATTGGCTTCCGTATTATAAATACTACCATCATAGATGAAGAAGTCTGGTTTATTAGAAAATCTACCACTACGATGGATTCCTCTATGTTGTTGATTGTTTGCAGGTCTTTCTACAACTTTCTCGAAAATTGAACTTAGTGATTGTTCTACAACTCCTAAAAGTTCCTCAAGTACCACTTTACTTTGAGGCTTAATCTATGTAGCTTTCCTTAAGGAAAGTAGCATAGGTAGAAACATTAATTGTACTATCTTTTGGATTGTAGAATAATTCACCTTATGTTCCTTTCGAATATCTTACAAACATGCACAATTCTGTCTATGCATCTAACTTATTTGCATCATTATCCAGAACGTGTGCTAGACAACCCCATGTTCTAAAGTGATTTAGAGCAGGTCTCTTTCCATGCCATAGTTTATAAGGTGTCTTACAAGCAAACTTGGTTGGCACATCATTCAAAATATAGCAAGTCATTTGTATCGCATATCCTTAAAAGGAAGTAGGGAGTTGTGAATAGCTTAACATTAAATGAACCATGTCAGGCAAGGTTTTGTTCCTTCTTTCAGCTACGTCATTCTGTTGTGGAGTGCCCGACGCAACCAACTGTCTTTATGAGGTATCCTAAGAACTCGCCGAACAAGTATTCCTCACATTGGTCAGACCAAAGATTCTTTATGGATAAACTTAATTGCTTTTCCACTTCCACACGAAACTCTCAAAATTTATCAAAGGTTTCACTTTTATGGTGCATTAGATAAACATATCTATATCGAGAAAAGTCATCGATGAAAGTCACGTAATAATCGTAACCTCTCCGGGCATTGATGCTCATGGGACCACATACATCAGTGTGTACAAGTTCTAAAGGTTGGTTGGCCATTGTACTTTTCACATTAAAAGACCTCTTAGTCATTTTACCTTCTAAGCAAGATTCACATTGTGGAAGACTAACTTCCTTAAACATACTTAAAGGACCATCTTTCACAAATCTAGTGATTCTTTATTAGTTAATATCACCAAGTCTTAAGTGTCATAGGTACCTCTCATTAGAGTGAGAAGTTTTAAGCTTCTTATTCACCATTTCAGTTTGAAGCACCGAGTAGTTATTTGGTTGCTAAAATAGAGATTATTTTTCATCCATCCATTAAAAAATTAAAAAAATGATTTTTGTGAATAACAATCTCTTTATTAAACGTCATGGAATAACTGTCATAAAATAGACATGCTACAAAAATTAAATTCCTCTTAAAATGAGGTACATAAAATACGTCTTTTAAAATAATCTTTTTAAAATTATCAAAATGTAAAATAACTTTTCCCACTACTTCGGCTAAAACATAGCTCCCATAGTTAGTGGCTCCAAAATCAATAACCCAGTTTTTAATTGATTCTTCCACTAAGCAAGCTTCAACCATAAAAAGTTCTATACATTTGCCTTTTTCGGCTAGGTAGTCCAAATACTCTTTGCAATTTGATCTGGAGTGCCATTTCTTATTGTAAAAGAAACATTTGATCTTTTTAGGATCTTTTAACTTCTTAGTCTTCTCCATATCCACACAAGGTGGAATCGAAGACTTAGTTGATTTCTTCTTACCTTTATCTTTCTACTTCCCCTTAAAGGACGAAGGGCCCACAACTAAGTTTGCATCAGGTTTCTCTTGAACCAAGTTACCACCATTTGGTATCAACTCATAGGATTGTAATTCCTTTATGAGTTGAGTCAAGGTAAGCGCATTGTTCCCCAAATTATAAACGACCTTAAAGCTAGCGAAATCATTGGTCAATGATTTGAACACTATTTTAATCTAAGTGTTCATATCTAATTCAACCCCATTGTCCTCCGCTTCCGCAAAGAAGCTCATAATCTTAAGTATATGTTATTTGACTGAAGTGTTGGGTTTCTACTAAGAGTTCATCAAATTTGTAATAGCGGATTGTCGAGCCAATGCAACTTGGCCTCCGAGAAAGTCCTCCAAAATTGTCATGATCTCTTTGGTAGTATGAAAAATTTTGTGTTGCTTTTACAACACACTATTCATGCTTGCTAACATATAACATCGAGTAATTGAATTAGAATCTCTTTAGCGATTTCTCACTTTGGGTTGAGTTTAAAGTGGGTAAGGTTTGTCAATGACGAATTTGTGTTTCTTATAGTTGAAAACTATCAGTAAGTTTCGTTTCCATTCTCGAAAGTTATCCTCATTCAATTTATTCACAGTAAGAATGTTAATAAGAGGAGTAGGAGACATATTTGAATTGAAAAACAATACAGACTCACTAATTATTATATTTGTATTAAGCAAATATGTTCATTTCAGCAACATATCAAGAATGCAGTATGACACATGTGTCTTGTATTAAAACCTTTAAAAACATTTTTCGTGTTGCCACAGCCATTCTCACACCCATCAATCATGTCGTCTTGGGGTACCATGAATAACTAGCTAGATCATTGATTACATACAATCAATTCATGAATCTTAATTCTTAAGACTCCACACGAGTCAATGATCGTTTAATGTTTGGCCATCATCTCTAGCTTAAATATCATTTCATGGGAAACTATTTAATAAGAGACGATCTTGAGTGTGTAACCATTGACTCAACACCCATCATGAACATGTTTTCATTTGTGAGTCATCTTGGGACAATCTCGTTAACAGTAATGCATGACTAGTTGTCCTTAAATGAAAATCTCATCTAATGAACCCACATGATAAATTTTACTTTGAGGTGCAACGAAGGTAGGAACCGGCTCAAAACTTTATCATGCTATCACTTAGGGACCATCAATGGAGGTCGTAGGTCTTGTTTAAGGACCTTCTCTCACTCAAGATCTAAAGAATGTCACTTTCTATGTAATCAAATCATTCAAGAAGAAGTGAAATCTATTTTGATTATTTGTTTATACTTATAGATAGAGTACAACTTGGCTCTGATACTAATTACTGAAAAATTAGGTTTGGAAAACGCAATGAAAATAAGTTTAAAGGAAAAACTGTAATGTTCCAAAAGTCAGTGGAGTAAAAAATAATGGTTTCAAAATGTTGTTTTTTTATGATAGAATTTGTTAATATTATTTATTAATATTTACGATCGTATTACAGCATTATATTGAGATTTGTTCTAATCATTTTAATTATTTAGAAAGTTAGACAATGTACAAGTGTATCGATCCTAAAGTCGGTGGTTTTGGAAATTAAGGTATTAGGACATCGTTTCCGTAACTTGAACTCATAAATATTTTTATTAAATATTTATAGAGTTATATTAGAGACGAATTAAATTTTGGATAAGTAATTTTCATGAAATTAGGAGTTGTTAAGGTATAGGGACTGAATCGTGTATGTGTTAAAAGTTGAATTATAGATTGAAATAAATTAAAGGGACTAAAATAGCAATTATACTTTTGTTTCGTTTAAAGTGGAAGGTTATGGGATTAAGATCATTAATGTTATGTTATTAAATATATATTATATAAATTAAGTTAACTTTAATATATGTATATATAATAATAATGAAAATGAAAATAAATAAAAGAAAAAGAAATAAAAGTAAAGGGGAGAGAGAGATTTGCAAGCAAATTAAAAGAAGAAAAGAAAGAAGAGAAGAGAAGAAAGAAATGCACAGTCATAAGGGTTTTAGGCCTTCAAACTTCAATTGGTTAGTCAAATTAGTCCCATTTTCTTATAATTCTTATGTTTTTTGAATCCCGGTACTTAGAGCTATCTGACCCAAGTTATAATTTTTAGTATTGTTTAAGATTGAAGATGTTGTCAGTGTTGAGTAGTTTAAGTATTAGGGGTTAATTTGATAAATTTTAAAGTTAAAAGTGAAAAGGACTGAATAGCAAAGTTAATTATTAATTTTGAGTAATAGGGACTCAATTGTGAAAAATTCAAAACTTAGGGGTAGAATTGAAAAATAGGGAGCTAAATTTAGCTTAGAGTGAAATTAGTATAAAAATTAGAGGTTAAATGTGGAGATTAAAATTAGTCTCGGTTTAGGGACTAAATTGAAGACTAAACAAATTGTAGTAGAAAATTTGAAATTTCTCATGAATTGAGTTGTGTATTATTAACCTATTGTAATTATTTTATTTTGTAGCAAACGTCGTTTCAGAATCCTCGAGTAAGAAGGGGAAAGATAAGGTCAACGTCGAATAGCTCGGAATATACGATTTGTGTTTCTATAATCTAAACTATTTAAAAATGCTGCTTTTATACATTGAATTATTTGGTAAGTATATATATAAGGTGAGTTATTCCTTTGAAACAAGTTCATGAGATGTGAATTTGAATTGAATGATTATTAGTGACAAGGTATTAAATTGCATAGTCATAAAATAAAATATTGTATATTGTATATTGTATGGGATATTGGATTTAATATGAAAATGAGATGGTTGGAATCCACATGTCCGAATCCGAGTCACGTTAACAAATGAAGTAAACAGTAAACTCAAGATAATGCTTTGAGGTGGTAATGATTTGAAAATGGCAATGCTATTGAATAGCAAGTGTGATAGAATGAAGTGAAATATAAAATGAAATGCGAATTGGGAACTAAAGTAGTGAATGGATATGTATTTAAGGAATGATGTTTAATTAAGTATGAAATGAATTGAACTATGATTGAGATAATATTGCATAACATCATTTACCATAACTTGAGCATGTAATTGTATTGTATTTTACTTTTTTGTTCGGATTATAGAAATACCACCGAGTTATACTCAGCGTGTGATTTTGTTTGACGTGTGCAGGTTAGGTACTTTTAGCTTATCGTCAACATAGTATCCAACAACGAATCCTGAGCTGAAGTGTGGTGATGTTTAAATTGTAATGGCATGTACCTAGGAAGTATTTGTTTGAGGTTGTTTATAATGTGATAATATTTTAGTTTTCTAGTGAAATGATGATTATGTGTATATATGGTAGTGGTTGAGGCTATGTTGTATAATAGCTTAGCTTAATGTTTTGGTATGTGTTAGTTTAAAGTTTAGTAGCTTAAGTAGCTAAATGTTAGTCCAATTATGGCAAAATTTGGTATGAACAAAAGCTTTGAATGGTTGATGCTTTGCTAATATGTTTGATTATATAGAATATGGTACCAATGAGGGTACATTGGTTAGGCATATTAGATGATTGATTTGGCCTATTTTGAGCATGTTTAATTGTGTTTTGAATTGGTCAAATGGTTGGTAATTGAGTCGCTTAGTGTTAAAGTAAGTATGAATTGGTAAACTTGAATTTTAAGATACATTTAGGAACATACGGCCTAGGGCACAGTCTGTCACACAGTCGTGTGTCACACACGAGCAACACACACAGGCGTGTTCCCTGAACATGTTTTAAAACAGTATAAGTGTAGTTCCCACAAGGGTTGACACATGAGCTGAGACATGGCCGTGTATCTCAAGTTAGTGAGTTACACGGGCAGAGACACGGGTTGAGGCACAACTATGTGTCCCAACTTCGAAAGTCACATGGTCTGGGGCATTCCACACGGCCATGTGACCCCTGTTTTTAGGTATTTTTGAAATTTACCCTAAATTTCCAAATTTGTTTCAAATTAGCCCCTATTTGTTTTTAGACTATTTTTAGGGTCCCGTAAACTTGTATTAAGGATTGTAAGAGTATTTTTGCTCCGATTTGGAATAAAATAACAAACCTAAATTAGGTGAAGTAGATCATTCTACTAATATCATCGAAAGTAGATAGGCAGAGTATAGACCAATACTTTGATGCTAATAATTCGAATAGTCTTGTTATGTATCCATCTTCTAGCTTTCAAGATGAGATAAATAGTGATAAGAGTGCAGGCAACGGAAGACCAAGTTTAACATTGCATAACATGATTATTATTCGATTGTATAAAACACTACTATGAAAATATTTGATTGGCATGATCTGCCCCTGTATAATATATTGTTGTTAACAGTTAGCTTACACCATGACTTATGATGTTAATAAATGTTCTGATTGATTAGTAATGCCCGTGACCCTAATCCGATGATGGAGAGGGGGCTAAGGGTGTTACAAAACCATAGTTTTAATTTTTTTTCCAAAAACAAGAACTCGGTTGTGAAATCTAAAGTAATAAATACTTAATCAAAATTGTACCTTTTCGATTCATCTAGGATGAACGCTTCAACCGAGTAGTTTTCTTCGCTATCCTCAAGTTCACGTCTACTGAGTGTAAGCTCACTTCAAATCAAAAAATTTTCCACAAAATTACCAGTGGGGTAATTTCACAATTTCTTTAGACTTTTGGACCAAGTTGTAAATAAGAAAAATATCTCTAAATTTTTTTTGAAATAATTTCTTTAAATAATTTTTTTCTCTACAACTTCTTCTTGAATTCAACTATGTGAAAAATAATAACCCAAGGCTCTTCTTATACAGAGAGAGTTTAGAGAATTCAACTATAATTGAATATAATCACTTTAATATTAAATTAATATAATACTTATCAAGATAAATATTAGATTAAATTCAAAATTAAATCTTATTAAATTAATAGAATATTTATCTACAATATAAATATTAAATTAATTTTAATATTAACATAATCACTTTAATATTAAATTAATAAAATACTATCAATATAAATATTAAATTTAATTTAATATTAAAAAAATATTATTTTTGGAATAATTAATTTGAAATCAAATTATTTGGTAGAGTCCCAGTAGAAGTGTGATTTCTACACTGCTCAATCGTCGAAGGACCACTTGCTGGCCACTGAAATGTCGCCGTCATCCCCACTGGCACCATTGTGTCTGGTGGTGCCATCATAAGTGCGACATCTTCACGACACCCCAAGCCGATTCGATTATTGCTGATTCGGTCTGGGCCTAGTGATGGCCCGACTGGTCCAGTCCAGCTATCAGTTGGACCATCGGTCCGGTTCGACCAGTTTTTGGGTCTCGATCTCGATTTTGGGTTTTCAGACCCAATTTTTTTTATCTCAAATCCAATTTTCAAGTCCATTAGGCCAATTGTCTGACTTGAATATTAATTTTAATTAATTTGATTAATTTTATTTTACTTGATCAAAAATAATTTTCCCAAAAATTACTGAGATTTTCCAAATTAATTTTTCAAGAAAATTCTTTAATCAAATTCTCCAATTGAACAATTCTCACGACCGCCTAATTTAATTCCACATTGAATAAATTGACTCAATTAAAATATTTCCAAAGTCATAGAATTTTCTTCAGCTGATTCAAATGCAATCCAATCGAGCTTTTGTTGAGCTAGCGGAAAGATCAATCGGACACATATAATTAGGATAGAGTAATTGCAATTATGTCCAGAAGCTTCTTTTCGATAATTCGCAATTTACTTAATCATGACCGTGATTGAAAAATCCTTATTGTATACTCTTTACAAAAGCAATTTATTCAATTACTTTTTCCAATGACCTCGTCATGTGTGTTACCCTTATATAATATCCTTAATTCTTTTGAGTTAAATCTGCTCACTCACTACAATCATATTTTATCTCATTGTTACCATTGTACCTTCTTAATGATTAATATGATTATTGCCAACAAATGTCTGTGATAATTTGTTCATTTAAGAACGAACAACCTATGACCACATTCCATATTTATCAATCAACACAATGCCAACGAGAAGATATCGTTAACTATTTAATCGAGCTATGAATTTCATTGTTGCTAGTAAATCCATACCATACATAAGTCATGTACCCAACATACCAGCTATGGGATCGATCATCTTTAGAGCATAAGCTTCCACTTATATCAAAGTACTTGAGTTACATACGCATAACCAGCGGCTAACTCAAGCTTTAGGTAAATCATAACATGAACATCACAAGTGAAGTAATTCACAAACGGATTCAGAATTAATTCACCTTGGGTCCAATTAAATGTATCATTCATCCAATGATTACATCTATGCCTTTACTCGTGGAGTCAACTACTCCGATAACCAAAACTAGTCATCTCCCTAATTGAAATTGTAGATGACATAATAATCCTTCTAAGTATTTGAATCAAATGCTCACTTTGATTTTTTATGGGATTACAGACTCATTTAGCTTATCTATTGAAGTAAGTTGTCTTTCTCGCAATGTAAACGTTCTTACAGGGCCATTTTATCATCAGTTTGAATTTAGACAATCAATGAACTAATATTTGTTTGTCACAATTTTACTATGCATGCAAAACCTGGAACACAAAAACACATAAGATATAATAGTGAAATGTGAAATTAACTTTATTTATTCATCGTTCAAATATATAGAAAACAGTTACATGTTTACTATAATATGGACACATTTCCCAAGAGATGGATCATCTTAGTGCATTATGGTGGAATATAAAATAGATATTGCACATCCAAATATTCTTAAATGAAATCTAATGGCTTATAAATGAAAGTCAATTCCACGGAAGAAATATTTATTACATGCTGACCCAATGCATATAAAAATACATGTTTAATGTAAAGTTATTCTTATATTAATGATTAATCAACTAAAGGGAGGCATAGTTTTGCTAACCATTAAGCATAACATATATAAGCATAGACAATTTAATGTTATCCTAGCTAAAACTACAAAAAAATCAAGTTTAGGATATAATGCACAAGCATTGTTAGCACAAATTACATACTATAGTGATTGTGCACAATCAAATTATTTCAAGAAATAATATTGCAAACTTCGGGTTGCACTCATGTGATACATGATCTCATATATTATTTGAATATCATCTAAAAATGCAAACAACCTCTAACTTTAGCCGGTGTTAGTTCAATATTTTTCCCCAAAAACTAGTATTGTTGAAAATTGTTACAATAAAGACAATTTCTCATCCTTCTATAAAAATTCATATAAATTATCATCAAAGTATTTTACATTATCATTGACTTTGGATGGTTTAGCCAGTCATTCCAACACTAGTGAACTTCTTGTTGCTATATCATACATCAATCATACAAGTATAACGTATTCCTTCAAGGAATATCCATAATGCAAGGACATGCATATCTTATTTAGTTTTTATCCATGGTTTTAATGTAAAACGCCTAAGGATTTCCTTCAACATATATCTTATTGATCTAAAAAATAATAATATTATGTTCTACAATATTTTGCATCACAAGGAGATGTAATGTTTTTTTTTTTGGTGAAAATAAAGAAAAACTATAACAAAATACTAGAAGGACACAAGAGGAGAAGTTACATATAACTGTAGCCCCTCCTCCCTACCAAAGGCTAACTTGGTGATACTATCAGCTTCCATGTTCTCGTCTCTAGGGACATAGCAATTGATCAGTCTTCCTCATTTTACAAAAGTTGTAAAATATGCTTGATTAATGCAGAATTTGATCCCTTCAAGAAGGACTCATTGATAGCTCCGATTACTTCCATATTGTCTGTCTACAACAAAACTCTATCTTATTGTATTCCCTGTGCCAATGTCACACCATTGAGAATGTCCCATAATTTAGCTTCAAAAATAGAACATTTTCTCAATCTACGATTGAAACCAAGTATTCATTTTCCATTCCGATCTCTCAATACACCATCTGCTACAGCATAAATTGTGTTGATTTTAACGGCTTTATCAGATCTTAAGTGAATCCATCTTTCTGTTCCGATCGAAGGACATGCAATGTTAACTCTGCAAGAGCTTTTATAATTTGATAGAATATTATCTCTTCAGGAGCTGTAATAAAATAAACATAATAAATGCTTAATTTATTTAAAATAATATGTGCTTTTGCACTTCTTTTTAACATGAATGATAAAAATTTTGAATCCTCAAAAACTTTATTTATTCATATAAAAAAAGAATAAGTATAAATAAAACATATATTAAACATAAAAAATATAAATTCATGTTACTAATCAATCACTTCAACAAGCATGTGATTAGATAAAAAGTTTATACACTGTAACACAAAAAATACAAAATATTATAAGATCACAATAAAATATTAAAGTAACATTGTAGCTATAGAGGTTTAAACAAAAACATTTTCTAACCTCCACGTTTTATGACATAATTTCAATTCAAAATTTATTTTCATGCATTGTGGAGTATCCCTTTTTCGATAAGACTTTACAAAATTTAATGTTTTAGACATGCTACAGGCATGTACACAATGTATTCATATTTATCATAACGTTTATTAGCATCATCTTGTTGTTGTAGCCTTATACTTCTTCGACCAATATGATTATAATGTCAATAGAAATTGTGACAATTGATAATTTTATTGCCATTCCTTTTACTTTGTATCTACATATAAGTATTATTGTGACATTTACTTCTGAAAATGTCTAAATCAATGTGAGGTTCATAATGTTATTGACTCAACAAAAGAAATATAATTTTCCTACAATTATATGCATAATTCATTTAAGGGAATATGCCAAAATATTCAAATACCCAAATTGGCTTTAATGATAAAAAAATATTATAAAAAAATGTTATATTTATTACAAACATTCACTTTAAGGGATGTGCAAGAAATAATTCGAACAATAATGTATGCATATCTAATATTCTTTACCAATAAGATCATATAGATACCATCCATTCCAAGAAAAGATTAATTATTATAAATTATTGATCATTTTATTCTAGGAATGAATATTTATCAATATTTTGAATTATCCATCTTTCTTTGTCTATTTGCTAATAACGACAATATGTTCCATTAACTTCTAGGAATGAGCACACAATATATTTGTTAACAAGGCTAATAGAGTCATCATTGTTTACAAATTTATTTTAATATCATTTGATAAATCAAATGCACATATGCATCTTTCCCATTCTTTTTTAATTGAATTTTAGCAAAATACTCAAGCAATACAATGTGCATGTGTTAAATGATTTTTTAGTATCATATAAATATTTTTGTGCTCTTTGAAGGGCTATTTGAACATTATTTGTCCCCTCATTTATCTTTATCATTCCACCTTTTAAGAGAGAAAAGAATTACTATAATCACTCAAATTAAGTGATTATTATACCCACACTAGCTTATCCACTATCATGGTCACAACCAGAGTTATAACTTTGTCCTCTTTAAAATTGATTATGTAATACTTCATTCACTTCAGAGAATGAAGTAGATCTAGTGAGAAATTTTACATTATCATAATTTCTTTCAAAAATTTATTCATATTTCATGAATCTTTTACACGCTTTCATAGTGTAACACCTCTCACTCGGTCTAGTCATCAAACCTGAGCTATAGAATGCTACAACAGTCAACAGAACAATTACATGAAAAACTTAATTCAAAAATAATAATTAAACATGTAATTATTTCATACATACGCGCAAGTCATTTTTTACAAACGAAAAATGAGTAAAAGTCGAGCTTACAAAAGCTTTTAAGTTTACCCGAGTATGAATAAAAACTGTTCTGAAAGATTTTAGAACAATAAGGACATTTATGAAAAACATGGGACACGATCGTGTGCCCAGGCCGTGTAACTTTCTGTGACCGTGTGAAAAAAAAAACCATTTTTACAAAACTCACATTGTCCCCTGTGGCTGGCTTATGTAACATTCGGGAACCATGTGGCTCCAAAAACTTCCTCCTTCTAGATATCACACGACCATGTCACTAGCTCGTGTCTATCATACGGCCGTGTGGCTAGCCCGTGTGGTGCAAGAATAGGGCATTTAGTATTTGTTCAAACTAACCACTTAAGTCACCACATAGGTGCACTTATCCAACATGAAAACCTGTTGAAAACACTTAAAATTCATGTCAAAACATATCATATATCATTTTCTTTAAGCATCTAATCAATATGCCATATTTGACACCAAAGCACAACAAGGTTAAATGGTCTACTTCAAGTCATTCAAGCTATTTGTACAATTCCATACCATTCATCCATTTCATGCTATCAACTAGTTCAAAATATTTAATTCACTTTAGAATCTATCACATAAGCTCTTGCCTATATGAATTAGCTTGAAAATAAAGAGCAAAGTCTATCTTATTTAAAGACATATCTCAATCTTTTCAAAAGAATATCTCTATAAATAAAAAAAGCTACGCTCTATTTGGAAAATGAATTTGGTAAATAAAAATAAAATGTTGTTCTAAACAATGTAAACTTGAAAACATGTTAATTACTATTTTCTTATAACAGAAACATGAGAAATAAAATAAAACTTTCTACATTTATATGGATTTCAGCCAAGGTAATATGTTTGATATTTAAAATTTTTATATGGGTTTGAATCAAAACCAATTTATTTAAAGTTAAAAAATTTTTGTTTTCACCTTTTTCAGTTTTATAAAACATTTTAATGAAAATAAATTTTTATTGTTTTCTTATTTTCACATATTTTTACTTATATTTTTCAAAAATAATTTTTTAAAATTTCAACAACATTTTTTTCAGTATTTTTTTATTTTCTAAAAAACATAATCTAATTCCTTAAACTCAATGGAGCTTTAAGGTTTGCAAAATTGAAAATCTAATATACTTTAATTTCCTTTTAACAAAGAATATTAAATATAATCCAATTTTACTACATTAATACAAACTTAAAACACATAAAAAAATAACCTAACTGTTATAAATATCTTATTAAGTGAATGTCCATCAAGATCAAAATAAGTTTTGATGTACTTTAATGTAACATCCCGAAATAGGGCCTAGTCGGAATAGTGGTTTCGAGACCACAAATACGACATCAAAATATTTATTTTATGATTATTATGAGGTCTAGAATATGAGAATATGCATGTGTTAAGAATTCATGAAGAAATTCTTTGAGTAAGGTGTCCAATTGGAAATTAGGGACTAAATCGAATAAATTGCAAAACTTGGATCCTAGAAGCAATTTGTATGAAATTGCTTTAGATTATAAATTAGAAGGCCTTGGAGAGAAATTTGCCCAATTTCTAAGTTTTTGGACAAAAATGGGCTTGCATGGATGAAATTTTAAAGAAAGGGCTTAAGGGTATTTTGGTCATTTGGCTTTCTAATGAAATAAAATGGGAAAAAAGAAGGAAAAAATCAGCCATCTTCTCCCTTGTACCAGCCGAAATTCTCAAGTCCTTCAAAGCTAGGGTTTTTAACATTTTCAAGCTCAATAGTAAGTGTTCCCAAGCCCCGTTTTTAATGTTCTTCATATTTTTGAAATCCCGGTAGCTTACTCTCTCTATTTCTACCTATATTTCATGCTAGGGTTCATGTTTAGAAATTTACCCATGCATGATTTACTTGTATTTTGATGGTTTATGGTGGGATATGAAAGTTGGAGGTGTGTTAAACATCTTTTCCTAGGTGATTTTCATGAAAAACCCTTATAAGGACCTTTCTGCAAAAGTTATTAAATATGTGGTAGAAATGTGAAAATAATGGAAAATTTGGGCTGCCATAAGAGGGAAAAGTGTTCGAATAGGCTTGGGTAAGGTAGAAATTACATGTGTTTCATTATACGAGCCTAGGGACTAAATCGTAAAAATGTGAAGGTTAGGGGCAAAATGGTCATTTGGATCGGGGGTGAAATTTAAGCTCATATAGTACAATGTGAGGTGTTAATGGTTTAATTTTATTATTATAGACCCCGAGGAAGAAATTCCAGAGGTCGACCGAGGAAAACGAAAAGTTTCGGAGTAACCGAAACACAACACCGAAACGAGTACCAGGTAAGTTTCGGATAACTTAAAGTAAACTTATAATATGAATAACTGTATGATTTATGAATGCATGATGATTGTATTTATTAATGGCATGAAATCATATGAAGTGCATCCTTGACAATGATTTGTTGGAAAATGTCTCGGTTGAAGTTAAAAAGGGAATTCGATGGATAAACCATGAAATATATGTGACTTGAGATCCTACATGTGTTGCAGAAAGGATTTAGCCTGGACGGGTAATTCGTTGATCTCAAATATAGAAATGATCTAGCCCGGACAGGTGTTCCTTGAATGATCGAGCCTCCCGAAGAATATGTGTGCATTGTGGATTTAGCCTGGACAGGAAATCCGATTAGGGTCTGGATTTAGCCTGGACTGGTAATTCAGATCCGAGCTCATTAAAGGTGTTTGTCGCTATAAGTGATTTAGCCTGGACTGGTAATCTCGCCGTAAGATGTGAGGTTCGCGAGAGTGCATACTTGAAATGATCATTCATATGAATTGACGGTGACTGGATGATCCATCGAGATTTCCTAAAAACTCAATGAGACTAACACGAGGTATATGTACGAATGACCTGTTGAATGATGAACTCATCTAAGACAAATTGCATGGTGTTTTGTTATGTGACTAACTCATTGCTTGAGTGCCTGTAATAGGGAAATCATTTCCATACTTGTTGGTTTCATTATTTAATAAGGATGTATGCTAAATAATCGGTAAGTTTACTTTCCAGTTATTCCGAGCTTACTAAGCATGTAAATGCTTACCCCTCTCCTTTCCATGTCTTACAGAGCTCGAGGACTCGTAAAGATTGGAAGACGGTTAGAGAATCAACACATTATCAACTATTTTAGCTTTGATATATAAACACTTATGTTTGTTCAATGACATGTATAGAGCTTTTGAATATTTTTTTATATGTGTCATTTGATTTGCCAAAAATGAAGGCATGTAAAGTTATATTCATCTTTTTGTATATGGCCATGGAAATTAGCTTATTTTGAAGTAGGCTATGACCTACAAATCTATGCATGTTTATGTTCACATATGATGGTTTGGTTATAATTGGCAATGAGTTATAAAAATGAGCCAACCTTAAATATGTCGAGCAGACATAGAGATCCTTAAATGCAAGATGAGAATTAACTTAGCATGTATGAAACCAATGACATGAGGTTCACATGCAATGAGGTTAATCAAAGTTTCATATTCATAAATGTATAATTTGGCCTAAACATGCACTATAGTAATCTATAAGCGTAATTAGTTAGTAGAGGGTGACTTATGGCTTGGAAAATAGCCTAATAAGGTCCACATGGGTAGACACACGGGCGTGTGTCTATGCCGTGTGTGACACACGGCTCACCCCCATGGGTGTGTGGTATGGTCGTGCGTCCCCTGCACCTAAATTTTTAAGTCAGTGTCACTACAGCAAAACAAGTTTTTAGCGGCCTTTTTTGGGCCTATAGCGGCGCTTATAAGCGCCACTAAAACTACTTGCGGTGCTTTTACAAGCGCAGCAAAAAAGGCCGCTAAAAACAACGCCGCTAAAAATCATGACCTTTAGCACAACAAACGCAGCTAAAGATCATGGCCTTTAGCGGCGCTTTTCCCACAAACGCCGCTATAGAACGGACCTTTAGCGGCGCTTTTCCTATAAACATCGCTAAAGAACATGTCTTTAAAAAATATTTTAATTAAATAATATTTATTTCTATGATAAATATTATATTATGTTTTATTTTTAAAATTTTAACTTTAAACTATATACTTTTAAGGATAAAAAATATTAATTAAGTTAAAATTTTAATAAATTTTAACTTAAAAACTAAATATAAAAATTAATGAATTAAAATTTAGAATCTAAAATAATAAATTAATTACACAATTAAAATCCAAAAGTTAGAACTCAAGTTATCTTAAATATTAAAATAAAAATAAAAATTTAGAATCAAAACTAAAATAAATAATAAAAATTAGATTAAATATAAAAATATCAATAAAATAAGATATTATAATGAAGTTACTTAAATGAAATAAGGACTTAAATCATAACCATGTAAAATATAATATTTGAATATCCATTCCCATTTGAAATATCAACATTGATTATTTAAATTGATTAAGCTGCTAATGAATATTCTCTTTTCTAACTCAAAATTGCAATTTGTGTTTTTCTTCTTTCAACTCAAATAAAAATAAAATGTTGAAAACAAAACAATTAAATAAAAAAATAGAATAATTAGTTGACACGAGATTATTATTATTAAATATATACAAATATGCAAGTAGACTATTACAAAACTGGGTGTAGTTTTTGATCAACTAATTAGTTGATCCTACTGCAGGTTCTATCTATAATCTACTTAACTAACATACAAACATAAGGCACTCCAATACTTTTTTGCACATAAAATATTTGAAACTCACACCTGAATTCGGATGCAGAGCACATACGGTGTCAACTGCATGTTGATCAATATCATTCTTATTCGCTGCTGCAATGCCTCCTACAAGCATTTGTAGAGGTAGGAGCCAGTCATTTGCCTTCTGCAAATTATTCTTGGACCGCAATCTAGTGTAGTTGGTTTTTCCTATTCCATTTGCCACCAGTCAAAACATAAAAGAGCTATATTATAGTAACTCCATCAACTTACATAGTAAATTATAGCTTGCATGTTTCAAAGGTATGATTCAATCAGTGGGGATTCTGGTAAAATAACAATCGTTGAGAAGGCAAATTAATGATAAATTAGATAGGAGCAGAGAATATATACTATATTTTATCTGAACAAATGTTCCTTTCTTCAAATATATTGGAATGAATAATAATTAATTTGCATTATCAACGCTAGTGAAAATCCATAAAGAAAAAAAATGATAGTTAGAATGAAACATGAGTTATTGATGAGAAATTACAATAAAGATTACTTTTGGAATGAATTAGTTTATGTTAGAAATAAATCATATTTTCCTAGATATGGTAATCAGTATATCCCTTTGACACATTCAGATGTTCATATCATGTTGTATTTTAATCGTTTTTCTTATATATCGTATCCAAAATTATCAAATATAATGTTTACTACAATGTTAAATTAGACTGCCTATAATATTAACTCTGAAATTCATGATGACTATAAAATTCTACTTCACAGTCCAGAACTGACAGAACATGTCGCAGAGCACTGAACAGTGGAAAAGAAAAGAAGGAAAGAAATATGTTTTCTACTAATTTTTTTGCTATCAGGCTATGTTGGATGGTTTAGACAAACTGGAGGTTACCTCGTGTCTGCGCATTAGATTTGGCGACCTTTTCTCTCCACCCTTTCTGACGAGCTCTTATTTCCCATATTGCTGTCAATTTCATTTGAGCCGACAGTGCTTCTTCAGCTTTCTCCCTTACTTCTTCTCACATCTGCATATCCGAATTGCATTTGTCTGCTTCCTTTTGATATTGTGATGCTAACTTCTTAGCCTCGAGTAAAAAAAAAACATTAGTGACATACAACTAACGATTAAAATAAAATAAAACATATATGTAACAAATAAATTGTTGGTCAGAAAAAGTTGTAAAAAATAAAAAAAGAAATGCAATCTCATCGGCTCATCAGAAACTTAATCACAGACTTTGAATATGCCATAAAACATAAATAAAACCCAAAATCACCAATATCACCCTGAAATGAAATCATTTGCTAGATGAAGGCAGTGGTTTTTGTTAATACAATACAGAGGGTTATTACATTTAATGTTACATTCACATCCAAATTACTCTCGGATAAAAAAATAGCACAACATTAATTATCAAGAAATTCCAACCAAAGCAGTTCATCCTGCATACCAAAGCCAGAGTTACTACTTTATCTTATGTAAGTGTTATTTCACAATATCAGTCATTTGCAATCAATCTTAAAAACATGGCTTGGTTATGCAATTGTTAGACAAACATCTCGGTAAAAAAACATTGTTACATTAGCAATCAATCATTATTGAAGAGAAAACAAAAGTGAAAATCATGTGATTAGCAATCAAACATTGTTACATCAGCAATCAATCATTATTGACGGGGGGTGGCTTAGGGAAATCATGTGATTAGAGCGTATAACAGCACAAAAACAGAAGGATAAGAAAAAGCTATGGAATATATTTGTCTCATATAGCATCATACAAGGCATAACATCTGTTAAAATAAAGTTGACACCTAAATGAAAGCGATAGCAGCAACAAACATAATAGAAAAACAAATTATTACATACTTAATAGAAGATTTAACGATTAATGCCAAATAATTGTAAACAAAAATTAATCAAATTCATTCCTTCAGTGCGTTTAGCTAATCAATGTTCTTTGATTTACCAAATCTTCATTCTCATTATAACGGTAATAAAAGAGATAAGCTTAGGTAAAGAATTATCGAAAATAAAACTCGAAATTAATATCAATTAAAAATTTAAATGCAAATTTTATATCACTTTACGATAATTTATTAGGAAAAAAATTTAAATACTTAAATGTTAAAAGAGGGGAAATCATAGGACCACCATTCTCATTATCATTATCCCTCGGCCCTTAGAATATTCTATTTTTTTTAAGCATTCTTCATTTGTTTTCTGTCAGACAATAAGAAGCAACTGAGTACAACATAATCAAAAGCCAGCCCTCTCACAAACACACACAAAGACACAAAACTAAATGGGAACTCACAATGAGTAACAACTACCTAATCAACAAAATGGTATGAACACAACTTTCAAATAGAATAATGGCCCTAAAGTATCACTAAAAAATTGTTCTTTGCATAACTATGATGCAAATGAACACCAGTGTTCACATAAAATATATGAAAACCAAGGAATTTATATTTTTATATATAAAGTTCTTTCCTTTTTACCAAAAAAAAGTCATTTCCTCATAAATAACAGCAAAGAAACCGATCAAGGTGGTGAAAATTGAAACTCCATGGATAAAGCATGAAAGCTAAATTCTGAAGAAAGCCCATTCATCAGAATCATCTACAAAAAAAACCCATGTCGAGAAAGAGCAGAAAGTTTATCGAATTTTCCATGGAAGGAAATGAAGAGCGTTAGGCGCAAGACTGAAATGTAAATCTCGAGAACCCTGAATGACAAAACTGTGAGTTGAAAGGGGAGAGGAAAGACCTTCAAGTAAAAATAAAAATAAAAAAGGAGCCTTTGAAGGTTTGGGAGTGAAATTATTTTTTCAAAGTTAGAAAACCCTAAACTTGGGCTTGTTTAAACATTTCAAATTTGCAAAAACAACCCCTAAGTTCTCTCACAAAATTATAATGATATTGCTAAACAACTTTCAACACCAATAACAACAAAAAAAGCCCGTTATTCTCGACCCGGTACCTATCTTTCTGGATCATTCCTACCCATGTGGATTGCCCACAAAATTAGGCAGTAAATTAAAATTAGGCAGTAAGTAACTGAAAATTTGATGAACAAAAAAGAGGGGAAATCATAGGACCGCCATTCTCCAAGTGTAAATAAATTGGGCAGGAAGCGCATAAAGCATTCATTTTAGATTATAGTTTACTACTACAACATGATTTTGAGGTTTGTGAAACTGATCAAATCCAATATATATGAAACAGAAACAAGAAAGGAGGAGATGAGATCGAGCTAGATTTGGGAATACCTTCAGGGATTGTGAGAAGAGGCTGAGAAGAGCAATCGCAAAGGCAAGGTGGGCAAGTGTTGGAAGTGTGGCTGAAGGCTACTAATCCTTCCATGAAATGCCAATACAGAAGTGGATCCACTATGTAGCCGAATAAACAGAGGCCCAATAGACACAACCCCACCTTCAATGCCGCCGTCTGGTTCACTGCCATCTCTTCTATCTCAGAGTCTAATTGGAAACCAAATCAAGACTGAAGCAATTTGATGCAGTAGTCGGCAGAATGCCAAATCCTAACCATGCATTTTGTTTTTATTCAATGATTCTTTGACAGTCGAAAATTTGCGGGTGGGTTTGTCAATCTTTCATCGAAATGAGTGTGTAGAAGTGGGAATGCGAATGGGAACGAAGTAGCAAACTATTAGTAGGGACTTGAGACAGCTAGAGTTCCTTCAATAAGAGCATGGAGACGCTGCTGGAGAGATTCTTGATTGAAAAGAGCAATGGAGGGGTGAGATTGGGGGTGTTTTGAAAAGAGCAACGGAGGGGTGAGATTGGGGGTGTTTTGAGGATACCGATTTTAGGGGGAAAAATTAAGGGTTTCAGAGGGGGGAAATTTGGGGATAAAACCGCGCGTTTAAGTGAAATGAATTTTTTGTGGCATTTTTATTGTTAACCTTTTGTGGCGTTTTTCATAAAAACGCCGCAAAAAAATCATTTTATTTTAAATAAAACGACACCGTTTTGCTCTGCTAAAATTTTTTTATTTTATCTGCTAAAAGTTATTAGTTAAGTGATTTTATAAAATATTTATTATTACTATTTTTTATAAATTGGTTTTTATAAATAAAAAAATCAAGTACTCTGAAAATAAATATCATATATTTTAATAAGAAAACAAATAATTAAATGGCTGTGATTAATTATTAAGTTAGAATTATCCAATGTAAGCAATCAATCTCTCACATATCAAATTTCTATTAAAGATTGAGACGTTAATCATTATTTTATATTATTCTTTTCCGATCTAATCTCTATTTCATTAGAGATATTTCTTCCTAACTAAAATATAACTATTTTGCTAGATGTTCGATGTGGAATGATTTTAGTTTTTATATTTCATTTTTATTTGTTATAATTTGGTCCTATCCATATCAATCTGCTACTTTTTTTATCAATGCTTTTTTTAAATCTAATATTTAAATATATCGAATGGTTTAGATTAAATATTTTTAAATATAAAAGTATTAATTGATTGTATAAAATTTCATCATTTAACAAATCTTAAGTAAACCTTAAATCCTAAACCATTTAATATATATAAAGCCTAATCCTTAAGTAAACCTAACACTTAACCCCTAACCCCTAAGCCTTAAACCCCAACCCTTAAACTATAAACCATAATCCATAAACATTAAAATAGTAACTTATACATTTTAAACTCTAAATCATATACCCTAAATCATAAACCCTAAACTATAATGATAATTAATTCAATATTTTAAAATTAATACTATATCTTTCATAATTATATAAGAAAATATTTATCATATAAATTAAAAAACACTAATTAATATAAACCCTAAACTCCTAATACCTAAACCCTAAACCATAAATCCTAAAACATAAACCCTAAACCATGAACCCTTAACCCTTAACCCCTAACACTTAAACCTTAAACCACAACCCTTAAACCACCCTTAAACCATAATCCCTAAACCCATAATCCATGAACCTTAAAATAGTAACTCATAAACATTAAACCCTTAACCATATACCGTAAACCCTAAACTATAATGATAATTAATTCAATATTTTAAAATTAATACTATATCTTTTACAATTATATAAGAAAATATTTAACATATAAATTAAAAAACAATTAGCCATATACCAAAAATCTTTAAAATTATTTTAAATAATAGTATTTTAATTTTTTCATTTTTTGTGGCGTTTTTCAAAAAGCGCCGCTAAAGCCACTAAAAGCTCAATATAAAATGATGGCGTTTTGCAAAATTCTTTTGCGGCGTTTTTCAAAAAATGCCGCTAAAGCCACTAAAAGTTCAATACAAAACGACAGCGTTTTGCAATAATAGTATTTTAATTTTTTCATTTTTTGTGGCGTTTTTCAAAAAGCGCCGCTAAAGCCACTAAAAGCTCAATATAAAATGATGGCGTTTTGCAAAATTCTTTTGCGGCATTTTACTAAAGATCAAGCATTAGCAGCGTTTTTTAAAAAGCGCCGCTAATACTCAATCTTTAGTGGCATTTTTAAAAAAGCACCGCTAATACTCGATCTTTAGCGGCATTTTTAAAAAGCACCGCTAAAGCCACTAAAGGTCAATACAAAACGACGGCGTTGTGTTAAATTTTTTGCGGCATTTTTGTAAAGCGTAGCTAAAGATTGAGCATTAGCGACTTTTTTGAAAAGTGCCGCTAATACACGATCTTTAGCGCCGCCTTTCAAAAAACGTCGCTAAAGCCGCTGAAGCTCAGTTAAAACGACGGCGTTGAGCATAAGTTTTGCAGCGTTTTTTAAAAAGCGCCGCTAATGCTCATTTTTAAAGGCGTTTTTCGTTTAAACACCGCTAAAAATGCCGCTAAAAACCTATTTTGGTGTAATGTGTTGAACACGGGCTAAGCACACGAGCGTGTGCCTTGGCCGTGTGAATTTAACAGTATGATGAGGTTGAAGTCAGTGTTGCACATGGACGGAGGACACGGGTGTGTCCCAAGCCACACGGGCGTGTGTGACCACATGGCCCCATCATACGGGCGTGTCACCCTTCAAAGAAAAGAAAAATTTTCTAAAGTGCCCAAAGTTTATCGGATGTTTTCGGTTGTGTCCCGTATTGCCCCTAGGTGTGCTTTAAGCCTCAAAGGCCTGTATAAGGGACGAGAGGTACATGTTTGAAAGGTTTTAAAATTTGGGTGAAATTTGGTGACTCGATGTAGTAAGTTTGCAAAGGTGAATTACTGGTAACGCCTCAAACCCTATCCCAGCGTCGGGTATGGGTGAGGGGTGTTACATTTAAATTCTAATAGTCATTATAAATAAATCTTTACTTTATTTATACTTTTTATGCCTATAAATAGAGACTTTGGAGAAGCATTGTAAATGTTCCGATTGATTAATAAAATATGCTCTCTCTTTGCTCTTCCATTCTCTTTGTTATTCATTCTCTGTCTTTTATTTATAACACATTAACAGCACAATTCTCTTTTAAGTGTTTTTCTCCATAAGTCACAAAAATATCCCAAAATTTGCTATTGTCGATATACTCCTAGAGTTGTTGCTATTTCAATTGAGGCCTGCGCACTATGGGTAATCATTAGAGCCTTTAACCACTCAGCCAGGGTGATAACAATGATGTTAAAGAATCTCAGGTATATTTTACTATAATTTATTTGTTATATTATGTTTATTATAATTGGAGACTAATCATGACAATATGAATAGAAATATTTTGATTTGAAATCTATGCATGTTTACGATGGTGATTATGAAATAAAAAATCTATTGAGACATTTATAAATTCACTTTAATAAATCTATTGCATTCCCTGAAGTGAACGCAAGTATAAAAGAAAATAAAAACCAATATTATTCAAATATTTGGTAATACAAAATTAGTTGAAAGCTTCAGAAGAGCTAATATATTAATATCTTGTGATGATTAATCCATTTATTTTGAAAGATATTCATAATAGATCTCATATTGAGATTGTGAATGAGGAAAAAAAATATATTTCATATGAATCAAAAGAGGATTGAGTTATTGATTTATATTTATTACTATTGTTATAAATTAAATTAATTGTGACTATCTTTGTGATATTCTTTTATCATTATCCCCATTAAGGGGTTGAAAGCAGAATATTTGACTGTGAAAGATCTACTTATGAGCAATAGAATATGGTAATTCTATCCAAAGCTCGTTATGGTTAGATGCACCTGAAGTTGCAAGTTTTTTTTAAAAACTGAGTATTACTCTACATTATTCAAAATAAGTTCTCCATTAAAATTGTGTGGAAAAATATTATTGATGAGAATTTGCAAGAGAAAAAACTTATGTATAAAAAGACATTGGTTATGTACCTGTTGTACACCTAGAAAATAGTAACTTAGACTTCATATTGATTTAGACATTTCCAATAGTAAATGTCACAAATGTACTTAAATGTGGATACAAAGTAAAAGGAATGACAGTAAAATTATCAATTTGTCACAATTTATATTGACATTATTAGTACAATTGAAATGTATGTTAAAGTAAACCAAAAGTTTACTGATACAAATGCATTTACTACTTGGTGTGACCAGTTAGACCATCCTGGATCATATATGATGCAAAAATTAATTAGAATTCATATTGACATTCATGAAAGAACTAGAAGATTCTTTAATTTAAAGAATTCTCATTTGTTGTTTGTTCTCAATGGAAATTGATTCTTAGAAACTCAAAGTTTAGATTTAATATCTTGCATTTCTTAAATGAATATGGGCCTTTTTATCCACCATGTGGATGGTTTTGATATTATGTGATTTTGGTAGATGCATCTACAAAATAATCACGTATGTGTTACCAACTTGCAACCTGTCATTTGCAAGATTTCTTATTTAAATAATTAATTTCAAATCATGCAATTAAGACAATTCATCTTACTAGTACTGATGAATTTATATCTTAGTCTTTTATTGATTAAGTTTGAAAAACTTTTGTAAAAGTTTGTTATTTATGCGCATAATGGTTTAGAGAAATTATTGACTAAACACATTTGATTAATATCCAAACTAGTACTTATGAGAACTAAACTTCATATTTCAACATGAGATTATGTTGATTTACGTGTTGTGCGCATCAAGTCAATAAGTTATAAATACTCCCCATTACAATTGGTTTTTAGTTAAGAGCTAAATATTTCTCATCTTTGAATTTTTTTATATGCGTATATGTTTCAATTGCTCCACAACACATAAAGATGAGAAAATCCTTAAAGAAAGTTGAGAATATATATTAATTACAAGTCTCCTTGTATTATTGTATGTTTTAAATGTTTTGGAGATTCAATTATGACATGATTTGTGATTACTATTTTGATTTGATAGTTTTCTCGACATTAGGGGGAGATAAATAATAACTTGTAATGAGTTAGGGGAAGAGTAATTTGAACCAGAAGTTCAACAAGGATAACTCATTACAGGTTTCAAATATGAAAATTCTCATAAAAGAAAATTATTCTTATAGATTGTTATATAGTGGAGACGGGTACTCCAAAAGAGACCCAATACATAACTAAAACTCTAGAAGAGATTCAGGTACTTGAAATTGAAGATTAAAATAGTGAAAATAAGAGATCTCGATAAGTTATGTCAATTCAAGAAAATGTGGAATTGAATAATAAAAATGGTCGATAATGGTTTTGCATGCAATATTATTGTTGAAATGAAAGGAGAATCTTGAATAAATCTATTGAGAAATATAGATATGGAATAGATTAGTCAAAATAGAAAGACGTTACTCAAATTCGTGGAGTTTTTGAACTTGCAGTCCAAATATCTAAAGGTATAAAGCTAGTGAGGGTACAAATGAAGTAGTTTTGCAAAATGAAATAAAAATATGAAGTTTTTGCTAAGTTCTGACATTGATTATAAAAAGTTATAATATTCTTTTATGTTGGATACAATAACCTTTAGATATATTATTAAATCGATGGTTCATAAAAGATTTAACTTGCGTCTAATGGTTGTTGTTACAACCTTTTATGAATCACTATATAGTAAAGTTTATATTAAAATCCTTGAAGCATTTAGAATACTAGACACATATTGAAATTATCGGGAAATTGTTCATTTATATGAATTGAAATAATTGAACATATAGTCAATAGTAGTTGAAAGAGGATTATAAAATGATCCAAAATACCTATTTTTATTTTTATAGAGAGATCATGAATAAAGTTTGTTATGATTATTGTTGAGATCAAAATATATTTTCCCCAAAATTTTTCCTCACACCTGACTTTCAAAAGAATGTTGATTGCTTAGAAAATACATTCAAATGGTCATTTGAAAATTTAGTATTCAAGATTGAATAAATAGAATATGATATATTATGTGATATTCTCATGAGGGGGAGTAAATATGCGTTACACTCTTTTTCCCTTAATTGAGGTTTTGTCCCATTAGGTTTTCCTAGTAAGATTTTTAATGAGGAAACATATTATGTGTATTATATATATATGTGTACTCTTTTTCCTTCAGTAGGAATTTTTTTCTTAGTAAGGTTTTATCACTGTAACATCCCGAAATAGGGTCTAAACGGAATAGTGGTTGCAAAATCACAAATTCAAGGTATAAAAATTTATTTTATTATCATTTTAAGGTCTATGGCATGATTGCATGATTGTGTGAAAATTTCGTTTAGAAATTTTATCGATAGAGGGTTCAATTTGGTAGCTAGGACTAAATTGCAAAAGTTGCAAATTGTGTGTTCTAGTTCACAAAGGTACTAAGTACTTGTGAGTAATGGGTTTTTAAAGTGGAGGTCCTTGAATAGTAATTAGACCATTATACTATTTTGGACAAAAATACTTAAAGGAAGATAAAACACCATAGTTTTTAATTAAGGGCATTTTGGTCATTTAGTTATTAAAATGAATTAAAAACAAAATTAAAAGCCAATTTTTGTCCATCTTCAACCCCTTGGCCGAATTTCACATGATCAGGATATAGCTAGGGTTTTTCAAGCTTCCAAGCTCGATTGTAAGTCCGTTTTAACCCCGTTTTTAATGTTCTTTACGTTTTTGGAGTCCCGGTAACTTGATTAAGCATATTCTAGCAATAATTTAACCTAGGGCTTATATTTGGAAAAAATACTCGTAGGTGAAATGTGTTTATTTTTAAGTTTTATGGTAGAATATGGAGCTTTAAATTGTGTTAAACAACTTTTGCTAAGCGACTTTACGTGAAAACGAGTAAAACGACATAATCGGTAAAAATACCTAATGTTCATAAGTACATGTTAGAGTGAGAATTTGATGTTGCCATAGAAGAGAAAAATGATCAGAATGTCATAAAACATAAGAAAATAGGATGAAGTTTAATTTCCGAGCCTTGGGGAAAAAGTGTAAATATGTAAAAGTTTAGGGGCAAAAATATAATTTTGCCAAAGTTTAAGTCAAAGACTGTTTTAATAAATGTGAGTATTAAATAAGCTAAATTTTTTATTATAGATCAAAAAGAACAAAATCTAGAGTTAGACTGGGGAAAGAAAAAGATAGTTGACTAAATCGATATAGTTGATCGTATTTTGTTTTGAGGTAAGTTTGCGGTAAATAAATGCAATATTCTATTATTTTATGTTAATGTTGTTAATTTCCAGCATGTGTATATTTATTTTGTGAAATTATTCAATGAAGAATCAAGCATGAATTGACGGAGAAGTAATTTTAGAAAGTCCCGGTTGAACCTTAGGAATGTGTAGGATACAAATGTCATGACATTAGGGTTTAAGGATACCATGTAAGACCATGCCAAGGCATGGCAATTGGTAAGATTTCTAGGGCAAGGAAATCATGTAAGACCATGTCAAGACATGGCATTGATAAGTTACTATAAGGCAAAGGTCCCATGTAAGACCATGCCGAGGCATGACATTGGTGAGTTCATAAGGCAATGATACCATGTAAGACCATGTCAAGACATGGCAATGATAAGTTTCAAAAGGATACCAAGTAAGACCATGACAAGTCATGGCAATGGTAAGGTACCCGTGTATCCTTAGTATTCCAAGTGGTTCAACGGGAAAATTTAAAGAGAATATCAAGGTAAGGTAAGGTAAGACGAGTTATACTAAAAGGTAAGACAAGTTCATGCTAGAAGAGCAAAGGTAAGTATATAATGTTCATGTATTCTTGATAAGGAAAAAGGTAAGTAAAATGTATTAATAAATTTGATTAAGTAAGTAAGTATTTAAGTAAGTGAGTAAGTGAAGAAATTTAAAATATGTCTATGACAATTAATGAAGTTGCATTAAGTAGTATCATGCCAAGTAGTAAGATAATTCTTATGAATGTTGTTATTTATTTGCATGAAAAGTTACTAAGCTTAATGCTTACCCCCTTAGTTTCCTTCTTTTTATAGTTTTTTCAAGCTAACTAGAGGATCATAAAGTACGTCGGAGGTCCGATACACTATCACAAGGATTATTTTGGTATAGCTAGACGTTTCATTTTGAGTATGGTATGTATAGCATCGTAGCCATTTTGTGTGTATGATCTTATGATATGGCTAATGAATGGTATGTAAATACTTGATAATGATTAGCTATTGGAATGTCTAATCAAGAACATGTTTGGTGTTATGTATGCCTAAATGCTAGTTATTCCATGGAAATCATGAAAAATGTGAAATTAGCTTTAAAATAGTATCGAATAGCAGTAATGACTTGAATTAGGAAAATCACTAAAAATAGTAGAAATATATTTAGATAGTGAATGAGATATAGAATTAAATCTTATTAAGTCTATTTTCATTTGAAAGAAACAGAGTAAATAAAGGAGTTCTATTTTATGAGATATTTAAATTTTGGTGAGACAGGGTGTCAGACTAAAAATTGTACAAAAATAATTAGGAGTTATAATTTATATGTATAGATTCCTTATTGAGTCTACTTTTAAAGAAAATAAACGTCATGGTTATTTAAATGTTGTACAGGGATAAAATTAATTCATAGTGAACAGAGGTCAGAGCAGCCGAACACTGAAATAGGAGAAACTTTAACTAATAAACTGTACTAATTTGCTAGAAAAAAAATTCTGAAAAAATTTTTGTAAGAAGATATATGAGTCTAGTTTCAGAGAAAATTTATGGATTTGGATTTCGAGTTTTGTAACTCGAGTTATGATTTATTTAGTGACTATGACGCAGATGGACAGTTTATTTATGAAAGATGAAATAAATTGTTTTGATTTGTTTAAGTGATCGAAAAATTTTTATTGATTCTGGTTTGTTCCCGAACCATTTCAATTTCATGTTTTAGGGTCTCGAGGACCCTTTTTAAGGACATATTGAATTAATGAAACTAAATTAATTTTAAAAGTAAATTTTTATGTCCCGAATTAGTAAGCTAAGTCTGGTAACGCCTCGTGCTCGACTCCGACGACGGTCTCGGGTAAGGGGTGTTACATTTATTGGTACCAGAGCAAAGGTTTAGTCATTTCTTGGAACATTTAGTATGAGTAAGAGTCTAACTATACATGTCATACTTATATGTTGATAGTGTGACAACTCTTGACGATTTTAAAATGTTTTCTTTTATAGTTATGGATCCCGAACAAGCTGGTGCAAATGATGTAGAGAGTAACACACTGGCTCCCGTACAAGGGACGGTGCCACCAAATAGTAGTGAAAGGCCCGTTACAGTTAGTCAGGGAGGAGGGGCTCGAGAAGCCTTTTTCCAAGCTATGAATGAATGGTTTGCCAAGTTCGTTCGTACGAATCCGGCTGTTAGACCTCCACCCCCTCATGATCATTAGGCCACCCATGTAGCTCCCCCAGTCACAGGTATGGTTATAAGAGAAAAACCACCAGTTGATAAAATCAGAAAACAAGGAGTCGAAGAGTTTCAAGCTACAAAAGATGATGATGCAAAAAAGGCAGAATTTTGGCTCGAGAATACTATCAAAGTCTTTGATGAGTTATCCTGCACACCTGAGGAATGTATGAAATATGTTGTATCACTTCTTAGAGATTCGGCCTACCATTGGTGGAAGACACTTGTATCAGTTGTATCGAAAGAGAGAGTCACTTGGGATTTCTTTCAGGAGGAATTCCGTAAAAAGTACATCAGTTAGAGGTTTGTTGACCAGAAAAGAAAAGAGTTTCTAGATTTGAAATAGGGCAATATGACAGTGACTGAATATGAGCGCGAGTTTGTTAGACTCAACAATTATGCTCGAGAGTGTGTGTCTACAAAGGCTGTTATGTGCAAAAGATTTGAGGATGGGCTTAATGATGATATCCGATTGTCGGTTGGTGTCCTAGAAATAAAAAAGTTTGTTGTCCTAGTTGAGAGAGCCTATAAGGCAGAGGAGCTGTTAAAAAGAAAGGGAAAAGTTGAAATTGAGACGCATGACACGAAGAAAAGACTAATGAGCAAGTCATTTCAGTCTACATCCAAGAGGCCTAGAGAGTTCTCCACTAGATCTAATTTTTCAGCTGGATATTCTAGCTGAAACAGAGGCAGAAGATTTATGAGTCCGAAAGCTCAGACCACTTCGATTGCAAGTGTTGGCAGTGTTCAGCCTGATAGACCGGAGTGTCCCCGATGCGGTCGACGTCACCCAGGTTAGTGTCGAGCAACTGAGACAGGTTGTTTCCGATGTGGTGCACCAGACCATTTTATTCGGGAGTGTCCCGAAATGATTAAAAGGGAAGCAATACCGAATGTAAGATCAGGCAACACTGCTGTCAGAGGCAAACCACTGAGAAATCTGAGAGCTGAGGCAAGTAATAGAGGTGCATCTAGAGATTCAGCAGTGAGGCCAGATGTTAGAGCATCTGTGAGGGCCTATACTATTCGTGCTCGCGAAGAGGCATCCTCCCCCGATTTGATTACGGGTACATTTTTTCTCCATGATACTAGAGTTATTGCTTTGATTGATCCGGGTTCGACCCATTCATATGTTTGCATGAAATTGATGCCTAGTATGAGTATGCCTATAGAATCTACAGAATTTGTGATTAAAGTATCGAATCCATTAGGCAAGCATGTATTAGTAGATAAAGTATGTAGAAATTGCCCTTTGATGATTAGAGGCTACTGTTTTCCGGCTGATCTCATGCTATTGCCATTTGATGAGTTTGATGTGATTCTTGGTATGGATTGGTTGACTACACATGATGTGGTAGTGAATTGTGGAAAGAAATTCATTGAGTTGAAATGTGAAAATGGTGAAATTCTTCGGGTTAATTCAGAAGAGTCAGATAGTTCATTTGCCATGATTTCTGTTATGTCTGCTCAGAAATGCTTGAGAAAAGGGTATGAAGCTTATCTTGCTTTTGTGTTGAACACTAAAAATCTAGAATTGAAAACTGAATCAGTGCCTGTAGTATGTGCGTTTCCCGATGTGTTTCTGGAAGAACTACCAGGTTTACCTCCTGTTAGAGAAGTTGAGTTTGGTATTGAGTTGATTCCGGGTACAACACCTATTTATATTGCTCCTTATAGAATGGCCCCGTTGGAATTGAAAGAATTGAAAGCTCAGTTGCAAAAATTAACAGATAAAGGCTTTGCAAGACCCAGTTCACCATGGGGTACACTAGTGCTGTAATATCCCGAATTAGGGCCTAATCGGAATAGTGGTTTCGTGACCACAAATCCGAGATAGAAATAATTATTTTATAATTATTTTGATGTTTATGATATGATTGCATGATTGTGTGAAAATTTCGTGACGAAATTCTATGCATAAAGTGCTTAAGTTGAAATTAGGGACTAAATCAAATAACAAGCAAAACTTGCATTCTAGAAGTTTTTAGTATGAAATTACTTTGGAATATTAATGAGGAGGTATTAAATAGCAATTTGACCAATTTCTAAAATTTTGGACAAAAATGGGCTTGTACATGAAAATTTTCAAAGAAAGGTATTAAGGGTATTTTGGTCATTTGCATATTAAATGAAATAAAATGAGAAAAATAACACAAAATAGTCATCTTCTCCATATAGTTGCTGCCGAATTTTTGCTCTCTCCATAGCTAGGGTTTCTTCAACTTTTAAGCCTTGATTGTAAGTGATTTCTATGCCCGTTTTCAATGTTCTTTACGTTTTTGGAATCCCGGTAGCTCGATTTAGCTTATGCTAGCAATAATTTAACCTAGGGTTCATATTTGGAAAAATACCCATAGGTGAAATTTGTGTATTTTGGTGTTTTATGATAGAATATGAGGTTTTAAATTATGTCAGACAACTTGTACTACTCGGTTTTAAGCCAAAACGAGTAAAAGGGCTTAATCGGTAAAAATACCTAATAGTCATAAGTACATGTTAGAGTGTGAAATTGATGCTGCCATAGAAGGGAAAAATGATCAGCATGTCATAAAACATAAGAAAATAGGATGAAGTTTAATTCCCGAGCCTAGGGGCAAAAGTGTAATTATGCAAAAGTTTAGGGGCAAAAATGTAATTTTGCCAAAATTCGTATTAAATGCTGTTTTGATGAATGTATGTATTAAATAAGATTAATTTGGCATTATAGATCAAGAGAAACGAGATTCAAGTCGCGATCGAGGGAAAAACAAAGTTTACGAAGAATAGGCTCGATTGCTAATATTTTTATACCGAGGTAAGTTCATGTGTAAATGTAGTAACATAATTGTCATTTTAAGTAATTTAATGTTATTTATGTGATATGATGATTAATATCATGAAACATTATGCTTTATGGTTATTATTGAATAATATGTAAATTATGATTTGCTACCGAGTATCGGTTTCGATGTTCTGTGGAAGATGACAAAGATGTGTAATTGAGGAAAAAGCCCGTTTGAACCTTGGGAATAGATTAGAATACAAGTGACATGTCACTAGGATGGTTGGGCATCCGAACTCGTTCAGTTGAGTCCGAGTTCACTTATGGATGCAAATGTCCGAACTCGTTGAGTTGAGTCTGAGTTCGTGAGATGTAACTAGGCATCCGAGCTCGTTGAGTTGAGTCTGAGTTCACTTATGGATGCGAACGCCCGAGCTCGTTGAGTTGAGTCTGAGTTCGTTTATGGGCGGGTTACATGGTAGCTTGAAAACATATGTGGCACTTATGTACAAACTTTCCGTGTATTCGAATTATATTCCGATGTGTTCAACGGGTGGATCTTAAGAAAATAAAGAGAATGCCTAAAACGAAGGTGACATGTTGGTAAGTGTGGTAAATGAGAAAATTTGACAGGTATGTGCTTAAACCCTCGGGTTGAAAACTTGGTAAGATGAAATCGTAAAAAGATATTAAATGTAAATGATGTTTTATGTGGGATTGTGTGATTATGTTACTTGCTATTTGCATGTGAACTTACTAAGCATTTATGCTTACTCCCTCCTTTTCTTTCATTGTAGTTTTGACAAGCCAGCTTGAGAATCGGGATAGGTCGAAGACTCGTTCACACTATCCGAAGGCTTAAATCGGTAAAATGGCTTGTATATTTTGAATGTGGCATGTATGGTAAAATACTCACTTTGTGTAATTTATCTCATGATATGGCTATGGTTTGGCAAGAAAAGGGTTTGTAAATGATTAGCCATTGGAATGGCCAATCTAAGTCATATTTGATGTTATGTATGTTTAAAAATGATATTTAGTCCATGAAAATCCTTAGTAAAGTGAAATTTGCCATAAAACAGAATCTGACAGCAGCAGTGATGTAAATTTGAAAAATCACTGAAAATAGTAGAAATGGAATTAAATAATGAGTAAGTTATGAAATTGAAGCTTAATGAGTCTATTTTCATATGGATTGAACAAAACAGGTATATGAATTACAATTTATGAGACATTTGAATTTTTGTGAAACAGAGCCAGAGTGATTTCTGGATCCCCTGTTCTGACTTTGGAAATTCACCATAAATTGTATAAAAATAATTAGAAGTCATAATTTATATGTACAGATTTTTTATTGAGTCTAGTTTTAAGAGAAACAAACTTCATAGTCATTGAAATTTTGTACAGAGAGATATATTATTCGTAATACACAGAGGTCAGAGCAGCCAAACCCTGAAACAGGGGAGACTTTAACTAATAAACTGTACTAATTGGCCCAGCCAAAAATTCTAGAAAAAAATTAGTAAATAGATATATGAGTCTAGTTTCAGGGAAAATTTACGGAATTTGATTTTGAGTTTCGTAACTTGAGATATGAATTTTTAAGCAACTATGACGCAGATTGGTAGCTTGTCTGAAAATTTTAAAATTAAATTGTTTGAGCTGTTTAAGCAATGAATTAAGTCTGTTAACACCTCGTGTTCGACTCCGGAAACGGTCTCGGGTACGAGGCGTTACAAGTGCTATTTGTGGAAAAGAAAGACGGATCGATGAGATTGTGCATAAATTATCGGCAGCTTAACAAGGTAACAATAAAGAACAAGTATCCATTGCCTAGAATTGATGATTTGTTTGATCAATTGAAGGGAGCCCCTGTGTTCTCCAAGATAGATTTGAGATCCGGATACTATCAGTTGCGAGTTAAAGAGTCAGAAGTCCTGAAGACTGCTTTTCGGATTAGGTATGGTCATTATGAGTTCCTTGTGATGCCATTTGGCTTAACTAATGCTCTTGCCATTTTCATGGACTTAATGAATCGAATTTTCAGACCGTACTTGGATAAGTTTGTAGTTGTGTTCATTGATGATATCTTGATTTATTCTCATGATGAGACTGAGCATGCAGAGCATTTGAGGACAGTTTTACAGATTTTGAGAGATAATAAGTTGTATGCCAAGTTCAACAAAAGTGAGTTCTGGTTACGAGAAGTTGGTTTTCTTGGACATATTGTCTCAGGTGAAGGTATCAGGGTTGATCTGAGCAAGATTTCAGCTATTGTTGATTGGAAGCATCCTATAAATGTATCAGAAGTTAGAAGTTTTCTTGGTCTTGCCAAATATTATAGAAGATTTGTAGAGGGATTATCCATGATAGCTACCTCGCTAACAAGATTGCTGCGAAAGAATGTCAAGTTTAAATGGACTGAGAAGTGTCAACAGAGTTTTGACAAGTTAAAGGCATTGTTGACTGAAGCTCCTATTTTAGTATAACCAGAACCAGGTAAGGAGTTTGTGATTTACAGTGATGCGTCCTTGAATGGACTTGGTTGTGTACTTATACAGGAAGGAAAGGTAATTGCTTATGCCTCTAGACAGCTAAAGCCATATGAGAATAACTATTCGACACATGATTTAGAGCTAGCTGCCATTGTTTTTATGCTGAAGATCTGGAGACATCATTTGAACGGTGAAAAGTGACGAATATTCACTGATCACAAAAGTTTGAAATATTTGATTACCTAAAAAGATTTGAATTTGAGGCAAAGAAGATGGCTAGAGTTGATTAAAGATTATGAGCTAGTGATCGATTATCACCCAGGTAAGGCAAACGTTGTTGTTGATGCTTTGAGTAGGAAATATTTGTTTGCATTAAGAGCTTTGAACACTAGTCTAACCTTATCAGATGATGGTTTTATCTTAGCTGAGTTGAGAGCTAAACCGATATTTCTTGAAGAAATTTGTGAAGCTCAGAGAAATGACAGTGAGTTGCTAGCCAAAAGAGCTCAGTGTGAGTCGGATATAAATTCAGATTTTCAGATCAGTTCTGACGGTTGTTTGATGTTCAGAGATAGGGTATGTGTACCGAAGAATGATGAGCTTATTCAAAAGATCTTACAGGAAGCACATAGTAGTTCTTTGTCTATTCATCCAGGTTGTACAAAGATGTATAATGATTTGAAGAAAATGTACTGGTGAGTAGGAATGAAAAGGGACATTTCAGAGTTTGTTTCTAGATGCTTGATCTGTCAGCAGGTAAAGGCTGAACATTAGATACCTTCAGGTTTATTGCAGCCTGTGCTAGTCCTTGAGTGGAAATGGGACCGAGTTACTATGGATTTTGTGACAGGATTGCCGTTGAAACCTAGAAAGAAAGATGCATTATGAGTTGTGATTGATAAGTTAACGAAGTCGGCTCATTTTATCCCAGTTCGTATGGATTATTCACTTGACAAGTTGGCCGAGTTGTATATTTCAGAGATAGTCAGACTACACGGGGTACCATTATCGATCATTTCAGACAGAGATCCGAGATTTACTTCACGATTTTGGAAGAAGTTACAGGAAGCTTTGGGCACAAAGTTTAGTTTTAGTACAGCTTTCCATCCTCAGACCGACGGTCAGTCAGAGAGAGAGTTATTCAGGTACTTGAAGATATGCTTAGATGCTGTGTACTGGAATTTCAAGGCAGTTGGGAAAAGTACTTACCATTAGTAGAGTTTGCCTACAATAATAGTTATCAGTCGAGTTTGAAAATGGCACCTTATGAAGCTTTGTATGGACGTAAATGTTGCACACCTTTGTATTGGACAGAGCTTAAGGAAAATCGATTCTGAGGTTGATCTAGTTAAAGAAACAGAAGAGAAAGTAAAAGTCATCAGAGATTGCTTGAAAGCGACTTGATGTATAGAAGTCGTATATGCGATTTGAAGAGAAAATAGATTGAGTATCAAGTTGGTGAAAAAGTGTTTTTGAAAGTATCCCCGTGGAAGAAAGTTCTCAGATTTGGCAAGAAAGGCAAACTAAGTCCACGTTTTATTGGACCGTTTGAAGTGATTGAGAGAGTCGGACCATTAGCATATCGGTTAGCTTTGCCGATTGAGTTAGAGAAGATTCATGATGTATTTCATGTGTCTATGCTACATCGTTATTGCTCAGATCCGTCACACGTGATTTCTCAGATAGAGGTTGAGATTCAGCTAGACATAACTTACGGTGAAGAACCGGTAAAGATTCTAACTCGAGAGGTAAAGTAATTAAGGAAAAAAAGTATTGTACTTGTGAAAGTACTATGGAATAGAAATGGGGTAGATGAGGTTACATGGGAGCCTGAAGAGGCTATGCGAAAACAGTACCCAAATCTCTTTACAGGTAAGATTTTTAGGGACAAAAATCCCTAAAGGGGGGAGAAATGTAACATCCCAAAATAGGCCTAAACGGAATAGTGGTTGCAAAACCACAAATTTGAGGTAGAAAAATTTATTTTATTATCATTTTAAGGTCTATGGCATGATTTCATGATTATGTGAAAATTTCGTTTAGAAATTTTATCGATAGAGGGTTCAATTTGGTATCTAGGACTAAATTGCAAAAGTTGTAAAATGTGTGTTCTAGTTCACAAAGGTACTAAGTACTTGTGAGTAATGAGTTTTTAAAGTGGAGGTCCTTGGATAATAATTAGACCGTTATACTTGTTTGGACAAAAATGCCTAAAGGAAGATAAAACACCATAGTTTTTAATTAAGGGCATTTTGGTCATTTAGTTATTAATATGAATTAAAAACAAAATTAAAAGCCAATTTTTGTCCATCTTCAACCCCTTGGCCGAATTTCACATGAGGAAGACATATATAGGGTTTTTCAAGCTTCCAAGCTCGATTGTAAGTCCGTTTTAGCCCCGTTTTTAATGTTCTTTACGTTTTTGGAGTCCCGGTAACTTGATTAAACTTATTCTAGCAATAATTTAACCTAGGGTTTATATTTGGAAAAATACCCATAGGTGAAATGTGTTTATTTTGATGTTTTATGGTAGAATATGGAGCTTGAAATTGTGTTAAACAAATTTTGCTAAGCGACTTTACGTGAAAACGAGTAAAACGACATAATCGGTAAAAATACCTAATGTTCATAAGTACATGTTAGAGTGAGAATTGATGTTGCCATAGAAGGGAAAAATGATCAGCATGTCATAAAACATAAGAAAATAGGATGACATTTAATTTCCGAGCCTTGGGGAAAAAGTGTAAATATGTAAAAGTTTAGGGGTAAAAATGTAATTTTGCCAAAGTTTGAGTCAAGGACTGTTTTAATAAATGTGAGTATTAAATAAGCTAAATTTTTTATTATAGATCAAGAAGAACGAAATCCAGAGTTAGACCAGGGAAAGAAAAAGAAAGTGGACTAAATCGATATAGTTGATCGTATTTTGTTTCGAGGTAAGTTTGCGGTAAATAAATGCAATATTCTATTATTTTATGTTAATGTTGTTAATTTCCATCATGTGTATATTTATTTTATGAAATTATTCGATGAAGACTCAAGCATGAATTGACGAAGAAGTAATTTCAGAAAGTCCCGGTTGAACCTTAGAAATGTGTAGGATACAAATGTCATGACATTAGGGTTTAAGGATACCATGTAAGACCATGCCAAGGTATGGCAATTGTTAAGGTTTCTAAGGCAAGGAAATCATGTAAGACCATGTCAAGACATGGCATTGGTAAGTTACTATAAGGCAAAGGTCTCATGTAAGACCATGCCAAGGCATGGCATTGGTGAGTTCATAAGGCAAGGATACCATGTAAGACCATGTCAAGACATGGCAATGGTAAGTTTCAAAAGGATACCACGTAAGGCCATGATAAGTCATGGCAATGGTAAGGTACCCGTGTATCCTTAGTATTCCAAGTGGTTCAACGGGAAAATTTAAAGAGAATATCAAGGTAAGGTAAGGTAAGACGAGTTATACTAAAAGATAAGACAAGTTCATGCTAGAAGAGCAAAGGTAAGTATATAATATTCATGTATGCTTGATAAGGAAAAAGGTAAGTAAAATGTATTAATAAATTTGATTAAGTAAGTAAGTATTTAAGTAAGTGGGTAAGTGAAGAAATTTAAAATTTGTCTATGACAATTAATGAAGTTGCATTAAGTAGTATCATGCCAAGTAGTAAGATAATTCTTATGAATGATGTTTTTTATTTGCATGAAAACTTACTAAGCTTAATGCTTACCCCCTTTATTTTCCTTCTTTTTATAGTTTTGTCAAGCTAACTCGGGGATCGTAAAGTACGTCGGAGGTCCGGCACACTATCACAAGGATTATTTTGGTATAGCTAAACGTTTCATTTTGAGTATGGCATGTATAGGATCGTAGCCATTTTGTGTGTATGATCTTATGATATGGCTAATGAATGGTATGTAAATGCTTGATAATGATTAGCTATTGGAATGGCTAATCAAGGACATGTTTGGTGTTATGTATGCCTAAATGCTAGTTATTCCATGGAAATCATGAAAAATGTGAAATTAGCTTAAAAACAGTATCAGACAACAGTAATGACTTGAATTAGGAAAATCACTAAAAATAATAGAAATGGATTTAGATAGTGAATGAGATATAGAATTAAAGCTTATTAAGTCTATTTTCATATGAAAGAAACAGAGTAAAAAAAGGAGTTCTATTTTATGAGATATTTAAATTTTGGTGAGATAGGGTCAGAGTGATTTCTGAATCCCTTGTTCCGACTTTAGAAATTCACTAAAAATTATACAAAAATAATTAGGAGTTATAATTTATATGTATAGATTCCTTATTGAGTATAATTTTAAAGGAAATAAACGGCATGGTTATTTGAATTCTTTATAAGGAGAAAATTAATTCGTAGTGAATAGAGGTTAGAGCAGCCGAACACTAAAATAGGGGAAACTTTAACTAATAAAATGTACTAATTTGCAAGACCAAAAATTCTGAAAAAAAATTTAGTAAGAAGATATATGAGTTTAGTTTCAGAAAAAATTTACAGATTTGGATTTCGAGTTTCATAACTCGAGTTATAATTTATTTAGTGACTATAACGCAGATGGATAGTTTATTTATGAAAGATGAAATAAATTGTTTTGATTTGTTTAAGTGATCGGAAAATTTTTATTGATTCCGGTTTATTCTCGAACCGTTTCAATTTCATGTTTTAGGGTCTCGATGACCCTTTTTAAGGACATATTGAATGAATGAAACTAAATTAATTTTAATAGCAAATTTTTATGTCCCGAATTAGTAAGCTAAGTCCGGTAACGCCTCGTGCTTGACTCCGGCGACGGTCTCGAGTAAGGGGTGTTACAATCACAGTGATTAGAACTAAATCCCTACTTTATTTATACTTCTTGTATTCATTTATACTTCTTATGCTCATAAATAGATACTTAAGAGAAGTATTATAAATATTCTGATTGATAAATAAAATACGCTCTCTTTGCTCTTCCATTCTCTTCATTCTTTATTCACTATCTTTTATTTTATAACACTAACTTAAAAATATAACTTTTTCAATAATTATTACAATGTTAGTTGTAACCAAAAAATTATAAGTTCCACTAAAAAAATAAAAGCCATAACTTGTAAAATTACACTAAATTAAAATGCATAAACTTTCATATAATTTAAGATTTATTCTTTGACTTAAATAAAAAAATATATATGTTGAGATTAATGTTATTAAATCAAGTAGTGAAGGATAAGGCAAATAGAATTAGTATATATGAGTAGTTGTGTACTAGATAATAGTATTCTCACAAATTTTATAGATACAATGATAAATTTGATTATTAATATTTATATTTTTTGTTAATTTCATATTTATTTTTTTTTATTTTGAATTAAATTTAATCTTCAACCTTTTAAAAAAGTTGAATTTGACCATCAATTTTTTAAAAAGAGTTGAATTGATTTTTTTTTTAACAAAAATACTATGTAAAATGTTAAACTTTTAAATATGACATCTCACATGAGAACTTACCTGAATTTCATGATTTTTAATTTTTTTAAAATTTATTATACTTTAAAAAAAATATTTTTATGCCTTTTAAATTATTTATTGATGTGAAATATAAAATAAATAAAATAATATTAGCATGAGGTATCAAGTAGGTTTACACACCACTCCAACATCTAAAGAATTAATGGTAATTTTATTAAAGAAAAATGATTTAATTTGTTTTGAGAGATTAATAGTTAAATTTAATTAGAAAATAATGAGGAAATCAAAAGATGTAGATGTAAATGTTTGAAACGAGTTGCCAATCATGTATGTAAATAATAATTTAGATTTATTAAAGCAATTTGGGGGCAAAACTGAGGTGCATATGATGACGTATGAATCCAAAGAACTGCAATGCGAAAATGGAAAGAAAACACGCTTTTCTTTTATGTTAATTCTAATTAATAATTTTTAGCAATCATTTTATTTTTCTGTTCCTTCACCAAATAACTTGGATGTGATGTGGAACTCTCCTGCATATTCTTTGAAAAGAGACGAAATTCAAAGCAAATTGATCTCTTTGTAAACTTCTCATAGCTTCCATTACCTATTTTCTTCATCTTCCCGGAAATAATTTTTCCCAATATCTGTCTAAATTTCGTTTTTGGGATTTTTTTAGATTTGGAACAAATTCTAAAGCTTTGCTTCCCCCATCGAATTGATGACTTAATTCAGGATTCCTGATCTATTAGTTTGGATTGGTGGTGGATTTTCCTAGAAGAGGCTGTTTGGACCAGAAAAAGGGCTGGACTTGGGGGGTCTGTTCTAGGCCTTTGATCTCTTCTCACAGATTGATTTCTTTCGATTTTTGTTTGCTCTTTAATGGGATTATCAAGGATCCGTATTGATGTTGGAATTGAGAAGGGAGAGTTGATGATTATAATGAGGACCTGAGAATTTGGGAAATTTTGATGGGGAACGCATGCGCTGGGCCAAGTAATCTTGGTGGGAATGGATTCTTCCAATCTGTCACACAGGCGGTTTGGCGGCAAAGGCCGCCTATTCAGGACCAATTGCCGGCGGCTAATGAAGATAACAGCAACAAAGGTTCCGACGAATCTAATAAATCCAAAGGCTCGGATGATTGTCAAGATTCCGCTGCAACTGAGAACACTGCCCCTGAACCCGTCAAGATCCCCAATGCGGAGCCCAAGAATAAGGAAGGGAACAATGCCAATAAGGCTTCGGGTCAAAAGCCAAATAATTTGAAGAGGTTGACAAGCACAGAACTGGAGTCAGTGCTTGGAAGGAAAACCGGGAATATGAAGGAGCTGTATAGCTTGGGGCGTAAGTTAGGTCAAGGACAATTCGGAACAACGTTTTTCTGTGTTGAAAAAAGCACTGGGAAAGAGTTCGCCTGCAAATCCATTGCCAAGAGGAAGCTGACCTCAGCTGATGATTTGGAGGATGTTAGAAGGGAGGTTCATATAATGCACCACCTCGCAGGTCACCCTAATGTGATACAAATCATAGGTGCTTACGAAGATGCTGTGGCTATTTATCTTGTTATGGAGTTTTGTGCTGGTGGGGAGCTTTTTGATAGAATCATTCAGAGAGGGCATTATACCGAGAGAAAGGCAGCTGCACTTGCTAGGGTAATGGTTGGTGTTGTTCAAGCATGTCATTCTCTTGGTGTTATGCATCGTGACCTCAAGCCCGAAAATTTCCTGTTCATTAACAAGGATGAGGACGCCCCACTTAAAGCAATTGATTTTGGGCTTTCAATGTTCTTTAAGCCAGGTATTACCCATGTTGTAACTTCTTCATTTTCGTTCATTCTTGACAGTCTTGTAGTTTGACTACAATTAGCAACTTTTAATTAAAATGTCTCTGATGGAAACATTTGATCATTTTTTTTGTCCACTTTGCTGCCATGAAAGTAGTTAACTAAAGGTAATGTTTTCGGCCACTAGATAAATGCTTGAGTGAACATTTTGTTATCTTCTTGGACAGTTGGACCAAATTTTGTTAGTTGACATAATTCTCATTTTATTTATGAAACTATTGAGAGCACAGATTCCTACTTTTTAGTTTTATATTATATATTATCATTCATCCTAGCGACTGTGAGCACAAAATTTCTCTCTCAAGCAAAAGGAAACGAGAATCTTCAATTGCTAGAATAAATTGTCCTGTAATCCCTTGAGAAACCTTACGCAGCTGATACTGTGCTAACTGTCTCACTGGTTTTTGTTTTCTCTCAGATTAAAAATCATAAATTCCATTATATTTATTCTGTTAGTAAATTCTTAGTTACTACAGAGAAGCATACGAAGTTCTTATAATCACCATGTGCTGTTATGGAAAGTATTTTACATAAAATAGTTTTAGATCCATGTGAGGTAGAGCAATATTGGGAATCCTTATGGAGACTCTACCCGTCACAGGCTACCTGACTAAGTTTGAATGCACATTACATTGACCTTGCAAAGAAAGCAAAGAGGGGAAGAAAAAAGAGGGTGGGGTTGGGAGATAGGAGTTAGTGCAATGTCTTCATCACCCTTCTTGGCTATTGCTCATCTTTAGAGTGTGGTCATATCTAGCCAAATCACAGTCGGATCATTGCCTTCATTTACATGGAGTCATTCATCTTTATAAAGGATTTCACTAAATTTTATTATGTCAATTTACTTTGTTGTCTGGGAACTAATCCCTTTTCCTTTAGGTGAAATATTCAATGATGTGGTTGGAAGTCCGTATTATGTGGCTCCAGAAGTGTTGCAGAAGCACTATGGTCCAGAATGTGATGTTTGGAGTGCTGGAGTGATCATTTATATTTTACTTTGTGGAGTCCCCCCATTCTGGGATGGTGAGTGTTTTGCTACTTGTGGCTTCAATGGTTTGAAGCATCAGTAAATGCTTCCAGGCACGGTTGACTTACATCTGATTTATTTGGTACGGATGTTAATTTTTCCATCAGAAACAGAGCAAGGGATATTTGAGCAGGTTATGAGAGGTGAACTCGACTTTACATCAGAGCCATGGCCTAGTATCTCTAACAGTGCAAAGGACTTGGTACGACGAATGCTTATAAAGGACCCTAAAAGGCGGTTGACAGCCCATGAAGTTCTTTGTGAGTATGCATAAATCTCCCTTTCTCTAAAACGTACTGTTATTTAGCACAAATGGTCAACTTGAATATTATTTTATCTGGGAAGCCTTGAAACTATTCTGTCTATTTCAATTGAATGATCCTTTGCAGCATCACATTCTGGAGAGTTACATTGGATATACCTTTAGAAACAGTTTTGATTTGGCCAAAAAGGAATACATTTAATGAAATACAAGTTGTCATGCAGTCAATCTAATTTCATGCCGAATTTTGTTATGGAGATGGAAGAATAAGTGTTCATTTAGTGAATGATCTTTTAAGAACTACCTAGATGTGAGGATCATAGAAACTAGTGCCTTACATATAAGAAAATAATTTTTGTCTGTTTTATCTTTAAAACTACGTACTTTACTTTGTTGGCAGTTGTAAATTATGACCTAATATTGAAGAAGAATGACAAAAAGAGTGATATTGTATGCTTTACATTAATCTACTCTGTTAAATACGAGTAGAAATATAGGCTTTGCTTTTATCTCGTTCCTCACCTCAATGCATAATTTGTCCTTTGTGGCTGCTTCTTTCCATCTATATGATATGACCTGCATGAATACCACTTTCCAACAATTCCTTTTTATACCCACTGGAGTTGGCAGAGGAAAGCAGGGAATTTTGTAACATGAGATTCAAGATGCTAGACTTCAAAGCAATCATTAGAGAAGTTGGAATCTTGAAGAAAAGTTGATCTTAGCCTGCACTGGATGTGGCTGCAAATGTCTGAGCTGAACTTTGGACTTTCTGCTTTATATGCCTGACATGCTTGGTGGGGGAGTGTTTAAAATGTGTCTGATTTGATCGTTTCAGGATTAATTTTGAGAAATTGGATAGTGATTATTCTAAACAATTTGAGATTACGAACTGATGATTGAAAACCACAATCCAGTTAGTCATCAGGGAAGCATTCCATCAAATCTTGGTGTACATATATTTTGCAGAAGAGAGCTGTTAACCTGTAGACTACCTTGTCACACATTTATGAGGTTTTTCTTCACTTGGTTTCTGCCCTTATATATTTTGCAGATTGCAAAAAAGTTTATAGCTATGTTATTCGAACTCATGTATGTGTCCTACATGGTATGCTTAATTTTTTCTTTTCCATGTTTTTGGAGGGTCCTTGGAGGGACATATCTCCTATGTCCTGAAATGCATTGGACACAGGGTGCTGTATGCAAGTACTTCAAGAAAAATGAGGAGTCGTAGCAACATAGGTTTATATTCCTTCTTTGAGTGAACATCTTTGTGACAACTGGCACTAACTATATTCTGAAAATCAAGGAATCTGGATGACAGTGAACAGTTTTATTTCAGTTACTTAAATCCAAGAAGAAGAATCGCCATTCTAGTTTTGGTCGGTGTTTCCTTTCTGCAACATCAACCAAGAACTTTAAATTGTTGGATTTATCACTTGCCTTGTATTGTCAAACAAAACGAAAAGTTTATCATAACTAATACTTCTACTTCTCCAATTATTTTCTCCATGTGAAAGCATTTTATCATTGTTCAAAAGAATTCATGACAGATGTAATGCATTCCCTGTCTCTTTACCGTTTTAAGCATTTCAGTTATCGAGAAAATTTATTTTCTGTACTTCTTCTAATGGTGCAGAAATATATTGTAAAGGGATTACTTAACTTCCTGTATCTTGGCAGGTCACCCTTGGGTTCAGGAGGATGGCATTGCTCCTGATAAACCTCTTGATTCAGCTGTCCTATTGCGTTTGAAGCAATTTTCTGCAATGAATAAGCTGAAGAAAATTGCCATCAGAGTTAGTACCCAGATTCATCTCAACTCTCTGAAGTTCATAGTAGTTGTGGAAGATTTTTCAAATTGAATTGTGTTTTTCCCCAATAACATGCATGAATGAAACATGTTGAATGGGCTAAGCAACTTCTTAATGATAAAGAGTAAGAATCTTTATCAAATTAGATGCTTAATGCAGCCATTATATCAGGCAGCTGCAGCAACTAACAAGTTGTGATTTTTTTTTTTTTTGTTGGCCATGGCATCCTTATATATATTTCTTATTAGAAGTTTTGTTTATATTTAGGTTATTGCTGATAGCCTATCAGAAGAGGAAATTGCAGGCCTGAAAGAAATGTTTAAGATGATAGATGCAGATAACAGTGGGAATATCACTCTTGAGGAACTGAAAATTGGTTTGGAAAAAGTTGGTTCTAAGCTCAAGGATTCTGAGATTAATGGGTTAATGCAAGCGGTAAGCCTCTTTATACCGAACAAATCTCTGCCTTGCTGTAGTGTAGTATGATTCTGGCTTTTCTTGTTTTAGTATTAAGTGCTCGCAGGGGGCATTAATAGGTCCAGGGGTGAAGCCAGAAAATATTTTTGGGGGTCAGAATTAAATTTTATATTTGTTCAATAGTAAAAATGTAATTTCATCATTTTAATAGCTATATCTTGATAAACTTTAAAGGATTAAATTAAAATTTTATCATTTTTTGGGGGCTAAAGTGTAATTTTACCATTACTAACTTAAAATTTTATAAATTATAAAGGGGCCTAAATGGAAAATTTTCTAGTTTAGGGGGAGCCGGTCCCTGCAAGCCCCCTGTTTTCGCCACTGAACAGGTCTAATGTTAAAGATGCATGAGGTGGATAGTTTTAGGTGTTTCCAATGCTTTTCCTGACTGGAAACACTCGATCACTAAACTATTAGCATAGGTAAGAATCAAGAACTAGGAGAGTAGGTATATGCATGGCGGAAGAATGGCCAACCAGGCACCCAGGCCATAATATTGTTGCTGATTTGGTATAGTTACTCTCTTAAATACTGCAGGCAGACATTGATAACAGTGGTACTATAGACTATAGCGAGTTCATAGCGGCCATGCTTCATCTAAACAAGATTCAGAAAGAGGATCATCTGTTTGCAGCTTTCAACTACTTTGACAAAGATGGAAGTGGCTACATTACTCCAGATGAGCTCCAACAGGCCTGTGAGCAGTTTGGCTTGCAAGATGTTCACTTGGAAGATGTAATACGTGAAGTTGACCAGGATAACGTAAAGATTTTACAAGCTGACTTTTTAACTTCCATTTTCACTTCAAATATTATGTTGGTTAAAGATGTATGTTCATTTTACATACATCGATTATCATGATTTCTTCTCTTCAGGATGGACGTATCGACTATAGTGAGTTTGTAGCTATGATGCAAGACACAGGTTTAACTGGAAAGCACAAAACATTTAAGCATTGATACATCATCTTGCTACGGTAAGACTGCTTATTCCATGGTTCTTTAGACTACAATTTTGATTTTTAACCTCAGACCTTTTGGTAATCCCTACTGAAACTATCATAAGTTGGGTAGTTATTCCCTTATCTGAATCTTGTTAGCACTTTTCAGTTCACTATACTGAGCTATGCTACTCTTGACTTTTTCTTTTTCTTGAAGTACTCGTCTTAGACACCTATGTCTGATGCATATCTGGAAATGGGTATGGAGACATGACCCTAAAAAAGCCCTTCAAATACATGCAAAAACTTTGAAAAATTTGAACATACTCATATCAGATATATACTCTTATCCAACATTTACACCCAAGCTGAGATCTATTTACACATTTTGACCCTCAATCTCTTCCGGGTATATCATTCATTCATCAGTCCGTTCATTTGCCCTCGTCTGAAAAAGAAAAAGATAAAAAAAAAGGAATACACGGTATAACCTTAAACTATGCTGCTAGCATCTAATGTCATCAAATCCATGTTTTAACCATTTATGTCAATGACTTGCATGATGTTTTATCTAAACTGACAGGGACTTGGTAGCCATGTTCAACATAAATTGTTTAGCAGCTCTGTTTAGAAACTGTAGCATGCTCGATGCTGTGTCCCGTAGTGATCTTGCTGGCCTCTAAGGTCGACTCAATCATAGGGTACTTCCATCTCGCTACCATATCTTGCCTACTAGCAAGGCCAGCATATCTAGATTCTCAGAAGGTTATGCAGAAAAAATGGCATGTAACATTTTGCTGGCGAAGATTGGCTTGTTGACAAGGAGCGGCCCCATGGCAGAGAGGTCAAATCTTATAGGAACCCATATTATTTGGACCTAAGTTAATGGCGTGGTTCGTAGGTTTCCCTCTGCTTTGAAGACTTGTTTCTGTAATGTTCTTAAATATTTTTGTTGCAGAAAAACGGGCCACTTGGTTCAATTTTACTCGTCCTCGATTGGACCATTGCAGGAACAACCAAACTCATTGGTTATTTCAACCCTTTTTACCATCATGCAACAACTTACGTCCTTCTTGTTTTCACATCTAACAAATCTCAGATATTTATTTACTCTCAAATTACAATTTATCATTTGATGGTAAAATTACCATAGAAATTTTTCTACTAAGAGTTGAATTGTATTTTATTTTTTCTACTTAAGAAATAGATAACTAAGTCTCTGTACGTTAGATTAAAGAGTAAATTGGTCCTTTGCTATTAAAGTTTTTATCCATTTGTGCTATTAAAGAGGCATGTGACATGTCACGTGTATCTCGTACAGACACATATGAACTAATTTTTAATAGGAAAATTGAATAAATTTTTTTAAAAGTTAAATTCATTAATTCATTCAATAAATGGAATCATACAATTCAGGGAAAAAAAAAAACACTCGTCATAGATGGGGAAGGATAAACTCTATCAACACAACAAAGATTTTAGCCTTAGCATCAATAGAACATTCTGACACGTTGACAATTGGTTTTGTCACAACTCAAGCATGACATATCTGGAGTGATTGTAAGCCCTTAATACAATAAGAAAATCAACCCTGGATGGTCCAAAGTGGCGAGCAAAAATCAACAAAAGAATCGAGCATTTACCAAACTATAGAGGACGACAACAAAACCATCTTTAAAATCACTTGTAAAACTAAAATTACATGCATAAGCAAGACTAAAAAGCATGCTACAAGAGTAGGCAAAAACTTTTAAAACTGAAACTTATTAAATAATAGAAAAACAAAAAAAAAATAAAACTTAACACAACACGAGTCCAAATCAACTCGTGAAATCATTAATGATTCTGAAATATTCTCAAAATAGAAACAAATTAAGAAACTAACGAAGAGCCATCTACTTTCTAAAAAAAAAAAAAACCACAGATGATCGGTGGAGTTCGACAGGCATCGTCATCTATCCATAACCTGTGAAAACAATAAAGATAACCACAAAATAAATTTGCAAATTGAAAAAAAGAGAAGACATGTGGAGTGAATGAGAAGAAGAAAGAAAACAAAGAGTCGGTGGGAGGGAAAAAAAAGCAGGCGATAACTCGCCCGAAGGCGATTTGGAGAAAAAAAGAGAAGTTTTTAGGGTCTAAAAAAAAGAATAAATTTTTTAAAAGACTGATTTTCTCTTTGATATACTATACAAAGATTAATTTATTCTTTTGAGTAGAAAAAGTAAAATACAATTTGACTCTTTATATAGGGACTTCTACTGTATTTTTACCACGTTTAATTGATAAGGGGACTCGAAGTGATCCAAATATAAACATTTTGATTTTCATCATTGAAATTCACTTTATTTATTGGGATATTAAATTTTTAATAAAATTGAGTATTTGGAATGAAAATAATTTCGAAATTCAAATAAATTTATAAATATGAGCACCCTGTAATAGGGGTGTTTAAACGATCAGTTCGGCAAATAGAATTATTATTAATTGAATTATCCAAAATATAAATATCTTTAACCGTTAATCGAATCGAATTTTTTTCAAATACATTAGTTGAATCAAAATATTTCAGTTAATTCGGTCCGTTAACCGAATTAATCGAAATATTTTGATTAATTTAGTCAGTTAACCGAATTAATCGGAGTTTATATATTTTTGTCTACTGATTAAAAAAATATAAGATACATAAAAAATAATACATTGCTAATGTTTATTTTTTCTAATAGTTAAAAAAATATTATATATAATATATATTATTTATTTCGATTAATATATAAATAATAATTCAAAAATACATTACTAATATAAAAAATATATTATATAAAATATATTATTTATTTCAATTAATTCGATTAATTATTTAATTTTAAACTAAATTAATTAATGATCGAAATTTTAAATAATTATTAATCAACTTTTGATCAAATTATATTTTATCTCTAATCAATTAATTAAATTAAATTGATTCAATAATTAATTCAATTTTAACATAAAAAAAAGAATATGCCTAATAAGATGCATATTTTCAGGTATATAAAAAATTAGATGAAATTCCTGGTGATGACACACCCATGATAGTGGGCCCCTAATAATCCGGTAAAAAGGCTCTCTACACTGATAGAGAAGACAGACGAGGAGGCGCCAACGAATTTGGATCCAATTCCATTTATTATCTCATCCTCAGATCTCCTAATCTCCGCTAATATTCCAAGGCCAACAAATCTTTATCTTCTTTTCCACTTCTCCTTTTCTTTTCCACTTAGGTAACTTCACTCCTTTTAGTTTTCGCTTCATTTTCTTCTTTTTTTCATTGTATATAATTTTCAATTGAGTCGTAATTTTCATGCGATCGCAGGTGAAATTTTCAGAAGCTTCGATTTGGTCGATCAAGGTACTTTATCAATTTTGATTTTCCTTTTTATAATCTCTGATTTCAGGTTTTTTCATTATTCTGTGTGCTCTTAAATTGCGTAGATTGATTTTCTTTTAATTTAATTGAAGCTTTTCACATGTTAATTTCTTTCTTTCAGTGTAGTTTCAATAAATATTCTCAGTTTCTTTCTGGTACTAGATTTTTTTTTCATATTTTATGGCATTTGTTGATTTTTGATTGGTTTGGATTTTTGTTACTCTTAATAATGTTGTTATTAACTGATGGGAAATTAAATTATCTCATTTTTATGGCATTTGTCAATAATCTTAAGTAGTTTCTTCAACACAATCCTGACTCAGTTCAGTAGAATTTCATTTTTTTTTTATTTACACTGAGTAATTCCTTTCATGCTATAGGATTTTAATCGGTACAATAGTCATGGATCGGATTACTAAGGCCCCACGTCTCATGATTGTATCTGATCTTGATCATACGATGGTATGCTTTTGTCTTGCTTTCATGTTCGGAAATGTTTGTGCTACAGTTGCTTAATTGGATTTGATGACCTTTTTCTTTTCCAGGTTGATCATCATGATCCCGAGAACATGTCTTTACTTAGGTTTAATGCCCTTTGGGAATCGAATTATCGTCATGACTCTCTGCTGGTTTTTTCCACTGGAAGGTCACCTACACTCTACAAACAGCTGAGGAAAGAGAAACCCATGCTAACTCCTGATATAACTATTATGTCAGTGGGAACCGAGATAACATATGGCAGCTCGATGCTGCCTGATGATGGCTGGGTTAAGATTCTGAATCAGAAATGGGATAGGAACGTAGTCATTGAAGAAACCAGCAAGTTTCCTGATCTCACTCTTCAGGTCTACGTAATATATATTATTAACTGCAACCTTATATCTAGGTTTTAGTGTCATTCTGTTAAGCATCTTCAATATAACAGGATATTTAGGCCTTGGTCATGATATATTTGATGAATTCAAGCATGTTGGATCATGCAGGCAGAAACAGAGCAGCGACCACACAAGGTTAGCTTTTACGTTGATAAGACTAAGGCCCAAGTAGTGATGAAGGAACTTTCTAGCCGTTTGGAAAGGCGAGGGGTAAGATTCAACTTACTACCAAGCATGTTATGCATCCAATCATATGCACTCTTCCCAAGTAAATATACATAGAAAGATGTACACCAGACTACAATACATTGGTGTTCAATTCTTCTTCATCTTGCTTGCTTAGTTGTTTCTTATTCACTGGAAGTTGTTTTGCTACCATTAACTTGTGTCTTATTCCGTGCCAGTTGGATGTTAAACTAATTTATAGTGGGGGAATGGATTTGGATGTATTACCACAAGGTGCTGGCAAAGGACAGGCCCTCTCATATTTACTAAATAAGTTGAAGACTGAGGGAACACTACCTGTTAATACTCTTGCTTGCGGTGATTCCGGAAATGACGCTGAACTCTTCAGCATTCCAGATGTGTATGGAGTCATGGTCGGTAGTCTTCAGCTTATTAAATAATTCAGAGTTACTAGCCCTTTAGAATTGCAGTTCTTTGTTGCTATTTGTGGTCTATTAATCTTCCCCTTCAGGTAAACAATGCCCAAGAAGAATTGTTGCAATGGCATGCTGAAAATGCAAAAGGTAATCCTAATATAATCCATGCAAAAGAAAGGTGTGCAGCTGGAATCATAGAAGCCATTGGACATTTTAATCTTGGTTCAAACACTTCTCCAAGAGATGTTGCTGATTTTGTGGAATGTAAGCTAGACCATGTCAATCCAGGTTATGAAGTAGTGAAATTTTACTTGTTCTATGAGCGATGGAGGCGAGGGGAGGCTGCCAACTGCGAGACTTATATAGCAAGTCTGAAAGCTTCTTGTGTATGTTACTGCCCTTCCTTTTCTTTCATTGTTATGTTTTGTCATGGTACTTATCAGTTCATCAGAATTGGGCAACATCCAACATTCTTCTACTTATTAGGGAAAGGAAAAAAACAAGACAACAATCATGTTACTTATCAGCATCTTCTAATTAATGCTAGTCTGAAAGCTAGACCATGTCTTGCATTTGTTTATTTTAATTTAGTGCATCATTGGCTTCTGTTTCTTATTTTAATCTGAATTCTTTACACATTACAATTTTGAATCATAATACCTGCATGATTTGAAACCCTTCTCTGAACAGGATGAATTAGCTTTATGGTATATAGGTGTATTAGTGAATCAGATCTTTTTAATACATTCCCTCGTTACATTTTTCCATATGGTTTTTGACATGAATTCTTTATGTCATTGTCTCTTCCATCGTTTTGTCGTGCAAAATGTGACCAACCTACAGCACTCCTTTACTGACAAAGCCAGGGCACGGCAGGTAACAAAACTTGTGGGACTGTTGGGCGTGCATGCTAGGTAACTAGCAAAACAAATAGGTAAAAGCAGTTGGATCTATTCTTCTGCAATGTTATGCATCTAGAACATAATGTGATCATAAGATAATAAAATGAGAACAAGTTCACAATCAGCCAAAGATTACAATTTGTTACAGTTGTGTATCTACAAATTGGAATGCATGCCGATCAGTTTGTGGACAAGCTTGTGGCTAACCACAGATCTAACAAGTCCTGTTGAATTTTAACAAACAAGTATAGATATTATTTTCCTGACCAAGCATTTCTGCCAGGAAAACACTGTTTTCCTCCTTTTATGTGAATAAAATCTAATTTTGCGTCGTTTGTTCTTACTAATTAGTACTGTGCTTAGATTTTATGTTATTTTCCTTCAGGATCCCACTGCTACTTTTGTCTTTCCTACCGGTGTTGAGAAAACTCTTCATGAATGCATATACGTAATGAAAGGGTGCTATGGAGACCAAAAGGGTAAACAGTTCCGAGTCTGGGTGGATCGTGTATTGTCCACACCAATTGGCTCGAACACATGGCTAGTGAAGTTCGATAAGTGGGAGTTATCTGGTGAGAGTGTTTTCTTTATAAAAGTAGTTTATCATTGTATTTGAGTCTGCAGGCACCTTTATTTTGCAATCATGCTCACATTGTATCTCCATTTGGAAAAAAAAGAAAGAAAAGAAAACAGTATTATGAACATGTGCTATATGCCTCTACCTTTACACTAGGCAAGCTCCTAAGAGCCACTCAGTATTATTCAATGTTGGCGTGATTGGCAATGATTTCCCACCTTTGATTGCCTTGCTAATTCTTGTAGGTGATGAGCGATGTTGTTGTGTGACCACTGCTAAAATAAATGCGAAGGTAAGAACTTTTAAATCCTAGATTCTGTTTGATTGATACTTTTGCTATAATTTTTGAATAGCTATCGCGTCAAACAACAGGAGCTTTAATCTGTTAATTTCTTGATGAAGATTGCTTAACATAATTTTGTTGTAAAATGATTACATTTATGTTGGCAGGGATCCGGTGGCGCTTCAGACGGGTACACTTGGGTGAGTGTGCAGCAGAAGTGGTTAGAAGGATATGAAAAGAAGGATACATCAATTTGGCTTTTCTAAGGTACTCCGCAACAACATCGACTCTGGAATCAGCATAAAAAATTCTATAGGAATAAATGTATCCAAATTTCAATAGCTTTACTATTTTGACATATATTTGAATAATTCATAGGCAACTTAGGAGATGGCTCTATAATTAGATAAACTGAGATACATACCTTGGCTTATCTCTTGTGTGATACATCTTATTTTTTATGCTCTCGCAATGTGCAGCATCTGTGTCAAAAATTTGCATTATCCTTTGGATTTCAAACCCAAGTGCTTATTTTGTTGTTACATATTTGGTCTCCCTTTGTTTATTTTCATTCAATCTGTTAATAAAAACTTTAGGTTTTGGCTTAATTTCCAAATTGGCTACTAAAATATGGGTAAAATTTGATGTGGTATTTTTTAAAAATAAAAATTGACAACCGATTATATTTTTTGTTGAAATAATAAAGTTGAGTTATTAAAAATCATTGGTAGCATTTGGTTTACTAAATTTAACATTACGACATTTAACATAGGGTGTAATCTTATTACGATCTATTCCTTAAGTTATCTTAGATTACAGGTCCAATTTGCCTCTTGTTTTTATTATTTTAATTAATTTAGACTTTTTTCTTAAGACTAATTAAAAACAAAAATAAATATTTAAACTAGTAAATATCATACATTACAATTATTATATTTTATCTAATAATTTATTTATTAATATATTACTTATGGTTACAATTATGATTTGGGTTGCAATTATTTTTCATGAATTATTATGATTATGATTTATATATTTATTCAACAACATATATTAATATATAAGAATTTTAATATTTATCATAAATTTATTGTAATATATAACAATTGAATAAAATATTCTTTTAGGTAATCTTAGATTCCGAACCTGTAATCTTATTTCGGAACTTAATTTAAGATTCAACAAACTACACACTTCTAATATTTTGAGTTTAATTCTATCATGTGCAATTATTTTTCTAGATTGTATATAAAAAATAAAAAAATTATATTATTTTGTAAAAATAAAAACACTATTTACAATTTCATTAGTTTGACTTCTCTCCTTGACGTTTTCTTAAAATTAGGAATGGGGGTGGGTAACGTAACATGAAAAGATTAGAGCGTTATAAATTATTAGTGTATAAAAACATACTTGTATCTTTAATATTTAAATGCAAATATTGTTATTGAAGATGATATAAGGAAATTTTTAAACATATTTTTGAGAGAATGATATCATTAAAAATCGAAAATATGGCCGATATCTAATGGCCTTCTCTGATTCCAACAGAGCTAACAAACGCTGTGGCACTTCCTCCCTCAGATGTTTTCCCAATTCATGGACTGAGTGAAACGAATAGAAACAAAACTAGCAAGACATCTTCAACAATGGGGGCAACTTACTTTGCAGCTTCTTCAAGATGTTGAGCCACCTTCTAGGATAATACGCTCAAACCCCACATCAATGGCTAAATTGATAGCTCGCCAAAAAAAAGGCTTCAACAGCAAAAGGGGAAGGTGCATGAAAAATTGGACCGACTGCATCTACAAGAACTTCCCATTCCATGCCGTCCGGATCGAAAGGAGAGAACCATCAAAGTTTATTTTGACAAGCCCTGGAGAAGGACACCGTGGAATTTGATCCGTCAGATGTGTCGCTTTAGAATATTCCAAGTGGTAAGTATCAATAAAACGCTTCTGACAATCTACACTAACTTTAAGACCTTCATGCTTCTCCGGATTGTAGTATAAAAATTTCTGCAACAAAAAGGGGAAATTGATTTATGCAGTTGATGAACTATCAGTGCTCCAAGCAAACCCCTAAGCCACCCAAACATCATTTTCCAAGGGACACCGTCGAATTGCATGAAGAACATCTTCCTCAGCCCTCATACACCTGAGGCACAACGCCGAATCATCAATATGGCGTGTAGCAAATACCATCACCACCGGAATGAAACCGTGGAAACAACGCCAAACACAAACAAGAATCCTCTCAGGTAATCTAACCTCCCATAGCGTTTTAAAGAAACGACTGTTTAACATACGCATTCGGGAAGCATTTATTCATAGCCAGCCAAGCTGCATAATACCTTGATTTCAGCGTAGGACCCTGAATTATGATGCGTCCATATCAATCGATCTTGCATGCTGTGTCTGCTTGAAGGCATATGAAAATTTGTTCAACAATATCATCAGAAAATAAAGCATGCAGAGCTCCTCCCATGTCTTAGAACCTTGATCAATAAGTCAATGATCGTAGTAAGTACAGGCACCAAAAGGTCGTGCCTAGGCAACCATCTATCTTCAAAAATTCGGATTGCGATACCATTACCAACCTGCCATCTAACACCACAATGTAGTAAATCCTTAATTCCCCAAATACTTCTCCATGTGAAAGATGGATTTTGGCCAAGAACCAATTGAGGAAACTCGGTAATTGGAAAATATCTGGCTTTCAAGATTCGTCCAATTTATTAGGTAGGATTAGTCGGAAGACGCGAACCTTGTTTACAAAGCAGTGCCCTGTTAAAAGCTTCCATATCCCAGAAGCCCAGTCCTCCCTTAGACTTGGGAATGCATAATTCTTCCAAGAAACCTAATGTATACCGCTCCCAGCAGCATCCATTTTCCACCAATAGGTAGCGATAATAGAATTAAGTTCAGAGCAAAAACTTTTAGGGAAAGCTAAACAACACATGGGTAGAGCTTGCAACACAGATTTGATGAAAACATATTTACCCCCAAATGAGAGAGCCCGTATACTCCATCCTATAATTCTGGATAAAAGTTTGTCCTTAATGGCCTGAAACACTTTCTTATTCCTCCCCACAGTAGGGGAAGACCTAGATATTTTTCCAATTCAGAGACTTCAGGAAAATTTAAAGCTTGACTCATACTATCATTCAGTTCTACTCCAGTGTTGGGACTAAACTAGAGCTTTGATTTATCAAATTTACATGTTGTCCCGAACACCTCGCATATTCAGTCAGAATCTCCTTAATTGACAAAGCATCCTCCGAAAACCAACCTATAATCTCCGAATTTTGTGGTATTTATAATAATAAATTTTTAATTAAAATAGTACTTGTGTTTTATACGAGGTGATCTAGGGCTGTTCTTAAACTTTCTATCGATCGATCTTATCCTCTATCTTAAAACCTTGAATTGCTTCGAGTATGGACTAAAACAAAACTTCTCTTAGTTTATGGTGGGAAAATTATTTCTCTATATAACCAGAAACTATGAACTTTCACAAAAAATGAAATTTATTCTAAAAATAAAATACCATTATTTTTTGACAAAATATTGACGCTCTCAAAAAGATGTATAAATAGATATTTTGAATGAGAAAATTAAATATATTTCCTTATAGATTATAATGCAGTAAAATTAATATAACTTACAGAATTATAATTAGATTAAAAAAATAATTTAATTTAACTAATTAATTGAATAATATTTTGAGAAATACAAAATAATTATTGGATTAGATAAATTATAAGTGTTGGATTAAAGGTTCGTATAATATATATAATTGTACTCAATACACGAGATGAGAATAAAAACCCAATCATGTGAAGGAGGCAACAATTCCTAGTCCCAGTAAAGGTATGTCGTCGCCCCCATGTATTCTACTTGTAGTAGAATATTGTGTTTTCTATTAAATTATTATTATTTAATTACACCTTATTGAATCAAAACTCTTGTATCGTTTCTCTATAAACTCGAACTTCAATTACTTAATTACAACCAATTAAATAATAATTTGAAAAAATTAAATTAATTTCTAAGTCATTTTTTGTATTGAGCGAGGAAACTCATTCACTACAGATAGTGATACATGCGATCTATTTCTCTTACTTATCTTTTTCATTCATTTTATAGTTTATCGGTTTGACATGTAATTCGTTTTAGGTTATCCTGAGCTACTGAATGGACCGATTGAATTTATATAATTAGAACTCAAATGATTTTGTAATTAAGTTTCAACTCTTTGCCTATCAATTACAACATTATTTAATCATGGAGCCATTCCACTATAGTACCCATAATTGAACTTTCCCTTATTATATACCACTATGAAAACTACTATTTCAGTGCTTGCCAAATGACTTTTTCATAAGTGTCTTATCCTCATAGGTTATCATTATTCTCTTTAAGATAAAATTCGTTTTTCCAATATGATTCTATTTTATCTCATGGTTTCCATTACATCTATCGATATGAAAAAGTCAATTACTAAAACATAGTAATTAAATCATTTTTCTTATGAAAAATGACTTGTGGCCTCGTTACTTTTTCATTAATCATGTAATGCCAATGAGAAGATATCATTTACCATTATAGGGCTATGATTCCATTGTTGTGGAATGATGCTACATCATTCAGAAGCCATATACCCAACGTACCACCTTTCGGTTCCTTATCTATTTATACTCAGGCTTTTAATACATCAAAATATATGAGTCATGCATATATAGCCTATCAACCATGCAATATTAAGGTATGCCACACTATGAATGTCACAAGTGAATAAATCTATAAACAAATCTAAGATAAATTCATCTTAAGTCCTATCCAATATATTGTCAGTCGGAACAATAACACCTGTCTCTATATTTTAGGAGTCATTGACTTTGATACCCAAGACAAGACATCTCCTTAGTTTGACTTGATAGACGATATAATAATATTTCAATCGATTTGCTCAATTTTGATTAGACTATAGACTGTTTAGGTTATCTACTAATATAAGTTGTCTTCTTGCATTATGATCTGACCACATAATGCAACTTAATATTAGTTAAACATTATATAATCAATGAACCAATATTTGCTTATGTTTTTCTTTGAGTGCAAAAACCGTTGAGTACAAATACAAATGATATTAATGTATAATGAAATTTTATCTAAACCAATTGTTTTAAAAAATTACAAGTACAAAATGACTAATACACTACATGTAACACCCTTATTTTGGGCCTAGTCGGAACAGTGGTTTCGAGACCACGAATCTAACGTAGAAAAATTTGTTTTTATTAAATTTTCATGGTCTAAAATTTTACGAAATGATTTTGTGAAAATTTTGTTTGAAAATTTGGACTTTTGAGCCTTCAATTTAGCAAAAAGGACTAAATTGTAAAAAAGTACAAAAGTTGAGTTTTACATGCTAGAGGTGTCAAATTGTTATGAAATTTTAAATTGAAGGACCTTAGATGGTAATTAGACTATTTGTTAAGTTAGTGGACAAAAATGGATATGAGGTAAGAGAAATTTCATGTTTTAAGTTAGGGGTATTTTGGTCATTTGGCTAATAAATGAATTAAAAATCAAATTAAAAACCAAAATTTAGTCCATCTTCTTCCCTTGGTGCCAAAAATTTGAAGGAGGAAATAACTAGGGTTTTGCCACTTTTCAAGCTCGATTGTAAGTCTGTTCTTGCCCCGTTTTTAATACTCTTTACATTTTTGAAGTCGTTATCACTTGATCTAGCTATTTCTACCATTAATTTGAGAGATGATTGAGGTCTAAGGTTTGCCCCATGTTATATATTTGTGTATTTTGATATCTAATGGTAGATTATGTAAGTTTAATGTTAGATAAACAACTTTTGCTAGGTGATTTTTGATGAAAATGACAAAATGACCAATTTGTAAAAAGATTTTAAAATGTGTGTAAAAGTGCGATTTAATGAAAAATGTGGGCTATTATAAGCATGAAAGAGGTTAGGCTAGGCTTGGGTTTTAATGAAATTGAATATATTTCATTTTACGAGCCTAGGGACTAAAACGTAAATATGTCAAAGTTTAAGGGTAAAAATGTAATTTTTCCATAATGTAAGTTTTGGACTGCATTGAGTAATGTGATTAATAAATGAGTTAAATTTGCTATTATAGATCAAGAGAAATGAGGTTCGGACCTAGATCGGGGGAAAAACAAAGTATTTGACGATTAGGTCCATTTCCTACTATTTTTGTACCAAGGTAAGTTCTTATGTAAATAATACATTATTTTAATTATGTTTTAATTGCTTTACTATTGTATGAATTGTGATTGACCATTGAGCGTGTTCAACAAAGTTACGATAATCGCGAAGTCCCAATTGAACCTTAAGAATAGATAGGATACAAATGCCATGACATTAGGGTTACCGAGACTATGTGTAAGACCATATCTGGGATATGGCATCATTATGAGATTTCATGTAAGACCATATCTGGGATATGGCATCGATATGAGATTTCGTGTAAGACCATAGCTGGGCTATTGGCATCGAAACGAGATCCCATATAAGACCATATCTGGGATATGGCATTGGTGTGGTACTATGTATGAGAGTTACCCGAGTATCCTTTAGTATTCCAAGTGGTTCAACGAGAAATGAAACGAGAATGTTAAAGTTGTGAAAGACTATGGTAAGTTGTAAATCGGTACAGGTATGTATATGAAACTCATGCTTAATGAGCTTGATATGTGATGAATCCCTCGGTAAGGTTGTGATTGAGTAATTTGGATTGTGAGATTTATAATGACATTTATGTTAATTTACTTCAAGTTAATTATATGTTAAATGTAAGTTTATAATGCTTATTATTTGTATGGGAACTTACTAAGCTTTAAAGCTTACTCCTATTTCTTTTCTCTTATTTTATAGTGTCATCAAGCTAGCTCGGGGATCAGAGATTGTCGAAGATCCAGTCATACTATCAACTTATTATTTTGGGTACCAATGATTTTAACATTTTGAGTTATGGCATGTATAGGGACTTGGTCATTTTGTTATGTGTCATAATTGATTGGCCAAATGTGTTGGCTTATGATGGTTGATAATTCATTTTGTAAATGACCATTAAAATTGGCTAATATTGATTTAAGTATATATGCATATGATGATGTCTTTCATGGATGTGGAAAATTGTATGATTTGAGTTGAAATATATGTGATGTTTGTGTATGGTAAATGATAGTATGTGAATGAGGTATTGATGCCTTGGTTGTAGCTGATTTGGTTGAATGTATATACTTGGAATGGTGCTATGTTTTTTTGTGTAGGTTTGTGCATGGAAGGGTGACAATATGGCTTGGAAAATAGCCTTATTTTTGTCCACACGGGTAGACACACGGGCGTGTGTTTAGGCCGTGTGTGACACACGGCTCGCCCTATGGGCGTGTGATCCAGCCGTGTGTCCCCTGCACCTAAATTGTTGCAAAACAGAATGCTCAGTATTGAGCACACGGGCAGAGACATGAGCGTGTGTCTCAGCCGTGTGGATGACATGGCCTCAAGCACGAGCGTGTGAAGTCTGCACCTATTTTATGAAAAATTATGAAAATTAAATCGACCACACGGCCTAAGCACACGAGTGTGTGCCTTGGCCGTGTGACTTCAATTTGTTCTTGGATGAAAAATAGAGAGTTATAGGGTTAGGGACACGGGCATGTGTGACCACACGGCCTGCCTACACTGGCGTGTCCCAAGCCACAGAGACATGTGGCTCTTAAAATATGAAAAATTTTCCAAGTGTTGTAAAATTTTTTAAAGTTTTCGGTTTAGTCTCGAACCGCTTCTAATGCATGTTTTGGGCCTCATAGGCTCATTTTAGGGACGATGTGAATGTAAATGAAAAGTTTTAAATTTGAATAGAAATTACTTCTCAGTTTTGTATGTTTGCTTATGTTTAAGTCCGGTAATGCCTCGTACTCTATTCCAGTGTCGAATATGGGTAAGAGGTGTTACACTACACTTAGGACACTAGATCCTAACAATCTCCCAGTTGCTCTAGTGACGTAGATTAATCATATTTCACATTCCCTTACCCTCTATATGTTTCTCAAAATTCAAAGCAACTAGAGTCTTGGTAAATAGATCGACAAGTTTGTCTCAAATGCAATTTTAACTACAATCACTATTCTGTTTTCCATCGCTTTTCGGATAATGTAATATTTTTGAACAATGTATTTTGTCCTTTTACAATTCTGTGTTTCCTTAATATTAGCTATTTCCACACTATTATCTAATACAGTGTAATAGCTTTCTCCATACTAAAAAGGACTGTGAGATTCATAAGGAACTTCTGAAGCTAGACTGCTTCTTTTGTTGCCTCAAAAGCAACCATATATTCAGCCTCCATAGTAAAATTAGCAGTTCAACCCTACTTGACACTTCTCCACGCTATGAACCTATCCTTTTGGATAAAGACGCAGCCCGATGTTAATTTCCTCAAATCTCGACATGTTTGGAAGTTAGCATCTATATATCTAATAAGATTTAAAATCTTCTCCAGAATATACAAGCATATAATCTCTTATTTTCTATAAATACTTAAGTATATGCTTAACTGCTTGCTAGTGCCATGGATTGATATTCATCTAATATTGACTTACCATCCCTACTGCATAACATAACATACATGAGACTTTCTACTACCAAACCATAAGGAATCTTTCTCATGTACTCTTTTTCTTTCACTGTTTTATGATAGTTCTCTAAAGAAAGATGAAATCTTGAAACAGAAGATTTTGATCCTTTTTTGGAATCGGTCAGCACAGAACGTTTCAATATCTTAACTTCCTTTTGTGCCACAATTCGTATGAAGTTTTAGGTACGGTCATAATTGGTACATCATTTAGAATGTAGTAAGTAATTTGTAACGCATATCCCTAAAAGGATATTGACAATTGTGAATAACTTAACATCGAATGAACTATGTCTAACAAGGTTCTATTCCTTCTATAAACCATGTCATTTTGTTATGTAGTACTTAGTGCAATTAATTGGGATAGTATCTTATTTGCTATGGTGTATCCTAAGAACCCATCTGATAAAGATTCCCCACTTTGGTTAGATCGAAGAGTTTTTATGGGTAAACCTAACTAGTTCTCCACTTCTGCACTAAACTCTTAAACTTTATCAATGGTTTCATTCTTGCGGTGCATTAGCTACACATACCTATATCTTGAATAATCATCTATAAAGCTTGTGTAATAGTCATAACTACCTCTCGCACTAACGTTCATGAGATTACATACATCACGGTGCACAAGTTTTAAGGGTAAAATGATCCTTGTACTTTTTGCATAAAAGACCGCTTGACCATTTTACCTTTTAAGTAATATTCACATTATGGAAGATGCACCTTTTTAAGTTAACTTAAAGTTCTATCTTTCAAAAGTCTAGTGATTCTTTATTGGTTAATATGACCAAGTCTTAAATGTTGTAAGTACGCCTCATTAGAGTGAGAAATTTTAAGTTTCTTACTCATAATTTCAGTTTCAAGTAGTAACCACATCTTTAGTTTGATAAAATAGAAATTATTTTGCATCCATCCATTACAAATAAGAATATGATTTTTATGAATTCCAATTCCTTTATTAAAAGTTACAAAAAATTCGTCTTGGAATAAACATGCAATATAAATTAAAATTTTCCTAAAAGTAGGTACATAAAAAATGTCTGATAATATAATCTTCCTAAAATTATCAAAAAATATATGTAATTCTCCCACTACTTGAGCCACCCCATTACTCCCATCTTTGCTTCGTAACGAGAGGTTCTTTATGCTAAAGACATGCATAAACTTTGGATTTTAAAATGCTTAAATCATTGATTTTAAAACTTAAATTGATAAATCTTAATTTTTAAACTAATTTAAATATAAAGTTTTCAAATGTATTATTCAGTCTGCTGCGTATTTTTGAAAATAGAACATTTGCAAAATAACATTTCAAATTTTGATATCAAAGCCTTTTTCTTTGAAATACTAAAAGTAACAACATGAACTATTTAGAAAAACTTACTTAAATTGAACATGCTTTATTAATTATTTTCAGTTCCAAAATTTCTATAAAAGGTAAATAATGTTTTTTTAAAAAAATTATATCAAAGCACACGAGTTGCATACGCATGGTCAGTGACTAACTCAGGATTAAGGTAAATCACACCATCAACGTCACAAGTGAATTAATTCACAAGTGAATTCAGAATTAATTCATCTTAGGTCTAGTCTAATGTATTATTCTACCAATGAATACATCTATGTCTCTACTCGTGAAGTCGACTGCTTCGATAGCCAAGACTAGCCATCTCCCGAATTGGAATTATAGATGACATAATAATCCTTCTCAGTATTTGAATCAAACGCTTACATTGTGAAGCTAATAATTTTTTTCGTTTAGCTTTGTATGCAAAACCATTATGGACAATATACAAAAGATAGTCATGAATATTTTTTTTACACCAATATGTTTGAAAAAAAATACAAGTGTACATAGACGAAAATACTACGCTTAGGGCACCAGATGCAACAACTATTTCAAATAGAACAAAGAGTTTGTCCGAGGGGTTACCAATGAGATTATACTTAAGAAATTGGTGAGTAGTGCTTGCTATGAAAGCTTGGATGGCTTGATAATAAAAAAACCTCTTTGGTGATCATGGTGGAAGCATTAAACCTTTGAACAAATCAGGGATTCATCCACCCATTAGCAAATGGACATTAGGTTCGATGGGGACTGTTGAAAAGTTTTTTTTGGCAAAAATCTACTCATGAAAAAATCAGCCAACTAGTCAAATGTGTGGTTGGAATGTAATAGCCCAAATTTCAGTGATGTAGGAAATAGTGGTTCGAGACCACCAAATTTGGAAAATGAACTCGTAAAATATATTATTTAATTTTTACGAGCCAAATGTAGCTTTTAAATTTTTTTTGAAATAGTAAACTGTGTTTTATAAAGATTTATTTGGTTAAGAAATTGAGAAAAAAGAGGTATTGAGATCTCGGTGTTATAAAATGAGCCATAAATATTTTTATGAATATTTACGGAGTGCCAATAAGGTAGTGTTAAAATTTCGTTAGAAAATTTTAACGTTTCGGTAGTTAATTAGATAAAAAGGACTAAATTAAAAATGTACAAAACTTGCTAAAGTGATTAAATAGCTTAACCATTAAATAAAGAAGGACTAAAAGGGCAAATGAACCATTTTAAAATGGCTGAGGTGACATAGCGTGAAAAAAATCAAAGATTTTTATGTGAAAAGGACAAAATTGGAATTTTAACAAAAGTTACATGGCCAAAGTTGATTTTAATGATTTCTAGGCCATTTCTTCTTCAATTTTCTGTCAAAAACAGCCATGGAAGAGGGTTTTGAGCTGGTATTTCATGTTTTAGCTTCCAATAAGTTCAATTCTTACTTTTTCCTTGAAATTTTATATTTTTGGACTTTTACAATTAGGTCCAACTTAGTATTCTACTAGTTTTTGATTTTGTTGAAAATTTTGGAAGTTACCATTGATAAGTTAATATGATTTTTGTTATTTTATGATGAAATTGAGATGTTAATGGATGTTTAAAGGTGTTTAATTAAATAATTTTGGATGAAAACATGTTTTAGGGGTTAATTTGAAAAGTGTTGAATTTATGGAAAATTATGAAATTTCATGGAATTCATGGGCTGTGATTGGTATGCATGAGAATAATTAGGCTTGGAATAAGGATTAAATTGCAATAATTTCATTTTCTGAGCCTAGGGATGAAATCGTCATGTATTAAAAGTTTAGGGGAAAAATGGTAATCAACATTTTGCACTAAAACAGTTTTGAACAGCAACAGTAGTCTAATTTTGAAAAATCACGAAAAATTGTGGGAATGAAATTAGAGGATGAATAAAATATAAAATTAAAGCTTATTGAGTCCAGTTTCTTATAAAGAAACGGTGTAAGCAATGGAATTGTAAATCATGAGATATAATAAATTTTGTGAGACAAGGTCAAAATGATTTTGGGTTCCCCTGTTCTAACTTCTGAAAATCATCAAAAATTGGAGAAAAATAATTAGGGGCTTAAATTTATATGTTTAAATTCTTAATGAGTCTATTTTCAAGAGAAACAAATGAGAATATCATCCAAATTCTGTGTTAAGAGATAATTAATTTTTAGTAAGCAAAAGTCAAAGCTGTCAAACAATATAATAGGGATAAATTTGAAGATTTTATTGTACTAATTGGCTAAACTATAAATTCTGAAATTTTATGGTAGAAGGATATATGAATCTAGTTTCAAAAACATCAAGCAGATCTTAATTGGGAGTTCTGTAGTTCAAGATAAAAATAATTTAGTGAGTATGACACGGATAGACAGCTTTGAATATACATATAAGTAAATAGTAAAATTATAGTTAATGTTACTTATAAGCGTGATATATACATTAAAGATGCGTAATGAAGAGGAGGAAGAGGAAAACATATGAATGACTTGTGTATAAATTGATCACATGCCCGATTATAATCGACAAACGTTGAATTAGAAATGATATAATGTTTTATTTCAAATATTTATTATGAAATTAAGATTATCGTTATGGTATAAAAATCAAATTATAAGTTTGTGTAACTTGAATTGTATTCTTAAATGTTTGAAATGTATGTGTATGTGATGAAAATGTGATTTGAATGCTCAATGTATGATTATTGATGAAATGTTGATAATATTTAATAAAAAGGGAAATAAATCCCGGTTGAATGGAATGGAATTCGATGGATCACTGAAAAGAATTTGACGGTAAAAAAGATCTATCCCGGACGAGTGATCCTGATATAAGCCCTCTCGAAGAATATGTGTGAACGAGTGATCCTGATATAAGCCCTCCCGAAGAATATGTGTGAAATGGATTTATCCCGGATGGGTAATCCAAAGTAAATGTGAGTCTGGATTTAGCCTGGACTGGTAATCCAGACAAAGCTCTATAGAGTATTTGTCATTGCAGGGGATTCAGCCTGGACTGGTAATCCCGAAAATACTCTTTGAGCATATGTTACAGGGGATTTAGCCTGGACTGGTAATCCTGTTGTAAGAAATGAGGTTCGCGGGAGTGTGCTCTCTTATAGGGGATTTAGCCTGGACTGGTTATCCTGATATAAGAAATGAGGTTCACAGGAGTGTGCTCTTTGAAAAGGACTTATGTATATATGTGTACGAATTGACGGTTAATGAGATTGTACACCATAAGTGTACTACAGATAAATATGGAAAATGGTAAATACATGGAATTATGAAATTGGTGAGCGTATTCACAAGAATTTGTCATTTGAAATTGTGATTGACAAGAAGAAATAGCGAATTGCATACTTATGTATGGTTACAAGTATTTATCTGAAATATAAGAAAATGATGGTTATTGATATATGGAGACATGAGACTATGATATATGAACATGGAATATGTTCGATAAATATGTTCATTCATAATTATAGAATTATGTACCTCATGTGTACTATTTGCATAAAGATGATATTTCAAATACTTTGATAAGTAAAGCCCAAATATAAAATAGTATGAAATCAAGACAAGTTGTTATGAAAATGTATTTAAAATACAAAGATATGGTTGCTATATGTTATATGATTACATAATGTGAAATTGTCTATATATATGAGAAATTTAATGAGAATTGAGCCCATACATATTTCTTGGTATTTATATGAAGTGTACGACTAACAATGGTGATGAGGTTATGTGTTAGGGCTCGTGATCAAGATGATTGACTATGCCTTGTATGTTTAAATTAAATTTAAATGAATGAACTCGTTGGTTAGGAAGCTCAACGGAGATCACTCACACTATCCATCGGCATATTTTGGTATGTATTGTAATTGAATTATGGTTATAATGACATGTATAGGTTAATTAGTCAATGTTGGCTTATAAATGATGTAATTGTAACTACCATTGGTATGGCTTGTATTTAGTAAGTTTTGAGTTACATATAATTATGATTTTATCATATTTGATATGGGTTTAAAATGAACAAATGATGATATGGTACAAGTATAGGGATGAAGATGATGGTTAAGAATTCTATAAAAATTTATGAATATGTCTATATATATATATATATATATATATATATGAATAGTTGATTGATAAATTTAGATATTTAACCATATAAGTTGAATTTTGAACATATTTAAAGGTTGGTGTAAGTAAAAGACCAATTGGGTGAGAAATGAGGCTTGGATATAGTTTTGTTTTTGTCCACACGGGTAGACACACGGGCCTGTGATATGGCCGTGTGAATCCTGTACCTAATTCGAAAATAAAAAATAACCACACGGCCTAGCAACACGGGCGTGTGCCTTGGCCGTGTGAGATCAATTTGTTAATGAGTTGCAAGTCAGAGAGTTACAGGGCCTAAGGACACGAGAATGTCCCTATAGCACATGTGCGTGTGACCTCTGTAATAGAGAAAAAAATTGGGATTATGTGAAAAATTCCCTATGATCCTAATTTAGTCCCGAATCATTTCTAATGTATGTTTTGGGCTTTGAGAGCCCAATAGAGGGACATTATAATTATGTTCGGAATATGAATAGTAAAATGACTTTATTTAATGAAAAATGGTTCTGTAAACTCCGGTAATGCCTCGTACCTTATTTTGGCGACGGATACGGGTAGAAGGTGTTACATGGAACCCCTTGGTAATGATAAGTACCAATGATAGGCTATATGGGTGAGGGTTGTAGAGAACACCCAACATTTGACTTCATGAGAGGCTCCCAAGATGTTCATATGATTATTGTAATAAGCCAAGTGATCCTCAGGGTCTTCATGGACCTGTACGATGCCTTAAGGAATTTGAACATTCAAAAGAAGTTGTAAGCTAAGACTGCTACATAAAGGGGCTCATTGGCATAACTCTAGGAGGTTTTTTTCAGGGTTAGTACTACAGAACTCTCTTAGTTCTCTTCTTAATGCTTGCATCTACTTCTTCATAGAAGCACTATGATCACGAGGGCCTTTACCTTGAGAATGTATTGGGGAACGAGATCTAGATGCTAGTGTCATGGGGCTAGATCTTTCGTTTCGTAATCCGTACGGCCTTAAACGATCCGTTCACTCCAAACTCGCCTAAGTAAGCCTTTACTCCCAAAAGTGAGGATTCCTTTATAATTCTTCCAAGGCACCAATTTGTATAGCAGATGTGGTTGTGCCAAAAGAAGCTACAAAGGAACAACAGAAAGCAAAAGAAAGAATGCACACAAAGTGTTTAAGTAAATGGTTAAAGAATTCTGTTACTCTTAAGAATTCAACATACAATGGATGAGTTACAAATGAGGGGGATGCTCTCTATTTATAGTTGAGCTCCCCTAAAATTGACGATCAAGATCAAAATACATCGATGGACGAGATTAGGCTATCCTTTAATTTTAGAGATTTACAAGATTAAATCATATCAAATCAAATCTACAAGATATAATTCCCCTACTTACTAAAAATAGCCTATCTTGCCATATCTTCATTATTGGGCCAACCAGACTTCAATCTGACAAGCTTCTCCAGCAATTCTTGGAATCAGGCTAGTTCTCATTGTCTAAATGATCCCTATCTAATAGATCGACCTCTATGGGGCGCATCTTGTGCCATGGTCACGAGCTTTTACTTTGGCTTGTGATACTAGTTCATGGTGTTGTTTGGTGGCTAACAATTCCGTAATCTTTGGAGGAAAGACTAGGTTGTTTCTTCTTCTTGGATTGGATGGTTAGCTTTTGCAGGGTCCCTACCAGCTCTGAGTTCTTCAATAATCTACCCATTCCTGGCATTTTTTTTGTCTAACAGCCATTACTGTTGTTGTTCTTGGTAGAGTCATTGCTACTCTAAAAGTTAGGCTTCTAGAAACCTTATTTTCTCTTGCATCTCAGTGAACTATTGGAAGCTTGAGTTGGGGTTTGGACAAGCTTGGTCATTAGGTGAAACATTAGTGTTACCTTGGGGAAGTTGGGCGTACCACCATGGTGGCGGTAGGTATTGGGAATAAGGTGGATCAGTGTGAGTTTCATGTGGGATAATGGTTCCTGGTGGAGGTTGGGAATAAAGTTGGGTGGCTTGTTGTTGGTTTAAGTTGATGAGTGGTTGCTGAATATTGAGTTTTTGTTTTGGTTAAAGGGGGTTTTGGTTTTGATTGGTTGCATTCTTAGGGATGATATTAAAAGAGTGAGCCATGTGATTCGGTTTATGCTCACCGCATTAGTTGTTGATTCAAGTAACCAACAAGGTGGAAAAAGTGGTGGGAGGAAGTGTAACAACCCAATTTTTAGTGGTGTCGAAAATAATGGTTTGAGATCACTAAATATGACGAGTGAGTTCAAAAATTTTATTATTTATTATTTATAAGTTAATTGATATTTTAGAAAGATTTTTGAATTAGTGATTTGTGTTTTAAAAGAATTTATTAGGTTAAGTGGTTTTGAAAATGAGGTATCGAGACCTCAATTTCATAAACCAAGCCGTATATATTTTTATAAATATTTACGGAGTGTCATTGAGTTAGTATTAAAGTTTTGTTAGAAAATTTTAACGTTTTGATAGTTAATTAATTAAAAAGGACTAAATTGGAAAAGCTGCAAAATTTGCTAGAGTGATAAAATAGCCTAATTGTTAATGAGGGAGGACTTAAAAGGAAAATTAGCCCAAATATGATGGCTTTGGCAGCATAGGCAGAGAAAAATCACAGAAATTAGTGTGAACTAAGGTCAAAAAACTAATTTGGTTAAAATTAAAAATAAAACAAGTGACTGAATTGAATTCTAGACATTTCTTCTTCTAATTTTCTATCCAAAAACACCATTGAAGGTCCTCTAAGCTGGTATTTCATGTTTTTGCATCATGTGAGTTCAATTCTTACTCTTTTCTTGAAATGTTTTTGTTTTTGAGACTTTTACAATTTAGTCCAACTATCTATTTCATTAGTTTTTGATTTTATGGGTAATTTTGAAAGTTACCATTGATGAGTGCTGGATGTTTATGATAAATTAACATGGAATTGAAATTTTAATTTTGTTATATGATGATTTTATCAAGTGATTTCAATAGAAATTATTTTTAGGACTAAATTGCGAAAAATTAAAGAATTAAAGAATTAGGGTTTGCTATTAAATTTCTATATATCAAAGGCTGTAAGATAGTCTAGAATAATTGAATAAATTGTCAATTGAGAAAAAATTAGGTCAATTGATAGGATAATTGGTAAGGGACTAAATTGTAAAAACTATAAAAGTTGGTATTGTGTAATTTCAAAAATTAAGGGGTATTAATTGTGAAGTAAATTGAATTGAAATATATGCTAATGAATGAATAATTTTATATTTTGGATCAAGAGCCCGTAGATCAACGAGAAAAAGGGAAATTAACAGAATAGTCCCTAACCACTACAAATTCCACAATTAGCACATATTAACGTGAAATCGGAGGATCGGATCAACTCATCGAGCCACACTATCCGGTAGATTTTGTTATACATACTATGGTTTATATGACATGTATAGGATTTGGTATGATTTTAAGTAAAGTTGGTTTGTGCAATATTATGATGTATACTTTGTTTAAGTTTCCAACCAACTTATATAAGTATGAATTAAACATGCATGAGGTGTGTTTAAAATGGTTAATTGATGGTTAATTAATAGGTATAATGAGGTATAATTTGACTTAGTAAATTTAGTAAAATATGCATAATTGTGTACATGGTTGATTTGTTAAGATTGGATACTTTAATATATGTAATGATATGTTAGTTATAAGACTTGGTATTGGTTTGAATTTTGAAGGTCTTATTGTGTTTTGTGAGTGTATAAATGGTTGTGCCTAGGTTGATACCAAGATTGGGTGAGAAAAGTGGCCTTAAAATGGCCTATGTTCGTTTACACGAGCAAAGGCACGAGCGTGTGTCTCAGCCGTGTGTGATAAATGGCCATGCACACGGGTATGTGGTTTGGCCGTGTGTCCCCTACACCTTAAAATTTTGAAATAGAATGCTCAAGTTTTAGCACACGGCCTACTACACGGGCGTGTGGCTTGGCCGTGTCACCCATGCATTTTGCACACGTCCTAGTACACAGGCGTGTAGTTGGTCGTGTGACCCAAATCAGAGAGTTACACGGGTAAGGACACGGGTTGGGACACGGCCGTGAGTTCCAAATCGAATGACCACACGGTCTAAGACATGGGCGTGATGGCTGGCCACATGGGCATCGTCCCCTGTTCCTAAGAAAATTTTTAAAATTTTGGAAGAAAAATTCTGAGTATCGGGTTTAGTCCCAAATCACTTCTAAGGAGTATTTTAGGTCTCGAAGGCCCATCTAAGGGGCAATATAAGTATTATATAATTGATTATTAATATGAATAATAAAGGTGGAAAAATATCCGCATTTAGTCTGTAAAGCTCGATAATACTCTATAACCCTGTTCTGGTGACGGATAAGCATTAGGAGTGTTACATTTATTGGTATCAGAGCTTCATTTTAACCGATTCTTGGAACAACTGTAATGTGTAAAGTGTTTAGAAATACATGCCATATAAATCTGTGATAGTGTGATGTGGATAATCCAATCTAATCCTTATTTTTCTTATAGATTCTAAAAATGTCAGATAGATTCGAACATGCTGAACGTGATGAATCTAATAGTAGAGTACAACCATTTGAGCATAGGACAAGTAGTAGTGTCCCAATTTCTCTGATGCAAGAACAAGAACTTAAAAATATGTTCTATAGATTTATAAACCAATGGTTTAATGAATTTATGCAAGAAAGAAATTAGGTTCAGCAACCTCTTCCCCCTACTATACCATTCGAAGTGCCTCCGGTTATACCTCCACCTCATTTGGTAACTGAATCCAGTAAGCGAACTCCTATAGAAAAACTCAAAAATTTTGGGGCTGAAGAATTTCGGGGTAGGTTAGATGATGATCCAGTCAAAGCTGAATATTGGCTTCAGAATACAGTAAGAGTTTTTGATGAAATGGCTTGTTCCCCAGATGATTATTTGAGATGTGTTGTTTCCTTACTGAAAGAGAAAACATATAATTGGTGGATAACTATAATGGCTGTGGTGTCGAAAGAGAAAATCACTTGGGAATTCATTCAGAGTGAATTTAAAAAGAAATATGTTGGTAAGAGGTATTTAGATTAAAAAAAGAGGGAATTCCTTGATTTGCAACAAGGTAATCGATCAGTAGCCGAGTATGAAAGGGAATTTGTATACCTCATTAGATATGCTTGAGAAATTGTACCAACCGAAGAAGAAATGTGTATTATGTTTGAAGAAGGACTAAATGATGAAATTAGATTGATGATTGGGGGCACTAAAATAAGAGAAATTGTTGTTTTATCAAATCATTCTCAAAAGATGGAAGAAATGTACAATATAAAGATGCAAAGAGATAGAAGAAATAAAGAATCCTATAAGAGAAGCTCCTCTAAATCATTTTTAACATTTCTGGCTAAAAAGCCTAGAGAGGAATTCAATCGAGCTACTTCAATGCCTGAATGATCAAATAAGAATAAGGTGACTCAATAAGATTTCGGGGTGACTATTAGACCTGCAACTAGTGTGGGTAGTGTGCAAAATGTTCCTAAGCCCAAATGTAAATATTGTGGGAAAAATCACTTCGATGAATGTAGAGGTAAGGCAGGAGCTTGTTACAAATGTGGGGCCACTGACCATTTTATTCGAGACTATCCTCAGCTACAAAAAGAGAATGAAGAACAAAGAGAAAAACAAATAGCCACTTCTCAAAGAAGTAAATATTCAGGTCAAAGCAGTGGTACTGGGGCTACTAGTTCGAATATGAGAGATAAGGCTGCTCGGTCAGAGACTAAAGCGCCGACACGTACTTATGCTATCCGAGCAAGGGAATAAGGTACAGCTCTAGACGTAACTGCTGGTACATTCTATCATTTTGATGTTACTATATATGCATTGATTGACCCTGGGTCTACACATTCTTATGTTTGCATTGCATTAGCATCAGAAAAGAAATTGTCTATTGAACCTACTGATTATGATGTTCAAGTCACTAATCCATTAGGCTAAAGTGTAATAGTTAATTTAGTGTGTCATGATTGCCAACTGAAAATAAAAAGGCTGTGAATTCCCTACTAATTGGATGTTGCTATCCTTTTGGGAATTTGATGTTATTTTGGGAATAGATTGGTTGACAAAGCATGGTGCCATAGTAAATTGTAGAGAAAAATGGATTGATCTGAAATGTCAGACAGGAGAGGTGATTATTGTTGAGTCTGAGAATCAAAAAGAAATTGTTAGGATTATTTCAGCTTTTTCAGCTTAAAGGTTAATGCGAAAAGGTAATGAGGCATTTTTAGCCTACATTCTTGATGCTCAGAGTTCTAAATCAAAGTTAGAATAGTTACCAATTGTTAATGAATTTACTGATGTGTTTCTTGAGGAATTGCCGGGTTTACCACCTGATCGTGAAGTTGAATTGTAATTGATGTAATTTCGAGAACAACTCCGATATCAGTAACACCATACAGAATGGCACCAGTTGAGTTAATGGAATTAAAGATACAGTTGTAAGAATTACTAGACAAAAAGTTCATCAGATCGAGTATATCTCCTTGGGGTGCACCTGTCTTATTTGTGAAAAAGAAAGATGGCTCTTTGAGATTATGTATAGACTATAGACAACTGAACAAGGTCACGATTAAAAATAAATATCCCTTGCCCCGTATTGATGACTTGTTTAACCAAACAAAAGGTGCTGCAATATTTTCGAAGATAGACCTTAGGTCTGGGTATTATCAGTTGAAGGTCAAAGAGTGTAATGTACCAAAGACTGCTTTCAGAACTCAATATGGTCATTTTGAGTTTCTAGTAATGCCATTTAGTTTGACAAATGCTCCTGCTACTTTTATGGTTTTAATGAATCAGATTTTTCAACCTTATCTAGATAGATTTATGGTTGTATTTGTTGATGATATACTGATCAATTCCAAGACAGAAACTGAGTATGCACAACACTTGAGAATTGTGCTACAGACTTTGAGGGAGAAATAGTTGTATGCAAAGTTTAATAAATGTGAATTTTGGCTTTATGAGGTTGGATTTTTGGCTTATATTGTGTCAGCTGAAGGGATTCGAGTAGATTCGAGCAAACTATCTGCAGTGGTGAATTGAAAAACTCCAAAGAATATAACAGAAGTGCGAAGTTTTTTGGATTTAGTAGATTATTGCCGCTGTTTTGTCTAGAAATTTTCGATGATTGCTTCACCGATGACTTAATTACTACAAAAAAATGTTGAATTTGTTTGGTCTGATGAGTATAAACAAAGTTTTGATCAATTGAAGAAAATGCTAATAGAAGATTCGGTCTTAACTCAACCAGAATCGAGTGTAGTGTATGTTGTATACAGTGATGCATATTTAAATGGATTGGGTTGTGTAATGATGCAGTCGGGAAAAGTAGTGGCCTATGCTTCCCGGCAGTTAAAATTGCATGAGAAGAATTATCCTACACATGATCTTGAGTCGGTTGCAATTGTGTTTGCTTTGAAACTTTTAAGACACTATTTATACGGTGAGAAATGTTATGTGTACACAGATCACAAAAGTCTAAAATACTTGATGACTCAGAAAGAGCTGAATTTGAGACAGAGACAGTGATTAGAGTTACTAAAAGATTGTGACCTGGTTATTAGTACTACCTGGGGAAGACTAATTTGGTTGCTGATGCACTTAGTCGAAAGTCATCATTGTCTGCACTTCGAGTGATAAACGCTCATTTGTCTCTTAATGAAGATGGTTCTGTATTAGCAGAATTGAGAATGAAACCTATGTTCCTTCAATGAATTCAGGAGTTGCAAGATAATGTTCTGAAATTGGTGTTGAAATGAAAAATGGTTTGAGACAAGTTGAGTTTAGAGTATACCATTGATGATAATGGTATGTTGCATTATCGTAATAGAATTTGTGTTTCGAATAATTCAGATTTGAAAAATGACATTCTTTTTGAAGCTCATAGTAGCATGTATTCCATTCATTCGGGTAGTATGAAGATGTATTGTGATTTGACAAGAATGTATTGGTGTCTGAGTATAAAACGAGAGATTTGTGAGTTTGTGGCAAAGTGTCTGATTTGTCAGCAAGTCAAAGTAGAACATCTGGTACCAACAGGTTTGTTACAAACTGTCACGATTCTTGAGTGGAAATGGGAGCATGTCATGATGGATTTTGTATCCAGATTACCTATGAATCCGAGAAAGAAAGATTCGATCTAGGTGATTGTTGATAGATTGACTAAGTCGACACATTTTATCCCAGTCAGAATAGACTTTTCACTTGAGAAGTTAGCAAAATTATATATATCTGAGGTTGTAAGATTATATAGGGTTCCAATATCCATTATTTTGGATCGAGATTTGAGATTTACATTGACGTTTTGAAGTAAATTATAAGAAACTCTGGGTACTAAGCTAAATTTCAACACAACATTTCATCCTCAGACTGACGGGCAATCAGAATGAGTGATTCAGATTCTATAAGACATGTTGAGATGTTGTATACTCGAGTTTAAAAATAGCTGAGAAAGGTATTTACTCTTGGCCGAAATTGCATATAACAATAGTTACCGTCCAATATAAAAATGGCACCATTTGAAGCTCCTTTTGGAAGAAAATGTAACACTCATTATATTGGTTTGAGTTGAGTGAATCCAAGCTAGTTGGAGTCGATCTGATCTGGGAAACTGAAGATAAAGTTTGAATCATCCGGGACAGTTTAAAGGCTATTTTTGATCGTCAGAAATTATATGCAGACTTGAAAAGAAGAGATATAGAATTTGAGGTTGGTGATCGAGAGTTTTTAAAAGTCTCTCCTTGGAAGTAAGTACTACGATTCGGTAGGAAAGGAAAACTGAGCCCAAGATTTATTGGACCATATGAAATTGTAGAAAGAATTGTCCCTATGGCTTTTCGATTAGCTCTACCTCTAGAATTTCAGAAAATTCATAATGTATTTCATGTATCACTGCTGAGACGGTACAGATCTCATCCTTGACACGTGATTCCTCACAATGAGATTGAACTGCAACCAGACATGACGTATTCGGAAGAACCGATAAAGATTTTAGCTCGAGAGGTTAAGGAATTGCAAAATAAATGGGTACCGTTAGTAAAAGTATTATGGCACAGTCATGGTTTGGAAGAGGCTACTTGGGAAACAGAAGAATCGATGAGATCACAATATCCGAACTTATTCTCATGTAACAAATTTTTAGGACGAAATTTCCTAAAAGGGGGAGAGTTGTAACAACCCAATTTTCAATGGTGTCGAAAAAAGTGGTTTGAGATCACTAAACTCGACGAGTGAGTTCGAAAATTTTATTATTTATTATTTATGAGTTAAGTGATGTTTTAGAAAGATTTTTGAATTAGTGATTTGTGTTTTAAAAGAATTTATTAGGTTAAGTGGTTTTAAAAATGAGGTATCAAGACCTCGATTTCATAAATTGAGCTGTAAATATTTTTATAAATATTTACGGAGTGTCATTGAGTTAGTATTAAAGTTTCATTAGAAAATTTTAACGTTTTGATAGTTAATTAATTAAAAAGGACTAAATTGAAAAAGGTGCAAAATTTGCTAAACTGATAAAATAGCCTAAATATTAAATGAGGGAGGACTTAAAAGGCAAATTATCCCAAAGATGATGGCTTGGGCGACACAGGCAGAGAAAAATCACAAAAAATAGTGTGAACTAAGGGCAAAATACTAATTTGGTTAAAATTAAAAATAAAACAAGTGACTAAATTGAATTCTAGACATTTCTTCTTCTAATTTTCTATCCAAAAACACCATTGAAGGTCCTCTAAGCTGGTTTTTCATAGTTTTGCATCATGTGGGTCCAACTATCTATTTCATTAGTTTTTGATTTTATGGGTAATTTTGAAAGTTACCATTGATGAGTGCTGGATGTTTATGATAAATTAACATGGAATTGAAGTTTTAATTTTGTTATATGATGATTTTATCAAGTGATTTCAATAGAAATTTATTTTAAGACTAAATTGCAAAGAATTAAAGAATTAGGGTTTGCTATTAAATTTCTATGTATCAAAGGCTGTAAGATAACCTAGAATAAATGAATAAATTGTCAATTGAGAAAAAAATAGGTCAATTGATAGGATAATTGGTAAGGGACTAAATTGTAAAAATTGTAAAAGCTAGGTTAATTGTGTAATTTTGAAAATTAAGGGGTATTAATTTTTAAGTAAATTGAATTGAAATATATGCTAATGAATGAATAATTTCATATTTTAGATCAAGAACCCGTAGATCAACGAGAAAAAGGGAAATTAATAGAGTAGTCCCTAACTACTACAAATTCCAGAATAAGCCCATATTAACGTGAAATTAGAGGATCGGATCAGCACATCGAGCCACACTATCTAGCTTGCTTCGGTAGATTTTATTATACATGCTATGGTTTATATGGCATGTATAGGGATTGGTATGATTTAAGTAAAGTTGGTTTGTGTAATATTATAATGTATAATTATGATGTATACTTTGTTTAAGTTTCCAACCAACTTATATAAGTATGAATTAAACATGCATGAGGTGTGTATAAAATGGTTAATTTATGATTAATTAATAGGTATAATGGGGTATAATTTGACTTAGTAAATTTAGTAAAATATGTATAATTGTGTACATAGTTAATTTGATAAGATTGGATATTGAATATATGTAATGATATGTTAGTTATAAGACTTGGTATTGGTTTGAATTGAAGGTCTTATATTGTTTCGTGAGCCTGTAAATGGTTGTGCCTAGGATGATACCAAGATTGGGTGAGAAAATTGGGCTTAAAATGACCTATTTTCGTCCACACGAGCAGAGACACGGGCGTGTGTCTCAGCTGTGTGTGATACATGGCCATGCACACGGGTGTGTGGCTTGGCCATGTGACCCATGGACTTTGCTCACGTCCTAGTACATGGGCGTGTAGTTGGCCGTGTGACCCAAATCAGAGAGTTACACGGATAAGGACGCGGGTTGGGACACGGCCATGTGTTCCACATCGAATGCCCACACGGCCTAAAACGGGCGTGTCTCTTGGCCGTGTGAGACACATGGTTGGCCACACAGGCGTGCGTCCCTCGTTCCTAAGAGAATTTGAAATTTAGGAAAAATTTACTGAGTACCCAGTTTAGTCCCGAATCACTTATAAGGAGTATTTTGGGTCTCGAGGGCCATCTAAGGGACAATATAAGTATTATATAATTGATTCTTAATATGAATAATAAAGGTGGAAAAATGTCCATATTTAGTCCATAAAGCCTGGTAATGTTCTGTAACCTTATTTTGGTGACGGATAAGGGTTAGGGGTGTTATAAGAAGTGTTAGTTCACTTGTGACAGGCGAAGAGTTGGAACCAAGGAGGAGAGAAAAAAAAGGAATAGGGAACAATGTGAAGGAGAAGGAGAGAGCTAGGGTTTTCAGAGGAAAATGAGTAGATCATTGGTCCCTCGTGCACTTGGCTTATATGGAGGGGTCACCCCTTATCTTGTAGTGCCATGTGACAAACAATGCAGTGCCTGCAACTTTGTGCGTGCATGGTCAGATGGTAGGATTGTTACATGTTAGTTGTCACCCTATAGTGTTTTTTGTGTTCTTGGTTTGACATTCTTATCTTTGAGGTTGTACGAAGTTGCTATGCTTTATTGGTCCCTTAGAGGTCCCCACAAGGGGAGCATAGTGCGTTGTCTCCAAGCTTGTTTAGATAAGGTGCACAAGTGCTTATTTGTTGGCTATCCTAAATGAATGGTTCCTTATAGAAGGTTTCATGTGAACCATTCCCAATAGAACATTATCTACAAGATGTTCCATGTTGTGCTACATGACGTTGCCAAAGCGGGGATATAAAAATATTATATATAAGTGAAGCTATTTGATTATGTTTAAAAAATCCTTTGAGAAAGTAGTCAAATAATGATGTAATTTATTTTGTATTTATCCATGTTGACTTGTTAAGATTTATTTTTGTTTGATGTGTAATTCATTAAACTTTTAAAAGTAATATTTGATTATAAATTGTATTCTCGAGGGGGTCGTAGATGACTTTTCAAATTTTCAATTCATGAAGAATGAAATGTAAAACCTTAACTTTTTGAAATAACTGAGAACCATACCATTTTTTTGTGAAAAATGTTTCAACTTGTAACGGTATATATTGCATTAGACTTATTTTAGGCACACAAAATTAAAGTTGGTTTTCTTTAGTTTTTGAGCCCTAATTTTGTTGTTTTAGGGTCTCAAATCCAAACAAAAGGAGAAGCTCAAAAAATTAAGCATTATGCATTATAGCAAAAAATGATGGTTTGTTTCACTTCATTACAAACTATTTTTCCTTTATATATACCAATTATCTCATTTTTATTTTCTGTTTTCTTCATATATACCAATTATCCTAGAAAAGATAATGTCTCTTTCTCATTTTCCTTATCATTTCTTTATTCATCCTTTAAATGCTTCAAAAATGGAATCTGAGTTTGTAGGAGTAAGGTGCATGGCAGTGATTGCAGTTACAGGAAGTGTAGTTTTCATTGCTCTTGAAGTCCATAAATGTCTCCTCATAGATTTCATGAAGAAGATTTAAATTGAATTGGGAGGTAATATTAATTATTCTTCATCATTTCCTTTTCTTATAGTGGATGAATTAAAGTCTAGGGGTTTTTGTTTTGGGTATAGGGAATGGTAAATGTGGAGTTAAAAAAAAAGGGTTCGTTTTGCTGAAAATGTGATTGAACCATCATCAAATAACAAAGAGTATAAGAAGAAAAATCATCAGGCTCGTGTAATTGGTGATCATCATGCTTCTTCAATGCCTCTCAATAGGCAGGTTTTTCATAAAACCATTACCAAAACTCAACATATTTCCAACTGACTACCAAATTTTCTTTATATATGTTTGTGTATAACCCAAAATTTTGATGTTTCCCTTGTTTGTACATATCGAAAGTTGTTAGTTGTTTTTTCTTTTGTGTGTTTTCATGCTTAAATTGTTTTATACACAAATTTTTTTCTTAACACAAAAGTATTTTGGTTTTAATTATAATCTTAGGCTTGACATTCTTTTAGAATATCGATATTTGGATATACAGGGGAAAGTAATATGGAAATTCTAATGTCCTCATTATAACATGAAGTTTGGATATCATTGTTGAATTCATGATAAGTGTAGGATATACATTGATATGCATTTGATACAATGGAGATAGACAAGGAGAAGAGGGAAGGTGTTGAGGAAGGCCAGTGCATCCATTCTATGATTGAGAGCTAGAAAGGTAGAGGGACTCAGATAGAAAAGGGTCAGAACATAATGTATTTGGATTCTGTCAATAGAGATGATTCCCTCTAGTAAGTGGTATATTGTAATATTTTTAAGGAGTTGAGGGTTTCTTTCCAATTATTGGGTCTTAAGTGGGTCAAAATAAGGTTTAACTTAGTCCAAATTGAGGTATGGATATAATAATAGTACTCCCAATCAAGAGGTTTACCTGAACAGACAAAGATAAAAAAAAAGTTGAGCAACGATGCTCAGAGTATAACCAAATTCAAACAAAGATTAAACAAAACACAATATACAAATAAGAGTAACATAGAGATTTCTATAACGGTCATATAACCAGAGCGAAACAATTAGAGTATCATAGAGATTTCCATAATGATCATATAAACCGAATGAAGAATGTATAATTATGCCAAAATGGTGTTTTTCAGAAAATCAGAATACAGATTTTTCAAGAAATATCCTACCGAACTCCGCTACACACCAAAATAGAGTTCCACAGAACTCATCTAACCAAATCACACCAATGGATAATTGTGGACAGTGCCACCAGAATTGTAGTTAAAATTGCCAGATCAGATATATGTGGTCAAAGCACCATAATTGCAGACAAGTTGCGGGACATAATTATGTGTAAACCACTATATAAATGCAGATAATTAAACTGTAAGAAACTCCCTCCTTTCACATCATCCTGAACCCATGCAATGTGTCACTGTATACATATTTGTGAATCAGAATGATAAGCATGTAGGACATGCTGTCGTACAATAACAAAAACAAAAGGCATGAGAATCCACGCTTTGTGGAACAGATTGATCAAATCTTAATGATTCATACCAAATTTTTCATGAAGTCACATGCATGGTTACATATCAGAATCAATATCAGACACAACAACATATTCAAATATCACATGTTCTCATCCAACACAGTAACACAAAAACGAATCATCAAAATTAACAGAGCACAGAGCATACCTGAATAAATCACATACCTTAAACACGTCCCAAACAAAGGCACATTATACGCTAACAGATCGCACTTATTTATTTTATATCATATTAGACATACATATAGATAATGGATTATACATCAATAGATCATCAAATATCAAATTTTATAGCTTGTTTCATATCATACAGACCCTATGGATGGCTTACATTCGATTTGAACGACATCTACGACCTTAGGGAAAAATTCTAATTTTTGGCCCACACATCCGTGTGGATTCACATGACCTACATGGCTGGCTCGTGTGGCCGACATGGCCTGACACACAACTGTACGGCTCAAACAGTGAGTTCCACGGTCTAACACACGGTCCAAACATGCCTATGTGACCCAAGTCCCAAAATATCTCTCACACGTCTTGAACACACGCCCATGTCCCTGACCCATGTGACCCTAATTCTAGAACAGTGAGTTACACAGCCTAGACACATGCTTGTGTTCCTCTAATTCTAAAACAGTGAGTTACAGGGCCTACTACACAGCCTGACACACGACCGTGTGGCTTACACAACCTACCACATGGCCTGACACACAACTGTGTGGCGTCGCTAGCCATGTTTTTCGGTCTCTGTCATTTGCAAGATTGTAGGTTTTCGTTACACGCCTGATACAGTTTCAATGTAGAAGCAACACAGACAGTTCCAGAGCCTATAAATGACAATTAATTTCCTAATTAAATGATTTAATCGAACCAAACGCTAAATTATCATTCAAACTGAACTACGTCGAAAACTTCAACGCCAAAAACCCTAAAACAAACTAGTCTTTTATTGATAACTGAACTACAGCTGCTCGAATCTTAGGCCATCGAAGGAGCGTCACTCTCGAGAGCTTAGCCTAACAAAGACTTATGCAAATAAGAAATCTACTCCATACGAAAGGAATATGACTTCGTTCATCAACAATTCAAATATAGAAAAATTTGACAAAGAGCACCTACACAATTCGGTTGAAGAATTACAACATAACGAAACTTTGAGTATCAAATATGAAAGGATTCAGAAAATTACTAAGGTTAAAGGAATCAAGCACTTTGACATTGAGGAAAACAAAAAAGAAAATGTAGAATAGAATAGAAGAGAAGAGGGAGCAAAATTTGGGAAACGTGGAAGTTTTGAGGAATAAAAAAATATAATTTAAATAAAATTAAATAAAACTAATTTACAAAACATTGTAAAAATTAATTCCTTGTTGCTTTCAAAGAGATTCAAACACAAAATCAAAGGGTAAGCTAACACCTTACCACTTAACTAGCAAGCTCATTCTTGACATTAGTTAATCGAAAATATTATTTATGCTAGATGATCAGGAATAGAGGTTAAGACAAAAATAAAAAAAAATTCCAAAGAAGGGGTTTGAACATAGGACCTCAGACATACATCCTGAGCACTTAGATGCTAAACCAAATCAATTTTCTTTTTTGCAAAATTTTCAAAATCCTAACTCAAAATCAAGACGTAACCTCTCTTGGTTTCGCTAACTTGATTTCTTCTAGCCTAGTTTTTGGGATGTTATAGTTGGGGGGGTGATGCCCCAGTTCTCCAACGCCATCTTGTGGCTTGCTAGGGCATGAAGGCCTAACACCTTGCATGTCTTGAGTCCAGTTGGGTGCAATGCCTTGGCCTCCTGTGTCGGTTGCAAGCCTATTGTCCATCGTTTGTCTAGTCATTTGATTTTTTTTTTTAGTTTGGATTATGGGTCCATCACACTTTCACTTGATTTGGTCGAAAATTTTGTGATTACATAAATTCCTAATCTATTTTTGGCTCACATATTTTTTTCCTAATTTTACAAAATAAAATATAAAATTTAAAACTTGCATGGAGATGGTAGTCCAACATCTAATTACAAACTCAAAAATTAATAACCTAAATTAAAATCGTTCTAAAAATTTAAGAACCACAATTTGTGGTAAAATTATTTTATAACAAAATAAAATAACTGCAATCCATACATTCACATATACAAATCCAAAACATGCTCATAATGCAAGAATGTCGCTTCTCATCAATTTAGTCAAACAAATGAGAGATAATTTTGGTAAATTGACTTACACTATAAACATAGCACAACCTTACTCTAATACCAATTGTTCAAAAAAATTAGTTTAGAAAGCAATTTTGCAGCACAATGAAAAGTTAGTTTTCTTTTCTAAAACTTGGGAGATTGTGTTATATACAACAATAAACTAGTCTAAATTTGTACGCGTGTTTTGAAATAGGCGGTAAAAGATGTTTCTCGACTTTTGACCAACACGATCTTCTTCTCTATTCTCAAACATGGACTTGCTTAGAGTGTTGGTTCTAATTCATGAATAGATGAGCACAATAAAAACTTTCTATTGGTATTTAGTAGGAATATCAATATCTCTCAAAGGCTAGAAATCATAAAGCAAACTATCTCAAAATTTAGAATTTATTTCAAAGAATAACTCTCACTAAATTTTGATAAAGTGTTGATGCTTAGCATGTTTTTTTTTTTTTTTTACATAGCCAATGATATTTATTTATAGATAAAATCACAAGGATCTTAGTTGAACAAGGAGAAGCAAAATAACAATATTTGAATAGAAAAATACACAATCCCTTTTGGATTGACTAAGGTAGGTGGCACACCTTCTCTAGGATACCGAGGTTATCTCTCATCACACATAAAGGGATCTATTGGGTATTTCATTTATTGGACACAATTATATGTGTCATTTGGTTTTTAAACTAACTCATTTAATTTAATCCAACCCAATAAATAAATTTTCTTTTCCCAAAATATTATTTAAATTAATTAAAATTAAATTAAATAATTTTCTAATTAAATTATTTTTCAATTCAATTTTAATTTCGATAAAGTCGTGATGACTTTACCGTACTAGAATCTATGAGTAAATCAATTTAATTAACTTGTACAACAAAACTATGATGACTAATTTAATTCCCATTTTGAATTTCAATTATTTAATTACAATTGATTAAATAATAATTCAAATAAATTAATTTAATCTGTAAGTCATCTTTTGCTCATAGCGAGAATATGCATTCACTACGGATAATGATGCATCTGACCTTTCTCTCTAATTCATCCTTTTCATTTATTCATATCATCGGTTCAAATGCAGACAATCAAGGTTATACCGAGCTAGCAACAGGAATAATTAAACATATATAATTAGGACTCAAATAATTTGTAAGTTCTGATTCTTCGTCTATTAATTAAAATATTATTTAGTCATGTAGTCATTTCACCAAAGTACCATGACTTAGCTCTCCTTTTTATAATTAAAACAAAAAATATGTTATACCCTTTACCCAGTCTGGTCGCCAAACTCGAGTAATATAATATTTTAAAAAATACAAACCATTCACAAACAAATTACAACTTAAATCTCAATTAATTATCATACAATCTAATAGGTGCTAAAAGTAACATGTTTTAATCCCATTATTAATGCGATTTTGGGTGATTATTCAATGTTAATGGTGATTTTATGTTCCTAATCTTTTAAATTCATGTTTTTATACTTAGGAGAGAATTTCAGAGCAAAAAGAGCGAAAATCAAGTCAAAATCGAGTGAAAATAAAAAAAATTTGAACAAGCTACAAGAGCCACATGGGTTGACCCCTTCCACATGGCTTGGCCGTACGGCCACGTGGCAGGCCATTTTGATTGCACAAATTTGCACTTTGGACATTGGAAAAACACGACTTTTAGGTTTTTTGGACATTTTAAGACATATATAAGACAAAAATAAGAAGATAGGAGTGAGTTATCAAAGAAGACTCAAGAAAACAACTTGAAAAACACCATTGAAGCCGGTTCTGAAGCAGATTTTTGTCAAGATTGAAGACTCCCAGTTGATTTCTTAGGAGATTATCATGAGTTTCTTTGTTTCTTTTAGTTATACTGTCCTTGAGATGTTTTTATTTGCAAGCATGAACTGATTTTCTAAATACTTAGGTGAGATGAACCTTATGATGAATTCTGTCGTTAAATTTTTGTTTTTTGCAATAAATACTTAAATCTTGTTCTCAATTATGCATGTTTAATTCTTCATTTTATATTTCTAAATTATTGATCCACGCTTGATGTGCTTAAATCAGAGTAAGAATAGACCTTGTTTAAAAGTAGATCTAGCGTAATTGAGTGGAGTTGCATGCAATCCTAGAAATCGGACGAAATAAATCTACGAGGTTAGAGTCAAATATAAAAGGGGAATCCATAGATCGAGTTAATGCAATAATAGGGGTTTTAATTAGAAAGAAATTTCAATTAATCAACCTAAAGTTAGTTGCTCCTACTATTGAAAATATTTTAGGCATTTCTATGGATCAAGATTCTAAGTAAAAAAATTGCGTAGTTTAGATTGATAATGATAGATGAAGTCTAAGTGAATTCTTTCTTGGGGATTACTTCACTTCTTGGCTGTTAATCAGTTATTTTCCTATTTTGTTCTTTGCGTTGTTTGTTCATTAGTTAATTAATTTAGTTAATTTTAGTTTTTGATGGATCACTTGAATTATTTGGTTAAAGAGTAGTAAGATGGTAATTACTAGTATTTTTAGTCTTCGTGGGAACAATATATTCGCTCACCATAGCTATACTATTAATTGATAGGTGCACTTGCCTTAGTTAAAAGTTTTGTTAGTTTACGACGCATCAAGTTTTGACATCATTCCTGAGGACTAAAATATGAGAAAAATTTTTATTTTATTAATTTAGCAATTTTTTATTTTTATTTTAATATTTTTAATTTAATTTTTACATTTTATTTTTTCATTTGTTTGATTCTGACAGGTTCTTTTGGTTTATGACTAGAGGAAACCTGTTGGAACTGTTAGTTTATGATAGTGAGATCGAGAAAACTACTTGCAGAAATTGGAGAGAAGCTAGAGAAGCAAGACAAAGTCAATAGATTTTAATAGACGATCAAGAGGAAAATGATATTACTGTTTTAACACCCCTAACCGTAACCGTCGCCGGAATAGGTTAAGAGGCATTACCGGACTGGTAACTCAGTTCAGAACAATCATTTATCAATTATCTTATCATTTCAGTCAATATCATTCATTCATATTCAATATGTACTTAAATCTAGCATATAAAGCTTTAATCATACATTCGGGACTAAATTGGTAACATATAAAAAAATTTGGAAACTTAGAAAAATTTAAACATTTCAAGAGTCACACGCCAGTGTGAACAGGCCGTGTGCCTCACACGGCTAGTAGAGACGCTTGTGTCTTAGACCGTGTGAAAACAGGGCATACATACAGACTTGCACCACACGGCCAAGGACACGCCCGTGTGCCAGGCCGTGGGAAAATTAGGGAGGTTACTGACTTGGGTCACATGGCCGGCCACATGCCCAAATGCCAGCCCGTATACCACACACGGCCAGTAGACACGCTTGTGTGTCTAGTCCGTGTCAAACCTGTAGGGTATACCTACTTTAATTTGAAAGGGTACCCCAGGGGACACACGGCTGTGTAACGTGACGAAGTGTCACACACGGCTCAAACACACGCCTGTGTGAACAAAAATAGACTATTTCCAAAGCCATTTTGCCACCCTAAAGACACAAGCATTTACAAGCATAAGTAACCACATTTTCTCAGCAAAATAGGCAGCCAAAATATTAATTTCAATGCACATTATAATCCATATCAAACCTACCAATTACATATCCAAATACCTATTCAACAACATGCATAATCCATTCATTTAACAAACACATATTAAGACTTTACTTACATAATTTCATTCAATCATTTCTTTCCCAAAACACACCATAATTGAAAACTTCAATTCAACCAAAACATAACATCAAAATTAGCCAAATCACATGGCTTACTTATACACAAAATATACCAAAGTCATGATATCAAGTAACATAACTATCATTCTTTAAACTAGCCTATACATGCAATATTTACAATTATCCACAAGATCAAAAGTACCAATCGAAATTCAGATAGTGTGATGTGCAACTCTGACTTGTTCAGAACGAGCGAGCTAACGAGCCTCTATAAACCATAGAAAAAGAAACAAAGTAAGCTTTATAGCTTAGTAAGCTGTATAATACAGAATTAAACTTGTAACACTCCCTACCCGTATCCATTACCGGAATAGGGTACGAGGCATTACCGGAGTTTATTGAACATATTCAAAAAATTCTGAGTCATTTATTATTCATATTTTGAAAATAATCATAACGTCTCTCTATTGGGCCCTCGAAGCCCCAAACATACAATAGAAACTAACCGGAATTAAATCGGGATCATAAAAAAAATTTCGCAAAATCTTAAATTTTATTTTCATCTAAGTACTTACCATTTCAATGCTCCTTATAATTAAACATGTTACCATTCAATCAATAGCTTAACACTTGTCTAAGCGTCAAACAATATCATTGTTAGTATACTTGCACATATTTCATCTAAATTCAACATTGATATACTTATTTTCTCGACATGTCACACTTGAGTTTAATAATTGTCTTTACTTACATAATTTCCTTGTATCAACATATCAAAGATAATCATATATGCACATGTTATGAAACATATCATTCTCTTACCTAAATATCAATTGTTCAATAGATGTCATAGCGTCTCCCATCCACAGTCTTATTTGTCTTTGACATGATGCCATAGTGTCTTTCAACTATGGTCTTACTCATTTTCTGTCATGTTGCCATGGTATCTTTCAATCATGGTCTTGTTCATTTCATATCACATTGCCATGGTATCTTTCAACCATGGTCTTATTCATTTCATATCAGGTTGCCATGGTATCTTTCAACCATGGTCTTACACATTTCATATCAGGTTGCCATGATATCTTTCAACCATGGTCTTACACATTTCATATCAGAGAGCACACTTCCGCGAACCTCATCCTTACAAAGTGGGATTACCACCAAAGCTAAATCCCTCAGAATATAAACTCATAGAGTATTGCCTGGGATTACCACCCAAAGCTAAATCCCTACAACGACAATTACTCTAATGAGCTTGCATCCGAATTACAGTCCAGGCTAAATTGCACTTAATTCGGATTACCCGTCCGGGCTAAATCCATTTTCCACATATTCTTCGGAGGGCTATATCAGATAGGATCACCCGTCCGGGCTAGATCCTTTTTATCGTCAATTCCTTTTAAAAATCCATCGAATTTTCCTTTCTTTCAACCGGATTTCTTCCTTTTATCAATATGTCAGTATTTCATAAATTTTCATATAATGAACATTCAAATCATATTCATATAAAAACATGCATTTCAAGCATTTAAGAATATAATTCAAGTTACATGAACTTACCTCATTACTTGTTTGTGTTTATAATTTTATTAATTCGATATCTTTTCTTTTCCACGATCAAATCTCTTATTTGAGTCGTCCGGATCTTTATAAATAAATTTGATCATCATTTTCATTCATTTCATATTCTAATGTATTTAATTAATGTTCTAGACAAAATTACCATTTTGCCCCTAAACTTTTATTTAATGACGATTTCATCCTTAGGGTCAGGAAAATAAAATTCTTGCAATTTAATCCTTATTTCCAGCTATTATTCTCATATATATTGATAATAGTCCATGATTTCTATAAAATATCAGAATTTTCCATAATTTCAACACTTTTCAATTTAATCCCTAAAACATGTTTTCCCCCGATCTTGAACTAAATTAATAATTTCATTCAATTTTGTAATTTAAATGATAAAATAGTTCATTTCATGCAATTTGTTCATTTCTAACATTTTTACAAAATTACCCATAAAGTTTTACTTTTATTCAATTTAGTCCCTGAGCCTAAAACATGCAAATTAACCATGTTAGATGAATATTCATACATATTTTTCTCCTCCTCCTCTCCATTCCACATCCTTAATGTATTTAACACACTTGTAAGTAATATTATCTATAATTTTTATTATTTACTTTATGAATATTCAAGCTATCCATCTGTGTCATAGTCACTAAATTATTTATATCTGGAGCTATAGAACTTCAAATTAAGATATACTAATTTTACCTGAAACTAGACTCATATATCTTCTTACCATAAAATTTTCATAATTTTTGGTTTAGCCACTAAGTACATTTTATTCTTTAAATTTACCCTGTTCTGCTATCTGACAGTCCTAACCCTTCTTCACTAAAAATTAATTATCTCCTCTTACAGAATTCGAATGATGTTCCCGTTTATTTTTCTTGAAAATATACTCATCCAAGATTCTAAACATATAAATTTAAGTCCATAATTATTTTTATCTAATTTTTGATGATTTTCAAAAGTCAGAACAAGGGAACCCGAAATCATTCTGATCTTGTCTCACAAAATTGATTATATCTCATGATTTACAATTTCATTGCTTACATTATTTCTTCTATAAGAAACTACACTCAATAAGATTTAATTTCATACTTTATTCATCCTATAATTCGATTTCTAAAATTTTTGATGATTTTTCAAAGTTAAACTACTGCTGCTGTCCAAAACTGTTTTAGTACAAAATATTAATTACCATGTTGTAACACCCTTATTTTCTTTTTCTACACCATTTCTCATCACTTTCTCTTATTTTCTCTTCACTAACATATCAAGAACATAGGACCTTATGTAAGAAAACTCTACTATAACATTATTTCCATGCTTTGTCAATAATAACAAACTTAAAAACATATTGAAATCTTGATGTACTTACCTTGTTCTATTGATACTAAACTTTAACTTGATTTTTTCTCTTCTCCAGCTTCTATTCTTTAATCCAACTTGATATCCTAACTCCCCATGGTCTCCTTAGCATTTCTCTCTCTTAGTAGCTATGGAAATTCTTTTGATTTCAAGGTGAAAATGGTGAATTTTTGGTGGAAGGACCAAATTGTAAAGAAAAGAAAGTTTCTTTCTTCCTTTTCTCTTCATACGTTGGGTGCATGGAAAAAAAAATGATGATTCTTCATCTTTCTTTCCTTATATATACTAAGTAAAATAATAATAAAATAATAAAATATCATTTAAAAATTAAATTAAAATATTAATAAACTATTATTTATTTATTTAATCTAAAATATCTCCAACATCATCATTGCTTTCTAGATTTCTCTCTCTTCCAATTGACCATTTTGCCCTTCATTATCTTTTAAAATTCCATCATTGAGTCATCATTTAATTTGGTAAAATTTCAATTTAGTCCCTCATAGTTCTTCATCTATTCAATTTGGTCCTAATTTATCCATTTTCTTTAATTTCTAGATCATTCCACCCTTAAAATATTTACAGTATTGGTCCTTCAAATTTTTCATATTTACACTTTAACCCCTCAAATTTTAAGTGTTTACTCTTGTGCAACAAAACTTTTCTCACTTTTACAATTTAGTCCTTTCTTGAATTAATTTATCATAATATACTTCCCAATATTGACATAACTCAAAATTTCCCTTTTTGTCACTTTATTTCCTTATTTTACTATATCACGGATAATATTTTATCAGAAAAATTTTCGGATATTACATTTTCTCTCCCTTAAAATAAATTTCGTCCTCGAAATTTCCTTATTTTCTTTTGATCATGAATTTCATTATTTCTATAATTCTATAATTTCTTTTTGCACATATTTACCTAGTTTATCATTTATATCTATTCTCTATCCTCCCATTTCACATTTTATTTTCAATTCAATATTTCACATTTGCCTCTTAGAGCTTTTACCAACAGAAATAGAAGATAATATCATATGAATCTTATTATCAAGTGTTTTATCACATATATTAGCTTGGAAAACCAAAGAAAGGTAGAGTAGTACCACTTGTGAATCAATCAGACTTGCAATAATTTCTGTCTATTAGCATATTTATCCAACCTTTCATATATTGATTATAGCATCCAAACATGAACAGTTGCATATTCCTCTGAAAATATCAGTACATATAAAATACCCGTATAAAATCCCCCAAAAAAAACGTTACTGTAATATACCTATTTATAACAGCTATATTCAAATATATTTTTTTTCAATTTATTTACCAATCCATTGACTAGTATAGTCATCAATAATTTCACATCATTCAGTTCACTCAAGAAACTAATTCAGAAGGAATTTTCATTAACCATTCTGTAAATACCATATTTGAACAAATCGATTTTCCTATTAATAACTTCTTTTATTTAACAAAGGTAATCAGATATCCCAAATAGTTTTCTAAAAAAATTGATGTTTCTATTCGAACTCATCTTTACCTTATTAACTCATTCTCGCCCGATCAGTATTATTAATTGTTCAACCATTGAGCTTTTCACTTTCCGCTTCTGAATTTAATCAATATAAATCTCATGAATTTCATTGCATATAACTGTATTAGTAAAGGGGTATAGATCGTAAAGCCTCATAATTTAATTTTCATGTGTTTACTCATATAACATTTATTATTTTCAAGTATTATAAAACATTTATCCGTACTTTTACGAGTTCTACTTCATCATAACTAACATTTTTACTCAGGGATAATCCTTTATCTTGTAACGAAAATTGTTTACTTTTTATTTAACAGATGCCCAGTAGACTAGATAGAATACTTCGGATATACAAGACTTATACAGAGGTGCATTATTATGCACTAATGAACAGAGAGCACTGAAGTGCTATACAGAGAGCACATATGTGCTAAACAGAGAGCACTTAATGTGCTAATAATAGAACGGAGAGCACTAATGTGCTAATCAGAGAGCACTGACGTGCTAAATATCAGAGAGCACAAATGCGCTAATCAGAGAGCACTGACGTGCTAAATATTCAAAGAGCACTAGCGTGCTAATAATCAGAGAGCATGCTGAGGTCCCTTAACATCCTAGTAGTTCTAATCTTGTCTACTTGGGCAAATTATTTCATGCACGCATATCACTTTTACACATTTTGCATAATGCTTTTACATGCTTTACAATTTAATCCTTGTACCAATAATTCATATACTTATATCTTCTGTATCTTCAATACATGTAATATATTTTAGAATTCACTATTCATTCATAATTCTCTACTAATCCTTATCATGTACTTCATATATTACTTTTATATATTTTGCAATTTAGTCATCAACACAATATTTCATGCAGTAATATAATTTGCTTTTAATAATACATATAACATAATATTTATCATTGACATGTATTATAAAACATTTATTCATACCTTTTTTTTTGGTATCGATTCATCATAATCAACTTTCTACTCATATACTTGAGTATCACTTTTAGCATTATCGGAATTAGCTTGGTTGAAAAACATCTCTTTCTATAATTAAAACAAATCTCATCAGAGTCGAAAGATATCACACTATCACATATTATATATGAAATGTGTTTTTTTTAGACTTCACATATACTACGTTTGGTCCGAGAACCGACTAAATCATAGCTCTGATACCACTAAATGTAACACTCCCTACCCGTATCCATTACCAAAATAGGGTACGAGGCATTATCGGAGTTTACTGAACATTTTCAGAAAATTCTGAGTCATTTATTATTCATATTTTGAAAATAATCATAACGTCTCTCTATTGGGCCCTCGAAGCCCCAAACATACAATAGAAACTAACCGGAACTAAATCGGGATCATAAAAAAAATTTCGCAAAATCTTAAATTTTATTTTCATCTAAGTACTTACCATTTTAATGCTCCTTATAATTAAACATGTTACCATTCAATCAATAGCTTAACACTTGTCTAAGCGTCAAACAATATCATTGTTAGTATACTTGCACATATTTCATCTAAATTCAACATTGATATACTTATTTTCTCGATATATCACACTTGAGTTTAATAATTGTCTTTACTTACATAATTTCCTTGTATCAACATATCAAAGATAATCATATATGCACATGTTATGAAACATATCATTCTCTTACCGTTTCTTCATAAGTGTATATCAATCATTTCATTATATCAATATTTCATGCTCCATCATTTCCATATATTTTATGTATATTTATTCCGGTAAAGTTTATATCAAACTTAACATAAATTATATTCCATGTACTTATTCTTATTTCGTTTATCTATCTTCATAATTATTTCATACAACTATTTTGTACATATATTTCTATATGACCAGTTCTTGTAAACATTTCACACAACCATTTCATATAACCATTCGTCATCTGATACATATTACCTGAATATCAATTGTTCAATAGATGTCATAGCGTCTCCCATCCACAGTCTTATTTGTCTTTGACATGATGCCATAGTGTCTTTCAACTATGGTCTTACTCATTTTCTGTTATGTTGCCATGGTATCTTTCAACCATGGTCTTATTCATTTCATATCAGGTTGCTATGGTATCTTTCAACCATGGTCTTACACATTTCATATCAGGTTGCCATGGTATCTTTCAATCATGGTCTTACACATTTCATATCAGAGAGCACACTCCCGCGAACCTCATCCTTACAGTAGGATTACCAGTCCAGGCTAAATCCCCTATAATATAAACTCATCGAGTATTATCGGGATTACCAGTCAAGGCTAAATCCCCTGCAACAAAAATTACTCTAATGAGCTTGCATTTGAATTACCAGTCCAGGCTGAATTCAGACCCTAATTTGGATTACCCGTCCGGGCTAAATCCATTTTCCACATATTCTTCGGGAGGGCTATATCAGGATAGGATCACCCGTCCGGGCCAGATCCTTTTTATCGTCAATTCCTTTTCAAAAATCCATCGAATTTTCCTTTCATTCAACTAGGATTTCTTCACCTTTTTATCAATATGTCAGTATTTCATAAATTTTCACATAATGAACATTCAAATCATATTCATATCAAAAACATGCATTTCAAGCATTTAAGAATATAATTCAAGTTACATGAACTTACCTCATTACTTGTTTGTGTTTATAATTTTATTAATCCGATATCTTTTCTTTTCCACGATCAAATCTCTTATTTGAGTCGTCCGGATCTTTATAAATAAATTTGATCATCATTTTCATTCATTTCATATTCTAATGTATTTAATTAATGCTTTAGACAAAATTACCATTTTGCCCCTAAACTTTTATTTAATGACGATTTCATCCTTAGGGTCAGGAAAATAAAATTCTTACAATTTAATCCTTATTTCCAGCTATTATTCTCATATATATTGATAACAGTCCATGATTTCTATAAAATATTAGAATTTTCCATAATTTCAACACTTTTCAATTTAATCCTTAAAACATGTTTTTCCCCGATCTTGAACTAAATTAATAATTTCATTCAATTTTGTAATTTAAATAATAAAATAGTTCATTTCATGCAATTTGGTCATTTCTAACATTTTTACAAAATTACCCATAAAGTTTTACTTTTATTCAATTTAGTCCCTGGGCCTAAAACATGCAAATCAGCCATGTTAGACGAATATTCATACATATTTTCCTCCTCCTCCTCTCCATTCCACATCCTTAATGTATTTAACACACTTGTAAGTAATATTATCTATAATTTTTATTATTTACTTTTATGAATATTCAAGCTGTCCATCTGTGTCATAGTCACTAAATTATTTATATCTGGAGCTATAGAACTCCAAATTAAGATACGCTAATTTTACCTAAAACTAGACTCATATATCTTCTTACCATAAAATTTTCAGAATTTTTGGTTTAGCCAATAAGTACAGTTTATTCTTTAAATTTACCCCTGTTCTGTTGTCTAACAGTCCTGACCCTTCTTCACTAAAAATTAATTATCTCCTTGTACAGAATTTGAATGATGTTCCTATTTATTTCTCTTGAAAATAGACTCATTAAATATTCTAAACATATAAATTTAATTCCATAATTATTTTTATCCAATTTTTGATGATTTTCAAAAGTCATAACAGGGGAACCGAAATCATTCTGACCTTGTCTCACAAAATTGATTATATCTCATGATTTACAATTCCATTGCTTACATAATTTCTCCTATAAGAAACTAGAATCAATAAGAATTAATTTCATACTTTATTCATCCTATAATTAGATTTCTAAAATTTTTGATGATTTTTCAAAATTAAACTACTGCTGCTGTCCAAAACTGTTTTGGTACAAGATATTAATTACCATGTTATAACACCCTTATTTTCTTTTTCTACACCATTTCTCATCACTTTCTCTTATTTTCTCTTCACTAACATATCAAGAATATAGGACCTTATGTAAGAAAACTCTACTATAACATTATTTTCATGCTTTGTCAATAATAGCAAACTTAAAAACATATTGAAATCTTGATGTACTTACCTTGTTCTATTGATACTAATCTTTAACTTGATTTTTTTCTCTCCTCCAGCTTCTATTCTTGAATCCAACTTGATATTCTAACTCCCCATGGTCTCCTTAGCATTTCTCTCTCTTAGTAGCTATGGAAATTCTTTTGATTTCTAGGTGAAAATGGTGAATTTTTGGTGAAAGGACCAAATTGTAAAGAAAAGAAAGTTTCTTTCTTCGTTTTCTCTTCATACGCTGAACAGTAAGCTTATATGAGCTGAGACGATAAGCTCCGATTAGCTGAAAATAGTAATCTATTACGAGCTGATATATCTGTAAACTCATACCAGTTGTGGTGAGTCCGCAACAAATGCAGGAGCTCGACCAAAATGATAATCCCAGTATCATGTCACTCGTATCCAATAAATTCATACGGTTCAAACAGGGCTCGATAACATATACATTATATCAATAAAGCATTCATACCTTAAGTATTTCAATTATACATATTCATTTCAATAATTACAAGTATAGAAAAGTTCGATTCTAATTATACGAACTTACCTTGTAACCTCGGATAAAACTATTGGCTATTCGTCCACTTTTCGTTTTCCTCGATCTAGTTCCGGTATTTGCTTATCTTGATCTATATAATATCAAATTAACTCATTTAAACTTTCATTCAATTCAATTTAGCCTAAAACATTCATTTTGGCTAATTTACAATTTTACCCCTAGACTTTTGACTACTTTGCAATTTAGTCCTTAATACATAAAATTGCAAAATTCACAATTAAACCATAATCCCATGGTAGCCAAATTTCATAGGGACTTCTAGCAGCCCATTTCTTTCATTATTTCACACTTTTAACTACCATATTTTACAATTTCACAATTTAATCCCTATTTGACATTTTTGTCAAAAATCACTTTACAAAACTTGTAAAACTATCATCAAGCTTCCATAATCTATCATTAAAAATTTAAGAACTCAAATATTAAACAATGGAACTTTTCAAAATCATGAACAAATTCAAAAATTGAGGTACGGGCTAGCTAGAATACGAAGCAATGACTACAAAAACGTAGAAATCACTAAAAACTGAGCAAAAATTGTACCTAATTGAAGAATCCAAGGTTGCAGAATTTAAAACACTAGGTTAGCTTCTTCTTGCTTCAATATTCGATGCATGAAGATGAGAATTAAGCTTTAATTTTTTTTTATTTTATTTAACATAAATAACTAAATTATAAAATTAACCCTATTATAAAACCTTAATATATTATATAATTCATGGACATAAATGTCCACTAACCTTAATCATGGTCAAATTTCAGTATAAGGGCTTCTACTTTAATGATTCATAGCTATTTAATACATTTAAACAATAGAATTCAACTTTTACGCGTTACGCGATTTAGTCCTTTTTACCGAATTAAGCATTCAAACAGTAAAATTTCTTTACGAAACTTTAACATAATAATTCTATCATCCTGTAAAACTTATTAAAATAATAAAATAAATATTTTGACTTTGTATTTGTGGTCCCGAAATCACTATTCTGATTTGATCTAAAAACGGGCTATTACAACTCTCCCCCTTAGGGATTTTCGTCCCCGAAAATCTTATCGGTAAATAGGTTAGGGTACGGTTTTCGCATAGCTTTTTCGGGTTCCCACGTAGCTTCCTCAATCCTATGTTTATGCGAAAGAACCTTCACAAGAGCTATACGTTTATTTCTCAACTCTTTGATCTCACGAGCTAGAATTTTGATCGGTTCTTCGTTATACGTCAAATCAGCTTGTATTTCAACATCTATCGGCAAGATCACATGTGACAGATCAGATCTATAGTGACATAGCATAGAAACATGAAAGAGATTATGAATCTTTTCAAGTTCTGACGGTAACGACAATCGATATGCTACAGGCCCTACTCTTTCAACGATCTCATACGTCCCGATAAATCACAGACTTAACTTTCTTTTACGACTGAATCGAAGAACCTTTTTCCATGGTGACACTTTTAAAAATACTCGGTCACTTACTTGAAACTCAATTTCTCTATGTTTCAAATTTGCGTATGATATTTGTCGATCTAAAGTTGCTTTTAAATTGTCACGAATCGTTTTCACTTTTTCTTCAGTTTCTCTGATTAGTTCAACCCCGTGAACTTTTTCTCACTCAATTCAGTCCAGTATAGTGAAATTCGACATTTGCAGCCATATAAAGCTTCGTACGGTGCCATTTTTATACTTTTTTGGAATCTATTGTTATACGCAAATTCAATCAACGGTAAGTATTTTTCCCAACTACCCTCAAACTCTAAAATACAACATCTCAACATATCTTCGAGAATTTGAATAACTTTCTTGGTCTGACCGTCAGTTTGAGGATGAAAAGTAGTGCTGAAATTCAACTTTGTTCCTAGAGCCTCTTGCAATTTCTTTCAGAATTACGACGTAAATCTCAGATCTCTATAAAAAATAATAGATAATGACACTTCGTGTAATCGTACAATCTAAGAAATATACAATTCAGTTAGTCTATCAAGTGAGTAATCTGCATGTACCAGTATGAAATAAGTAGACTCTGTCAATCGATCTACGACAACCCATATAGTATCTTTCTTTTTCAGAGTTAGGGGCAATCCCAATACGAAATCCATAGTAACTCTATCCCATTTCCACTCAGGGATCAATACAGGCTGCAGTAAACCAAATGGTACTTGATGTTTAGCTTTTACTTACTGACAAATCAAACATTTCGATACAAACTCTGATATATCTCGTTTCATGCCCGACCACTAGTGCAGTTGTTTCAAATCGTTATACATCTTGATACTACTTGGATGAACTGAGAAACGACTACTGTGTGCTTCACATAGAATTTTCTGAACAAGCTCTGTATTTTTCAGTACAAAATTCTATTTAAGAACATTAAACAGTCATCAGTTCCAATATGAAATTTTGAATCAGAATTAGACTCACATTGAATTCATTTAGCTTGCAATTCATGGTCATCTTTTTGAGCTTCACAGATTTGTTGAAGAAATACCAGTTTTGCTTTTAACTCGCCTAATATAAACCCATCATCACAAGTCATCAACTGGATGTTCATTGCTCGTAATGCAAACAATGATTTTCGACTCAAGGCATCGGCAACAACATTAGCTTTTCCCGAGTGATAATCATTCACAAAGTCATAATCTTTCAATAACTCGAGCCATCTTCATTTTCGCAAATTCAAATCTTTCTGTGACATCAGATATTTCAAGCTCTTGTTATCCCTATAAATGTGGCATTTCTCACCGTATAAGTAGTGTCGCCAAATCTTTAATGCAAACACAATTGTAGCCAACTCTAAATCATGTGTTGGATAGTTCTTTTCGTGTGGTTTCAGCTGTCGAGAAGCATAAGCAATAACCTTTCTCTCTTGTATTAGAACACATCCCAGACCGTTTAATGATGCATCACTATAGATCACGAACCTTTACCCGATTCAGGTTGAACCAAAACTAGTGCCTCTGTTAACAGTGCTTTCAACTGTTCAAAACTTTGTTGACACTTTTTTGACCATTCAAACTTCACATCTTTTTGTAACAGTCGTGTCATTGGTGTTGCAATCATCGAGAATCCTTTAACGAATCTTTGCTAATAGTCTGCTAAGCCTAGAAAACTACGGATTTCAGATACATTTCTCAGAGGTTTCCAATCAACAATAGCAGAAATCTTGCTCGGATCAACTCTAATACCGTCAGCTGAAACAATGTGCCTGAGAAATCCAACCTTTTTGAGCCAAAACTCACATTTACTAAACTTTGCAAATAACTGTTTATCTCTTAGAGTTTGTAATCAGAATATCGTCAATGAATACAACAACAAATATGTCTAAATACGATCTGAATATTCGATTCATCAAGTCCATAAAAATGGTAGGAGCATTAGTTAAACCGAAAGGCATAACAAGAAATTCATAATGTCCATACCTTGTTCTGAATGCAGTTTTTGGCACATCTAACTCTTTGACTCGTAGTTGATAACAACCCGATCTCAGATCAATCTTTGAAAATACTGTAGCCCCTTTCAATTAATCAAATAAATTGTCAATCCACGGTAAAGAGTATTTGTTCTTTATAGTCACTTTATTCAACTGTCTGCAGTCAATACACATTCTGATCGTACCATCTTTCTTTTTCAGGAACAATACTGGTGCACCCCAGGGAGAATAACTTGGTTGTACAAAACCTTTATCTGTCAATTCTTGCAACTGAACTTTCAGCTTTTTTAATTCTGTTGGAGCCATTCTGTACGAAGCTATCGATATCGGTGTTGTTCTGGGCAATAATTCAATACCAAATTCAACTTCTCTAATCGGAGGCAAACCTGGTAATTCTTCTGGAAATATATCTGAAAACTCACAAACAACAGGTACAGATTCAATCTTTGATTTAGACACTTTTGTATCCAATACATATGGAAGATATGCATCATAACCCTTTTTCAAATATTTCTGAGCTAACACAGTCGATATCACAATAGGTAATTCATTCGAATCATCAGACTTAATCTGAAGAATCTCACCATTTTGACATTTCAACTTAATAATCTTCTGTCTACAATTCACAATTGCATCATGCATAGTCAGCCAATCCCTACCCAGAATCACATTAAATTCATCGAACGGTAGATGCATCAAGTCAACTCAAAAATAGTAACCCCGAGTCATCAAAGGACAATTCTTACAAATTTTATCAACTAAAATAGACTTGTCTAAGGGGTTCAATACTTTAATTACAAACTTTGTAGACTCAACATGTAAACTCTTTTTAAATACTAAATTCATACAGATATAAGAATGGGTTGGTCCAGGATCTATCAATGCAATTATATCAATATCAAAAAGAGAAAAAGTATCAATAATAACCTTGGCGATGATGCTTCTTCTCGTGCACATATAGCATAAGCTCTAGCAGGTGCTCGTGCCTTAGATCTCACAGTCGAATCTCTCGTAGCACCTCTGTTACCACTCATATTTCTAGTATTTCGGGGCGGTCTTCCTCTAGTAGCCGTGTTACTTACTTTCGCTGGTTGTTCTCTTTCAGCTGTAAACTTTTCTGGACAGTCTCAGAGATAATGATCAAGCTGTTATTGATGTTGGTAATGGTTTACTTATGGTGAGGGTAGGTGATGAAGAGGTTACTCTTCAAGCATGTGAATTTGTGAGAGTCTCTAACGAGTGAGATGATACTCGTTATTATGATAATGTTAATAATCGCACGACTCAAAATTCTTTGTAGGAAATCACTCACAAACACGTGTTAAAACTGCATCCTTTTCAATGTGATAAAAATCAAGGGACAAGTGGAGAAGGAATTTTGTAGCTTGATAAATTAGGTGAAGGGCGACAAAAGGTTTATAAGAAACTGAAAATGTTTAAAGAAACAACAAAGCAACGCCATGGTGCACATGGAAAGAGTACAAATCAATTGAAAGTTGGAGACAAAGTGCTGCTATATGAGCCAGATCCATGAATGATCCATACGGACCTTAAGTTAAGTGGGTTGAACCCATTTGTGATACAAAACATATTCCCACACAAAACCATTGAAGTAACACATCCTGAATACGACACATTTAAGGTAAACGATCATCGACTCAAACTTTATTTTGGTGGTGATAGTGATAACGAGAGAAATGAGCTCTGCCTCTAAGATTCGCCTTAATCGTTAGCTTGAAAAGGGAAGTTGAGCTTAGACTCTAAAGAAACGCTTTTCAGGAGTTAACCCGAGTATTTTTATTTTATTTTATTTGAATTATTTTTCGTGCTTAGTACACTTATTTTTTATTATTACTTAAAAATTAAAAAATTGAAAAAAAAGGAAAATAATTGGAAAAAAAGTGGTCCACATGGTTTGGGGTGATCTACATGGTTGTGTCACAGGCCATGTGAACACTGGAGCTAATTTTTCAAAATTATTTTTTTGACCCACATGGATTAAGTAGAGACACACAACCTGGAGACATGGCCGCATCACCTGTAACACCTAAAAAATTCCTTAATGTTTATTTTCGTATGTTTGTGATGCACAAATATCTGTATGCTTTAGTGGTTAAGTATTCTGGGAGTATTTGAGAAGTCTTGGGTTCAAGCCTTGGCTTATGTAAAAGTTTTTTTTTAATATGAATAAACCTCTGTCTCTAGTCAGTAGACTTTTAAATAAATATGGGTAAAACAAGTAGAAAGGGCTTGCTGATCTAAGGGATGGGTGGCGTGTTATTCTTACTTGAGGTCTAAAGTTCGAGTCCTGGCATGTGCAATGGAGTGTTTATTTTGCTGCCTATGCCGTGTGGGTAGTAGAGGATGACTGAAATACTGCAAAGTTGAGTGGGGTTTGAATATGGTGGTTGAGGGGATTATGATGGAGGGATTTTAGGAGGAAATGTTGGGATTTGGATAGTGGAATGGTTGGAGAGTTTTGAGGAGTCAAGTGAGGGGAGTGTTTAGAGGTCATGCCAAAATGGGAGTCTCATTTTGTCAAAAAAATGGGTCATAGCTCACCTTTTTCCCATTGTTCCGAATTTTGCTAGGGACTTCGGGTATCTTTCAATTTTTTTTATTTTTTTTGATTTTGCTCTTCCCTACAATCCCCTTGCCTACCGATTTTCACTTCTTCTTCTCTCCCTCTCTTAATCGATTTTGCTTTGGCCGAATACTTCTTGCCTCTCTCAATTGATGTTGTCAATCCCCTCTCTTTTCATCTTGGCTGTTGTGGCCGTATACTCTCTTTGCTTGCTTGTAGCCGAACCCTGCCCTTGTCTCCATCTGTCTCTTCTTCCTCTTCATTTCTGAAACTACTCCTTCTCCTACCCTCACTGTGTCGGTGTTTCCTTCATTGCTCTTTGTCGATTTTGTGGTCATTACAATTCTTTGGTTTTGCGTTTCGGTTGAAACCGAGGGCTTAAATGATCGTTTTTTTCGACGATTTAGGTGGATAGGGCCACGATTGTTCAATCAAGGGACATTTCAATGGGTGAAAGATCTTTTGTTGGCGTTAGGGTGGATGAAACTCCCCTATTTACTTGATCAAAGGGTTCAAAGGAGTGGGCAGTCTTTTCTTTCGGCAAATAGAAACCAGGTGTGTGAAAACACTACTCCTAATAAAAAATCGGTAAAAAGCCAAAAGTGTGTATAATCTACACCACACGGCCGTCCAGTTACCCGTGTGGTAGCCCATGTGACTAAACATAGGTGTATGATTGACGAGGCCGACCATATGCGAATTCATGGGTTGGGCCGAATTGGGCCGTGTGGGCCCCACGGGCATGTGGGCCCCACATAGGTAAACCACAGGGACATCTGGAAATTATTGGGCCAGGTTGTATAATACACACGGCAAAGGCCATTATGGGCCGTGTGGGCCATACGGGCGTGTGGGCTCACATGAGCCCACAATATGGGTCATGGGCTGATTTTCATTGTTTGACTGTTAAGGTTGCATGGGTCGCCTCAGATGACTGTGGACCTATTGTTGGGTCGGTAAGTTTACCTAGGCCCCCTATTTGATAAAATGACTATTTTGCCTCTATGTGATGGATGGATCTATATTCATGTATGACTATATTTTAGCATGCTATTTTAACTGCATTGAGTACATGTGAAATATTATGATATGACATGACATGTTGCATGATGCATTGCATAAGGATGAGTTTAATATGATTGGAGAAAGTGTACTGTACTGGCACCTCTGCTACAAATACTGTTTAGTTCTGAAACCGATACTACTTAGAGTGTAGGGATGGGTGGGTCGATTATATCCTCACATGGAGTATAGGCTTGGACGGAGATGGAGGGTAGAGGCTGGTTGGGTAGGATTTCTTAATTGCATATCTGTACCGTTACTGTCATTGAGATGGGCTCAGGCCCAAACTAATACTGATATTGTAATGGGCTAATTCCCTAACTGAAACTGAACCATGACTGAAATGGGCTTAGGCCCAGACTGTATTTGCTCACTGTATGGTTGTTTGATATGGGATTACACACTGGGTTTTCATAAACTCACCTTTCTATTTATCTACGCAGGTAATCCCCAGACTTAGTCGGACCGGTGCTGCGAGGGACTCAAAGGTGGCCACACAACCACATAAATTTTCATATTTGATTTAGATTTTAAGTAATTTCATTTTCGGTATTTTGCTATAATAAGGCCATTATGGATTTTTACTTTAATTTGAGTTTTTATTTTTATTTGATTTATAACTGCTAGGGGTAGGAAAAGACGCAAGATTTTAAAAAGATAAATGTTTTTCAAAGATACCACGATTACGCAACCTGTTTTAAGAGCTTCCGCAAGAAATAATATTTTAAAAATTAATGACATTTTAATATGATTAGCTTTTTGACAAACGACTCACATCTTGAAAATGAACGACACGTCTTAAAATCATCTTAAAGATCACACAAAGAGGTTAAATAGAGAATGGGTTTTTCAACGATATCACACTTTACGAAAAATATTTCAATGTGACATCGCCAGATTCGGCCATAACGTCCAGGCCAGGTTGAGGGTGTTACATTTAGTGGTATCAGAGCTAGGTTACAAAACTTGGCTATGGATTTGGGTTTCTTTTAAAAACTTGGAATTTCTAAAAGAACTGTGTAACACCCCTTACTCGTGTTCAACATCGAAACAGGATACGAGGTATTACCGGAACATAACACATACCATTAAACGAAACTGAGATAGAAATATGTAATCCAATTAGATAATGCATTGTTATAACGTATGTCTTGAACAATATTAGCCAACTTTAATGGCTTTGTACAAAATGATTGATCAAATACTGTAACTGATATTTTAAATCTAGGCAATTATGACACGTAACAAAATAACTAAGCCTATTATACATGCCATAATTCAAAATGTTTAGTTCAAATACCCTAAAATATTGATAGTGCGGGCAGATCTTCACGATCTTCAACTCCTGAGCAAGCTGGATGACACTATAAGACAAAAGAGAGAAAATAAAGTAAGCTTACAGCTTAGTAAGTAAGTATATAAATAATAATTAAAGAATCTAATATATATACAATAACTCAAGTATATCTACTTAAAATTTTCTATTCACACCACTTTGATTAAGCTGTCTCTCCTGCGTCACGTTCACTAAATAAATCATAACTTGAGTTACAAAACTTGAAATTAAAATCCGTAAATTTTTCCTGAAACTAGACTCATATTACTTCTTACTAATTTTTTTTTGGAATTTTTTGTCCAGCCAATTAGTACAGCTTATTAGTTAAAGTTTCCCCTGTTACACAACTCGACTAATCTGACCTCTTTTCACTACGAATTGATTTTCTCCCAGTACAAAATTCAAATAGCCACGAAACTTGCTTCATTTAAAACTAGACTCAACAAGTAATATATGCATGTAAATCATATTTCTTAATTAGTTTTGTAAAATTTTTAATGATTTTTCAAAGTCAGAACAGGGGATCACATAGTCATTCTGAACAAGTCACACACAAATATAAATATCTCAAAATATAAAGTTCCTTTACTTGTTCTGTTTCTCTTACATGAGAATAGACTCACTAAGATTTAATTTAATATCTCATTCAGCCTCTAATTAAATTCCTACTATTTTTGGTGATTTTTCAAATTCACGTCACAACTATTATCCACAAACAGTATTATTGCAAATTCACTCTTTTACACTTTCTTTGTATTAACCTCATTTTAACGTGCATGTCACAATTCATTTTCACCACATTTCATACATCACAAGTATAGGTCCATGATTAAAATGTCACTATAAAATCATCCCGTTGAACACTTCGGATCAATTCTCGATATTTGGTGGTTTCAAAGACACACTCCACCCATCATCATTCATATAATTCTGCTCTCTTGTACACATGGTGAACACTTAGTACCACCCGTGTGACCTAGCCAATTTATCTCGTAGCTCTCTTGTCTACATGGTGTCCTTCACTTGGAATCACCCATGCGACCTAGCTACATTTACCTCTCCCGTAGCTCTCTTGTCTACATGGGATACATCTCGTATCACACATGTGACCTAGCTACTACATAGTATCTCGTAGCTCTCTTGTACACATGATGTGCACTCAGCACCATACATGTGACCTAGCTACGTTCCATCTATATTATTAAATCTTTCCGAATGTTCAACCGGGATTTCTCTCTCTATTACTTATTTCCATTCTTCCAATAGTCGATTTATGCTTCAAAATCAGCTAATATATATATATATATATATATATATATATATATATATATATAGGCTGAAATATAAAAATGTAAATGAAGTTAAGGTATTATTTACATACAAACTTACCTCGATGCAAAAGATGGAAATTTTGCAATTTAGTCCAAAATCTTTTCCTTCCCCCGTTCGAGGTCGATTCCACGCCTTTCTTGATCTATAAAAACACATTTCGCTCATTTAACACTCATACTATTTATTTCAATCCAAAAATCACATTATGGAAAAATTACATTTTTGCCCCCTAACTTTTACAAAATTATGATTTTGCCCCTAGGCTCGAAAATTTAATTTCAGCCCTAATTCTTATGTTTTATGACACGCTGATCATTTTTTCCTTCTATGGAAACATCAAATTCTCACTCTAACACATAGTTATGAACAATAAGTATTTTTACTAATTATGCCGTTTTGCTCGATTTCGCTAAAAATCGCTTAGAAAAGATTGTTCTCCTAACTTCAAACATTCATATTCTACCATAAAACATCAAAATATATGCATATCATTCATGGGTAAATTTTTAAACATAAACCCTAACTCAAAATAATGGTAGAAACAGGTAGACCGAGCTACGAGGATTTCAAAAATGTAAAGAACATTAAAAACGGGGCTTGAATGCACTTACTATTGAGCTTGAAAGCTTGGGAAAAACCCTAGCTATGAAGAACATGCAAGTTTCGGCCAAGCTTAATGAAGATGAACACATTTTTGTGTTATTTTTCCCATTTTATTTCATTTAATACACAAATGACCAAAATGCCCTTACTACTAAACTTTCTAAAAATTCCATCCATGTCCAAATTTTGTCCATATAAGGTATAATGGTCTAATTTCCATTTAAGGACCTCTACTTAAAACCCCCATTTCAATCAAGTACTTATGAACTAGAACACACACATTTTTCACCTATTTCAATTTAGTCCTAAACGTAAAATTAAACACCCAATCGATAAAATTTCGCAACGAAATTTTCACACAATTATGCAATCATAATATAAACACTAAAACTTAATCAAATATTATTATTATTATTATTATTATTATTATTATTATTTGTTAACCTCAAATTCGTGGTTTCGAAACCACTATTCCATTTTGGCCCTAAATCGGGCTGTTACAAACTGTTTCAAATGATTTAAAGTATTTTGAAAGGTTTTACTGAATGTGTGGTACACCGAGTCTCCAACATCGATTTTGTAAGTCTTCTGAAACTATTGTTTGTTTAAACTAAAATGTTAAGACTACTATAGGTGTAGACTATACTAAAACACTTTATTTAGGGTAAACTAAAAACTGTAGTAAGACTGCGATCTACGAAAACGAACTCTGAAATACTAATACTGCTTTCCATAAAATATCCATTAATAAACACTGGAACTGTAAACTGATGCATAAAACTATTAATACAGATAAAACAAAATTTGATAATGAGCACCAGAGGTACTCGCGGAAGGGGTACAAGAAGCCGCGGCGGAGGCCGTGGAGGTGCTTGAGCTGGGTCCTCGTCATTTGGCCACATGCCTAATGTAGAAACTAGGAAGGTGCCAGCTTCACCTGTGACTAAGACTGGGTCTCATGATCGTGCGACTGGGGATGACCCGCTGTCCTAAGCCATGTAAAGGATTCTAGAGAGGGTATCTGGGCCCAATACTGGTGTCGTGGGCTGTGGGTCGGTTTCGAAACGACTTCAATCTAATAGAGCTAAGATTTTTAGGGGTATTATTGGAGTTGCCCCTAATGTGGCTGAGTATTGGATTGAGGCCATAGAAAGGATCATGGATGATCTCGACTGCACCCCTGAGTAGAAACTAAAGGGTGCAGTGTCATTGCTGAGAGATGAAGCTTACCAGTGGTGGCTTACGGTTAAAGAGGGCACTCAGCCCGACCGATTGACCTGGGAATTTTTCAAGATTACTTTTCAGGGAACGTATGTGGGTGCTAGTTATGTGGATACCCGGAGGAGAGAGTTTCTGAATCTGGAACAAGGGGATAAATCAGTGGTCGAATATGAGGCTTAATTTTTGTGACTAAGCCGCTATGCGCGTGGGATGGTGGCAACTGAATATGAGCGTTGTGTTCATTTCAAGGATGGCATCAGGGATAGTTTGCGAGTTTTGATAGCTCTACAAAGGGAGTGAGATTTTGCTGCATTGGTAGAAAAGGCGAAGATCGCTGAGGAAGTAAAGCGTGCTGAGTGTTAAAACCATGAGAAGGAGAGAGGTAGGAACAAGAGGGATTCAGAGCTCTCAAGTTCCTTTCTGAGGCCTAAGAAAAAGGCCAGAGTTGATGGGCCGGTCAGAGTTGGGGCCCCTGTTGTTGCTGTTGGACCGCAGCCCTGTGTTGATTATGGGAGACACCATCAAAGCGAATGGTGGAAAAGTATTGGGGCATGTTTGAGGTACAAATCATTGGAGCACCATATCAGAGAGTGTCCACGGAGGCCCGATCAGGTGCAAGCTATAGGTTTGGGTACTGTACAGCCGTTTAGGGGTGTTCAGCAGCCATCGAGAGGCCATGGTCAGGCCAGAGGAGGTAATGGTTTGGGCCGTGGTCAGAGGGCATAGGGCAGAGGTACTGGTCATACTGAGGCAAGGCAGCCAGCGCTGGTTTATGTGGCACATCACCGAGAGGATAGAGATGCTCCAGATGTTATCACGGGTACGTTCTTTATCTATAATGTACCTTATACTGCATTGATAGATATTGGATCTACTCATTCCGATATAGCTTGTACTGTGTCTAAGACTCTGGGTATCTTGGTTGAGAGCACTACAAGCGAGGTTACTGTACTGAGTCCTTTGGCGCAGTCGGTGAGGGTAAATAAACTGTTCAGAGATGTTCTTTTGGAGGTTTAAAGGGTTATCTTTTTGGCGGATTTGGTGGAACTTCCTTTTAGAGAATTTGATTGAATACTAGGAATGGATTGGCTGGTTAAACATCGGACGAGCTTGGATTATGCTGCTAAACGGATAGTATTGAGAACTGTGGAGGATACCGAGGTAGTTATAGTTGGGGAATGTCAAAATTACTTGTTGAATGTGATTTCTGCATTAAGGGCTGAGAAGTTAGTTCGTAAGGGTTGCGAGGTGTACCTAGCCTACATTAGTGTTTCAGATTCTAGGGTTTCTTCTGTTAAAGATATCAGAACGGTTAAAGACTTTTCGGATGTTTTTCCTAATGAGCTACTTAGGTTACCTTCAAACCGTGAAGTTGAGTTTAGGATTGAGCTCCTGCCTGGTACAGCTCCGGTGTCCATCGCCCCTTATAGAATGGCACCGAAGGAGCTTGTGGAGCTTAAAGCTCAGATTCAAGAGTTGTTAGATCATGGGTTCATACGACCTAGTGTGTCTCCGTAGGGAGCACTCGTTTTGTTTGTGAAACAGAAGGATGGATCCATGCGTATGTGCATCGATTACCGATAATTGAATAAATTGACCATTAAGAATAAGTATCCCCTACCGAGGATAGATGATCTGCTCGACCAATTTCAAGGAGCTTCGATTTTCTCTAAGATTGATCTCCGATCGGGGTACCATCAACTGAGGGTTAAAGAGACTGATGTATACAAGACAACATTTAGGACTCGTTATGGTCATTATGAGTTCCTAGTGATGCCGTTTGTACTGGTAAATGCACCAGAGACTTTTATGGATCTGATGAACCGAGTGTTCCAGCCCTATTTGGATCGGTTCGTAGTGGTTTTTATTGACAACATCCTGGTGTATTCCAGGATTGAGGATGAGCATGATGAACATCTCTGAGTGGTTCTGCAGATTTTGAGGGAGAAACAACAGTACGCCAAGTTCAGTAAGTGTGAGTTCTGGTTACGAGAGGTAACATTTCTAGGCCATGTGGTATCTGCTGAAGGGATTAGGGTTGATCCTCAAAAGATTAAGGCTATTTTGGAGTAGAAGCCGCCTAAGGCTGTATCTGAGATCTACAATTTTATGGGATTGATAGGGTATTATTGACGATTTGTAGAAGGATTCTCTCCGATCGCAGCACCTTTTACTAAGCTGTTACGTAAGGGTGTGCTATTTAACTGGATTGATGTGCAGCAGGAGAGCTTCGAGAAGCTCAAGAAAGTTCTCACTGAGGCCCTTGTCTTGATACAGCCAGAGTTAGAGAAAGAGTTCACTGTCTACAACGATGCATCACATGTTGGTTTGGAATGTGTGTTGATGTAAGAGGGTAAGGTGGTTGCGTATACATCCCGTCAGCTTAAATCTCATGAGGCAAATTATCCGAAGCACGACTTGGAGTTGGCCATGGTGGTATTCGCACTAAAAATTTAGAGGCATTACCTATACTGTGAGAAGTGTATCATTTACACTGATTACAAGAGCCTCAAATATCTCCTCCCTTAGAAGGAGCTAAATCTTAGGCATCATAGATGGATTGAGCTGCTTAAAGACTATGACTGTATGATCGAATACCATCCTGGAAAGGCCAATGTGGTGGTGGACGCATTGAGTTGTAGAGCTATGACTGATCTGATGGTGATGTTTGCTCACCTCAGTTTGTTTGATGATGATAACTTGTTGGCTGAGCTCCAAGTTAAACCGATGTGGATTGAGCATATTAAGGGTAAACATTTAGAAGACGAGTCATTGGGTTTTCGTTTTCGGCAGGTTGAGAGTAGGGATACTGTGGATTTTAGACTGAATAGCGAAGGGGTGCTCTATTTTTGTAGGAGAATTTGTGTACCTAAGGATACTGATTTAAGCCAGTCTATACTACGAGAGGTGCATAGTAGCCCTTATGCTATGCACCCTGGTGGAAATAAGATGTACAGAGACCTTCTTGAGCTATATTGGTGGCTGGGACTTAAGTGTGAAGTTACCGACTTCGTGGGTAAATATCTGACATGCCAGTAGGTTAAGGCTGAACATCAGTTGCCTTCAGGGTTGCTTCTGCCAGTTAAAATTACAGTTTGGAAGTGGGAAAGAGTGACTATGGACTTTGTTAATGGGTTGCCCCTAACGCCTACTAAGAAGGATTCAGTATGAGTCATCGTGGATCGATTGACCAAATCTGCCCATTTCATACTGGTTCATACTGATTACTATTTGCAGAAGCTGGCTAAACTGTATGTGTCTGAGGTAGTGAGACTGCATGGGGTACCAATTTCAATAATATTTGATAGGGATCCTCGCTTCATGTCTCGATTTTGGAAGAAGTTACATGAAGCTCTGGGTAAGAGGTTGAACTTTAGTACTGCATTCCACCCTCAGTAAGATGGCCAATCAGATAGGGTGATTCAGATACTGGAGGACATGTTAAAAAGTTGCGCGATCGATTTCTGAGGCAGTTGGGAGGATTACTTACCGCTAGTAGAGTTTGCTTATAACAATAGCTATCAGTCTAGCATACAGATGGCACCTTACGAGGCATTATATGGTCGTAGGTGTCGCACTCCTTCGTGTTGGATTAAGGTTGGCGAGCAGCGTATTTTGGGCCCTGAATTAGTTTCTGATACTGAGGATAAAGTTAGACTAATTTGGGATCGACTGAAGGCAGCATCAGACAGACAGAAGTCGTATGCGGATCTGAAGCATAAAGAGATTGAGTATGCTATGAGGGACTTCGTTTTTCTCAAGGTCTCGCCATGGAAGAAGGTACTGAGGTTTGGACATAGGGCAAGTTGAGCCCTAGGCCTTATCGCATACTGAAAAGTGTGGGACCAGTTGCCTATCAATTAGAGTTACGTCCAGAGTTAGACTGGATTCACGATGTGTTCTACGTCTATATGCCGAGGCACTACCGCTCTGATCCCACGCATGTTATTTTGGTTGAGGAAGTTGAGGTTAGGACAGATCTAACTTTTGAGGAGAAGCCAGTTCAGATATTAGATCGTGATGTAAAGGTCTTAAGGAGGAAGTCCATCCCACTGGTTAAGGTTCTTTGGTGTAATCACAGTTCTAAGGAGGCCATTGGGAACCTAAGGAGACGATGCGACAACAATACCCTTATTAAGCATTAAACTACCTACCATGAAAACTTCAACATGGATTTTACCATTCCATATGTATACATATACTTGTACACATAATCTTCAATTTGCCAACAAAATACAAATAGATAATTAAAACCATAGAATCCCCTAGCTACATGCCAAGACCAAAATGAACATATCACTAACTTTTGGAGTTCATGATTGCCGTTGGATGCTAAAGTTGACAATCAAGTCAAAAGTACCTAACCTGGGCATGGAAAACAAAACTGTATGCTGAGTATACTTAGTGGTATTTCTATAATCTAAATATTAATATCTAATCTAAAACATAATTATGCATAAGTTAAAATAAATGATGAGGTGCAATATAGAAATTACTATATACCAATTCACTTATTCATTTCTTAAGACCATTACATTATTACCAATGCTACAACATGGAAAATTCATTTCATATATCATTTAGTAATTCAAATCATATATTAACACATTCCATCTCATAATTTACCCTTAAATATATTCAAAGTTCATGTTCAACATTAACTCAAATGTTCCACCATCATGGTTCTGATTTTCTTTTTAAATTCCCTATTAACATGGCTCGGACTCGACCGAATACGCAGATCCAACCAACACACCAATTTGACACCCAGTGTCTGACGAATAAATCTGTAATAATAAATTACGCCCTGTGCTAGTCAGTAGAACGACAAATAGATGTGCTCAGCACTGGTCAGTATAACTAACAAATGGGGTGCTCAGCACTTCCTGACACGTAGTCGTATAACCCTGAACTCTTCCTATCCTATGGCATGCCAATCATGTCCAACCTTGCCCGAACAGTTAATAGGGTAACAATTTTCTCAATTTAATTTATAAACCAATTCCTCAATTCCATATCACAAATTGACCAATTCAATCATCCATTCATATACATAACAACATGTTTTATTTCCATTTCAAGTTTAATTTCATATACAATAAACATTATTTTTACAATGATGCAATTTAATCCCTTTTCACCATTAACCATTCGATCACATTATTTCAATGCAAATTTAGCATTTCACAACATTATTCCAAAGGACTAACTCACCTTATATACTTACCAAATAGTGCAATGTGTAAATGCAACAATTGAAATAGTTCGAATTGTAGAAACACAAACTGTGAACTCCAAGCTATTCATTGACAACTTTATCTTTTCCTTTGTTTTTCAAGGGATCTGAGTCGATGTTCGGTACAGATTATAACAAACAATACATTTCATCGATACACAACCAAATTAATATTCAATTTCTAATTTATGCAACTTTTGTATTTTATTCAATTTAGTCCCCAAAACCGAGACTAACATAACTTTCAAATTTAGCCTTCAATTTTTATACCGTTTCCACTCTAGTCTTACTTGAGCTTCCTATTTTTCATTTCTACCAATTCAAAATTTATTCACTTTAGTTCCTATTGAAAAATACCATCAATTTACTATACAATTTAGTCCTTTTTCAACTCTAAACATAAAATCTATCAAATTAATCCCTAGAACTTCAACTATCCAACAATTGTAACATCCTCAAACTTTAACAATACTTAAAATTACGACATGGGTCAAATAGTTTAAACTACCAGGATTTTGAAAACATAAAAATTACAAGAAAATGACTAAATTTAACTAACTAATTTGAATACCAAAGATGAAACCCTTGATGGCCAAACTTCTCTTGTTCTTCCTGTAGCTTTCGTGAGTTTGGAAGAGTAAAGAGATTTTAATTCTCTTTCATCCCACTCAATTGTTTTGTTTTTATTTATTACATTTCTTATTTAATTTTTTAATCTTTATCTAATACTTAATTAAACTAAGATTTTTATTACAAAAATAATGAGAAACCGACCACTAATGTCTTAATGGTATAATTACTATATAAATCCCTTACCTTGAATTCTAATTATAATTCCTTAAGTGAATTACACTTTTATCACTTATACGATTTAGCCGCTATACACCAATTAAACCATAATTCAATAAAATTACTCGACCAAAATTCAATTCACTTTAATTATAAATTCATAAATATTTAATAAAAATATTGACAAACCCAATTTACAAAATCGAGGCTCCAAAACCCCACATTCCAATACCACTAAATTTCAGGTTGTTACATATGTTACCCTCATTGGATATCTTTAATCTCTTTTGGCTTAAATTCGTTCACCCAATATGATCCAATTTTATCTCCTGATAACAATTATATCTTCTTTCATGAAAAAAGATAACTACTAACACATACTAATTCAATAATTCATCCTAGCAAACTAACCCGTGGCAACATTACTTTTCCATTATCATGTAATGCCAATGAGAAGATATCACCATAAATTAGGTTATGAATTTCACTATTGCAAGTGAAGCTATGCCATGCAGAAGTTGCACACCCAACATACCATATTTTAGGTCTATTATCAATTAAACTCAGGCTTCCAATGCATTAAAGTATATGAGTCACACAAATATAGCCCACCACTTACTCAGGATTGAGGTAAGCCATACTATGAACATCATAAGAAAATAAATTCGTAAACAGATCTAATATTTATTTAAGTTGGGTCCTATCTAATGAATTATTAGTCTAGACAATCACACCTATGTCTCTGTCTTTTAGGAGTCATCCACTCTGATACCCAAAATAATGTATCTTCTATTTAGACTTGATAAACGACATAATAGTCTTTTAATCGGTTTGCTCAATTTCATTTAGAATATGAACCATTTAGATTATAAACTAATATAAATTCTCTTCTCACATTATGATCCGACCATATAATGCAACTTAATATTACTTAAACATTAGGTAATCAATGAGACAATATTAGCTTGTTTATGTGCAAAAAAATGTTGAGGACAAATAAAAATGATATTAATGGGAATGATGGAATTTTATTAAACCAAATTGTTAAAAAAATACAAGTACACATGACAAAAAACTACACTAAGTCACTAGATCTCAATTGTTGGAAAAATCCGGTTAAGAAAATGATTTTTTAGCGAAAATCTAAAAATTTAAAAAATTGATTCCATTTGTCATATTTATAACAATAAACCTTTTCTCAAAATGTACATGTTCTTTGTATGAGACCAAATTGTGTAATAGCTCATTTTCAGTTATACTAGAAATGGTGGTTTTAAAACCTCGTTTTCTGAGAATCGAGTTGACAAACATTACTTATTAATATATACTAGTTTATTATAGAGTTATATTAAATTTTAGTCTGGTATTTTTTTCGGTTGAATGGTTAATTAGGTTATAAGGACTAAATCATAAAATCCGTAAAAATCGTAAAAGTCAATCTCTATTGATTTTTATTTGTTAAAAGGGTTAATTAGTATAATCTCAAGGATTTAAATGCAAAATTATCCTTTTTAAAAGTGGAATGGATGGCTAGTGGGTATTTTATAGTTATTTGATATTAAAATTAATGAAAATGTTAATTAAAAGACTTTAAAATCATAAAAAAAAGCATGTGGTCATTTTTCTTCATATTCTTCACCGTTTCTTCCATTGATAAGATAAGAGGGTTCGACCAAACAATTAACCTTGCATGTAAGTGAATTTGATTTTTTTTGTAATATTTATATTTTTGAGATCATTGTAGCTTAATCTAGCTAGCCAATGGACTCTTTTGTGAAATTTTTAAAGTTTTAAAATATTGCCCTTGATGGTTCTTGATGTTTTTGTTTCTAAATATATTATTTTTAAGCTTAGATTTGATAGTGGACTAAATTGTAAAGTGAAATTGATTAGTTTCGATTTAGGGACTAAACTGATTAAAATGCAAAACTTTAAGAAAATGGTGTAAAATAAAATTAGATTGTCATATGCCTTGAATAAGATGATTTAATGTAATTGGTAGTGATAATTTAAATTTAATTACCATATAGATTAAGAATTAAATCAACAGGTAGATAATCAAGGAAAAGGGAAAATTGTATATTAGTCACTGACACTTTCTTGTTGCTGTTAATACCTGGGAAGTTCAGATGGTGAAGTTATGTTTATAAATGTATTGAATACGTGGAACTAGAACATTATCTATCATGGAACTTCTTTTGCTCATTCCTCCGAAAAGGCTAACCTTACTATTATTATTGCTGCAAGGTTTGCTTCTTATTCTCAGTCCTCAAGCACTCCTACATAGTAGCTAATATGGATGTTTTGGCATTAACGGATGAAGTTTGAAAGAATGAAAGCAACACTACTACTCTATCTAGAGCATCTATTGGCCGAGCTCGAAACAAGCCAAGAGTGGAGACAAGTATCGAAAGTAGTTCTCCCTCAACATCGGATACTCATCGCAGGCTTAGGAAAGGACCTGCTCCTATGAGAAATACCACATCTCTCGTTCCTTCCCTTCCCCTTTCTTCTATTGTACCAACTAGATCTAAAAATTCTATAGACTCTCTAATACATGTTGTGGAGCCTACCATAGCTGAGACTACACCCAAACTAGTTTGCCTAAGTCAACCAGATGCTTCTCTTGATTCATTACTTGACTCAACCTCATCTGGCGAGACTGAAAATATTTTTTCGTTGTTGAAAATTTTCGAACCAAAACAATACCCCTTCTCTTTAAGCGTCGTTCAACAACATTTGAGCAACAATTTGCTACAACAAGTGAAAGAGACTTTCCTTTCCTCCCTAACTTTGAACCCTCAACAATCTCCACTCTCACAATTGGCGAGATTTTTCCAATTCTTGGTGATTGAATATGGGCTCATGAGTTGGGCTCTTCAAGCAAATTGACAACAAACTGTTGGGCTTAAAAGAGGTCGTGCAATCTGGTGAGTGGTCCTTGGCTCAACTGCGGTAATCCTATGAGGATGCTATCATATCTACTTGGAAATCCAAATATGAAGATTTCGAAACCCAAGCCAAACACATCAAGGAAGAGAACAATCAGTTGAAAGCCCAAATGTCCTCTTGTGAAGAGATATCTATACCATAAAACAGAGTTGGAAGGTCTACGCCAATCTAGTAGAGAAGCTTTAAGGAAATATCAAGAGGATACAAAGAAGAATTTGAATGAGGCTTTGCCCAAGCTAAGGTCCAACTTGGTTCTCCACACTCAAGTGGTTGCAAGCCTTCTTAATCTAAGTCAGGTAGATTTTAATTGCCTTTCAAACATTTTTATTGAGTCACTGAGCTTGGGTGTCTACAACGCTGAGGGCGAGGACTTGGAGAATTTTCAAAAAGTATGGACATAGTCAACTGACTTCTTTTTCCTTATTGAGCTCGATATAGAAGAAGAAGAAGACTTAGAGGACTCCATAGATTTAGAGGAAGCCCCAGCAACAAATGATACCCTTACTAAGCCCAAAGATTCGCCAATTGAAGGAGGGATCTAAATATTTCTTTTTGGTTGGCCTTATACTTACTTTTTATGTACCTCACGAAGTATTATTCTAATCCTTTATTAATGAAACTATCATTTCTTTACCAAATGTTTTTCTTACTACCATATAAATCAATGTAACAATTATCCAATATCTATAGTAGTTTTATTGTACCTGAGGACTAAGCCATTTTCGGCGTACTATGCATACAGGCTAAATCTTACTTAACTGGCAGAGGATCGGTTAAACCAAAAGATTTGATACCAATTAAATTGTAACACCCTCAACCCGACTCGATTCATCGAGTCTGGATATCGGATGTTACAACGTACAAATAATTAACATAAATTTAAACAACTAGAGTATAATTCATTTTCAACATAGTTCATATTATTTTGTATTGCTCTTCTATACAAATAAGTGTATGTCAAATAATTACAACATCGTTTGAAACAGTATACAATATTATAAAATTTTATTAAAAACAAACACTCTAAGGTGCGGCTTACTATACGCTATATTCCTAAGATGTTCCTTGTATGCATATTATTCTAGCTTGCTGTTTCCATGGTGTACTCCATGTTTGTCCCTCCTGTCACACTCATTCATACAGTCACACCTGAAACAAGAACAAGCACTTGTAAGTTCAAGAGAACTTAGTGAGCTTATTTATAGAATACCTTGGAGTCCTTGTTGAACTTCTCATTTTGAAGATTGGGTTTCATCTTTGTTTTGGGCGGACACTTTCATAATATCGGACTTGCACTTATACGACCACTACCATACTTAATGTACCAACTCTCATTTCACTACTTTGCTAACGTCATATCTTATCATACAATATTCTATTATCTTCTTTCTCTTAGAAAATTAAGAAACTTCTCAAAAGAATATCTATAACAACCTATTTGTCAGTAGTGTCAGAAATAATGGTTTCGGGGCAACAAATTCGATTAGTGAGTTCGTAAATATTATTTTTTAATATTAATGAGTCACATATAGTATTATATTAAATTATGATTTGATAATTTTTTCTAATTGAACGAATAGTTAAGCACAAGTGGGTTGTCCTCAAAGTTAAGTGATTTTGGAAAATAAGATTTTGGGACCTTGTTTCTATAAACCAAGCTCGTAAATATTATCATTAAATATTTAAGGATTTTTTATATAGGTAAATTAGAATTTGGCTCGAAAATTTTAATGATTTGTTGGTTAATTAAAAAAGGATTAAATCATAAAAGTTGTAAAACTTAATCGCTATTAGGTTACAAGTGTTAAATGGGTATAAAAGCATGAGTTGGAGGCTTTAAAAGGAAATTAAACCTTAAGTAATCTAAGTGGATGATTACATGATTAATTTTAAGTATATTACATGTTAAAATATGTTTAATTATTAATTGTTATATGATAATCAATAAATAAAAGAAAAGAATCGTCTTCCTCATTTGTCTACCACTGAATTAAACACCCAAAACACCATTGCTAAAGCTTCCCAAGTTCGGCCATACAAAACTCCATGCATGTAAGTCATTTTATTACCCGTTTTCAGTAATTTTTATGTTTTTGAAATCGTTGCAACTTAATCTAGCTAACCCAAGGACTAATTTGTAAAAAAAATTAAATATTTTGATTTATGCCATTGATGAATTTGTGGTGTTTCTGAAGTTTGGTGATAGATTATTAAGCTTGATAGTTAAATGAGGTTATTTTTTAAAGTGATTTTGGTTAGTTTTTAGTTAAGGATTGAATTGATAAAATAATAAATTAGTCATGAAAATCTTGTGAAATTTTAATAATTATGATCTGAGCTATCATGAAATTGGTGAAATTGCAATAGATTTGAAAGTTTTGGGTTTAGGGACTAAATTGTATAAGAGGGTAAAAGTTTAGGATAAAAGTATAAAATGACGATTAAGAGTCAAATATGTGAATTTAAGTATTTTATGATATTTGAATTGGTTAATTGAATGAAATTATTATATTTAGATTAAGAAAAAAAATCAAACAGTTGATAATCGCGAGAAAGGAAAAGTCGTCAAGTAGTCGTCGATGATTTGTTCTTAGCTATTGTGGTTAGGTAAGTTCGTGTTAGGTTTATTTTGTTTATAATGATTTGAATTTAATTATATATATTTTTATGAATATATACATTATAGTTAACATGATTAATTAAGGTAAGATATGAGATTGGAAATAAATGATTGATTTGTAAAGCATGGTAAATAAGTACGTGTGAATTGAAGGTATGTCATTTGAAATGTGTATGAGTAGGTTGATAATGATATAATATAATAAAGATGAAAAGGTTTTAGAATACAAGTTAGAGCTTGTGTGAACGTAGTGAATAGGTAGGATACAAATGACTTGTCATTAGGATTTATATTCAGCAGGTATTATATGTTGGTGTTGGCTTTGTACCATTTATATTTAGTAGGTACTATGTACCGGTGTTGCAGTAGAAGACACTTTGTCCTGGTGTTATATTTGGTAGGTATTATGTACCGATGATAGATACCATACCAACGGCTTGAGATCTTGCATGTGTTGCGGATCCTCTAAAGCTTGTGTGAGCAGCATTGTGTATCGGTTAATGTCCTTTTGTTAGCTAGTGTTAGCATTACCCTTCCATGTATTCAAAGTCAATTTGTTATTGTTTTCCTAGAAAAATGGTTAATTGTTGAAATGGAATATGATGAATTATGTTGTGTTGAGTATAGCTTGATATATGAATCTTAGGATGTTAAGTTTGGATGATTTGAATTATCCAGGCTTAACTAGTTGATATGGTTGAGATTATGGATCAAGACAAAGGATTGTAATTTCTATGTTATGTATGAGTAGTAAACTTAAATTGACAGGTATGTAATATTTATTTTACGAACTTAATAAGCTTTATGTAAGCTTACTTGGTTTTCCTTTTTCTATATTGTCGGACTCTTACTATCGATTGGAACATCGTTAGAGATTACACTTTCCGACAACTCGTTTGGTAGCTATTTGATGCGAGTCTCAAGGCCCAATTTTAGACACATGGATTCGATGGGCTCACACTACCTCAAGGCTCAACAACAATGTTAATGGCCATAAAATCAAACCAATATTCGATCAAGGACAAGATTCATAATATTTTTTTCTAAAAAATTCCTGGGCAATTTTTTTTAGGTTATTTGCTGGAAATCAATTTTATAAGAACACAAAGAACACCTAAAATGCCCAAATCTAATATCAAATGGTACAAATGAGTGTGGATGAATGTGGAAGCAGATTGTAAAGTTTGTCCAAGTTGTTGATTTGACAAACTTGAAAATTGGCAGTTTCGGTGAATGGAATTTAATAATTTCACCTTATTCGCGCATGTATCACAATTATTTATTTTGCTCGGTTATAAGTGGCATGTAAATAGGGCTTTGGTATGTTTATATTAATAGGTATTGTAGTGATGTTTTGTGCCATTTGAAGTATATAATATGTATATTGAAGTAATTCTAATTGATATTTTGGTTGGTTATGGTGTGTGATGTTAAATACATTCTGAATGGTTGTTTTGGTATAAATGTCTAGGTAACTTGGTAAACTTTGGTTGGTAATATGCTAGAAATATGAGCAATGGTGTAATGTGTTTAATTTGGTATTGAGTTCATGGAATGGATGACTGGGATATATTGTCATCGAAAGATTTGGCATAAATGGTTGATTATGGCATATGTTTTTTGGGACTTATTTGATGATTGAATAAGGTTGACGTGCTGAGTTTGTTATGCTTGGGGTAGTTGTTGTTTATGTTTGAATTGTAGTGTCAATGAGGGTATATAATGAAGGTATATTGGTTAGGCACATAGGTTGATTGTGACATAATATAGTTTGGCATGTTGTGACACATTTTTGAATAAGTTTTAATGTTGGTTAATGCATGGCTTGAAACTTAAGAATTGGTATGTGATGTAGCTTGTGTTTGAAGGTGTTTTTGGGCACACACAACCTGTGACACAGTCTGCCACACGGTTGCATGACATGACCATGTGGTCTATTTTATTTTTGGTACAGGTTTGTCAACATGGTTATAGTGAGTTACACGGCCTGACGACATGGGCTTGTAACCCTTGTTATCACTTTTTACATGAATTTTTGTAAATGTTTCACTTTAGTCCAAAATTGTTCCAGGTTTATTTTAAATGCTTCGTATGTTCGATTTAGGTCTGGATATGATTGATTAACATGGAAATGATTGTAATTGAATTAAATAATGAATTATTTGGTTATTTACAACATTATAGTAAACAACATTAATGTTTTATAGTTGTAATATCTTATAGCTATGGTTTACAGAGCCCATTTCCTATGAATTTCCTCTTCACACAAACACTTTTCCCAAAACTTACCACAAGACAAATATTTAGATTCTATCATGTAGGCAACCTCAAATATGCCACAAAGGCACTTACAGAATTTGCCACAAAGGCACTTATAGAATACACCACAAAGAAGCTTACAGAATATGCCATAAAGGAACTTATAGAATCACGTGTTTAATGTCTTGGCGGACTTCCACAAAAGGTGCCATGGGTTTTTGCCTCATGGACTTATTCCTCTCCATGTCGTCATCTACCAATCCAGCCTTAAATTTATTGAAGGCATCACTATGAATGTTTTATTTATCGTATAATGCCATGAATTTTTACCACATGGTCGTACATTGATAGCACTAGAAAGAACATAGGTTTTCCTCATTACTTATTGGTTAAATTGTTCCCATTTAGTAATCCTTAGCATATATTTTAGCATTTTCAGTTTAGTAAATTGCATTTTATAACTCAGTGAATCCTAGCCTATTTTATCCTTAATTTTGCTATCTTTTTGCATTAATGTTGCTACATGAGTTAATTTTAAATTGCGTTCAGAATTGTTGCTATACCTGATAGCTGTTTGCATAATAACTAAAAATGCGTGAGCTATCCAGTTTGGATAACCAACCTGTACGTACAATGATAGAAAAATTATGAGAAAATGACACCTGTACTATTGGAGGAGGACATAAAAGGTTGACGTGAGAAGAAAAATAGAGGGGGAGAGCTTTTTCTTGACCATCATCTTCTTCATCCGACCTTAAAGTTTGTGGCTATGGTAGCTTAAGCCTTTCACGGGTGAGCCAATGTGAAAATTGATGCAGATTAGCTTATGACGAAAAGACCTAAGTGCGAGACAAGAGGGAATAGAGAGATTCAGTCGAGTTGTCTAAGAATATTATTCTCCATTCGATTCTTTCTTATTTCTTTCTAAATGCTGGTGATTATTCTCTATTTTCTGTTTATAATGAAGTACACATGAATTCTTAGTTAAATGTTATCTTATTCAATCTTGCTTTTATTGTTTAATCTTGGGGTTTGAATGTTTCTTAACACGGAAATGCTACTGCAATCATTTACACCGGAAAGCACAGTGACAGTTCGAGCCAACAAGCATTACAATAGAAGTTGAATGAGGATTAGAGGAATTTAGTCCACTTGTTCTTAATAGTGCCATATTGCCATCATCGGAAGGTGGGGTTATTGTGCATGCTTAAGTCTCAAATTAAATAGAGGAGTGACGCTTGGTAAGATATACATTAAAATTTATTGCCTCAACAATCACATGTCCTTTTATACCTTGTGAGCACTTAGTATTCTGCTGAAGATTCATGTTGGGGATCCCAGTTTATCATTACCATATTTTATTTTATTATTTTCAAGTTGTTGCTCCGACAACTATCCTCACAATTTATCTCGTTTCTATCTAGTTATTGCACCGACATTAATAGAAAAAAGACAACCATCCCTTTGGGATAGATATTTGACAGATTCACATCTGTCTACTATGCTTTCATCGATAGTGTACGCTTGCACATTATTGCTGTGACGTTAAACAATGACATTAAACAACCGATCAAGTTTTTCGCACCATTACTGGGGATGGCGTTTGTTTGACTTTTATTTTTGTTTTTGTGTGTTTTTGCACTTTATTTTCTTTATATAATATTTAGTATTCATTAACTGGTTTTTCTTTGTTGCTATTTCTTCAACTTCATTTTAGGTGTTTCATGACCCAAAGCAAGTCAGATTTTCTTACTGATTTTGATCCCGAAATTGAAAGGACTGTTAGGAGTAGACTTCGAGAACAAAGAAATATGGCTCTACCAGGAGATAACGCAGCCATACCCCCGATGCAACAACAAAATGTTAATAAACCATTGTTGCTGCAAGATGCTCACATACAAAATAGGACTATACGAGATTTTGTAGTACCTATCTTGGATGATTTAAAACCGGGAGTTGTTAGGCCAGCAATCCAAGCTGGGAATTTTGAACTCAAGTCAGTAATGTTTCAAGTGCTAAATTCTAATGGACAAAATGCTAGAATGCCACATGAAGATGCGAGAGAACATCTTAAGTCCTTTTTATTGATCTATGCTTCTTTTAGTCAACAAGGCGTTCCTGATGATACCTTGAAGATTCAATTATTTCCTTATTCCTTACAGGGAAGAGCCAGTACTTGGTTTTTCAGGCTACCTGCCAGATCAATTACTTCTTAGGATGCACTAGAAACATAGTTTGTTTTGCGATTTAACTCGCCAATAATGAATGCTCGTTTTCAAAATGATATTACTACTTATCATCAGTTGGATGATGAAAATCTTCACACCACATGGGACATTATAAATCTTTACTTCGATGTTGTCCCATCATGGCATTCAACCAGAAACACAAATTGAGATTTTTTATAATGAGCGCATCTGCCAATGAACCTTTGTTGGATTGTACTTATAATGATGCTATGAGAATTCTTAAGAGAATTGCTCAGAATGATTATCAATACCCTATCTCTAGAGCTACACAAGCAAAAACTACTCCAGGAGTTATTGAATTGGATGCAATAACCGCACTAAGTGCTTAAGTTTCTTCTCTCACAAACATGATTAAAAATATGCAAGGGGCTAGCGGCGTTGCACCTATACAAGTCACTTAGCAAGTTGATGTTCCTACTTTTTTTTGTGAAATTTGTAGTGACAACCATAGCTATGAAGATTGACCACAACATGCAGAGAATGCCTATTATATTAGTACATCTGCAGCAATTCTTATGGTAATTCTTACAACAACTCTGCACGCAACCAACCATTTTGGGGAACTTAAAATGCTGGACAAAATGCTGCGACATTCAGATATTGGAATACATCTACTTAGGGCAATCATAATCCAAGACAAGGGAATTACAATCAACAACAACAGAACTACAATCAACACACTCAGATGCATCCCTGACAAGGACATGTTCAAGGACATCAATAGTAACTGTACACTCAAGCTTCTACTTCTGACCCGTTAGCAACTCTTGAGGTGTTAATGCGAGAGCATATTACTCGCATGAAAGATATTATACAAGGTAATTCATCTTTCATTCAAGCATTGGTGGCACAATTAGGACAATTTACTTCAAATCTGAATACTCGACCACCAGGCTCATTACTTAGTGACACGAAAAATCCCAATTCGAGGGGGAAAGAACATTGTAAGGCTATCACTCTTAGGAGTGGTAACAAACTTGTGAATTGTTTATAGACTCTATTGTAGCACCTCAAGATACGGATGGAGTGATCACTGGTGAGAAGTTTGAATTTGAAGAGTTTTTCAATGCATTAGACAAAGAAATTCCACAAATTGTCACTCATATGCCTAATGTCTGACCTTCGAAATTGTCGACGCAATCAAAGGTGTCGACGCAAGCAGATGTATCTATACCTTTACCTTTCCTACAAAGATTCAGAAAGAATAAGCATGACAAGCAGTACCAGCAGTTCCAGGACACATTGAAGCAACTGTAAATCAACATTGCTTTAGTAGATGCTTTGGTACAAATTCTGAGTTATGGGAAATTTATGAAAGACCTCTTGTCCAAGACGAAGAAGCTTACTGATATTGAAACTATTGCACTCACAAAAGGCTGTAGTACTATTTTTACAAACAAGTTGCTCCCTAAATTGAAAGATCTTGGTAGCTTTACCATCCCATGTTAAATTGGCAATCATTATTTGGGCAAGGCTTTATGCAACTTGGAAGCTAGCATTAACCTAATGCCACTATCTACTTTCAAAAAGTTGGGAATTGGTCAAATGAAATCTACTGTAGTGACATTACAAATAGTCGATCAATCCTTGGCTCAACCTGAAGGGAAAATCAAAGATGCCTTAGTTCGTGTGGAGAAATTCATTTTTCCAGTTGATTTTATCATACTTGATTGCGAGGAAGACAAAGAGGCTCGCATAATCTTAGGATGACCATTTTTAGCCACAATCCGAACTCTTATTGATGTTTACAAAGGTGAACTAACCATGCGACTTAATGACGAGCAAGTCACCTTCAGTGTTTTTGAATCTATTCAATGCAATGACAAAGAAGATTGAGAAAGAATTCATAGACCAAAGCACATTAATTTTTGAAGAGTTTGCAATGACATTTGATGCCAAGTCCTTACACGATTGTGACAACATGGCTGAAGCTAATAATCTTGAACTCAAGCATGGATGGCAGATTGAATCCTTAGACCTAGCCAATAGAACAACCCCAATTTTCAAACCATCTATTGAAGATGCTCCTACTCTAGAATTGAAACCACTACCTTCTCAACTTAAATATGTCTTTCTGGGTGATCACAATACTCTCCCAATTATTGTCTCCGCAACACTGGATGTAACTCAAGAAGAAAAATTGGTCCATATTCTCAAGCAACATAAATGAGCTATTGCTTGGAATATTGTCGATATTAAAGGTATTAATCCTTCTTTTTGAATACACTAGATCAAGTTGGATCGGCTTACTGGAATCACTTCCCACTTCCTTTCATTGACAAAATGCTGGAACGGCTTACTAGAAAGGCTTATTATTGCTTTTTAGACGCTATTCTAGGTACAATCAAACTGCTATTGTATTGGAGGATCAGGAGAAAACAACTTTCACCTGCCCCTTTAGTACTTTCTCTTTTCACCATATGCCTTTTGGTCTTTGCAATGCACTGACCACATTTCAAAGGTCCATGATGGCAATATTCTCAAATATGATCAAAGACTCTTTAGAGGTTTTTATTGATGATTTCTCAGTTTATTAGAATGATTTTGATCATTGCGCTGACAATTTGGATAAAATATTGAAGCAATGTGAGGACACACATCTGCCCTGAATTGGGAAAAATGTCATTTCATGGCAACTGAAGGCATTGTGTTAGGCCATCGCATATCTAGTCAAGGCATTCAAGTAGACAAAGCTAAGGTAGAAATCATTGAGAAATTTCCTCCACCAACAAACTTGAAAGGTATTCGTAATTTTCTTGGACATGCAGGGTTTTACCGAAGGTTTATTAGAGGTTTTTCAAAAATTACAAAGCCCTTATTCTCATTGCTGGAACAGAATAAAAAAAATCAACTTTGACGATGCATGTTTGGATGCCTTTATTCAGTTAAAAAAGTAGCTAGTGAATGCACCCATTGTCGTTGCACCAGATTGGTTTGAACCTTTTAAAGTTATGTGCGATGCAAACGACTTTGCTATAGATGCATTTTTAGGACAACGAAAGGGAAAAATATTTCACGCCATCTATTATGCTAGCAAAACTCTTACAGAGGCTCAATTCAATTATACCACCACAGAGAAAGAATTGCTGGTTGTAGTCTTTGCTTTCGACAAGTTTCGTTCCTATCTTGTCGGTGCAAAGGTTACTGTATTCACTGATCACTCGGCGTTGAGGTATCTCTTTGCAAAAAAGGATGCCAAACCAAGGCTGATATGTTGGATATTACTGTTGCAAGAATTTAACATCGAGATAAAAGACTGTAAGGGTTCAGAGAATCAAGTTGCAGACCATCTGTCTTGATTGGAAGTCAGCAGCGAATATAGGAACATACTTCAAATTGTCGACGCATTCCCAGATGAGAAGTTATTTGCTATAGTTGCATCTCCTTGGTATGCGAATTTTGTTAATTATCTAGTATGTGGAAAACTCCTATTGGGTGCCGCAGGCCATAAAAAAATATTTCTTCATGACATAGTGTAGTATCATTGGAATGAGTCGTATTTATTCAAGGTATGCAATGACAACATCATTTATGTTGTGTTCCAAAAGAGGAGATGCTTTCAATCTTGAAGCATTGTCATGATGCTCCTTATGGAGGTCATTTCAGTGGTATGAGAACTACTACTAAAGTTCTCCAATCAGGATTCTACTGGCTGTCATTATTCAAAGATGCCTACAAATTTGTGAATCAAGGCGATAGGTGTCAGCACATCGATTCTATATCCCAACATAATGAGATGTTGCAACAACCAATTATGGAGGTTGAATTATTCAATGCTTGGAGTATTGATTTTATGGGACCATTTTCGAGTTCATTTGGAAATCTTTATATATTAGTAGCTGTTGATTATGTCTCGAATTGGGTTGAAGTTGTTGCAGTCCCAAAGGATGATGCAAATAAAATGCTAAATTTTTTTCACAAGCATATACTCACCTATGTTGGCACACCAAAGGTATTGATTAGTGATCAGGGTACACACTTTCATTGCAACCAAGTGGAGACCGCACTGAAGAGATATGGAGTTAATCATAGAATGACTACTACTTATCATCCGCAAACTATGGGATAAGCCAAAGTATCGAATTAGCAAATTAAGAACATTCTTGAGAAGGTTTTAAACCCTTCGAGGAAAGATTGTTCTTTCTGATTGGATGATGCTTTATAGGCATTGTAGACAACATACAAAACTCTACTAGGGATGTCGCCGTATCAATTGGTTTTTGGGAAAACATGTCACTTGCCAGTTGAATTGGAACACAAAGCAATATGGGAAATTAAGCAAGTGAACAAGGACTATGAAGCGGCTGGAAAGAAAAGGCTGTTGGATATCAGTGAACTAGAGGAGATTAGGAGAAATGCCTATGAAAATGATGTGATTTATAAGGAAAATACCAAACGGTGGTATGACAAGATTATTTTACAACGACAATTTATTTCGGGTCAACAGGTTTTATTATTCAATTCTCGACTTAAATTGCACCTAGGTAAATTGCGTTCATGTTGGTTTGGACCTTTTGAAGTTTTTGACATATTTCCTCATGGTGTAATCACAATTCGAGATTTAAATGATGGACACCAGTTCAAAGTAAATGGACAGAGGCTGAAACACTATTTTGGCAACAGTATCAAAAGCAGACATATACCATTAAATGGGTCGAAAAGTTTTAATTTTTAATTATTATTCCATGATTTTAGTTTATTTTATTTATGTTTTGTTAAATTTTATTTTTCTTTGTTTTTGCAAAATAATTAGGTACCATTGTCCATGCATTGAAACTTTGCTGTCAACGCATTCCGTAATTCTGTACTACCATTTATAACTCATTAGAATTTAGGAAAATTCAGATCCCAACGTTGGATAAAAATCACTCAACGTTTGATCCTTCTGAGCGGGCATAGTTTCTATTAGACACAACTATTCCCGCCAGCTTTATATCTCTCCACAAAACAACACGCCTCTCCATCTTCCTCTTTCACTCACTATAAATCCTCCTCCATTGTACCACTGTAATGTATTCAAGCAACCATTTTTATTTCCTTTCTCTTCTCAAGATCATATCTTTTCAAATTTAAATAGTTTCCTCTCAACAAAAAATGGCAAAATTGAGAGGCTCGGTCAAGAAAGCCACCAAATCTGCTGAAGAACATGCGTTTCTGCTACCACAGTTCGTGGATCGGAATCCCCCAGGCCAGTGCAGAAAAAAGATCTAGTAATCTTTTTAAATAAAGTGGCAAATGAACAATTTCAAGACAACATGTTGAAGTGAAACTTCCACCTCGAACAAGACATTTCCCTTTCGCAACAACAAGACTTGGGTAAGGAAGTTTACAAAACCATCTTGAAGTTGAAGTGGGAAACTTTTTGCACCCATCCTAGAAGCTATTCTCCTTCACTAGTACATGATTTTTATGCTAACCTTTATGATCATGAGTTAGAGTTCATTTTTGTTCGAGAAGGCTTAATACCATAGGACGCTAAAAAAATCAACGAGCTGTACAACATCATGGTGGATGTAGACGAACACTCTGAGTTCATTAAGGATATCGTAGATGAAAAATGAGACCTGCTGGTGAAAGAATTGTGTGTTGAAGGAGCGTTGCGAATGGGTTCCCATCAAAAGAATTATACGATGCACCACCGCTTCCTGACACTGCAAAGCAAAATCTGGTTTCATTTTGTCAACTGCAGGCTAAAGCCCTCTACTCACAACACCACAGTCACCCTTGATAGAATGTGTCTAATACATTCCATTGTCAAGGGCAGGAAGATTGATGTCGGTGCAATAATCTATCAGGAAATTACTGATTGTACCACAAGGCAAACTAGAATCTTGGTTTTCCCATCATTGGTGATGTTATTGTGCCAGCAAAGAGGAATCGTGCCCCGTGATGGTGAGGAAGTCCTAGAAAATAAGAACCCAATCAATGAAGCCTTTATAGAAAGAATGACTCACATAAAAGATATGCCGATTCTGAAGGAGGCAGAAATAAGCAAGAAAAGGCAGGGCAAAACCAAAGCCGACATGAAAAATGTCGAGAAAATGGTCAATTCCTTTAACAATAGGCAGATCAGGCTTGTCGCTAAAATAGAGGATATGAAGAAATCCCATAATTTGTTTTATACTTATACCAAAGCTTGAAATAGTTCTATTGTAGCCACATTAAGCCAATTGAGCCCATCCCGGCTACCGAAATTCCCAATGTTTCCACCAATCATTCAAAATTATGAACTCTCATCCGTGGATGACAACTTAGAAGACCGAGACAGATCCGTGGCATCCCCTCCCATTGTGCAGGTCTCTGATAATGACAAAGAAGAGGAAGCCAGGGACATTGAAGAATGCCTGAAAAATATTGATAGCTTGTTTGAGGATGGTATTTTTGCAGATCAAGAGGACACTGTTGTTGAGAAGGAAGTTGCTATTATAGAAGAGGAAGTTGTTGCTGATGATGAAAAAAAAGTAGAGGAAGATTCTGTTGTGAACATTGTCAATGCACCCAATTCTGTGGGTGCAAATATTGATAATTTGGAGTGAGATGGAGTGAGAACAACAGAAGTTGCTGAGGTAACTAGTGATGAGCAATGCAATTCATTAGCAATAGTTGTAACAGCCCGATTTTTGGCCTAGTCGGAGCAGTGGATTCGGAACCACTATTCTGAAGCCAGAGAAAATTATTTTGATGTTATTGTATGTGTTGTAATGTGATTTTATAAGTGCATGTTAATTTTGGTATATTAATTTTAGCGATTTCTAGTCCAATTTCGAAAAAAAGACTAAATCGCGTAAAAGGTAAAAGTTGTATTTTGATGCCTAAAGGTGTTAAATTGCTTTGTATCTTAAATTGGGGGTCTTTAAAGTGAAATTAGTCCATTGAGAGTGTGATGGCCGGCCAAGGGAGACAAAATGGTCAAAAAGCCAAAATTTGTGGCTTTTAGGTGATTAAATTGGCTAAAAATAGAATAAAAGAAAGAAAAGAAAGATCTCATCTTTTCTTCATCTTCTCTCCACCGAAAATAGTAGCAAAGAAAGAGTTTAGAAGCTGGAAAATTTCAGCAAAAGAACTCCCATGCTAGTAAGTGATTTTTAATGTCTTTCTTGATGATTTTTACATTTTTGTAACCCCCAAAGCATGAGCTTTCAAATGAGGGGACTATTTTGCAAAATGATTAAGAGTCTAGGGTTTCGCCATGAAAGCATATGTGTTGTTTGCTGAGTTTTTATGGAAGAATATGAGTCTTGCTAGTGTTATAAACAATCTTTATGAAAGAAGTTTGAATGAAAACACTTAAAATGGGGTATTTTGTAAAGTTGTAAAACAAGTTGTAAATGTGTGAAATAGTTGAAATTATGAGTTGCTATAGTTATGAAAATGGTTTGTCTAGGCTTAATGAGTAAGAAAATGTGATAAAAATCATTTTATGAGCCTAGGGGCAATTTGGTAATTTTGGCAAAGTATAGGGGCAAAATTGGAAATTTTTCCAAAATGTGTCATTGGAACTAATTTGATTAGTATATTTTTTTAATAAGTTAAATGTGATGTCATAGATGATGAAAAATAAGATTCGGGCTTAGAACGAGGAAAAACGAGAAATTGATGGTTAGGCCTCTTTTACCAATTTGATGTCGAGGTAAGTCCGTGTGACTAATTTAAGCATGTTATCCATATTATTGCTAATATATTTGAAACTTATCCTTCTAAGATTAAATTGAGTTATATGTTGGTGATATTGTGTATGAGAGAGTGATGCCAAATGTTAATGTTTTGGTATTATGAGTATTGAAATGATTCATTGTTATCAAGAATTTATATATGCTTATTTGATTCATGAAAGTATAAAATGTATGATGGAAGAATAAATGACGTTGTGAGCAAGTGCAATGCTATTCGGTTAGAAATGAAATCCTGTTGAACCTCGGATATAGCATAGGATACAAAAGGATATGCTAAGAGAATTATGTAGTCTGAACTCATGAGTTGAGTTTGAGTTCATGAGAAAATTATATATGTAACGTAGGTCTGGGTAGTGACTTTGTGTACAGACCCGTGAGTAGCTCAATGAGCGTATGTTACATGATAGCACTATGGGGTTCGGGCACTGACTTGATAAAAGGTCCGTGAGTAGCTCGGAATGCGAGCATTTCATAGTGTGAGGTAGCATTGACTACATATGTCGCACGCTATTGAGTTGGTTCTAGCCGCGTATATGACACTTATGTGCAAGTTTTTCGATGTATCTAATAGTATTCCAAGTGTTCAATAGGTAGTTTAAGGAATGATTTGATGATGATCTCATTGAGGTATGTCATTGGTGAGAATAGATAAAAGTTATGCTACAAAGTGGAACGGGTATGTATGCAAAACTCATAAGAAATGATTTCGGGTTATGATGCATCCTTGTAACAAAGTAAATAAGTAAGTCATGAGAATGAGAATGATTTGGTGATGACCTTGTGATTATGGGTCCATGCTTATGTTGTATAAATATGTATTTATACCATGATGGTTGAAATGATTGGTGGAGGTGTGATGAGCTTAGTTATCATCATTTTTGTACTAAAACTGTTTTGGACAGTAACTGTAGTCCAACTTTGAAAATCTAAAAAAAAATTATGGAAATTGAATTTGAAGCTGAATGAAATATTAAACTAAATGTTATTGAGTCTAGTTTAACATAGAAGAAACGGTGTAAGAAAATGAACATCAGATTATGAGATTTTTAAGTTATTGTGAGACAGAGTTAGAATGGCTTTGAAATCCCCTGTTTTGATTTGAGAAAATCATTATAAATTGTAAAAAAATAATTATGAGTTATAATTTATATGTTTAGAATCCTTAATGAGTCTATTTTTAAGATAAATAGACAAGAACATTATTCGAGTCTTGTTCTATGAGATAATTAAACTTTAGTGTAGAAGGGTTGGAACTGTCAGATAGTGAATCAGGGGTAACTTTGAGGAATAAACTGTACTATTTGGCTAAACCAAAAATCATGAAAATTTTATTGTAGAAAGGTACATGAGTCTTGTTTCAAGGAAAATTAACATAACTTAATTTGGAGTTTTTTAGCTCCAGATATAAATATTTTATAGACTGTTGTACAAGAAGACAACTTATTATGGACTTGAGAATATGATGGGAACATTGATAAAACATGTAAATGAGTGTCTTATTGTTTTCATATGAACTTAATAAGCGTAAAGCTTACCCCTTTCCTTTCCCATGTTCTCTAGTGTCACCAGGTTAGCTCGGGTTGGAGTTCGTCGGAGATATTATCACACTGTCAAGCTATCGCTATTGGTGTAAGTGATTTTAAGTACTTTGAGTCTATGGCATGTATAGGAGTTTAAATATTTGAGCATGTGTTATTGATTTAGCCAAATGTATTGGATTATTTTTGATTATGGGGTTCTAAACCCATTTTAAATATGCATGCATGTGCTATGGTCTTACGTGATGAGTTTATAATGATTATGGCATGAATGTGGTAAAGATGTAAGTAAAATTTATGATATCTATTGCATGAGAAATTGACATGATCATAACATGTTTATGGATGTTTAAGTGCCCATATATCCCTCGTTGTATGCTATTGTATATTTATGTGTGTGTATGATGTGAAGGTGACAAAATGGCTTGGAAAATAGCCTTTATTTGTCCACACGGGTAGACGCACGGGCTTGTGTCTAGGCTGTGTGTGACACACGGGCAGAGACACGGCCGTGTGACTCAACTGTGTGGTGGACACGGCCTAGCACACGGGCGTGTACCTTTGCCGTGTGCCTTGGCCGTGTTCCTTCCTTTGTTCATGACCAAATTGGCAGAATGTCCAAGTTTTTGGACACGGGTTCGGGACACGGGCGTGTGCTCTATACCCACACGGTCGTGTGGAGTCTTAAAGCATGAAATTTTTTTCAAGTTTTTCTTAAGTTCTCGGTTTAGTTCTGAACCATCTCTAATGCATGTTTTGGGCCTTGTGAGCCCGTTTAAGGGACAATATGTATGTGAAATGAAAAGTTTTAAATCGATCAATATTTTATGACCCGATTTTATATAGTTGGTTGAGTTTAAGTCTGGTAGCACCTCGAACCCTGTCCCAGCGTTGGATACGGGCGAGGGGTGTTACAATAGTGGTTTACACTAGACCACTCCAGGTGGCCTCTCCTACACAGGAAACAACTGATGATGCCGGGGTAGAGCCAAAAACTGAGGAGCAATCTAAGGACCGTGCGGAGCCCAAAGAAAAGAAGAGAAAGTGCTCCAAGGATAAAAAAAAAACAAAAGAAGGAGGAAAAGAAAAGGACAAGGAAGAAACATCGTGCAGCCACATCGATGGCTGAGGATAACTGAGCTAGTTTATTTCAAGCTTTCGCTATAGTATTCATGCATTGCATGTAGCTGTAAGTTTTATTTTGATAAGTACACATTGTTTTTGCATTTTTATTGTCATTACATTTTCATGTTAGTGCATTGGGGACAATGCAAACTTTAAGCTTGGACGAATGCACATAGGGCCTTGGAATGCACCCACATTTCAATTTTTTTCAGTAATAAAGCATGCAAGGTTTAATTATAGTTAATGAAAATTGTTCAAAAATTTTTGTTACGTTCGATGCTTAATTCTTGAATCATGTGAATTATCAATGGAGGAGTTGGATAAATTTGACAGAAGGTTGTAGCTTCAATTCTTTGATGAATGGATTAGGTTGCATTAGTAATGGATGATTGCTATTATTCTTTAAATCTTGAATGGATCTACTTTTTATAGCTATTTATATATATAGTTATAAATTAGAGACAGTCCAAACTGGGTGTAGTATGGAATGTTAAAGAGGGAACACTTCAATACAAGCATTAGAAAAATCAATCTGGCCAAAGGCTGTCGCTGCATGAGTGTGTGTCGGTGCAATTACATACTCCCTGGGGGTTTGTTGCACTCCATCCTTACTTCTCAGGAACAAGGGTACAGTAATGCAATGATATCCCTTATTTCAAAAAATATATTTAATATATAAATACTTTGTATTGTACAATAAATGCTATATTGGTAGATAGAACTTAGGATTTGAATCATGATGCTAGCATTGATGAAGTTGCAACCTTATTCATTCATGCTTGTGTATTGTCAATGCAATATTCTTTCATCTGAATGTGATTCATTTATTGGAAATTTAGAGGGATCAAGTTGCTAGAATGATCATTTGCCTTAGTAAAATTTTTGTAGCCTTGCTAGTTTCTGTTTTACTTAAGGACAAGTAAAAACTTAAGTTTGGGGGTGTGATAGCACTAGAAAGAACATAGGTTTTCCTCCTTACTTATTGGTTAAAATTTTCCCATTTAGTTGTCATTAGCATATATTTTAGCATTTTTAGTTTAGTAAATTGCATTTTATAACATAGTGAATCCTAGCCTGTTTTATCCTTAATTTTTCTATTTTTTTACATTAATGTTGCTACATGAGTTAATTCCAGATTGTGTCCAGAATTGTTGCCACACCTAATAGCTGTCTGGATAAGAACTAAAAATGCATGAGCTGTCCTGTCTGGTATAACCAACCTGTACATACAAGGACAGAATAGTTCTAAGGAAAAGACACCTGTACTGCTGGAGGAGGACATAAAAGGTTGACGTGAGAAGAAAAATAGAGAAGGAGAGCTTTTTTTTTACCATCATCTTCTTCATCCTACCTTGAAGCTTGCGGCTATGGTAGCTTAAGCCTCTCACAGGTGAGCCAATGTGAAAATTGATGTAGATTAGCTTTTGATGAGGAGACCTTAGTATAAGACAAGAGGGAATAGAGAGATTCGGTCGAGTTGCGTAAGAATAGTATTCTCTTCTTGATTCTCTCTTATTTTTTCCTAAATGCTGGTGATTACTCTTTGTTTTCTGTTTGTATGAAAGTACACATGAATTCTTGGTTAAATGTTATCTTATTCAATCTTGCTTTTATAATTTAATCTTAGGGTTTGAATGTTTCTTAACATGGAAGTGTTATTGCAATCACTGACACTAGAAAGTGCTGTGACAGTTCAAGCCAACAAGCATTACAACAGAAGTTGAGTGAGGATTAGAGGAATCTAGTCCACTTGTTCTTAATAGTGTCATATTGCCATCATCGGAAAGTGCGGTTAATGTGCATGATTAAGTTTCAGATTAAATAGATGAGTGATCCTTGGTAAGATATACATTGAAATTTATTGCCTCGACAATCACTTGTCCTTTTATATCTTGTGAGCACTTAGTATTCTGCTAGAGATTCATGTTGGGGATCCCAGTTTATCATTATCATATTTTATTTTATTGTTTTCAAGTTGTTTCTCTGACAACTATCCTCACAATTTATCTTATTTCTATCTAGTTATTGCATTGACATTAATAAACGAAAGACAACCATCCCTGTGGGATCGATATTCGACAGACTTATATCTATCTACTATACTTGCATCGACAGTGTACGCTTGCACATTATAGCTGTGATGTTAAACAACCGATCATACATATATCTTCATATCGTGATTTGCCAGTCTGGTTAACACTATAATTGCCCTACCAAAGGCATCACAAGGAATGTTATACACAGAAGTTACTTAGCCGAACTTATTCTCATACTTGACTGATCTTACTCTCTTATATCAAATAATCATAGGAAAACTTTCAATTTAGCATCTTACTCAAATAATACCTTTCCCAGGCAAAATCTTTACATTACTTCTTATACACACTTACCAATTGTCTTAGATATTTTCTTCATATGTATTTTAAATTGAAAGTCCACATGCAAGAGCCAAGAACGAGACTCACCTGATACCCACTTAAATTGTAGCTCAAAGCTCCAGACTTGGACATCCTTCTCGAATTAGCAGCAAAACTATTTAAAGAACATAGAATCATCATTAAAACTTATTTGCATACAAAATGCTAACATATTAATCATAGACAACCCGCATGCAAGGCTTTGTATTCATAACTTAGTATTCATATGCTTCTTAACAGCCTTATTTTTTCGAAACCTTAACATGTAGAGATATTAGACTTACCAGGAGGTGGAACATCCTTTAATTAACTCAAAAACCTTAGCTCCATCTTTATAAGGAAAAAGAGAACATACAAGTTTAAGAAGAAGAACCAGATAATAATATTTTTGAAGAAAGAAAAACCTCTAGACTAACTCTTCTCACTATATATATACCCTCAGTTCTCTTTAATGGAACTTGACAAGTGTCAAATGTGTCCAGAGTTTCTCTTAATAAATGGTCTACAAGATTTGAGAGAAACATAAATGAAAATCCTGCACAAATGATGTTTGACTAGTCAATTTGGTTGGCTCCTAACTAGATCATGTTACAAAACCCATCTCTACTATGCTTAGGTAACTGGGTGTACTATACATTAAAAGGTGATTCTCACCCATCTTACTCTTCCCTTATCATACTCTTTTCTTAAATAGCAGGATAACATGAGATAAAACCTTTTAATACTTCTACAATGGATACATTATGCCAACTCTAATCTACAAGAGGAATGTTAATTAGCAGATTACACTATGCTAAACAAATAACTTCACTACTATACACCTTTTTCTCGGATCTGCTAGACATGGGGTGTGATAGAATTCATAAGGATAATCTGCCAAGAGGCCAAACATTTATGAAATCTTATTAGTGAAAGTTTTATGTGTGTAAGGCTTTGTATAGTCGAATATGAAACTTTTGTGTTCAAGTTGTTAGAAGTAAATTAGATGTAATCAAGTAAGTTGAATTATTCTCCAAGATGCGCAAGTAAATTTTCAATCATGTCTTTAAGGATAATGTGTCATGTACAAGTAAATTTGTGGAATGTAAATATTACGACAATATGATCGGTGAATCGTCCTAATGTAGACAAGTCATACATGAATGTTGAGCCATGAAGTTCAAGCGTGCTAGCGTTGTGTTGATACAAGGTATTAAAACTCGCTAAGTTTATTTGAACTTACATGTGTATTATTATGAATTGCAGGTAAATGGGTAATTCAAGGGTTCGAGGAGGGACCAGGCCAGAATCTACCGTACTTAGACGGATAGGTTTCTTATTTGTAATATACATACTACGGGGCGACCTAGAGGCGGAGCCTCATGGTCACAATCATGTTTGTATTTAGCTATGAGCAAAATGTTATTTTCTAAACTGAGCAAATATTCAACATGTTAAAAACTACTTTGTAAAATAATTTGTATATTAGATTAAAGTACATAATTGAAATAAATTCATTAACATTGCAAGGTTAATTAGATAAATGTGTTTTAATAATAATTGCATTAAATATGAATTGTTGAATATATATTAAAGAATTGACTAATTAATTTTGGATCTGGAGTGTAGCACCCTATAGTTCGGATATGACGATCGAGTCGAATATAGGGTGTTACAAATCACAAGAGAGAAACATTAGGAAGTGGATCTATTAATTATCTAAAATCTATCGAAGAGATCAATTAGGCTCAAGAGAGCTTAGATGCTAAAATGGATTACCAACATTATAAGTAGTGTGGGTTAAGTATATTGATTGCTTAATCCCATTAACCTTAGCAATTTCCTTATCACTAACTTTTTGCTTTTGATTTCATTTTACTTCATGGTATTTACTTTAATATAATTTATTTTATTGTATCAAACTTATTTCTTTCTCAACTATCTAATTATTACAACTAGTTTGATATAACCAATACTTGATTTAATTTAGTAATAAAGTGGGTAACAAAATTCTATTACTTCAACTTATAATTTTGATTACTTTGAACAATGCATCATTTCTTTTGGGCTCGATACTTGATAATATACTGATCATTCTATATTACTCTTATTAGAATTGAGTGACCCAAATCCTTATTAAGATAAAATATAGTGGTAAAATAAAATAAAAGTAAAATCCATATCGAACTACATTTCTTTTATTTTATAAGGTTTTTCAACCTTATTATACTTCAGCTATTTGATATTGATTATAATAAGGTGTTTCAACCTTACTACACTTATTCTATTAGACTATGGTTTTACAAGCCTATAAATAGACATAGTCTACTCCTCTTGTAATCATTCAAATTCGACATAGTGAATTATCTTCTCCTTTGCCCGTGATTTTTTCCCAAAAGGGTTTCCACGTAAAAATCTGCGTGTTCTTTATTTTTCTTTCTCTTTTCTTTGTGATACATTGTCATTATCGACGTTCTATCTTTTTCATAAATTGGTATTAGAACTTTCGGGTTATTCATCTCAAACACGGTAATGACGTCTTTGAAGTATGAAATTTTGCTGTTGGATAGCAACACCAGATTCGCATTGTGGCAGATAAAGCTGCAAGCAGTTCTTGCATAGATGGACCTAGAGGATGCCCTGTTAGGGATAGATAAGATGCCTTTGACATTAACAGAGGAAGAGAAGAGGCATAAAGATTGAAAGGTGTTAACACATTTACATCTACATTTTTCTAATGAAAATTTGCAGGATGTGACAAAGGAAAAGACTGCCGCTGCATTATGAAAGAGGCTGAAACAAATATGTATGTCGAAAACTCTAACTAGCAAGTTGCATATGAAGCAGTGTTTTTATGCTCATCATTTGGAAGAAGGTGCATCTGTGAATGAACACTTAACAGTGTTTAATGAAATTTTCTGAAACTTAGAGGCCATGGAGGTTTAGTATGATAAGGAAGATTTGGGGTTGATTCTACTTTGTTCATCACCCTTGTCTTATTCAACCTTTAGAGACACGATTTTATATAGCCGCGAGTCTCTCACAGTTGATGAGGTTTATGATTCTTTGGCCTCGTATGATAAGATAAAGCATCTTGTTATTAAATTAGACTCTCAGGGAGAGAGTCTCATTGTTCATGGAAGACAAGATTGGAATGCTGATGATGATTGTGGACAGACACAAGAACGAAATCCTCGTGGTAAATCTAAGAGTAGATCAAAGTATTCAAATAGAGGTAAAACTTGTAACTTTTACAAGAAGAAAGGGCACATTAAGTTTGAATGCTATAAGCTGCAGAATAAGATAAAAAGGGAGGCTGCAAATCAAAAGGGAAAACAACCAGAAAAATCCTACGAAGCTGATGTTGTAGAAGACTACAATGATGGTGAACTTCTAGTCGCTTTTGTCAATAATTCTAAAGTGAGCGAGAATTGGATCATTGATTCGAGCTGCACCTTTCACATGACTCCCAATCAGGATTGGTTTACAACTTATGAAAAAGTGTCTGAGGTTGTTGTTTTGATGGGAAATAATGCTTCGTGTAAAAGCGCAGGTGTTGGAACAATTAAAGTTAAGATGTTTGATGAAGTTGTCAGAACATGTAACAGTCCATTTTTAGTGAAATCGGAACAGTGATTTTGGGACCACAAATCCAAGCTAGAAAGAAAATCTATTTGAATATTATTACATGAATTGCATTATGATAGAAATGATGTATGAAAATTTCATTAAGAAAATTTTACCGATTTCATGTTTAGTTGTAGAAATGACCAAATTGCATAAAATACAAAAGTTGAGTTCTAGTAGCTATAAGTATCAAATAGCTATGGAATTCAAAATTTGAGGTCCTTATATGGTAATTAGACCATTAAGAAAAGTTAGTAGATGTTTTTGATGATTCATCCATGGAAAATTAGAAAAAAGAAAAGGACTAAATTAGGAATGGGAATAAATAAAAGATGATAAATTAAATAAATGTTTAATATCATCATTTTATGTCATCTTCATCCCTAAATTCTATGGAAACCCTAGGAAAGAGAAAGAAAATCAAGCAAGCCTAATTGGGTAAGTAATCTTGTTCCGTTTTTAGTATTTTTTATATTTTTTAGACCAGAATAACCTAATCTAGCTATTTTGGGGATCAATTTGTAAAGTTATCAAAGTATTGAAATTTTTACATGGATGAATATGCTAAAAATTTGAAATTTATGGTATAAAATGAAAGGTTATTAGCAGATAAAGAACTTTTACAAAGAGAATTTTGATGAAATTATGATTTAGGGAGTAAATTGAAAAGTGGTAAAACCCATGAAAAAATTTTGATTTTTGTGAAATTCATGGGTTGTTATTGTAACATGTAAAATTCGGTTAGGCTTGAAATAAGGATTAAATTGCATGAATTTTATTTTTCGAGCTTAGGGACAAAATTGTTATTTATAAAAAGTATAGGGGCAAAATAGTAATTTTGCCTAAGAAGTGAATTGAGTTTAATTGAGTATGAAATGGATTAAATTGATGTTAAATTCATTTATTGAGATCCAGAAAACTCAAATACAAAGTTAGACCGAGGAAAAGAAAAAGTGCCGGATTAGTAGATTTTTATATACGAATAAGTATCGAGGTAAGTTCGTGTAACAAAATTGTGTTTATTCATACGCTTAAATTGAATGTTTTATGTATGAATTGTGTAAATGCTATTGATGTGAAATTGAATACATGATTGATAAAGCTGGATAAATGTTAAGTCCCGTATGAATAATGAAATTCGATGGATATAATATTTTCCCATATTGATTAAAGTCCTGCATATGTTGTAGACAGATTATAGCTCAGATGAGCAATCCTGTTATAAGCCCTCTCGAGTGTCCTGTTATATAGTTCCTACGAGCATCCTGATTGGTAGTGATCTTGCATGTGTTGTACACTACCACAACTTTTTGTGAGCGTCCTGTTACATGATTTGATCGGTTGTGATCCAGCATTTATTGCGGACACAAAAGTAGCTCTTCGTGAGCGTCTTGATATAGGCTCTTATGAGCTTCCTGACATGGCTCACTTGAACTCCCTGTTATGCTATCTGTAGCTCCCTGTTAATAACTCTTCAGAGTTAATAAACTCTTAGGAGTTTCCTGTTTAGCCCATATAAGCATCTTGTTACATGGCTCATCTGAGCATCCTATTATATGGCTTGAGAGTGTGCTTCCTGATTATGTGCCTTAATTGGGTATCCCTAGATATGAATTGATAGATTTCAGTTTTGTACACTTTAAGTGTACTACATGAGCGTATCCATCGATATTTCAAATAAATTCAATGGGTAAAGTTCTGACATGGTTAAAAAAAATTTGAAATGATTTTTCATGGAAATGTACATGTAATATGGAATAATGATATGGAAAACATATGCATTTGAAAATTATTAAATGATGAGCTTATCCATGTTCTTGGTATTATGTGAATTACTTAACTAACATGATTGATGAAGTTGTGTCTTAGGCTATTAGCCAAGTTGCTTGGATGCATTTTTGTGTGCTTATCTTAAATGAAATTATATGGTAAGTTAAATCCCTGTTATACGAACTTACTAAGCATTTGAATGCTTAATCGATTTTATTTTCTCTGTTTTATAGTACTCGAAAGCTCGTAAAGGTTGGAGAGTGGTCGGAGCATCATCAAACTATCCTCCAGCTTGTTTTGGTACAAATAAGAAACTTACTTTGGTATAATGACATGTATAGGCTAATGGTGACAAGTAAGGGTATGTAAATGTTTTGGTTGTAATTAGCGACTGGAATGGCTAGTGATAACATATTTAATATATTTATGTATGAAGTTATATCATGTTTGGTAAATATATGATTAGAAAAGGGTAAGATGAATACTTGAAAGTGTGAGCAACATGACATGTATAAAACTTGAATATTAGTTTGATTTATATGCCTTGAATTGGTTGTTGAATATATTGAAGTGTTGATGTAGGTGCAAGCTAAAAAGGGAGAGAAATGAGGCTTGGAAAATGGCCTTATTTTGTCTACACGGGCAGACATACGGGCATGTGTCTCAACCGTGTGTGACACACGGCCATGTGCACAGGCGTGTGGTTCGGTCGTGTGTCTCTTGCATCTTAAAAATTGAGAAACAAAATGCTCAAAATTGAGTACACGGGCAGAGGCACGGGCGTGTGTCTCAGCCGTGTGAGACACATGGCTGAGCACATGGGTGTGTGTCCTGGCTGTGTAACCCCTGCACCTAATTTTTAAAAATTAAATTGTCCATACGGTCTAGCACATGGGTGTGTGACTGACCGTGTGACCCAAGTCAGAGAGTTACATGGGTAAGGACACGGGTTGGAACACGGTTGTGTACCTCACATCAAATGCCTACACGGCCTGGGACACGGGCATGTCATTGGCCATGTGAGCCACACAGCTTGGCCACACGGGCGTGTGTCCCCTGCACCTAAGAAAAATTTTGAGATTTCGTGAAAAATTTTATGTGATCCCAGTTTAGTCCCAACTCGATTCTAATATGAATTTTAGGCCCCGAGGACCCATATGAGGGAAATTATGATTGGTTGTGATTGATTTTCGAAAATGAATAGTAAATAACATGAATTAATTGTAATTAAACTGTAAACTCCGGTAATACTCCATAACCCTGTTTCAACGACGGATACGAGTTAAAGGTGTTACATTTATTGGTATCAGAGCTACGGTTTAGTCGATTCTCGGACTAACATAAAAAGTATGAGTTTAGCTATACATGCCATTATATAATTTGTGATAGTGTGATAACTCCTAACCATTTTAAATGTGTTTTCCATATAGTAATGTCATCCAACCAAGCTAGAGCTGAATCCGAGGAAGCTGAGAGCACTGCTCAAGAATCTGTACAAAGAGCTGCATCTAGTAGCAGTAGAAGGCCCGTATTTGAGGGCCGAGGTGAGAAGGTAAAAGAAGCATTCTTTCAAATTATGAACGAGTGGTTCACTAAATGCTCGAGAACAAATCCTGCTGTACAACAACCTCCCTTTCCTGCTCCTCAACTAGTTCCTGACATGCCACAAGGTACTAAACCTGTTAGAATTGGTAAGCCTCCTGTAGATAAAATTCGTAAGTATGGGGTAGAAGAATTTAGGGCTACTACTGAAGATGATCCGGAGAGGGCTAAATTTTGGCTGGAAAATATTGTTAGGGTTTTAGATGAATTATCATGCACACCAACTGAGTGCCTAAAATGTGCTGTATCACTATTGAAAGACACAACTTACCAGTGGTGGAATACTATAACTTTTGTTGTAACGCCCCAAAAATCTCGAAATCCTGAATTTTCTTTTTCGGTTCTGATAAAAAAAATGTGTGCTTGGTATTTTCGGTTAAGTAGGTAATAGTAGGTCTTGGCTAAGGTTTGAATTTGAACTTAGGGGAAAAGAAAATTATGCGTTAATAATTATTAAGGAACCCTGATGGCAAGTAGTTGGGATTTTAAATAAAAATAGGGGAAAAATGGCATCAAAAAGCCTTGTGGAGGAGTGGCAAAGTGACGCCACTTAGGGAGTAGGGAGGTGGCGTTAGTAGCTAGCAAGGAGATCCAAGGTTCGAATCCTAGCTTAGTGTTTTTAGAAGTTTAATTTTGGCCTTCTAAAAAGATGGAAGTGGCGTGAAGATGGACTCCAAGGGGAGTGTTCAGAAGAGAAAATTAAGAAAAAGATCAAGGGGTTATCAAGGAGAAAAACGAGGAGATGAGAAGGGAGAAGTGATGGAGCCGAACTGGGAATTGGGCATAGAAAATTCAGCCATAAGGGTTATAAATATGTGCCAAATACAAGGTTGCAAGGATATTGCCGAAATTCTTCTTCACCTTGCTACCGAAAACCCTTTTCTTTTCAAGATCCAAAAAGTCGAAAACCCTTTTGTTTTTCTTTCTTTTCTTTGTGCCAATTTCTATTCTTCTCTACACAATTTTCTTTATTTCACTTAGTCGATTTCTTGTTCTACTTTTCTTCTTTAATCTGTGCCAAATGAACCTTATTCACCATACTAAGTTTGAAAGCCGAATCTCCCAAGGGCCGAATACTCTTTGAACAAATCTAGTGTAAGTGTTTTACAATCGATTTTCTTTGCTAAGTATCGATTATTGTCCCTCACTCTTTCTAATCAACTATGGTAGGGAATTAGTATCGGATCTCGGATCTTAGGTCTCTGCCGAAATTACTTTTAGGTGCTTGTGGTGTTGGTAAGTATTCCTCTCCCATTGGCTAAGGTGGTCGAATGTTCATAGTTAAGGTAATGAGACTTGTGTTGGATACGAGTCATCTATTATTCTGGCTTTAATAGTTAAGATTGGTGCAGATGTAGGAGCTGATCGTGGTTAGTGATTTAAGAAGGTGCTGTTATATTTATCGTGCAAGGTAAGGTTAAAGTGAGGTTTCGATTTTAGTAAAGATATGTATTAAGCATGCGATTAATGGAAGGGTGATATCATTTGTAGGTTTGTTGCTAAAGGAATCGCAACACTCTTGCTTACCAGGTGTGTACATATACTGCACACACAAGTAGATCGGCAAAAGCTGAAATGTCGAAAAGCTAAAACTTTGGCTACGATAGTCTTGCGAGTGCGCGAACACTCGTAAAGAGGAAACTGATAGGTTGGCTGAGGCCCCATGGGCGACTCCATGGACTTGGGCTGTGATCTGGCCAACCGGGCCAGAATAGGCTTAATGGGCCCAATGGGCTGTTGGGCCCATAATAGGCAAAAATTGATAATTGATGCTATGTGATAGAAAATTTGTATGTGAGCATGAATATGAATGTGACTGGGCCTAATGGGCCATATAAATGTGATTTGGTCCTAATGGGCCATATACAGGTGATTTGGGCCTAATGGGCAATATGAATATGATTGGGCTTAATGGGCCAGATACAGGTATGCGAATTTGATCGGGCTTTGTAAGGGGTTTTGGGCCTAGAATATGATGACTATATAAAACTTAATAATTAATTGCGACCATGGACAAGTCATAGGGTTAAGGTGTGGCAATGGGTATATGTATGTCTAGGATTGGATCTAGGGAGAGCTTGGTAGTTAAGCGGTCTTAATGACCCACCTCCTCTTCTCTGGAATCCTACCTGGTGCATAGAATTCATTCATCATAGCTCACGGGACTTGTTAACGGGCCAAGGTAAGTGAAAATCGTAATTAAGGGAAAATTACCGAAATACCCCTAAGGGTGAAAATGACCAAAATACCCCTAAGTGTTGCATGTAAGTGACATGCATACATATGATATTCTGCTTAGGTTACATATGGGTTTGAATTATGGAACGAAGGAAGTATATGAGGATCGCATGGTTACTTGATAATCATGGATCTAATGGCGGCTTTTAAAGCCCAATAATGTAAATAAAGGTAGTTTCGCAACCGGGCTACCCTTGGTGTGTCGGTTGGGTGGGTTGATATTTATATCCCTATATGGTGTGACGAGGGACGGAGCTGGTGTGTAGCGGATGGATAATTTGGATGGGATTGCATTGCATGTTTGATGTATGATGGTTTTTGGAATGCTTTTTTTTTTTTGTTAAGGGTTGTACACACTGAGTTTGCGAAAACTCACCCTCTCTTTTATTTTATTTTCAGGTGATGCTCAGTAGAAGGTTCGATGTTTGGAGGGACTCTGGGTGGCCAACTAGCATGATAAGTTAGACCTGTTTTCTTTTTAAGCATATAAGTTTTTATTTAATTAAGTATGTTTCAAATTAGATTGTAATAAGGTTTTCATTATGTTATTATTATTTGGGTTATTATTATTATTTTCATTGTAATTACTAGAAGTTAAACATGGGTTTCTTAAACTATTGTATGTTTTTCTATGCTTCCGCAACTAAATTTTAAAATGACATGTTTTCATAAAATCATATGCTTTAAACAAGTGATTGAAAGGGGTTTTTTTTAGTTAATTAAGGTTTCTTTTATTTTAAGAAGAGTTTTCAATGAAAACATGGTTTTTGCTAAAACACTTCAATGTGACACGCCAAATTCGACCGTAACGTCCGGGCCAGGTTTAAGGTGTTACATTTGTTTTATCGAGAGAAAATGTTACATGGGAGTTTTTCCAAATAGAATTCAGAAAGAAGTATATTAGCCAGAGATTTTTGGATCAGAAAAAGAATGAATTTCTAGAGCTTAAATAGGGAAACATGATAGTATTTGAGTACAAACGAGAATTCATTAAATTAAGCATGTATGCCAAAGAATGGGTTCCGACTGATGTTGATATATGCAAATGATTTGAAGAAGGATTAAATGAAGACATCAAGCTACTAATTGGAATTCTTGAACTAAGGGAATTTGTGGTATTGGCCGATCGAGCACACAAATCCGAAGAATTAAGTAAAGAAAAGAAACAAAAAGAGAGAGAAGCCTGTATTTCTGATAAAAGATTTATAGGCAACTCACAATCATTTGCTTCAAAGAAATCAAAGAAATATCATGACTGTTTTACCGCATCTGTGGGATATTCCAAAAAAGAACGAGGCTCTCAACGCTCTAATCCGAGATCTTTATCTCCATCTGTGACGAGTGTTGGAAGTGTTCGTAACCCCAAACTGAGGTGTAAATATTGAAATAAATTTCATTTTGACTTGACCGCTATCTTAAAGATTGTCCAGAAAGGATTAAAAAAGATACTAATCAGATTCTGAAGCCGAGTAACCTCGCTTTGAGAGGTAGACCACCTCATCACTTTGGTAATGTCAGTGGTAGACAAGGCGCTTGTGACAACCCGAATTAGGGCCTAATCGGAATAGTGGTTTCGTGACCACAAATCTGAGATAAAAATAATTGTTTTATAATTATTTTGGGGTTTATGATATGATTGCATGATTGTGTGAAAATTTCGTGATGAAATTCTATGCCTAAAGTGCTTAAATTGAAAATAGGGATTAAATCGAATAAGTTGCAAAATTTACATTTTAGAAGTTTTTAGTATGAAATTGCTTTAAAATATTAATTAGGAGGTCTTAAATAGCAATTTGACCAATTTTAAGTTCATGGATAAAATTAGGACATGGAAGGAATTTTTGAAAGTTTAGTAAGGAGGGCATTTTGGTCATTTGGATATTAAATGACATAAAATGGGAAAAATAACACAAAATTGGTCATCATCCTCCTTAGCTGCTGCCGAATTCTCCCTCTCTCCATAGCTAGGGTTTCTTCAACTTTCAAGCTCCATAGTAAGTGATTTCAAGCCCCATTTTTAATGTTCTTTACGTTTTTGGATTCCTGTGAGTTGATTAAACTTATGCTAACAATAATTCAACCTAGGGTTCATATTTGGAAAAATACCCATAGGTGAAATTTGTGTATTTTGATGTTTTATGATAGAATATGAGGTTTTAAATTATGTTAGACAACTTGTGCTACTCGGTTTTAAGTGAAAACGAGTAAAAGCAAGATAATGTCGGTAAAAATACCTATTGTTCACAACTATGTGTTAGAGTGAGAATTTGATGTGGTCGTAGAAGATAAAAATGTTCAGCATGTCATAAAACATAAGAATAAGGGCTGAAATTAAATTTCCGAGCCTAGGGGCAAAATTGTAATTTTGTAAAAGTTAGGGGCAAAAATGTAATTTTTCCATAATGTGATCTTTGGATTGAAATAAATAGTATGAGTGCTAAATGAGCTAAATGTGTTGTTATAGATCAAGAAAGGCGTGGAATTGACCTCGAACGAGGGAAGGAAAAAGTTTTGGACTAAATCGCAAAATTTCCACATTTTGCACCGAGGTAAGTTTGTATGTAAACATTACATTATTTTCATTTACATTCTTATATTTCAGCCTATTATATAAATATACTAGCTGATGTTAAAATATAAATCGACTATTGGAAGAATGGAAATAAATAATAGAGAGAGATCCTGGTTGAACATTCGGAGAGATCGAATAAAATAGAGGGAGCGTAGCTAGGTCATATGTATGATGCTGAGTGCACATCATGTGTACAAGAAAGCTACGAAATACCATGTAGTAGCTAGGTCACATGTGTGATACGGGATGTATCCCATGTAGACAAGAGAGCTACGTAAGAGATAAATGTAGCTAGGTCGCATGCGTGATTCCAAGTGAAGGACACCATGTAGACAAGAGAGCTACGAGACAAATCGGCTAGGTCGCATGAGTGGTATTAAGTGTTCACCATGTGTACAAGAGAGCCGAACTAAATGAAGTATGATGGTGGGGCTGTGTGCTAAAACTATTAAATATCGAGGATTGATCCGAATTGTTCAACGGGAAGGTTTTGTGGTGACGTTGTGGTTATGGACCTATACTTGTGATGAATAAATTGTGGTGAAAATGATTTGTGGTATATCTATATATGTAAGATAAAATGAGGTTAGCATAAAGAATGTGTAAAAGAGTGAAATTAGCATTAAAACTGTTTTGGACGGTAGCAGTGACGTGATTTTGAAAAATCACCAAAAATAGGAGGAACATAATTAGAGATTGAATGAGATGTGAAATTAAAGTTTAATGAGTCTACTTTCATATAAAAGAAACAGAACAAGCAAAGAAATTTTATATTTTGAGATATTTACAATTGTGTGTGACTTGCTCAGGATGAATATGTGATCCCCTATTTCAACTTTGAAAAATCATTAAAAATTGTACAAATCAAATTAAGAAATATAGTTTACATACCTAAATTCCTTTTTGAGTTTAGTTTTAAATGAAACAAATTTCAGGGTTATTTGAATTGTGTACTGAGAGAAATTCAATTCGTAGTGAACAGAGGTCAGACTAGTCGAGCTGTGTAACAGGGGAAATTTTAACTAATAAACTGTACTAATCGGCTGAACCAAAAATTCTAGAAAAAAAATTAGCAAGAAGATTTATGAGTCTAGATTCAGGGAAATTTTACGGATTTGAATTTTGAGTTTTGTAACTCGAGTTATGATTTATTTAGTGAACATAACGCAGGAAAGACAGCTTAATCAAAGTGGAGTGGATATTGAAATTAAAGTAGATATACTTGAGTTGTTGTGTAAACATATTAAATTCTTTAATTATTATTTACATACTTACTTACTAAGCTATAAGCTTACTTTGTTTTCTCTCTTTTGTCTTGTAGTATCCTCCAACTTGCTCAGGAGTTAAGGATCGTGAAGATCTGCCCGCACTATCAATACTTTAGGGTATTCGAACTAAACATTTTGAATTATGGCATGTATAGTAGGCTTAATTATTTTGTTACGTGTCATAATTGCCTAGGTTTAAAATATTGGTTACAGTACTCAACCAACTACTTTGTACAAGCCATAGAAGTTTATTAATATTGTTCAAAACATATGTTATAACGATGCACTATCAAATTGGATGACATATTTCTATCTCGGTTTTGTTTAATGGTATGTATTATGTTCTAGTAATACCTCGTACCCTGTTCCGGTGACGGTAACGGGTAAGGGGTGTTACAGCGCTACAAAAGGTTCAACAGTTAAGTCTGAAGCAAGAGCATTGGCAAGGACATATACTATATGTACAAGAGAAGATAGCTCTGCACCAGACGTCATTACTGGTACATTTTCTCTTATTGATTCTGATATTACTGCTTTGATTGATCCTAGTTCAACACATTCATACATATGCATGAATTTAGTGTCTGTTAAAAATTTACCTGTTAAGTTCACTAAATTTGTGGTTAAAGTTTCGAACCCCCTAGTCCAGTATGTTATAGTGGATAAAGTTTGTAAAAACTGTCCGTTGATGGTAAAGGGTTATTGTTTCTCAGCTGATTTGATGTTGCTGCCTTTTGATGAATCTGATGTAATTTTGGGAATGGACTGGCTGACTCAACATGATGCAGTGGTGAATTGTAAACAAAAATACATTGTATTGAAATGTCAGAATGGTGAACTACTTCATGTTGAATCTGATAAACTGGATGAGTTATTTAATATAATCTCAACTATATCAGCACAGAAATATGTCAGAAAAGGATATGATGCTTATCTTACATATGTGTTGGATACTAAAGTATCAGAATCGAAGATTAAATTAGTACTGGTCATTTGTGAGTTTCCTAATTTGTTTCTAGAGGAATTACCTGGTTTACCACCGGTTAAAGAGGTAGAATTTTCTATAGTTCTTGTTCCGGGAACAACACCGATATCTATAGCACCCTACAGAATGGCTCCTACTGAATTGAAAGAGTTGAAAGCACAGTTGCAAGAGCTTATTGACAGAGGGTTTGCTCGACCCAGCTTTTCACCTTAGGGTGCACCGGTTCTGTTGGTAAAGAGGAAAGATGGATCGTTGAGGCTGTGTATTGATTACAGGCAGCTCAATAAGGTTACAATCAAGAACAAGTATTCATTGCCTCAAATTGATGACCTGTTTGATCAACTGAAAGGTGCCACTTTGTTCTCTAAAATAGATATACATTCTGGATACTATCAGTTGTGAGTGAAAGACTCAGATGTATCGAAGACAGCTTTTAAAACCAGGTATGGACACTATGAGCTCCTTGTGATGCCGTTTGGTTTGATGAATGCACCTACAATATTCATGGATTTAATGAATAGAATTTTCAGACCGTATTTAGATAGGTTTGTGGTAGTGTTTATTGATGATATTCTGGTATACTCCTGAGATGAAAATGAACATGCTGAACATCTGAGAATTGTATTGCAAACTTTGCGTGAGAAATAATTATAGCCAAATTCAGTAAATGTGAATTCTGGCTTCGAGAAGTTGGTTTCCTTGGACATATAGTATCTGCTAAAGGCATCAGAGTGGACCCGAATAAAATTTTAGCTATTGTTAACTGGAAACCACCAAAAAATGTGTCTGAAGTCAAAAGTTTTCTGGGACTAGCATGATATTATCGGAGGTTTGTTCAAGGGTTTTCAATGTTAGCTTCTCCGATGACTCATTTATTGTAGAAAGATGTGAAATTTGGGTGGTCTGATAAATGCCAACAAAGTTTTGACAGATTGAAAGCTTTGTTGACTGAAGCAGCTGTACTAGTTTAACCTGAATCAGGTAAAGAATTTGTAATTTACAGTGATGCATCGTTGAATGGTTTAGGCTGTGTATTAATGAAAGAAGGTAAAGTAATAGCTTATGCTTCTAGACAACTAAAACCACATGAAAGAAATTACCCGATACATGATTTGGAGTTAGCAGCTATTGTATTTGCATTGAAGATCTAGCAGCATTACTTGTTTGGTGAAAAATGTCACATATTTATAGATTACAAGAGTTTGAAGTATTTGATGGCGCAGAAGGATTTGAACTTAAGACACGTAGATGGCTTGAACTATTAAAAAATTATGATTTTGTTATTAATTATCATCCGGGAAAGGCCAGTGTGGTTGCTGATGCTCTAAGTAGGAAATCTCTATTTGCTTTACGAGTGATGAATACTTGGTTATCTTTTTCTGATGATGGTTTAGTCATCACTGAGTTAAAAGCTAGACCAATATTTTTGCAACAGATCTATGAAGCTCAGAAGAATGACGATGAATTACAAGCTAAACGGGTACAATGTGAGTCAACTTTCGATTCTCAATTTCAGATTGATTCTGATGATTGTTTGTTATTCAAAGACCGAATATGTGTACCGAAGAATTTTGAGCAGATATAGAAGAATTTTCATGAAGCTCATAATGGTGCTATGTCTGTTCATCCAAGAAGTAATATAATATACAATAATTTGAAAAATATATACTGGTGGCCAGGAACGAAACGAGAAATTTCTAAATTTGTATCTAAATGTTTGCTATGTTAGCAAGTAAAAGCTGAACATCAGGTGCCTTCGGGATTATTGCAGCCAGTTACAATACCGTAATGGGAATGGGAAAGAGTTACAATGGATTTTGTGTCAGTATTACCCTTATCTCCAAAAAAGAAAAATGCCATCTTGGTAATTGTTGGTCGATTGACAAAGTCTACACACTTTATTCCGGTACGTATGGATTTCTCTTTGGATAGATTGGCTGAATTATATGTTTCTGAGATTGTCAGACTACATGGAGTGCCAGTTTCAATTATTTCAGACAGAGATCCCCGGTTTACATCTCGATTCTGGAGCAAATTGCAAGAAGCTCTGGGTACACAGTTACATTTTAGTACTGTATTTCATCTTTAGACTGACGATCAATCAGAACGTGTGATACAAATTTTAGAAGATATGCTTCGGTGCTGTCTGTTAGAATTTGAAGGTAACTGGGAAAAGTATCTACCTTTGGTTGAATTTGCATACAATAATAGTTATCAGTCCAGTGTTAAAATGGCACCGTATGAGGCTCTATATGGTTGACAATGTAAAACTCCATTGTATTGGGTAGAGCTTAGTGAGAAAAAGATACACGAAGTTGACTTAGTTCGTGAAACTGAAGAAAAGGTAAACGTGATTCAGGATAGTTTGAAAGCAGCCTCTGATTGTCAAAAGTCTTATGTCGATCTTAAACGAAAAGAGATAGAATTTCAAGTCGGTGATAAGGTATTCTTGAAAGTATCACCTTGGAAGAAAGTTCTCCAGTTTGGTTGTAAAGGAAAATTAAGTCCACGATTCATCGGACCGTATGAAATTACAAAAAGAATTGGACCTGTTGCATATCGACTGGCATTACCACTAGAACTTGACAGAATTCATAATGTATTTCACGTGTCCATGTTACGACGATATCAGTCAGATCCTTCACATGATATATCTCCAATAGAAGTTGAGATTCAGCCTAACATGACCTACAGTGAGGAATCGATCAAAATCCTAGCACATGAAACAAAAGAGTTAAGAAATAAAAAGGTGGCTTTAGTAAAATTTCTTTGGCAACAACATGGTATAGAAGAGGCTACTTGGGAAGAAAACAATACTCGAACCTCTTTACTGGTAAGATTTTCGAGGACGAAAATTCTTTAAAGTGGTAGAGTTGTAATAGATCATTTTTAGTGAAATCAGAATAGTGATTTGGGGACCACAAATCTGAGTTAGAAAGAAAATATATTTTAATATTATTACATGAACTGCATTATGATAGAAATGATGTATGAAAATTTCATTAAGAAAATTTTACCGATTTCATGTTTAATTGTGTAAAGGACCAAATTGCATAAATGCAAAAGTTGAGTTCTAGTAGCTATAAGTATCAAATAGATATGGAATTTAAAATTTGAGGTCCTTATATGGTAATTAGACAATTAAGAAAAGTTAGTAGATATTTTTGATGATTCATCCATGGAAAATTAGAAAATGAAAATGGATAAATTGGAAATAGGAATAAATAAAAAATGATAAATTAAATAAATGTTTAATATCATCGTTTTATATCATTTTCATCCCCAAATTCTATGGAAACCTTGGGAAAGAGAAAGAAAATCAAGCAAGCCTAATTGGGTAAGCAATCTTGTCCCATTTTTAGTAATTTTTATATTTTTGAGATCGAAATAACCTAATCTAGCTATTTTGGGGATCAATTTGTAAAGTTATCAAAGTATTGAAATTTTGCCATGGGTTAATATGCTAAAAATTTGAAATTTATGGTATAAAATGAAAGGTTATTAGTAGATAAAGAACATGTACAAACATAATTTTGATGAAATTATGATTTAGGGACTAAAATGAAAAGTGGTAAACCCTATGGAAAATTCTAATTTTTGTGAAATTCATGGGTTGTTATTGTAACATGTAAAATTTGGTTAGGCTTAAAATAAGGATTAAATTGCATGAATTTTATTTTCTGAGCTTAGGGACAAAATTATCATTTATGAAAAGTATAGGGGCAAAATAGTAATTTTGCCTAGGAAGTGAATTGAGTTCAATTGAGTATGAAATGGATTAAATTGATGTTAAATTCATCTATTTAGATTCCAAAAACTCAAATACAAAGTTAGATCAAGGAAAAGAAAAATTGTCGAATTAGTAGATTTCTGTATACGAACAAGTATCAAGGTAAGTTTGTGTAACTAAATCGTGTTTATTTATATGCTTAAATTGAATGTTGTATGTATGAATTGTGTAAATGCTATTGATGTGAAACTGAATACATGGTTGATTAAGCTGGATAAATGTTAAGTCCCGTGTGTATAAAGAAATTTGATGGATACAGTATCTTCCCGTATTGATTAAAGTCCTGTATATATTGCAGACAGACTATAGCTCAGACGAGCAATCCTGTTATAAGCCATCTCAAGCGTCCTATTATATAGTTCCTGCGAGCATCCTGATCAGTAGTGATCTTGCATGTGTCGTACACTACCGTAACTCTTTGTGAATGTCCTGTTACATGATTCGATCGGTTGTGATCCAGCATTTATTGTGGACACAAAAGCAGCTCTTCCTGAACGTCCTAATATAGGCTCTTATGAGCTTCCTAACATGGCTCGCTTGAATTCCTTGTTATGCTATTTGGAGCTCCCTGATAATAAAACACCCCTAACTCGTATCCATCACTGGAGTATTACCAGAGTTTACAAAAAAATTTCAGATAATTCATGTTCATTACCATTCATTTACAAAAATTGTCATGTTGTCCCTTGAATGGACCCTCGAAGCCCAATATAAACATTGGAATTGAGTCGGGATTAAATCGTGAACTCAGAGAATTTTTCACGAAATTTCCAAAATTTTTCCTAGATACAGGGCACACATGCCCGTGTGGTCAGGGCACCATAGGACACACCTGTGTCATAGGCCGTGTCCAACCCCTTGTAACTATCTGACTTGTGCCACAAGCCCGTGTGTTAGGCCGTGTGGTTAATTTAATTTTCCAAAATTAAATACAAGTTTCACACGGCCAAGACACAAGCCCGTGTTTTGAGTCGTGTAGCACACACGGCTGAGACACATACCCTTGTCTCTGCCTGTGTGCTCAATTCTAAGCATTTTATTTCATGAATTTAAGATACAGGGGACACAAGGCCAAACCACACACCCATGTACCAGGCCGTGTGTCTCACACGGTCAAGACACACGCCCGTGTGTCTACCTGTGTGGACAAAATAAAACCATTTTCTAGTTTTATATCTCACTCAAACTTTTCGAATGACCTATACTAAAACTTTCATTTATATACCAACCAATTCAAGCATCATAATCAAGTTAATTCTAACATCTAACAAGGTACATTATTATATGCATTCATGATTATAATCTTACCCTTTTGTGAACATACATGTTAATATAACTTAATCAACCACACTAAACACATGGATATTCATCTTGGTATAACCTTATAATTTTACCAAAACAAATATTTACTAGCCATTTCAAATGGCTAGATTACAATCAACCATTTACATGCCAATATGGTCAATTAACCTATACATTCCATTATAAGCATAACTGATTTACCAAATGTATCGAATTGTGCTGATGGATAGTGTGAGTGATCTCTGTCAAGCTTCCAATCCAACGAGCTTCCGGTTTACTATAAAACAGGGAAATAAAACTAAGTATATAATGCTTAGTAAGTTCGTATAACATGGTACTTAACTTACCATTCATTCTATTTCAAGATAAACATGTAAGGCACATTCAATCAATTTGATCTCAAGCCCTACACATATCCTCATTGCCTTTGCTAGTCATACAATCCACAATATCATCAAGAAACATATATGGGCTCCACAACAATCAGATTTCCAAGCACATATGCTTTCCACATCGCGTATTCATTACATATATAATTCATATCTTTATAAATCAAGTTTTCAGGCAGATACGTATAATAATTCATTTCCTATTATATCTTCTCATGTCAAGATTTTTACACATTGAATTTATTCAAAATATTGATGGATACACAGGTAGTACACTCGAGGTGTACAAATCAGGATCCCTCAATTCATATTCAAGGGATCCCGTTAGGGCACATAACCAGGGAGCACACTATCGAGCCACATATCAGGATGCTCAGATGAACTATACAACCATGTAACAGGACACTTATCTAGGCTAATCAGGAAACTCATAAGAGTTTTACTCAGGAAGCTCATAGAGATTATCAGATATCTCCGAAGAGATAAGTTCAGGGAGCACCAGATAAGGTAACAGGGGGTTCAAGGGAGACATGCCAGGAATCTCATAAGAGCCTATATCAGGACACTCACGTAGAGCTGCGTCTGTGTCTGCATTATATGCTGGATCACAACTAATCGAATCATGTAACAGGACGCTCATAAAGAGCTGCGGTAGTGTGGAACACATGCAAGATCACTACTGATCAGGATGCTCGCAAGAACTATATAACAGGATGCTCGAAAGGGATATATTAGGATTACTCGTCTGAGCTAAATCCCGTCCGCAACATATGCAGGACTATATTCATTACGGGAAATCACGTATCCATCGATTATCCTTCATTCAAACAGGATGTAACATTTTTCTGCTATTACCAGACATGTGGTTATTTTATACATATATAACATTCATATAATTCAAATAAACACATTCCACATTTATTTCAAGCATAAAAGTAACATTTTAATCATTTATCATTTATCGGGCATTATCATTTATTTCAGGCATTATCACTTATTGGGTTTTGCCAGATATGTTTTCAATGTCATATATATATGATATTTATACAATTCACAAACACAAAATTTAATTCAAGCATATAAATATACACAATTTAGTTACATGAACTTACCTCGACAAATGTTCGTATATGTAAAATCAACTAATTCAACATTTTTCTCTTTTCCTCGTTCTAACTCCAAATTTGGTCTATCTGGATCTATATGAGTAAATTTAAAATCAATTTAATACAATTTAAACTCAATTCAGTCCAATTCACATCTTAGGCAAAATTGCCATTTTGCCCCTAAACTTTTAATTAATGACGATTTTGTCCCTAGGCTCGAAAAATAAAATTCATGCAATTTTGCTCCTTATTCCAAGCCTAGCCAAAATTTTAGTATAAAATTTATAACACATGTATTCTATAAAATTCAGAATTTTTCTTCAATTTTCACAACTTTATAATTTAGTCTCTAAATCATGTTTTCATCAAAATTCACTTTGTAAAAGTTGTTTATCTATCAACAATCTTTCATATTCTACCATAAATTTCAAAATTTCAGCGCATTTATCCATGAAAAAATTTTCATACGTTGATAACTTTACAAATTAACACCTAAAGTAGATAGATTATGTTATCCCAATCTTGAAAATATAAAAATTACTAAAAACGAGACTTGAATTCTTACCTAATTTAGCCAAGAAAGCTTGCTTTCTCTTTCCTAGGGTTTCCATGCATAATATTTGGGGAAGATGATTATAAATGATGATATTTTGTTATTTAATTAATTTATCATCTTTAATTATTTTGATTTCCAATTTAGTCCTTAGCCTTTTTCTAATTTTCCATGGATGAATCATCCAAAAATATCTACTAAATTTTCAATAATGGTCTAATTACCATATAAGGACCTCCAATTTAAAGTTCGATAGATATTTAATCCCTTTAGCTATTAGAACTCAACTTTTGCACTTTGTACAATTTGGTCCTTTATCAAATTAAATATGTAATCGATAAAATTTCTTTACGAAATTTTCACACTATATTATTATCATACAGTAGATCATAAAAGAGTATTAAAATAACTTTTCTTTCCGGACTCAGATATGTGGTCTCAAGACCACTATTCCGATTTTATCCAAAATGGGTTGTTACAACTCTTCCCCTTAAAGAATTTTCGTCCTAAAAAAATTTACCAGGAAAGAGATTCAGATATTGCTTTCTCATAGTCTCCTCCGGTTCCTAGGTAGCTCCTTCTATATCATGTCATTGTCAGAGAACTTTTACTAAAGCTACCTTTTTATTTCTCACTTTTTCTCTTCAAGTGCGAGAATTTCAATTAGTCTCTTACTGTAAGTCTTGTTAGGCCGAATTTAACATTTATCAAAGTAATAATAGATAATGGATCTGGTCGATACTGTTGTAACACATATATACATGAAAAACATTGTGAATTATGTCGAGCTCTTTTAACAATACCAATCAATATGCCACCGATAAACCGTAGACTTAATTTGCCTCTATAGCCAAACCAGAGAACTTTCTTCCACGGAAAAACTTTCAAAAATATTTTGTTTAGATTCACATCGAATTTCTAACGATCAAATACTGCTTTTAAACTGTTTCAGATCACTTTCACCTTTCTTCGTTTTCAACAAATCAAACCAACTACATGTATCTTTTCTCACTGAGCTTAGTCCAAAACACCGAAGTTTTACATTTGTGACCATATAAAGCCCCGAAGGTATAATTTTATACTTGACTATTAACTGTTATTATTTACGAATTCAACTAATGTCAATTATTTCTTTTTCAATTGCCTTCGAATTCTATATTACAACACTGAAACATATCTTCAAAAATCTAAATCATATGTTTAGATTGAACATTCGTCTGAGAATGAAATGCGGTACTAAAATGTAACCGTATACCTAGAGTTTCTTGTAACTTGTTTCAGAATTGGAATATGAACTGTAGATTTCTATCAGAAATAATAAAAAATAGCACATCATATAATCTGACAGTTTCAAAAACAGAAAATTCAAGCAATCTATTAAGTGAGAAATCCATTCATACTAGAATAAAATGTGCAGGCTTCATCAAAAAATCGACAATTACTCAAATAGTATCTTTCTTTTTCATAGACAGGAATAATCCCGATATAAAATTCATAGTAACTTTGTCTCATTTCCATTTTGGTATCGTCGCTCGCTAGAAGCATGCTGAAAGTATCTTCTTTATCTTGCTGATACATCAAACATTTAAATACAAATTTAGAAATACCACATTTTATTTCTGCTACTAATACATCTTTTTCAAATCATTATGCATTTTATCATTCTCCAGATGAGCAGACATACTACCATTGTAATCATTCGTGTAAAATTTTCTGTACAAACTCCAAATTCTTCAGTACACAGATTCTACCTCTGAATAACAGTCAATTATCAGATCTATTCTGAAATTCTGAATCAGAAATTAATTCACATTGTATTCATTTAACTTACAACTCATTATCACTTTAGTAAATTTCACTAATCTATTGTAGAATCATCGGTTTAGCTCTGTACTCAGCTAAAATTAATTTATTATCAGACAATTACAATCGGTATCCACGGCTTGCAAAGTAAACATAAATTTTTTACTCAAAATATCTTCAACCACATTTGCTCTTTCCAAGTGATATTTAATTATCAAATCATAAATTTTCAACAATTCAAGTCATATACACTATCTCAGATTCAAATCTTTTTGCAACATCAGATACTCCAAACTTTTATGATCGGTGAATATATGACATTTTTCACCAAACAAGTAATGTTGTCAGATTTCAATACAAAAACAATAGCTGTCAATTCTAGATCATGTATCGGGTAATTCTTTTCATGTGGTTTTTAACTGTCTGAAAGTACAGGCTATTACCTTACCTTACTGTATCAAAGCACAGCCTAATTCCATTCAACAATACATCACTGTATAACAAATTCCTTACCCAATTCAAGCTGAAACCAGAATTAATACTTCGATCAACAAAGCTTCCAAGTAGTCAAAACTTTACTGATATTTATCGGTTCATTCAAATCTTACATCTTTGCTGTAATAACCGTGTCATCATTGTAGCCATTTCAATTATTAACATTGAAGCTTTGAGTTTTTCCGAAGCCACAACCATCAGATAGATTTAAAACCATAGTACTATAATATGACTGACATTTTAGCCATATAGATAAAACAATATTCAACATCAATAGTGCACCTCAATAATAACCAGTGCAATAATACAGTTTCTACAATAAGTGATCCCTATCACCAAACTTCATGATCGAGTCAATATTTATAATAGTAATAAATGTAATTACCTCCGGCCAATGAATATCTTTCACAGATAAACCATGTTTGAATAATAAAGAATTTGATGATATCTTAGAAAAAAATCTAGAAAAGTAATATTGCATATACGCAGTAGAAACAATTGTAATAAAGACAATATAATTTGCATATTCGCAATTTAGGGCTTCAATCAATAAAAGTAAAAAATAGTATCATATGAATCTTGTCATCAAGTCTTCTATCAATCATGATGAATTAGAAAACCCAAGAAAGATAGAGCAATACCGCTCATGAACCAAATAGACTTACAATAATTCCATCTATTATAATTAGCCAGCATTCCAATATGGTAAATATTGCATCTGAACATGAACAATTTCATATGCCTCTGAGAATAACAGAACATATAGAATACTCAGAAGAGATTGTTGTAATATAGCCAATTATAACAGCTGCATTCAAATACCTTTGCAATTTCATCACTATTCCACTAACTAATAAAGTCATCAATAATCTTACATTATTTAGTTCACTAAAAGAGTCAATTCAGAAGAAATTTTCAGCTAATTCGTTCTATAGATATCATACCTGAATAAGTCAATTACTTATGAATAACTTCTTCCTTAACAGTAACATCACATATTCAGAATAATCTTCAAAAATAATTGATATCTCTTTTAATACCGTCTTTACTTACTAACCCATTCTCAATTCTGACTGCATTATTAATCATTCAGCCTTTGAACTCTTCAGTTTCACACTTATGAACTTAATCAATGCAAATCTAGTGAATTTCATTGTATAAAACTGTACTGGTTAGAGGGTGGAGATCGTAAAGCCTCAAAATCTAACTTTCATAAATACACACATATTATTTAACATTTATCATCAACATGTTCACTATAAAACATTTATTTCGTACCTTTCTGAGTCCCGTTTCATCATAAACAACATTTTTACTTGGACATGTGAGTATCTCTTTTAGCATTATCAGAATTAGCTCGGTTGGAAAGCATCTCTATCTATTAGCAAAATAATTTTCATCAGAGACGGAAGATATCACACTATCACAGGTTATATAATGGCATGTATTTCTAGACCCAACAAATGCTACGTTCAGTCTGAGAACCAACTAAATTGTAGCTCTAATACCAGTAAATAAAACACCCCTGACTCGTGTCTGTCGCCGGAATAGGGTTACAAAGTATTACCGAAGTTTACAAAACAATTTTAGCTAATTCATGTTGATTACTATTTAATTACAAAAATGGTCATGTTGTCCCTTGAATGGACCCGCGAAGCCCAATATAAACATTGGAATTGAGTTGGGACTAAATCAGGAACTTAGAGAATTTTTCACGAAATTTCCACAATTTTTACTAGATACAGGGCACGCACGCCCGTGTGGTCAGGGCACACGCCCGTGTGACCATAGGACATGCCTGTGTCATAGGCCGTGTCTGACCCTATGTAACTCTCTGACTTGTACCACACGGCCAGCCACAAGCCCGTGTGCTAGGCCGTGTGATTAACTTAATTTTCTTAAATTAAGCGCAGGTTTCACAGGGCCAAGACAAACGCCCGTGCTCTAAGCCATGTAGCACACTCGGCTGAGACACACACCCGTGTCTCTGCCAGTGTGCTCAATTCTAAGCATTCTGTTTGGTAAATTTAAGATCCAGAGGACACACAGCCAAACCACACACCCATGTGCCAGGCCGTGTGTCTCACACGATCAGGACACACGCCTGTGTATCTACCTGTGTGGACAAAATAAAGTCATTTTCTAGTTTTATTTCTCACTCAAACTTTGCCAATGACCTATACCAAAACATTCATTCATATACCAACCAATTCAAGCATCATAATCAAGTTAATTCTAACATCTAACATATAACATAGTACATCATTATATGCATTCATGTTTATAATCTTACCCTTTTGTGAACATACATGTTAATATAATTTAATCAACCACACTAAACACATGGATATTCATCTTGGTACAACCTTATAATTTTACCAAAAAAAAAACTTTACTAGCCATTTCAAATGGCTAGATTACAATCAACTATTTACATGCCAATATGGTCAATTAACCTATACATGCCATTATAACCATAATTGATTTACTATATGTACCGAAATGGGCCGATGGATAGTGTAAGTGATCTTCATCAAGCTTCCAATCCAACGAGCTTCTGATTTACTATAAAACAGGGAAATAAAACTAAGTATATATATAATGCTTAGTAAGTTTGTATAACATGGTACTTAATTTACCATTATTTCTATTTCAAGCTAAACATGTAAGGCACATTCAATCAATTTGATCTCAGGCCCTACACATATCCTCATTGCCTTTGTTAGTCATACAATCCACAATATCATCAAGAAACATATATGGGCTCCACAATAATCAGATTTCCAAGCATATATGCTTTTCACATCACGTATTCATTTAACATATATAATTCATGTAATAGCCCAATTTTGGGTCTAGTCGGAACAGTGGTTTCAGGACCACAAATCTGACATAGAAAATTTTATTTTTATTATATTTTTATGGTCTACAATTTTATGGAATGATTTCGTGAAAATTTCGTTAAAAAATTTTGACAATTTGGCACTCAATTTGGTCAAAAAGACTAAATTGTAAAAAAGTGCAAAAGTTGAATTCTACATGCTAGAGGTGCCTAATTATTATGAAATTTTAAATTGTGGGCCCTTAGATGGTAATTAGACCATTATAATTTGTATGGAAAAAAATGGACATAGTGAGATAAAATTTTAAAATTTTAAGTGAAGGGCATTTTAGTAATTTGGTTATTAAATGAATTAAAATCCAATTGTTGTCCATCTTCAAGCTATGGCTGAAATTACCCTGAAGAAACCATGGCTAGGGTTTTTCAAGCTTCCAAGATCGATTGTAAGTCTGTTCTAGCCCCTTTTTAATGATTTTTACATTTTTGAGATCCTCGTAACCTAATCTATCTATTTCTACCACTAATTTTAGATATAATCAAAGTTTAAATTTTTACCCATGATGGATATTTCTGTAATTTGATGTTTAATGGTATAAAATGCATGTTAGATGTTAGATAAACGATTTTTGCTAAGTGACTTTTGGTAAAAATGTCAAAAAAGACTTGTTTGTAAAAGTTATGAAAATGTGTGTAAATGTGTGAATAAAAGGAAAATGTGGGTTTCTATAAGCATGTATAAGGTTCAGCTAGGCATGGGTATTGAAGAAATTGAGCACATTTCATTTTACGAGCCTAGGGACTAAAATGTAAAAATGTAAAACTTTAGGGGCAAAAATGTAATTTTTGTCATAATATGATTTTTGGCTGATTTGAATAGTATAATGATTAAATAAGTTAAATGTAATATTATAGATCAAGAAAAATGAGGTTCGAAACTAGAACAGGGGAAAACGAGTATTTAACGATTAGGTCTTTTTCGCCATTTTTATGTCAAGGTAAGTTTGTATGTTTAATAAGCATTAAATTATATATGTATTAATGCTTAATTTTTATATTTGTGATAAATGCTATATTATTGAAATGGAATGTGAATATTATTGAGTACGGTACTACGGAAATGATTGATAGAGATTTGGTACAATGAGAAATCTCGTTTAAACCTTAGGAATAGATTAGGATACGAGTGACATGTCACTAGGAAACCACATGTTATGTGATCTATGTGAATCCAGGTGCTGGTCATGAACGTCCTACCGGTGGCTGGGTAGTCCGGCATGTGTTGCAGATACCTAATAGCTTGTGTGAGCAGCCCGTGTAGTTACGTCTTGACTAACAGCTTGTGTGAGCAGGCCCTTGATTAGCTCATGTGTGAGCCCTATGTGTTATGAGATATGAGATAGCATTGGCTACATATGTGGAACTTATGTACAAGACCTTCCGTGTATTCGATAGTATTCCAAGTGTTCAACGAGTAAGCCGAAGAGTATGTCAAAGATGACAAAGCATGTGACTATGTTACAAATTTGTACAGGTATGTACATAAGTTTATAAGCATTGATTTCATGATATTGTGAGTTCATGGTAAATTCGGTTAACAATTGTGTAATTGGCCTTCGGGCCAAAATAAAGTTATGACATAGTATGTTTTATTCGCACAATATGTGATTTATGAGATATGAGAAAAAGAAAAGATTGGCATAAATGCCTATTAAAATGATTATAGAAGGATGAGGAGATATAAGTTTTAAACATTGAAAGACGTTAAAATATATGCTTGAGAGATGAATACTAATGAGTAATGCGCATGCTTATTATAAGGTTTGAAATGATTGGTTGATTATGGATCTCTGTGTTAACGGAAAGATTACAGCTGTTACGCTAATGTCAAAACATGTTAAACTATGTTTGCAAATTGATAGAGTAAACTATGTGATTGAATAAATTATAATTATGAGGATTATAGCAATTTATATCACATTGTGTTTATATTACTAAACTTGGTAAATGATTAGTAAGAGTTGCTTGTTATTTTCATACGGACTTACTAAGCTATATAACTTACCCCCTTTCTTTCCCATGTTTTATAGTGCCGTCAAGCTAGCTCGGGTAGGAGATCACTGGAGATTCTATCACACTATCAAGCTATCATTTTGGGTATTAATGAATTCAAGTATTTTGAGTTATGGCATGTAGAGGCACATAACTACTTTGTTATATGCGTCATATGATTTTAGCCAATGTAATAGCTTGTAATCGTCAAAGGCTTGTTTTGCTATTTGGCCATGTAAGTTTACTTATATTGGCTAGCATGGTTGTAAGCCTAAGTATATTCGTATATGTGTTAATGTCTATGGTGATATGATCATGGTATGCTTGGTGAATGTGAAATGTTTGGAAATGTGATTTATGGCATGACTGTGTAATTCTTGGAAATGTGACCTATAGATGAGATGAGGAATTTGAGTATAATTTGGTAACTAGAAAGTAGTTAGATGAAGCCTAATGAATCTAAAATTTGTATGTTTGATTTAAGGCTTAATAAATGTAGTGAATATGTTAGACAAAGATATAAAGTTGATATGTTTTAACCATGAATGTGGATGTTTTGGTTGCCTAAGTATGTATTGTTTTGTGCCTTTGAATTGGGGCAAGTGCATGTGTGAATAACGGTGGCAAAAGGCTTGGTAAATAGCCTTATTATTGTCCACATGGGTAGACACACGGGCGTGTGTCTAGGCTGTGTGTGACACACAGTCAGCCCCATGGGCATGTGATCCGCCGTGTGTCTATTGCACCCAAATTGTTGCAAAATAGAATGCTCAGTATCGAGCACACGGGTAGAGATACAGGCCTGTGTCTTAGCCGTGTGAAGGACACTGCCTCGGGACACGGGAGTGTGCCTTGGCCGTGTGACCTCAATTTGATCATGACGTCATAAACAGAGAGTTACACGGGCTAGGAACACAGGCATGTTCCTTACTACACAGGCGTGTGACTCGATCCACATGGGCGTGTGGCCCTGTTTCCATGTGAAATTTTCTAAGTTTTCCAAAAGTTTTTAAAGTTCTCGGTTGAGTCCCAAACCACTTACGATGTATGTTTTGGGCCTCGTAGGCTCGTTTTAGGGACGATAAAAATATATGTGAAAAGTTTTAAATTTGGATGGAAATTTACGTTCGGTTTTGTATGTTTGCTTATGTTTAAGCCTGGTAATGCCTCGTACCCTGTTCCAACATCGAATACGAGTAAGGGGTGTTACAATTCATATATTTATATTACAAGTATCTTTTCATAATAATTCATCTCAAGTTCAAATTATTTCATGTTAGAACTTTACTCCTATCATTTGAAATACCAATGTCACATGAGTAGTACACTCAAGGTGTACAAATCTATAATCATGGATGAACGTATCCATCAAATAAATTCCATGTACAAATATCATCATCTCATATTTCCATATATCATGTATTTCAAGCAAATACGTATAATAATTCATTTCCTATTTATATCTTCTCATGTCAAGATTTTTACCCATTGAATTTATTCAAAATATCGATGGATACACAGGTAGTACACTCAAGGTGTACAAATCAGGATCCGTCAATTCATATTCAAGGGTACCCGTTAGGGCACATAACTAGGGAGCACACTCTTGAGCCACTTATCTGGGCTAATTAGGAAACTCATAAGAGTTTTACTCAGGAAGCTCATAGAGCTTATCAGATATCTTTGAAGATATAATTTCAGGGAACACCGGATAAGGTAACAGGGAGTTCAAGTGAGCCATGCCAGGAAGTTCATAAGACCTATATTAGGACACTCACGTATAGTTGTGTTTGTGTCCGCATTATATGATGGATCACAACTGATCGAATCATGTAACAGGACGCTCACAAAGAGCTGTGGTAGTGTACAACACATGCAAGATCACTACCGACTAGGATGCTCGCAAGAACTATATAACAGGATGCTCGAGAGGGCTATATCCGAATTACTCGTTTGAACTAAATCCCGTCCGTAACATATGCAGGACTATATTCATTACGGGAAATCACGTATCCATCGATTATCATTCATTCAAATGGGATTTAACATTTTTCAGATATTATCAGACATGTGATTGTTTCATACATCTATAAAATTCATATAATTCAAATAAACACATTCCACATTTATTTCAAGCATAAAAGTAACATTTTTATCATTTATCATTTATCGAGAATTATCATTTATTTCAGGCATTATCACTTATCGGGCTTTATCCGATATGTTTTCAATGTCATATATATATATGATATTTATACAACTCACAAACACAACATTTAATTCAAGTATATAAATATACACAATTTAGTTACACAAACTTACCTCGACAAATGTTCGTATACGTAAAATCTACTAATTCGACATTTTTCTACTTTCCTCGTTCTAACTCCAAATTTGGTCTATCTGGATCTATACGAGTAAGTTTAACATCAATTTAATACAATTTAAACTCAATTCAGTCCAATTCACATCTTAGGCAACATTACCATTTTGCCCCTAAACTTTTAATTAATGACGATTTCGTCGCTAGGCTCGGAAAATGAAATTCATGCAATTTATTCCTTATTACAAGCCTAGCCAAAATTTCAGTATAAAATTTATAGCACATGTATTCTATAAAATTCAAAATTTTTCTTCAATTTTCACAAATTTACAATTTAGTCCCCAAATCATGTTTTCATCAAAATTCATTTTGTAAAAGTTGTTTATCTATCAACAACCTTTCATATTCTACCATAAATTTCACAATTTCAACGTATTCATCCATTGAAAAATTTTCATACTTTGATGACTTTACAAATTAACCCCCAAAATAGATAGATTAAGTTATCCCGATCTCGAAAATATAAAAATTACTAAAAAGGGACTTGAATACTTACCTAATTTGGCCAAGAAAGCTTGATTTCTCTTTCCTAGGGTTTCCATGCATAATATTTGTGGAAGATGATGATAAATGATGATGTTTTGTTATTTAATCCTTAATTATTTTGATTTCCAATTTAGTCCTTAGCCTTTTTTCTAATTTCCATTGGATGAATCATCCAGAAATATCTACTATCTTTTCACTAATGGTCTAATTTTCATATAAGGACCTCCAATTTAAAGTTATATAGCTATTTAATCCCTTTAGCTATTAGAACTCAACTTTTTCACTTTGTGCAATTTGGTCCTTTATCAAATTAAACTTGTAATCGATAAAATTTCTTTACAAAATTTTCACGCAATATTATTATCATACTGTAGATCATAAAATAGTATTAAAATAATTTTTCTTTCCGGACTCAGATCTGTGGTCCCGAAACCATTGTTTCAATTTTATCCAAAAATGGGTTGTTACAGTTAATAACTCTTCGGAGTTACCTATTAAGCTTAATGAGCTTCTTGTTCTAAACTCTTAGGAGCTTCCTGTTTATCCCAGATAAGTATCCTGTTACATGGCTCATCTGAGCATCCTGATATATGGCTTGAGAGTGTGCTTCCTGTTTATGTGCCCTAATTAGGTACCCCTAGATATGAATTGACGAATTTCAGTTTTGTACACTTTAAGTGTACTACATGAGCGTATCCATCGATATTTCAAATAAATTCAACGGGTAAAGTTCTGACGTGGTTAAAAAGAATTTGAAATGATTTGTCATGGAAATGTACATGTAATATGAAATAATGATATGGAAAGTATATGTATATAAAAATCATTAAATGATGAGCTCATCCATGTTCTCGGTATTACGTGAATTACTTGACTAACATGATTGATGAAGTTATGTTTTAAGCTATTAGCCAAATTGCTTGGATGCATTTTTGTGAGCTTATCTTAAATGAAAATATATGGTAAGTTAAATCCCTGTTATACGAACGTACTAAGCACTTGAAATGCTTACCGATTTTATTTTCTTCGTTTTATAGTAATCTGAAGCTCGTAAAGGTTGGAAAGCAATTAGAGCATCATCAAACTACCCTCCAGCTCGTTTTTGTATAAATAGGAAACTTATTTTGGTATAATGGCATGTATAGGCTAATGGTGACAAGTAAGGCTAATGGCATGAAGTTATATCATGTTTGGTATGTGAATATGCTTGGATTAGTAACTTAGATATAATCACACTTGGGTAAATATATGATTAGAAAAGGGTAAGATGAATACTTGAAAGTGTGAGCAACATGGCATGTATAAAACTTGAATATTTGTTTGATTTATATGCCTTGAATTGGTTGTTGAATATATTGAAGTGTTGATGTAGGTGCAAGGTAAAAATGGTGGGAAATGAGGCTTGGAAAATGGCCTTATTTTGTCCACACAAGCAAACATATGGGCATGTGTCTCACGTGTGTGACACACGGCCATGTGCAAGGGCATGTGGTTTGGCCGTGTGTCCTCTGCATCTTAAAAATTGAGAAATAGAATGCTCAAAATTGAGCACACGGGAAAAGACACGACCGTGTGAGACACACGGCCCAACAAGTGGGCATGTGTCCTGGCCGTGTAACCCTTGCACCTAATTTTCAAAAATTAAATTGTGCACACGGTCTATCACACGGGCATGGGACTGGCCGTGTGACCCAAGTCAGAGAGTTACACAGGTAAGGACACGGGCTGGAACACGGTTGTGTGCCTCACATCGAATGTGTACATGACCTGGGACACGGGCGTGTCATTGGCTGTGTGAGCCACACAGCCTGGCCATATGGGCGTGTGTCCCCTACACCTAAGAAAAATTTTAAAATTTCGTGAAAAATTTTATGTGATCCCGGTTTAGTCCCGACTTTACTCTAATATGCATTTTGGGCCTTGGGGACCCATACGAGGGACATTATGATTGATTGTGATTAATTCTTGGAATGAATAGTAAATGACATGAATTAACTATAGTTGAACTATAAACTCCGGTAATACTCCACAACCCTGTTCCTGCAACGAAAACTAGTTAAGGGTATTACAGAACACTTAGTGACATGTAACATGTTCCACAATTGAAGAGAAATTTAATTTCATTAAGTACTCTTGATTCAAAAGGGTACAATTACACTGTTAGAACTGGAGTTTTGAAGATTTTCAAAGGTTCTCTCATTGTGATGAAAGGGCAGAGAAAGACTGCCAAGTTATATGTTTTGTAGGGTTCTATTGTTACTGGTGATGCAGTTGTCGCTTCCTCTTCCTTGTTAGATGATGATGTTACTAGACTTTGGCATATGCTCCTAGGGCATATAAGTGAGAATGGAATGACAAAATTAAGCAAAAGAGGACATCTTGATGGGTAAGGAATTTGCAAACTGAAGTTTTGTGAGCACTGCATTTTTGGGAAGCAAAAGAGAGTTCAATTTATCAAAAGAATGAATAACACGAAGAGGACATTAGTGTTTACTCATTATGATTTATAGGGGCTATCCAAAGTGCCTTCAAGAGGTAGAGCTAATTATATGCTAACACTTATTGATGATTTTTCCAGAAAATTTTAGGCATTTTTCCTGAAGCAGAAAAGCTATGTGTTTTTTGTATTTAAGTCTTGGAAAACTATGATTGAAAAACAGATAGGAAAACAAATAAAACACCTTCGCACAGACAATGACTTAGAGTTTTATTTTGATGAGTTTAATGAACTATGCAAGTCAGAAGGGATCGTGAGACACTTAACTGTTCGTCATATTCTACAACAAAACAGCATTATAGAATGAATGAACAAAATGATCATGGAGAAAGTTCGATGTATGTTGTCGAATGCTAACTTACTGAAGTTGTTTTGGGCTAAAGTAGCCAGTACTGCATGTTTTTTGATCAATCGATCTCCATCCATTGCCATTGAGAAAAAGACTCCACAAGAGGTATGGTTTGTTAATCTTACGAATGATTCTGATTTAAAGATCTTTGGGTGTCCTGCGTATGCTCATGTTGATAATGGAAAATTAGAACTGAGGTCCATTAAATGTGTTTTTCTTGGTTATAAAGCTAGTGTAAAAATGTATAAGTTATGGTGTCCCAAAAATAGAAAATTTATGATTAGTAGAGATATTGTTTTTGATAAAACTTCTGTGTTACCTAACTCATCTCTTAAAGACTCTTCCAATACAGAACATCAAAACCAGGTGGAGCATCAGACTAATCTAGAATCTATAACAGAGTCGATTCCTCAAGCCAGTACAAAAATTTAGAATAGAGTTGCTTCTTCACCACAATACTTTATCGCCAAAAATAAAACTAGAAGAGAGATTAAACCTCCAAAGAAGTATGCCGAGGCTGATCTAGTTGCTTATGCTTTAAATGTGGCTAAAGATATAGATGCAAACCAAGAGCCATCTAATTATTCTGAGGTGGTTAGCTATGGAGACTCAAAAAAGTGGATTTTGCTATGCAAGAGGAGATAAAATCACTCCACAAAAAGAGAACGTGGGATCTTGTGAAACTTCCTAAAGGTAAAAAGGTTGTTCATTGTAAATGGGTGTTTAAACAGAAAGAAGGGACTCCAAGAGTTGAAGAACCCAGATATAAAGCAAGGCTTGTTGCAAAAGTTACAGTCAAATTTCAAGAGTGGACTTCACAGACGTGTTCTCCCCAGTTGTGAAGCATAGTTCGATTCAAGCTTTGCTTGGTATTGTGGCCATGCATGATTTGGAGCTTGAGCAGTTAGATGTAAAAATGACATTTTTGCATGGAGAACTTGAGGAGGATATTTACATGCAACAACCAGAGTGTTTTACAATCTAAGAAAAAGAGGACTATGTTTGCTTGCTGAAAAAGTCACTTTACAGTTTGAAACAGTCACCAAGACAGTGGTATAAGAGGTTTGATTCCTTTATGACTTCTCATGATTTTAAAAGAAGTAGCTTTGACAGTTGTGTTTACTTTAATAAAAACAGTGATGATTCTTTTGTGTATCTACTCCTTTATGTTGATGACATGTTGATAGCAGCCCAACTAAGTGAAGAATTTGAGATAAAGATTTGGGACCAACAAAGAAGATACTTGGTATAAAGATTCTCAGAGATAGAAAAGCAAGTAAATTGTACCTAAGTCAGAAGGGGTACATTGAGAAAGTTCTTTGCAGATTCAATATGCAAAGTGCTAAACCTGTTAGTACTCCTTTAATAGCCCATTTCAAACTTTCATCGGCTTTGTCTCCATAATCAGATGATGACATTGAGTACATGTCACATGTTCCATATTCTAGCGCAGTGGGATCTCTCATGTATTCTATGGTTTGTTCACATCTAGGTTTATGATATGTAGTCAGTGCAGTTAGTAGATACATGGCAAATCTCGGTAAAGAACACTGAGAGCAGTTCAGTGGATTTTAAGATACTTACAAGGTACTAATAATATTTGCTTACAGTTTGGAAAAACTAGAGATGGAATCATTGGGTATGTTGATGCTGATTTTGCTGGAGACCTTGATAGAAGAAGATCTCTCACAGGTTATGTCTTTACAATCGGAGGTTGTGCAATCAGTTGGAAAGCCACTTTGCAAACTACAGTCACTTTGTCTACCACTGAACCTGAGTACATGACGATTACTGAGGCTTGTAAAGAAGCCATTTGGTTAAAGGGACTTTTTAGTGAACTCAATGAAGACCTTCAAATCAATACAGTATTTTGTGACAGTCAGAGTACCATCTTTCTTACAAAAGATCAAATGTTTCATGAGAGAACAAAGCACATTGATGTTCGATATCAATTTGTTTGTGATATTATTTCTCGTGGTGATATTGTTGTGAGCAAAATTAGTACTCATGAAAATCCTACAAATATGATGACTAAGTCACTTCCCATAACCAAATTTGAGCATTTCCTAGACTTGATTGGTTTTCATTATTGAAGTTAAACTCTTAAGGGAATTTATGGAAGAGGTAGAGAAATTATTCGTTGAAAGCTCGTGATGAAGAACTTTTTCATTGAGAATTTGTGTCAAGGTGGAGATTGTTAGAATTGAGTGACCCGAATCCTCATTAAAATAAAATGCAGTGGTAAAATAAAATAAAAGTAAAATCTATATAGAACTACACTTCTTTTATGTTATTTTAGAATAAGGTTTTTTAGCCTTATTATACTTCATCTATTTGATATTTATTAGAATAAAGTGTTTCAACCTTATTACACTCCTTTTATTAGAATATGTGTAACATCTCGAATTAGGGCGTAGTCAGAACAGTGGTTTTGAGACCACAAAATCTAAAATAGAAATAATTATTTTATGATTGTTATAAGGTTTATGATATGTGTGTATGATTGTGTGAAAATTTCATGAAGAAATTCTAAGGACTAAATTGAATAAATTGTAAAACTTAAGTTCTTGAAGTTTTTAAGATGAAATTGAATTGGATCATTAATTAGAGGTCCTTAAATAGTAATTTTACTAAGTTATAAAAATGTGTACAAAAATGGACATGCATGGTAAAAATTCCAAAGAAAGGCTTAAGGGGTAATTTGGTCATTTAGTGATTAAATGGACTAAAAGAAAAATTAAAAGCCAAAATCTGTCCATCTTCTACCCCATGGCCGAGTGAACCAAGGAGAACACCATGGCTAGGGTTTTCAAGCTTCAAAGCTCAATAGTAAGTGTTTCCAAGCCCCGTTTTTAATGTTCTTTGCATTTTTGAAGTCCCCATGACATGCTCTACTCATTTCTACCCATATTTTTAGCTAGGGTTCATCTTTAAAAATTTACACATGCATGACATGTTAGTATTTTGAATATTAATGGAAGAATATGAAAGATTGAAGTATGTTTAACAACTTTTACTAGGTGATTTTTCATGAAAACACCTAAAAATGACTAAAATGTAAAAGTTGTAAAATGGGTAGTAAATGTGTAAAATGAAAGAGAAATGTGGGCTGCTACAAGAGTAATAAAGGTTCAGCTAGGCTTAACGTACAAGAAAAACAAGCATATTTCATTTTACGAGCCTAGGGGTTAAATTACAAATATGTAAAAGTTTAGGGGTAAAAATTTAAATTTGTAAAAGTATGATTTTTGGGTCAATTTGAATAATGTGAGTAATAAATAAGCTATATTTGAAATGTTAGATCAAGAAAATCGAGATTCGAGCTTAAATCGGGAAAGTACGAGATTATGGACTAAAATGGAATAATTAGTTGTGCTCGGATTTGAGGTAAGTTCGTACGTCAATAATAATGCAATGTTATACTTGAATGTTAATGCTTGATATTACATGAATTGTAAGTACACATGTAAATAATGTGACAATGTAATATATTTTGATGTGTTGACATTATGTGATATATGTTTCATCATTATTATGAATGCTATGCCTAATAGTAACTTGTAAGTATGAATGATATTGTGGTCGTTATCCATGACGTTACAAGCAAGAACAAATGAAAATGTTATGTACATGTGAGAAAGAATCTCGTTTGAACCTTAGGAATAGTCTAGGGTACAAGTGACATGTCATTAGGAATTTAGAAGTCCAAACTCGTTGAGTGGTCCGGGTTCGTGATATATGTGGCATCCGAGCTCGTTGAGTGGTTTGAGTTCATTATGGATGCGAGCATCTAAGCTCGTTGAGTGGTCCGAGTTCATAATGGATGCGATACATGTGATTGAGTTTCGGGCAATAGTCTTGTGTGTCCTACCGGTGGCTAGGTAATCCTTGAGTGGTCGGATACCTGATAGCTTTTGTGAGCAGCCCGTGTAGTTACACCTTGATCGGTAGCTTATATGAGCAAGCTCGTGAGTAGCACCATTGCGAGCGTTGCATGATATGAGGTAGCTTCGGCTACGTATGTTTATGTGCCACTTATGTGCAAGTTTTCGCGTATCCAATAGTATTCCGAGTGTACAATGGGTAATGTAATGGATAATGTGATGAAAGACCCAAGGAGGGCATGTTAAAGAAGGTACGGTTATGTGATATACTACGAGTGAGTACAGGTATGTACTGTAATAGCCCGATTTAGACCCTAGTCAAAACGGTGGTTTCAGGACCACGAATCCGAGTCAAAAAAGTATTTAAAAATTATTTTATGTGTTTATTATGTGTGAATTTATATCTGTGAAATTTTCGTGATTTAATTTTATCGTTTGAGTGTCCGATTAAATAAAATGACTTAATCGCGTAAATTGAAAACTTGATAGTTTAAAGTATAAGGGCTAAATTGTTAGTGGCTTTCTAAATTGAAGCATTTATGTTGTAAATAAACCATATACATGTGATATGAACGGTAGTGCCTTTGTTATTAATGGTTTTATAATTTTATTACAAAGGTTAAATAAGTAAATTATGTAATATTATGTAATAAGAAAACATAAAAAAATTATAACATGGTTTTATATTATCATGTTCTTGCCGAAAACATAAATAATAAAGAAAAGAAAAGAAAAGCTAGGGTTTGACCTCATTCAAGCTTGATTCAAGGTTCGTTCTTACTCGATTTTTGATAAATTTTACATTTTTGAGATCGTTGCTTCGAGTACTAGTAAACCCATGCTTGAATTTTTTATTTTGGTGAATATTTTGGGTTATGCTATTGTTGAGAGGTTGTGATTTTTGTTGTTTGATGATGAAATATGAAAGATATGTTTTAGATTAACATGTTTTGTATTGGAGTTTTTGATGATTTTGAGTAATTAGGACTAAATTACAAAAATAATAATTTGAGGGACTAAAATGTGAAATAAATGAAATATATGGACTTGTATGAAGGTGGGTAAGATTCGGCCTAATATTTTTGTATATTTTGTGTTTTGTGCAATAAGGACTAAATTGTAAAAAGTGTAAACGCTAGGGGTAAAATGGTAATTTGTCCATTTATGTATTTTTGGACTAAACTGAATGAAAATATGTTTTAATGAGCTTAATTTGAATATGTTTAGATCAAGAACCAAAGAAATCAGATTTGGATCGGGGGAAAACGAAAGTTGTAAACTAGCTGTCCCGTTCTGTTTTATATCGTCCGAGGTAAGTTTATAAGCAAATAGATGTACTTAATTTTAATTAAATGCAAAGTATATATGCTGAAATGAAATATGTGAATTTATATTTACCATAGCCGAATGTATACAAGTTTGGCTACTTTATTTCTGAATCTTTTTCGACCGAGTTACGACGTCCGAAAGTCCCGTATGAACCTTAGGAATAGTTAGGATACATATGTCATGACATAGGATTTTGATATGTGATGTGCGAGTAAGACCATGGCATCGATATGTGATTCCGATATATGTGTACGAGTAAGACCCTGTCTGGGACAGTGGCAACGGTTTGTGATTACATGTAAGACCACGTCTGGGACAGTGGCATTGTACGATATATGTGTGATTATCTGAGTGTCCTATCCAATTCTGAATGGTTCATCAGGCAATGATAAGTTGTGAATGTACTTGTAGAATGAGCTGAATGACTAAGTATGAAACATGTTATTACCCACTTGTAATAAAGGAAGTAGGTACTTAATATTTGTTACAAATGACTCATGAGGTAAATAAAGATTGTGTATGAATATGAAAGTGTGTTTGGCCTTGAAATGCATATTGTGAATACCTTGGAGATGATTCTTGAACATGTGTAACTATGACCATGTATATTCGGCCATATAGGTAATATATATGTGATGTTATATTATGATTCTTGAACTTGCGTATATGAGTATATGTATGTATGGTTTATTATGACTATTTGGTTTGGAAGTTGATTAATAATATGTTAAAATGACTATGTGAGCATTCGGCCAAGGTGGGAAATTGTCTATGAAAATGTTTTATTTGTGGAATTTGTAAGTTTAGGATCAAGCATGGTAATGTTAAAGTAGTTCGGTTAGCTAAAATGAGTTGACTATATTATTGAGTTGTTTATTTGCTTATGACTTACTAAGCTATGATAACTCACTCTGTGTGTTCATGTTTACTCTGTTTTATAGATTATTAGGATTCAAGTTACGAGCTCAGGGATCGTTAGCAAAGTCAATCACACTCTCGACTGTTTTTGGTACTTTTATAAGTGAACTATCAAATCTATTGCATGTATAGGCTAGCTTTGGAGTTGGTTTATTTTGAAAAATGTATGTATAAAGGCCATGCGAAAATGGCTTAACTTCCATGCTTAAATTCAGTTTTGTTGGACTATGGTTTAAGTTCTTTTTGGTCATTATGCAATGTGTCATGGTTGAATGATACTTGTGATACCTAATTTGAGCGTCGATGTTGCTTGGTGATTTTGGACATATGCATTGGGTTGATTCGGTTAAGGTATGCATAGATAAAGGATTATTTGAATTTTGGTTGTTGTATTTAGTCAATGTGTTATATGTGATTTGGCATTAAAGGTTGTTTGGTTATGTCCGAACATGATATAAGTTTTGTCTTGATATGTTCATTATATGGTATGGGAGATTCATGTTTTGAATATATATATATTAGATAAATAACTATGATTGAAGTAATGGCATTCGGTTATGAGATGGAAGATATGGGTAATATTTTTGAGCTACTTATGATTCGACACTTGTGAATATACATGCAATGAATTGGTTTGATGTATTATTTGAATCATATGTTGTAAGACAAAATGATTAAAATAAGGTGATTGGGAATTTGGTTGTGGCCTATGTTCGTTGATAAGTATGAAATATATGTATTTAGTTATATGTATTCGCTTACCATTACAAAACATTTATTTAAGTCATAAAAGTTAGTTCATAAGTGAACTATTACATGGTATAAGCATGCTTAAATGTTCGGCATTATTATGTGACTTATGTGGATGTTTTGAATTAGATATTCGGTACTAATTGGATTATTCACTCTGTAAATATATATAAAGATATTTGTTTATTGAATGTATTGACATGTGATTTTAAGTATGAATTTAATTGATATTAGATATTTAAATGATGCTTGAGTTCGAGTTGAGTAATGATATCATTAGTTAATATGAAAAGTCAATGTATACTTACATATTATAATAGTGGGAAAATCATTTAGGCTGAAATCTTATCTCTGCTAAAACCAGTATATACTTTAATGTTTGAAATGATATATTTCATATTGTTGCTTATGAATGATATGACAGTATATATAAGTATGATATGAAATGTTTCAAATTTAAGAGTGGTGTTAGTTGATGAAATAAATTTTGACTGATTTTTGAGACTTTGTTCATGTGTATATGTATAATTGTTCGGAATTGTGCTTTTATTCTGTAATGCCTTATGACCCTAATCTGGCGATGGATACGGGTTAGGGGTGTTACATGTACGCTAAACTCATGAGCAATGCCTTGATGAAGAATGACTTATGGTGAGAAAGTTTATGTATATGTATATGAACATATGATAAGTATGCAAAAAGGCTTGAATGATGAATAATCTTTATGGTTATGTTATTATATCTTTTTGTAATTGAACATGGAATCCATGAAATGGTGATTTCATGATTAGTTGAAAATGAACTTATGATAGTTATCATCATATTGCACTAAAACAGTTTTGGATAGCAGCAGTAGTCCGAATTTGGAAATCCACCAAAAATTGTGGAAATAAAATTAGAGACTAAATAATATATTAGATTAAATCTTATTGAGCCTAGTTTCACATAGAGGAAACGGTGTAAACAAAATATTTTCATATTATGAGATATTTGAATTTTTGTGAGACAGGGTCAGAGTAATTTCGTGCTCCCCTATTTTAAATTTGGAAAATCATTAAAAATTGTACAAAAACAATTATAGGTTAGAATTTATATGACTAAATTATTAATGAGTCTATTTTCAAGAGAAATAGACTAGAACATCATCCGGATCCCGTACTAAGAGATAAATAAATTTTAGTAAAGAAAGGTTGAAGCTGTCAAACAGCAGAATAGGGGTCATTTTGAAGAATAAACTGTACTTATTGGCCTAACAAAAAATTCTAGAAATTTTATGGTAAGAAGATATGTGAGTTTAATTTCAAGGAAAATTAGTGGATATTAATTTAGATTTCCGTAGCTCAAGTTATAAATAATTTAGTGACTATGACTCGAGTAGACAGCTTGACTCGAGTATGAGCAAATAGTGAAATTATGTGTAATTTCGATTGTGTTACCATGAGAACATGTTGTAAGAATTTTACAAAAGCATGTTAATAAATTGCTTATTATTATTTACGTACGGGCTTACTAAGCTATAAAGCTTACCCCTCTCATTTCCATTTCTTTTAGTGTTGTCAGGTTAGCTCGAGGTTGGAGATCATCGAAGGCAGTATCACACTATCAAATCATCAAGCCGGGGTATTAATAAACCTTAAGTGTTTTCAAGTGAGTGGCATGTATAGATACTTAGTACTTTATGATATGTGTTTCATGATTTGGCCAATCGAGTTGGCTTATAATGTTTCATTTGTATAGAGCCATGAGATATGGCTTATATTTGATCATTGGGTTGTAAACCTAATTGATTTTGCTTGACTGTTCTAATGTTTTGATGATGTGCATGTTGTGATGGCTTGATATCTATGGATGTATGATATGGTATGTATATTTGATGGATGAACCTTGATTAATAGATGTGACCATATGCTTAGTATAAAAGTGTAAATTTAGAGTAAGTTATTGATGTTAATGAAGATGACAAGGCTAAATGAATATGGTTTGGTATGTCTAGACTTGATATAAAATGAGTATGAGAAACACAAGCATGATGACATGCAAATGTTATGCTTGTAACTTAATTGAAGATGTTTAATCATTGAATGGATGCCATGTTATATGTCCTTGATATTGTATAAATGTGTGAGGGTTTATGGTTGACTAAGGCTTGGAAAATAGCCTAAGTGTTGGCCACACGGGCAGAGACACGACCGTGTGTCTCAGCCATGTGCGAGACACGGACTTAGCACAGGACCGTGTGACTTGGCTGTGTGACTCTATTTCATTGTTGACGTTATAAACAGAGAGTTACATAGGCCAGGGACACTGGCGTGTCCCAAGCCGTATGGGCGTGTGTGACCACATGGCCTACCCATACCGTATGGTATCTCTAAACATGGAAAAATTTCCTAGGCATTGTAAAATTTTTGAAAGTTCTCGGTTTAGTCCCGAACCGCCCCTGATGTATGCTGTGGGCCTTATAGGCTTGTATAAGAGACGATATGCATGTGTTTGAATGTTTTGAATTGGTTGAAATTTTATGGCCCGATTTTATGTGTATGTGTATGTTTAAGTCCAGTAATGCCTCGTATCCTATCCCGACATCGAACACGAGTAAGAGGTGTTACATTTAATCGTATCAGAGCTATGGTTTAGTTGGTTCTCGGACTAACCTAGAATGTATGAAAGTCTAGCTATACATGCCACAAATCTATGATAGTGTGATGTCTCCCGACACGAATGAGAACCATCTTGTTTGGATAGAGGTACTCTCTAACCAAGCTACATCGACCATGTTAAATGCGATGCCAAGGTATCCGGGTAAAGTACAGTTGTGATGAGCCTAAACTCAGAAAAGTACGAATAAAAGTTCATGTTGCGATGCGTATCCATGCTTGTTTAATGTTCATATGAATGAAATGACACGTATATGATGAAGTGCAAGATGAAAGTTTTGATTATGATATACTTATCCGTGCTTGTTTGGCCCTCATATGATACTATGCACATGACTTGTTTGATTGAATGAATGAGATAAGTAATGTTATTCAGAATCCATAGAATGCATGCATAAGTGCACCGCTTAAATAAGATAATTGGGAAGCTCGTGTCATACAAATGTGAATAATAGTTTGCCTAAAGTGAATGTTATGCTTGTGAAATTGTTGCTATGATGATGAAATAGTGCTATATGCATATGCGTATGAGAGACGAGTTAGGGACCTTACAACCCCACCCCCTTACCAGAGTGGTGTTTATAAAGGATTTTATGAGATCTATGGGATAAGCTCACAATTGTGAAACCAAAGAGTTCAACTGTAGAATGATTATAAATATGGTCAGAATTTGTAAATGAGTTGATAAGTAAAGACAAAACTAGAAAGGTATCAGATTGATTTAAAGATTATTCGATTTTCGAAACATCACAATGAGAGAAGAACTTAACTTTGGTAAATCGACTTATTCAGACACGATGTTAAAAGAATGTAGCAATCAGAATTCCTTCTGAACTTATTTTCTTTAGTGAAAGGAATAATACGGGATTTGTGATGACAAAAATAGTTGAGGGAATAATATTTGAAGGGTAAGATATCTGAGTGTAACAATTATGGCTGAACAGATTTCGGTAGCTTCTTCTGAGGTATTCTATATGTTTAATTGTTCTTGGGATTATTCCTATGGCTATTGCTCTTCTGATAAAATATTTGTTCTATGAGAATGTTTTCTAATCATGATGCATAGACGAAAGTATTGATAGTCGACTGGTAAATAATTTGTATTGCTCTATTTCCCTCTGACATTCTATTACATTTTATCTATTGGGACTTTATAAGGTAATACACATGATGTTATGATTATGTTTCTTCTAATTGATGTTCTGTTTGATACATATATAGGAAGTTATATTATGCTTGTTGCATTTAATTCTATTGGATTGGATTGATGTATTCTTCTAGACTTCCTTTCTTTGAGGAATTATCGATATCCTTCATATTTTTCTTACGAGCGTTATTCTAGGACTTTCACTATGATATTGTATCTTGGATTTCTTTATCTTGTATTTCTTTGTCCTGGACTTCTTTATCTTGGCTTTCATGTCATCTCTATTCTGTAAATTGTGGATTGTGGCTCATATCTAAAGTGCGTTCTTTGGCCTATGATAACTATGTTAATTATGATCATGTTTCTGGTTGATTATAGTAATGTGGGGATTTTGATATATGGATTTCTCTAAATCTTCGTGAAAAATTTGACATCGGTAAGGACATAAGTGGTGAAAATGTGAATTTCAATTGGTATGGTGGAATTCTTTTCTCAAGTAAGTTAATCAAAGTTGATGCCTTCAATTGAGATATCCTTGTTACTTGAGTTAATGCATTTCAAATCATTTTTAATTAGCATGATAAGTGAACTTTGAATGATTACATGTTGAATCGTTCTATCGACTAAAAGAGAGGATTTCTTGAGATGTCATTTATTGACGACTAAGATCGACTTGGTTGTTCAATTGGTATTGGTTATTGTTTGAAAGATTAAATGAGATATTCATCTCTGAGAATAAAATTTCATTTCTTTACGGGTAAAAGATGGTTAATCTGAATGAAAAGTGTATATTTCCTAGCAGACTTTGATATGATTTAAAGTTGCTATGAATGATAAAGTTATTGCCTTGTGAAAGTTGAACGATCTATTGCATGTTAGTAAAGTTTGGAACAGATGAGAACATTGTTAATCAAAACATTAGACCTGGTTTAGCCTACATCGAGCAAAAAATTCTTGATTTTTCAATGGTGTCATTAAACGGATTGTGATACATTTTAAGACTAAAAGGCAATGTGATAGCTCAATGTATCCAATGTTATAGCCAGATCTGAGTATTTGATAGTATAGATGATTAATGAATAAATTGTAAAACTTGAGTTCTATAATTTTTTAACATGAAATTGAATTGGGTCATTAATTAGAGGTCCTTAAATAGTAATTTGACCAAGTTCTAAAAATTTGGACAAAAATGGACATGCATGGTAAAAATTCCAAAGTAAGGCTTTAGGGGTAATTTGGTCATTTAGTGATAAAATGGACTAAAAGACAAATTAAAAGCCAAAATTTGTCCACCTTCTACCCCATGGCCGTGTGAACCAAGGAGAACACCATGGCTAGGGTTTTCAAGCTTCCAAGCTCAATAGTAAGTGTTCCCAAGCCCCCTTTTTAATGTTCTTTGCATTTTTGAAGTCCCCGTGACATGATCTACTCATTTCTACCCATTTTTTTTAGCTAAGGTTCATGTTTAAAAATTTAACCATGCATGACATGTTAGTATTTTGAAGATTAATGGAATAATATGAAAGATTGAAGTATGTTTAACAACTTTTACTAGGTGATTTTTCATGAAAACACCTAAAAAGGACTAAAATGTAAAAGTTGTAAAATGGGTAGTAAATGTGTGAAATGAAAGAGAAATGTGGGCTGCTACAAGAGTAATAGAGGTTCGTCTAGGCTTAAAGTACAAGAGAAACAAACACATTTCATTTTACGAGCCTAGGGGCTAAATTACAAATATGTGAAAGTTTAGGGTTTTTTAATGAAAATAGGATTTTCGCTAAAACACTTTAATGTGACACACCAGATTCGGCCATAGCGTCTGGGCCGGGTTTGGGGTGTTACAGTGAGTGTAATTTTAGGGAAAATTAGCAGATCTTAATTTAGAGTTCCATAGCTTAAGTTATAAATAATTTAGTGACTATGAGTCGAGTAGACAGCTTGACTGGAATATGAGCAAATAATGGAATTATGTGTAATTTCGATTGTGTTACCATGAGAACATGTTGTAAGAATTTTGCAAAAGCATGTTAATAAATTGCTTATTATTATTTACTTACGAGCTTACTAAGCTATAAAGCTTACCCCTCTCCTTTCCATTTCTTTTAGTGTTGTCAGGTTAGCTCGAGGTTGGAGATCATCGAAGGCAGTATCACACTATCAAATCATCAAGCCGGGGTATTAATAAACCTTAAGTGTTTTCAAGTGAGTGGCATGTATAGATACTTAGTACTTTATGATATGTGTTTCATGATTTGGCCAATCGAGTTGGCTTATAATGTTTCATTTGTATAGAGCCATGAGATATGGCTTATATTTGATCATTGGGTTGTAAACCTAATTGATTTTGCTTGACTGTTCTAATGTTTTGATGATGTGCATGTTGTGATGGCTTGATATCTATGGATGTATGATATGGTATGTATATTTGATGGATGAACCTTGATTAATAGATGTGACCATATGCTTAGTATAAAAGTGTAAATTTAGAGTAAGTTATTGATGTTAATGAAGATGACAAGGCTAAATGAATATGGTTTGGTATGTCTAGACTTGATATAAAATGAGTATGAGAAACACAAGCATGATGACATGCAAATGTTATGCTTGTAACTTAATTGAAGATGTTTAATCATTGAATGGATGCCATGTTATATGTCCTTGATATTGTATAAATGTGTGAGGGTTTATGGTTGACCATGGCTTGGAAAATAGCCTAAATGTTGGCCACACGGGTAGAGACACGGCCTTATGTGTCAGCCATGTGGGAGACACGGCCTTAGCACATAAGCGTGTGACTTAGCTATGTGACTCTATTTTGTTGTTGGCATCAAAAACAGAGAGTTACACGGGCTGAGGACACGGGCGTGTCCCGAGCCACATGGGCGTGTGTGACCATACGGCCTTAGCACACGACCGTGTGACTTAGCTGTGTGACACTATTTCGTTTCTGACGTCATAAACAGAGAGTTACACGGGTTGAGGACACGGGCTTGTCCCGAGCCACATGGGCGTGTGTGACCACACGGCCTACCCACACGGGCGTGTGACATCTCTAAACATGGAAAAATTTCCTAAGCATTGTAAAATTTATGAAAGTTCTCAGTTTAGTCCCGAACTGCCCCGGATGTATGTTTTGGGCCTTATAGGCCTATATAAGGGACAATATGCATGTGTTTGAATGTTTTGAATTGGTTGAAATTTTATAGTCTGGTTTTACGTGTTTCTGTATGTTTAAGTTCGGTAATGCCTCGTATCCTATCCCGGCATTGGACACGGGTAAGGGGTGTTACAATATGGTTTTACAAGCCTATAATTAGATATAGTCTACTCGTCTTGTAATCATTCGAATTCGACATAGTGAATTATCTTCTTCTCTGCCCGTGGTTTTTTCCCAAAAGGGTTCTTCTCTGCCCGTGGTTTTTTCCCAAAAGGGTTTTCAAGTAAAAATCTGTGTGTTCTTTATTTTTTCTCTTTTCTTTGTGATACATTTTCATTATCGACGTTCTATTTTTTCACAACTCTTACTCATGCACTTTCAAAAATCTGCAAGGTGTTTGGTTTCAAAAGCTAAAAATCTCTTTTAATTTTAGTAGCAATGAGGACAATAGTGGGGAGGTTCTGATTACATCACGCTATAATGAATTTGATTGTTGATTAATGCTTTGAATCAAACAAGTATTGATGTGTCAAAATTTGGTAACCTTGTTTAAGATCGTAGTCATCTCAGTTCATTTTTCTCTCATTTGTCCTTCTATTGGATGAGAATGACGACTAATAAAGTGGCTCATGAGGATGAGGCACATAGGTTTAGGTGTATAGAGTAAACTTGTTGACTAAGATTTAGTTTCTCTCCCTCTTGTGTTTTATTCTTGTTCTCATTCTTTTTTTTATAGGAAGTGCGCTTTTACCCTAAAAATTAATACCATTCAATTAGCCTATGATTTCTTAAACTTTATTCAAAAATTAAATATTGAATATTTTACTTATTAAAGGATTTTTTTATACAACTAAAGGAATATTTAATTTAACCATTTAAAAATAAATAAATTTCTATATTAAACTTGTGTAACTACAACAGGAGTATTTATCATATCCCTTTTACGCATAATTTGTTTTGAATTTAATTATGCTTTTAACATGTTTAGAATATTTTAATAAGAGAGAAACAACTGATTTAATAATTAATCTATTTAAATATATATATTTCATTGTTTTAGTCAACAACTTTAACTGTAAGTTCTTTTCAACTATTACTTGCTATATTTGAACATAGATGGAAACAGTAGGATGAGACACTTAAGTTAAGAGCAACTTGTTAACATTTATGATTTGCATGTTTTGGATTGATCCAGTCAGCAAATGATTATTAATCTATGCTACAAATGAGTTTAATTGTGTTGAGGGATTTGCTTTTATCTCATAGAGGATTTTTTTTTGTGATAAATAAGAGAGTAAAAAATAAAACTACATAACACAATTCAAACTCCCTGTCCAGGGAATTTAAAAAATCTGCAACCTTTGCTTATTTATGTGAGCTATCTTTTTTCAGTCTGTCAGCTTACAGATTCTTTTCTCTAGAAATATGGAAAATGCTCTAATATTGAGTTTGTGAAACCAGTTAAAGAATCCTCCTAATCAAAGTCGTAGTGGGTCCATCTGATGCAATCTCTTGAAAGGCACTAGCCACTTCAATATCGTCCGTCTAGACCTGCACCTCTTTAAAACCTCAATCAATCAATATGCTTAAGCCATCCAAAATGCCCTACAATGCTGCCTCAGACACGGAACAGTTCCCCAAAATTCTATTGAAACCAAGATCCATTGCCCACTATGATCACGAACAATTCCCCCTACTCTGGCAGAGCCATCTTCAGGTCAAATGGGTCCATCAGTATTCGAGTAAATCCCAAGCCCCAACATGTTAGGACATGAACATGGATGATACAGCGAACTCAAATGTTCACTACCAGCCATCATAACACATTAGGCCTTAATAGTGTCATTACTACTCTAGGACATACCTTGAAAAATAAATAAGTTACGATTTTTCTATATACGCCAAATGAGGATACCGAAAAAACATTGCCAATCAACCTCCCCCAATCCAAGATTGTATTTGTTCTACAAATTAGATGTGATCCATTCCTGCAAATTACCAAAAAAAAACTAACAAGACGGTCAGTAGGAATTAAAAGGTTCCATATATCTCTTGCAGGAAGACAATCCCGAAAAGTATGTAACAGATCTTCAATTATATGCCCACAAACCCCACACGTCAAGCTATGACTGATCCCCCACCGAAATCTTTCCACATTCATGAATGGAAAGACGGAAATGTACAAGTGTACACAATCGCAACAAGTAATAAAGTGACAAGTAAGTGTCGAGTTATCGTATCCACAGGGATTGTGAAAAGAATTATTTATGAATGTAGTTTATAACACTCTAGTGAAGAAAAATATTTTGATTTGAGGAGGTGATAAAAAATTAAGATTTTTAACTAAGTAAAATAAATAAATAGAAAATAAAAGTTCTAATGCACGATTTCAAAAGATGATTTTAATCAAGATGACATAATTGTGTTAGATTAATTACATTTATTAACTTAGAATTATTAAACTCATGTTCATGTTGTTACGAATAAATTTATGGCAACTCGGTAATTTCTAACTTATGAACATACTTACTTACCAAAATCCATTTATTTCTTGACTATATCTCTACGTCAATTCAACTAATTAAACAAATTTTAATAACCAAATGTGTTAATGCACATACATACTTATGAAATTAAAATAATCTCTTGTACATATCTCTGTGCCAATTCCAAAAATTAATTCAATCTCATAAGCACATAAAAGATTATACGAGGCAACAATGTATTTCAACCTTGAAACAGTTTAATCACAATAATCTTGGAAGTTATGCAAGGATAATGTATTGTTAGGTACCATTGCTAATTTAATCCTCAACTACCTTAGATGATTAAACATGCACTGATTAAGTATTGTGTCAATTAATTACAATTTTAATCCGTTAAAATAATTAATTCATTAGTTACCTTAAATTTGTAATGCAATAATAACTTAGTCATGGTTTTACTTAATCAAACATCTTATCGAGGCCTATAACAGCACAAACACAATTTTAATAACTCAAGTAGACGAAATGCAATCAACCTAACACGAATTAAATTTAATCCATATTAATTAAATTAAACATATCAACATCACAAATATTCATAGACATGTTCATCATAACAACAACAAAATTAAAAGAATAGGGAACAAGAATCAAATCCGATGTTTTCTCCGCGGCTTGACTAGTTTGCTCCACTCCTCCTTCTCCACTTGTTCTTATTGAACCAAGGCTTCTTGTTGAACCAAGGCTTCCACGAAAACTTGAATGCTACTCCAAATAGTGGTTGATTGAATCTTTTTCAAGAGATGAAATCGGCAAGGGAATAGGGGAAGAAAATGAAGAACAATGGAAGGGAATGAAGAAATAAAAATGAGAGAAAAGTGAAGAGATGAGAAAGGTTGAGATGTGTTTGAAGTGAGCAGCCAAGGGGGTATTTATAGGTTGATAAGGATGCTAAAAATATCCAAAATCAGCAGCCAAAAACTCCCCCCATGTCCGGCCACACATGTGGCATGTTTGAAGATTTCAAACATGTTATTTTAAGGTATGGGCAAATATAGAAAGGTATAATAGTGGAGGGGTTTAAATGTAATTTGAAGGAGTCTTTAAGGGACATTTTTCAAGACAAACAATCAGCCAAGCAAGCTTATTGAGTCAGCATGTGGGACGGTTTTGGGCTGCCCAGTGCTCGGTTGGATCGGTTTTCTCGGTTCAGCTCAACTGGGCCCCTTTCATAACTAATTAACACTAATTTATTTAACCCAAATTAAATTCGAATAAAATTAAAATTAATTATATTATGAACTAATACACATAATTTGGACCGTCTTAGGCTGAAAAATTAATTCGCCTTGATGCTTCAAAATTACTTCTAAGTTTTGCGCTTCTAGTAGTGTCTACCGAGTCGTTTTTCGCCCTTTGTATAAATTTGTCAAAAATAATTAAAATTAATCAAAATTTGATATAAATTAATTAAAATTCAACATGTTCATAATTTGAGTGCAATTTAATTATTTTATATTTATTATTTATTTTTCGACATGAATTTTACTGAAACTGCATGAATTTGAGTTAAAAAGAGCATGAAAATTTGTGTATATTTTCGTGTTTCCACACCCTAAACTTAATTTATTGCTCGTCCCAAGTAATGTAGAAATTTGAAAGGCTCAAATAAAACTATGCCATATTCTCTCAAAGTTGGGTTTCAAAGGATAAAAATTCATCAAGGTTGGCTTGAAAGGCTCAAACGGTCCAAACAAAAGTTGCCTAAATCATTTTCAATATTTCATGCTTCCTAGGATTTTACCTCAACAAACTACTAAGTCAGTTCTAGAGACTTAAACTTTCATGCATGCCTAGCCTTTCTAAGGAACTAAAATTTTATGGTATGATTTGCATGCTTTATTAAAAATACATTCATGCCATATTTCAGTTAACATAACAATTATTGAAATAATCGAACTTTATTCATACTGAAGTTTAGCATACTTAACAAAATTTCAAATTTTTGAACAAAATATAACCTAATCATTATTGAAAGAAAAAATTATTCTGAAAGGAAATAATTTCAATTTTTCGGTCCCCCTACTTAAGATGAACAATGTCCACATTCTTAAAAGTGAATAGATACTATACACCAAGTAGGATTCTAGAAAAGAGGAGGTGAGTCAATTTATCTACTTAAGTATCAAGCTCTCTCTATACCCAATCCTAGACATGTATATATCTATTACCACACTTTGTACTTTGCAACTTGTTCATTTTTATTTATGATTTCCACCTCTTGTTTTATTATGCGAAAATAAAAATTCCTAATAAAACTTAATCATATTAAATAACCTAAGAACAAAAATAAAACAAAGTCAAGATCCTCCCTTTTTATTTATTTACAGATCCCTCCAAATTCGACTTATCTTTTGCTCCATTGTCTTTTTTTTTTTCATGAATCACTTTGATTCCTTTTTGATAGTGGACTTCATGGTTTAAATATGAAATCTGGAAACTCAGGCACAAAAATAAATGGGTCATTGTATATTTTTGTAAGAGCGCTTATCATTGAGTCATCCCGTATTTTTAAATGTCTCCAGTAAACTTGTTGCTGTCACTACATATGTTGCATGATGTCCATCAATTTTGACAGCTCATCTCGGAGATCTGGGCGAGGTGATTGAGTCCTGAACATTGAGGTTGCGATGTCAGGTTCGGTTACTGGTTCCATTGGTTCTGCCTTATCAGGGATTTCAGCTGACTGCATTGGTTCGATCTCTGTGGGATTCTTCTTCTTCTTCTTCAGGATCCTTACTCTCTTCAACTGGTTGTCGTAGAATAGAGTCTCCAGCTATTTAGTAGAGGTCCTAATCTGTGATTGTGCCCTGGCTATAACTTGTCTTTTTTACGTTTGCAAGAATTTTAGCTTTCAAGCACAAAATTGTTATCGTAAAAGGAAAGTAAGCTGGGCCAGAACGTCTAGCGGCACAATTTCGAATTACTCTCAGGATGATATTTCCCACATCAGTGGTCTTTCCAGTTAAATCGAGTATAATAAGACCATTTGCTCTAATGAAATTGTAGTCCCATGTGTGTAACATCCCGAATTAGGACCTAGTCAGAACAGTGGTTTCTAGACCACGAATTCGACGTAAGAAAATTTATTTTTATTATACTTTATGATCTACAATTCTATGGAATTGTTTTCTAAAAATTCCGTCCAGAAATTTTGACGTTTGGGCACTCAATTTAGTCAAAAGGATTAAATCGTAAAAAGTGCAAAAGTTAAGTTCTACATGCTAGAGGTGTCCAATTGTTATGAAATTTTAAATTGGAGGTCCTTAAATGGTAATTAGACCATTGGTTAATTTTTTGGACAAAAATGTACATGAAATGGGTGAAATAGAATATTTTTAAGTTAAGGTCATTTTGGTCATTTAGTAATTAAAATGAATTAAAAACAAAATTAAAAGCCAATTTTTCTCCATCTTCAACCCCATGACTGAAACTTTCATGGATAGACATAGCTAGGGTTTTTCAAACTTCCAATGTAACACCCCAAACCCGACCTAGAAGTTAGGCCCGAATCTGACGTGTCACATTGAAGTGTTTTTCGAAAACCATGTTTTTATTGAAAACCCTTCTTATTTGAAAACTTGAGTAAAATCCCAATTATGTTAGTTTATTTTATAAAGTGGTACATTGAAAAGTTATTAATTCTTTTCCCAAAATTTCTTTTAAGTTGCGGAAGCTAATTTTAAAAGTAACTGATTTACGAAAACATGATGTTAAAAGCTAAGTTGCGAAACCGTTCCGAAAATGTTGCAGAGATGTAGTGTTGTTTAAAAACAGTTATAATTCGAAGTAAATAAAACCCCAAAGTTAAAATCTAGAAACTTTAAGAGGCCTTATTACAAAAGTTAAAAATCCAAAACAGAATCTAAAACATAAATAAAGTCTAAAGGCGGCCATCTGTGAGTCCCTCGCAGCACCGATCCTCCTACTGCTAGGGATTACCTGCACAGTTAATAAACGAGGTGAGTTTATGAAAACTCAATGTGTAATCCCCTTACTAGAGTAGCAATCAAGATACGTAAACATAAACCGAATATGCGGGCCAAAAGCCCTTTAACAAAATAATAATCGATTCGCCAGAACATACGTGGGCCGAAGCCCACAACAATATCATTTGGGTCACAACCCATAGCAGAATCAATTGGGCCTTAGCCCAATACAGTGACAAATCTCATAAAAAGATATGGAACAGTATGAGGATGCATCCCACCCCGATCCAGCCAACACACCACACGTACCAACCCTACACTTACGTGAGGAAAAAATTGACCCACCCAGCCAGCACACCAATGTTAGCACCGGTTGCGGCACTAACCGAAATCGTAGCAAAGCTGCTAGTGTATATGCGGCTCTAAGCCTTCTTTAGCGGTACTATAATTGGCACAAAGCCATCAGTAACTGTAATAAGTTTGGCACTTAGCCATCAGCAACGGTAATATAAACGGCACACAGCCATGGATAAATATGATCGACACAGAGTCATCAATAAATATCATAGGCACATAGCCACTGGTAAGTACAATTAGCACAATGTCATAATCAAGATAGCACAGAGCCATATTTAGGTTGGCACAGAGCCATAAATAGATTAAGCGGTACTAAGCCGTCCATCGGTCCTCAGTCATCTCGTGCGACCTGTACGACTTTAACAGATCAATATTGGATCCACAGTCGTCTCGTACAACCCGTGCGATCCTCTCAGAATAGTCCACTTCTTCCATATACAATATCCCAAGCCCATGCATTATGTCGTGCGTGTATGCAAAACACATAAATATCATATGGCATGCTCAACCAATCATATACGTATATCATAAGCATATCAGTCAAACAGAACATAAGGGCATAATTGTTATTTGTCTCATAGGGTATTATAGTCATTTTACCCCACAGGGGTAATTCGGTTATTTTATCCTACGGGGGTAATTCGGTCATTTTACCCAACGGGGGTAATTCGGTCATCTAATCAGTTTGGCCTAAACATGCTTATCGACCCATCCGAAGGTTTACAGTCACCCCGAGTGACTTTTGCAACCCTAACGGTCTTATCGGTGAAAATAGGCCAAAGGCCCATTATTTGGCCCAAATAGGCCCACATGCTCGTTTGGCCCAATTAGCCCAGAATTAGCCATGGCTATGCATACTACACAGCCCAGTCAAAAGTGTGTCACTTATTGAGGATTTTATCCGTACGGGGCCTACGAGCCCATTGGGGCCACACGGCCCACTTTAGCCCATCAAGGCCTAAAATGGCCTATGCCATGTGTGCGACATGACACGGCCCATTATTTTCCACCTAACAGTCAGATTTACACAAACGAGCCCACAGGCCCATCGGGCCCATTATGGCCTAACCCATGAATTCGTTCATGGCAACCTTTTCCGTCGTACACTCATGTTTCGTGGGCTCAGATTACCGTACGTACGATCGTACGCTCTAAGCCCCTCCTTTCGACTTTTTAGCTTCTCGATATTTTGGCATTTCGGCATTTGTCGACCTATGGTCAATCAATGTGTGTGGGTTCACACACTCTTTCGGCTTTTGACCAATTATCAAATACGGTACTACTACACACCTAATGCGATTTGCTGTAAAACACTATCGAGCACTCCGAGACCTGCAGATCTGAACAAGATAGTTCGCTACTCTGCAATTCGCCGCGGACAATTCAACCACGTAACAGTAGAGCCACACTACTCCAACGCTAACCGAGTCGTTCCAACCTTTAACCAATAACGCAAGAACCCAAAACAAAGGTGGCAAGTTGCGGCAACAAAAACCAATGATTAAGGAAGGAATGACTTATAAGGAAAATCCAAAGCTGTGAGAAGAAAAAAAAAAGAAAGTTCAATAGGCAGTTGGCAGAAACAAAAGAAGACAATGAAAAATCGGCAAGGGAGGAGGAGGGTGCAAATGTTGCCATAGGAAAAAATAGAACAAAAAGGGAATCGAAAGAAATCACAAAGAACCATCTAGCAAAAATTGGCAAAGAACAAAATGGCAGACTTGAGAAGTAGAGGAGAACTATAATCTATAATTTTTTGGGAAAAGAATGTGAACCGAATTCTTTGAACACAAGATAACAATAACCCACATAAAATCCCATATTTTCCTCCTTAAATCTCTCAATAAATCACTCCTTGATTTTCTCCAACTCCCCATTCAAATTCAATTCAAATTCTTCTGACCAACTCAACCACAGAGTTTCGGTCCAGTTCCAACACCTCCCCAGCTTAAGCAGCAAAATAAACATACAATTGCACACACCATGCCTCGAACCTCAGACTCTTTGCCACACATGTAACGCCACCTTGCCACTAGATCCCTTCTCTCTTTGTGTCATAAAACAAACACTAATAATTATAAGTCCTATAAGCTAACATCAAGGTTCACTTAAGAGCCCAAAAATTAAAATTTTGCGAACACCCAGACTTGAACCCAGGCTTCTCAAGCACTCCCAAATATGCCCAAATACTTTGCCACTAAAGCTACACATAATTTGTGATATTTCTCGTACACCTAAACTTTTATGCATTCCCACACTCAAGGCCCATTCCTTCTAGGCCCAAATTTGGGGCGTTACAACTCTACCCCCTTAAAGAAATTTCGTCCTCGAAATTTCCAACTATTAGAATAGTCACACAACCTAGCCTACCACACTACGCTTTTGCTGCGCACTCTGATCCTAACAATACAAGCATGCACCAAACCATCTATCCATCGGAGCGGATAAATAACACATGCATACATTTCCAGAACATAAACAGAAAAATACAAACTTTAGCTTTACGTGTAGCAATACCATCTAATATCTAAGAAATCACAGTATTTTTATCTATTGCTTTTCAATGAAACAAACAACAGTTTCAGACACTTACGAATTCGGTGTCGGAGACTCAGTCTGCCAAATTTTTAAGAAAACATTCAGAAAAATATTTTGAATACACCAAATCTTTTCAAATCCTTTGAAACAATTCTTTCGGCAATTCAATTTAAAAACCCAATCCACAGCCGAGTTTTGCAACTTGGCTCTGATACCGCTAAATGTAACACCTCAAACCCGGCCTAGAAGTTAGGCCTGAATCTAACGTGTCACATTGAAGTGTTTTTTGAAAACATGTTTTCATTGAAAACCCTTCTTATTTGAAAACTTGAGTAAAATCCCACTTACGTTAGTTTATTTTATAAAGTGGTACATTGAAAAGTTATTAATTCTATTCCCAAAATTTCTTTTAAGTTGCGAAAGCTAATTTTAAAAGTAGCTGATTTACGAAAACGTGATGTTAAAAACTAAGTTGCGAAATCATTCCGAGAATGTTGTGAAAACAAAGTGTTGTTTAAAAATAGTTATAATTCGAAGTAAATAAAACCCCAAAGTTAAAATCTAGAAACTTTAAGAGGCCTTATTACAAAATTTGAAAACCCAAAACGAAATTTAAAACATAAATAAAGTCCAAAGGCGGCCATCTCCGAGTCCTTCGCAGCACCGATCCTTCTAATGCTAGAGATTACCTGCACAGTTAATAAATGAGGTGGGTTTATGAAAACTCAGCGTGTAATCCCCTTACTAGAGTAGCAGTCAGTATACAGAAATAGAAATCGAAACAGTTTCTGCCGTATCCCTTTTAACAGTAACAGTATAGTCTAGTTCAGAGCATACGTGGGCCGAAGCCCATTACAATATCATTTGGGTCATAGCCCAAAACAGAATCAATTGGGCTTAAACCCCATATAGTGATAGATCTCATAAATAGATATAGAATAGTATGAGGATGCATCCCACCCCGATCCAGCCAACACACCACACGTACCAACCCTACACTTACGTGAGGATAAAATCGACCCACCCAGCCAGCACACCAATGTTAGCACCGGTTGCAGCACTAACCAAAATTACAGCAAAGCTGCTAGTATATATACGGCTCTAAGCCTTCAGTAGCGGTATTATAATTGGCACAAAGCCATCACTAACTGTAATAAGTTCGGCACTTTACCATCAGCGATAGTAATATAATTGGCACACAGCCATGGGTAAATATGATCGACACAAAGTCATTAATAAATATGATAGGCACATAGCCACTGGTAAATACGATTAGCACAAAGCCACATTTAGGTTGGCACAGAGCCATAAACAGATTAACTAGCACTAAGCCGTCCATCGGTCCACAGTCGTCTCGTGCGACCCGTGCAACCCTATCAGAACAGTCCACTTCCTCCATATACAATATCCCAACCCCATGCATTATGTCGTGCGTGTATGCAAAACACATAAATATCATATGGCATGCTCAATCAATCATATATGTATATCACAAGCACATCAGTCAAACAGAACATAAGGGCATAATTGTCATTTGTCTCATAGGGGTATTATAGTCATTTTACCCTGGGGGTAATTTAGTCATTTTACCCCACGAGGGTAATTTGGTCAATTTACCCAACAGGGGTAATTCGGTTATCTAATCAGTTTGGCCTAAACATGCTTATCGGCCCATCCGAAGGTTTATAGTCTCCTCGAGCGAATTTTGCAACCCTAACGGTCCTATCGGTGAAAATGGGCCCAAGGCCCATTATTCGGCCCAATTAGCCCAGAATTAGCCATGGCTATGCATACTACACAGCCCAGTCCAAAGTTTGTTACTTATTGAGGATTTTATTCGTACGGGGCCCACGAGCCCATTGGGCCCATACGGCCCACTTCAGCCCATCGAGGCCTAAAATGGCCTATGCTATGTGTGTGACATGACAAGCCCCACTATTTTCCACCTAACAATCAGATTTACACAAGCGGGCCCAAACAAAACTATGAGAAGAAAGAAAAAAGAAAGTTCAACACACGGTTGGTAGAAACAAAAGAAGACAATGAAAAATCGGCAAGAGAGGAGGAGGGTGCAAATGTTGTCATAGGAAAGAACTGAACAAAAAGGGAACCGAAAGAAATCGCAAAAGATCCATCTAGCAAAAATCGACAAAGAACAAAATGGCAGACTTGAGAAGCAGAGGAGAACTATCGTCTATAATTTTTTGGGAAAAGAATGGGAACCGAATTCTTTGAACACAAGATAACAATAACCCACATAAAATCCCATATTTTCCTCCTTAAATCTCTCCATAAATCACTCATTGATTTTCTCCAACTCTCCATTCAAATTCAATTCAAATTCTTATGACCAATTCAACCACAGTGTTCCGGTCCAGTTCCAACACCTCCCCAGCTCAAGCAGAAAAATAAACATACAATTGCACACGCCATGCCTTGAACCTCAGACTCCTTGCCACACATGTAGCACCACATTGCCACTAAATCCCTTCTCTCTTTATGTCATAAAACAAACACTAATTATTATAAGCCCTATAAGCTAACATCCAGGCTCACTTAAGAGCCCAAAAAATAAAATTTTGCAAACATCCAGACTTGAACCCAGGCTTCTCAAGCACTCCTAAATATGCCCAAATACTTAGACACTAAAGCTACACATAATTTGTGATATTTCTCGTACACCTAAACTTTTATGCATTCCCACACTCAAGGCCCATTCCTTCTAGGCTCAAATTTGGGGCATTACATCCAAGCTCAATTGTAAGTCTGTACTAGCCCCGTTTTTAATGACTTTTACGTTTTTGAAATCCTCATATCAAGATTTACCTATTTCTACCATTTATTTGAGTTATGATGAAGGTCTAGGGTTTGACCCATGTTAGAAATTTGTAGATTTTGATTTTTAATCGTAGATTATGCATGTTTATGGTTGAAGAAATGACTTTTACTAAGTAGTTTTCGGTGAAAACACTAAAAAGGACTAAATTGTAAAAGTTATAAAATTTGTCATAAAAGTGTGATTTAGTGGAAATTGTGGGCTGCTATAGTTATGAAAATGATTTGGTTAGGCTTAAAGTGCAAAAAAATTGAATAAAAATCATTTTACGAGCCTAGGGGCAAAAGTGTAAATATGATAAGTTTAGGGGTAAAAATGAAAATTTGTAAAAGTATGATTTTTGGGTCAATTTTAATAATGTGAATAATAAATGAGCTATATTTGAAATGTTAGATCAAGAAAACTGAGATTCGGGTCTGAATTGGGAAAGTTCGAAATTATGATATAAATTGGAATAGTTGGCCGTAATTGCATTTAAGGTAAGTTCATGTGATTAAATAAGCATGGTTTTCATGTTATTGTTGTTACACTTGAAATCTATTTTTCTATGGTTGTGTATGGGAACGCGATGTACCCATGAAGTAATCGATAGCTCAAATGTCGATAACATGGGATGGGATGATTGAATATAATGGAAATTTGATGAACATGATATTTCTTTGAAACGAGTAAGTTCATATGTAAATAATATATCGTTTTTACTTATGTTATAATATTTTGTTATTATATGAGATGTGGTTGTATACTGAATGATCACTTGATGTAAATTATGAATTGAAGTTGATTATGGATGAATTGGTAAAATGTTGAAAAGTGAGGAACGGTTGGACCTTCGGAATAGGGAAGATATAAATGATCCGTTGTGAGAACAAATATGTAGTACTATGTGTAGGCTACTATGTGTTTAAGATGGTTTTAGGTCACGTGTATAGTACAAAGTGCAGGCTACTACGTGTACCAGATGGTTAGGTCGCATGTGTAGTACTAAGTGCAGGCTACTATGCGTACCCGATAGCTTCGATCACATGTGTGGTACTAAGTGCAGGCCACTATGTGTAAGAGACAGTTTTGGTCACAGATTTAATACTAAGTGCAAGCTACTATGTGCACCAAATAGCTTCAGTTACAAGGGTGGTAATATGTGTAGGCCACCGTGTATCTGTGTAACACCCCTACCCCGTATCCATTTTCAGACTAGGGTTAAGAGGCATTACCGGACATATCAGAACATTTCGCAATCATTTCACAGTCAAAAGTCATGCATCATCATATCATAGTCAAACATTAACATTACGTCCCTTTCTTAGGTTAATGAGACCATAAACATGCATTAGAAAGAGGTCGGGACTAAACCGAACACATACAAATTTTTTTCCAAAACTTAACAATTTTTCTAAGTTATAAAGGTCACACGCCCGTGTGAACAGGCCGTGTGCCTCGCACGGCATTAGACACGCCAGTATGTCTAGGCCGTGGAAAACAGGGCATACATACTAACTTATCCACACAGCCACAAGACACGTTCGTGTGTTTAACCCGTGGTCAAAACTGACTTGGCCACATGGCCTAGCACATGCCCATGTGTGCGCAACCGTGTGGTCTGCCCAGGCTCATTTTGAAATGGCCCTCAAGCAACACGACAGAGACACCACGCCCGTGTCCCTGCTCGTGTGGGCAAAAATAAGCCATTTACAAGGCCAATATGCCCCCCATTTGGGTCCTTCCTACAATTCCAAAATCAAGCATCATATATGCAACATTTTTAGCCAAATTCAAATCCAAACATGTATCAATCAATTCATAATATCATCAACCAATTTCATATTCATTCTCTATATCAAAACATACTAAAATCATATGTCAAACATTACCCAAATTCTCAACTATGAACATACCAAATATATGCCATATTAATATCATGAACAATCCATTTTTGCATGGCTATATAAATACACAAGTCAAAATGAACCATCTCAAAACTAGCCTATACATGCCACATTACCAAAACTTAAAGCTTTTATTTATCGAAGTGATAACCGAATAGTGTGATGACGTCTCCTCCAATTTCCAACCCGAGCAAGTCTCTGAAACTCTATAGACATAGGATAATAAATAACAGAGTAAGCTTTGAAAGCTTAGTAAGTCATAAGCAATTAAATCATTTCAATGATATTTATAAACCAATATCACTAAACCAAAATTAAAAAATCTCAATCACATATACCTTCATTGTACTCGTAAATTCATGTAATCACATTAAATAATTCACTTAACTTATTTAGTAATGTACGTATACCCATGCTTTCAGACTCGACTAACAACCGTTAGTTCATTCATATAAATCAAGCTCACACATATTCATTTCATCACTAACCAAACCATGGTCATTTATTACAAATCATACATAAAGTTATATCAACTTCTTTATAAACACTTCCAAACTCGAACATCCATAATTTCCTTATTCACATAAACCAAATTCACATACATGAATCATATAGCCAACTCAACCATTTTGATTTCATTTTTTGTTCAAGTTTTCGAACCAAACAATGATATATCAAAACCATGTTTCATGTTTCGTAAATTTCATATCCAAAACATAAGACCACAATTTCATATAACGAGTATATATATAACACATCATATTAATCACCCTTATTCAAAGCCATATCTTACTTCCATTCCACATTTTTAATCTTTTAAATAACATTAATAATGCTATCCAATCCAACTCATTTCATCATTCATTTACATAATTTTCATCTACTTCATACTTAACACCATCAACCACAGAGGTTCTGTACATACCTATACCATTACGTTCTTATCTATCACATTTCTCAATTCAAAGCTTGAAACACTAATTCATTCGATCGTCTTTGAACATTCAACGAACTCGCACACTTAGTACCAATTGATTAACCGAAGCTATAATTGTATCGCACACTTAGTGCCATTCCATTAAACCGAACTTATATTGGTATCGCACACATAGTGCCCTTTTCTCATCCAATGCTGTTATAATCTCGGACAATCAGTGCCATTTTAATAGCCATAGCTATTTCATTTATTGCACACTCAGTGCCTCAAATTCAATTCACATTTTACATATTTCAACTTCACAATTATATTTCTTTATAACTCAATTCAACACATATAATGCACATATATTTCAATTTAACAACATTTATTTACTTATGAACTTACCTAGTACTAACACGAACGGACCGAAATGACTATTCGATAATTTTTGACTTTCCCCGATCCAAATCTGATTTTCTCATTTCTTGATCTAATTCAATACAAATTTAACTTATTTAATCATATATTCAATCAAATTTATCTAAAAACACATAAATGGGCTAATTACACTTTTGCCCCAAATATTTCACATTTTTACAATTTAGTCCTTATTCACAAAAATCACAAAAATCACAAAATACACAAAATTTCATATTTCATATGCTTGGCCGAATACTCATATAGTCAATATAAGTCCACATATTTTATTTATTTACACTTTTAACCACTCAATTTATACTTTTCATAAATTAATCCCTTTTATGAAATTTCACTAGAAATCACTTTACAAAACATGATAATATATCAACAAACTTTCATAATTCATCATCAACTTCATAAAGCTCACAATTTCATCAATGGCATATTTCAAAATCATCATCAAAATCAGAAATTTAGGCATGGGCTTTATAGAACACTAAGCAACTATCACAAAAACGTAAAAATTATCGAAAACAGATTAAAAACGAACCTTTTATCAAGCTTTATCATGACCAAACCCTAGAACACATCCATGGATTTTCTTTTTCTCTAACATTCGGCTGAACATGATGATAATAAAGCCAAATTCTTGGTTTTTTTTATTATATTAACCTTTATTAATTAATTTTCCATTTTGCCTTTAATGAATAACCTTTAAAATCATATAATGGTTATCCATATATGTCCACCCATGTATTTAATGGTCTAATATCAACATAAGGACCCTAAATTATAAAGGCCATAGCAATATAGCACTTTAACAAATAGCATGTAACTTTTACACTTTACGCGATTAAGTCCTTTTTACCGAATTAACCATTCAAACGGTAAAATTTCTCCACGAAATTTTCACACAATTCTAATATCATGCTGTAAATATTTAAAATAAAATAAAATAATTTTTTCAATGTCAGATCGTGGTCTTGAAACCACTATTCCGGCTAGGGTCTAAATCGGGCTATTACAATCTGTTATTATTCCGATGAGTTCAATGAGAAATTGACTAAGTGAAAATACATGTGATCATGTAATGACTAGTGTAATTGAATATGACTATGTGATGAATAAGTGCAGGTATATGTGTGTGAAAACTTATGAGCAATGTGCTTGATAGTTGAGCGAATTTCCGGTAAGATGGAATGGAGTAAGTGAGATTATGTAAGAGTGCAATATGTAATAAAACAATTTTGGAAAGCAGCAGTTGTGTGGCTTTGAAAAATCAATAGAAATGGTGGAAATTGAATTAGAAGTTTAATAAGATATGAAATAAAATCTTATTGAGTCTATTTTAACATAAAATAAATAGTGAAAGCAAAAGAATTTTGTATTCTGTGATATTTGAATTTTTGTGGGATAGGGTTAGAATGATTTTGGAATCCCCTATTCTAACTTGGAAAAATCATTAAAAATTGTACAAATATAATTATGGGTTATAATTTATATGCATAAAATCCTTAATGAGTCTATTTTCTAAATAAGCAAACAATATCATTATCCAAATCTTTTACGAAGAGATAATTAATTTTTAGTGAAGAGGGTTTGAAACTATTGGATAGCAAAATAGGGGAGAATTTAAAGAATAAACTATACTTATTGGCTAATCCAAAAATTCTAAAAATTTTATGATAATCAGATACGTGAGTCTAGTTTTATGGAAAATTAACGTATCTTGATTTGGAGTTCCATAGCTCAAGTTTTAAGTAACTGAGTGACTATGACTCGAGTAAATAGCTTAACTTGAACATAAGTAAAAGTGCAATTCTGATTATTTTACCTTGGAATCATGTTGTAAGAATTGATGGAATCATGTTGATAAATTGCTTATTATTTTCATATGGACTTACTAAGCTATATAGCTTACCCCCTCCTTTTCATTTCTTTAGTGTTGTCAAGTTAGCTCGAGGTTGGAGATCGTCGGAGGCAGTATCACACTATCGAGCTATCAATAGGGGATATCGATAAGTCTTAAGCATCTTCAAGTGAGTGGCATGTATAGGAGCTTAGTTATTGATATGTGTTCTTATGATTTAGCCAAATGTATTGGCTTATATTGATTCATTGTATATAGCCATGAGATATGGCTTATAATGTTTTGGCTTCCAAGCCTAATTATCCTTACCATGTGTTGATGCTTTGTGATATGATTATAATTTTCTTCCATGAATGAATAGTAAATAACATATCACACGAGAATGCCCTAGGACCATTCGAGGTGGTCATGGCTATGGAATAAATGCGTAAATTGGCATTAAGTTGATAATGATTGAACATGGACATTTGTTGAATAAGTAGAGATTAATTATTGGGTAATATGTTGTGGTTGATTGTTAAAAATGTGCTTTAATAAGGCATGCTAAATCATTAAAATGATGCTATGATATGTGTCTTTAAAGCATTTAAGTATGTCAAAGATTAGGGAAACAAAAAGGCTTGGAAAATAGCCTAAGTGTTGACCACACAGGCAGAGACACGGTTGTGTGTCTCAACCGTGTGGAGGACACGGCCTTAGCACACAGGTATGTGACTTGGCTGTATGACCCTAAATGTTTGCTGACGTCATAAACAGAGAGTAACATGGGCATGTGAGACCACCCGGCCTACCCACATGGGCGTGTGACTCTCTAAACATGAAAATTTTCTAAGTGTAAAAATGTTCGTGAGTTCTCGGTTTAGTCCCAAATCACTTTTAATGCATGTTTAAAGGCTTGAAGGCTCGTGTATGGGACATTTTGCATGTGATCGAATGATTATGATATGATTTAAATTTTATGGCCTAGTTTTACATGTATGTGCATGTTTAAGTTCGGTAATGCCTCGTATCCTGTCCTGGCATTAGCCACGGGTAAGAGGTGTTACAATGTGAAATAGGCATAAGGCTAAATCGAATGAAATAGAACCATACCTCCTCTAGTGGTGTCAAATATTCTCTGCGACAAGTGTGATTTCATTGCTTTGATATAGTCCACTTAAAACCTGGAACTGTAAGTTCTTCAAGAATTTCTTGTAGATTTTCATACTCAATATTGCTCATCAAGGAAGAATATTCATCGTCTTCGAAATTAGGTAATTTAAAGAATTCATTAATAGCGTTTGAGGTTATTGGTACCTTGATTCCGCGAACAAAAACTTCCATCAATTTGCTTGAGGTCAGATTTGTGTAAAATTCACGAACTAACTTCTCATCTGCAATAGGCCTTTTCTCGCAAAATAACTCCCAATTGAGAGCTTCAACAATTTGTCAAATGCGCACCATGAAATCAATATAGTTGCTTTCTTTCAGCATAAAACCTTTTTCTGGGTGCATCTATTGATTCTTGAAAACGCTTTTGTATCTTGTTTTGGCTTCTTCACAGCCAGAGGCACGAGTTCTCTTGCGAGGCATGATTAACCTGAACATAAGATAGAAACAAATATTTTCTCAAAAAATTAATTAGTATAAAATATTAATAATTCAATAAATTGGAAAATTAAATAATAAAATAAAATAAAAATTTAGGTGAAAATTTTGTTTTACCGCCTTTTTATAAAAATAAAGAACTTAAAGCAAATAAATATAAAGCAACAGGGGTTTGTTTAGGGATGGTTGTGGGGTGTCTTGATGGTGTGGTGCGATAGGCAAGGGTGCTGGTGTGAGTAGCAATGCGTGGTGTGAGCAGATACACGGGTAGCAAGCAGCACAGTTGGGTGGATCCTTTCACGAGCAGCAGGACATGCGTGTGCCGTGCGGATACGGGGAAGTGGGTAGCAAGCAGGTGCATCGAGCGGGCTTGATGAGCTGCTGGAGCTAGACGTGCGGCAGGTGCGGCAATAAGGAGCAGGCTGCTGGCGAACATGATATGCGTGGGGGCTACTGGGTGTATACGTCGGCTACTGGTCGAATGGGGCTGCTGCTACGTATGAGGGTGACGTGTGGAGCTGGGCAGTGTTGTGGCTAGAGGGTTCGGCACTAGGTGATTTAGTACTTGGTGGGTTATGGATGCTAGAATTGATGGAGGGATGAGTGAAAAAAAATGACCAAGGTGGGTGAAATTTATAGTGAAAGGAGTAGGAGTTTAATTAGAATTCTTAGAATAAATTAATAATTAAGATATTCCAAGTTATAATTCTACATAGAGTTAACAACAATTAATAATTAATATAATGCATATTAAATTATTTTTTGCTATTAATTTATTAAAGATAAATACTTATTAAATAAAATATGATCAAATTGAAACTAATCCTAATTCTATGCAAAGTTGATAGTAATTAATATATATTATAATAGATATAATTATATATTAATGATTATCATCTTATTTATTAAATTAAATTAAAAGCATTTATTCTAGATGCCTTTTGAAAATATTTACAAAAAGAGACATCTAATTTTTAGTATTTACAAAAAGAGCAACAAATTTTGAAAATTGTTCAATTAAGTACCTAGACTTAAAGAAAATTTGAAATTGAGTTGCAATTTAAAACTTGGATCAAAATTGACCCTTTTATTTGAAAACTAAAAATCTATTTTACCATTTAGGGAATAATTTCTCGGAAGATTATGTTAAAATCAATTCCCAAGAAAGATTGGAGGGGTCACAAGCGGTCCCGTTTAAGTTCCAATCTCCTAGATAGAATTTATTTAAACATGTTAATTCCGAAAATATACCCTAAATCATTTATTAAAAAGAAAAACAAGAAAAATTAAATATCTGATAAAATGATCGAGATTTGATCCCGTTCAAATTTATCTCCCCAGTAATGTTTTAAGCGTTGAGCATTGACTTGAAAATTACCTCCCTTACTTTGAAGTTCGACAACTCCATATGGGTAAACTTGGTGAATTGTAAATGGATCGAACCAACGTGATTTTAACTTACCTAGAAAGAACCTTAATCTGGAGTTGAATAACAAGACTTACTAACCTGCTTCAAATTCTCGAACCTGAATGTGCTTGTCATGTCATCTCTTAAGTCTTTCCTTGAGTAATTTGGCATTCTCGTATGAGAACATTCGAAACTCTTCTAACTCATTGAGTTGGAGCATTCATTTCTCTTTAACAAGCTTAAGATCCAAGTTGAGTTGTTGGAGAGCCCAGTAAGTTTTATGTTCTGACTCCAAGGGTAGATGACAAGGTTTCCCAAAAACCAACCTATAGGATGACATCCCTAAAGGTATCTTGTATGCTTTCCTATAGACCCATAAAGCATCATCCAATCTTTTGGACCAATCTTGTCGGTTCGGGCAAACTAACTTCTCGAGTATGCCTTTGATCTCTTTGTTTTCCAATTCAGCTTGCCCATTTGTCTGCAGATGTTAAGTTGTGGCAACCTTGTGCTTTACTCCATGTTTTTCGAGTAACCATTTCAACCACTTGTTCACAAAATGGGACCCTTCATCACTGATGATAGCTCTTGGGGTTCCAAACCTTGTGAACACATGCTTCTACAAAAACTTAATCACAACCTTAGCATCGTTCGTCAGATATGCCTCAGCCTCAACCCACTTAGACACATTGTTTATTGCTACCCATATGTAATTGTGACCAAAAGACGGAGGGAAAGGACCGAGAAAGTTAATACCCCAAACATCGAATAATTCTACCTCAATGATGTTTGTTCGAGGCATCTCATTTCTTTTCGTGACATTTCCAACCCTTTGACATCGATCACAACTCCCTACGTAAGCATACGCGTCTTTAAATTGGGTTCGCCAAAAGAATCCGGCTTGCAATACTTTGGCTGCAGTACGTGTACCTCTGAAGTGTCCCCCACTTGGAGCTGAGTGGCAATGATATAGAATCTTATGTACTTCATCTTCTGCCATGCATCTCCTGATCATTTGATCTGCACACTTTTTAAACAAGTATGGTTTTTCTCGGAAGTAGTACTTCACATAATGAAGAAACTTTTTCTGTTGATGATATGTCTTATCAATCGGCATCAAAACACAAGCTAAATAGTTAGCAAAATCAGCAAACAAAGGGGTATTATGGACATGATTTACCTTCAGTATGTTTTCATCTGGAAATGTCTCCTAAATGGGTATAAGTGGAGAATTCCCTTCTTACGGCTCCAATCTGGACAAGTGGTATGGTACTTGATTTTCTACTCCCTTTTGATCTTGAATTTCTAGTTCGAACTCTTAAAGTAGAAGTACCCATTGGATCAGTCTCGGCTTAGCGTCTTTCTTGGCAAGTAAATACTTAATTGTCGAGTGGTCCGTATAGACAGTCACTTTGGTACCTACAAAATAAGATCGAAACTTGTCAAAAGCAAACACAATAGCAAGTAACTATTTCTCTGTTACTGTATAATTCAATTGAGCTCCTGTCAGAGTCTGACTTGCGTAGTAGATGGAAAGAAAAACTTTGTTCCTTCGCTGGCCCATTATAGCTCCTATCGCGAAGTCACTTGCATCACACATCAATTCAAATGGCAAATCCTAGTCTGGTGTGACGATTATGGGTGCCGAAAATACCGACTCTTCAAATATTTTAAAGCTCTTAAACACTCATTATCAAATTTGAACATCGTGACCTTCTCCAATAATTTGCATAAGGGTTCAGAAATTTTGGAGAAATCCTTGATAAATCTTCGATAGAAACTGACGTGGCCCAAAAAGCTCCTAACATTCTTTATAGATGTTGGAGGTGGGAGTTTCTCAATAACATCTAACTTTGCTTTATCTACCTCAATTCCATATTTGGTTATCTGATTCCCTAGAACAATACCTTCTCATACCATGAAATGACACTTTTCCCAGTTGAGTACGAGGTTTGTTTCTTCGTATCGCCTTAGTACCTTGGCTAGATTGGCTAGACAATCATCATATGTATCTCCGAATACTGAAAAATCATCCATAAATACTTCCAAGTATTTCTCAACCATATTAGTAAAAATAGACATTATACACCTTTGAAATATAGCAGGTGCATTACGTAAACCAAATGGCATGCGTCTAAATGCGAATGTACTGTACGAGCAGGTGAATGTTGTCTTGTGTTGATCTTCTGATGCTACTATAATTTGATTATACCCTGGGTATCCATTAAGAAAACAGTAATAGTCTAGCCCCACGAGTCTATCCAACATCTGGTCCAAAAACAAAAAAAGAAAGTGATCTTTCCTATTCGCCTTGTTCAGCTTCCGGTAATCAATGCAAATTCTCCATCCCGTAACTGTTCTAGTCGGTATCAACTCATTATTCTCATTCTCAATGATCGTAATACCTCCTTTCTTTAGCACGCACTGGACCAGACTTACCCATGAACTGTTTGAGATGGGATAAATTATACCTGCATCTAACTACTTGATGATTTCTTTTTTTACCATGTCCTTCATAATGGGGTTCAGTCTTCATTGTCCATCAATCGTCCCTTTCTCGCCATCTTTCAGGATGATCTTGTGCATGCATACAGACGGACTAATGCCGTGAATATTGGCTATGGTCCATCCAATAGCGTTCTTGAATTATTTCAATACTAGAATGAGTTTCTCTTCTTGCTCAATGGTTAATTCCGCTGAAACAATCACAGGAAAAGTAGAAGCGTTACCTAAATGAACATATTTTAAACGTGAAAGAAGTACCTTTAGTTCTAATTTAGTTGGCTTCTCAATTGACGCTATTGGTTGGGCATAATCCCTATTCTCTAACTCCAAAGATTCAAAACAAGATTACGGATTGAATCCCTTTTGATTAGCTTCTAGCAAAGCTAAGCATTCATCTTCCTCTTTACCATTTGGAGGGTTTGATGTCAAAATTTGTTCCAATGGGTCCTCAACATAGTTGAGTTCCTTTTCCATGATTAATTCCTCTAAATCGGACAATAAAGAACAATCATAAATTGTATCAAGAAATCGCATAGGCTTAAAAACATTAAATGTTATCTGATCGTCCTAAACATTCATAGTAAGCTCGCCCTTCTGCACATTAATAAGGGTCCTTTCAGTTGCTAGAAAAGGCCTTCCTAGGATTATTGGTACTTCTTTGTCTGCTTCAAAGTCTAGAATAACAAAACCAATAGGAAAAATAAATTTGTCTACACGTACCAATACATCTTCGATTTTTCCTTCTGGATTTGCTAAGGATCGATCTGCTAATTAAAGTGTAACCGTAGTAGGTCTAACTTCCCCTATTCCCAACTTCCTAAATATTGACATGGGCATCAAGTTGATACTCGCACCTAAATCACATAGTGCCTTACCACAATATGTTGCTCCAATGTTGCAAAGTATGGTAAAACATCCAAGATCCTTCAACTTTAGGGGTAGTTTGTCTTGAAGATATGCACTGTATTCCTTTGTCAGGGTTACCGTCTCAAATTCTCCAAGTCTTCAATTTTTTGATAGGATATCCTTCATGAATTTGAAGTAGTTTGGCATTTGTTCAAGTACTTCAACCAACGGGATGTTGATATGAAGTTGCTTGAGTACGTCTAAGAACTTCTTGAATTAAACTTCCTACTTCTGCTTCTAAAGTCTTTGAGGGTAGTGTGGTGGAGGATTCTTTATTGGAACTGGTTGATTCATCTTTTGTGGAAATTCTACATCTAACAAAGTTGTTAGTTTATTAGAATTAACTGCTTCAGAATTATTGGATTTTGCAACTTCAAGTTTCGGTGAAACTAAAATTTCAACACTCAGTTGAACTTCCTCTAAGTCTTGAGCATCAGCTGGCTCCTTTTCAACTTCGACGATGTTGGGCTCTAACATCTTTCTACTCCTCAATGTCAATGCTTTACAATGCTCCTTCCCCGGATACCTCAGATTCTTTGTATCACTAGGTAAAGCACTTTGTGGTCAGTTTCTGAGTTTAGTTGCAAGCTAGCCCATTTGGTTTTCCAGGTTTTTCAATGTAGCTATTTGGCTTTGGATTAAGGCATCATCCTTGGCTATATATGCCTTCAACAAGTTTTTTAAGCCATTGGATGGTTCAGCTTGGGGTTGTCTCTGAACTTGTTAGGTAAAAATAGGTGGTTGGGTTGGTCTAGGTTGGGCGTATGTGTTACTGGGTCCAGCCCCTTGGTTACTCTAGGAGAACTTAAGGTGGTTTCGCCACGATAGGTTATAGGAATTGGATTATAGTCCTTGCCTTCCTTGATTTTGGTTCTAGTTACCCATTTAATACACGGATTCTAGGTTCGATGGAAATTCTTCGAATAGATGTCTTTCCCCACAATAGACACAGGCTACATTTTCAAATTGATTCAGTGGTTGTGCTGCAAAATTATTAAACCCATTAGTGGTAAAATTTTTAAGCATTGAGGATATTGAGGATACCTGATATGCAAGTGAGGTTAAAGCGTCTACTTCATGTATTCCAACGCCTCATCTTCCTAACGTTGCTCAATTGGTTAGCCATTGATAATTGTTGTTGGCAATCCTCCCCATGATTTCATAAGCCTCATTGTAAAACTTAGAAAGGAGAGCACCATTAGCAGAAGCGTCCACTACCATCCTCGTGAGAGCATTTAGACCATTATAGAATGTCTCAAGTTGGATGCAATGAGGGATTCCGTGATGAGGGCACTTTCATAATAATTTTTTGTACCTTTCCCATGTCTCATACAAGGACTCATCATCCATTTGTTGGAAAGTAGTGATCTCCTTCCTCAACTTAGCATTCTTGCTAGGTGAAAAATAATTCATGAGGAATCTTTCTACTAACTCTTGCCATGTGGAAATTGAATTTGGTGGCAATGAGTTCAACCAGGCTCGAGCTCTGTCTCTTAGCGAATATGGGAACAACTTCAATTGTAGTGCATCTTCGAGTACTTCGACCAACTTGAAAGAATCGTTCACCTCCATAAACAGTCTTAAGTGCAGGTGAGGATCTTGGGTAGGCATTCGACTGAATTAGCCCACTGTCTGAAGCATCTAGAACATGACTGGCTTTAGTTTGAACAGTTGGGTCTCGATTTCAGGTTTCCTAATACCCAGATTAAAACCATGAAACACTGGCATGACATATTATCTTAGACCTCCATTCCTATCATTAGTAATAAGGATAGGATTTTTGGTAGGTTTTGCTCCGTTTCCTGTGATTTGGATTTTCGAAGTTCATCTCTTCGGTCCTTTTTTGAGTTGTTTGTCTTTTCTGCTGTCGAAAAGTTCTTTCTATCTCGGGATATATAGGGAGTAAATTGATAATTCGGTCAATACTCATAAACACCTGAAATAAACACAAAAAAATTAACTAAGTAAAAATTGAACAGAAAAATAAACCAAAATGCAAAATTAAAAAATTCACAAATAATGACTTTTTAAAACAATCCCTGCAAAAACTTGGAAAATGGAAATGTGCAAGTGTACACAATCACAACAAGTAATAAAATGACAAGTAAATGTCGAGTTATCAAACCCACAGGGACTGTGAAAAGAATTATTTATGAATGCAATTTAAAACACTTTGGTGAAGAAAAATATTTTGATTTGAGGAGGTGATTAAAAACTAAGATTTTTAACTAAGTAAAATAAATAAATAGAAAATAAAAGTTCCAATGCACAATTTCAAAAGATGATTTTAATCAAGTTGACATAATTGTGTTAGATTAATTACATTTCTTAACTTAGAATTATTAAACTCATGTTCATGTTGTTACGAATAACTTCACGGCAACTCGATAATTTGCTAACTTATGAACATACTTACCTACTAAAATCCATTTATCTTTTGACTATATCTCTACATCAATTCAACCGATTAAACAAATTTTAAGAAGAAAATGTGTTAATGCACATACATACTTATGAAATTAAAATAATCTATTGTACATATCTCTATTCCAATTCAAAGAATTAATTCAATCTCATAAGCACATAAAAGATTACGCGAGGTAACAATGTATTTCTACCTTGGAACAGTTTAATCACAATAATCTTGCAAGTTATGCAAGGTTAATGTATCGTTAGATACCGTTGCTAATTTAATCATTAGCAACCTTAGATGATTAAACATGCACTGATTAAGTACGGTTTCAATTAGTTACAATTTCAATTTGTTTAAATAATTAATTCATTAGTTACCTTACAATTGTAATGCAAGAATAACTTAGTCATGGTTTTACTCAATCAAACATCTTACCGTGGTCTATAACAGCACAAACACAATTTTAATAAATCAAGTAGATAAAATGCAATCAACCTAACACAAATTAAATTTAAGCCATATTAATTAAACTAAACATATCAACATCACAAATATTCATAGGCATGTTCATCATAACAACAACAAAATTAAAAGGATAGGGAACAAGAATCAAATTCAGTGTTTTCTCTGTGGCTTGACTAGTTTGCTCCACTCCTCCTTCTCCCCTTATTCTTGTTGAACCGAGGCTTCCACGAACACTTGAATTCTACTCAAATGGTGGTTGATTGACTCTTTTTCAAGAGGTGAAATCGGCAAGGGAATAGAGGAAGAAAATGAAGAACAATGAAAAGGAATGAAGAGAGAAAAATAAAAGAAAAGTGAAGAGATGAGAAAAGTTGAGATATGTTTGAAGTGAGCAGCCAATGGGAGTATTTATAGGCTGAGAAGGCTGCTAAAAATAGCCAAAATTAGCAGCTAGAGACTCCCCACATAGCCAGCCACACATGTGGCATGTTTGAAGATTTCAAACATGCTATTTTAAGGTAGGGGCAAATCTAGAAAGGCATAAATAGTGGAGGGGTTTGAATGCAATTTGAAAGAGTCTTCAATGGCCATTTTTCAATCCAAATAATCAGCCAAGAAAGCTTATTGGGTCAGCTTGTGCGACGGTTTTGGGCTGCCTAGTGCTCAGTTGATCGATTTTCTCGGTTCAGTTCAATTGGGCCCCTTTTCATAATTAATTAACAATAATTTATTTAACCTAAATTAAATTGGATTAAAATTAAAATTGATTATATTATGAATTAACACACATAATTTGGACTGTCTTAGGCTGAAAAATTAATTTGCCTTGATGCTTCAAAATTGCTTCTCGATTTTGCGCTTCTAGTAGTATCTGCCGAGCCATTTTTCGCTATTTGTGCAAACCTATCGAAAATAATCAAAATTAATCAAAATTTAATATAAAATTAATTAAAATTCAACATGTTTATAATTTGATTTTAATTTAATTATTTTATAATTATTATTTATTTTTCGACACGAATTTTACCGAAACTACTTGAATTTGAATTAAAAAGAGCATGAAAAAATATGTACATTTTCGTGTTTCGACACCCCCAAACTTAATTCATTGCTCATACCGAGTAATGTCCAAATTTGAAAAGAATATCTCGGAAACAACTTTGAAAAATTCCTTCAAAATAACATTCTTCCCAAAATTATGATTTTAGTATACTTATGCTCAAGAACAAGAATTTTGAGAGTTACGCTACTTAAGTATACATATCATTCAAATTAATCTCAATCATTCTTATGATAGCAAAAATAGATTAAATGATGCCAAATAAATAAATCTTAAATTCCTACCAATTTGATTTTATTCCATTATTCAAGATTAAGCTGTAATCATTAAGTTTAGCTTATGCCTTCATATGTTGAACATAGCAATTTCTCTCCACTAATGTAGGTAGCATAGAAACTTGAATTAATAGCTCTTTAAAAAGGTTGTAACTTGAATTAATTGCTTCGCTCCCTATTCGATAGTGGACTCCATGGTTCAAATATGAAATCTGGAAACTTAGGCACAAAAATAAACGGGTCATTGTATGTTTTCGTAAGAGTGCTTCTTATTGAGTCATCCTGTATTTTTGAATATCTCTAGTAAGCTTGTTGCTGCCACTGCATATGTTGCATGATGTCCATCAATTTTGACAGCTCATCTCGAAGATCTGAATTATCAGGGATTTCAGCTGACTGTATTGGTTCGATCTATGTGGGATCTTCTTCTTCTTCTTCTTCTTCTTCTTCTTCTTCTTCTTCTTCTTCTTCAGGATCCTCGCTCTCTTTAACTCTTTGTTGTAGAATAGAGTCTCCAGCTATTCGGTAGAGGTCCCAATCTGTGACTGTGCCATGGCTATAATCTGTTTTCTTTACGTTTGCAAGAATTTTAGCTTTTAAGCACAAAAGTTATCATAAAGGGAAAGTAAGTTGGGCTAGAACGTCTAGTGGCACAATCCTGCATTTCTCTCAAGATGATTTTTCCCACATCAATTGTCTTTCTAGTTAAAATCGAGTATAATAAGACCATTCACTTTAATGAAATTGTAGTCCCATGTGAAATAGGAATAAGGCTGAATCGAATGAAATAGAACCATACCTTCGCTAGTGGTGTCAAATATTCTCTGCGACAAGTTTAAATTCCTTGCTTTGACACAGTCCACTTAGAACCTAGAACTGTAAGCTCGTCGAGAATTTCTTACAGATTTTCAGACTCAATATTGCTCATCAAGGAAGAATATTCGTTGTCTTCGAAATAAAGTAATTCAAAGAATTCATTAATAGCGTTTAAGGTTATTGGTACCTTGATTCCACGAATAGAAGCTTCCGTCAATTCGTTTGAGGTTAAATTCGCGTAAATTTCACAAACTAACTCCTCATCTGCACTAGGTCTTTTCTCGCAAAATAACTCCCAATTGAGAGCTTCAGCAATTTTTCGAATGTGTACCATGAAATCAATATAGTTGCTTTCTTTCAGCGTAAAGCCTTTTTCTAGGTACATCTGTTGATTCTTGAAAACACTTTTGTATCTCGCTTTGGCTTCTTCATAGTGGAATTTATTTTGTGATTCGCCAATTTGGGCAGAGGCTCAAGTTCTCTTGCGAGGCATGATTAACCTGAACATAAGATGGAAACAAATATTTTCTCAAAAATTTAATTAGTATAAAATATTAATAATTCAATAAATTGGAAAATTAAATAAAATAAAATTTTAGGTGAAAATTTTGTCTTACCACCTTTTTATAAGAATTAGGAACTCAAAGCAAATAAATATAAAGCAAAAAGGGGTTGGTTTAGGGATGGTTGTAGGGTGTCTTGATGGTGTGGTGTGATAGGAAAGGGTGTTGGTGTGAGTAGCAATACACAGTGTGAGTAGATGCGTGGGCAGCAAGCGGTATTTCCAGATTAAAATGAGAATTTAAATCCATAAGGCCTACACTCTCCCTATTATCTTCTTTTTCCATATACGTATCAATTTCCATAATTTTTTCATGTTCATTAATTAAAGAAGACACATTAGTTAAAGAATTGAGATAAGTTAAAACCTTACCTGTGTGGTCTTTGTGTACTGGTCCAGATAACTCTGTAGAGTGAAACTGCCCGATAACTGAAGCTATGTGCACTGGCCCAATTAATGACACAGGCCCCTACTGCCTATCTGATGACAAGAATTCCATTGGCCAATTTGCATCACAAAACTCTGATGCCCAACTAAAGGAACAGCTGAACCTGGCCTAAGGACGTCCATGTCCAATTTCCCTCTATGTCTGTCGTTTTTGGCCCCACACTGGATCTCCATCCCCTCTAAACAAATATGTTCTAACGAGCTAAAAGTGTTGTGATTGTACTAGAAAGAACATATGTTTTCTCCCTATTTATTGGTTAATTTGTTCCCATTAAGTTATTTTTAGCATACATTTTAGCATTTTCAGTTTAGTAAATTGCATTTTATAACCTAGTGAATCCTAGCCTATTTTATCATTAATTTTGATATCTTTCTGCACTAATGTCGTTGCATTAGTTAATTGGCTTTCGGACGTCGTAACTCGGTCGAAACGAATTCAGAAATATAGTAGCCAACTTATTCACATTCGGCCATAGCATACATAATTTCATATATTTTATTCCAGCATGTATACCTAGCATTTAATTGAAATTTAGTACACCTATTTGCTTATTAACTTACCTCGGACGATACAAAATAGAACAGGACAGCTAGTCGACAACTTTTGTTTTCCCCCGATCCAAATCTGATTTCTTTGGTTCTTGATCTAAATATATTCAAATTAATCTCATTCAAACATATTTTCATTCAATTTAGTCCAAAAACACATAAATAGGTAAATTACCATTTTACCCCTGACATTTACACTTTTTACAATTTAGTCCCTATTACACAAAACACAAAATATACAAAATTTCAACATACCCATGTTGGGCCGAATTTTATCCATACTCATACAAATCCATATATTTTATTCATTTCACATTTTAGTCCATCAAATTATTTTTTTTTGCAATTTAGTCCTAATTACTCAAAATCATCAAAAATTCCAATACAAAATATGTTAATCTAAAACATCTCTTTCATATTTCATCATTAAAAAAAAATCACAAGCTCTCAACAATAGCATAACTCAAAATATTCATCAAAATAAAAAAAATTTAAGCATGGATTTTGTAGTACTCGAAGCAACGATCTCAAAAACGTAAAAATTATCAAAAACCGAACTAAACTCATACCTTGATTAAGCTTTAAAGATGGTTGAACCCTAGATTTGTTTATTTCTTTTCTTTTGTTTGAGTTTCGGCAAGAAGAACAAATGAAATAAAAATGAATTTGATAACTTTATTTTTAACTAATGTATGTTTAATAACTAAATTACTTATATAACCTTTATAATAAAATTATACTTTCACATATTTAATGTCTTTACCGTCCACCTACATTAATCATGGCTCAAGTACAACTTTAAGGCTTCAATTTAGAAAGCAACTAACAATTCAACCCCTTTTAGAAATAACCACTAAATTTTCATTTTACGCGATTAAGTCCTTTTATTTAATCGGACACTCAAACAATAAAATTAAATCACGAAAATTTCACACATGCTAATTCACACACAATAAACATAGAAAATAATTTTAAAATATTTTTTGACTTGGATTCGTGGTCCCGAAACTACCGTTCCGATTAGGGTCTAAATTGGGCTGTTACATAAAGTCAGCATGAATTTAAGAGCTGATTTATGTGTTTTTCTCCAAGTCGTTTGATTCTTCTCTTTTGTTTTTCTCTGTGATGGTGCTAGCTTCTGAGTTGACTACCACTCATCTTTTTTATCCCTCCCATCAATTCTCTCTTTCTTTCTTCTTCTCATCATTCTATGTGCCTTTTCTTTGTTCAGATTACGAATCTATTTTGTAGGTATGTTTGTTATCTTCACAAATTGTGATGGATAGATGATGGTGCCTCTTGTTGTTGAAATTTTACCGGCCACCAACAATTTCTTTTGGAAAGTGGGCGTCTCTTCATCGACTTCTTAATTTGTTTATGTTTTGAGAGTATTTCATAATAATAAATGATTTCACAAGTCAGTTTGGACTAGCGTTGTCTTAAGTTTTATATTTATTTATTTATTTTTCTTTCTTTAAGAACTCTTTACTTTTAAAAGTTTTTATCTACTCTTGTACTACGTTTGTTAGTCTTGATTATGCATGTTGTCTTGTGTTTACAAGTAATTTTAGGGATGATTTTTTAACTTAAAATAATATATATGATAAATGCCGAATCTGAAGCGAAGCAACCCATCCATGAACAAATTAGAGTTAAAGAAAAATGAGTGGAAGATTGTGGATAATCCATCATTTTTAGTTGAAAAATGTTCACATTTTTAAGCTCCTTTTCCAGGCTCTCACAGTTTTGTTGTGACCATGTAAACAAGTCCACCCATTGTTGGCCATCTAGCAACTTGTCATAAGACAATATCTAGAGCAAAATATACAAAGCCTCGTGGAACAATTTTCCTGGACAAATTAACATAAATATCTTTTTATTTTTATTTTTTCCATGGTCAGAAATAAAAGGATTATGGATTTAAGTTTTGTATTATCTTTTCCAAATACGACCAAAACTATGTTAAAAAAAATATCTAAATTATAATAAATCATTATTAGGAACCGCATAAATTAATTGAAATTTATTACTTACTAGTTTATATTTTCGTGTAAATAATAAATTTATAATATTAGTTTTGTTTAAAACTTTTAATGAATTTTAAATTGAAAAAGTATTGTAATTAAAAAAATACTTTTAAAAATAATTAAATAATTTAAATTAAGTTATGTTAATTTTATTTAATTTTAAAATTATTTAACATTAAAATAATACAAAAAAATATCATGATTTGAATATTAATTTAATATATTATAACTTATTAATAATTTCATACAGGTTATTTGTTATATATATAGATATTGTTAAATTAATTTGTTTTAATGTTAAATTTGTTAATATTCAATTTTTTGTAATTTTATATTTTTATTTGTTCTACTTCAATCAATGAATGTAATTAATTTTTTTATTTGAAAAATATAAATTTAACTTGGTACAGGATCCTTTACATGTAAGGTCGATTGTTCATGCAATTTGGGATCTTTATTTTGGTCAACCAACGGTGGAAGCTTTAACTAAAGGGGGTGCTCCTGGTCTAGTGAATATCGCTTACTCTAGTATTTATCATTGATAGTATACAATCAGGTTATATACTAATGAAGATCTTTATACTGGAGCCCTTTTTCTATTATTTCTTTCTACTCTATCTTTAATAGCGGGTTGGTTACACCTACAATTGAAATGGAAACCAAGCATTTCATGGCTCAAAAACATCGAATCTTGTCTCAATCATTATTTGTCAGGATTATTCAGAGTAAGTTCCTTGGCTTGGACAGGGCACTTAGTCCATGTTGCTATTCCTAGATCCCGAGGGGAATATGTTCAATGGAATAATTTCTTAGATGTATTATCGCATCCCTAAGGGTTAGGCCCATTTTTTTAGGTGAGTGGAATCTTTATGCTCAAAACCCCGATTCAAGTAGCCATTTATTCGGTACCTCCCAAGGATCAAGAACTGTCATTATAACTCTTCTCGGGGGATTCCATCCATAAATGCAAAGTTTACGGTTGATTGATATTGCACGCCATCATTTAGCTATTGTAATTCTTTTCCTAATAGTGGGTCACATGTATAAAACTAACTTCGGAATTGGTCATAGTATAAAAGATCTTTTAGAAGCACATATTCCTCCAAAAGGACGATTGGAGCGGGGACATAAGGGTCTTTATAACAATAAATAATTTGATTCATTTTCAATTTGGCCTTGCTCTAGCTTTTTTAGGGGTTGTTACATCCTTGGTAGCTCAACACATGTACTTTTTACCTGTTTATGCGTTCATAGCACAAGGCTTTACAACTCAAGCTGTGTTATATACCCATCACCAATACATCGCAGGATTTATCATGACAGGAGCTTTTGCCCATGAAGCTATATCTTTATTAGAGATTACAATTTAGAGCAAAATGAGGATAATGTATTAGCTAGAATGTTAGACCATAAATAAGCTACGGTATCCCATTTAAGTTGGGGAGCCTCTTTCTAAGATTCCATACATTGGACTTTATGCCCATAATGGTATCTCCAATTATATCACCTTTAGGATGTAAAATATATATCTTCTCACCATCCCCATGGTGTATGAGAAAAATGTATGCATTTCGATGAGGGTCGTATTCTATGGTTACGATTCTACCATATATGTCTTTTTCATTTCGTCGAAAATCAATTTTATGGTATAGACGCTTATAACCTCCCCCTCTATGCCTTGCTGTAATGATTCCTTTGGTATTATGACCTTTAACAAAACAATGTTGTCCATAGATCAAATTATTTTGTGGATTGGATTTCACTTGATTATCTACGGCTCCATTACATGTGTCCGGGGTAGAAGTTTTATATAAATGTATTGTCATGCTATTAAGTATTTTGATTTAAGTTCTTTTCATTCTAAGAGGTGGAATAGAATGACCTGGTTGAAGCGTAATGATCATATGCCTGTAATACATTTTATGTCCTATAATAGGTCCTATTCTTCTATCCTTTTTGAGGAGTCGATGACTATTCATAGCTATTACCTTGACACTAAAGAAGAGTTCAACCCAATGCTTTATTTCTGTCCTAGTTGATCTTGATTCGACATTAGAAGTATATTGATTTTTTACCAATAATCGAATACTTTTGTCTGTAACTACAACATATTTGATTCCATTCATAAATCTATTTTCTTCCCTATGAGTTCGAACCTCAATAAGAATGTCAGTTCTTATTGTTTATATGTTATGATATGAATATAACACACCAATTCAATATGCATAGATGACAAGATTCCATTGGTATAGAGCCAATTCTATTAGACTTATCGGAGGGTCCCATTAGCATGAATCCAGTAGGAATTGAACCTACGAATTCGTTAATTATGAGTTGGGTGCTTTAACCATTCATCCATAGATGCTTAGAAGGGATCCTCATACATGGTGAATAACCAAATTCCAATTGAAATGAAATCTTTAGGATAAATCAATGCAATTTAGGAGGAATCAATGAAAGGACATCAATTCAAATCTTAAATTTTTGAATTGAGAGAGATAAAAAATTCTCATAGTTTCTTAGATTCATGGACCCAATTCAATTCAATGGGATCTTTCATTCACATTTTATTCCCACCAAGAACATTTTATAGAACTCTTGGACCCCTAAATTTGGAGTAGTCATTTTGTACATTCAATGTACTCTACAGATAGAGGAATACATAGAGTTGAATATAGTAAAATAACTATTGAAAGATTTTGTTGCAATTGTTCGTTTGGAAATTTCCTGAAAAGATAATCATAGGTTCTTCTCTCCATTGGAACAATAAGGCCATTATGATTGTAACAGCCTGATTTAGGGCCTAGTCAGAACAGTGATCTCGGTACCACAAATTTAAAGTTAAAAAGATTATTTTATTATTATTTTGATGTTCTAGCATGAATATATTAGTGCATGAAAAATTTGGTAAGTTAATTTTGACGTTTGTGAGCCCATTTACGAAAAGGACTAAATCGCATAAAGTGTAAAAGTCCTAAATTGATAGCTAAAGGTGTTGTTTTGTTAGAGAATCAAAATTTGGGGATTTTAAAGGCTATTAGACCCTATTAGAAGAGCTTGGTCAGCCATGAGACAAGAATGGGTAATTGGTCAAAGGGTTAGGTTGGTTGATGTCATAATATGTATTTTAATAATACCCTAAAGCCTAGTATTCACCTTCTTCATCCATTTTTCTCCTCTTTGACCAAAAATCAGCCATTTTTTGGGTTTGAAAGCTTCAAAAATTTTATAAACTTTAAGCCCTCTCAAGCAAGTGATTCCTATACCCTTTGTTGATGATTTTTGCATTTTTGAGACCTTTGAAGCATGAGCTTTCAAATGAGGGGTCTATTTTGCAAAATGATTAAGAGTTTAGGGTTTTTCCATGATAAAATTTAGGGTTTTTTTCTAAAATTTTATGAAAGAATATGAGTCTTGGGTACGTTAGAAACAATTTTTGTGAAAGGTGTTAACTTGAAAACACCTAAATGGACCATTTTGCGTAAGTTGTAAAAAAAATGATAAATGAGTGAAATAATGAGAATTTGGGCTGCTTCTAGTTATAAAATGTATTCGGCTATGCTTAAGATATGAGAAAATTTGATAAAAAAATCAATTTCTGGACCTAGGGGTAAAATGGTCATTTTGTGAAATTCTAGGGGCGAAATAGGTATTTTACCCAACTATGCGTTGTCGAGTGTTTAGATTGTTGTGCTAATAGAATGAATGAATTTTGTTAATATAGATCCAAAGAAACGTGATTCGGGTCTTGATCGGGGTAAGAACAAAGTATACGAAGATTGAACTCATTTTCATCATTTTGTATCGAGGTAAGTACATATGTAAATAATGTGTTATTAAAGTTTATTTTGAAATATATGTAATGATATATGTATATGTGTGTGTGTGTGTGTGTGTGTGTAATTGCCTTATAGTATTCATGTGATCGAATGCCATCTATTACCATGATAGTGTAAATGGTGTGTTATGAGAATAAAGTACATTGTGAGCAAGTGAAATGCTACCCGGTTATATAAGAAACCCCGTTGAATCCTAGATTTAGTATCGGATACAAAAAAGGGTTACCATGAGAATAGGAATAGTCTGAACTCATAAGAAATGTCTAAGTTCATGAGATGAATGAAATATGTAGCGTGGGTCCAGGTGCTGACCTAATGTACAGACCCGTGAGTAGCTCAATGAGCGTACATTACATGATGACATTATAGGGTCTGAGCACTGACTCAATAAAAAGGCCCGTGAGTAGCACAAATGAGAGCATTTCATAGTACATGGTAATTTTGACTACTAGACTTAGAAGGCACTTGGGTATAAACTCCTCGTGTATCCGTAAGTATCCCGAGTATTCAACGGGTAACTCGAAAGCTTAATTAATAAGACCTCGATAAGGTATGTACACTGTATTTAGGATTTAAGCTGAGTATGTGATGGGACGTAACGAGCATTTGTGAACAAAGTGAAGAATAAGATAAAGAACTTTAAGTGATTTACATTTTTATTTTGAATTATGATATGTCATCATTAGTATATGATTTACGCACACTTTATTTGCTTATATGTGTACTTACAAGGTTCCCAAGCTTACCCTCTTTCTATTCCTTTCTTATAGTGCCATCAAAATAGATCGAGGATTACCAGTCACGTCGGGAAAGCTAGTCACACTAATATTTTGAAGCCTCTTGGTATAGTTGAAATCTTTTATTTTGATTATGGCATGTATAGGACTTAAGTTTTTGAGTCTTGTGTTATGGTTGACTGGCCAAGCATGTTGGCTTAATCTAATATTTGATTTATTTTGTATAAGGTCTTGTGATTAAATGAGATATGGTCTATTGAGGCTGATTTGGTTGTTGATATAGTCTAGTATAAGTCTTGGATATTATTGTGTAGGTTGCATAAGTAAAGGCGGAAAATAGGCCTGGTAAATAGCCTTATTTTGCCCACAAGGGTAGGCACACGGGCGTGTGCCTTTGGCCTTGTGACAATTTGGGTATGCTAACGTCAGAAACAGAATATCAAGTTTTTGCACACGGGCTTTGAACACAAGTGTGTTGAGGCCGTGTGAGAGACACGGGCCATGGACACGGGCGTGTGTCCAGGCTGTGTGAAGTCTGTACTTGATTTATGAAAAATTTTGGAAATAAATTGGCCACACGGGCAAGGGACCCGGGCATGTCCCAAGCCACACGGGCGTGTGCCCTATATTCACACAGGCGTGTGGAGCCTTAAAGCATGAATTTTTTTGAGTTTTCTTAAGTTCTCGGTTTGGTTCTAAAATACCCCGAATGTATGTTTGGGGCCTCTAAAGTTCATATAAGGGACAATATGCATGTGAAATGAAAAGTTTTAAATTGATCAAAATTTTACGACCCGATTTTATATTGTTGGTTGAGTTTAAGTTTAATAACACCTCAAACCCTGTTCTGGCACTGGATATAAGCAAAAGGTGTTACATTTAGTGGTATCAGAGCTACAATTTAGTCAGTTCTCGAATATGAGTCTAACTATACGTGCCATAAATGAATTGTGATAGTGTGATGGCTCTTGACCTTTTTAAATTGTATTTTCATATAGTAATGGACCCCGATCGAACCATGGCAGACGATGTAGAAAGTAACGCACTAGCTTCTACTGAAGGGGCAGTGCCATCTGATAATCGACCTCCCACAGTTAGTCAGGGAGGAGAAGAAGGGGCTCAAGAGGCCTTTCTCTACATGATGAATGAGTGGTATACGGAGTTCGTTCGAGTGAACCCGAATGCTCCACCCCCTCTAACCTCACTTATTCCTCGACCTGTTCCTATAGCAACCCAGGGTGTAGACCTTGAGAGGCGGAATAGACCTTCGGTGGATAGGATACGGAAGCAGGGAGTCGAAGAGTTTTGAGCTAGTAAAGATGACGATCCTGAAAGAGCAAAATTCTGGCTTGAAAATACCATCAGGGTATTCGATGAACTATCTTGCACTTATGAAGAATGCTTGAAGTGCATAATATCCTTATTGAGGGACTCAGCATACCACTGGTGGAAGACGTTAGTCTCAGTGGTACCCCACGAAAGAGTTACATGGGAATTCTTCCAAGAGGAATTCTAGAAGAAATACATTAGTGAGAGATTCATGGACCAAAAGCGTAAAGAATTCCTTGAAATGCAGCAAGGCCGCATGACGATTATTGAATATGAAATAGAGTTCGTCAGACTTAGTAAGTATGCTCGGGAGAATATATCCTCCGAGGTAAAGATGTGTCGAAGGTTTGAGGATGGACTTAATAAGGATATTAGACTGTTAGTAGGTGTCCTTGAGTTGAAAGAGTTTGTAGTACTAGTTGATCGGACTTGTAAAATCAAGGAGTTGATCAAGGAAAAGAAGAAAATTGAGGTTGAGGCTAGAGATGTAAAGAAAAGGCATGCGAGCAAGTCGTTTCCCTCTCAGTCTAATAAATCCAGAGACGTCTACTCTCGTTATCATGCATTTACTAGACACTAGTATCGGGATCGTAAGAAGCAAGATTCGAACCTTAAGTCTCGGGCTACATCGGTGGCCAGTGTAGGCAATGCCAGATCTTATAGGCCAGAGTGCCAACACTGTGGTAGAAACCATTTTGGTAAGTGAAGGATGAATGATAGATCCTATTTTCGATGTGGTTCTCAAGACCACTTCATCAAGGATTGCCCCGAGATGAAGGAGAAATAAAAATCTCATGGTGCAAGGCCAAGTGGTGCCAATTCAAGAGGAAGACCCCAGAAGAATGTTGGAACTAGGGCTAACAGTAAGAATGTGACAAGAAACTCTACAATAAGATCCGAAGTTAGGGCTCCGGCTAGAACATATGTCATACGTGCACGTGAAGATGCATCATCTCCCGACGTGATCACTGGTATATTCTCCCTTCATGATAATACTATTATTGCTTTGATTGACCCTGGTTCTACTCATTCGTATGTGTGCATGAAATTAGTGTTTAGCATGAATATGCTTGTTGCTTCTATAGAGTTCATGATTAAGGTGTCAAACCCATTAGGCAAACATGTGTTAGTCAATAAAGTATGCAAGAAATGTCCCTTAGTAGTGAAAGGTCATTATTTTCAAGCTAATTTAATGCTATTACCATTCGACGAGTTTGATGTCATATTGGGTATGGACTGGTTGACACTCCTTGATGCTGTGTTAGATTGTAGACAAATAGTCATTAAATTGAAATGTGAAAATGGTGAAAACCTTTGGGTTGAATCAGATGAGCCAGGAAACTCGCCTATGGTAATATTCTCGATGTCCACTCAGAGATACTTGAAGAAAGGATGTGAAGCTTATTTGGCTCTTGTAATGAATTCAAAGGAGTCTGAACTGGAAGTGGAGTCAGTACCAGTTGTATGCGAATATGTGGATGTATTTCCGGAAGAGCTGCCTGGGTTACCTCCAATTCGAGAAGTGGAGTTCGGTATAAAATTAATGCCAGGGACCGCACCTATTTCGATTGCTTCGTATCGGATGGTCGCGACCGAGCTGAAGGAACTAAAGTTACAGTTGCAGGAATTAACCGATAAGGGTTTCGTGAGACTAATTTTTTCGTCATGGGGCACTCCGGTGTTATTTGTGAAAAAGAAGGATGGATCTATGAGGTTGTGTATAGATTACCGATAGTTAAATAAGAGAACTATTAAGAACAAATACCCGTTACTGTGAATTGATGACTTGTTTGATCAACTGAAGAGAGCAGCATGCTTTTCTAAGATAGACTTCAGATCTGGCTACTACCAATTACGAGTGAAAGAGGCAGATGTGCCTAAAACTGCTTTTAAGACTCAGTATGGCCATTATGAGTTTCTCAACATGCCCTTTGGCTTAACGAATGCCCCCGCCGTGTTTATGGATTTAATGAATAGGATATTTTGGTCATATTTAGATAAATTTATTGTCGTATTTATCAATGATATCCTGATCTATTCTAGAGATAAGGAAGAACATGCCAAACATCTGAGAACTATTCTGTAAACTCCGCGAGACAACCAGTTGTATGCCAAGTTTAGTAAAAGTGAGTTTTGGCTTCAAAAAGTCAGCTTTTTGGGTCACATTGTCTCGAGTGATGGCATTAGAGTTGATCCCAGCAAGATTTTTGCTATTGTTGAATGGAAACCCCCGAAAAATGTGACCGAAGTTAGAAGCTTTTTAGGCTTGGCAGGTTAGTATAGACGATTTGTAAAAGATTTTTCTGTGATTGCTACACCCATGACGAAGTAGTTGCAGAAAGATATTAAGTTTGAATGGTCAGATTTATGCCAGTAGAGTTTCGAAAAGTTGAAGATGTTGTTAACTGAGGCTCCTGTACTAGTTCAACCCAAATCAGGAAAAGAGTTTGTGATCTTCAACGATGCTTCTCTAAACGGGTTGGGATGTGTACTTATGCAAGAAAGTAAGGTTGTAGCCTATGCCTCAGACAACTGAAACCTCACAAGAAGAACTATCCGACACATGATCTAGAGTTGGCAGTTATAGTATTTGCTCTGAAGATTTGGCGACATTATTTATTCGGGGAAAAATGTCACGTATATACCGATCAAAAAAGTCTTAAGTACTTGATGACTCAGAAAGATTTAAATTTGGGGTAGGGAAGATGGTTAGAACTGTTAAAGGATTATGAATTAATTATCGACTACCACCCGAGAAAGGCGAACGTGGTTGCCGACGCATTAAGTAGAAAGTCATTGGTTGCTTTGAGAGCGATGAATGCCCAATTGGTTTTATTCAAGGATGGATCTGTTATAGCAGAGTTAAAAGCTAGACCGATGTTTCTTCAAGAAATTCGTGAAGCCCAGATGAATGACAATAAATTGTTGGCTAAGAGAACTCAATGTGAATCAGGAGTTGAATCGGATTATCAAATTGGTTCTGAAGGCTGCTTGAATTTTCGAGAAAGGATTTATGTTCCTAAAGATACTGAGTTGATTCTGAAGATTTTAGGTGAGGCGCATAGTGGTTGTTTGTCAGTGCACCCCGGGAGTACGAAAATGTACAATGATTTGAAGAAAATATATTGGTGGCTGGGGATGAAAAGAGACATTTTGGAGTTCGTATCCAAATGTCTGATATGTCAACAAGTAAAAGCCGAGCACCAAGTACCTTCCTGTTTACTCTAGCCTATCATGGTCCCAGAGTGGAAATGGGATCGGATCACTATGGACTTTGTTACGAGATTGCCATTGACCCCGAGGAAGAAAGATGCTATATGGGTCGTAGTTGATCGACTGACTAAGTCGGCTCACTTCATCCCAGTACGTACAGAGTTTTCACTTGACAAGCTAGCCGACATTTACATTTCGGAGATTGTGAGACTTCATAGAGTACCCTTGTCGATTGTTCTGGATAGAGACCTGAGGTTTACCTCGAGGTTTTGGAAGAAGTTGCAAGAAGCCTTAGGGACTAAGTTAAGCTTTAGTATGGCTTTCCATCCGCAAATCGATGGCCAGTCTAAGAAAGTAATTCAGATTTTGGAAGGCATGCTCCGATGCTATGTATTAGAGTTCCAGAGCAGTTGGGAAAAGTACTTGCCGCTAATAGAGCTCGCGTATAACAATAGTTTTTAGTCGAGTTTGAAGATGGCACCTTATGAAGCGTTATATGAGTGTAAGTGCCGAGCGCCCTTGTATTGGACCGAGCTCAGAGAAAACTAAATTCAAGGGATCGACTTAGTCAAGGAGACCGAAGAAAAAGTTAAGGTGATTCGTGATTGCTTAAAGGCTACTTCGGATAGACATAAATCCTACGCAGATTTGAACGAAAAGAAATCGAGTTTCAAGTCGGTGATTAGGTATTTTTGAAAGTATCTTCTTGGAAAAAGGTTCTCAGATTTGGTAATAAGGGTAAATTGAGTCCGCGTTTTATCGAACCTTATGAGGTGATCGAGAGAATTGGGTCGGTAGCCTATCGGTTAAACTTTCCATTGGAGTTGGAAAAGATCCATAATGTGTTTCATGTGTCCATGCTACGCCGATACCGCTCTGACCTTCCATATGTGATTTCTCCGGTGGAGGTGGAGATTAGATTGGATATGTCGTATAGTGAGGAACCAGTTGAGATTCTAGCTCGATAAATTAAGCAATTAAGAAATAAGAACGTTCCCCTTGTGAAAGTGTTATGGCAGAGACATGGGGTTTAAGAGGCAACATGGGAACCCAAAGAAATCATGAAAAGCCAATACCTAAACCTTTTTGCTGGAAAGATTTTCGAGGACGAAAATCCCTAAAGGGGGAGAAATGTAACAGCACGATTTAGGGCCTAGTTAGAACAGTGATCTCGGGATGACAAATCTGAATTTAAAAATATTATTTTATTATTATTTTTATTTTTTAGCATGAATATATTAGTACATGAAAAATTTGGTAAGTTAATTTTGACGTTTGTGAGCCCATTTACGAAAAGGACTAAATCGCATAAAGTGTAAAAGTACTAAATTGATAGCTAAAGGTGTTATTTTGTTAGAGAAACAAAATTGGGGGATTTTAAAAGGCAATTAGACCCTATTAGAAGAGCTTGGCCAGCCATGAGACAAGAATGGGTAATTGGTCAAAGGGTTAAGTTGGTTGATGTCATAATATGTATTTTAATAATACCCTAAAGCCTAGTATTCACTTCTTCATCCAATTTTCTCGTCTTTGACCAAAAATCAGCCATTTTTGGGGTTTGAAAGCTTCAAAAATTTCATAAACTTTAAGCCCTCTCAAGTAAGTGATTCCCATACCCTTTGTTGATGATTTTTCCATTTTTGAGACCCTTGAAGCATGAGCATTCAAATGAGGGGTCTATTTTGCTAAATGATTAAGAGTTTAGGGTTTTTCCATGATAACATTTAGGGTGTTTTCTGAAATTTTATGGAAGAATATGAGTCTTGGGTACGTTAGAAACAATTTTTTTGAAAGGTGTTAACTTGAAAATGCCTAAAAGGACCATTTCGCATAAGTTGTAAAATAAATGATAAATGAATGAAATAATTAGAATTTGGGCTGCTTCTAGTTATAAAATGTATTCGGCTATGCTTAAGATATGAGGAAATTCGATAAAAAAATAGATTTCCGGACCTAGGGGTAAAATGGTCATTTTGTAAAATTCTAGGGGAAAAATGGGTATTTTACCCAATTATGCGTTGTCGAGTGTTTAGATTGTTGTGCTAATAGAATGAATGAATTTTTTTAATATAGATCTAGAGAAACGTGATTCGGGTCTTGATCGGGGTAAGAACAAAGTATACAAAGATTGAACTCGTTTTCATCATTTTGTATCGAGATAAGTACATATGTAAATAATGTGTTATTAATGTTTATTTTGAAATATATGGAATGATGTATATATGTGTGTGTGTGTAATTACCCTATAGTATTCATTTGATTGAATGGCATCTATTACCATGATAGTGTAAATGGTGCGTTATGAGAATAAAGTACATTGTGAGCAAGTGAAATGCTACCAGGTTATATAAGAAACCCCGTTGAATCCTAGATTTAGTACCGGATACAAAAAGGGGTTACCATGAGAATAGGAATGGTCTGAACTCATGAGAAATGTCTGAGTTCATGAAATGAATAAAATATGTAGCGTGGGTCCGGGAGCTGACCTAATGTACAGACTCATGAGTAGCTCAATGAGCGTACATTACATGATGACACTATGGGGTCCAGGCACTGACTCAATAAAAATGCCCGTGAGTTGCACAAATGAAAGCATTTCATAGTGCATGGTAATTTTGACTACTAGACTTAGAAAGCACTTGGGTATAAACTCCTCGTGTATCCGTAAGTATCTCGAGCATTCAACGGGTAGCTCGAAAGCTTAATTAATGAGACCTAGATAAGGTATGTACACTGTATTTAGGATTTGAGCTGAGCATGTAATGGGACGTAACGAGCATTTGTGAACAAGGTGAAGAATAGGATAAAGAACTTTAAGTGATTTACATTTTTATTTTGAAGTATGATATGTCATCATTAGTATATGATTTATTCACACTTTATTCACCTATATGTGCATTTACTAGGCTCCAAAACTTACACTCTTTCCATTCCTTTCTTATAGTCCCATCAAAGTAGATCGAGGATTACCAGTCACGTCGGGAAAGCCAGTCACACTAATATTTTGAAGCCTCTCGGTATAGTTGAAATCTTCTATTTCGATTATGGCATGTATAGGACGTAAGTTTTTGAGTCTTGTGTTATGGTTGATTGGCCAAGCATGTTGGCTTAATCTAATATTTGATTTATTTTGTATAAGGTCTTGTGATTAAATTAGATTTGGTCTATTGAGACTGATTTGGTTGTTGATATGGTCTGGTATAGGTCTTGGATATTATTATGTAGGTTGTATAAGTAAGGGCAGAAAATAGGCTTGGTAAATAGCCTTATTTTGCCTACACGGGCATGTGCCTTTGGCCGTGTGACAATTTGGGTATGTTGACGTCAGAAACAGAATACCAGGTTTTTGCACACAGGCGTTTTGAGGCCGTGTGAGAGACACGGTCCATGGACACAGGCGTGTGTCCAGGCTGTGTGAAGTCTGCACTTGATTTATAAAAAATTTTGGAAATAAATTGGCCACACGGGCAAGGGACCCGGGCGTGTCCCAAGCCACACGGGTGTGTGCCCTATATTCACATGGGCGTGTGGAGCCTTAAAGCATGAATTTTTTTTAGTTTTCTTAAGTTCTCGGTTTGGTTCTGAAATACCCCGAATGTATGTTTGGGGCCTCTAAAGTTCGTATAAGGGACAGTATGCATGTGAAATGAAAAGTTTTAAATTGATCAAAATTTTACGGCCTGGTTTTATATTGTTGGTTGAGTTTAAGTTCGGTAACACCTCAAACCCTGTTCCGGCGCTGGATACGGGCAAGGGGTGTTACAATGCTCATTACTAAACTTGTTAAAGTGATGAAATATAACCAAGGTATATCATTTTTATTAAAGGCTGAATCGATCATCAGAAGAAGAATTAGGCCAAAAATTAGGATATATTCTGGGAAAATAAAATTTCGATCAAAGAGAATAAAATGAAAGGCTTTCATAAAAGTTCCTGTTGAATCGAGAATGAATTTTTCATTCTGTACATGCTAGATCATGAATTAGTAACTGCATCCAATCTCCAAAAACAATCCCAGTTGTTTTGAACTTTTTATTTTTGGAATGGGAATATTTATGGAATCCTCATGAATAGGATCAAACCTTATTCCATGGTATTTACATGAGATTCTTCTTTCTTATTCTTAATCAAGTCTCTGAGAGGGCTTAGTTGATCCATGATTTATGTTTCAGCTTTCGTTTCCTGTTCATTTGTTTCAATGAATATATCGCTCAATTTCGATTCTTTCTTTTTCTATTGATTCTTTTCTGATCAAGATGTATGGATCCATGAATCTATGTGTCTATATCGATCCTGTTCACGGATTAACGAAAATGTGCAAAAGCTTTATTTGCCTTTGCAATTCTATATGTCTCTTCTTTTTTGCGTATGGCATTTCCACTCCTTTTGGTAGTATCCATTAATACAAAACTTAATTTGAAAGCCATATTTCGACCCGGACGTTTTCAAGATGCCCTTAATAACCACCAGATGGCAAGTCTTTTTCCTTGTACGGATCCTATTTTGATGGGAACTTGATGAGTCGATCCGCCTAGACGTTTTGGTTTTACTACCCTATTCAGATATTCATGACTGAAAAGTACTAGATTCACTTTCAGATAGGTCCTTAAAGGAGAAAGAAATATGGAGTGTCACCAGGCATCTATTACTAAATTCACCCGACCCGATAGTACCCCTTTTTGGAAGGTCTAGTGCTGAAGTCACAGAATGGGTAAGTCACTAATCCCTAAAATGAACTATGTTTTGTACTTTATTCGTTGAGTTATAGGGGGCATTTTACCAGAGGTTTATATTGTATCTGTAACACCCTTAACTCGTATCCCTCACCGAATTAGGGTTAACAACGTTACTCAATGAAACAGAACATTTAAATTTTATTTCATAAGCATCATAGCATCTTAATTCAAACATCAACAGAAAGTCCTTTATATAGGTCCTTGAGACCTTAAACATGCATTAGAAAGGGGTCAGGACTAAACCGAGCTCATACAAAAATTTTCAAAATTTAAACAATTCTCAAAGTTAAACAGGTCACATGCTCGTGTGAACAGGTCGTGTGCCTCACACTGCCCTAGACACGCCCGTGTGTCTAGGCCATGTCAAAATAGGGCATACATACTGACTTGCTCACACGGCTACAAGACACGCCCATGTGCCTCGGCCGTGGTCTAAACTGACTTGGGTCACACGGCTAGCCACATGTCCGTGTGCCTTGGCCGTGCCCAAGACTAACTTACCATTGTAGGGTACCCCAGGGGACACATGACCGTGCAACATGACCGTGTGTCGCACATGGCTGAGATACCCGCTCATGTCTCTGCCCGTGTGGACAAAAATAGGTCATTTGAATTACCAATTTGCCACCCCAAATGAGTCAAACCTACTGTAACACCCCATACCAGTAACCCACGCCGAGGCGGAGTACAAGGCATTACCTAACTTAATCTCATGTATTCGAATAATCTCAAGTCACCGAAACTTGGTCCAAATTAAAACTTTGTCAATTTCAACCTTAATTTTTATTTATGAGTCTACGAGCCCAGAATCGACCATTGAAAATTATTCGAGACCATTTCGGGTCTTTAAACCAACCTTAAGAAATTTGTCTTTAAAACAGGGCACACGCCCGTGTGGAAGAGTAACACGCCCGTGTGACCATTTTGACATGGTCGTGTTGATGGTGTAACATCCCAAAATAGGGCCTAAACAGAATAGTGGTTGCGAAACCATGAATCTAAGGTCAAAAAAATTATTCCAATTAAGTTTTAAGTTTTAAGTTTTATTCATTGATTGAATAATTGTGTGAAAATTTCGTGAAGAAATTTTATGTATAAGTGCCTAATTTGATAATTAGGACTAAATTGTAAAATTAGCAAAATGTGTGTTCTGGATAATAAAGGGGATTTAATTGAAATGGGTTCTTAAAGTGGAGGACCTCATTTAGAATTAGACCATTATATTTAAGTTTGGACAAAAATGGGCAAGAATAGGACAAATTTGAAAGAAAAGCCTTTAAGGGCATTTTGGTCATTTAGTAATTAAAAGAATTAAAAAGGGAAAATAAATTCAAAATTGGACCATCTTCTTCATGGAGGCTGAATATAGCATGGGGTAAGCCATGGTTAGGGTTTCCAATCTTTCCAAGCTAAATAGTAAGTTCGTTCTAGCCTCGTTTTTAATGTTCTTTACGTTTTTGGAGTCCCGGTAACTTGATTTAGCTTATTCTAGCAATAATTCATGCTAGGGTTAAAATACCCATAGGCTAAATGTGTTTATTTTGATGTTTTATGGTAGAATATGAAGCTTCAAATTATGTTAAACAACTTTTGCTAAGTGATTTTAAGTGAAAACGAGTAAAACGACATAATCGGTAAAAATACCTATTGTTCATAAGTACATGATAGAGTGGAAATTTGATGTTTCCATAGAAGGGAAAAATGTTCAGCTTGTCATAAAACATAAGAAAAATGAATAAATTTTAATTTCTGAGCCTAGGGGCAAAATCGTAATTCTATAAAGGTTTAGGGGCAAAATTGTAATTTTGCCAAACTTTTAGTTAGGGAATGTTTTGAATATTAAATTAATTGAATAAATGAAATATGATGTTTTAGATCCCGGAAAGTGAGATTTGGACCTAGAACGGGAGAAAAACTGAAAATTGGGAAAGTTGGTAAAATGGTCGTTTTGGTATCGAGGTAAGTTCATATGTTTAATAAGCATTTAATTATGTATATTTGAATGATAAATTGATATTTTGGCCATAAATACTTTAGTATTGAGTTTCAGATATAATGATTAATGTTCGATAATAATTTGATATTGGAAAGAGAACTTGTATAATTTATAAGTAAGACCATATTTTGTATTATGGCTTTGTATGATAACAAGAAAATATTGACTAGCATAGTTTGATAAGAATAAGTTAAGTTGATGATATGATGAGATTGAGAATGTAAGTATGTAAGTTGAGTAGCATTTTATTATTATGCAATTATTGTTATTAGTATTGTTATTATTGAGTTATGCGACTAACCTTGATAATTTAAGCAAGTATGTTTCAGCTATGACTTGACAAGGCATTGATGTCTCAAAGTCCATGGTTGTACCATGGCAATTAAGGAAGAATTGATGGAAAAGTCCATGTTCATAACATGGCATTTAAGGAGGAATTGACGGCTAAGGATACCATGTAAGACCATGTCAAGACATGGCATTGGTAAGACAAAGATCTCGTGTAAGACCATGTCAAGACGTGGCATCGGCATTGATTAAGGACTCCATGTAAGACCACATCAAGATGTAGAATTGGCACTAAGATAAGGATACCATGTAAGACCATGTTTGGAACATGGCTTTTGGTAAGACAAGGATACCATGTAAGACCATGTTTGGAACATGGCATTTGGTAAGATAAGGATATCATGTAAGACCATGCCAAGGCATGCTATTGATAAGTTCTATAAGGCAAGGAAATCATGTAAGACCATGTCAAGACATGGCATTAATGAGTTACTATAAGGCAAAGGTCTCATGTAAGACCATTCCAAGGCATGGCATTGGTGAGTTCATAAGGCAAGGATACCACGTAAGACCATGTCAAGACATGGCAATGGTAAGTTCAAAAAGGAAAAGGTTCTCAATTAATCCAAAGAGTAAGTCAAAGAAACGACAAGATGAGAACATGAAGAAAGAGTACAAGTATGCATTTAAGGCTTATTTAATATTAAGATTGTAAGTAATTGAGATTATCAAATATTAAGTGATGAGTTTTCAGTTATGCTTGTGACACTATATGACATGATTGGCAATATGCCTATATTATGAAAGAGTACTCATGTGTTAAGTGAGATGTTGCAGGTATGTAAGCAAGCTATTAAGTAAGGTGCCTTTTGTATTCTGAGCCTTTGGTAAGGTTACCAATAAGTAAGATGGGAAAGTAAGAACTAAACATAAGAACTAAACATTATTTAAGCAAATTATGACAGTATAGTAGTAAGCTAAATTGATTGCTAATGCTTATTATTTTACATGTGAACTTACTAAGCTTTATAAGCTTACTTCTTTCACTGTCCCATGTTTCAGAGTACTTAAGAGCAAGCTCAGGTTGGAGGCCATCGGAGATCACTTCACACTATCGACTATCAAGTTACCACATGGGTATCTTCGTTTACAAACGTTCTAGTTTATGGCATGTATAGGGACTTAGCCATTTTGTGTGTATGTCCTTATGATATGGCTAAAGAATGGTATGTAAACATTTGATGATTATTAGCTATTGAAATGGCTAATGAAGAACATGTTTCGGTGTTATGTATTCCTCAATGGTAGTTAATACAAAGAAATCATGAAAAAATGAAATTAGCATTAAAATAGTATTGAATTGTAGCAGTGATGTGATATTGAAAAATCACCAAGAATAGTAGAAATGGAATTACGGAATGAATTAGATATAAAATCAAAGCTTATTGAGTCTATTTTCATAAGAAAGAAACAGAGTAAGCAAAAGAAGTGTATATTAAGATATATTTGAATTTTAGTGAGACAGGGTCAGAGTGATTTCTGAATCCCCTATTTTGACTTTATAAATTCACTAAAAATTTTAAAAAAATAATTAGGATTTATAGTTTATATTTCTAGATTCCTTAGTGAATCTACATTCAAGAGAAACAAGCAGAATGGTTATTTGAATTCTGTAGAGGGATAAAATTGATTTATAGTGAGGAGAGGTTAGAGTAGTTGAACAGTACAATAGGAAAGCTTTAACTAATAAACTGTACTAATTGGCTAGACCAAAAATTTTGGAAAAAAATTAGTAAGAAGATATATGAGTCTACTTTCAGGAAAAATTCACGAATTTAAATTTTGAGTTTTTTGACTCGAGTTATGATTTATTTAGTGACTATGACACAGGTGGATAGTTTTATAAGGAATAATGAAATAAATTGTTTTGATTTGTTTAAGTATTCAGAAAATTTTTAATGTTCCCGGTTTGGTCCCGAACCGTTTCAATTGCATGTTTTAGGGTTTCGAGGGCCCTTTTTAGGGACATATTGAATGAATGTAGATAAATTAATTTTAAAAGAAAATTTTATGCCCCGAATTAGTAAGTTAAGTTAGGTAACGCCTCATGCTCGACTCCGGCGATGGTCTCGGGTAAGGGGTGTTACAGATGGCCCGTGTGGCTCACACAGCCTAAGTACTCTGGGACACGCCCGTGTCTCACACCCGTGTAGAATTAAATTTTAATTCACACCTACAGGGGTTTTAACATGGCCAGACACACGCCCGTGTCAATGGCCCGTGTCTTTCACACGGCCATGACACACCCGTGTCTTAGCCCATGTGCAAAAACCTGGGTATTCTGTTTCTAACATCAGCACCCCTAAAATGTCACACGGCCATGGCACACGCACGTGTACTAGGTTGTGTCCCCTACACGGCTGAGACACACGATCGTGTCTCTACCCGTGTGTTTATTACCATGCATACTGACTTGAAATTTTTACGTGCAGGGGACACACGGACGGACCACATGCCCATGGGGCTGACCGTGTGTCACACACGGCATAGACACACACCCATGTGTCTACTCGTGTGGACATTATAAGGCTATTTACCAAGCTTCATTGCCACCCTTGCATTCCTATTTTCATATCAGTACTAAACAAGCATAATTTCCAAAATCAAATCAGCCACAATAGACATTCACTCAAGGCTTAATACAAAGTGTGGGATCTATCCCAAGCCAACACTTTTTGCCAATTCTCAAAGACAAAAAATAATAAGGTCTAACCCTATACATGCCATATACAAAAATATAAATCCAACTATACCGAATGTTTCGGCCAATAGTGTGATCGATATCTCTGACTTTCGGTGATCCTTGAGCTAATTAGGTGGCACTGTAAGGAAATGGAAAGAAAAAGGGAGTAAGCATAAAAGTTTAGTAAGTTGCATATAAATAATATACAACAACAATTTCATCAATGATCATCATACGCATAACACAAAAATAGGCACAAGCATAACTTACTCGTTACCCTCCATACAAATCACATATTATATATTGAGCTCATTCCTCATATACGTGCACTAATCAATTTTGTATCACTCACAACACGATTATACTTCCCTTAATAACTCACAATTATAACTTTCACCGTTGAACCATTCGGAACACTACCGGTTATTACATAAGCCTCAAACATGGGGTAAGGTGCCGATGCCATGTCCCAGACATGGTCTTACATTAGCTCTCGCATATCCATGCCGATGGCATGTCCCAGACATGGTCTTACACTGACACATCTCGTAGCCGATGCATGTCCCAGACATGTCTTACACTAGCTCTCGTCTCAATGCCGATGCCATGTCCTAAACATGGTCTTACACTGGCTCTCATAATGTGGCCGTTGCATATCCCAATTTACACTGGCTCACACAAGTGACCCTAACGTTACGGCATGAATATCCAGTTTATTCTCTATGTTCAACGGGAACCCTACTATTCCTATTATTAGTATACTTCTAAATTCCACAATTAAGCAATTCATGTTATATTAATTCAAATACAATTCAACACATACATTATTAATGTGGTTGTATTATTTACATACAACTTACCTCGGATTACAAAATACGCACGACCAGTCAGTTTAGTCGATTTGTTTGGCCTTCCCCCGATCTAGGTTCGAATTCGATAAATCTTGATCTATGATAGCAAAATGCACTCATTTAGTCACTAAAAACAATTAGTCAAATCTAAAATTCACATCTTAGGTAAAATGACCATTTTGCCTCTAGACCTTGGTAAAATGACTGTTTGGCCCCTATGCTCGAAAATTAATTTTTATCAAATTTTTTTGTATCTTAAGCCTAGCCGAACCCTTTTTGCTCTTATGGAAACTCCAAAATTCTACTATTTCACACATTTATCATCTATTTTGCAACTTATGCAAAATAGTCCCTTTAGGTGTTTTCATGCTAACACTTTTCATAAAAGTTGTTTATGACACAACTAGGACTCATATTCTTCCATAAAAACTCATAAACTATCACAAATACATTTATGTCAAAACCCTAAACTCTTGTTTATTATGCACAATAATCCTCTCATTTGAAAGGTTATGCTTCAAGGAGTCCAAAAATGTAAAAATCATTAAGAGAAACTATCAACATCACTTACTTGAGAGGGCTTAAAATTGCTGAAATTTTTTAAGCTTTCAAACCCCAACAATGGCTGATTTTCGGTCAAAGAGGAGAAAAATGGATGAAGAAGGTGAATACTAGGCTTTAGGGTATTATTAAAATACATATTATGACATCAACCAACCTAACCCTTTGACCAATTACCAATTCTTCTCTCATGGTCAGCCAAGCTCTTCTAATAGGGTCTAATTGCCCTTTAAAATCTCCCAATTTTTATTCCCTAACAAAATAACACCTTTAGCTATCAATTTAGGACTTTTACCCTTTATGCGATTTAGTCCTTTTCGTAATTGGGCTCACAAACGTCAAAATTAACTTACCAAATTTTTCATGCACTAATATATTCATGCTAGAACATAAAAATAATAATAAATAATCTTTTTAACTTCATATTTGTGGTCCCGAGACCACTGTTCTGACTAGGCCCTAAATCGGGCTGTTACACCTACAAGCAACAAAATAAGCATACTTTCCCAACCAATTAAGCCAAATTCAATATCAAAACATGTGTCAAAAGCATATCAAGCATTTCTTTCCATACATCACTCAATCTCATGCTAAAACTCATCAAAATTTACCAACATTTACGCATTAGCAACATATACCATAAACCATTATCGATTATGAGTTCAAACACAAATTAGCCAAATCACATGGCTAAATATATACATTACAAAACATCATCTCACAACTACTAGCCTATACATGCCATACTTTACTATATACATTTTCAAAGTACCAAATTGAAGTTTGATAGTATGGTGATGATCCTCAACGATCCTCGAGCTCACAGTAGCTTCAATATCTATAAAACAATGTAAATACACACAAAGTAAGCTTTCAATTGCTTAGTAAGCTCGTACCAAAACAACAACAATATATAAAATGTGAAACATCAACACATAAGTACATATAAATTCTTAAATTATTCATAAAGTCCATGCCAACACCAACCATATGTTTATACCAATTCAATAAACTTTTTATACATTTTACCATCTACCACATAGGTAGTATACTTACCTGAACATTCTCGTATTCATTCGTTTTCATTCTCACCTACCATTTGGATATTTTAAGACTTTCCAAATATCACCAATGCTTTAATCATCCGCACACTTAGTGCTTCAGAGATTAGCTGAAGCTATAATAATTCCACACACATAGTGCCTTCTCAATTAACCGAAACTATTTTGGTATCGCACACTTAGTGCCTTAAGTAGCCGAAGCTAGTTCAAATCGCACACTTAGTGCCAAAAACTAATTATTCATCATCATATTCATCCAAACCAAACATATATACAATCTATGTATAATCAAAACATCAAAATATACTTAATATCATGTTTTAAGTACGAACTTACCTCGTACTCGAATTTGTTGACTCGAATTGTTTACTCTATAATATTCGACTTCCCTCAGTCTAAGTCTGAATTCCTCTTTTCTTGATCTATATGTATTCAAAATTAATCCTTTTATTCACCAATTCATTCAAAACAATCCATAGACACATATTTAGGGCACTCTACAAACTAGCCCTCACATTTTCACATTTTTAACACTTTAGTCCCTAAATCACAAAATCACAAAATACACAAAGTTTGCTTGTACACAAGCTTAGCCAAATCTTCATATCTCTCATACAAGTCCATACATTTCATTTATTTTACATTTTAGTCCCTCAAAAATAACATTTTTACAATTTAGCCCAAATTACTCAAATTCATCAAAAATCTAAAGACAAAACATGTAAACCCAATATCAAGCTTTCATATTTCAACATACAACATCACAAAGCTCATGAATTCATCCATGGCACATTTCAAAATCATCAAAAAAATCAAAAATTGAGACATGGGCTTGGTAGTATACGAAGTAATGATTACAAAAACGTAGAAATTATCAAAAACTGAAACAAAAACATACCTCAATCAAGGAATGAAATGGCTGAACCCTAGGAAGATTTTATCTTTTCTTTAATTTGATATTTTCAGCTATATTAACATATTATGGCCTATTTTTTATGTTTTATTTACTTAATATTAACTTAAATAAATAAATTCCTATTTTGCCCATAATGCAATAATAATAAAAGCTTATAATGGTTGTCCATAAAAGTCCATTAACCATGTTAATGGTCCAATTACAAAATAATAACCTTCCAATTATAAAGCCAAGTCAAATAGGCACTTTTAACATCTACCACATAGCTTTTACATTTTACGCGATTAAGTCCTTTTTCAAAATTAAGCATACAAACATTCAAATTTTTATACGAGATTTTCACACATGCTAATTCACACATCATAAGCACAGAAAATAATATTTAAATATTTTTATAACTCAGATATGTGGTCCCGAAACCACTATTCTGACTAGGGTCAAAATCGAACTGTTACAGTATCAATCTACCCTTGTGTGCGTGATTCCTATTGAAGCATATACTTAAGGGTGGGTGCAGGGCGAACGATTTCAAAGCGGACTTCCAATTCATTAGATAGAGAAGATCACTAAGATCTCATGATCCACTACCGAACTTATTCCAATTCAATGAACATTTTCAATAGCATGCCTTGAAGAGGACTCGAACCTCTATGCACTTTAGCACTAGATTTTGAATCTTGCGTGTCAACCATATCACCATTAAGGTATCTTAAATGTGAATCGTATTCCATGAATATGATATCTATCTAGTATGATGTATGGAATATATGACAAAGGTGGAGTGTTGGAGTATTTCTATTGATCGGTCATGTCATATAGGCCCGAGTTAGACATCCAATTACTTCAGTTTGAAGTATCTAGAGATGTCTATATTAAGATTATATTAAATATATATAGATTATATAAAAAAGATAGACAATCAAACCTATTTATTTCTCGATTCAATAAAAGAAAAAAGGAAAAGAGGTGAATAGGGTCCTAAATAATGAGAGATCAGTAAAAAAAAGGCCCGATTATGCCCATTTCTATCCTAAACGGAATATAATGATGTAGGGATCCATATGTAAACATAGTATCTATTTAGATATGCTCGAATGACCCTTTCTCAAAATCAGAATGTATATAGCCCTATTCAAATCTAGTTCGATATGGAATGAACTTATAATCATGATTCGACTCGATCATCATATTATAGATTATAAGTTCATAACCCCAATCCATTCCCATTTTGGGTGGAATAAATCTACTAATTCTTTGATTCAAGTTAGTAAACAAAGAACTTAAACTGAGAAATAGATTCTAGAAGCTAACTCCAAGCTAAACTAAAAAAGGGTATCTTAAGCAATTGCAATAATCAGGTTCATTGATATTCCTGGTATAGTAGATGTTATCACACATGAAATCATACTCAATTCGATGGAATTGTTTGATCTTAAAGAGGATCTTTTATAATTTCGCATGTAAGGAGTCCAGTCATTTCTTGGTATTGCAATAATCGGGTTATTTCTAGGTTTCATCCAGCCATTAATAACTTGATTATTTTTAGATAATAGTAGATAGAAATGACGCTTGTAAGGAGTCTTATTGAAACCAAGAAATATAGGCCTACTTGCCATCCACACCAGAATAAATGGAGTTTTCCAAAAAAACTGCTAGTGGAGGAAGACTTACTAGAAGTAAGAGACATAGAGCTAAAGAGAGAGCCCAAAAAAGACCTTTTGTGTATAATCTTGCATAATCTCGAATGTTATCAGTTTTACATGTAGAGTAAATAATACAATGCAAGCAAAAGTTCCTAGATTCATGGAGATATAGAACAACATATAAGTTATCATGCTCGTATATCCACCATTTGATTCTCCAACAATTATTCCAATAATTACATATCTGATTTGACCTATGGACGTTTCATGCTTGTTTGAGTAATAAAAATGAGATTCCCTAATATCATGCTAAGAATAACTAGGATTTCCGAAAGAAGATGTCATTCGTTTGATGAGAAATAGAAAGGAATATAAAAAATTTCGAGTAGTTGAAGCCGAAGTAGCTACTTTCAAAGTAACGAAAAGAAAAGAAACGATTGAAGTGGGAGAGTCAGAGTATAAAAGAGGATTCCTCACTTCTTTCACTCATTCAAAACTGTGCATGAGACTTTCATCTCGTACGGTTCCTAAGTGATAAAAGTAAAGAAGAACTTACATTCTTTCTTTTTTTATTACCTTCCTCGCGTATGTATAAGATCAAACCCGTTCAATTTCTAAAACGGATTACTAATCCTTAAAGTTTTTAGGAATCCTTCATCAGTGGTTGTGAATGATTGATTTTTCTTAATCTCTTTTACCTTGGTTCCGTAGGAGCAAGTCAGAAAGATTGAGAAATTGAACCATCTGATTTGATTCGTTCTCAATAGCCATGAGATGATCATTTTAGGGTGATCCTTTTATCGACGGATGCTCCTATTACACTCGTAGTCTCTAAAGGATGAGAACCAATTATGTAGCATATACATCAAGAATTCAAGTATTGTATACGTCGTTTGTAATGGCCTAAATTCAAGGTTATCAGAACAGTGGTTTCATAACCACAAATCCAATTTAAAGAGAAATTTATTTTAATATTTTTGCATGAATATTGATATGATAGGAAAATCGTATGAAAATATCGATAGAAAAATTTTATCAATTTAGTGGTTAGTCAGAAAAAGAAATTATTGAAGAATTTGGGTAAAAAGAAGGTATCGAGACCTCAATCTCATAAAACTGAGTCAAAAATATTTTTATAAATATTTATGAAATGTTAGTAATGTGGTATCAAAATTTCGTTAGGAAATTTTAATGTTTGGGTAGTCAATTAAATAAAAATGACTAAAATAGAAAAGGTGTAAAAGTGACTGGGATGATTAAATTGCTTAAGTGTTTAATGAGAAAGGATTTAAAAGGCAATTAGACCCAAAATTTATTTGGGCTGGACGACAAGGGCATGAAATCAGCAAGAAAATGGATGATTTAAGGGCAAAATTGGAATATTACATAATTAACTAAATAAAATTAGGACTAATATGGAAATATCTAGATTTCTTGTGATTTCTCTTCATTCTCATCAGCCAAAACGCCATAGGAGGGGTTCTTTAAGCTGGTATTTCATAATTTTTGCACCAAGTGAGTTAATCCTTACCTTTTTCTTATAATTTTTGTGTTTTTAAGACTTTTACAACTAGGTCCTACTATTAAATTCATTAGTTTTTTATTTCATGGATGAAATTGAAAGTCACCATGGTTGAGTGCTATAAGTTTATGATGAAATAGCATGAAATTGAAGCTTTAATTTGTTTATGAGATGATTTTATTAGGTAATTTCAATAGAAATTGATTTTTAGGACCTAATTGTGAAAAAGTTTGAAATTAAAGTCAGTACTAAAATTCTAATTCCCAGAGGTTATAAAGTAGTTTAAAGTGATAGAATAAAGTGTTGATTGAGAAAAATCAGCTCAATTGAGAGGTTAATTGAGTAGGGACTAAATTATCATTTATTAAAAGCTTAGGGGAAAATGGTAATAAATATCTTGCACTAAAATAGTTTTAAACAGCAGCAGTAGGCTAACTTTGAAAAATCACCATAAATTGTAGAAATTGAATTATAGGATGAAGAAAATATGGAATTAAATATTATTGAGTCTAATTTCTCCTAGAAGAAACAATGTAAGAAATGGAATTGTAAATCATGAGATATAATAAGTTTTGTAAGACAAGGTCAGAATAAATTCGGGTTCCCCTGTTCTGACTTTGGAAAATCATCAGAAATTGGAGAAAAATAATTATGGGTTAAAATTTACATGTTTAAATTATTAATGAGTCTATTTTTAATAGAAACAAAAATAAAAATCATCCAAAATTTTTACTAAGAGATAAATAATTTTTAGCAAAGAAATGTTGAATCTGTCAGATAGCAGAACAGGGGTAAGTTTGAAGATTTTACTATACTTATTGGCTAAACCAAAAATTCTAAAAATTTTATGGTAGAAAGGTATTTGAGTCTAATTTCAGAAACATCAAGCGGTTTTTAATTTGGAATTCTGTAGCTTGAGATATAAATAATTTAGTGAGTATGACTCAAGTAGACAGCTTTGAATGAACTATAAATAATAGTGGAATTATAGAGAATGTTACATATGAACATGAATGTATTAAATTGATGATTAAATTTATTTATTTAGATCCAGAAAATTCAAATACGAAGTTAGATCGAGGAAAGGAAAAAGTTTGGGATTAGTAGATTTTTGTATACGAACAAGTATCGAGGTAAGTTCGTGTAACTTGAATTATATTCTTAAATGCTTGAAATGTATGTTATTGATGTGAATATGATTTGAATATTCATTGTATGAAAATTGATAAAACACTGATATATTTGATAAAAAGTGAAAGAAATCCCAGTTGAATGAAAGGAATATTCGATGGATCTCTGAAAAGGAACTGACGGTAAAAAGGATCTCGCCCGGACGGGTGATCATATCCTGATATAGCCCTCCCAAAGAATATGTTTAAAATAGATTTAGCCCGGACAGGTAATCCGAATTAGGGTCTGAATTTAGACTGGACTGATAATTCAAATCCAAGCTCATTAGAGTAATTGTCGTAACAGGGGATTTAGCCTGGACTGGTAATCCCGACAATACTCAATGAATTTATATTACAGGGGATTTAGCCTGGACTGGTAATCCTGCTATAAGAATGAGGTTCGCGGGAGTGTGCTCTCTGAAATGGAAATGTGCGCACATGAATATGAATTGACGGACCCGGAGTTGTACACTAAAAGTGTACCTCTAAAAATCCATCAAAATTCTGAAAAATTCAACGGGATAAATATGGGAAATAATAGGGGTAATAGTAAACATGGAATTAATAAGCTCATCAATTATTAATCTTTGTATTGAACTCATATGATGCTATTTGATTAATGTCTTGGTTAAGTTTGTGTGTGATAGGTAAATGGTAAATTGAATGGATGTATGAATACTTCTTGTATTGTATTGAAAATATTAGGTAAGTATAATTCTTGTTACATGGGCTTACTAAGCACAACGTGCTTACCTTGTTTCTTTTTTCCCTGTTTTGTAGTATTAAGAACTCGGAGGTCGGATTGGGTCGGAAACACATCACACTATCAACCTCAACATTTTAGTATATCAAAAAATTTTATATTGGAAATCAATGGCATGTATAAGTTAATAAAGTAAATGTTAATGGGAAATGAATGTAAAGTTAGCCATTGGTATGGCTAACAAATCCTAGTTTTGGTATGTGATGAGGTTATCTTATGGATGTGCATGAATCTGTCTTGAAAATATGTTGAATTGGATTGGTCTATCTTTAAAATTGCAGGGAAGGTTAGATATCTATAAAGGGGTTATATTAAGTTCATAACAAAAAATTGGGGGTTTTGTGAAAAATTTCTTATGGTTTCGATTTAATCCCGGTTTGGTCCCGATGTATGTTTTGGGCTTCAGAGACCCATCTAAGGGACGTCATAACATGTTTCGGTAAACGAATAGTATTTAACTCGTAATAACAAAAAAATTAATTCGGTAAACTCCAGTAATGCCTCGTACCCTATTCTGGTGACGAATACGGGTAGGGGGTGTTACATCATTAGTCTGATCCTTTGTAGGAGATACCCGTAATAACAAACTTGCAAAATGGATCTGTTTATCATAAAGAGAACCGTTATTCCTGACCCTGCTTCACCTTAATTGTTATTTGAACAAGTCAAATTCAAAGTTATGTCTTGGTCTGAGTAGGGATAGCATTTCTCTTCTGCATGTCCATGGAGTTTTGAAAAATCCAAACATCTTAGTGATAGATAGAGAGGTAGGAATTTATCAAATGAACCGCAATCCTTCGTATATGTTAAGAGTCCTAGGGAGTTATACATTTGTATATTGATAAGATCATTCACTATTTCTTGAAGCTCGATCTCTCCCCCGCATGAACCATATAGCCAAAAGAAACCATGAACCAGAATATAAGAGCTTGCCCCACCCATGAGTAAATATTTCGTAGTAGCCTCATTAGATCGTACATCATTAATTTGCAAATTTTGAATTAGTCGATTTATTAGATTTTCATTTTGACATACTTATTTTCATTTTCAACAATTCATGTAAGAATGAATCGAGGAAAAACTTATGAATCTATCAGCTACAGAAAAAGACCTTATTGTACTCAAAATGGGGCCTCACCACCCATCATTACATGGTGTTCTTTGTCTTATCATTACTCTAGATGGTGAAGATGTTGTTGACTATGAACCAACTAGGTTATTTACATAGAGGAATGGAAAAAATTGTGAAAAACCAAACAATTATACAATATTTGCCTTAAGTAATGCGTTGGGATTATTTAGCCACTATGTTCACGGAAGCAATAATCATAAATGGCCCAGAACAATTGGGAAATATTCAAGTCCCTAAAAGGGCCAGCTATATCAAAGTAATTATGTTGGAGTTGAGTCGTATAGCTTTTCATCTATTATGGCAGATATTGGTGCATAAACCCTCTTTTTTTTTATATTTTTAAAGGAAGTGTCTTTTAAAATACTATATTTTAAGCTTAACAATTTAATATTCTTTAACTCGAATATTATAAATTAAAATTTTATTCAATTAAGTAAAATATTAAAATAAATAGATAATTTACTTATAGTAAATTTTATATTTAACATATAAAAAAGATTAAACAAAACTCATGAAATAACTTTAAAAATTTAAAAAGCTTCAATTTACCCAAATTATAAAGTGCTTCAAATGAAAAGTTCTATTTAAAAAAAATTGTAATGGCAACTTGTATAAAAACTGATATTGTTATACATATAACTCAGGTACTTGTGATATTATTTATAAAAAAACATAATATTTAAGATTGTAATAATGTGAAATACGTACGTACAAAAATATAATAGAATGCAATTGATTTAGTATGTACAAAAGTATAATAAAATTGTCGAAACCATTTTGAAAAACGAGTTTTTTTTTAAAAAAAAACGAAAATGGGAGTCGCCACCAATCAGTTTAAGTGTGATTGAACCACCTTCAAACCACTTTTGTTTGAAACCATTTGTTTTGGTCTACAAAATCATGAAAACGGGTTCGGGAGTCGGTTACGTACGAAGAAGGGTTAGCACCCTCGTAACGCCCAAAAAATTGGTACCAAATTGAATAACTTTCTATCTTTAGTGCTAAAATTTTAAAAGTATTTAAAAATATGATCCCTTTTGAAATTAAAATAATTCGAGTTGAAAACCGAGATTTCTTCGTTCCAAAAGAATACGAATCTCACATCCAGCATGATAGGACACAATATTCTAAAACTCTTGTAACTGAAGTCACCTTGTAATTTATAAAATCGCTTAAAAGGGTATTTGTAACGCTCCGAACCCGAGACCGTCGCCAGAGTCGAGCACGAGGTGTTAACGGACTTAATTCATTAATTAAACAGCTCAAACAATTTATTTTAGAACTTCCAGACAAGATGGCTAACTGCGTCCCAGTTGCTTAAAAATTCATATCTTGAGTTACAAAACTCAAAATCCAATTCCATAAATTATTCCTGAAACTAGACTCATATATCTATCAACAAATTTTTTTCTATAATTTTTGGTTAGGCCAACTAGTACAGTTTATTAGTTAAAGTCTCCCCTATTTCAGGGTTCGACTACTCTGACCCCTGTGTATTACGAATCAAATATCTCCCTGTACAGAGTTTCATTTATTATGCCGTTTGTTTCTCATAAAACTAGACTCAATAAGGAATCTGTACATTTAAAACATGAATTCTAATTATCTTTGTACAATTTTTTTGTGAATTTTCAAAGTCAAAATAGGGGATCCAGAAATCGCTCTGGCCCTGTTTCACAAAAATTTAAATATCTCATAAAATATAATTCATATACCTGTTTTGTTCCATCCATATAAAAATAGACTCATCAAGCTTTAATTCTATATCTCATTCACTATCTAAATCCATTTCTATTATTTTTAGTGATTTTCAAAATTCATGTCATTATTGTTGTCTAATACTGTTTTAAAGCTAATTTTACCTTTTTCATGATTTCCATGGAATAACTAGCATTTAGGCATACATAACACCAAACATGTCCTTGATTAGCCATTCCAACAGCTAATCATTATCAAGCATTTACATACCATTCATCAACCATATCATAAGATCATCCACACAAAATGGCTACGATGCTATACATGCCATACTCAAAATGAAACGTCTAGCTATACCAAAATAATCCTCGTGATAGTGTGCCCGGACCTCCTACGTACTTTACGATCCCCGAGTTAGCTTGACAAAACTATAAAAAGAAGGAAAATAAAGGGGGGTAAGCATTAAGCTTAGTAAGTTTGCATGCAAATAAATAACAACATTCATAAGAATTATCTTACTACTTGGCATGATACTACTTAATGCAACTTCATTAATTGTCATGGACATATTTTAAACTTCTTCACTTACTCACTTACTTAAATACTTACTTACTTAATCAAATTTATTAATACATTTTACTTACCTTTTTCCTTATCAAGCATACATGAACATTATGTACTTACCTTTGCTCTTCTAGCATGAACTTGTCTTACCTTTTTAGTATAACTCGTCTTACCTTACCTTACCTTGATATTCTCTTTAAATTTTCCCGTTGAACCACTTGGAATACTAAGGATACACAGGTACCTTACCATTTCCATGACTTGTCATGGTCTTACGTGGTATCCTTTTGAAACTTACCATTGCCATGTCTTGACATGGTCTTACATGGTATCCTTGCCTTATGAACTCACCAATGCCATGCCTTGGCATGGTCTTACATGGGACCTTTGCCTTATAGTAACTTATCAATGCCATGTCTTGACATGGTCTTACATGATTTTCTTGCCTTAGAAACCTTACCAATTGCCATGCCTTGGCATGGTCTTACACGGTATCCTTAAACCCTAATGTCATGACATTTGTATCCTACACATTCCTAAGGTTCAACCGGGACTTTCTGAAATTACTTCTCCGTCAATTCATGCTTGAGTCTTTTTAATATAATTTCATAAAATAAATTTACACATGGTGAAAATTAACAACATTAACATAAAATAATAGAATATTGCATTTATTTACCGCAAACTTACCTCGAAACAAAATACGATCAACTATATCGATTTAGTCCACTATCTTTTTCTTTCCCCGGTCTAACTCCAGATTTTGTTCTTCTTGATCTATAATAAAAAAATTTAGCTTATTTAATACTCACATTTATTAAAACAGTCCTTGACCCAAACTTTGGCAAAATTACATTTTTGCCCCTAAACTTTTACATATTTACACTTTTTCTCCAAGGCTCGGAAATTAAACTTCATCCTATTTTCTTATGTTTTATGACATGCTGATAATTTTTCCCTTCTATGACAACATCAAATTCTCACTCTAACATGTACTTATGACTATTAGGTATTTTTACCGATTACGCCCTTTTACTCATTTTCACTTAAAACCGAGCAGCACAAGTTGTCTAACATAATTTAAAACCTCATATTCTATCATAAAACACCAAAATAAAAAAATTTCACCTATGGGTACTTTTCCAAATATGAACCCTAGGTTGAATTATTGCTAGCATAAGCTAAATCGAGCTACCGAGATTTCAAAAACATAAAGAACATTAAAAAGGGGGATTGGAATCACTTACTATGGAGCTTGGAAGCTTGAAACAAACCCTAGCTATGGAGAACCCTTTAATTTTCGTTCTAATGAAGAATATAGACATATTTTGCCATCTTTTTCCTTTTTTTAATCTTTTAATTACCAAATGACCAAAATACCCTTAATACCTTTCTTTGAAAATTTTCATGTACAAGCCTATTTTTGTCCAAAATTTTAGAAATTGGTAAAATTTATATTTAAGACCTCCTCATTAATATTCCAAAGTAATTTCATGCTAAAAACTTCTAGAATACAAGTTTTGCAAATTATTCGATTTAGTCCCTAAATATCAAATTGGACCCTCTATCGATAAAAATTCTAAACGAAATTTTCACACAATCATGCAATCATACCATAGACCTTAAAATGATAATAAAATAAATTTTTATACCTCGAATTTGTGGTTTCGCAACCACTGTTCCGTTTAGGCCCTATTTCAGAATGTTACATTTCTTTCCCCCTTTAGGGATTTTCGTCCCCGAAAATCTTACCTGTGAAGAGATTTGGGTACTATTTTCGCATAGCCTCTTCGGGCTCCCATGTAGCCTCGTCTACCCCATGTCTATTCCATAGTACTTTCACAAGTGCAATACTTTTGTTCCTTAATTGCTTTACCTCTCGAGCTAGAATCTTTACCGGTTCTTCACCGTAAGTCATGTCTAGTTGAATCTCAACCTCTGTCTGAGAAATCACATGTGATGGATCTGAACGATAACGACGTAGCATAGACACATGAAATACATTATGAATCTTCTCTAACTCAATCGGCAAAGCTAACCGATATGCTAATGGTCCGACTCTCTCAATCACTTCAAACAGTCCAATAAAACGTGGACTTAGTTTGCCTTTCTTGCCAAATCTAAGAACTTTCTTTCATGGGGATACTTTCAAAAACACTTTGTCACCAACTTGATACCCAATCTCTTTTCTCTTCAAATCTGCATATGACTTTTGTCTGTCTGAAGATATTTTCAAGCAATCTCTGATGACTTTTACTTTCTCTTCTGTTTCCTTAACTAGATCAACCCCGTAAATCTAATTTTCCTTAACCTTTGTCCAATAAAAAGGTGTGCGACATTTACGTCCATACAAAGCTTTGTAAGGTGCCATCTTCAAACTCGACTGATAACTATTATTGTAGGAAAACTCTACTAATGGTAAATATTTTTCCCAACTGCCTTGAAATTCCAAAGACACACGACATCTAAGCATATCTTCAAGTACCTGAATAACTCTCTCTGACTGACCGTCGGTTTGAGGATGGAAAGCTGTACTAAAACTCAACTTTGTGCCCAAAGCCTCCTGTAATTTCTTCCAAAACCGTGAAGTAAATCTTGGATCTCTGTCTGAAATGATCGATAATGGTACCCCGTGTAGTCTAACTATCTCTGAAACATACAACTCAGCCAACTTGTCTAGTGAATAATCCATACGAACTAGGATAAAATGAGCCGACTTCGTTAACTTATCAATCACAACCCATACTGCATCTTTCTTTCTCGGTGTCAACGGTAATCCTGTCACAAAATCCATAGTAACTCGATCCTATTTTCACTCAGGGACTAGCACAGGCTACAATAGACCTGAAGGTACCTGATGTTCGGCCTTTACCTGCTGACAGATCAAGCATCTAGAAACAAACTCTGAAATGTCCCTTTTCATTCCTACCCACCAGTACATTTTCTTCAAATCATCATACATCTTTGTACTACCTGGATGAATAGACAAAGAACTACTATGTGCTTCCTGTAAGATCTTTTGAATAAGCTCATCATTCTTTGGTATGCATACCCTGTCTCTGAACATCAAACAACCGCCGAATCGATCTGAAAATCGACTCTATATCCAAATTCTCACACCGATCTCTTTTGGCTAACAACTCACTGTCATTTTTCTGAGCTTCACAAATTTCTTCAAGAAACATCGGTTTAGCTCTCAACTCAGCTAAGATAAAACCATCATCTGATAAGGCTAGACTAGTGTTCAAAGCTCTTAATGCAAATAAAGATTTCCTACTCAAAGCATCAGCAACAACGTTTGCCTTACCTGGGTGATAATCGATCACTAGCTCATAATCTTTAATTAACTCTAACCATCTTCTTTGCCTCAAATTCAAATCTTTTTGAGTCATCAAATATTTCAAACTTTTGTGATCAGTGAATATGTCGCACTTCTCACCGTACAAATGATGTCTCCAAATCTTCAGCGCAAAAACAATGGCAGCTAGCTCTAAATCATGTGTTGGATAGTTCCTTTCATGTGGCTTTAGCTGTCTAGAGGAATAAGCAATTACCTTCCCTTCCTGCATAAGTACACAACCAAGTCCATTCATGAACGCATCACTGTAAATCACAAACTCCTTACCTGGTTCTGGTTGTACTAAAACAGGAGCTTTAGTCAATAATGCTTTTAACTTGTCAAAACTCTATTGACACTTCTCAGTCCATTCAAACTTGACATCCTTTCGCAGCAATCTTGTTAGCGGGGTAGCTATCATGGAAAATCCCTCTACAAATTGTCTATAATATCCGGCAAGACCAAGAAAACTTCTAATTTCTGATACATTTCTAGGAGGCTTCTAATCAACAATGGCTGAAATCTTGCTCGGATCAACCTTGATACCTTCACCTGAGACAATATGTCCAAGAAAACCAACTTCTCGTAACTAACTCACTTTTCTTTGAACTTGGCATACAACTGATTATCTCTCGTAATTTGTAAAATGTTTCTCAAATGCTCTGCATGCTCAGTCTCATCATGAGAAAAAATCAAGATATCATCAATGAACACAACTACAAACTTATCCAAGTACGGTCTGAAAATTCGGTTCATTAAGTCCATGAAAATGGCAGGAGCATTAGTTAAGTCAAATGGCATCACAAGGAACTCATAATGACCATACCTAGTCCAGAAAGTACTCTTCAGGATATCTGACTCTTTAACTCGCAACTGATAGTATCCGGATCTCAAATCTATCTTGGAGAACACAGTGGCTCCCTTCAATTGATCAAACAGATCATCAATTCTAGGCAATGGATACTTGTTCTTTACTGTTACCTTGTTAAGTTACCGATAATCTATGCACAATCTCATCGATCCGTCTTTCTTTTTCACAAATAGCACTGGTGCACCCCATGGTGAACTACTGGGTCTTACAAAACCTTTATCTGTTAATTCCTGCAACTGAGCTTTCAATTCTTTCAATTCCAATGGGGCCATTCTATAAGGAGCAATAGAAATGGGCGTAGTACCTGGAATCAACTCAATACCAAACTCAACTTCTCTAACAGGAGGCAAACCTAGTAGTTCTTCCAGAAACACATCGAGAAACTCACATACCATAGGCACTGATTCAATTTTCAATTCTGGATCTTTGGTGTTCAACACAAAAGCAAGATAAGCTTCATACCCTTTTCTCAAACATTTTTGAGCAGACATAACAGAAATTATGGCAAATGAACTATTTGACTCTTCTAAATTAACCTAAAAAATTTCACCATTTTCACACTTCAACTCAATGAATTTCTTTCCACAATTCACTATCACATCATGTGTAGTCAACCAATCCATACCAAGAATCACATCAAACTCATCAAATGGCAATAGAATGAGATTGACCAGAAAATAGTAGCCTCTAATCATCAAAGGGCAATTTCTACATACTTTATCTACTAATACATGCTTGCCTAATGGATTCGATACTTTAATCACAAATTTTGTAGATTCTATAAGCATACTCATACCAGGCATCAATTTCATACAAACATATGAATGGGTTGAACCTGGATCAATCAAACCAATAACTCTAGTATCATGGAGAGAAAATGTACCCGTAATCACATCGGGGGAGGATGCCTCTTCGCGAGCACGGATAGCATAAGTCCTCGTAGGTGCTCTAACATCTGGCCTCACTGCTAAATCTCTAGATGCTCCTCTATTATTTGCCCCAGCTCCCAGATTTCTCAGTGGTCTGCCTCTGACAAGAGATTTTCCTGATCTTACACTCGGTATTGCTTCCCTTTTAATCATCTCGGGAGACTTCTGAATAAAATGGTTTGGTGCACCACATCCGAAACAACCTGTCTCAGTTGCTCGACACTGACCTGGGTGACGTCGACCACATCGGGGACACTTTGGTCTACCAGGCTGAACACTGCCAACATTTGCAATCGAAGTGGTCTGAGCTTTCAGACTCATAAATCTTCTACCTCTATTTCGGCTAGAATATCCAGCTGAAAAATTAGATCTAGTGGAGAACTTTCTAGGCCTCTTAGATGTAGACTGAAATGACTTGCTCATTAGTCTTTTCTTCGTGTCTTGCGTCTCAATTTCAACTTTGCTCTTTCTTTTTAACAGCTCCTCTGCCTTACAGGCTCTCTCAACTAGGATAACAAACTCATTTATTTCTAAGACACCAACAGACAATCGGATATCATCATTAAGCCCATCCTTAAATCTTTTGCACATAATAGCCTCTGTAGACACACACTCTCGAGCATAATTGCTGAGTCTAACAAACTCGCGCTCATGTTCAGTCACTGTCATATTGCCCTGTTTCAACTCTAGAACCTCTTTTCTTTTCTGGTCAACAAACCTCTGACTGATGTGCTTTTTACGAAATTCCTCCTGAAAGAAGTCCCAAGTGACTCTCTCTTTCGGTACAACTGATACAAGTGTCTTCCACCAATGGTAGGCCGAATCTCTAAGGAGGGATACAACACATTTCATACATTCCTCAAGTGTGCAGGATAACTCATCAAAGACTCTGATAGTATTCTCGAGCCAAAATTTTGCCTTTTCTGCATCATCATCTTTTATAGCTCGAAACTCTTCGGCTCCTTGTTTTCTGATTTTATCAACTGGTGGTTTTTCTCTTATAACCGTACTTGTGACTGGGGGAGCTACATGGGTGGTCTGATGATCATGTGGAGGTGGAGGTCTAATAGCCGGATTCGTTCGAACGAGCTCGGCAAACCATTCATTCATAGCTTGGAAGAAGGCTTCTCGAGCCCCTCCTCCCTGACTAACTGTAACGGGCCTTTCACTACTATTTTGTGGCACCATCCCTTCTGTGGGAACGGGCACGTTACTCTCTACATCATCTGCACCAGCTTTTTCGGGATCCATAACTATAAAAGAAAACATTTTAAAATCGTCAAGAGTCGTCACACTATCAACACATAAGTATGGCATGTATAGCTAGACTCTTACTCATACTAAATATTTCGAGAACCGACTAAAAATTTGCTCTGATACCAATAAATGTAACACCCCGAACCCAAGACCGTCACTAGAGTCGAGCACGAGGTGTTAACGGACTTAATTCATTAATTAAACAGCTCAAACAATTTATTTTAGAACTTCCAGACAAGCTGGCTAACTACGTCACAGTCGCTTTAAAATTCATATCTTGAGTTACAAAACTCAAAATCCAATTCCGTAAATTTTCCCTGAAACTAGACTCAAATATCTATCAACTCATTTTTTTCTAGAATTTTTGGTTGGGCCAACTAGTACAGTTTATTAGTTAAAGTCTCCCCTGTTTCAGGGTTCGACTACTCTGACCCCTGTGTATTACGAATCAAATATCTCCCTGTACAGAGTTTCATTTATTATGCTGTTTATTTCTCATAAAACTAGACTTAATAAGGAATCTGTAAATATAAATCATGACTTCTAATTATCTTTGTACAATTTTTTTGTGAATTTTCAAAGTCAGAACAAGGGATCCAGAAATCACTCTGGCCCTGTTTCACAAAAATTTAAATATCTCATAAAATATAACTCATATACCTGTTTTGTTCCATCCATATAAAAATAGACTCATCAAGATTTAATTCTATATCTCATTCACTATCTAAATCCATTTCTATTATTTTTAGTGATTTTCAAAATTCATGTCATTATTGTTGTCTAATACTGTTTTAAAGCTAATTTTACCTTTTTCATGATTTCCATGGAATAACTAGCATTTAGGCATACATAACACCAAACATATCCTTGATTAGCCATTCCAACAGCTAATCATTATCAAGCATTTACATACCATTCATCAACCATATCATAAGATCATACACACAAAATGGCTACGATGCTATACATGCCATACTCAAAATGAAACGTCTAGCTATACCAAAATAATCCTCGTGATAGTGTGCCCGGACCTCCTACGTACTTTACGATCCTCGAGTTAGCTTGACAAAACTATAAAAAGAAGGAAAATAAAGGGGGGTAAGCATTAAGCTTAGTAAGTTTGCATGCAAATAAATAACAACATTCATAAGAATTATCTTACTACTTGGCATGATACTACTTAATGCAACTTCATTAATTGTCATGGACATATTTTAAACTTCTTCACTTACTCACTTACTTAAATACTTACTTAATCAAATTTATTAATACATTTTACTTACCTTTTTCCTTATCAAGCATACATGAACATTATGTACTTACCTTTGCTCTTCTAGCATGAACTTGTCTTACCTTTTTAGTATAACTCGTCTTACCTTACCTTACCTTGATATTCTCTTTAAATTTTCCCGTTGAACCACTTGGAATACTAAGGATACACGGGTACCTTACCATTTCCATGACTTGTCATGGTCTTACGTGGTATCCTTTTGAAACTTACCATTGCCATGTCTTGACATGGTCTTACATGGTATCCTTGCCTTATGAACTCACCAATGCCATGCCTTGGCATGGTCTTACATGGGACCTTTGCCTTATAGTAACTTATCAATGCCATGTCTTGACATGGTCTTACATAATTTTCTTGCCTTAGAAACCTTACCAATTGCCATGCCTTGGCATGGTCTTACACGGTATCCTTAAACCCTAATTTCATGACATTTGTATCCTACACATTCCTAAGGTTCAACTGGGACTTTCTGAAATTACTTCTCCGTCAATTCATGCTTGAGTCTTTTTTATATAATTTCATAAAATAAATTTACACATGCTGAAAATTAACAACATTAACATAAAATAATAGAATATTGCATTTATTTACTGCAAACTTACCTCGAAACAAAATACGATCAACTATATCGATTTAGTCCACTATCTTTTTCTTTCCCCGGTCTAACTCTGGATTTTGTTCTTCTTGATCTATAATAAAAAATTTAGCTTATTTAATACTCACATTTATTAAAACAGTCCTTGACCCAAACTTTGGCAAAATTATATTTTTGCCCCTAAACTTTTACATATTTACACTTTTTCCCCAAGGCTCGGAAATTAAACTTCATCCTATTTTCTTATGTTTTATGACATGCTGATCATTTTTCCCTTCTATGACAACATCAAATTCTCACTCTAACATGTACTTATGACTATTAGGTATTTTTACCGATTAAGCCCTTTTACTCGTTTTCACTTAAAACTGAGTAGCACAAGTTGTCTAACATAATTTAAAACCTCATATTCTATCATAAAACACCAAAATACAAAAATTTCACCTATGGGTATTTTTCCAAATATGAACCCTAGGTTGAATTATTGCTAGCATAAGCTAAATCGAGCTACCAGGATTTCAAAAACGTAAAGAACATTAAAAACGGGGATTGGAATCACTTACTATGGAGCTTGGAAGCTTGAAACAAACCCTAGCTATGGAGAACCCTTTAATTTTCGTCCTAATGAAGAAGATGGACATATTTTGTCATCTTTTTCCTTTTTTTAATCTTTTAATTACCAAATGACCAAAATACCCTTAATACCTTTCTTTGAAAATTTTCATGTACAAACCTATTTTTGTCCAAAATTTTAGAAATTGGTAAAATTTCTATTTAAGACCTCCTCATTAATATTCCAAAGTAATTTCATTCTAAAAACTTCTAGAATGCAAGTTTTGCAAATTATTCGATTCAGTCCCTAAATATCAAATTGGACCCTCTATCGATAAAAATTCTAAACGAAATTTTCACACAATCATGCAATCATGCCATAGACCTTAAAATGATAATAAAATAAATTTTTCTACCTCGGATTTGTGGTTTCACAACCACTGTTCCATTTAGGCCCTATTTCAGAATGTTACAGTATTTTAGGCATTAGGACAAACGGGAAATTGCAACACAGCATGTTAGGACACTACTTCCCGAATTCCTAACTACCAAAAAACATTGCCTTATCCCTTTTTTTTTTTAAATTCTTTTTGGATCAAATGAAAAAAAATCTTTAAAATGATGTTGCATTTAACATACTACCAAGGATCAATACTAACCTACATGATACCTATTTTAACATTCCATGCCAATATAATAAAGATGATGAGTAATAACATAAATTGCACAATATACGTCATCATTTTATGCATATGTGGTATAAAATATACATGCATTATCGTTACATACTAAATATAACATAGAGCATAATGCATACAACAATATAAATTGCATAGTATATAAGTGATAATATTTTATGCAAATGTAACTTAGATCAACATAAATTTCATGCGAATATGTAAAAAACAATAACATAAAATAATAAATAATCTATAAAAATTTAACCTACTAAACTATATCAAAATAATAGAAAACAAAAAATAAAGAAGCAAATTATCAACATATAAAATATAAATTAAACAAAATAAAAATAAAGATATAAAAATATTTAGAATAATAAGAATGGTGAATGAGAACCTTTTTAAAAAATGATCAATATATAAATCATGTTATAGGATATAATAACTTAATATTAACAAAATAATGTACTAAATAGTAATATTACACATATTTATTTAATAAAAAATATGTAGTTAATGAGTAATAATATAATGTATATTTTATAATAAAATAAAAGTGATGTAAAGAATAATATATGGTAAAATATATAGTGTATAATAATATTTATAAACAAAATATATAATAATATAAACTATATGATAAATAATATAAAAATATATAATAAAATGTATATAATATGATATATAATAAAAGGAAGATTCTATAAGGAATAATATATAATAAAATATGATATGTAATAAAATATAAACAAAATATAATGTAATATAGATACTATCATATAAATAAGGATAATATATACTATTTTAATAATATTTTTTTTTTAAAATTTAAAATTTACACAATTAATGAATAATAATACATAATAAAAATACAAGGAATAATATATATAGTAAAATATAATATATAATAAAATTTATATATAAAACGTATAATATAAATTATATATTGGATAATATGAAAATAAAAATAATATGTATTATTTTATAACTGGTATTTATAAAAAACAAATAATATATAAGGTATTTAAAATATATTAAGTATATAAAAATATTAAAATTGAATTTAATTAAAGAATCTGGGGTTAAATGCAAAATAATAAAAATCTGGGCCTAATTGAAACACACGCTAAAAGTCAAGGGATTCATTGGGTAATTCGACCCTAATCCCAAAACGACGTCGTTCTCCAGAATGGAATCTAAAGGCCATCACAACTAAATTGGAACAAGCGAACAAATTAGGGCTAATTTAAAATAGAATTAAAAATGAAATTACAAAAATTTAAAAACACAGAAGGATCAATTAGCCAATTTGCTCACTTTCCAAAAACACGCGGATCCTCTCCGATTCACGGGTCAACATGTGGATCCTGTCCTAAACGGTGCCGTTTTAGTGCTTATTAAATTAAGCAAAACAACACCGTATCCATTGCACTATTTAAGTCAATTTTTGTTTCAAAATTCATTTTAGAAATCGTTTTAGAAAAAAAATCTTTAAAATCCTCTGCAAGAGGAGAGAGGAAAGGCCCTCCGGGCTCTGGCCTTCGTCAAGCCAAGCCCCAGTCATCAGGCACACGTGCCCACGCGCCATCGTCAACTCCACCATGTACGGCGGTCAGAAACCAAAAAATCTCGATTTTACGATGCGATTTCAATGGTAAACTTTCTTGATTTATTTTAATAATACTTGCATGTTATTTAGAGAAGAAAAAAAATAAAAGGTAAAGATATATCACCTCTGTCTCTTTAATAAGATGCTGATATTTTATTGAATATGTGTATCCCTCCAAAAACGTCCTTACAAATTAGACAAAAGAGGGGTTTTTATAACCCTTTGTTACATTTTAGAAAAAAAATCATTTGATTTCTTTCCAAATCTGTTTCTTTGGTTGCTGTGGTTCCTTCTTCTTTTGCAGGTACCAGTGAGGAAATCAGTAATGGTTGGGCACTGACGACGGCATCGGCGTTGATTCGGGCATTGATCACGACATGATTCGAAGCCTGGAATCACGGCATCGATGGTGGGTAGCTAAAACGACGCGAAATGAAAACACACATTGTTTGCGGCGCCTAGGGTTTCTGAAACCCCAGGTCTTCCGTCCTTGGCTTGTGGTTTGGGCTTCTTGGGCTTCACTGAGTTGAGTTAGAATCTAACCGGGTGTAGGCTTATTAGGTTGTAACTGGGCATAGGATTTAGGTATTTGGGTCAAATGTAAACGGGTAATGGATTGTAAATGAATTTTGGGCTTTGTACATGGACTGTATAAACTTTATTATTTTTTAATGCAATTACGGGCCCGGGCAGAAATGGGCTACTACAGCTGCCCCTCTTTGCTCATTGTCATGTAACGGTAATAGAGCAAAGACTATAAAAGGACCCATTTTGCCTGGTCTGACCCAATCTTGAGATTTTTCTTCAAATGGCCTTCAACCTATCTGCAACTTCAGAAGTATTGGCCCATAAATATGATAGCTTCAATTTGCTTCATTGTAACTTCAGGAATGCAATATCTGCTATCTTCAACCTGCTCCTTGCAACCTCAGGGACGCCATATTGATATCTTCGATCTACTCTTTGACAATACAGAGACGCCAAATCTGCTATATCTGCTTCAGCGTAAACATGTGAAAGCAAAATCTGCTATGTCTTCGATCTGCTCCTTGTAAACGCCAGGATGCCAAATCATCTTAGATCTACTTCAATATGAAAACATCTGAAGGTTAGATCTGCTATATCTTAGATCTGCTCCTTGTAAACGCAAGGATGCCAAATCATCTTAGATCTACTTCGATATGAAAACATCTGAAGGTTAGATCTGCTATGTCTTCGATCTGCTCTCCGTCGAATATGGAAATGCCAAATCTGTTTCTTCGATTTGTTCTCTGACAATACAGAGACACCAAATCTACTATCTCCGATCTGCTCTCTGACAATACAGAGACGCCAAATCTGTTATCTTTGATCTGTTCTCTGACAATACAGAGACGCTAAATTGTCTTAGATTTGCTTCAGCGTAAACACGTGAAAGCCAAATCTGCTATGTCTTCGATCTGCTCCTTGTAAACGCAAGGATGCCAAATCATCTTGGATCTAATTTGATGTGAAAACATCCAAAGATTAGATCTGCTATGTCTTCGATCTGCTCCCTGTCGAATATAGAGATGCCAAATCTATTTCTTCGATTTGTTCTCTGACAATACAGAGATGCCAAATCATCTTAGATCTGCTTCAGCGTAAACACGTGAAAGCCAAATCCGCTATGTCTTAGCCTGTTACCCTACTGCTTAGGGGGTTAAGGCGCATCAATTTTCATTGTCCCTTGAAGGACATAACCTGTATAATGTGTATGAGTTCATGCCTAGTGATTAAGATGCCATGCTTGAAATGAATCAAATGCCCCTAGTTATACAAAATGTTATGAAAATGATTCCTATTCCAGACACCATCACTCATTCCTTTGTCAAATTTTATCCTTATTTCTCTCGAAGTATCCTTCTCACTTAGTCTGTGGGTTTGTACCATTCTTCAAATGCTATGACCCACCAAAAATGTTTGTAAGATGATCCCCTCTTAGGATCGAATCGTTTGATTTGTCCAATCATCATTTTGGACCAAAGAAAGAATTTCCTCAAGTTCTTTCAAACCTCTCTTACGTGAATTCCTCGAATAATTATTCTGTTTTAGTTCCTTGTATTATCTAGAAATTTCCAGAGTAATGAGCAAAACTTCATTTGTGAAAATTATTTAGTTCATCTATCATTATTTTAATGCAACATAATTTAAGAATAATGGAATATGGATTTTATCTTGAGAATAATTAGATTTGAATGAATTTGTCAAAAATACAAAGGAAATTAATCTGATAGCCTATCTTTGAGAAGAAAGAGAATCTAAAGATAGCAAACAGGACAAAAGTTAGATGCCCTAGATATCGCCGCTTGAGTATTTATACACCAGCTCCATGAAGACTTTCTTAAGTTCAACATGTGTTTAAAAGATCCAAAGTACTTTGTTGATGCCCCGATATGCAACGCGCTTCGCTCTTTGTTGAATCAGATATAGCAAGATTATCATGTGCTCTTCAAAATTTGAGCTGCCCTTTCGGGTTTTCAACTCAAAGCCCCTTTGGTCACAAGGCGCCCTTTGCGGGTTTTCACCTTGGCCTCTCCATTTTTTTTTGTTCAAAAACTCAAGGCGCCCCTTGCGGGTTTTCACCCTGGATTCTCCTCTTCCTTAGACAAAGTACTTTTTTACTGAGTCTGAATTCATTGGATTGGGTAAACTCTTCCTATCCATTTCTGTTAAGATCAACGCACCCCCAGAGAAGGCCTTCTTCATGACATACGGCCCTTCCCAATTCGGCATCCATTTTCCTCTAAAGTCCTTCTGAATGGGAAGGATCTTTTTCAGCACAAGATCCCCCTCGTGGAATTCTCTTGGTCGCACTTTCTTGTCGTAAGCTCTCATCATTCACTTCTGATACATCTGACCATGACGAATAGCCCTTAGCCTCTTTTCCTTAATCAAGTTCAACTGATCATATTGCGATTGTATCCATTCAGCTTCATCCAACTTTATCTCTAACAAGACTCGGAGAGACGGTATTTCCACTTCAATGGGTAACACTGCTTCCATCCCATAAACCAACGAGAAAAGAGTTACCCCAGTAGAGGTTCTGACGGATGTTCGATAAGCTAAGAGTGCAAATGGTAACTTCTCATGCCAATCTCTGTAGGTTTCAGTCATTTTTCCCACTATCTTCTTGATGTTTTTGTTAGCAGCTTCCACTGCCCCATTCATCTTTGGGTGGTACGGAGAAGAGTTGTGATGCTTAATCTTGAACTAATTGCAAACTTCTACTATCGTTCTGTTGTTCAAGTTTAATGCATTGTCTGATATGATCCTTTCAGGCATCCCATACCGACAAATGATCTCTTTCTTCAAGAATCGACTCACAGCCGACTTAGTAACATTCGCATAAGAAGCAGCCTCTACCCACTTCGTAAAGTAATCAATGACCACAAAGATAAAGCGATGCCCATTTGAAGCTTTTGGTGATATTGGTCCAATGACATCCATGCCCCACATGGAAAAAGGCCATGGAGAAGTCATAACATGCAGAGGTGAAGGTGGTAAATGAATCTTGTCTCCATAAATTTGACATTTATGGCATTTCTTGGCGTAGTTGATACAATCCCCTTCAATAGTAAACCAATAATATCCAAACCTCATGATTTTTATAGCCATCATGAAACCATTAGCATGCGTCCCACAAACACCCTCGTGAACTTCCTCCAAGATTAACTTAGCTTCCACGGCGTCAACACATCTCAACAGTACTTGGTTATTTCTTCTTTTGTAAAGGATATCCCCATCTAGCACATATTCGCAGGCTAACCTCCTTAAAGTTCGCTTATCATTTTTAGTTGCCTGTTCTGGGTATTTACGATCTTTCACATATCGCAATATATCCTGATACCAAGGGTTATCATCCTTTTCTTCTTCCTCAATGTTACAACAGTGAGCTGGAGCCTTAAAGATACTCATCTGAATAGGTCTCATCTCCTCCTCTTTATTCGCTTTAATCATTGAAGCCAAGGTTGCTAGAGCATCTGCCATCTGGTTTTCATCTCGTGGGATATAATTGAAAGTGATATCATCGAACTCCTCAAGTAACCCCAAAACTACCTTTCGATAATTGGTCAATTTAAGATCCATTGTCTCTCATTCACCTTTAAGCCGGTAAATTACCAACGCAGAGTCTCCATATACTTCCAAGGTTCTTATTCCTCGCTCTATAGCCGCTTGGAGTCCCATGATGCACGCTTCATACTCGGCCATATTGTTTGTGCAATCAAAATCTAACTTGCACGTGAATGGAAAATAATCACCATTTGGGGATACCAAGACTGCCCCAATTCCATTTCCCACCGCATTGGATGCCCCATCAAAGCTTAGCTTCCAAGGATAATCCTCTGTAGTTGTGTAACGCCCCGTACCCGAGATCGTTCCCGGAGTCGAACACGAGGTGTTAACAGACTTAATTCATTGCTTAAACAGCTCAAATAATTTAATTTTAAAATTTTTAGTCAAGCTAGCAATCTGCATCACAGTCGCTTAAAAATTCATATCTCGAGTTCCAAAACTCAAAATCCAATTCCGTAAATTTTCCCTCAAACTAGACTCATATATCTATTTACTAATTTTTTTCTAGAATTTTTGGCTGGGCCAATTATTACAGTTTATTAGTTAAAGTCTCTCCTGTTTCAGGGTTCGACTGCTCTGACCTCTATGTATTACGAATCAGATATCTCTCTATATAGAATTTCAATGATTATGACATTTCTTTCTCTTAAAACTAGGCTCAATAAGAAATCTGTACATTTAAAGTATGACTTCTAATTATTTTTATACAATTTATGGTGAATTTCCAAAGTAAGAATAGGGGATCCAGAAATTACTCTGGCCCCTGTTTCACAAAAATTCAAATGTCTCATAAATTATAATTCATATACTTGTTTTGTTCAATCCATATGAAAATAGAATCATTCAATTTCATAAATTACTCATCATTTAATTCCATTTCTACTATTTTTAGTGATTTTTCAAATTTACATCACTGCTGCTGTCAGATTCTGTTTTATGGCAAATTTCACTTTACTAAGGATTTTCATGGACTAAATATCATTTTAAACATACATAACATCAAATATCACTTAGATTGGCCATTCCAATGGCTAATCATTTACAAACCCTTTTATTGCCAAACCATAGCCATATCATAAGATCAATTACACAAAGTGAGTATTTTGCCATACATGCCACATTCAAAATATACAAGCCATTTTACCGATTTAAGCCTTCGGATAGTGTGAACGAGCCTTCGACCTATCCCGATTCTCAAGCCGGCTTGTCAAAACTACAATGAAAGGAAAGGAGGGAGTAAGCATAAATGCTTAGTAAGTTCACATGCAAATAGCAAGTAACATAATCACACAATCCCACATAAAACATCATTTACATTTAATATCTTTCTACAATTTCATCTTACCAAGTTTTCAACCCAAGGGTTTAAGCACATACCTGTCAAATTTTCTCATTTACCACACTTACCAACATGTCACCTTCGTTTTAGGCATTCTCCTTATTTTCTTAAGATCCACCCGTTGAACACATCGGAATATAATTCAAATACACGGAAAGTTTGCACATAAGTGCCCCATATGTAGCCAAGCTACCATGTAACCCACCCATAAGCGAACTCGAACTCAAATCAACGAGCTCGGGCGTTCGTATCCATAAGTGAACTCGGACTCAACTCAACGAGCTCGGATGCCTAGTTACATCTCACGAACTCGGACTCAACTCAACGAGTTCGGATATTTGCATCCATAAGTGAACTCAGACTCAACTCAACGAGCTCAGATGCCCAACCATCCTAGTGACATGTCACTTGTATTCTAATCTATTCCCAAGGTTCAAACGGGCTTTTTCCTCGATTACACATCTTTGTCGTCTTCCACAAAACATCGAAACCGATACTCGGTAGCAAATCATAATTTACATATAATTCAATAATAACCATAAAGCATCATATTTCATGATATTAATCATCATATCACATAAATAACATTAAATTACTTAAAATGACAATTATGTTACTACATTTACACAGGAACTTACCTCGGTATAAAATTATTAGCAATCGAGCCTATTCTTCGTAAATTTTATTTTTCCCTCGATCGCTACTTGAATCTCGTTTCTCTTGATCTATAATGCCAAATTAATCTTATTTAATACATACATTCATCAAAATAGCATTTAATACGAACTTTAGCAAAATTACATTTTTGCCCCTAAACTTTTGCATAATTACACTTTTGCCCCTAGGCTCGGGAATTAAACTTCATCCTATTTTCTTATGTTTTATGACATGCTGATCATTTTTCCCTTCTATGGCAGCATCAATTTCACACTCTAACATGTACTTATGACTATTAGGTATTTTTACCGATTAAGCCCTTTTACTCGTTTTCGCTTAAAACCGAGTAGTACAAGTTTTCTGACATAATTTAAAACCTCATATTCTATCATAAAACACCAAAATACACAAATTTCACCTATGGGTATTTTTCCAAAAATGAACCCTACGTTAAATTATTGCTAGTATAAGCTAAATCGAGCTACCGTGATTCCAAAAACATAAAAAAACATTAAAAAGGGGCATAGAAATCACTTACAATCAAGGATTAAAAGTTGAAGAAACCCTAGCTATGGAGAGGGCAAAATTCGGCAGCAACTATATGGAGAAGATGACTATTTTGTGTTATTTTTCTCATTTTATTTCATTTAATATGCAAATGACCAAAATACCCTTAATACCTTTCTTTGAAAATTTTCATGTACAAGCCCATTTTTGTCCAAAATTTTAAAAATTGGTAAAATTTCTATTTAAGGCCTCCTCACTAATATTCCAAAGTAATTTCATACTAAAAACTTCTAGAATGCAAGTTTTGCAAATTATTCGATTTAGTCCCTAATTTCAACTTAAGCACTTTATGCACAGAATTTCGTCACGAAATTTTCACACAATCATGCAATCATATCATAAACATCAAAATAATTATAAAATAATTATTTCTATCTCGAATTTGTGGTCACGAAACCACTATTCCAATTAGGCCCTAATTCGGGATATTACAACTCTCCCCCTTTAAGGATTTTCGTCCTCGAAAATCTTACCGATAAACAGGTGTGGGTATTGATTTCTCATAGTTTTCTCAGGTTCCCATGTAGTCCCTTCTACCCCGTGCTTTTGCCATAATACTTTCACGAGAGCGACACTTTTATTTCTTAGTTACTTGACCTCTCGAGCTAAAATCTTAATCGGTTCTTCTTCGTAAGTCATATACGGTCGTAGTTCAATTTCTGTCGGTGAAATTATATGTGAAGGATCCGAACGATACCGACGTAACATAGATACGTGGAACACATCATGAATCTTCTCTAATTCAGGTGGTAATGCTAGCCGATATGCTACCAGTCCAACTTTTTCAATTATTTCATATGGCCCAATAAAACGCGGACTTAACTTGCCCTTCCGTCCAAATCTAAGAACTTTCTTCCATGGAGACACTTTTAAAAATACCTTATCGCCAACTTGAAACTCGATTTCCTTTTGTTTCAAATCCACATAAGATTTTTGTCTATCCGAAGCAGCTTTCAAACAATCTCGAATCACTTTCACTTTTTCTTCGGTTTTTTTTATTAGATCAACTCCATAAATCTGATTTTCCTTGAGTTCAGTCCAATACAATGGCGTCTGACATTTACGACCATACAATGCTTCATAAGGTGCCATCTTCAAACTCGTCTGATAACTATTATTATAAGCAAATTCTACTAACAGTAAGTACCTTTCCCAACTACCTTGAAATTCCAATACGCAACATCTGAGCATGTCTTCAAGAATCTGAATTACTCTCTTTGACTATCCATCAGTTTGTGGATGAAAGGCAGTGCTAAAATTTAACTTTGTACCTAATGCCTCTTGCAACTTTTGCCAAAATCGTGAAGTAAATCTAGGATCTCTATCCGAAATGATTGACAAAGGTATTCCATGAAGTCTAACAATCTCACGGATATACAATTCAGCCAACTTATTAAGAGAATAATCCGTATGTACCAGAATAAAATGAGCCGATTTAGTCAGTCTGTCAACTATTACCCAGATGGCATTTTTCTTCCCCGGAGTTAACGGCAACCCTGATATAAAAATCCATAGTAATCTGATCCCATTTCCATTCAGGAACCATGATAGGCTGAAGTAATCCCGAAGGTACTTGGTGTTCAACTTTCACTTGTTGACAAACTAAGCACTTTGATACAAACTCGGAAATATCTCTTTTCATTCCACTCCACCAGTACATTTTCCTCAAGTTACTATACATTTTCGTACTGCCCGGATGAACCTTCAAACAACCATTATGTGCTTCATGCAGAATCTTTTGAATCAACTCATTATTTTTTGGTACACAAATCTGATTTTTAAACATCAAGCAACCATCAGAATTGATTTTGAAATCGACCCGTGATCGACTTCACACTCGCTTTCTCTTGGCTTGCAAATCTTCATCGCTTTTAGAGCTTCAAAATCTCTTGTAAAACATCGGTCTTGCTCTTAACTCTGCTAGAATCGAACCATCATTTGATATCTTTAACCGAGTGTTCATAGTTCTCAAAGTAAATAGTAATTTTCGCTTAAAGCATCAAAGAACCACATTCGCTTTTCCTGGATGGTAATCAATAACAAGCTCATAATCTTTCAATAACTCCAACCATCTTCGCTTGTCTCAAATTCAAGTCTTTTGTGACATCAAGTACTTAAGACTTTTGTGGTCGGTATATACTCGGCACTTTTCACCATCATACGATAATGTCGCCAAATCTTCAAAGCAAACACTATAGCAACTAATTCCAAATCATGAGTCGGATAATTTCTTTCATGAGATTTTAACTGGCCTCAAGCATAAGCCACCACTTTTCCTTCTTGCATAAGTACACATCCTAAACCATTTCGAGAAGCATCACTATACACCACAAATTCTTTACCTGGATTCAGTTGTACCAACACTGGTGCTTTAGTTAATAACTTTTTCAATTCTTCAAAACTCTATTGACATTTCTCCGTCCACTCAAACTTAACATCCTTTCAGAGTAATCTAGTCATAGGAGCAGCAATTATAGAAAATTCATTTACAAACCGCCGATAATACCCAGCTAGCCCCAAGAAACTTCTAACCTCGGTTACATTTTTCGGTGGTTTCCAATCAATAATGGCTGAAGTTTTACTAGGATCAACTCGTATACCATCACTTGAAACAATATGACCCAAAAATCCAACTTCCTGGAGCCAAAATTTACTTTTACTAAATTTAGCATACAGCTGATTATCTCTCAAAGTTTGCAAAACTATCCTTAAATGCTCAGCATGCTCTGTCTCATCTTTTGAATAAATTAAGATATCATCAATAAACACCACAACAAATTTGTACAAGTATGGCCGAAATATACGATTCATTAAATCCATAAACACAGCAGGAGCATTTGTCAACCCAAATGGCATAACTAAAAATTCATAATGACCGTACCTTGTTCTAAAAGCAGTTTTAGGCACATCCAACTCTTTTACTCGTAGCTGGTAATACCTAGATCTCAAGTAAATCTTTGAAAACTATGTTGCTCCTTTTAGATGATCAAATAAATCATCAATTCTCGGCAACGGATACTTGTTCTTGATTGTCACCTTTTTTAATTGCCGATAGTCAATACACAATCTCATAGAACCATCCTTCTTTTTCACAAATAACACAGGAGCACCCCAAGGTGAAAAAGTCGGTCTCACAAAGCCTTTATCAGTCAACTCTAGCAACTGCAACTTTAATTCTTTCAACTCTCCTGGTGCCATTCTATATAGAGCAATCGAGATCGGAGTTGTTCCCGGTATCAAATCAATACCAAATTCTACTTCCTTGACTGGAGGCAAACCCGGTAATTCTTCTGGAAATACGTCTGCAAATTCACACACAACCGGCACTGACTCAACTTTCTTTTCAACTTCTTTTGTATTAATTACATACGCCAAATAAGCTTCATAACCCTTTCTCAAATATCTCAGAGATGACATTAAAGAAATCATACTAGATAATACCTCTGATTTGTCTGATTCAACCCGCAAAATTTCACCACTTTCACACTTTAATTCTATAACATTTTCTTTGCAATTTATTATAGCATCATGCAATGTCAACCAATCCATACCTAAAATAACATCAAATCCATCAAACGGCAACAACATCAAGTCAGCCGGAAAGTAATGACCCTGAATCATTAAAGGACATTTCTTGCATACTTTATCAACTATCACACATTTGTCAAATGGATTCGACACTCTAATCATAAATTCTATGCACTTAACAGGTATATTCATACTAGACACCAATTTCATGCACACATATGAATAAGTAGAACCGGGATCAATCAAAGCATTAACATTAACATCATAAAAAGAAAATATACCAGTAATCACGTCGGGTGATGAAGCATCTTCACGTACCTTTATGGCATAAGTTCTAGCTGGAGCTCTTGCTTCAGATTTAGCTGCTGAATCTCTGGCTACATTTTTGCTGCTTGCTTCATTTCCAGCTTTTCTCGAATATCTTCCCCACGAGTCTGCACTACTAGCTTTTACATTCTGAAATTTTTCTTTCTTAACTCTCTCTGGGCAGTCTCTAATAAAATAATCCAGAGAACCACACCGAAAACATTTATTTGCTCTACATGGGCCAAAATGATTTCTGCCACATCGCTGGCACTCAGGCTTAACAAATCTTGTATTTCCTATACTAGCCGCAGAAGTAGTCTGAGATTTAGGACCCACATTTTGCTTCTTAACATTTCCATATGATTGTCCAGTCGAAACCTGTGAACGAGGATTCATATTTCTAGATTTTCTGGATTGCTGTGAGAATGAACTGCTCGTTGGTCTTTTCTTCCAATTTCTAGTCTCAGCCTCTGTCTTTTTTTTCTCTTTAAGTAGTTCTTCAGCCTTGCAAGCTCGATCAACCAATACTACCATTTCTTTTAATTCGAGAATCCCAACAAATACTTTGATATCTTCATTGAGTTCGTCTTCAAATTGTCTGCACATTTTAGCTTCTGTAGGAATGTATTCTCTAGCATACTTACTCAACCTGACGAACTCCCTTTAGTATTCGATGAATCGCTCATGTTCCCTGCTTTAATTCAAGAAACTCTTTACGCTTGATCAATAAATCTTTCATCGATATAATTCTTCCGAAATTCTTCTTGAAAGAACTCCCCCAAGTTACTTTCTCTTTCGGTACTCCTGAAGTCAATGTCTTCCACCAATGATAAGCTGAATCCCTCAATAATGATATAGCACATTTCAAACATTCCTCAGGTGTACACGACAATTCATCAAATACTCGAATAGAATTCTCGAGCCAAAACTCTACTTTCTCGGTATCATCATCAATATTTGCCCTGAATTCTTCGGCCCCTTGCTTGTGGATTCTGTCAACTAGAGTTCTATGAAATTTCATCAGATCCATACCTTGAGGCATCGGGGGTACAGGTTGAGGAATCGGGGAAGGTAGGGGAGGTTGTACATTCAGGTTTGTACAAACGAACTCAGTATACCAAGCACTCATCATCTGGAGAAAGGCTTCTCGAGCCCCTTCTCCTCCTCCTTGACCAACAGTAGGAGGTGAATTTTCGATCAGCACCGCCTTCAAATTAATGGTGCATTACTTTCTACATCATCACCACACCTGGATCGGGATCCATTTACTATAAAAAAATCATTTAAAAGGTCAGAAGTCGTCACACTATCACAATATATATATGGCATGTATAGCAAAATCCGTACATACAACACGTTAGTCTGAGAATAGACTAAACCTGCTCTGATACCACCAAATGTAACGCCCCGTACCTGAGACAGTTGCCAGAGTCGAACACGAGGTGTTAACAGACTTAATTCATTGCTTAAACAGCTCAAACAATTTAATTTTAAAATTTTCAATCAAGCTAGCAATCTGCGTCATATTCGCTTAAAAATTTATATCTTGAGTTCTGAAACTCAAAATCTAATTTCATAAATTTTCCCTCAAACTAGACTCATATATATATTTACTAATTGTTTTCTAGAATTTTTGGCTGGGCCAATTAGTACAGTTTATTAGTTAAAGTCTCCCCTGTTTTAGGGTTCGACTGCTCTGACCTCTGTGTATTACGAATCAGATAACTATCTGTACAGAATTTCAATGATTATGAAGTTTGTTTTTCTTAAAACTAGACTTAATAATAAATCTGTACATATAAAGTATGACTTCTAATTATTTTTATACAATTTATGGTGAATTTCCAAAGTCAGAACAGGGGATCTAGAAATCACTCTGGCCCTGTTTCACAAAAATTCAAATGTCTCATAAATTATAATTCATATACCTGTTTTGTTCAATCCATATGAAAATAGACTCATTCAATTTCATAACTTACTCATCATTTAATTCCATTTCTACTATTTTTAGCGATTTTTCAAATTTACATCATCACTGTTTCGATTACATTTTATGGCAAATTTCACTTTACTAAGGATTTTCATGGACTAAATATCATTTTAAACATACATAACATCAAATATGACTTAGATTGGTCATTCCAATGGCTAATCATTTACAAACCCTTTTCTTGCCAAACCATAGCCATATCATAAGATCAATTACACAAAGTGAGTATTTTGCCATACATGCCACATTCAAAATATACAAGCCATTTTACCGATTTAAGCCTTCGGATAGTGTGAACGAGTCTTCGACCTATCCCAATTCACAGGCCGGCTTGTCAAAACTACAATGAAAGAAAAGGAGGGAGTAAGCATAAATGCTTAGTAAGTTCACATGCAAATAGCAAGTAACATAATCACACAATCCCACATAAAACATCATTTACATTTAATATGTTTCTACAATTTCATCTTACCAAGTTTTCAACCCGAGAGTTTAAGCACATACCTGTCAAATTTTCTCATTTACCACACTTACCAACATGTCACCTTCGTTTTAGGCAATCTCCTTATTTTCTTAAGATCCAACAGTTGAACACATCGGAATATAATTCGAATACACAGAAAGTTTGCACATAAGTGCCACATATGTAGCCAAGCTACCATGTAACCCGCCCATAAGCGAACTCGGACTCAACTCAACGAGCTCGGGCGTTCGTATCCATAAGTGAACTCAGACTCAACTCAACGAGCTCGGATGCCTAGTTACATCTCACGAACCCGGACTCAACTCAACGAGTTCGGATATTTGCATCCATAAGTGAACTCGAACTCAACTCAACGAGCTCGGATGCCCAACCATCCTAGTGACATGTCACTTGTATTCTAATCTATTCCCAAGGTTCAAACGGGCTTTTTCCTCTATTACACATCTTTGCCGTCTTCCACAGAACATCGAAACCAATACTCGGTAGCAAATCATAATTTACATATAATTCAATAATAACCATAAAGCATAATATTTCATGATATTAATCATCATATCACATAAATAACATTAAATTACTTAAATGACAATTATGTTACTACATTTACACTTGAACTTACTTCGGTATAAAATTATTAGCAATCGAGCCTATTCTTCGTAAATTTTGTTTTTCCCTCGATCGCGACTTGAATCTTGTTTCCCTTGATCTATAATGTCAAAATAATCTTATTTAATACATACATTCATCAAAACAGCATTTAATACGAACTTTGGCAAAATTACATTTTCGCCCCTAAACTTTTGCATAATTTCACTTTTGCCCCTAGGCTCGGGAATTAAACTTCATCCTATTTTCTTATGTTTTATGGCATGCTGATCATTTTTCCCTTCTATGGCAGCATCAATTTCACACTCTAACATGTACTTATGACTATTAGGTATTTTTACCGATTAAGCCCTTTTACTCGTTTTCACTTAAAACCGAGTAGTACAAGTTGTTTGACATAATTTAAAACCTCATATTCTATCATAAAACACCAAAATACACAAATTTCACCTATGAGTATTTTTCCAAATTTGAACCCTAGGTTAAATTATTGCTAGCATAAGCTAAATCGAGCTACCGGGATTCCAAAAACGTAAAGAACATTAAAAACTGGCATAGAAATCACTTATAATCAAGGATTAAAAGTTGAAGAAACCCTAGCTATGGAGAGAGAAAAATTTGGCAGCAACTATTTGGAGAAGATGACTATTTTGTGTTATTTTTCTCATTTTATTTCATTTAATATGCAAATGACCAAAATACCCTTAATACCTTTCTTTGAAAATTTTCATGTATAAGCCCATTTTTGTCCAAAATTTTAGAAATTGGTAAAATTTCTATTTAAGACCTCCTCATTAATATTCCAAAGTAATTTCATACTAAAAACTTCTAGAATGCAAGTTTTGCAAATTATTCGATTTAGTCCCTAATTTCAACTTAAGCACTTTATGCACAGAATTTCGTCACGAAATTTTCACACAATCATGTAATCATATCATAAACATCAAAATAATTATAAAATAATTATTTCTATCTCAGATTTGTGGTCACGAATCCACTATTCTGATTAGGCCCTAATTCGGGATATTACAAGTTGCTACACACATCAACTCCTCATTTGGGAAATAAAAATTCAACGGCTCATAGTTCTCTAGAGCTTTACTAGCTAGAAATTCCGCTATCGCGCTTCCTTTTATAGCCTTCTGACTCACATAGACTATGTCAAATTCTGAAAGCAGAATTTGTCACCTTGCCATTCTTCCATTTAGTGCTGTTGACTCCATCATATACTTTAATGGATCAAGTTTTGAAATTAGCCAAGTCGTATGATATAACATATATTGCCTCAACCTTCGAGTCGTCCAGTTAAAGCACAACACAATTTCTCAATTGGCGAATATCTCATCTCACACTCTGTGAATTTCTTGCTTGAGGTCTTATATCGCCTTCTCTTTTCTTCCCGACTCGTCATGTTGGCCAAGCACACATCCCATAGAATTACTAAACACTGATAAGTACAAAATTAATGGTCTATCTGGACTAGGCAGAGATAACAGTAGAGCATTTAACAAGTATTGCTTAACCTTATCAAAAGCATTCTGGCATTCCTCATCCCAAGTACCTTGGTTGTGTTTTCTAAGGAGGCGAAATATGGGATCACATTTCTCGGTTAATTGTGAAATAAACCGAGCAATATAATTTAATCTTCCAAGAAAACCTCGAACTTCCTTCTGAGTACATGGTGAGGGAAATTCTCGTATGGCTCTAACTTTATCTGAGTCGACTTCTATTCCCTTTTCACTGACCACAAAGCCCAATAACTTCCCCGGCCTAGCTCCGAAGATGCACTTTGCTGGATTAAGTTTCAACTGAAATTTTCTTAATCTCAAGAACAACTTCCTCAAAACTTCAATATGTTTCTTCTCTGTTCGAGATTTAGCAATCATGTCATCAACATACACCTCAATTTCTTTGTGCATCATATCATGGAATAAAGTCACCATAGCCCTTTGGTATGTTGCCCCCGCATTCTTCAACCCAAAGGGCATTACCTTGTAACAAAAAGTGCTCCACGATGTAATGAAGGTGGTTTTATCCATGTCTTCCGAATGCATCTTTATCTGGTTGTACCCTGAGAAACCATCCATGAAGGAGAACAACGAATACCCCGTTGTGTTGTCTACCAAAGTGTCTATGTGTGGCAAAGGGAAATTATCTTTTGGGCTAGCTTTGTTCAGATCTCTGTAATCAACGCACATTCGTACCTTCCCATCCTTCTTAGGGACTGGTACAATGTTAGCTACCCATTCAGAGTACTTCACCTCTTGTAAGAATCCTGCATCGAACTGCTTCTTGACTTCATCCTTTATCTTCAATACGATATCTAGCCTCATTCTTCGTAACTTCTGTTGGACTGGTTTACAATCCTGTCTTATTGGAAGACGATGCACCACAATATCAGTATTTAGACCTGGCATATCTTGATAGGACCATGCGAAGATATCCTTGAACTCACATAGCAACTCAATCAGTCCTTGCCTTGTGTCCTTGGCAATATGCGTGCCGATTTTCACCTCTTTCCCTTCCTCTAGGGTTACATTCTATATTGCCTCTTTCTCATGGGGCATGATTTGTTTCTCCTCCTGTTTTACCATCCTCAACCGATCCAGAGACACATCACAATCCTGGACATCCTCAAAATCCTAAGATTCCTCTAAACACATGTCTTGCTCGCGAGAGAAATCAAGATTTGTAATATCAGTGCTCATGTCATTGATATCTAGGGATCTGTGAAGTATAAAGAATATACAAAGAATGAATGAATTTAAGAATGATTATTTATGTGCTATGAAAGAATAAGAATTGCAAAATTTTAACGGAATATTGGTTGATAAAAATGAAACAATACTCGTTCAAATTGATAAAAGTTATGTTTTATTAAAAAAAATAGATGATCGTAAGCCCATTCCAAAAATGTAATCCTATTACTCCTAGGCCCTAGAGTAACAAGGATGTTTTGAGAATTACTCTGAAAAATTCCTAAAGACTACAGGAAGTTCCTCCGCAGTCTAATTGTTCAGAGAGCTTCCCGGTTCGTAAGGACGAATACCCTCCAGGTTTCCTTGCTCCAATCCTTCACCGTGTATAGCATTAATCTGATGACTTTCTTCTATAAGTAACCCTCCTGATATGAAGGTTTGGGATATTGGAGGGAATATCATCGGCCCCCACTCCACTTCTCTTCTATTAAGATGCGCCCTTCTTCCCTCTTGGCGCTTCTCAACTTCCTTCCTCCTTTGCTTATAATCTGGCTTGAAGCCTAGACCAAAGAAATCTCTCTTCTCCTTCGATTCTGAGATTTAAGTCCCTCCTTGCAGGTATTTTCTTAACCCTCTTCCTGGTAGGGCTCCCTTTCCCTCCATCATTTGTAGAGCTAGCCTCGTGGCTCTTGCTATCTTTGGCACCGGTAGCTCACTCCCTTCTGAAATGAAGGTTGCATTCACAAATTCTAAAGAGCGAAAGGAACACTCAATAGACTCTTTGTTCGTCTCGACATAAGGGGCCTTGCTAGTGACTGCAGCTATAATGTCCTCCTCCGCATTGATGGTTACTAACTATCCATCCATCACTAACTTTAATTTCTGGTGCAACGATAAGGGCACCGCTCCCGCTGAGTGTATCTATGGCCTCTCTAATAAGCAATTGTAGGAGGGCTTGATATCCATCACCAAGAAGTCTACTTCGTATATACTCGGCCTAATTTCCAAGGGGATGTCAATCCTTCCCATCACCTTCCTTTCTGTACCGTCGAAAGCTCTTACCATATTTTGACATGTCTTCATGTGAGAACTGTCAATGGGTAATCTGTTCAATGTAGACAACGGTAGAACATTCAAGGCCGATCCATTATCGACGAGCACGCTTGGGAGTGTGTACCCCTTGCATCGAGTGGTGATATGCAAGGCCTTAGTTGACCCCCTACCCCCCAGTGGAATTTCATCATCATTAAAGTAGATGAAATTATCCGTACTTATGTTATTCACCAACCGGTCCAGCTTGTTAACGGATATGTCATGGGTGACATATGTTTCATTGAGCACCTTCATCAATGCATCCCGATGCACCTTAGAACTCAGAAGTAAGGCCAATACTGATATGCGAGTCGGCTGCCTACGCAACTGCTCAACCACGCTATACTCGCTATGCTTAAGAAACTTTAGAAATTCCTTAGCCTCCTCCTCCTTTACTGGCTCTTTGACAAACACTTCAGCCTCTTTCTCCTTCTCCGCACTAACATTCCTTATTTTTGTGGGCTCCTCTCTAACGCCTATCGTATCATACCGCTTCCCACTCCGTGTACGGGAATCCTCATCTTGTACATCTTTAGATGTACTGGCTATACTCTCCTCCTCCGGCACTGTCACACTGTAGTCATAACTCCATGGTACCCTCTTGCTATTTTTATAAAGGAAAGGTGTAGGTTTATGGATAATGACCTTAGGTACTGTTTGTGCCCCCACTTCATTACTCCCTAGCAGGGAAATAATAATCCTTGGCCAGTTAGTTCCTTTCTGTTCATTCTCCAGCACACATACTTGTTTTTTACAAGAGCTATCTTCAAAAATTTATAGCTCTTTGTTGTCCATAAAGCCTTGCACCAAGGCCTTAAATTCTTCACACTTTTGAACTTCATGTCCTCTTTTCTCACGGTTCTCACCATAGTTCCTTATTTTTCTTCTTCCATTTTCAGAGGTTAACATACCTCTCTTCATCATCTATTCCCAAATCACCTTCATAGGCATCTTCACCTCAGTAACATCTTCCTTCATTCTCCTCTCACTGGGCTCGCCAATGGCATTCACTCCTTGATCGCTATGATTTGGCAACGGGTTTTCAGTATTAGGGGTATTGCCGAACTTCACTACCCCCAAGTTAATAAGCCTCTCTACCGCCTTCTTAAAACCAAGATGCGATTTTGATCGAATGCCGGTATTCCAAAGATGGTATTCGCATCTGGCGTTTGCATCATACCATTTGGGATATGGGGGCTGCAGTGGTTTCAAGTGAAAAGGAGCAATAGCATGTGCATTGTATAAGCTTTGATAAAGCTCACGATACGTCACACGGATAGGTGTAAACTGCATACTTTCAGAATTCTGCCTTGTACCCGACTCCTGCCTTTGAGAACTCTGTTGCTCAACCGCAACTGTTTTAGGTTGACCAACTGTGATTGCCTTCGTGTTCTGTGATTGCCTTCGTGTTGAAGGTTCTTGTGTTATTTACTTCACTATCCTTTCTCCTTGGGGCCGATCTTTTGGTCACTTCCCCCTCAATTTTGCCACCCCTTATGGCATTCTCGATCATCTCTCCCACCATGACTATATCCGCAAAGCTTTTAGTGGTGCTCCCAATCATGTGAGTGATGAATGGAGCCTTTAGAGTGTTCATGAACAACATGGTAGTTTTCTTCTCCAATAACGGTGGTTGGACTTGCATTGCCACCTCTCTCCATCTTTGTACATATTGCCTAAAATTTTCATTAGGCTTTTTCTCCATGTTTTGCAGCGTGATCCTATCCGGAGTCATGTTAGTCACATGATTGTACTGCTGCATGAAGGCTTGTATAAGATCCCTCCATGAACTTATTTTGGCCCGACTCAGTTGATTATACCATTTGGCTACTGCTCCAATTAAACTGTCCTAGAAACAGTGGATCAACAGTTGATCATTATTCACAAACCCAGTCATTCTCCTACAGAACATTGTAATGTGGGCTTCTGGGCAAGTAGTCCCGTTGTACTTTTCAAATTCTGGCATCTTGAATTTCTGAGGAAGCACCAAGTCTGGGACCAAGCTTAGATCTTTGGCTTCAACTCTATGATGCCCATCAACATTCTCTAAAGCTTTAAATTTTTCCTCCAACCATTTGTAACGTTCTTCCAACTGTCTTGCAGCCTCATTTCTTAAATCCTCTTTTTCAGCCATATCTAAGTCAGGAATGACAGATTTGTAGGATTGTCGCCCAAATTGAACCCTAAGCCGGTTGGGAAATTTATGGGGATCCCAGCATCAGTCGGCCCTTGTTGAGGCCTTATAGTGACAGATGGCCTCCTAGGAAATGCCTCGGCTTGTGTAGGCACCTGGGGTGGAGTGAAACCTGGAGGATGATCCTCGCCATCCTCACTAGTAATTGCCATGGGAGCCTTTCCCTTATCAGTGGCCCTCAGTAGTTGAGCCATCTCAGCCATCATGTTCCTTTGAGCCTCTAACATTTGCTCCCTCATATCGTTTTGCATTTTTGCCAATTGCTCTTGCAATTGGTCCTGCATGTCCTTCTGTAGCTGCTCAAATCTTTGGTCCATGTTCTTATTTTTTGCATGAGTTCTGTAGTGATGTGTTGCTTCCAGATTTTCTTTCTCTCACTCTCTCTTTCTCCCTAATAATTTTAACTAATTAGGGTCTTTCTATAAACTGAATGCATATGATGTGATGATATACAAATGCATGAATGCTAAAAGATATCGATTTTGATTCAGTTTCTTTTTAGAAAACGTTATTTAAGAAACAAAAATCTTTACACAAAACGGATTACAAATACGCCTTTGCCCTCAGGCCCAAGATTTTAACCCTATCCAACAATAAAGCTAACTCTAGACCTCTATCTGACACTAACTCATATTTTGTACTCAATACATTAGCTTGTGCCGCTAGGTCTTGTAAATGATTAGCAACCTCTCGAATCTGGGTTATAGCTTCTCCCATGAGATAATCTCTATCTCCAACTTGATCCTAAAGATGGTGAAGTTCTCCCTTCCACTGCTCTTCTCTTGCCTCGAGCTGTTCAATTCGTAGCTCACAGTCCTGTAGTGCTGCTTTCAACCCTCCAATATTGTGCTTCATTTCCTCGATCTTATCCAAGCTTGCCTTTAACTCGATCGCAGAGTTACGACTTCAATGATGATGAAGAGATCATCCAAGCTCAGCTACCTTAGTTTTTAATCCCTGATTTTCCTTCTCTAGGGCCTGATTTCGCGACTGCGTCTCTTGCAACTTTTTCTCCCAATACTCGGCTTTGGCTTTTTCTTCTTGAATCTCTTGCTGCCACTGCTCTAAAGATCTCCCTAATCTGACCCTTTTCAACATTATCTGGGCCTTCTTGTAGTGCGTCTTTAAATCATCTCGATCTTCCTCGATCTTTCTCTTTTCCTTTTTCACCTTCTCGACTTCTATCTTTTGAACATCGACATCGAGACTCAAACACATTTTTTCCTCTTCGAGCTTCTCAATCCTCTTTTCAAGCTCTGAATTCTTTCTCTCGAACTCTTGCTTCATAACCTCCAACTCTGATGGAATCACTCGTAAGCTCTCCTCTAATGATCGAGCCACCCCTAAAATCGGCCTAGGGACATTATCGTTGATTCTCCCACTAAACCATCCTTTATACTCAAGGGTTGACGTCGAGCCTTCGGTCAAGATCTTCATACAGAAAGGCTTCTTCCAAGCCTCAGAAATCTCTCGCATCCTCTTCTTATAGTGATCTCCTTTATAAGAGAAATCGCTCTGAGCTAAACCCGGTGTAGCCGGTATGAACTACCTCACTCGAAATTGCCTTAGAACAAGTAATGGTGCATATCCAACAACTCCCCAAATTCTTAGCAAAGGGACCCAATCAAAACTGCCACAACGGTAAAAGACTTCACTAGGAACCAACCAAGGAGCCTTCCACATAACATCTTCTTCTCGAAGATTCTGAAGAATGTCTATCCACCTCTCCTCTGAAATGTCATCTCTCCTAGGCATGTCTACTGCTTCCTTTAAGGGAGAATAACCCTCAAAGAATACTCGGCAAGGAACCTTATAAAGCTTCCAAAAGTGGCTATGGAACCAGACTAGAAACAATTGCGTACATCCAATAAATCTACCCTCGCTGGCCCTCCGACATGCACTCAAATATCTAAATGTCTCAGCTAGGATTGTTGGTACCGATGTATTTTGCTTACCAACGCGATCAAACAAATCCGTTACTACCTCATCTATGTGTCCCAATGCCTTTGGGAAAATTACCATGCCGTAAATACTCAAAGCTAGGACGTCGATCCTTTTCTTTACGTCTGGATGTGTCGATATCAAATCCCTCAAAATGGCCCATGGAACGCACTCACTATCACCCTTTTCCTGCACACGAGCTATAGCCTACTGCTCACTCATCTCAGTAATCATCACCAACTTCTTCGCAAAAGTTGGAAGGCTAGCAGGCCTAACATAAGCCTTGTGACCCTGAATCCTCGGGCAACGCAGTAAAGTCGTATACTCCTCCAAAGTAAGTACAAGATCAACGTCGCCAAATGTAAAGCAACTATAAGCAGGATTCCAGAACTGTACCATAGCTCAAAACAAGTGCCTATCTACTTTGACGTCTAGCAAATAGGGAAGGTCTCCATAATTCTGATAGAAAAGCTGCTTAACCTCGTCATCCCATTGGGCCCAAATGTCTCTCAACTCCTGAAACTCATTCTGTGTCGAATTAATACGAGTGAAGTCCCATAACTCTGATGTATGCCCCTCAGTGACACTATCTCCTTTCTCTAATCGGGTTTTCTCGACCAGTGCATGAGACAGAGGCATTATCCTCCACTTTATCAAGATATTCGTTCCCTATTACAAAACTTTCTAACCCAGAAATCGAACCGTGAATCGATACCTTTGAATGTTGAATGACATGTAATGATAGCAAAATAGAATAGATTAGTATCGTATAAAAGTATAACAAACAAACACTTATAAGGGTAGTTTACTAAAAGCTATCACCATAATCCCTAAGGTAAGTGCTTAAAGTTCACTATATGAGTTTCAGTTCTAAAGCGAGGGTACGTGAACCAGCAAATTCCTCGGTCCTCACCCATTATAGGCTCATATAGACCAAGTTCAGTTCAGGGGGACACATTTCCCTATGGCCATGTGAAGATGCAAATCTCACGAAGACATAGGTACAGTATCCCGGAAGCAATCCACTAGCTCATACGAAGGTGAAAACCTCACGAAAGCTTAGCTTCTCACTCCCACTTAAAGGTGCGACCAACGTTCATGCAAATGCAATGTGTGCAGATAATGTAACAAACATATGCAGCGAACACATGAAAAGGGATCTTTATCTTTAAATCCTTTCAAATTTTTAGCATTAAGACAGAAAGTTATCAATTTTTTTGGCTTGACTCTCTTATTGTCCCCAGTGGAGTCACCAAGCTGTCGAAACCATTTTGAAAAACGAGTTTTTTTTAAAAAAAATAAAAACGGGAGTCGCCGCCAATCAGTTTAAGTGTGATTGAACCACCTTCAAACCACTTTTGTTTGAAATCATTTGTTTTGGTCTACGAAATCAAGAAAACGGGTTCGGGAGTCGGTTACGTATGAAGAAGGGTTAGCACCCTCGTAACGCCTAAAAAATTGGTACAAAATTGAATAACTTTCTATCTTTAGTGCTAGAATTTTAAAAGTATTTAAAAATATGATCCCTTTTGAAATTAAAATAATTCGAGTTGAAAACCGAGATTTCTTCGTTCCAAAAGAATACGAATCTCACATCCAGCATGATAGGACACAATATTCTAAAACTCTTGTAACTGAAGTCACCTTGTAATTTATAAAATCGTTTAAAATGGTATTTTAGGCATTAGGACAAATGGGAAATTGCAACCCAGCATGTTAGGGCACTACTTCCCGAATTCCTAACTACCAAAAAACATTACCTTATCCCCCTTTTTTTTTTAAATTTCTTTTTGGATCAAATGAAAAAAAATCTTTAAAGTGATGTTGCATTTAACATACTATCAAGGATCAATACTAACCTATATGATACCTATTTTAACATTCCATGCCAATATAATAAAGATGATGAGTAATAACATAAATTACACAATATACGTCATCATTTTATGCATATGTGGTATAAAATATACATGCATTATCGTTACATACTAAATATAACATAGAGCATAATGCATACAACAATATAAATTGCATAGTATATAAGTGATAATATTTTATGCAAATGTAACTTAGATCAACATAAATTTCATGCGGTTACGTAAAAAACAATAACATAAAATAATAAATAATCTATAAAAATTTAACCTACTAAACTATATCAAAATAATAGAAAACAAAAAATAAAGAAGCAAATTATCAACATATAAAATATAAATTAAACAAAATAAAAATAAAGATATCAAAAATATTTAGAATAATAAGAATGGTGAATGAGAACCTTTTTAAAAAAATGATTAATATATAAATCATGTTATAGGATATAATAACTTAATATTAACAAAATAATGTACTAAATAGTAATATTACACATATTTATTTAATAAAAAAATATGTAGTTAATGAGTAATAATATAATGTATATTTTATAATAAAATAAAAGTGATGTAAAGAATAATATATGGTAAAATATATAGTGTATAATAATATTTATAAACAAAATATATAATAATATAAACTATATGATAAATAATATAAAAATATATAATAAAATGTATATAATATGATATATAATAAAAGGAAGATTCTATAAGGAATAATATATAATAAAATATGATATGTAATAAAATATAAATAAAATATAATGTAATATAGATACTATCATATAAATAAGGATAATATATACTATTTTTTAATAATAATTTTTTAAAAATTTAAAATTTACACAATTAATGAATAATAATACATAATAAAAATACAAGGAATAATATATATAGTAAAATATAATATATAATAAAATTTATATATAAAACGTATAATATAAATTATATATTGGATAATATGAAAATAAAAATAATATGTATTATTTTATAACTGGTATTTATAAAAAACAAATAATATATAAGGTATTTAAAATATATTAAGTATATAAAAGGATAAAAATTGAATTTAATTAAAGAATCTGGGGTTAAATGCAAAATAATAAAAATCTGGGCCTAATTGAAACACACACTAAAAGTCAAGGGATTCATTGGGTAATTTGACCCTAATCCCAAAACGACGTCGTTCTCCAGAATGGAATCTAAAGGCCGTCGGGACTAAATTGGAATAAGCGAACAAATTAGGGCTAATTTAAAATAAATTAAAAAATGAAATTAAAAAAATTTAAAAACACGGAAGGATCAATTGGGCAATTTGTCCACTTTCTAAAAACACGCGGATCCTCCCCGGGTCACGGGTCAACACGTGGATCCTGTCCTAAATGGTGCCGTTTTAGTTCTTATTAAATTAAGCAAAACGACACCGTATCCATTGCACTATTTAAGTCAATTTTTGTTTCAAAATTCATTTTAGAAACCGTTTCAGAAAAAAAATCTTTAAAATCCTCTGCAAGAGGAGAGAGGAAAGGCCCTCCGGGCTCTGGCCTCCGTCAGGCCAAGCCCCAGTCATCGGGCACATGCGCCATCATCAACGTCGCCATGTACGGCGGTCAGAAACCAAAAAATCTCGATTTTACGACGCGATTTCAATGGTAAACTTTCTTGATTTATTTTAATAATACTTGCATGTTATTTAGAGAAGAAAAAAAATAAAAGGTAAAGATATATCACCTCTGTCTCTTTGATAAGATGCTGATCTTTTATTGTATATGTGTATCCCTCCAAAAATGTCCGTACAAATTAGACAAAAGAGGGGTTTTTATAACCCTTTGTTACATTTTAGAAAAAAAAATCATTTGATTTCTTTCCAAATCTGTTTCTTTGGTTGCTATGGTTCCTTCTTCTTTTGCAGGTACCAGCGAGGAAGCCGGTAATGGTTGGGCACTGACAACGGCATCGGCGTTGATTCGGGCGTCGATCACGACATGATTCGAAGCCTGGAATCACGGCATCGATGGTGGGTAGCTAAAACGACGCGAAATGAACACACACATTGTTTGCGGCGCCTAGGGTTTCTGAAACCCTAGGTCTTCCGTCCTTGGCTTGTGGTTTGGGCTTCTTGGGCTTCATTGAGTTGAGTCAGAAGTCTAACCGGGTGTAGGCTTATTGGGTTGTAACTGGGCATAGGATTTAGGTATTTGGGTCAAATGTAAACGGGTAATGGATTGTAAATGAATTTTGGGCTTTTGTACATGGACTGTATAAACTTTATCATTTTTTAATTCAATTACGGGCCCGGGCAGAAATGGGCTACTACAAAAATTAATCACTAGTGTATGTAACAACCGTAAAAAAAAAATCTGGTATAAACTTAAAACTGTAAATTAGGATTTGTCAGTTAAATCATCAAGAACAAATTAAAAAGAAAACTAGATGTGAAAGCGTACATGAACCCATACATTTCTTGAAATCTTTTGATTTTATGGTTTTGACCTTCTAAATTAACACATAAGAAATTCGGAGAAGCTAACTCTCTCTTTTCTAAAAATAGGATATTAAAAAAGTTACGTATGTGTAATTTGGGAACCATAACCCTAATATATAACCTTTTCGCATTAATCCTAATTTCTAATTAACCCATCATTAATTAGAAATTAGTTACTAGAGTATCTACACACTTATAATTTATTTAATAATTAAAGTCTAATAAACCTTAACTAAATTAGATCACTTTAAATTTGGGCTAACATATTATAATAGTAAATAATAACATGTAGTTATCCTTATTATATATGTAATGTCTATATTTCCAACAATATCCCACTTTGATAACATATATTAATTACTCTATAATTACATATCATTTTATAACTTTATGAGCTTAAAACTTTACTATCATATCCAAAAAGGTATTTCGAACAATCTCGTTCATTAATTATGTTAATATAGAACCAATACAACTTTCGTTACATATATATATCGCAACTAAATTCATCTCTGATCACGTATATGAACATAACCAAATGACATAGACCAAGTATAGATGTGTAGCATGAAAATTACATGCAATATGAACTAAATATGCTTATTTCTAACTTGTCCTCCTTAAACCTTGACAAAATCAAAATGTGAAGAAACCAACTTTATTTCTACAGAAAATAAATTTAATATTCGTAAACTGAAATAATTTTATAAAAGTATTTAAAGAATGTGTTGATGAAAAACTTTGAGTGTAATTCCTTAATTAGTGTGTCTACAAATCATTAAGTTTATTGAACAAATTTGAAAAAATGTCACATCATTTTTAAAGAAATCTGGCCTTAAATCCTACTTAACCGGCTAAAAGGAGGCAAAAGTCATTCTTTCAAATCAAGTTTAGAATGCAAACTCAAGTTTTGAAGATCTTTGTATTAAACTTTTCTAATCCAATTATATCAATATAAAGGAGATATAATTCTTTCTTTTACATCAAATCTCATCGAATCTAGAAATAGATTGAATTTGTATAATATCAAATCTAGAAGTCCATTAGATAAAGCTCCAATAAAAAGAAATATCAAAGTATGTATCCAAAAATCATAACCCAATTTTATAAATACTTTTTTTTGTTTTATTTGCTCTAATTTTTCAAGTTTTATTTTTTAATTAAAAGTTGAGCGTACAATTTGTAAAAAGGAATCTTGTGTTTTATTATTTCAAATTTCAGTACATATATATTTAGAATAAATTTGAGACTATGTTGTAATCACAAAGAGCATTGTTTATATATATTACCGTTTATAGGTACCTGAAAGATAGCAAGGACCCGTCAAAGGAACTAAAAAAGGAGAGAATGAGAGAGGCCATACGATGAAGGGCGAAAATTCAGGTGAGGTGAAGAAGAACCTGACCCTTACTCCCCCATTTTTGTATCTATATCTTTGGCAAAGCCTTTCCTTTCGTTTTTTGCCGTGCTTTACCAGGGTTCCATCTCCGCCATCAACGAAAGCCAGTGCGAGAGAACATCAAATCCCTGGTTCACGTACGAGCCTCCACCTCTCTTCTTCCCCTGTTTTGACTGTTGTGTTCTTCTAAACAAGATCCTTGAACAACGAATGGGGAATAATTGAGTATTTTACTACTTCCTTCGTTGTTCAGGATCGTTTAGAAGAACTCCCTATTTACAACAGAAAAAAAAAAAAGTAAAAAGAGACGAGGTTCATTTCCCACATTCATTATTCGAGGTTGAAACGCAAGAATTTGCTTTTGTTTCGCTATTTTTCGTTATTTTAATGGACCCTTTTGAAATCCAAACAGGTTGTTATCGTTTTGTTTAGAAGGACAGAGCAGTCTCCATTGTCGCGGAAATACAAAAGGAAAAGAAAAAGGGTCAACCGAACTTCACCACGGCAACAATTAAGGCACGCCAACATCCAAATAATCCCAATCATCTTCCAGTCCTATAACATTGACAATGTCTAGCCCGATGATCCTTAAGAACCCAAACTCCCTCCAACGGCGGCAACCGCTGCTGCACAGCCGTTCCAACAGCATCGATAGCTGCATCACCCCTCGCGGGAACACCAATCTCAGGTTCGGGGAGGTTTGCGGTGGCACTACCGCCGACGTTGCGGCTGTCTGTTGCTGTTGCCCATGTGGGTTAGCCAACCTTGTGGTTCTAGCAATATACAAGGTTCCTGCAGGGCTGTACCGCCGCGCTCTCCGCCAGAAACGGCTGCGCAAGTTGCACAAAAAAGGGTTACTTCAACCAAAGAACCACGGCGCCCATTTCCGATGTAATGATCCCGAGTTACTCTGTCTCGAGGACTATTCCCAAGACGCAGAGGTTTCCGAAGAAACTGAGAAAGCTGCAGTGGAACTGGAAAATGAAATGTGGCAAAGGTTTTACGGTACTGGATTTTGGAGAAGCCCCTCTCAAAAAGAAGGTGAGACTCCCAGGTTTCATCCTCTCTAACTACAATTTTCCAACCTTTGCTGCTTTAGTGCCCTTCACCATATATATGTTTAATGAAATGTTGTAAGACAAGAATTATATGTAAATGGAAGTGGTGGGATTTTCTGATTCCTTGTCATCAACGGAAAAATCAGAAAGGAATTAGGTAGGGTGATTGATTGTATGGAACGTATGTCATATTTTAAGATTTTGATTGTTGTTGCCTTCAAATCTTCATGTTCAAATCCTTGAACACATCAACACATTTTGTGAGCTTTTTGATAATAATATATATATAAAGATTGATTTGGAGTTATTAAATGTTATGTTTATATATATACTTTCTTTATATTTATCTTTAACTTATTATAGGATGTTTTAGAAATTAGTCACGCGTCAAAGTTTTTATAATAATAATAAATTCCAATTTTACGTTAGAATTAAAAGTTATTTGAATTAATTATTTGTTGTTTTGTGTTGGTAATTAAATGAATATTTACAAGAACAAAATTTCTAAGTAATAAAATAGTTAATGAAAAATGTATAGAAACCGTAATTATCCAAAAGTTAGTGGTGTCGAAAATGGTGGTTCTGAAATCTCATTTTCAATCATTGAATCCGTAAATATTATTAATTAATATTTACAAGGTTAGTATAAAGTTTAATTAAAGATTGATCCTTTAATTTTGTTAATTGGATAGTTAACTAAAGTATAAAAACTAAATCGTAAAATATACAAAAATTAACTACTATAGATTTTTAATGTCTTAAGGGCTTATATAGTAATTAAACTAGGTCTAAATTGGCATATAGACCGTTTAAGTTCATGGTGGACATTTAGGTATAATTGTATTTATAAATTATAATTGATTTTTATTAAAATATTATAAAATAATAATAAAACTAATAGAAGTCGTAATGGATTAGCATATGTTATCTTTTCTTCCTTCCACCGAATGCATAAGCAAGAAACCAAAGAAGCCATTGTTTAAAGCTTCAAAATTAGCATGAAATTTATATGATTATAGATAATAGAGGGCTTTAGAAGGATGAAATTTAGATCAATTCCGAAATTAAAGGTCAAATTTGAAAGTTATGCTAATTTTAATGTTAGGGACTAAATTGAATAAAATACAAAATTTTAAGGGCATTTGAATAATAAAATTGAGTTGATATATGCTTATGATAGGATAAAATAAAAGGGTTGGAATTGATAAGTTGAACTGAATTATTGTATAGATCTCGAATTGAACCAAACCGCGGATAATAGGAAAAAAGGCAAAATTGTTGATTAGTCCTTGAAGATTTTGTTGTTTTCTGTTTTAAATAGGTAAGTTCATACAGTATGTTTGTGTTAAATTGTTATGTATTTAAAATCATAAATGTAAATATATTTAATTGAAATTTGGATTGTTTACAATTTGGTGCAAAAAGGTGAGATGTTGACTAAATCATAAAGAAATGACAAATTGACTGGTAAATTCAATATAATGAATTGTAATTTGGGATTGATTAGTTGAATTGAATCAACTAATATGATTATGTTTGATTTTCGAGATAGAGGACTAAATTGAATAGAATAAAAAATAGTATAAATTGATGAAATTGTGAAATTAGCTTAGTATTGTGATGAATAATGTTATGTTATGTATTAAATGATGTCTTGATTGATGAATTGATGATATTGATATCAATAAATTGAGGATTGAACTATAAAGAAATTTGATTATTAGTTATCCTATTAACTGTTCAGGTAAATTCGAATATATTTGGCATATCATATGATAGATAGAGTACGGGTTACTTCGACTACGTGTCAATAAATGTTGGGCACAACTTTTACTTCGGTTATATCGATGAAGAATTGGGTGCCAAACACATTGATGAGCGTTGGGCATAAACTATTTATTTCAGCATTGTTCGATAAGGATCTGAGTGCCAAATTGGTGTGTTAGTTGGATTCGTGTATCTGTTCGAGTCTGAGTTAGCTTAACAGGGGTACAAAATGTAGATGGGATAAATGAAATACAAATTGAGTTGATAATATGATCTATTGATACAAATACATATTGTGATTTATGGAAGATCATGCGAACTTATTATATGAGCCAGGAGGCGCAATATGGAAATATGGCGAAATAATGATTTTAATTCAGAATTCAAATAATGAAATGAAATAATGAATGAAATTATATTGAAATTGGATGTATTGTTGATAAATAGGTGGAATGATATGAATATGATAGTGAATTGATTAAATGTTGATTGAATAAGTGAATTTAAATGTTATATGTTTGAATTATTAAATGATATGATAAATGTTTAACTCACCTTTTTTGTATATGGTTGTCATGTTAGGCAAATGTGAGAAGTTAGTAGTTTATTGTATTAAATTGTAAATCGAGGTGTAAGTTATTTTTTAATGCCTATAAACTTACTAAGCATTTGTAATGCTTGGTTATGTGGCATGTACATAGGTGTCTTGTAAATGTTGGTTTGAAACTTATATATATGTGTGATATTTGCATAAATGTGTGTTTTGGAAATATGATAGGCATTATATGTGTGTCTAGTTGAATGGTAAATTTTGAATGCACAATGGTATGGTTTTGATAATGAGATGGTATAGTTACATGTGGTTTGAATGGCTTAAAAATATGAAGGATAATTTGTGATTTTACTAAGTTGGTAGATGTATTTGGTACCTTAATTAAACATGTCGAATTGTTGGATTGGTAATGGTTAAAGTGATGATACTAAATGGCTATATTCATGTTTGAATGAATTATGATTCGATAGGTTGAATTGATATATTTTGGTGCTAAATTGAGGTATGAAAGATGGAGTTGAATTAAATAAACTAAATTGGTATGTTTTGTTGTTCAATTGATGATATCTTGAATTGGATGAATGGTGATGATATGGTGAGACGGTATGTGTTTTGGCATATTTTATGCAAGTTTGGTAGGGTGTTCTTAAGCACCAATTGTGATTGAATGGATTTTAGGCATGAAAGAGGACCAAAAAATGAAAGATTCTGACATATTTAGCAATAAGGTATCGATACCTTGTTTAGGTATATGTACATTGTGTTTTTTAATTAAAAAAATTTCAACCATCGAATGTCAAAATGGTATCGATACTATGGTAAAGTTCAGTACCTGGAGAGAAGTATCGACACTATGAGTTGAGTATCGATACCTTATTATTTAAATCATTTTTTCTAAAACATCAAAGCTCAAATTGGTACCGGTACATATATGGGGTATCAATACCTGATCTAAAATTTTTAAAAACATTGCAATTTGGTCCTAACTCATGCTGGAGTCTACAATAGAGTTTTTGTAAGCTTAATTAAGGCTCAGAATCAATTGTCTATCTTAATTGTAACATCCCTATCTCGTCTCCGTCGCCGGATTAGGGATACGGAGCATTACCAAATAAAATATAACGTTAAATGGCTATGTGATGACTGTATTACCGTCGCTGATGGCTATGTGCCTAACATGAAACAGCTATCGATGGCTTAAAGCCAATTATTCTGATTGTGGCTTTATGCCAACCCAAAAATGGCTATGTGCCATCTCGACCATGGCTTTGTGCCAAACGTATTTACATGTGGCTATGTTCCTAACATACTTATGGATGACTCTATGTGGATCATTTACCCAAGGTTGTGTGCTGATTATATTACTATCGCTGATGGCTATGTGCCAAACATAATACAGTTACCGATGGCTTTGTGCCAATTATAATACTGCTACTGAAGGCTTTTTAAGCCCAGTATATGATTAGCAGCTTTGCTGTAATGAAGGTAGTACCACAACCGTGCTACCATTGATGTTTATCGGATGGGTGAGTCGATATTTATATCCCCACATGATGTGTATCGGGGGACGGAGTTGATGTGTAACGGTTAGATTATTGGGATGGGATAGCATGCATCCATGCATTCACACATTCTGTTCTGTTATTGGTTTGGGCTGGGCCCAATTGTTTCTGTTATGGGTTGTGACCCGAATGATATTGTGATAGGCTTTGGCCCACGTATGCTCTGAACTGGATTGTACTATTACTGTTAACAGGCTCTAGCCCAGGCTGTTTCTATTCCTGTTTCTGTTTCTGTATACTGAATGTTACTCTAGTAAGAGGATTACACACTGATTTTTTGTAAATTCACCCTGTTTATTAACTGTGCAGGTAATCCCCAGCGATAGGTGGATTGGTGCAGCGAGGGACTCGGAGATGGCCGCACACTGCTTATCTTTTTAGATTTGTTTATTTACTGTTGCATATTTCTTTTTCATTAGGTTGTAATAAGGCCTCTCTTAATTCTGGTTTTTATTTTACTTTGAAATTTTATTTACTATGTTTTATAATGGTTAGAAGTAGATCGCGATTTTCCAAAACAACGACTGTTTTCAAAACACTACGTTTTCACAACTTAACTTTTAAACATCATGTTTTCGTAAATCAGTTACTTTTAGAATTAGCTTCCGCAAAGTAAAAAGGAATTTTGGAAATAAAATTAAGAAGTTTTCAATGTACTACATTTTAAATAAGAAGGGTTTCTAATGAAAATATGGTTTTCGAAAAACACTTCAATGTGACACGCCAGATTCGGGTTTAACTTTTAGGTTGGGTTTGGGGTGTTACAGTTTTTGATTTGAGGACAAATTGCTTTGAAGAGGGGGGATGATACGGCCACGCCTCAGGTCACACCAAACTCAAGCAAGGGTCCTTTGGAGCTGCCACAAGGACCTATCACCCGAGAATGATCTAAGCAATTCAAAGAGACCATTTCGGCCTCAGTAAACCAATTGTGGGGCGAGACATTAGCTGGACACATTGAGAGAGCTTGGACCAGCTTAATGAGATCACCTTGCAACCTCTTGCAAGCCGAACGCAACTCAAACTTAGCTCCATGAGCTTAGTTCAGCTCAATTCAGCTTAATTGAGCTCATCTCTACTTCTTTAGTTCATGCGTTTACTAGCTAAATAAACTTAAGTATTTAATTAAGTTAGTTAATTTAGTTTTAGCTCATAATTATGTTTTAGCTTATTACATGATTTAATATGTTTTGGTTCAGCCGAATTTAATGTGCCATATTCTATACAAGTCTTTAAGGAGTTTTAGCTTAAATACATGTTATTAATATGTCTTAATTAAAACAAGTTCTTAATATGTCCTAGTGCAGTCGAATTAAATATGTCTTAAACTAATTAAATGTGTTCATTTGAATTATGTGCAGCCAAATGCATGGACGGCTTCAATGCAAGGTGTGCTGATGTTTGGCCTCTCCCAAGTACCCATTCGGCCAAAGAGTAGCTGACCATTCATGTTTTCCAAGTTCATTTCAACTACCATTAACTCCAAGATCATTTCAGCTGATTATACATCATCTAGAAACTGTCCAATGATGTTTTCAAGGCTGAAGAAATCTCTTGGAACTTTCATGAATTATTCTGGAATTTTTATCTCATTAAAAGTTGAAACAAAATGACTATTTATCTACTTGTTTGCCTATTCGACTAGCCTTAAGATTTTACTATAAATATTCACCCATTTGCTGGTTGTATAGAATTTTGCTTATAGAATGAATTTTGTGTTATTTGTGAGGTTTTCATCTCTCAAATTTAGTCCAAGACTCAGTTTGACTTATCTGCTAGTCAGTGGCGTCAACCTGTTTCTTCTATTGAACTTATCACTCTCGTAGTGTGGCGTTCACCCAAAACCAATACCTTTGGTTCTTACCTTCTTAGGTAATGGGTCAAGGTCTTCTTTCCATCACCTATTCACGTTAAGGTCATATAAGTCCCGAGTCAGCACTCACCTATAATGTTGGTTTATTCTTGACACTTAAGCTTATTTTCCATCCTACCCAAGCTATCACTTATCCATTTCAATTTTTTTGTTAGCCAAACCTATAACAACAAATACTTAGCCATTTTTGAGCCTATTCTTAATACCTATCCCCATACTTAGCCGAATACACACATTGCTTGCAATCAGAACGATACTTCTTCGTTTGACGATTAGGCACATAAACAACTCGAACATCTCAACAAGGCCGAGATCGCATCAACAACTCTCCCCCTGAAGAAATTTTTGTCCTCGACAATCTTACCAGAAATAGGTTTGGGTATTGCACTTTCATAGCTTTTTCTGGTTCCCAGGTAGCTTCCTTGACCCCATGACGGTGCGAGAGAACCTTAACTAAAGCTATTCTCTTATTTTTTAATTCTTTGACTTCCCAAGCCAAAAGTCTAACCGGTTCCTCACTATATGACATATATGGCTGTATTTCCACATCTACTGGTGAAATCAAATGTGAGGGATTAGATCTGTACCGTTATAACATCGATACATGAAAAATATTATGATTTTTCTCTAACTCTGACGGTAAAGCTAAATAGTAAGCTACTGACTCAATTCTTTCAATAATCTCATACGAACCGATAAAATGTGGACTAAGCATTCCTTTTCATCCAAAATGAAGAACTTTCTTCTAAGGCGATACTTTCAAGAACACTCTATCATCGACTTGAAATTCAATATCATTTCTATTCAAATCAACATATGACTTCTGATGATCGAAGGTAGTTTTCAAACAAACTCGTATCACTTGAACTTTTCTTTAGTTTCGTGGATCAGATCAGTTCCAAAAAGTTTTTTCTCACTCAATTTTGTCCAGTATAAGAGAGTTCTACATTTCTTACCATAGAAAGCTTTGTACGAGGCCATTTTAATACTTGACTTGTAACTGTTATTATAAGCAAATTTAGCCAACGGAAGAAATTTTTCCAAGCTACCTTTGAATTCCAAAATACAACAGTAGAACATATCCTCGAGTATATGAATCACTCGCTCAGACTGACTATCTATCTACAAATGGAATGAGGTACTAAAATGTAATCTGATGCCCAAAGCTTTATGTAACTTACTACAAAATCTAGAAGTAAATCGTGGATCCCGATTAGAGATAATAGACAATGGTACACTATGTAACTTAACAATCTCGAAAACATATAAATCTTCCAACCTCTCGAGCGAATAATTCGTATGTATAGGAATGAAATGTACGGATTTAGTCAAGAAATCAATAATAACCCAAATGACATCTTTCTTTCTCGGCGATAATGGTAATCCTGTCACAAAATTCATAGTGACCCATTCCTACTTCCATCCTGGAATCATAATGGGTTGTAGTAAACCAAAAGGTACCTGATGTTCGACTTTAACCTACTGACAAACCAAACATTTAGATACGAATTCCAAGATCTCAAGTTTCATACCTAGGCATCATTACATCTATTTCAAATCACCCTACATTTTGTTACCACCAGGATGAATCGAGTAGCTAATGCTATGAGCTTCCTGTAAAATCATCTATTTAACCTCAGAGTTTCTCAGTACACAAATTTTGTTTCAAAAATACAAACTATCATTTGTACCAATGTGAAAATCTGAATCTGAGGTCTTTTCAATCTGTTTGCATTTAACAATCAACTCGGGATCACTTTTCTGAGCTTCGCAGATCTATAGCAAAAAATGCCGGGTAGCTTTTAATTCAGCTAGAATAGAATCATCATTAACCAACATCAATCGAGTATTTAAAGCTCTCAAATCAAAAAATGATTTTTGATTTAAAGCATCCATAACAATATTAGCCTTTCCCTGGTGATAGTCAATAATCAGATAATAATCTTTTAACAGCTCCAACCATCTACGATGTCACAAATTCAGCTCTTTTTGAGACATCAAGTATTTCAAAATTTTGTGATCCATGAAGATGTGACATTTTTCTCCGTATAGATAGTGTTTCCAAATTTTTAAAGCAAACACAATAGCTGTTAATTCTAAATCGTGTGCTGGGTAGTTCCTCTCGTCTGGTTTCAATTGATGGGAGCATAAGCTACAACTTTTCTTTCGTGCATTAAAACATAGCCCGAACCATTAAGTGAAGTGTCGCTATAAATCAAAAACTCTTTGCCGGACTCTGGCTAAATCAACATTAGGGCTTCGGTTAACATCATTTTCAACTGATCAAAGCTTTTCTGACATTTATCGAACCAATCAAACTTTACATGTTTCTGGAGTAGCTTTGTTAATGGTGAAGCAATCATTAAGAACCCTTTGATAAATCATCAGTAATACCTAGCCAAACCTAGAAAACTTCTAATCTCAGTGATATTTTTCACAGGCATCTACTCCAAAATAGCAGATATTTTGCTCAGATCCACTCTAATACCATCAGCTGATACCACATGTCCCAAATATTCGATTTTTTAAAGCCAAAACTCAAATTTACTAAATTCTGTATATAATTATTTCTCGTGCAAAGTCTGCAATATTATTCTCAAATGCTGGGCATGCTCAACCTCCTATCGAGAATAAATCAGAATATCATCAATGAAAGCAACCACAGATTTGTATAAGTACAATCAAAATATTCTGGTCATCAAATCCATAAACCTAGCATGTGCATTTGCTAAACCAAATAGCATAACTAAAAATTCATAATGTCTGCACCTGGTCTTAAAAGCTATTTTCGGTACATCTGAATCTTTAACCCAAGGCTGATAATATCCAGAACGGAGATCAATCTTTGAAAATATTGTTACACCTTTTAGTTGATCAAACTAATTATCAATACATGGCAATGGATATATTTTTTAATTGTAACTTTATTAAGCTATCGTTAATTAATACACAACCGCATCGACCCTGTTTTTCTTTACAAATAATATAGGTGCGCCCCAAAGAGAAAAACTAGGCCGAACAAATTCTCTATCCGTCAACACCTATCAGTGTGCTTTCAACTCTTTTAATTCAACCGGTGTCATTGTATATGGAGCAATTGATATCGAAAAAGTTTTTGGTATTAACTCATTAGCAAATTCAACCTCTTTGACTAGAGGTAAACCTGGCAACTCTTCTTGAAACAAGTTTGCGGAATCACAAATAGTTGGAACTGATTCCAACTTCGATTCTAAAACTCTGGTATTGAATATATAAGCCAAATATGCCTCGCAACCTTTTCAAACACATTTCTGAGCAGACAAAGACAAAATAATATTGGCAGTACTGTCACATCTGTTTGATTTAACCCTAATGATTTCACCATTCTGACATTTGAAAATATTTATTTTCATCTACAGTTCACGACAACATCATGCAGAGTCAACCAATCCATACTAAGAATTGTATCAAATTCATTGAACGATAACAACATTAAATCAGCCGAAAAGTTGCAATCTTGAATTTCCAGGGAACAATTTCTACAAACTTTATCAACTAACACATATTGACCTATTTGATTAGTTACTTTGATCACAAATTTAGTTGACTCAATTGGTATTTTCTTATCTGACACTAATGTCGTGCATATATACTAATGTGTTGATCTCGAATCAATCAAAGCATAAAAATTAACATCAAAGATAGAAAATGAACTAGCAATCACATCAGGTGCAGAAGCATCCTCCCGAGCTCAAATTGTATAAGCCCTAACTGGTGCTCGTGCCTCGAATCGAACTACAGTATCTTTAGTGCCACTACGATTAACTTCCATAATTCCACTACTCTTTAGTGGCCCACCTTTAGAAGGTGCATTATTAGGACGCACATTTTGAGATTTATCTCTGTCAGACAATTATGGACAATTACGGAGGAAGTGATCGATCAAGCCACATTTAAAGCATGACCTTTCCTTTGCTCGACATTCACCAAAATATTTCCTGCCACAATGTTGACAATATGGTTTGTTAACATTACGAACATTGCCAACACTAACTACTTGGGTAGCCTGAGATCTTGAGCTAGTTTGTCTTTCTCGTTCCTTTTTAGGAAATCTAGATGAAGCAGATGTACGGCTACAAAATTCTTTTATTTTCTTTGAAAGAGAAGAATAAGATTTTTCCATTGGTCGTTTACCTGTGTCTCGAACTTCATTATTTGCTTTTCTTTTTGCTTTGCTAAGCTCTTTCGTTTTATGTACTCGATCCACCAACACAACAAATTCTTTCAACTCAAGTATCCTAACGAGAAATCAAATATCTTTATTTAATCCATCTTCAAATCGAGCACACATAAAATTCCTGTGCATATTTATTAAGATGCACTAATTCTCTTTCATATTCAGCTATAGTTCTACGACCTTGCTTAAGTTCAAAAAACTCTTTCTGTTTCTTATCGAGATACCTTTGACTGACGTATTTCTTTTTTAATTCAATTTGGAAAAAATCCCAATTTACTCGTTCTTTTGGTATCACTGCTATCAAAGTGTTCCACCACTGATATGCTGAGTCTTTTAATAGAGAAATCGTACATCTTAAACAGTCGTTAGGAGAGCAAGATAATTCATCAAAAACTCTGATAGTATTCTTTAACCAGAACTCAGCTTTTTATGGATTATCTTCAACTTTACCACGAGATTCTTCTACCCCATACTTATAAATTTTATAAACCGGAGGCTTGTTTACACATACCTGTTCCCAACCTTGAGGAATAGGGGGAAGGGGGCAGAGGTTGTTGAGCCATCAGATTTGTTAAAATAAAATCGGTAAACCACTCAAACATCATGTGGAAGAAGGCTTCTTTTGTCTCACTTCCTCGGCCCTCAGAAACAGGCCCACTATTAGTTTCTCCTTGAATGGTGACTTGAGCATTACTTTCAACTTCATTAGAATTAGCTCGATTGGACGACATCTTTTATCTAAATGAAAACATAGTCAATTCAAGTTAGGAGACATCACATTATCACAAGTTATAAAATGACATGTATTTTATACTTTATACATGCTACGTTCAATACGAGAACCAACCAAACTATAGCTCTGATACCACTAAATGTAACACCCCTATCCCGTTTCCGTCGCCAGATTAGGGATATAGAGCATTACCAAACAAAACAGAATGTTAAATTTCAAAACATAATCAATTATGCAACTTAATGTTAACATTCAATAAATTGGTCTAATCATATCAACAATACACTTACGGGTCTTAAATCAAACCCACGGGGCCCTAAAGACAGTTTGAGAACGATATGGGATCAAATCGAAACAAATCAGAAAATTTCAAAAAAACTTGAAAGTTTGGAAAATAGGGTCACACGGTCGTGTAACATAGCCAAGACCATGAGAACATTCAAAGTTTGGACACATGGTGGTGTCCTAGCCCGTGTGTCCACCTATGTAGCTATTCGAAAAAGGGCCACATAGTCGTGTCACAGGCTGTGTGCCAAACCATGTATGTATTTGAAGTTGGGTCACATGGTTAAGTCAGAGGTCGTGTGTCAGGTCGTGCCACAAACTATTTTAAGGCACACAACCGTGTTGCAGACCGTGTGAAACCTGCACCTAAAATAATAAATACACATGGTAGTATGGAGAGACCGTGTGTGGCACATGGCCATGTGATAGCCTGTGTCCTAGGCCGTGTGCAGTAAAAGTTACCCTTAAAACAAGTCATTTAATCACCAAAACTTGCACACCAATATACACTAATTCTATCAACATTCACATGACCAAAAGACATTTCAACCATATTCAAAACATACCAATTCAATCATCCTATAAGTTTTAACCAATATGTCATTCAAAGGCACCACAATTCATACACTAAAATCAATCAAGAACCAAATTACAATACCAACTTCAATCATATAGCATGGATACTAAAAGACCATTCCATCTCAATTTTAACCATCACAACTTACCATTTTAGATAAGCATAACCAAAATGACCATATTCATTTGAGTTTAAACCTATACAAACCAAACCAAAGCCATATATACAAATAAGTACAAGTAAAGTCAAAATATACCATATGCTAAAAAATAAACCAAAATACCTATTACATTAAAGTCTTATACATGCCATTTATAGCCATTTGACAAAATACTCAAAATATACTAAAGTGGTCAACGAATAGTGTGATAAAGCTCCAACAAGATTCCAATCGAACGAGCTTTCCGAAGATCTACAAGACAAAGAAAAGAAAGCAACTACGTAAGAAAATGATGCTTAGTAAACTTGTATAAGAGAAGCTCAAAATTACCAAATAACAATTTCATGCATAACCAATCAAGCATTGTTTAATCCTTATATGCATATTTCTTCCTAAATACACCACTTCACAAGTTAGTAACTAAATACATATATAAGAACATATTATTCATAATGTGTAACATATCATATAAAATATCTCAATAAATAACTCATCAATCACACAATCAATAATCTTTCTTTTCAATTCAAAAGTACATAACCATTCCAAATCACATAAACCTTTACAAGATGATTCATTCTATGATTCCCTTTTCAAACAAATCCTTTTCATTTGTTATCCTTTTCAAATAACATCTTTTTCAACCTTTTCACTTGTTATCCTTTTCAACATTTTCATTTGTTATCCTTTTCAAATAACTTCCTTTTCAACCAATTCATGGATTCAGAAATATTGAATGTAATGCCATGGTGTCTTTCAACCATGGTATTTTCCTTTTCGAGTATAATACCATGATGTATTTCAATCACAGTCCTTTTTTTTTCTCAAATTAAAACAATCTTAATCATAATTACATATATTATAAAGCTATCAATTAATCTTATAAATTCAAATGTAATATTTTAAAAGGAAATGCGAACTTACCTTAACAAAACGGTTGTAAAAACGAATCTAACGACTAATCCGACACATCAGCTTTTCCTCGGTCTAATCCTGGTTGACTCATTTCTTGATCTAAATAATAATTCAACTCAATTATTACATTTTCAGCATTTTATTAAGTAGTTTTATGCAATTAACCTTTCCATCATCAATTTACAAATTTACCCCTAATATTTTAACTTTTATGCAATTTAGCCCATAAAACTAAAAATTACAATTTAACCATTTTTAATGAAAAACCTTACTAACCGAATTTACTAGGGATTCCAACAGCCCAAATTTTTCAAAATTTCACAATAACTCCAATGAATTTTACACTTTTAACAATTTAATCCTTGAACACAATTTCATCAAAAATCACTTAAAAAAATAAGTTTATTCAACAACCAAACTTAATTTTCTATCCACTAAACTCAAAAAAATTCAAACACATCCATGGCAAGTCCCTAAACCTTTAAAAACTTTACAAATTACCCCCAGGCTAGCTAGATTAAGTTAATATAAGCTCAGAAACATAAAAATCACTACAAATGGTACTAAAAAAGTATCTTGCAATGAAACTAAGCTTGACCGAAGCTTGTTTCTCCCTTAGCAATGGCAATTAAGTTTTAGGTGAAGAAGAAACAAAGATGATGACATTCTTTCATCTTTTGTTTACTTTATTTTTATTTTATTTTACCTAATTACCATTTTACCCTTACTAACATAACTAATCATCAAGAATTTAATGTCCATGGTTGTCGATTACTTTCCTATATGGTGTATTTATCAAATAAGTCCACTAATTTAAGATTCCATATCTATTTGACCCTTTTAGCTAAAAAATTCAACTTTTATATCTTTTACGATTTAGTCCTTTTTTACTTAATTAACTATTTAAACCTTAAAATTTCTTAACCAATTTTTAATATAACCTTAATAAAGACTTGTAAACATTAAATAAATATTTAAACATTGACTCATTGGTCAAAATTGTGGTCCTGAAACCACTGTTTTCTAGACAATTGAAAACAGGTTGTTACATTAATAAAATGATTTGTTTTATGGTATACTTGCTCAGAAATTTTAAAAATATTTGAAAAAGTTCCCTATTTGATCTTAGGTTGACTTTAAAACATTCATATGCTCATATAAGACCCAAGAAAGAATATTCAGGTTATTCAATGTTGTATTATTGTTTATTGCATGATTGATGATGCGAAATGATGATTTTACTGTGAATTTGTCGGTGTTGTTCTGGCAACGAATGTGACACCTTGTTGCTCAGACTTGGTGATCAAGTCGGGTAAGGAGTGTTGTAGAAACATAAAAAATTAAAGTAAGTATTAATACATAAAAAAATGTAGTACAATTTTTTGTAATTTTATTTTAACCTTATGTCTTGTTTAGTTACTAGTATAATAACATGAGGAAAAAGTTTATTTATTACATAGGAGAGGAATCCACTCACATCGGTGTAAATTTAAAGTTGTTTTACACAACTTCATATATTTTTGTACAATTATAATTTTAACTATCAAACCGTTGAATTTATCGATATAATTGTACTTGTCATGTATGTAAATTTTCTCTATCATATCGATTTAAAACATTATAAATATTTATTGAAAAGTTGTAAGTTTTTATTTAAATAAAACAAATAATTAAAAATTTTAAATTTACATAAAATTTAACATGCATAATCTATATATATATATATATATATATATATATAATTTACATGTATTACAATAGTTAAAAAGATGGGTAATATCATTTGTAAAAAATAAGACTCTTCAAAGTAAGTGAAAAATTTTATCTTTTTGTTAAAAATAAGTCATGAGAGTGACTAAATATTACTATTTGTATTAATTTATTACTAAAACATGTTTAAAAATAATATTCATACAAAACATAGCATTATATCTAATAATGATTAGAAAAATAGTTATTGATGCAAGAGTCTAAAGTGTATATTTAAATTTCAAAATATTTAAAATTTTGATGAAAAAGTAATAAATAATTAGAATTTAAATCCAAACATAAATAAACATATATGAATTAAAATAAATAAAATAGGAAGTATGAAATTGAATAAATACGGAATAATTTAAAATGAATGTAGGATTAATTGGAAAAAAAAACATGTCAAATTATTAAAGGCCTAACTTCACATTAATCCATTACCTTCAAAATTTTATTTCCACCTCACGTGATTGGTTAGAATGTGCGGCGCAATTTTCATAACTTACTACTCAATTTATTCTAATATTTTTTTACAGTAAACTATCAAAATAATCACTTTTATTTATTTCAGATTATATTTTAGTCACTTACATTAACGTATTGTAATATTTTAGTCATTGAGCCGTTAATTGTCGTTAGCGGTATAACGGTAAGCTGGCATACATGTTAAATCATCATTTCAAACAAAATTTTTAAGTCAAATTATATAATTGGTCCCCATATTTTTTCGTTTTGAGCAATTTAATTTTTTTCTTTATTTTTCATTCTCTTCTGCTTCTCCTTTTGTTTCTCTCCCTTCTCCATCTCTATTTTCCACATAATTAATTCAAAGAAATGGAATTTCAAACATGAGGCATTTACAAAGTTGTTTTGCTTGAATGATCTAATAATTAATTCAAAGAATTGAGATTTCAAACATGAGGTATCTGCAAATTATGTCAAACAGTTAATTAGAGGTTATTTGTTAATGTGTAGCATTTAACCATATGATAGATTTAAGGGCCTGGTTGCACAAAAATCATTTGAAACAACTCTTGAAACCGCCATTGGAATATGGGAAAGGGAGAAGGGAACATAAAAGAATAAAAACCAAGAAAGTTAAAATAGCATAAAAGAGATAGAGAAGGAAGGAAAACATAAGGAGAAATAGAAGACAATGGGAAAAAAGAAAGAAAGTTAAAACAACATAAAAGAAAAAAAATTAAATTACTCAAAATGAAAAAATATAAGGACCAAATGTATGATTCAACCTAAAATTTTTATTTGAAATGATGATTTAACATGACACATCAGTTTTTCGTTACACCGTTAATGACAAGTAATGACTCAGTGACTAAAATGTTACAACACGATAATGTAAGTGACTAAAATGTAACATTTCAAACATAAGTGATTAAAATATAACTTGAGACAAACAAAAGTGATTATTTTAATAGTTTACCTAGTATTTTTATTTTAATTAGCTTATTATATTATTTTCTTTTAGATAATTCTTAACCATTTTATCTAGTAAACTAATACTCAAAATAAAAGTATTAGTTTATTTTTAGTAGCGAAAATTATAATATAACATTTCTTTAAGAAAAATGTCATAATATTGTTATTGTTTGCAAGAAAATATTGTTCAGGACATTTTATTTGAAAAATAACATTTTTTAAATTATAAATATTTATATTTCTATTCATAGGTTAAAAATTGTAAAATATAATGGTTATTTGTTTAAAATACTATAATAAATCATATAATTTAAAATGTTAATAAATTACCTATAACAGTTATTTGTTTAAAATATTATAAAATAATTTTTTTTTTTGTAGAATGTCTAGATCTATTCACAATTACTCTTTGGTCCTTAAATTAGAGGAAAAATGTACTTCAGTGGACCTAGCATCCTCATATTTACTAATTTAAGATGTCAATTTTCATTTAATGAAGTATGCTAATAAAATCTACCTTTTCCTTAAAAATATTGATTTTCTTTTTTGGTGAATTATGAGAGGAGGGTAAAAACCTAATAGTTACGCGACTATGATGGCTTAAACCCATATCACACTTAGAGTGATGAACACCCTAATCATCAAGCCAACAAGATTCTCCTTAAAAATATTGTTATAAATTATATATACATATTTGTTTGTTTGCTTAAGAGTTTACAAAACATATATTCAAATAAATTTAAGATGGGTGCTTTTAAGATATTATATTATTCTATTTTATATAAAAGTTCACATGATAACAGATTGATGTATTTCTTTTACCTTTTTTAATATTAATTTCTGTTATAGCAATGAATTGCAAGTAAAAGAAATCAGGGTTTCAATATAACCACGATTGATTCTACTTATTAATAAAATATATTGTAATATTTTTAAAAAGTTTACCATTAAATTTTAAAATGTAAATTTGTCACTATATATTTCACTTTAATTTATATTTGTTATTGTGATTATAAATCAAAGATAAATTTACATTTATGCTTTAACTTTATATTAAAATTTGCCACTTTACATTTATTTAATTAAATTTTGCCTCCAAAGTTTGGTTTTTGTTTTTTTTTACTCCTTTTTGATTTAAAATAATTTGAAAAGAATTTAATGATTTATTTTATTTTAATATTTAACATCAATAAGTAAAATAATATAATGCCAAAATAAATAAAAGTGGTTATTTTATAAAAATAAATAAATTTATTTTTTTTCTTTTTGATATAGATATATATATTTCAAGTATTTATTTCATTAATTTAAAATTTATGAGCTAATTTATTATTTTTTGATATTTTATAAATTAATTTATTATTAACTATTGAAATGAAATATTTAATTTAATTCTAAAACAATATAAAAATGTTAATGTCAATTCCATAACATGAAATTGATAAAAAGAATTCAGTATTCAGCAAAAATATAAATAATATTAGTAAAAATCAAGAAAAACATCACTAAAATATATAAACATATTACTTAAAAAAATTTAAATAATTATAAACTGTTTACGTAGAATTTAGTTATTTTTTATATCATATAAAATATTTCTATAGTGAAAAAGTGGAAGTCAAAGTAAATATAAGGTACTGGAGATATAAACAATTTAAAATAAATAAATCAAAAATAATTTTCTAAAGAAAACAACAAAAAATTGAAAATAAGAATAAATAAAAAATTTATGTTAAAAAATAAAATTAAGATACAGTAATTGAAAATAATTTTATACCATAGTCGTGAACATTTATATAGATTTCTTGTAGAGTTCTTTTTAAAAATTAATAAATTTATATATATATATATATATATATATATATATGTGTTAGAGTTGTATGACCTAAATTTTAAGAGATTGTTTGCAAATCAAGTTAAATAATATATATATTTTAAAAGATTTAGTATTTATTAATATAATATATTTAACATTTATTAGCATAATATATTTGACATTGATTAGAATTAGGTTTTTTTCAACTTATAAATAGATGTAGCGAAACTCCTCTTGTATTCATTCAAATTCGACATTATTGAATTTTTTTCTCCTTTACTTGTTTTTTTTCCCGAAAGGGTTTCCACGTAAAATCTATGCATTCTATTTTTCTTTCTTTTTCTTTGCGATCTTTCTACATTGACATTATCAACGTTCAGTTTTTAACAAATTGGTATCAAAGCCTTTTTGGGTTGCTTGTTTTCGATCACGATAATAGCGACAATGAAGTATGATATTCTGATTTTGGATCGCAATACCAGATTTTGGTTGTGGCAGATAAAGATGCAGACATTTCTTAAGCAAATGAATTTGGAGGATGCCCTGCTAGGGTTAGATAAGATGCCTTCGACATTGATGGAGGAAGAGAAGAAATGCAAAGATCAAGAGGCTTTAACGCAATTACATATGCATTTGTCGAATGAAATTCTTCAGGACGTGATCAAGGAGAAGATCGTCGCTGCATTATGGACAAAGCTGTGCATGTCGAAAACCTTAACTAGCAAGTTGCATATGAAGCAACGCCTTTATGCTCATTGTTCGAAGGAAGGTGCGTCCGTGCACTTATATTTAACTGTGTTTAAAGAAATTCTCTTGAACCTAGAGGCCATTGAGGTTCAGTATGATAAAAAAGATTTAGGGCTAATTCTACTTTGTTCATTGCCCCTATCTTATTCAACCTTTAGAGATACGATTTTGTATAGCTACGAATCTCTCACAGTTGATGAAGTCTATGCTTCCTTAACATCGTATGACAAGATGAAGAATCTTGTGTCTAGATCTGAATCTCAGGAAGAGGGTCTCATTGTTCGTGGGAGACAAGAATGAAATACTGATGGTAATCGTGGAAGGACATAGGAACTAGATTGTAACAACCTGATTTTGGGCCTAGTCGAAACAGTGGTTTCGGGACCACAAATCCGACGCAGAAAAATTTATTTTTCTTATATTTTTTATGGAATACTATTTTATGGAATGATTTTGTAAAAATTTCGTTCGAAAATTTTGATGTTTGAGCATTCAATTTAGCAAAAAGGACTAAATTGCAAAAAGTGCAAAACTTGAGTTCTAGAAGCTAGAGCCGTCTAATTGCTATGAAATTTTAAATAGAGGTCCTTAGATGGTAATTAGACCATTACATAAGTTGGTGCACAAAAATGGACATGGAGTAAGAGAAATTTTAGTGTTTTAAGAAAAGGGCATTTTGGTCATTTGGTAATTAAATGAATTAATAAGCAAAATAAAAGTCAAATTTTGCTCATCTTCTACCCCATGGCTGAAATTCTTAAGAGAGAACATAGCTAGGGTTTGTTCATCTTCCAAGCTTGATTGTAAGTCCGTTTTTGCCCCGTTTTTATTTTATTTTTTTACATTTTTAAGTCGTTGTAACCCGATCTATCTATTTCTACCACTAATTTAAGAAATAATCAAAGTCTAAATTTCTACCCATGATAGATATTTCTTTATTTTGATGCCTAATGGTATAAAATGTAAGTTTGGTGTTAAATAAACAACATTTACTAGTTGATTTTTGATGAAAATGTAAAAAAAAAGGACCTATTTGTAGAAGTTACAAATATGAGTAGTAAAAGTGGGATTAAATGAAAAATGTGGGTTGGTATGAGTATGAAAATGGTTCGGCTAGGCTTGGGTTTTGAAGAAATTGAATACATTACATTTTACAAGCCTAGGGACTAAATTGTAAAAATGTGAAACATTAGGGGAAAAGTGTAATTTTTCCATAATGTGATTTTTGGACTGAATTGAATAATATGAATATTAAATAAGTTAGATTTGTTATCATAGATCAAGAAAAATGAGGTTCGGACCTAGATTGGGGGAAAAACAAAGTGTTTAACGTTTAGGTCCAATTCTACTATTTTTGTACCGAGGTAAGTTCGTATGTAAATAATGCATTGTTATATTTATGTTTTAAATGCTTTAATATTGTATGAATTATGATTGACTCTTTGGATGTATTCAACAATGTTTTGACAAGTCAGAATTCTCGGTTAAGCCTTAGGAATAGAATAGGATACGAGTGACATGTCACTAGGAGCCCATGTGTTTATTTGATCCGGGTGCTGGTCTCGTACATCCTACCAGGGGCTGGGTAGTCCAACATATGTTGTAGATACCAAACAGCTTGTGTGAGTAGCACTGTATAGCTACGTCCTAATTGACAGCTTGTGAGAGCAGGCCCGTGAGTAGCTCGAAAACGAGCTTATATGTATTATGAGATGTGAGTAGCTTTGGTACATGTATGGCACTTATGTGCAAGATTTTCGAGTATCTATTAATATTCTAAATGCTCAACAGGAATGTTAAAGTTATGAAAGACTATAGTTATGTTGCGAGTTGGTACAGGTATGTACGTAAAACTCATACGTAAAGAGCTCGATATGTGATGAATCCTTGGTAAGGTTATGGTTGAGTATGTTATGACTATAAGATTTTAATAAAATTCATGCCAATCTTCATTATGTAAATTGTATGTTAAATGTGTGGATTGATGCTTATTATTTGCATAGGAACTTAATAAGCTTTATAGCTTACTCCCTTCCTTTCCCTTGTCTTATAGTGTCACCAAGCTAGCTCGGAATTCGAAGACCATCGTAGATCCACTCACACTATCAATTATTTTGGAACCAATGATTTCAACATTTTGAGTTATGGCATGTATAGGGGATTTGGTCATTTTGTTATGTGTCATAATTGATTTAGCCAAATGTGTTGGCTTATATTGGTTAAAATCTCATTTTGTATAAGGCCATTTGAAATTGGCTACTATTGGTATAATCAATTTATATGATGATGTTTTTCATGGATGTGGGAATTTACTTGATTGAGTTGATAAGTATATGATGTTTGTGCATGATAGATAGTAGCATGTGAATGATATGTTGATGTCTTGGTTGTGGCTGAATTGGTTGCATGTAAATGTTTGGATTGGTGCTATGTTGTGTTGTGTAGGTGTGTGCAACAAAAGGTGGCAAAATGGCTTGGCAAATAGCCTTATTTTTGTCCACACGGGTGTGTGTCTAGGCCGTGTGTGACACACGGCGTGCCCCATGGGCATGTGTTCCAGCTGTGTGTCCCCTGCACCTTAATTTTGAGAAACAGAATGCTTAGAATTAAGCACACAGGCAGAGACACAGGCGTGTGTCTCAGCCGTGTGGACGGCACGGCCTCGAACACGGGCGTGTGCCTGGCCGTGTGAAGTCTGCACATAGTAAAAATTTAATTTTCCATACGGGCTTGCACACGGGCATGTGACTTGGCCATGTGTCTTCAATTTGTTCTTGGGTGACAAACAGAGAGTTATACTGGTTCAGGACATGAACGTGTGTTACCACATGGCCTACCCACACGGGCGTGTCCCATATCCACACGGGCGTGTAACCCTTGTTTAGTGAAAAATTTTCTAAGTGGTGCAAAATTTTCTAAAATTCTCGGTTTAGTCCTTAACCATTTCCAATGCATGATTTGGGCCTCGTAGGCTCGTATTAGGGACTTTATGATTGAACGTGAAAAGTTTTAATTTGGATGGAAATTTGTGGCTCAGAAATGTATAGTTGTTAGTGTGATAAGTCCAGTAATACCTCATACCCTGTTCCGACGTTGAATATGGGTAATGGGTGTTACATTTAGTGGTATCAAAACTACAATTTAGTTGATTCTCAGACTAACGTAGCGTGTGTAAGTCTAGTTATACATGTCATATATGAACTATGATAGTGTGATAACTCTTGACAATTTTAAATTGTGTTTTTTTATATAATAAATGGATCCCGATCGAGTTGTAGCTGGTGATGTATAAAGTAATGCGCCGGCTCCCGCTCAAGGGGCATCATCATCTGAAAATAGACCTCCCACAATCAGTCAGAGAGGAGGGGCTAGAGAAGCCTTCCTCCACATGGTGAATGAGTGGTATTTAGAGTTTGTTCGAATAAATCCGAATGCTCAACATCCTCCACCCCCTCCTTATCCCCAACCGATTCCCGTAGTTCCTTAAGGTGTGGATTTGGTAAGACAGAATAAGCCTCCAATTGATAAGATTCGAAAGCAAGGGGCTAAGGAATTCAGGGCTATTGTAGATGATGACCCCAAGAGAGCCGAGTTCTGGCTTAAGAATACTATTAGGGTGTTTGATGAGTTATCATGTACACCCGAAGAATGCTTGAAATGTGCTATATCATTATTGAGGGACACAACATATCACTGGTGGAAGACACTAGTATCTGTGGTACTGAGAGAGAGGGTTACATGGAAATTCTTTCAAGAGGAATTCTGAAAGAAATATATCAGTCAACGGTTCATCGATCAGAAACGTAAAGAATTTTTTGAGCTGAAACAGGCCGAATGTCAGTGACAGAGTATGAGCGAGAATTTGTCAGGCTTAGTAAGTATGCCCGAGAGCGTGTTTCCTCTGAGGCTATCATGTGTAAAAGGTTCAAAGATGGGCTGAATGAGGATATCCGACTGTTAGTTGGAATCTTGGAACTAAAAGAATTTGTTGTATTAGTTGAACGAGCTTACAAAGCTGAAAAACTAAGCAAAAAGAAAAGAAAGGCCGAGAGTGAGGCTAGAGATGCAAGAAAAATGCCAATGAGTAAGTCATTTCAATCTCAATCAAAGAAATCTAGAGAAATGAATTCTCGTTCGAATGTATCAGCTGGGTATTCACACAGAGACCGTGGGAAGAAATATTCGAGTTTTAAATCTGAAGCTACTTCAGTGGCAAGTGTGGGTAATGTTAGGTCTAGTAGACCCGAATGTTAACATTGTGGAAGAAGACGTCCCGGTGAGTGTAGGATGAATGACTGAGCTTGTTTCAAGTGTGGTTCCCAAGAGTATTTTATTCGAGATTGCCATTAGAGGGTTGAGAAAGAACAATTTCAGAGTGTAAGGCCAAGTAATACTAATAACAGGGGTAGGCCACCGAGAAATACCGGGAATAGAACTAGTAGTAAAGGTGTGACGAAAGATATAGCCGTGAGATCTGAGGCTAGAGCACTTGCTAGAGCTTATGCCATTCGTGCTCGTGAGGACGCGTCATCTTCCAATGTGATTACTGGTACATTTTCTCTTTATGATACTAATGTTAATGCATTGATTGATCCTAGATTGACTCATTCTTATGTTTGTGTGAATTTGGTATCTAGTAAGAGTTTGTCTGTTGAGTCTCTTGAATTAGTGATTAAACTGTCAAACCCCTTAGGCAAATATGTGCTAGTTGATAAAGTTTGCAAAAATTGTCCTTTGATGATTCGAGGTCACTGTTTTCTAGCTAACTTAATGTTGTTACCATTTGATGAATTAGATGTTATTCTGGGTATGGATTGGTTGACACTACATGATGCCATAGTAAATTGTAGATAGAAAACTATTAAATTGAAATGTGAAAATGGTAAGGTTCTTTGGGTTGAAACCGACGAATCAAGTGAATTACCTATTGTGATTTCGTCTATATCTGCTCAGAAGTATGTAAGGAAAGGTTGTGAAGCTTACCTTACTTATGTGTTGAATAAAAAAATGTTTAAATTGAAAATCGAATCAGTGCCGGTAGTATGTGAATATCCAGACGTGTTTCTAGAGGAGTTGCCTGGGTTACCTTCGATACCGATTTGGTACCTGAGACTTCACCGATATCGATTGCTCCGTATAGGATAGCTCTGACTGAATTAAAAGAATTGAAAACTCAGTTGTAAGAGTTGATAGATAAAGGTTTTGCGAGACCAATTTTTTCTCCCTGGGGTGTTCTAGTGTTATTTGTAAAGAAGAAAGACAAATCTATGAGGCTTTGTATCGATTACCAACAGCTCAACAAGGTGACTATAAAGAATAAGTATCCTTTGTCGAGGATTGATAACCTGTTTGATCAGTTGAAAGGAGCAATAGTATTCTCGAAGATTGATTTGAGATCTAGCTACTATTAGTTGAGATTTAAAGAGTCACATGTGCCGAAAACTACTTTCAGGATAAGGTATGGGCACTATGAATTTCTTGTTATGCTTTTCGGACTAACTAATGCCCCCTGCCATTTTTATGGACTTGACGAATAGAATTTTCAGACCCTATTTAGATAAGTTTGTGGTTGTGTTCATCGATGACATCCTGATTTATTCCCAAGATGAGTTTGAGCATGCTGAGCACTTGAGAACTGTATTGCAGACGCTGTGAGATAATAAATTGTTTGCTAAATTCAGTAAAAGTGAGTTTTGGCTCCGAGAAGTTGGATTTTTGGGACATATTGTTTTAGGTGATGCTATTCGGGTTGATCCAAGTAATATTTCAGCAATTATTGATTGGAAGCCACCAAGGAATGTATCTGAAGTTAGAAGCTTTTTGGGTTTAGCCGATTATTACCGGCGTTTTGTCAAAGGATTTTCGATGATTGCTACTCCTATGACCAAGTTGTTGCAAAAAGATGTTAAATTTGAATGGTCTGAAAAATGTCATCAAAGTTTTGAGAAATTGAAAGCATTACTGACTGAGGCACCGATTTTTGTACAACCTGAATCAAGAAAAGAATTTGTAATTTATAGTGATGTGTCATTGAATTGTTTGGGTTGTGTGTTGATGCAAGAGGGCAAAGTGGTAGTTGAAACCATATAAGAAGAATTATCTGACGCACAATTTGGATTTGGCCGCCATCGTTTTTGCTTTGAAAATTTGGCATCATCATTTGTACGGTGAGAAATGTCATATCTCTAGTGATCATAAGAGTTTAAAATACCTGATGACTTAAAAAGATCTAAACTTGCGACAACAAAATGGCTCGAGTTACTGAAGAATTATGAACTAGTGATTGATTATCACCCGGGAAAGGCGAATATAGTTGCAGATGCTTTGAGCAGAAAGTCCTTGTTTGCTTTGAGAGCTATGAATACGAGATTGACCCTGTCTAATGATGGTTCAATTTTGGCCGAGTTGAAAGCTAGACCAGTATCTATTCAACAAATTTGTGAAGCTCAGAAAAATGTTAGGGAATTGCAAGCTAAAATAGCTCAGTGTGAATCGAGTAGTGATACAGACTTTCGGATTGGTTCAGATGATTGTTTGATGTTCCGGGATAGAGTATGTGTACCAAAAAATGATGAACTTATTCAGAAAATTTTACACAAGGCACACAGTGGTTGTTTATCAGTTCATCTAGGTAGTACGAAGATGTATAATGATTTGAAAAAATGGTATTGGTGGTCAGGTATTAAAAAGGCTATTTTTGTATCGAGATGTTTGATTTGTCAACAAGTAAAAGCCGAACACCAAGTGCCTTCGGGTTTACTTCAGCCAGTGATGGTACCCAAATAGAAATGGGATAGGATTACGATGGACTTCGTAACGGGTTTGCCTTTGACTCTAAAAAAGAAAGATGTTGTCTGGGTTGTTGTTGATATATTGACGAAATCAGCTCATACGTACTGACTACTCACTTGATAAGTTAGCTGAATTGTACATTTCTGAGATTGTGAGATTGCACAGAGTGCCTATTTCTATTATTTCAGATAGAGATCTGAGGTTTACTTTGAGATTTTGGAAGAAATTACAAGAGGCTTTGGGTATGAAGTTAAATTTTAGTACCGCGTTTCATCCGCAAACTGATGGTCAATCCAAAAGAGTAATTCAAATTCTTAAAGATATGCTCCGATGTTGTGTTCTAAAATTCGAAGGTAGTTAGGAGAAATATGTACCATTGGTCGAATTTGCTTATAACAACAATTTTCAGTCGAGTATAAATATGGCACCATATAAGGCATTGTATGGCCGCAAGTGTCGAACTCCGTTGTATTGGACAAAGCTTAGTGAGAGGCAAATCACGAGGTTGATCTGGTTAGAGAAATCAAAGAAAAAATAAAGGTAATCCGTGATTGCTTGAAAGCTGCTTCATATCGACAAAAGTCGTACACAGATTTGAAAAGAAAGGAGATAGAATTTTAGATTGGTGATAAAGTATTTTTGAAAGTATCCTCGTGGAAGAAGATTTTGAGATTTGGCCGTAAAGGCAAGTTAAGTCCATGTTTCATTGGGCCGTATGAGGTTATTGAAAGAATAGGGCCAGGGGCATACCGATTAGCTTTACTGGCATAGCTAGAAAGGATTCATAATGTGTTTCATGTGTCGATGTTGCGATAATACCATTTTGATCCTTCACATGTGATTTCTCCAATAGAGATTGAGATTCGATCGAATATGACGTATGGTGAAGAACCGATCAAGATCTTAGCTCGGGAAGTTAAACAGTTGAAAAATAAAAGTATAGCCCTAGTGAAAGTTTTGTGGCAATGACATGGGGTTGAAGAGGTTACGTGGGAACCTGAGGAAGCTATGAGAAAACAGTACCCAAACCTATTTTCTAATAAAATTTTTGGGGACGAAAATCCCTAAAGGGGGGAGAGTTGTAACAGACCAATTTTGGGCCTAGTCAGAACAGTGGTTTCCGGACCACAAATTTGACGTAGAAAAATTTATTTTTCTTATTTTTTATAGTCTACAATTTTATGGAATGATTTTTTGAAAATTTAGTTCGAAAACTTTGACGTCTGAGCACTCAATTTAGTAAAAAGGACTAAATTGCAAAAAAGGCAAAACTTGAGTTCTAGAAGCTAGAGCTATCTAATTGCTATGAAATTTTAAATTAGAGGTCCTTATATGGTGATTAGACCATTACTTAAGTTGGTAGACAAAAATGGACATGGAGTAAGAGAAATTTTAGTGTTTTAAGAAAAGTGCATTTTGGTTATTTGGTAATTAAATGAATTAATAAGCAAAATAAAGGCCAATTTTTGCTCATCTTCTACCCCATGGCCAAAATTCTCAAGAGAGGACATAGCTAGGTTTTTTCATCTTTCAAGCTCATTTGTAAGTCCGTTCTTACCTTATTTTTAATGCTCTTTACATTTTTTAAGTCGTTGTAACCCGATCTATATATTTTTACTACTAATTTAAGAAATAATCAAAGTCTAAATTTCTACCCATGATAGATATTTTTGTATTTTGATGCCTAATGGTAGAAAATGTAAGTTTGGTGTTAGATAAACAACATTTACTAGGTGATTTTTGATGAAAATATAAAAAAGGACCTATTTGTAAAAGTTACAAAAATGAGTAGTAAAAGTGGTATTAAATGAAAAACGTGGGCTGGTATGAGTATGAAAATGGTTCGACTACGCTTGGGTTTTGAAGAAATTGAATACATTTCATTTTACGAGTCTAGGGACTAAATTGTAAAAATGTGAAACATTAGGGGCAAAAATGTAATTTTGTCATAATATGATTTTTG